>OW386170.1:16945156-18288156 GCA_936431705.1 Cheilosia pagana | reverse complement strand
GCCGCTTCCGTACTAATACTTGCAAACGCGCCAGTGACAGGTCGCTGTGTTCTGCCAATCAATATTGTCCGCGTATGCAAGCAGTTGCACAGACTTATGGAAAATTGTGCCTCTGGTGTTGGCTTGTGAGTTGCGCACAATTTTCTCAAAAATGATGTTAAAGAAGTCACATGACAGCGCATCACCCCGTCTAAATCCTTTTCTGACATACAAGGTCTCGGTGAGATTGTTTCCGACTTTTATGGAGCAGCGAGCGTTCTCCATCGTCATTCTGCACAATCTGACGAGTTTGGCAGGGATGCCAAAACTAGGAATGGCTCTGTATAGCTCGTCTCTATAAATGCTGTCATATGCGGCCTTAAAATCGATCAACAGATGGTGGGTATCAATTTGGACTTCTTGGGTTTTCTCCAGAATCTGCCGTAGTGTGAAAATTTGGTCGGTTGTGGACTTTCCGGGCCTAAAACCGTACTGATAGGGACCTATCAGATCGTTGACGAATGGTTTAAGGCGAGTTTATGCACTCTACCAAGTCATCTCCCGCTGCTTTGAAGAGCTCGGCATGTAAGCCGTCTGGTCCAGTAGCCTTGGTCAATCTTAAAAAGCACCGTAATTTCTTCACGCGGCTTAAAGATAGGTTGAGAGTGCGCGTGAGAGAACTTTATATTAAAGGTTTAGGAAGCTGACAGTCTACTTTATATATGCTTTGGTCGAAGGGCTCCGCGACGTTCTTATATTATACCGTCATTCTGCACAGATGAACTGGTTTGGCAACAATACCGAAACTTGGCATGGCTTTGTAAAGTGTGTTCCCATGATCGCAATCATAGGCGACTTTTTTAAAGTCGGTAAAAAGATAGAGCGTATTCCTGAATTATTTCGAAGATGTATCTATAATTGGATCATACATATCTGGGGCTTTAGCGACCCATTAAGGGCTCTACCGGCATCATGTCTATTTTAACACCCTGCCTAATACTGACAAAGTGATAACCCCCGTCGTGTCGTGTTTTGACGACACTGTTAATACAATTGCGGTAGAATTTTCGAATTGTAATTTAATTTGCGGAAAAGATGACAATAGTTTTACTGCCTACTTTTAGGATGACCCATATTTCAGAACGCCTAGCCACTGCAAAACTTTTCGAACTAAACTGTCCTGAAGTTTTGTGGCGACCAGGTTGACAAGATGTTAAACACCAACAGCAACATATAGATGTCGCCACATTAAAAAAGAAGATTTGGTTCGAAAAGGCAGTTGGAATGGAAGTTGGAACTTGGAACATCTACCCAATTTCGTTGTTCTTAACTTCGTTCTTGGCCTTCGTGACGACTACTTCTAAGAATTTTTAACTTTCTCGTATACGTAGTAAGGGAAAGGTATTGTATTCGTACAAAAAATCGAACTCGAGATTTTAATCAAATCTGAAATTACGATGATAGAGGAACTCAAAAAAGTCGCAAGTCGAATTCTGTCTGTCTGTCCGTTCTTTCTGAGCTCTACAGCGCAAACGGCTGGACGGATTTCTTTCAAACTTCGGATTTGGAGTTGGTGGGCTTACAGTTTGGGGCCATTATCGATTTGGATAAAACTTTAAAAGCCAAGTAATACTAACATCTTGAACAATGCCCTATACTCAGTTTTTAGCTAAATTGTTGAGCCAAATTAATTTTCGAACTCAAAATTTCCGTATTTGTTACTACTATTTTGTACGCATTATTTTCCAAAATCAGCTCTCAATCAGCTCTCAAGTTATGACTAAAATGCTTATATACGATAACATAAGTATTCTTAACAAAACACTTAGTTTTTCTTAGAAAAATGCAATTAATGCCGTCTTATAAACATTACCGCACTACCAGTTGAAATGTAATCACAACTACTAGAATCACCTTTTTATCAAATATTTCCCACTTCTTCTTTTTTCAACCATATTAATTATGAACCTTAAAATAATTCCAACCAATTGGTGTTTACACTACCAGAAACCCGCACTTCATTTGCAACCCCCAAACGCGTCCATCGATAAATTAAAAAACAAACCTCTGAATTCTTACATAATAAATCTATGTCCAGATATCGGTCTATAACAAACCCTACATCCAGTCACCACCAGCATCACAAATTTGAAAAATCTTGTTTTATAGCCTATAAACAACAATAAAATAAAAATAAACCAACCAACCAAACCAACTGATGATAATGAACGAGAAAGTTTCGTGCGATCCAGTCGTGCACTTTATTTTTGGTGTCGTCGTCTATCTCCTTCGTGGGGGCATGTGCGCATATTAGGCTAATGTTGGCGAATTTAGCCTTGATGCGGATTGTCGTGAGGCGCTGTTTTACATAGTTGAAACTTCTTAAGTCTGGCACTGTTAATAAATATCGGAGTTTTTCATCTTCTTTTTTCCCGGACCATCCTATCGCACTTCTTGGATGGTGGTTATAAATAAATAAATATTTGGGCTCTACAGGTCTATGAGACCCAAGGCCTAGCTTCTCACAACCATTCGTTTGTGTGGGTTTTCAATTTTTGGGACGAATGGAAGGGATCTATAATTATACGCCGATTCCAAACGGCTAATTGAGAAGCTCTTTCATGACAGTTCTCTTGGATTTTTATCAGACGTTCGCGAGAGTTGGCGCAGTGGAAAAAAACCTTAAGATTTAATTTGGCCCTTTCGGGACTCGAACCTGAGACCCCTCGCTTAGTAGCCCAACACACTACCACTAAGCCACTGCGGATGGTGGTTAGATCTGCTTTATAGTGGTTCAGTGCCTCCGCTAGTTGTTATAGGCTGCACGCGGTCTGTTTAGGGACCTCACGTACATATCCGAAATTCGTTGTCCTTGTATCGTTTCAATCGTTTGCCAGGATTGTCGGAGTAGATCGAGTAAGGTATCTGCCAAATTGATTGTTGACAACACCGTTGATTCAATCTAGTGAAATCATCCATACCGTATGCCGTCTTTCTGAGGGTCTCATGTTAGCCAATTGATGTGTACGAAACAGTTGCGACGACTGAGCATCGCCAGGTTGATGCCAGTCAGAGCCTACCATATTCATACAACACCCAACCTATGTTCACGGTATATTTTTGTAGAACTCTATAATACTGCCAATAAAAATGCAATTATCTCAGCCTCACCCTGTTGTATGATATGTACTGCCATTTAATGTTTGAGTCAAAAGTTTTATATAATTATCTTAAAAAATAAAAAAAACGAAACTGTTGATATGAACGAGAAAGTTTCGTGCGACCCAGTCGTGCACTTTATTTATTATTTTTGATGGTGGTTTTCCTTTCACCGTTCTACTATATACTTTTACCAAAAGTTTAATTTTTACGCATTTAATTATTCTACCAGAATTCATGAAATCGACCTCTCAATAGGGTGGCTTTACCAGTTTGGATGAGTGGATACAGTAAAAATCTATAAAATAAAATAGATAGCATTTTTTGATGGTTGCTTGTGTACAGTTTGTGCTATTATTTATTTTGAATCTTGCTCTTTAATATAAATTGCAAACACGAATAAATAATTGTTTTTTTCCGGAGATTGTACCTAAGACACCTAGCTCAGTAAATCACACTTAATTGGGAGGACAGTCGTGTGACAAATTTGCTTTTTACATTGAAAATACTTTATTGGCCATTAAAAAAGAGTTACAAATTGTAAGTTTAATTTTTGGAACGAAAATAAAAAACTTTTTATAAAATACACAACATTAATTGGTTATTACATATACTAAATTTACATCGTGGTTATAAATACTGGTGCGTTCGATTGTCAATTAAATTTATTTTAAACACAAACATATTGGTATTTCTGTAAATTGAAATGCTGCTAATGACAGCTGTTTTTTGAGTGTCGAAAATAAAACATCCTTCTAAAATGTGGGTTGAAAAACATTGTTTATCTGCAATGTGCTAGCTTTCTAAAATTATGTTGCAAAAGAAGCGACTGTTTCCTAGAGAGAATTTAATTTCAAAATTTAAGGGTGAATAAGTAAATTCAAAAGTTTATTTTTATCAATCCTGGTCTTACTTGGCGTGAAATCGGATAGATGCGCATAGAAGATGTCAGTTGTTGCCGTCCATTCGCCGTAAGCGGTTTGTTGTGTATAGTCGTATTTTAGCTCCAGCATTAAATTGAAGGTTGGTTGTTGCATGGCGCAACGAATTCAGTTGTTTGTTCTATCTTGATCACTAGTTCTGAGGTCGGAAGTCGATGACCATCTTCTATTTGGTCTGGGCCTGGGGTTATTCCTTGAAGCCGGATCTTCGCGCGCAATACTATTGGAACGTGGCCTCGGACCAATCGTAAAGTTGAGATTTCTCAATGTGTTTTCAGTTGATTCTCTGGTAGGATGACTATTACCATCACCTGTTCTTATTCGTACTTCGGAGGACGGAAAACCAACACCGTCGTAATTGCGCATATTGCCACCCCTCATCCGCAATCTGACAGCCTCTCTAGCGTTAGTTGTGCCGCAAACTGGTGAATCTAAGGTATCATCTGGCAGGTAAATTTTAAATGGTACTAACACTTGATCCGATCGGGTAACTGCTGCTGCCAACAGCCGTCTATGGTCCAAAACAACCAATTTGTCTTCTATAAGCACTGCTCTAATTGGATCACCGTTGTATCCGCTTTCTAACATGTCTGCTGCTATTTCCCCAACATACAGCCCTGCTCTTGTATGATCACTTATGCTGTCTTGGGAGAGTAAAATTTCGCTTTCTAATATCCATTGATATATTTCACTAGCAGCTATTAGAATGATACCGTCGTCCGGTTCCAAGTCATGCACATTTTCCATTTCGTTTGGATCCCTATCACCTCCCGTACCTTGAGCTACCCCAGTGCTACTTATCGTAGTCACCCTGCATGTCTGAGATTGAGTTCCTTCACATCCCTCAGTTTCTTCGTATTCCTCAGTTTGTTCCATTTCTGCAGTTGCTCTCCTAGACTGAGGTCTATGCATATAACTGTTTAATATTAACCTTTGCATTCTACTCCCATAATCAAGGACCATTATTTCACTGGTAAGTATTTCCATTTGCTTCGTACTCGTATATCGTTGAATAGGTTTTCGTACCTTGATTTCTTTTTTGTCGGTTTCTACTTTTTCATGTTTACTATTCTTATATTCTCTGAATGTATCATATAATGTAAAACATCCTCGTACCACATGAATAATGCATTCTAAATAATTTTTATTTGTCCACATTTGCTTCAAGTCCTTTATCCATTTCTCTGCAAAATGCGTTAGTGCCTTAAAGTTGGGTTTGCTTTCCTGTTGTTTTTGCCGTTTTTGTTGCGCATCTTCTTCTTTCTGCTGATTCTCCTTGTACTCTTTCTTAACATTATCAAAATGGTCATAGTCATGGTAAGCACTTTGCTTGTAGGATTGGTAAACTCTGCGTGCACTATTTCCGACATATTCTACAAGATAATTAGCGCCTTGCTTCATGATAGGACTTACGATATTTTGCAATACAATCGTGCCAGCTCTTTCTTTCAGCAATTCTTTCCACTCGTAAATTGTTCCATTTGTAAAATCTTTACAGTCTTCGTCATTTGCCGAACGCCTATATGAATCAGCTTGATTAGTATTTGATGATAAATTTTGCATTTCATGTTTCAGTTTCATATCTAACATGTTTAAAAGGCTGTCAGTAATGGTGGCTATTTCCAATAAATTTTGCAAACGTTGTTCCCAAACTATTGCTTCTGTGAATCTATGGACCGCAAATTGCATAGTATTACTTCCAGTTTTATTTGATTTTCTAGCGGCTTGGGCAATACCCTGAGTTACGCTACTAGCTATTCGGGCAGCTATAGGTAGATACTTTTCCATACAATTTTTTTTGGTTAGAACACTTTCGGTGGCATTTTTCACAAGTTTTCTGGCCTTCTGCTTTCCTAGAGTTCGATAGGCGTTCTCGAGTGTCTTAGATATACTATGGTTTCCAACATCGCGATCAATATTTAATAAAATTTTCGATCCTATACCTTGCGCCAATTTTTGGAGATGATTTTCTATAAGGCTATCCACTCCTGCGTTAGCGAAACCAAATGAGATCGCTTTTAAAGTTTGGAAAAAAGTGCGCTGCAGAACATCCTTTCCCACGGACTTGGCAGTCGCTCGTCCTGCATTTTGTATACCCAATTTGTATTGAAACGTTGGTGATCCCGAAAAATAGACTGCCGTTCCAACAGTTAGCGCTGTGTATATTATACTCTCAGCTTTATGTTGTCTATAATCACTCCAGTCGAAATAGCCGGAGGTAAGAGCACTGGCTGCGAAGAATATATCGCTTATACCTTCGCTAATTAATGCTTGTCCAACATGGCTCATGGCCCCAATTGAATAGTACTCTATGGCTACACCAATGGCTATTTGAACGGCACCCATCACAAATACTATTGCTGTGTTGATTAACATTTCTAGTGACCACTTCTCCTCCGCCAGTTGGATGAGATGTTCAAAGGCACTAAGAAAGAAAACATGCACTTCTTCTGTATTTATAGACTCATAGTGACGAACATGCTCGACCAGAGGTTCCAGCTTAGTGTCGGGACATTTCAAAGTCTTTAATAAACTTTTCGACTGTGTGAGCATTGTGTAAATACTTGTAAGAATCGGATCTTCTCCAAACAAACCCAGATATTGACCGACGTTTTTTAACTGCTTTTCAGTTAACTTTTCGATACAAATATCAGTTACGCCAAGAGTGTCTAAGGCTGCCCTTAAGTTTTTTTTCTCGGCAAGTTCTTTAGTAATTAGTTCTTTCACAGAGTCGATGAGCTTTTTTTGATATTCGTCCTCCTTTGTGATCCGCAATCTTTCCAAAATCTCGGCTAGCTGATCTTTAGTGAACTCGTTTACAGTAACGGGCTTAACAATTGCATCTGTTAATAATTCCATGAGCAGCATTTTATGTGGCTTGTTCATTAACGGCAAGCAAATGCGATCGTCGTCTTCGTCCAGCTTTCTCGCGAGTTTTTGAAGTGCTATTCTATAGGCAAAACACACCGATAGTAGTCGTTTGACATCATGCTCATATACTGGAAAGAGTTGAAACTCTATTTCATCAAAGCTATCAAATTCCATTTTTAGCCGGTATAAGTTGCCGGACTCACTCTGATCCGCCGCAATAACATTTCCACTTATAAGATGTGCAACAACTTGGTCAGCTTCTCTTTCTGTCATGTTCAAAAGGCTAACAAAATCATTTACGACAATGGAATCAAAATTGGAAAACACTGTGCTGGCTGTGATTTTACTTACATCTGTGTCGGCTTTTCGTTTTAAAGTAATTATTCCTTTCTTTTTCAGCACTTGATATTTATTTTTCGTGGTTATTGTTAAGAAGTCGGCCTTTTTGAAAACGTAATCGTCTGGATTATGCTGTGAAACCTGTTCAGCGCGTAGGAAAATCTGCCTATACCCACACTCAAGGGTCTGTCTTTCTAAGGCATTTTCCCTTAGTTTTTCTTGTAGAGATTCGAAAAAAGTTGGGTCTAATGTCTCCAGTTTTTGTTTGCTTAAAATCACGTATTTGATTTGGTTAATTAGAATCTCCTTTTCAAGTAGAAATTTCCAAAATGCCCCTCTACTGGGCAGGGGTATTTGTTGTTTTAGCGCTTCGCCGAACTGTTGCTGGTCAATTTGTTTCCCTTGGTACGGCGACAGAAAGCCAGTCAAAGATTCCAATGGAATTTTGTAGTTACAGCTGATCGATTTCAGCTCTGTCGATGCTATCTGCTTTTTGACTCTTAAGTTTTTGAGAATACCTTTCTCGAGTAGTTCTTTGAATAGAATGTCTGCCGTTTCGTCGCTAATGCCGAACTTGATGAAAGCCTGTGCCGATACAGGTTGCCCCAAAATACCATCGATATTATGTGCGAATACAGAATAGAGGCTGCCCAAGCACTTGTGCTGTTCCTCATATGCATCGATTTGGACCATACTTTCCTTATTATTTTTCATGATTTTACCAACTACAGCGGCCGCCTTTGCAGAAAATTGGCTGCGCTCATCTAGGAGCCTTGCCGCAACTCGTATTTCTTGTTTTAGCATTTTCAAATCTTTCTTATTGGCGTCATTCGCCTTGAAGGGTCTGCGAGACCAGTCGATTTTCTTCGAAAGTGCGAATGCCTTGTAATAATGCGCTGCTTCGGAAAAGTCTGGCTCCTGTTGAATCACCCTATCAAACAGTCTAATCGCTTCATTGTGCTTATTATTTTGAGCATAGTATTTTCCAAGTTTCACCAAGTAGACGGGATATTTCTCAATCCAAGTTAGACAATCGCTTATTTCTAACTCCTGTAGTTCGGAAATAAAGTGCTTTAGTTGCCCGTTAAAGCGGTCTCTTTCATGTTCCGATTTTAAATATTTTATGCGTTTGCTGTTGATGTCTATCCAAAAAGCCCACTTATCTAGGCAACTCTGCAATAGAATCTCCTGGATCTCGCTAGGAGTTTTTTTCAGATCGAGATCAGATTTTACGCTTTTATATTGATCGCTGAATGCTTCAAAACACTTCTCCTCAGTTTTAATTTGAGTTTCGTAGTATTTTTTAATATCAGAAATACGGTACAATTCCTCTTTATCACGTAACCGCTTTAAGTTCAGTATTTGTGCAGAACTATTATTTTGCAGATCCGATTCGATCATGATGATCAATTGACCAGAACCGGAATCTCCACTTCTGGCGGCCCTGCCAAAGGCTTGTTGTTCAATTCGTTTATTGCTGGGTAGGTAAGTTAGACAAACGTGTAATCCTCCGGCATTCCTTAGTTCGGTGGTAAGTTTTATATCAGTTCCACGACCAGCTAAGTTTGTAGCAATAATAATTTGGCCCTGGTTCAATTCTTTACTACCTTTGGCAATATCGAACTCTTCGTAGTCACGTCTGTATGTATGCAAATTTTCTGTATTTGTCCCGCTGAACGCTTTGTGCAACGTCTCTACTTCATTTACTGTTTCACATATGATTAGTACAGATCGTTGTTTTTCTTCAGTTATTCTTTGTGCCTGCATTTGTATGTTTGTAATCCATTGATTGCTATCAGCACAAGCAATGGTGTCGTATTCATAAAATTTTTTCGATTTAGCTGTTGGAATTGTGACAAATTCGACCTTATGTATTTGGCGTAACAAGTCTCGCTCTACATGTGATCCCAGAGTGCCAGTCAGGCCGAACAAATGGGAGTACAATTTAAAAAAGGACACATTCGATATGAAAACAGCCTTAAGAGTTTGTAAAGTGAGCTTGCAGCCATGTTTGAGTTGTAAAAACTGATGCAGTGCTTCATCCTATATGCAGTGCTATATAGTGTATAGATCTACGTGTTCTTCGGCATCACGTTTGGCCAGCACCGTCGAGCTAGTTATAATATGAACCTTCTCTCCGAAAAATGCCTTTATAATCGCTACCGCAACTACTATTAAAGATTTGCCCTCGCCAGTGGATACTTGAGCTAAGGTGCTGCCATTGTTCGTCAATAATGCCATTATACTCAATTTTTGAGTATCTCGGAGCCAAAATCCTTTCTTCATCTTTACCGCTCTGTCTATAAGAGCAAGCAATTCAGTTTGTGCTTCAATATCTTGCTTTCGTTGATTTACGTCAATCTGGAACTTCATGCCCCAATCTGTTGTTATTGCATCTTCTGTATCATTTTCAGAGAATTTGCGGTTTTTCTCAGAGATGTCCTCGATAGCATTCTTGATAGTTGTCAGATTTTCCGAAATTACTATCGAAGTATTTGCATTGCCCATAACTATATCGATTAGTTTGGCGATGTCTCGGTCGTTTGTGTCGGCAGTGAACTTTTCATTTAGCTGTTCTGTCCAATTGACTACGGTACAAGATGTGAGCTTCTCCAGTTCAAGGGTACCCAAGTTCCACTTTTCACTGCTGAAATTAACTAAGATATTAGTTAGAGCATCAGGGGACATCTTTGGGGTTTTTTCCCCCAAAATACTAAGGAATCGCTCTACAATGTCCGTGCCATATATGTTCTCCATCGATAGAATGTAATATGAAGCTATTAAACGATTGTCCGGTGTCCAGTTTGCCAAATCGGAAATTTTATGCGACCAGTATTTTTCTTTTAGCAAGTAAGGCCACTCAGATAGTCCCAAGTCGCCTAGATCAATTGTCTCATTCGGTATGCTGCTTAGTAGGTACAGGATGTCGCCGATGCACTCGACCGAGACCGGATCCCCGGATTGGTGCTGTTCCAGTTTTACAACGAATAACAGCAAAATGTCCTTGTTGGTGATGTCCGACAGAAATAATCTCCAATCGGATTTTTTCGTAAGGGAACCTTTGACGAGGTTCTCCAGTTGCAACAGTATCAACTCATCTATCCAGTTGCGTTGGGGATAGGCAGACACTATCCAGGCAAATGTGTTCTTTTCGCTTATATTCTTTACACGCGATGTCATAATTGAACTTATCAAGTAGCACAATTCCTGGAACGATAAGTGTCTGCCTTCAGTGGAGAATCGCTCTAGCATGTTACGTAAGACGCCTTGTTGCCCAATAAAGCGAAATTTGATTGCTTCTAGCCGCATTTTCAGTATTTGTTGGTCTTCCTCATTGGGAAAATATTTTACGATTTCTTCTATATCGTGCTGTTCGCTTGGGTAATGCTCCGATTCCGATATCTCCGAATCTACGCAACCGTGCAGATTGTCAAATGTGCCATTATTCAAATAGTCATCGAATTTTTGTTTCTGATCAAGTGCATCAGTTTCTTTTAGAATCTTTTTATACAGTGAGTCCTTCAGTTTGCGCTCTTCTTCTAGTCCCAAGTAGTTCTTATCAATCTGCAAGGGTATAAATTGACGACCTCTACACAATGCGTGCGTATATTGTCCGGCTGTCGGATTGTGGCATTTGTGCAGAGACAATTTGTTATCATCAGCTTCTGTATATAGCCGAATGTTAGCATCGAAAATATACGCCAATAGTACTATGTAACTTTCTGAGCAAGTGCCCTCTTTCTCAATATGCTCCAGGTATGCCTTAAACAATTTTTTATCATTGCAGCAAGAGTTGTCTAAGTAATTAAAGGATTCGGGAAAGATAATGCAACCGCGTTTTTGTCTATCCAACAAATTTTGATACTTGTCGTAATATTTCTTGTATTTTTTGTGAGTACTCCCGACTTCCAAAATGTAAGCTCTCAAGGAGGGCTTTAAGGTCTTGTTGTTATTTTTTAAATGCTTTTTACAAAAGTTGGTGATTTTTTTACGCTTAGCTTTGTTGTTTTCGACCTTTTCAAAAAGGTATTCATCTAGGTATCCATCTAAAGTGGGATGGTGTATTTCTAGGAAATCGTTGTTTTTCGGAATGAGGTATCTCACTGCAATGGCAGGTGTCAGTTCGGAATCTTCTGGAACTTGCATGTAAGGCTGTAAGTGTTTGGCAATAGCATGCAACGTTACGTATCTATATTTAGGGAGTAGAATTTTCTCTAGAGCAGTGCGATGGTCTTTCAATTCCGAAGCACTAACTAGTGCAAATATTTCTTCAAGTTGAATTGAACTTAATTCAACTTTTCTTAAATTATACCAAGCTTCCAGCGAAAGGGGGTTACTTGTTAGTAGCTCAACTATTTGATTCGCATTATTGGAGTGATTAGAAGTTTGTGCAGTGCTAATCGTTTCAGTAACCGAATGCATAGAAGGTTGTCTCACATTTCGGTAGGAAAAGCCACGTCGGGTTCTCCGTTGTTCAGTGTGCGTTTGTTGTTGTCTCTTATTTTCAGTTCTAGCTGTGGTAGCTTCTTGCTCCGTATTCAACAAGTCTGAGCGCATATTATGCAATGATGTTCTCTCTAAAGAAGCAGAAGCATCACTAGAAGAATACCTACTTAAAATACTATTTTCGGAAATGTTCTTTTTTCGCTCAGCCTGCGCGTAATGTTTGCGTTCTGCGTTCACTCGGACTTTCTTTCGATTATCAATTACCTTTTTATTTTCCACGTTTGCTGGTCTAATCGCAACATACTGACATTTGCGTTGGCACCACACGCTGTCGTTGGGTTTATTACTTTCGTCATAGTATTGCAACTTGTATTTTCTGCCGTTGTCACAATACACCGCTTCTTTCCAATGTTGATAATCAACATATCCCATGTCGTTACCATTTTTGCCACGATTACCATATTTGCCAGACTGTCCCGGATCTCCGTCTTTGCCTTTCTTAAGTGACGTTGCAATTTCAATTGTCTTGCCGGTTCTTAAGTTTTTAACGATAACATCTCCAGTATATCCGCCAGCACCACCGAGCCCATTTGCTCCTCCTGAACATCCCTCTTGACCAGGTGAACCACAGTACAACAAATATGCTTGAAATATGGAAGTAAAATTATTTATACAATAGGAGAAAGTTATTTCATGCCCCTCAGTGGTGGTAGCTCTTCTGTAAACATATCCATGGGTTTTATAATCACAGCTTTCGTGTACGCATGGGTTCCTGCTAATACCTTCAAGAGTCTTATTTAGTAGCTCCCTTCGAGATAAACTCATAAATTTGACAACAGACGGGAAATCCTCAATCATTTTTTGCTGGGTTAGGGACTTTCCATCGGCGCCATCCTTGCCATGGCCTCCATCTTGGCCATTACTGCCATCACCGCCGCTGGAAGTAATAGTTAGGTTTTCAGCGTTTTCAATTTCATCAGTTAATATCAAAATATTTCCACCGCTTTCTCCAGCAGTTCCATCCTCTCCTTGTTTACCATGACCATTTGGTGCTGTGCCTGCATTGCCAGAATGAACCACGCAGCTGTTTTGTCCGGATGTATTCCAGTTCACATTGTTGTGTATTTTTAGCTTTTTTGTCAAAACGACAATATTGCTCCCATGCCATAATTGTTTTTTAAAGTCAACATCAACATGCAAAATTTCCGTCACAATGAAGTGTACTTCTTCTATTCCAGCTTCATGGTTGGATAGTTTTCCTTCTACAGCTTGTATAATCGTACTGATTAGTATATTCTTTCCTATAACTTGAAGGACCTTCCTATTGTCTATAGTGGTTTCCTTGATTTCAACAGGCTTAATGTAGTCGCTTATGATTTCCTTCAATTTCTTCATGAAATACATATTTCCCCTGGCGTTTAAGCGTGCTGTTGCTTCCTGCAGGGCATTTAACTCTGTGCCATATGTAGCTGTCTGAAGGCCCAATATCTGTTGCTTTAGTCTATCAAAGTCGCCTGCCTCAAAACTGTCAAGACTCAGCTCGGTAATAATAGATTGAAGACATTTGCTGGTACTGAGAAAATCGATAAAGGTTTTAAGAAAATCCAATTCATGTCTAGCGGAACTAGTATATGCGATTATTTGATCCAAACACTCCGTCTCTAATGTGGGTAGCAACTTGAAGCGAATCAGCTGACTAATCACCTCAATGATAAGGTCCCGACTGGCACCTAGGCGTTCGCCGTGTTCGTGCAATATGGAGAATAAGGTTATTAGAGCCGCCTGTGCCTTTGGAGAGAGGCCAAAGTTGACTGCAGCTGGGGTAATATCGGCTGACCCATTCGACTGAAGCAACTTAGTGAAATTGCTCAATGTTAGAACAATATCTTGGCAGATGTCTTGTATGTTATAGTGAGCTGCGATGTAGGCGGACTTTTTGAAACCTGAAAAGGTAGACATTATGTAAATTTGCAGTTATTTGGTGAGCTTGGGTTAAACAAATTACCTGCCAATACACGGTGATATACTTTGCCACTACTTTTGTCAAAAATAAAGCTGAACGCAGGCAGTAACGATTGCCAAATTATGCCAAACATTGTACGGCCTGCATTGTTATTGGAAGGGTGTTTAGATTTTTCTCCATTATTCGCAGATTCGCAGTCTTGGGCGATGACTTCAATCGCAGAAATAAGTATGTCATTGGATATTACTTGAGTTCTGTCTATATTATCCGAATCAGAGCGCGTAAGTCTTGAGAGCAGGTTTATAAAATAACTAAATATGCCAGTATCGTAGTTAGCGTAACGCTCTACAATAAATCCGGGGATTTGCCAAAGATCGTGTATATGCTCTAGAGTTATCTCCAGCTTGATGTAGTTTGTATTGACAACGAATTCTGAGAGTTTTCCTAAGTAGGAATCCGGCAGCGATCGTAAATGACTGCGGAGCGATTCAAGTAGAACAAAGCCAACTTGTAGAGCAGAATCGAAGATTGTAACATTTTCGGAGTCCATTAGCTGGAAAAAGAGAAAAAAAAGTAGATATCAATTAATAGGTAGTACTATCTTCTTCAGTGATTCTTATTAGCAAGAAGCCAAAAGAGGAACACTATTTGCTATGGGGCAGCAGTTGTGAAAACGATGAGGAAGACGAATCCGTTGCTCAACTTCTCTTTTTACATCAGCAGAATAATGTTTCAACCAAAAAAATCTCCGGCAGTCAGTACTGACAGATATATCCTATGATCTGACATTACCTACTCGAAAAAGTGTGTCTCGCAATTCTGTCCGTCATTCCGTCCTCTCCTGAGCTCCACAGCGCAAACGGCGTGATGGTTTTCTTTCAAACTTCGGACTTGGAGTTTGTGGGCTTACAGTTCGGGGCCATTTTTTTTTTACGTTTTAGCATTTTAGTAAAGGTACCATAATATAACGGTTTTAAATAAGTTTGATTTTTTCGAAAACAACTCTTTAGCCAAAAATGATGTTTGGGCTAAAGTAGGTGGGGTTAAAGTTTTTGCATACCTAGGTTTCGGCTTATCTATTAAATTTGACTTATCTCGAAAATGGTCAATACGACTTAACAAAAATTCATTCTTAAGGAAATGTGATAGCAAACTCAGTTTTTCTCTAAATTATTGTAGATCGGATTTTTACTGACTGTTTATATCTCGAAAACGCCTTTTTCGATTTGGATACAATTTAAAAAACCAAGTAATTCTTACAGCCAATAGTTGCACAATCATAGATAGCTACTTTCCGAACCAAACATCAAGCAATGCAATATTTTTGTTACTATTTAATCTGTACTAACATGTCAAAACTTAAAAAATGAAAATGGGGACCATTGTAAAAATATGCCAGAACTTTTATAAATGCTAGTGACATAAAATTTAAAAAAAAAATCAATATATTTAAAGCAAAAGCGCACTTTATTTATAAGCATATATATTTTAAAGTTTTCTGTAAGCTTTATCTAGTATAAAATAAAAATCAATCAACCAAACTGCTGATGTGAAAGAGAGAGTTTCGTGCGCAAAACATCATTCCTCACCAGGATGAATACACAGTTACGTATAGTGACGAGCTGCTCTTCAGTAACAGAAAGTTGAGATATACATATAACAGATACTATACAGATGAAGGTTAAAAGTCACTGTGGGAGTTTTTCGCGGATCGGTTTTAGCGACCGTTCTGTGGAACATTATGTACGACGGAGTCCTACGATTGGCGCTGCCTGCGAGAGTGATGGTTATTGGATTCGACGATGATATTACCGTTGCGACAGTAGGTAAACAGATCAGTACAGTTCAATCCGTTACAAACGAAGCAATTGCCCGGATAAAGAATAAAGGATAAAGCCAGCCTTGAACTAGCCGATCATAAAACATAAGCTGTCCTCATAACAAGTAGAAAAATGTAGAGTTCGCCAACTTCCAGGTTCGTAACCAAATAATCAAGTCCAAAGAAGCGGTTTTAATACCTTGGAGTCATGTTGGACAATAGATTGCGGTTCAAAACAATAGAGATAGCACACCACCTTGGGGGTCCCTCGGTGCACAAGTTTTTCGACAGTGCTAATAGACACCGAAGTATAACTCCGCCCATGTTGATGTCAATCAATTCAACAATTGAGTAAATAGCAGTTTCGGGAGACTCACCTTTTCCCTTCACCCAGCTTCCGTGCACCTATCCGATATTCTCGCAAATTTCAAAAGAAAATCGTCTCAGCAGTCTTAACCTTTCCTGAATGTTGCGGTGGCATTTGTAAATATTGAAAATTAAATAGCCATTTTGTTGGGGGATGTTTTTCGAAATGATGGGGATTGGGAATAGATGCAGGTTGGCCAATGTTGTTCCATTGTTTTATACGGTCACAAATCCTTCAACAATCCTATATGCACCAGGCAGCTAGTAGGAAAATTTCTTGTTTTTGCCGACAAGGGCTATTTTATACAACGGGTGCGCCATCTGTTATATTGGAATGGCAACCGATTGACTTGAGTAGACATGTTTCTAAACAGTGACGCCGTACACTAAAAATAGTCGTTTAGTTATGTTGACTGAATGTGTGTATTGTCGAAAATATCGCGGCCAACAAGCACCATCTGGTAACACTATTCGCTGTTTGGTGTCAAGTTATGTTGAGCTCGGGACATGAACCGGTTGAAGCGGTAAGAGCGAGTGTCACCGAGAAGCCAAGTGTGTCATATCGTCACCGCGCCCACCATTTTTGCATCGGTGGAGCTACCTGGCGGCGCATTTTGAAGAATGATTTGCATATGTTTCAACCGGTGCACCATCCCACACTGCAAATCAAACAATGCTTACTTCTACAACAAAAATTCCCTGGCCGTGCTATCAAAAAATGTCGACCCAGATCTTCATTACACTAAAATTGGAATCAATGCAGCTGTTCGTCTACAATATTTGGTAAAAATGCTTCCTTATTTCTAAAACCATTTCACCTTTCACCGATTTGGGCAGCTTTGACGACAATTTTTTTTTCTAATAACTTCTACTCTTTTTTAATAGACAACGAACAAAATTCTGAAATTGGTTTAAAACGCATTGTTGGTCATGCAATACCATTTAAGTAGAAGATTCGACCGAAAAGTCTATAAAAAAACCCACAGGTACATAATACTATTGGCTAAGTTAATCAATATGCATCATTATACTACTTACCTTAATTAGATAACCCCGTAAATCATACTGAATCAATTCCATCATGGCGTCTTGTTTCCCGATAAATTCTGCTCCCTCTGCGACGGCCACAATCAAAAGACTCAATGCAACTGTTATCTTTAGATCAGTGTTTTCGTTATTGTCAGGATTGCAAAGACGAATGATCTTGCGAAAGCACAGCGAGCTGTGACTCTTGGGAAATTCAGATGATACTTTGAAAATGAGCTCAACCAAATTTGCAAGTTCTTCTTCAGCTGCTTGTCGCAGCGATTCATTTAGATATGGCGTAAAACATATTTTAAGATAGCTATTCATTATATCGTCAAGGCTTTCAACTGGCAACGCTTTCCCAGTTCCACTCTGCACCAGCGTGGGTATAATGTCAATTACCCGAAATAAAGTTTCGCAATCCGATAACTGATCGTCCTTCAGGAAACGTGTATTGGTGACTGCGTCGGTTATAGTCTTCATGGTTGAACCAATATTGGGATGCGAAGCTTCTATTTGAAATCAAAATGGTTAGTATTTTATAAAGCAATGCAAGACGAACTCACCAATCAAGCCATACTTCAGAAATTTACAAACAGCTTTCATCGCTACATTTATTGCCCCATCAAGTGCCTGCTCATGTTCGATCACTTTTAAGAACGGTGTCAGCAGGGTTTTTGGACTGACAAGTCGATAGTCTCTCAAGCGGTTCAATTCGCAGTGAAGCTCGGCAAATAAGTCGTCGTTTGTTGTTCCGCTCTACAATTAAACAATAAGTAACATGTGTCCGCACTGGTTTTATTATCGACCAATCAACCTGTAACAATTCGCAACTCGAGCCAGTCATCGCAGCCTTAAGCCTGGATATCTCCCGGTCGATAAGCATACCGCCATTGGACGTCATTTCTGCTAAGCTGCTTCAGGCTTGTTAATAGTCTAAAGGTAAAAGGTAAACGGATTTTCGTTAGCTTTAATAAAGATTTGTTATTTCTATGTATTTATGTTGAAAACAGTAATGTGACTGGCAGAGAGGCCAAAAGGCAAATCACATAGCATTCCAATAACTTTGTAACCGCAGATTAAGAAGGGATTTTTTGATACAACTCCACATTTAAGGCGAGTTGTTTCGTTACTTGTACGTTGATAGAGAAGTTAAAACTTATTGATGCCATGTAACCATGTTCCTTTGTTGATAAAGAAGATGCAATTTTTTTAGGTTTCTCGTATACGTAGTAAGAGAAAACTACTGCAATCGTATAAAATTTCGAACTCGTGATTTTAATCAAATCTAACATTACGATGATAGAGGAAATAAAAAAAGGACTGATTCTCCGTGTGCTCCTGGGGCCTACAACCTAAAGCCGTTTGGGCTAGGACAGATCTGTTTCAGACTTCGAATTTTGAGTTTTTGGGCCTACAGTTCGGGGCCACTTTTTGGTTTGCACGTTAGCCCTTTTCTTAACGGTACTTTCCCCATAACGCTTATAAACAAGTTTGATTATGAGACCGATTTCAATCCAAATTGATATTTGCCCTAAGGTAGGGGGGCTTAACGTTGCTGAATACCCACTTTTTAGCACAAAATTCGAATATCGGTACTTTTGAAAACTGGACTTACATATCTCGAAAACGGTTAATACGATCGTAACACAAATACACCGTTTCAACTAATAGCAAGAGATTTTTGGTTTACCGACATAAAAACGGCTGCAACGATTTCAACCAAAATTCATAGATACTTGGAGTGCAATTGATGTTCTCAAAACTATTGCGTCCTCTTTCATTCGAAGCACCGAAAACGCTGCTTTTAAAAACGGTTCTTATCTGGAAGACGCCGTATGTGATTTGGATAAACTTTTGAGATCCAAGTAATTTTGACATCCTAAACCATATTTTATTCAGTTTTGAACTAAATAGTTCTGCAAGAGTCATTTCCAAACAAAACATTGCAATATTTAATACCTTTTTGTCTGCATAATTTTAGGAAAACCGCTCGAACTATATTGACCAAAATACATAATATTAAAGATATTACTAGGTAGTGCTCTTAAAAGGATCCCGTGCTTAGTTTTTCTTAAAAAAATGCAAACAAAACCGCATTATAAGAATTTATGAAGAAAAATGCCAGTAAAAATGCAATTACAACAACAAAAAGCATTTTTTTTTGGAAATACATATAACCTAATTCTTCTTTTTTTTAATAATATTTTTATTTTTATGCTCATTAAAATAATTACAACCACTTGGAGCTTGCAGAATCAGAAACACACACATTTGCAAATTTCAAGAACAAATTCTGAATTCTTACATAATGTGCCTATGTTAATTTATTCGTATATCACGAACCTAACATCCAACCACAGACAATAAATATTTATTATTATACGGTCTTTGTTGGTGTATTGGTTCATGAGTTATAGAGGCGTGGCACCTCCCATACAAAAAGTGCATTCAAAATATTATATTTCGAAAGCCGCAGAATTGATTGAGTTCAAATTTACACACAATCTTAGGTATTGGCCAAAGAGTATTCCTGTGAAGAGTGTTCAAAATTAGACAAAGGGGCGTGGCACCGCCTATACAAAAAATACATTAAAAATCATATATTTCGAAAGCCACCGAATCGCTTTCTGATTCGAGTGCGTCAAGTTTATCGCAATCCTATAGGACCTCACGCCGGAAATTTACAATGAAGCATTGATTTGTATTGAAGATTTCTGTTTGTCGATTGCTAATAAAGCATTAGCACTGTTGGGAATGCCATCACCTAATGGTGCAATGCATGCAATTTGTGATCTAGAACTGCAACGTGATCTACACTACGATCGCAACGAATTGAATGCTTTTGTTCAAGCAAATCTTTCGACAGTGCAAAAAAGGCGTACGATAATATTATGCAATCTATCAACAGTGATTTTATTTTCTGGATGCACCTGGAGGAACCGGAAGAACGATTTTAATTTCATTGTTGTTGGCAACGATAAGTTCCCAGCATAAAATTGCATTGGCATTGGCGTCTTCTGGCATTGCAGCCACTTAGATGGTGGTCGGACAGCACATACTGTTTTGAAATTGCCATTGACCTTCCAAGTTAATGAAACTCCAACATGTTACATTTCATATCATTATTTGGGATGATGCATTATGGCAAATAAGAAATCTTTGGAAATAATAATGAAAGATGTTGGAGATAATTCAGAGTTGTTTGGTGGTGCATTTAAAATCAATCAATGTCAGACGATTTCAGACAAATATTGCCCGTCATTCCTAGATCGACATATGCTGATGAAATTAACGTTTGCTTAAAGTCTTCATATTTATGAAGACTTTTTAAGGCATTGAAACTTACTATCAACGTTCGTGGTCAGTTTCAGAATGATCCATCTGCTGAACAATTCTCTAAGATATTGCTGAAAATTGGAAGTGGTGCGATGCCAGTTGATAAAACTGGATTCATAACATTGTCAAATGATTTTTGCCGTTTTGTACTGTCAAAAAAGGAATTGATTCAAAGTGTTTTCCCTAACATAGCACAGCAGTATAATAAATGACATACGTGGTTGAGTGATAGAGCAATTTTAGCTGCTAAGAACAAAGATGTCAATGAATTAAACATGGCTATTCAATCCAAGGGATTTAGAAAACCAAAGGATTTATGATTTACTAGCTGTTGCCCGCGGCTTCGCTCGCATTAATGCCGATTTTATCAATCACTTCAAGTACCTACACTTAAGGAACCCTTTGTCCTTTTCTGCATTACTTAGTAAAACGGATACAAAATAGATACAAAAGAATTTCAAGAAATTCTTCAGTTCACTCCAACGTGCCCATAAAAGTATTCACTTTAATGAGAATTTAGTTGAAAAAAATCGAAAAATATATCTTTCCATATAACCATGCAAACCCACAAAATTTCATTGAAATTGGTTGAGTGGTTAAGAAGATCGACAACAGCGCCACCTATCGGGTCCAAAACTATCCTATCCATTAAGTCGAAACCAACCATACCTGCCCACAATATTTTATCGAAATCGGTTGAGTGGTTAAGAAGATCGACAACAGCGCCACCTATCGGGTCCAAAACTATCCTATTCATCAAGTTACAACCAACCATACCCACCCACAAAATGTTATTTAAATCGGTTGAGTGGTTAAGAAGATCGACATCAGCTCCACCTATGGGGTCCAAAACTATCCTATCCATTAAGTTACAACCAACAATACCCAACCACAAAATTTTATTTAAATCGGTTGAGAGGTTAAAAAGATCGACATCAGCGCCACCTATCGGGTCCAAAACTATCCTATCCATTAAGTTACAACCAATCATACCCAACCACAAAATTTTATTTAAATCGGTTGAGTGGTTAAGAAGATCGACATCAGCGCCACCTATCGGGTCCAAAACTATCCTATCCATTAAGTTACAATCAACCATACCCACCCACAAAATTTTATTTAAATCGGTTGAGTGGTTAAGAAGATCGACATCAGCGCCACCTATCGGGTCCAAAACTATCCTATCCATTAAGTTACAATCAACCATACCCACCCACAAAATTTTACTTAAATCGGTTGAGTGGTTAAGAAGATCGACATCAGCGCCACCTATCGGGTCCAAAACTATCCTATCCATTAAGTTACAACCAACCATACCCAACCACAAAATTTTATTTAAATCGGTTGAGTGGTTAAGAAGATCGACATCAGCGCCACCTATCGGGTCCAAAACTATCCTATCCATTAAGTTACAATCAACCATACCCAACCACAAAATTTTATTTAAATCGGTTGAGTGGTTAAGAAGATCGACATCAGCGCCACCTATCGGGTCCAAAACTATCCTATCCATTAAGTTACAACCAACCATACCCAACCACAACATTTTATTTAAATCGGTTGAGTGGTTAAGAAGATCGACATCAGCGCCACCTATCGCGTCCAAAACTATCCTATCCATTAAGTTACAATCAACCATACCCACCCACAAAATTTTATTTAAATCGGTTGAGTGGTTAAGAAGATCGACATCAGCGCCACCTATCGCGTCCAAAACTATCCTATCCATTAAGTTACAATCAACCATACCCACCCACAAAATTTTATTTAAATCGGTTGAGTGGTTAAGAAGATCGACATCAGCGCCACCTATCGCGTCCAAAACTATCCTATCCATTAAGTTACAATCAACCATACCCACCCACAAAATTTTATTTAAATCGGTTGAGTGGTTAAGAAGATCGACATCAGCGCCACCTATCGGGTCCAAAACTATCCTATCCATTAAGTTACAACCAACCATACCCAACCACAAAATTTTATTTAAATCGGTTGAGTGGTTAAGAAGATCGACATCAGCGCCACCTATCGCGTCCAAAACTATCCTATCCATTAAGTTACAACCAACCATACCCAACCACAAAATTTTATTTAAATCGGTTGAGTGGTTAAGAAGATCGACATCAGCGCCACCTATCGGGTCCAAAACTATCCTATCCATTAAGTTACAACCAACCATACCCAACCACAAAATTTTATTTAAATCGGTTGAGTGGTTAAGAAGATCGACATCAGCGCCACCTATCGGGTCCAAAACTATCCTATCCATTAAGTTACAACCAACCATACCCAACCACAAAATTTTATTTAAATCGGTTGAGTGGTTAAGAAGATCGACATCAGCGCCACCTATCGCGTCCAAAACTATCCTATCCATTAAGTTACAATCAACCATACCCACCCACAAAATTTTATTTAAATCGGTTGAGTGGTTAAGAAGATCGACATCAGCGCCACCTATCGCGTCCAAAACTATCCTATCCATTAAGTTACAATCAACCATACCCACCCACAAAATTTTATTTAAATCGGTTGAGTGGTTAAGAAGATCGACATCAGCGCCACCTATCGGGTACAAAACTGTCCTATCCATTAAGTTACAACTAACCATACCCAACCACAAAATTTTATTTAAATCGGTTGAGTGGTTAAGAAGATCGACATCAGCGCCACCTATCGGGTCCAAAACTATCCTATCCATTAAGTTACAACCAACCATACCCAACCACAAAATTTTATTTAAATCGGTTGAGTGGTTAAGAAGATCGACATCAGCGCCACCTATCGGGTCCAAAACTATCCTATCCATTAAGTTACAACCAACCATACCCAACCACAACATTTTATTTAAATCGGTTGAGTGGTTAAGAAGATCGACATCAGCGCCACCTATCGCGTCCAAAACTATCCTATCCATTAAGTTACAATCAACCATACCCACCCACAAAATTTTATTTAAATCGGTTGAGTGGTTAAGAAGATCGACATCAGCGCCACCTATCGCGTCCAAAACTATCCTATCCATTAAGTTACAATCAACCATACCCACCCACAAAATTTTATTTAAATCGGTTGAGTGGTTAAGAAGATCGACATCAGCGCCACCTATCGCGTCCAAAACTATCCTATCCATTAAGTTACAATCAACCATACCCACCCACAAAATTTTATTTAAATCGGTTGAGTGGTTAAGAAGATCGACATCAGCGCCACCTATCGGGTACAAAACTGTCCTATCCATTAAGTTACAACTAAGCATACCCAACCACAAAATTTTATTTAAATCGGTTGAGTGGTTAAGAAGATCGACATCAGCGCCACCTATCGGGTCCAAAACTATCCTATCCATTAAGTTACAACCAACCATACCCAACCACAAAATTTTATTTAAATCGGTTGAGTGGTTAAGAAGATCGACATCAGCGCCACCTATCGGGTCCAAAACTATCCTATCCATTAAGTTACAACCAACCATACCCAACCACAACATTTTATTTAAATCGGTTGAGTGGTTAAGAAGATCGACATCAGCGCCACCTATCGCGTCCAAAACTATCCTATCCATTAAGTTACAATCAACCATACCCACCCACAAAATTTTATTTAAATCGGTTGAGTGGTTAAGAAGATCGACATCAGCGCCACCTATCGGGTCCAAAACTATCCTATCCATTAAGTTACAATCAACCATACCCACCCACAAAATTTTACTTAAATCGGTTGAGTGGTTAAGAAGATCGACATCAGCGCCACCTATCGGGTCCAAAACTATCCTATCCATTAAGTTACAACCAACCATACCCAACCACAAAATTTTATTTAAATCGGTTGAGTGGTTAAGAAGATCGACATCAGCGCCACCTATCGGGTCCAAAACTATCCTATCCATTAAGTTACAATCAACCATACCCAACCACAAAATTTTATTTAAATCGGTTGAGTGGTTAAGAAGATCGACATCAGCGCCACCTATCGGGTACAAAACTGTCCTATCCATTAAGTTACAACTAACCATACCCAACCACAAAATTTTATTTAAATCGGTTGAGTGGTTAAGAAGATCGACATCAGCGCCACCTATCGGGTCCAAAACTATCCTATCCATTAAGTTACAACCAACCATACCCAACCACAAAATTTTATTTAAATCGGTTGAGTGGTTAAGAAGATCGACATCAGCGCCACCTATCGGGTCCAAAACTATCCTATCCATTAAGTTACAACCAACCATACCCAACCACAACATTTTATTTAAATCGGTTGAGTGGTTAAGAAGATCGACATCAGCGCCACCTATCGCGTCCAAAACTATCCTATCCATTAAGTTACAATCAACCATACCCACCCACAAAATTTTATTTAAATCGGTTGAGTGGTTAAGAAGATCGACATCAGCGCCACCTATCGCGTCCAAAACTATCCTATCCATTAAGTTACAATCAACCATACCCACCCACAAAATTTTATTTAAATCGGTTGAGTGGTTAAGAAGATCGACATCAGCGCCACCTATCGGGTCCAAAACTATCCTATCCATTAAGTTACAACCAACCATACCCAACCACAACATTTTATTTAAATCGGTTGAGTGTTTTAGGAGTTTTAGGCGGCGGCGTAGTGATGGCGATGGCGACGGGCCAATTTCCGCTTGGTCATTTCCATCTCGGTCGAATCGATTTTCCTTCCAAGTCGCGCCATAAGATGTTTCACATCAAAAAGTTATCTCCACCATTTATAGTACAGTAATTATTCGTTTGACACCCAATACTCATACGTCATACGCATATACCCATACACCATACCATATCCATACCTAGAAGTTACACACAACGTAACACGTCTCTTATCTTTTAGTGATAGGCATAGAATTAAAAAACGTATTTACAATAAACGCACCTACATTCTTACAAATCCAAAACAATTTTGTGTGCCTGCCGCCGCCGCCGCACACACCCATAATAAATCGAACTACCTATACTTTGCATGTAGGCTGGTTGCGCACAACGCAGAAAACATTATTGACAGCCGTTGTTATTGACGACCAAATGAAGACATCGTTGTGTGTGAATGTGTATTCAACCCACCACCCCAAAGCAGAACTGGCAATCAAGAAATCATTATTTTTTCGTTGGTCAGAAAAGTCTGTTTTCAATTCCTTCTAGCTCAGCCCCTGGAAGGAGTAGAGAGATGAATGATACTTCAAAATAATCGGTGAAGTATTGGCTAAATGCAGTTTTAAGCTTATTCCGATTAACCTAGATCTATGAATGTTACAGCAAGATGATTAAAGTAAGGTAAAAATAACAAATTTGCAACCCCTTTTCCACAGTCACGCTACTCTTAAAATGATAGGAGAAGAAGAAGAACATGCTAAAAGGCTTAAAAAGCTTCCAACGATGGTATTCCCGGGATGGTATTGCCACCAAATAAGGCCTATTAGGGCTTCGGGTCTTGCCCGAATAAATTAAAAAAAATCCCATCTCAATACGTTCAGTAGTTTTTGAGTTATTGTGGAACAAACATCCAAACATTCACATTTATAATATATATAGGATATAGGATATAGGATATAGGATACATCAAAACTCTAAGAAACATATATAAAAACAACACTGGACAAATAAAAACACCTTTTGTCTAAAACAAAAGTGATGACCAAATCTTCACAAAAGGACATTACACTCGATGGCGTAAATATTGATTATGTTGAGGACTACATTTATTTGGGACAATTAAAATCATTTAAAAATCAAGAAGAAAAGGAGATAGATAAACGAATATCAAACGCAATGCGACAATTCTCGAACATGAAGGAGATACTCAACGCAAAACTTAACAGCAAATCTATCCGAGAAATTAAGGATCTGTCAGACAAAAATGGGGAGGAAGCTTCTCGATATAAGACTAATACAAAGAGTGCGAAACGAAGAAATAAGAAGACAAACGGACATCATCGATGTAACAAAAAGGACGAAACAACTTAAATGGAACTGGGCAGGACACATATCCAGAATTACAGATAATAGATGGAAAAAACTTCTGATCAAATGGACACCACCAGCGACAAGATCAACCGGACGACCACGAACAAGAAGAGTTGACGATATTAACCAATTTAATAGGTTAAAAAACAGAGATCTATGGACAACTATGGGGGAGGCTTATACTATTTGCAACTAATTTTTAAAATAATGATTAGACTTTGCCAAATTGTGATAAATTTATTTTATGTATTATAAATTAAATCAAATAACGACATGATATAAATATTTCTAAAAACAATGTAATAACAAGAAACATTGTATGTTATATAGCAATGAAAATTTGTAATGCTAATAGTTAATAAAAGCTTATAATAATAATAATAAATAATTCAATCCAAGATTGCTAGCGACTTGGTTTCGTTAAAGTCCGTGGATACATTTACAGGATTGCGTCCGCACAATTTCCAATTAAAAGTTAGAGTCACTATTATTAGATATGCTTCGGAATATTAATCAATTCCGGTTGTGTAATGGTACAAGTCTTTCTGTTAAAAGACTAATGGCTTATGTAATTGAAGCTACTTGGCCCTAGCGAGGTATCCGTCGGAACGGAAAATTCTCCGCAACGCATGCAAATTACATTCGAGGTATATGCTTTCGGAAAATAAATCGCTTCACTACAAATCGTTAATAAATTCCGCAACCAATTTCTGTCGGAGGATATCGGAACTTAGCTGTCAAGGGGTCCGCTGGTTATGTTACTAATATAATAACAAAACCCTTAGGGTTGGCTGTTATAAATAATTGTCCACGAGCATAGACAACCAACGATATTAGCATTTAGATGTGAGTGTTGCCGTTGTTAAAAAAAAAACTTTACTTTAAATAGGTACATTTCTTTTCAAATTGCCTCTCTTGCCCCCTTATATTCTTATTAGATACTACCTGTACCCGCCCGGCTTCTACCGTGCAAAATGTTTCAGGATAGTTTCATAATAGTTGATCGAAACCTAATTCTTGGATTATTTGTTACAATGTGCTTAGTATTTTTTTACACTGAAAATAAAATATGTACTAGGTAAATTTGACAAAATTCTCTTGTAAACTTTCAACAAAAATAGTTTTGTTGAATTAAAATAATGATAAATGAAATTTATCAATACAACCTAAGTTTTTTAATTTAAACAATATTTTGTTAAAAAAAACATTTACTTTGTCAGATTAACAAAGGACAATTTTCATTTAACAAATCGAGTTTTATCAATTAAACAATTTTATTGTCGAATTAACAAAGTTTTTGTTATATCGATAAAAACAGAACCAAAAATCGCTTTTGTAAATGTTCGTTGAATTAACAAAACTTATGCAAAATGTTTGTTAGCCAAACAAAATACAGATTATCAATATTACAAACATTTTGTTGAAATGAAAAAAATGTTTGCAGATATGATACAAATTTTGTAGAATTGATAACACATATGTTGAATCGACAAAAATATTCCACTGGCGGTCATTGCACCAATTTCTTGGGCAACATTTAGAATTTGCATTGGTCACCTAGAAGCCACACTCTCTTTGTGGTGGGAAAAAGCATGAGTACCCGAATGAAAGTACCATTCGGGGAGACTTGTATAAGGATGATTGGTACCAATCTCGTGTACCAGACAAGGCTCCCGGTTGGAAAGGGACTTCGGTCTTTTTGAAATCCGTCTGGAAAATCGACCTTAATTAATACAATTACAAATACAGTGATTAAGTTGACAAACAACTCCTATATTATTGTTAATCTGACAAAGACATAAATACAAAATTGATAAATTTCTTCGCAAAAGCAACAACTAATTGTTGATTCGACAAAACAGCCATGTGAAATTGACAAAACTCTTTTGTAAAATTAACAAAGTTTTGATTATTTCAACAAATTATTTTTGTACTCACAAGAAACAATTTTTGTTAAAACAACAAAATTTTTTCTGTAATCACAACAAACGTTTTAGGTCAAGATGAAACTTGCAAAAATTTTGTCAATCTGATAGAAACATTTTGCTGGACGTATATTGACAAAAAAATTGTTGAATCAAGCCTCATTTTTATCAAATATACCAAGGTTTTATTTTCAGTGTAGGCACAAGTGTACATAACATAATGCTTAATATGTATATGAAAAATAATGCTTCAAATTCGTAAATAAAATTCTGTAGATAGTTTTATTAATCATAGCATTAATTTTTCCTAAAAGGTAGTATTCCTGAACTCTATCACATCCACATTTCTCATAACGGTTGAGTTGGCGAATAAAAGATATTTCTTACCACTGTATAAAATAATTTGTCTTCCTTCTTATTAACTACCTATATGTTAACAGGCATTCGTTTCAAATGTTAAATCACTCTCTCTCTCTCTCTCTCTCTCCCAATCCTGTATACATTTCACCCCCTATCGGCCCCCACAACACCGTACACACCATCGAAATTTAAAATTCGATTTATAGATGAATAAAATGAAATAAAAAAATTTGGCAATAGAGTAAAAGTGTCTGAAGCGTGCACAAACACAAACCACACTGCACTCGCTGTGCTGCGCGTGATTGCGCATGACCAAGCGGGTTGAAGAAAGAGGTGTCAAACACAGTATTCTCTACTCTACTCAGGGAAGAAGAAATGAGATACAGATACATGTTCTTTCCAGTGACAGTGAGAGCTTTAAAAACCCGACATTTGGGGTTACCTTCGCTTTGTCGTGATCGTAACGATAAGGATAACGATGATGGATACACATTGCACACACAATATTTAATTGATGGCTTACGTGTGTGCACCATTTTGCGAATAATTATTGTTTCATTTAGTAGGCGTTCGTGTTTATTTAATTTTTGTTAGATGGTGTTGACTGGTGGAAATTTAAAAAGGGGAGTCGGTTGGAATCGGGTTACATGAATACCACGCTACTGCCAGGCATACAGGATTTATGAAAGAAATACGAACTGAGCAAGAGAGCATACTGAATACTGCCTCTGTCTGTCACAGGAGTAAAATAAGATTAAAAGAGATGTCAATATATCGCGCGGTTAGTTTAGTATGTTTGATTTGAGAATGAAGTACATATCCACTCACCCAGGTGAAAATCGTAGAAATGTTTCAAATTTTGTCTATTTATTTAAAACCTTTTAAGTTATCGAGTTAATGGATAATGGATGTTGTACCTTTACTATAATGCTCCCAGTATTTTCGAACGCAAAGCGTTGCAAGGGAAAAAGCAACGAAACGAAAAAATTAATTACTCTTGTCCAATTTTTTTTCGGAATTTATAGAGATACTAGCGGACCCGACAGACGTTATCCTGCATGCTTTTTTAAGCCACGTATGATTAATATAATTAGCTTGTAAATCGGGAAATATTCTTTCAATCAAAGCATCTTTCGTATTTTCCATGTTGCAGAAGTTGTCCGGCAATTTGATGCATTGTGTGTCTCCATGCAATGGTATTGCTCCATTTCCAATGTTGAGCAATTGCTCGGAGAATGATAGTGCCAATGGATCGTTTTGTAGTTGAACTCTTACATTTGTGTTAAGACGTAATGTACAGACATTTCGCCATAGATGATTGTTTTATACATGCGTTAATTTCGTCCACATAATGTCTCTTCTCCATCTGCTCGATATGGTTGTACTGATAGCGTGCGTTTATTTACTGTTCCTCATCACCCATGAAGTAAATTTGGAGAAATTTTGAATCGGTATTAGGCATCGGCATTAAAGAACCAATTTGATGATACACTTGGCCCTGAATCTTAAAAGTTGATTGAAAATTGCGACCATCCGCGTTCTGAACGATTTTTGTTGCTCCAAATGAGGTCATTTGAAATTGAATTTGCGAATTTTACGCAAAAACAATTTGGATTGTGATGTAGCTCCAGCCAATAGTGCTTTCAATGGTTCTGGCGGCGAATTCAATGCTGGCAATACAAATTTTCCAGACGCGCAGCAGAAACCGGCCGATTCACCTTTGTATTTGAGTGCATGACAGTATTGGCATTGTTTGTTCATAGAACCGATTACAATTTGTGAATATGACGAATAGTCGATGTCCGACTCATATTCAAACGCAAGGTGAAGAAGTGATGCACGTGTCAATGCGCGATACACTTGCAAACGCTGTTGTTCACGTGTTCTAAATGTATCGGTGACTCTTTGACGGGCCAGTCTTTGTCTTAATGCATTGGCTCGAAGACGTTCGTTGCGTTGCTCTTGATTTTCATTTACACGTTTGATTACAGCATGGTTTCTTAAATTTGCATTGTCCGTCAATTTATCTTCTGCCGATCTATTTAGCCGACCTTCTGGACTACTTGTGAATTCGGAGTACATCGACCAATATTTCCTCCTCGTTCACGAAGACGTTGCATTGTTGTATGTATAATACACTTAATATTCATTGAAATGCGAAACCGGAAATATCAAAAGGCTCCGTACAAAAAGGCGTTTTTTTCAGAATTTTGTTTTTAATAATACATCGATTTTTGGTTCACTGTGTTTGTATGTTCCGTATGAACAGTGGAGTGTGATATTGTTACAACTTTTTTTGTCTTATATATTCCAAATAAATCAATTTCGTATTTTACTTAATAACTCGCAGTCACGATATGGTTGCTTTTGAAATACGTATAAGATTTTGAATGTAATTTTGGTATGGGCAGTGCCACGCCCCTTTGTCCAATTTTGACCAATCTTCACAGGAATACTCCTTGGTTAATACCTAAGATTATGTGTAAATTTGAACTCGATCGATTGGGTGGTTTTCGAGATATAAGATTTTGAATGTATTTTTTGTATGGGCGGTTCCACGCCCCTTTGTCCAATTTTGACCAATCTTCACAGAAATACTCTTGGGCCAATACCTAAGATTATGTGTAAATTTGAACTCGATCTATTCGGTGGTTTTCAAGATATAAGATTTTGAATGTTATTTTTGTATGGGCGATACCACGCGCCTTTGTCCAGTTTTGACCAATTGGCTTCTAAACCATCCAGGGCGCTACCCAAACGCATACAAAAAAAATTATTCAAATCGGTCCAGCCTTTTAGGAGGAGTTCAGTGACATACACACGTACAGTAGAATTATATATATAAAGATAGAGTTGTAACCCTAGGTATCTCTATAGGTCGGTGAAAAATGCACATTAATATATTCAACAGTTTCAAAGATTTTTACATTTAAAGACATGCAGTCAAATTCAATCGAAGTCGAACAACACTACACCAATTTTATTTATATGATGATGATTAGATATGGTTGTGTGGGAGTGATATCAGATATCCTTACTGTGGAAAAAGTCCCGAATATCCTTTCTGTCAGGGCGACGACAAACTTGTGTAGCTACTTTTAAGGTAACATAGGCCAAGAAAATTCAAAACGGCCAAGAAAATGTTCGCTTGTTTTCTTTAATATTTCAATTAATTTAATTTAATTTAAATTTTCGATGTTACTAAAGCAAACTGTTAACTGTTCATGCACACGAAAACGTAGGAACGTCTTCGCCTGTTCCCTATATTTGCGAACTCACTCAATATCAAAACGAAATAATTCTAATTCGGTGATTCCCCCCATAATGAGTCAAAGTCATACAGTAGATGGTATATTTACAGTTCTACTACATAGTCGTACTACTAAAATTTACCTGATATTATCTGTTAACAAGAAATTTCTTAGTTTAGTTACTGTATGATTACTGATTAAAGAAAATGCTAAATTTCACACCGCGAACGAAGATGCGAGCACTTTTAGACTAGCAACACTAGTGTTCTGTGTTTTAATAAAACTGATCGTCGCTTTGCGAGCGACGAACGCCGAACGCCAAACGTTGAATACAAAATGTTCTGCCGCAGCGCAGAGTACAGAATATAAGAGATACTTGCCTAGTTATCTGATGAAACTGTTCAATGTTTAGGTCTACGCGCAACAATGGTACTCGAACTTTTTTATTTGGTTGTTTATGTTTCACTTTTAAAATTCATACGAATACGGAATACCGACAACGAGTGTCTCTCTTTCCCTCTCTCTCTCTATTCGTGACTCGTGAGTCGTGAGAGTAAATACTGTGTCTGTGTGTATTTTAAGATTCGAACGAATAATATTCATTACCAAAAATGACATAAAATGAATTCAAGTGAATTCAACTTTCGAAATCAGCTGTTTGACATTTTTATCATTTATGGAGTGACCATGCATTTGTTTTTTTTGCGGTTTCCTTTTTTTATTGGTCCATTAAAATTATATAAATACTAGCTGTACCCGCCCGGCTTCGCCCGTGCAAAATGTGGTTTCTTTGATTATTCGTTACAATGTGCTTAGTATTTTTTTTTATGAATAAGTGTAGGTGCATGTGCTTTAAATGTTTATGAAAAAATAATAATACTTCAAATTCGTAAAACATCTCTAGATAGTTTTATTAATTAAACAAATCAAATTAGGCGCCTTTTAACAATAGGTATAGGTATAAACACTAACCAATAGTACCTATTCATTTTTGTTAAATGGTAGTATTCCCGAACTCTATCGCATCCACATTTCTCATAACGCTTAAGTTGGCGAATAAGAGATATTCTTACCAGTCAGCGATGATGGATGAAAATGGATACACACACAATATTTAGTTGATGGGTTACGTGTGTGCACTTTTTTGTGAATATTAAATTTATTTTGTAGGTAGTTAGGCTTTCGTTTATATTTGGTTTTTGTTAGACAGAGTTGAATGGTGGAAATTTAAAAAGGGAAGTCGGTAGGAATCGGGTTATATGGACACCACAGGATTTATGAATGCAAGAATGAAATAGGAACTGAGCAAGAGAGCAGACACGACTTCCTACATATTTGACATTTTTTTTATAGGTTTTTTTTTTGGTTAGCAAACCAAACAGCACACTATCTCTGTCTGTCCCAGGAGTTAAATAAAGTTAAGAGAGATGTACCCAAATATATTGCGCGTTTAGTATTTTTGATTTGCGAATGAAGTGCATATCCACTCACCAAGGTGAAAATAGTAGAAATGTTTCAAATTTTGTCAATTTATTTAAAAACCTTTTAAGATATCGAGTAAATGGATATCCTATGTTGTACCTCTATAATATGTCCTCTTTAAGTTGGCATTTACTATATTTAAATGCTCCCAGTATTTTCGAACGCAAAGGGTTGCAAAGGAAAAAGCGAAAGAAAACGAAAAAATAAATTACTCTTTTCCAATTTTCTCTGGAATTTATAGAGATAGAGAGTTGAAATAAAGTGGAGATTGTAGGCCTAGGTATTCTCTATAGGCCCGTGAAAATGCATCAGAATAAATTCAGCAGTTTTTAAGATGTTTGCATTCAAAGACATGCAGTCAAATTCAATATAAGTCGAACAGAACTACACCAATTTTATTTATATGATGATGATGATGATGATGATTGCTGCTAATACCTACAACTTCATATGAAACATCAGATTCATCAGTTCTTTTAAATATGGCGGATGTCGAAAGTACGTTTACTGAGACATAATTTGTATAACTTACAAATTGAATATAATTATAGAGTTATTGGATCCGGATGGTACCTAGTTATAATGTTTACAGATGTAGTACCTACCTATATGAAGATGAAGCACCAGCATCGAAGATAGTTCCGGTATTGCAAAGTAAGAATGTTTGTGTTGTACCTAGTTATTGTCTTAATATGTGTCTTAGTTTTTGTATCCATCAAAAATATTGTCTCCCTTTGATTACGATGTTGATATTGTCTGTCATGGCGAAACCGAATTCAATGAAGATTCCAATGCTTTCGAGTTTCATGATTTTGATGTGGAGGATTTATCAGAATCAGAGATAGTTCCAATTATGCAAGACATGGCTACACATAATTTTTCGGGATATATTTCTCATGCCACATTAAAGTTTTCTGCACCTGATCAAAATGAGTCCCTATGTATGAGGATACAATTAATGGTGGTTTAGTCATTCCTATTACACATTTTGTAGAGTTATTGAAAAAAATAATCAAGTGTTTTGAGGAACGTTTTGAAACGCAATGCTTCGAACAAAATGTACTTAATATTCTTTTAAATTTGTGTATACGAATAGCAACCAATTTGAGCTTCCATGTTAATTTGAACAGCACAATCAAGAATTATTCAAGCACACCGCGGGTTATTTTACGTGCGAAAATAAAAATAATAGAAATGGAACTGCAATGGTTTTCAGCTCAATTTGCATTTATTTGGCCATGTTTAACTTCAAAATAAAAATTTTAAACCAGGGATGCACCACGTAGGAATTATTTTCCTCTATATATAATTCTACTGTACGCTTGTATGTCACCGAACTCCTCCTATACGGATGGACCGATTTGAATGAATTTTTTTGTATGCGTTTGGGTGGCGCCCTGGATGGTTTAGATTCACGATTGGTCGAAATTGGACAAAGGGGCGTGGCACCGTTCATACAAAAAAAAAACCGTCAAAATCTTATATTTCGAAAGCTACCAAATCGATTTCTGATACGAGTGCGCCAAGTTAATCGTAATCCTGTAATGGACTTCATGCTGGAAATTTACAATGAAGCAATGACTGTATTGAAGATTTTTGCTTGTCGATTGTTAATAAAGCATTAGCACAGTTGGGAATGCCATCACCTAATCGTGCAATGCATGCAATTTTTGATCTAGAATTGCAACGTGAACTAAAATACGATCGCAAAGAATTGAATGATTTTGTTCGAGCAAATGATAAAAATTGAAAATGGTGGGATGCCTGTTGATGAAACTGAATTGATAACATTGCCAAATGATTTTTGACGTTTTATAGCTGCTAAGAACGAAGAATTCAGTAAATTAAACATTTCTTTTAACTGGAAAATTGAAAGGCGAAGACTACGAATCATAATCATTCTATCTGATATTCCATTTGAATTTAAACGACTTCAGTTTTCTATTCGCCTTGCGTTTGCGGTTACTATTAAAAAGGCGCAAGGGCAAACGTTAGGAATTTGTGAAGTGAATTCAGAGTATCCAGTTTTCTCACATGGACAATTACGTGTATGTACCTATCCTGTTCGCGTGTTGGCAAACAAAATCATCGGTTTTGTATATTTACACCGAAAATGGAAGAACCAAAAATATTGTGTACCACAAAGCATTACAATAAAAACTATTTATCACTGTGTAGTGTGTGTATCATTTTTCATCCATCCATTGTCATGGCAAAGCATAGGTAACCCCAAATATGTCGGGTTGGATTTATATTTAGATTAGATTGCTGGAGAGCCCTCAAGGGGGCTCTGGCACTGCGGCCTCTTAAAGAAGCGTATTGTGCCTTCCATAGTCTACATGTTGGATCCGGAGATGCTCCGATGCGGTAAAGGTGTTTTTTCACGGGGCCGCGTGGCCACTGATTATTCCTGTTAGTATTCTTAGGTTATTTTTGTCTAAGTTGATCAGGAAGAAGTATTTCCTGAGAGAGTATTTGGGGAAAAATTGTCTGGTGCAGTTCTGCCCAGGAGTTGTAAGCCAGACTTCATTGTATTCAATACGTGATAGCTTTTTGATGTATCGCCTGAAATGGTTTTTTCTGACTCCACAGAAGGGTTCAGGTTCGATAAGCGGAATTGTAGCGCCTGTTTTAGCCAGTGAGTCAGCTTCTTCGTTACCAGCAAAGCCCTTATGGCCTGGAATCCAGTGGAAAATGTGTCGGGTTATTAACGCATTGACTCTCACTGGATAGTTGATTTTGAGAGAACATTTATTTGTATCTCTTTTTTTCTTCCCTAAGTAGAGTATTCTATGTTTGACACCTCTTTTTTCAACCCGCTTGGTCATGCACAATCATAGTGCAGCGGGTGCAGTGCAGGCATGTAATGTGAGGTGTGTGGACGCTTCAGACACTTTTACACAGTATTTGTCCTGCTCTCTTGCAAAATTTCTATTTCATTTTTTCATTTTATTCATTCACAAATCGCATTTTGAATTTCGATGGAGTGTGGGGCCTTGAAGGCGTACGATTGAGAGATACTTATAGGGTGTGAAATCTGAAATGTATGCGGGATTGAGCGAGAGAAAGTGATTTAACATAAGAAACGAGTACCTGTTAACATAACGGTAATAAAAAGGAATAATACTTTTTTTATACAGTGGTAGGAAATATCTCTTATTCGCCAACTCAACCGTTATTAGAAATGTCAATGTGAGAGAGTTCAGGAATACTATACCTTCCAACAACAATGAAAGCTATTGGTCAGTATTAATATCTTAAAGGGAAGTGTTTTACAAATTTTAAGCATATTACGTCAAACATGGTTACTTATTTACCAGTTTTCGATATCATTAACATCAACTGCTCTAGAAATAATTCATATGGCAAAACAACGTTTGTCGGGTCAGCTAGTTCTCCTATATATTTTCATTTTGCATGAACTTGTGTGCAAAATGATGCGTGCATACATATGTATGTACATTATACACATACATATCTACCCTACCTACATTACATACTCCGAAGAACAAAATCATATCTAACTATAATTATTCAAATCTGAAATCATTTGCCAGGCCAGTAGCAAATAAAAAAAACACCGCAATAAACCTCTAACAAAAATTACAAAAGTAACAAGGAAATAAGAACAATCAAAGCGTATCGACAGAAAGATAAGCATGAAATATCGTACCTGCTTCAAACTGGTTTACAACAAAGAATTACCCATTACAGCATTTCACAGAGGGATATTTTTTTGGGATATTATACATTTTCGTGTTTTCGTTTTTATGGCCGGATCCATTTCACAAACCCGCACAAGCGATCGCAGCGACGTATGGACCTCGTAGCTGTCGTCGTCGTCGATGCCGATTCTATCTGTAGTTATTCAATTGACGAATGGTGATGTTGAAAAACGCCCTCTGGAGTGCAATAGAAGAATTGTGATATAGACAACCAAATATGTCACACATAAGTGTTTACTGCAAGTAATGAGAATAATTTTTAGTTTAAGAGCGATTATAAATGTATAAAAATAAAAATATGAATATGAATAAGGAGTTGGCCAAGGAAATACAAATATCGTTGTACGATGTAGTGCAATATTTTGACGGAGTCAAACGATCGCTCCGAGAAGGTGAGGAAATTTGTAAGGCCGGTTGGATCTACGCTATTGGCATAACACCGCCTCCAGCAGTGGATGAAGTGACGGCGCTTGTAGTCACGGCCTCGGCTATGACTTCAAAGCCCCATGAAGTTAGGATAAAATTACGTAATACACAACGGGCGTCTTGGATATGCACTTGCACTTGCAAGGCCGGTGAAGGGAACAAGTGTAAGCACATAGCTGCATGTATTATTCATATAATGAGGTTTGTATTCTTTTGTACAATTCCAATTTCACCCTAAAACAATTGTTTCTGTTTTTTAGAGAACCCAGTCTAGAAATGATTAGTTGCACGGAACTAACTCAAAAATGGGGAGGCTGGCAAATCATTTGTAAAGCAATTCAGTTCCGTCAATGCAAGCAACCTGTGCTATGCACGGAAAAAGGTATGCTTAAAAGACGATATGGTGCCAAAGTCTGAAGAAGAAGACATTTTTAAAGACTTTTTGGAAGGTTTGTTACTTTCTTTTAACATAGTACTACTTATTTTTGTGTTATCAAACAATTCCAGCAAGACCCACCTGCGAACTGAGCAAGTTCTTCTTTGGTCTTCGATCATCTGGAGAAAATTTTCAAGCAGAGGAGAAGAGAGAAGAAACAGACGATTTTTTTAGTTTTATCGTAGGTTCCAATGCCTTGCGGCAGTTTATTCCTTTAATGGAAACTTTCTTAACTTCCTCGAATGCTGAACTTTTTCGAGAGATATCGAAAACTCAAGAAGAAGCTGCTCAAGTTTGCAAAGCTACCGTAAGCCAAACATATTCCTTTAACAAAGCTCCAAATTGGCCTAAGAAATTATCGTCTATTTATGATAGTAATTTTAAAGGCACGGAGGCGACTCGATACGGCCATTATGCTGAAAAGTTGGCTAGAGTGGTGTACAGTAAACGGTACTTGCTGTTTGAAGTGGGTTTAATTATTTCGCTCAATCTACCATTCCTCGCTATAAGTCCAGACGGTGTGGCATATGATGGCAATGAATGGAGACTGGTGGAAATTAAGTCTCCAACTAAGGGAAAGGAAGTGTCAGCAAAGGAGTTGTTGCACACTTTAGGTTACCTCCAACTGTATAAAGGTAAGTATATTTTAAAAAAAAAACATGGTCAAGTCCAAATGGGTCTAGCTGTGCTAGATCTTGCGATTTTATTGTATTTAGTTCTTTCGATAATTCAATGGTAATTATTCCTATTGCTAAGGCTGATTGTTTTATCAATATATATGTAAAAACTCTTTGCCATATATATTTTAAGTATGTGATACCTTTTATTTTGAAATCTTAATTCTTTTTAAACTTTTTTTATGTATTTGTGTTTTGTGTGTATGCAGTTGTGATTTCTTTTATTGTTTTTAATTACATACATTTTGTGTTTGCTTGTATTTATTTATTTATAAATATTTATGTTTTCTTTGTTTTTGTGGAGTGTGTTCCTGTCGTGTTTCAGTCTGGCTATCCGTCTCTCGACGTGAACTCGAGCTGAAGCAATTTTGGTGTTCCTTTCAACGTCTTGTTTCGTGAACTTTCCGAAATTAAATGCAGGTCTTACCATCTCGATACCAGCTTTGGAGAGCTCGTCACCAACCAAGAAACCTTTGTCCACCATAACGGCGTCTCCTGGTTCAAGTTTTTCTATTAAGTTGGTGAGGTTGAAAATGGCTTTATCTAAAGACTTTCCAGTCGCAACTTTACTTAGGAAATTAATAGCACCAGAAGGCGATACACCGATCAAAACTTTTAGCGTATGCGAGCCTTTGTAGTGCGAATAAGTGCACGAACTACATGTAAGACACCTGAATGTCACAGTCCTCATCTCTGTACAATCAAGGACAGTTCATATTCTGGTCTCTGGTTTGCCAGTATATCAAACATTTAGTGACTTTTGCTAAAATCTGAATAGTATCAGCAAAGTACAACTTAGCAGTCTTTTCACTAATTTGAAATGATATAGCTAGCTCTGCAAGTGAACAATTGGATTTGAGCTTATATAAAGTGAGACAAATTCTGTACTTCATAGACATGCATACCTTTTCGTCCGTTCTTATTCTCTGACATGCTTTAAGCAATGTGGTAAGCGTGTCCATGTCCGGCAGTCCAGTCATCGTTTTGAGCTTTTTGTCTGTATCCCACAGTGAAGTGTACAGAACAAAAGGATTCAAATTCACTTGAACTCCTTTATTTTGTGTTCGTGTACAGATTGGAACATTGTCCGTCGCTTCACCTGGTACTTCGTTTGATGACTCGGACTTGTGCAGAAATTCCTCCTCTATCGTATGTGTATCCCTAAAATGGAGAATGGACAACTTATAATAACAAGGGAAAATTAGATATTTTTTTGGATTTACCGTCTGCTTATCATTTTAATTGAGCGGGCCAAAAGCCGCTTACCTCTGTCGATCATAATTTTTTGTGCAGTGACTGAACTTTTAGGCAGATTTTGTGTGGGAAATGCACCTTTAGCTAAAATAGTTCTGCATCTAACACCTTGTCGTCGAGCTGGCACCAGTATTTCTTTTTCTTTAAAATGAAGACTGCAGATAAAGAAATATTTCGGGAACGGTTTCCCCATTCGAAGTGCTATTGACCACTTCTTCAACGAAATATTGGAATCTCGTACTTCCTTTGGAATGTAGTGCATTGTGATTCCATTCCCTTTATAGGAATTGCACTGAGGCACTCCACAATGCGCGAGATTCTTTTTATTTCTAAGTTGTCCTTCCATTTTCTAGAAACAAAAACACCATCCACTTAGGAATAAATCAAATAATCAACAATTAATAACGTACCTTGTCAATAGTAACTCCTTAATATGTAGACTTACTATTTTTCACTTTTTATAATTGTTTTTTTTTAATTTATTTTCTTACTTTTTGATTAAATATTACAGCAAACACTTTATCAACACAAAAAAAATATATACAAATGCTTATGAGCTGTCAAAAACTATGTCTATAATCGTCTTCTTCTAATACCCACCAGAGGTTTGCCCCCGGTTGTCAATGGTTCTAAGTCCCAAACCGATGCGGCATGGAATATGGAACGTCAAGTCGTAACAATAACAAACCAATACTAACATAAACCATTGTTAAGAAACGGAACGCACTGGGGTTGTGCGCTGTGGTGTGTTGTGTGAGTAAAGTAATGTTAAAATAAAAAAGTTTGCAATCTTTATAAGACGAATTTTGAAAAAACCCCGAGATAGGTATCGATGATTTTCTATTTTCTATAATCATACAAAATTGCAAGTTCATACGAAAACCCTCTCTAAAAGTTTTAGGGAGGGTCGTATCTAGTGGGCGTCTACACAGCTAGTGGAACATATCCTGAAAGTTTCATGAATCTACGGTTAGCGGTTTGGCCTGTACGATGTCTGTCAGCTCAAACACGATACTCTTTTATGGATCTACCTATAGATAAAGTCCAAGTTGTCTCTCAAATCGGCTACCATTTCTTTAATCTGTTTTGTTAATTATTCACCATGGACGGACATAGCGTTCAACAACACGTGCAAATGATAAAACAGTTTTATCAAAATGTGTGTTCCGTTCGGGCAAAGATCCGCGCGCTTCGCCCATTTTACGGAAGGCCCATTTCTGGATGAATGAGTAGGTGTGACAAAACAACAAATTTGTCCAATTTGGAACAATACCAATCCACATGATATCCAAGAGCGTCAAATACGTAACCACGTTGTCCTAATATGTTTTATATAGTTATAGATATCTACAACATATAGGTGCTATCTTTTTATAAAAGCTGATCAACTGATCAGGTAAATGGAAATGGTTTATTTTTTTTAATAAGAAATACGTATTAAAACAATAAACATTTATCCAAGCTTCTCGCCTCGCCGAAGCAAATCTTATATTAAAAATAAATAAATATTTTGGCGCGACAGGTCTATGGGACCCAAGGCCTAGCTTCTCGCAACCATTCGCTTTGTGTGGGTTTTCAATTTTTGGGACGAATGGAAGGGATCTACAATTTTACGCCGAGTCCAAACGGCTAATTGAGAAGCTCATTCATGACAGTTTTTACTCTCGGATGTTTGTCAGACGTTCGCGAGAGGTGGCGCAGTGGAAAAAAACCTTAAGATGTAATTTGGCTCTCTCGGGATTCGAACCTGAGCCCCTCGCTTAGTAGCCCAACACACTACCACTAAGCCACTGCGCCGACTCTTATATTAGGTATTGTAAATTAAAATTTCAATGTCTAGCAAAGCAAGTGGGTCTTGTGTAAATATAAAGTAAACATCGAAAATTCCAAATCCACACGAATTCAAACTCATTCGGTTACTCTCTTGCATTTACACATATCTAAAACTTTGGAATTGTTGGAAGTATCAACAATGAAATCACTTATATTTTTTTTCCATGCAGGTCTCCCCGCCAATGATATAAAATAGAAAATATCCCGCACAATGGGTATCTACAGCTTTTTAGCGCGGCATTTCAAATGCAGAGCAACTTCAAACGCTTTTCCTTCTCGTTCTAAGGAAGTCAACGAAGGTGATAAAATGATAAATGACACCACTCGGACTCATGCAAGATCCACTCGGCGTACGATAAAGGTAAAAAAATGTAACGAACTTAATCTTGCAAACAAAGGAAGGAAGTCAAAGTCAAGAGCGTGGCCGTCCGTTATCTATACCTTCGATCAATAAGTGCCGCACTGCAATAGAAAATTTGCTCTTTTATCTGCGACTGCGACCACAAAATTGTTATTGTTCCTCGAAAATAGCTTAGAGAAAATGGAAAGCTACCAGATGCGCCACATTTCCTATAGCTATTCGTTACTCGTCAAAATTCAAAAAAGTATAAAATGCAAATGCAGATGGTCTCCACAATTTTTGTAAGCATAAAGCATAAACACACAAATAATGAAAGGCACTCACTGTGTTTTTTTTTCTTTTTTTTCTATTAAATATGTAATCACAAATGCAATGTATTTCAAGTTCAATAATGTTTCTAAACGATGAATAGGTAGATATTAATAAAACCGACCACACACCCGCACGCGGCGATCGTTAACTGCAGTTTGCTGTGGTGCGGCGTACTTTGCGCAAATTTATAGCATGCAAAGTTCAATACTAAACTTAAATGCTTGCTTGGCTATCTAATGCATAGCTATTTGTTTATGTTTCGTTCTCATTTTGTTCCAAACCAAAGCTTTAGAATTCGTTGTAGGTATGGCGCGGATTCGGTTCGGATAGATCTCTGCCAGAGACAGCTAATTGTTTATGGAATTGATAATTAAAGTTTTTGAGATCCTAGTCATGTAGTAGATAGGTACCTATGTACCTAAGAAGTTCATTGGTAGACGCAATCGGTTGGCAATACCAAAACCCGCACTACAGGTTGAACGAGCTGTAAAGATAAAGACGGAGGCATCCACTTCTCAGTAGACAAAAAAGTCCTGACTGGGCGCAATAAAGTCGAAAATAGAATCTGGGAAGACAATGCCTAAATTTGAGACATATATGCGTTATATGGACGCCACGCCACAGCCAGGTTGAATGAAATAGAAGTTGAGGAAGAGAGCAGACACACCACACCTTTCCTACAAATTTGGCACTTCTTTTATAGGTTTCAAACAGCATACCTACTGCCTATGTCTATCTCCCTTTGTGTCACAGGAGAAAAATAAGGTTAAAAGGGATGTCATGATGATGATGTTGGTTTGTTTGATTTGAGAATGAAAAGCATATCCAGTATCCACTTATCCAGGTGAAAATCGTAGAAATGTTTCAAATTTTGCCTATTTATTTAAAAACCTTAAAAGATATCGAGTTAATTGTTATCCTAAGTGGTACCTGCAGATGTCCTGTTTAAGCTGGTATTTACTCTTTTTTAATGCTACCATTATTTTCGGACGCAAAGCGTGACAAAGAAAAAAGCGAAACGAAACGAAAAAATAAATTACTCTTGTTAAATTTTTTTCCGGAATTTATAGAGATAAGGAGTTGAAATAAAGTTGCGATTGTAGGCCTAGGTATCCTCTATAGTCTATAGGCCTGTGAAAAATGTACCAAAATATATTCAGCTTTTTTTAAGGTTTTTGCATTTAAAGATGTGCAGTCAAATTCAATTTTAGTGGAACAGAATTACACCAATTTTATTTACCTACATATATGGTTTAGCTTTTTCATTTTTAAAAGTCTGGCAACGTTGCTCGATATCCCATACAATTCACATCTCACATGTCACATTATCTTATTTGTTATCACACTCAATCTCGATTCTCGATCCCATCCTTCGTCCCACTCAAATGGACAGCACAGAGCACACTCGCCAGTCGCCACATTCATATACATACTCTATTGTCGTTTTCCATTGGTTTCACTCGGGGATTCACTCATTCTGCAATCCAATGGAACAAGAAAAATGCTTCTGGTTGAATGCAGAAATGTATTGGTGAAATGCCAAAAAATAATCTACGGCTGCTGTCAGCTGGCTTGTGTAAAATACATAAATTACATATGTGTGAGTGCTCCTTGAGTGGATTCTGACTTCAAATCGAGAAGCGAATTTCTCTTCTCAGAATCACCAGAAGAGAATTTTTTGTGCCAATGGAACGGTTTCAGAAGTGATTTTTTCGATTCCGGACTCTCCCGGACGCTTTTTTTTGCCCAATGGAAAACGACATATATCTACCCAACTAAAACAGAACTCACTCACTCAACCTTATGTCGTTTTCCATTGGTTTCACTCGGGGATTGACTCATTCTGAAATCCAATGGAACAAGAAAACTGCATCTGGCTGAGTCCACAAATGTATTGGTGAAATGCCAAAAAATAATCTATCTCTGCTGTCAGCTGGCTTGTATAAAATACACAAATTACACTTGTGTGAGTGCTTCTTGAGTGGATTCTGACTTCAAATCGAGAAGCGAATTTCTCTTCTCAGAATCATCAGAAGAGTATTTTTTGTGCCAATGGAACGGTTTCAGAAGTGATTTTTTCGATTCCGGACTCTCCCGGACGCTTCTTTTTGCCCAATGGAAAACGACATTAAACGCATGAGCTGAGCAGTGAGCAGATGCAAAGCACTTGAGCACTTGTGCATGAGCAGACAGCAGACCAAATCCATTCGACTACAGTTCCGATTCTGAGTATTTATATGAAAAAAAAACCTCCCGCTCTCTCTACGAATATACATTGAAAGAAAACTAAAAAAGAAACCACCACTGAGATCGATTTGAAAATCTTGGTCAATTAACAAATTGATAAAAAAGGAATTTCGCAAAGGATTTTTTAATATTGCTCAGCTGATATAACAAATAGAAACTTAGTTTTGGACTTAAAAGATGCGCGTTTTAGGTATCTAAAAAATGGAATTAGTTTCATGCAAATAGACGAAGGAGAAGTTCACTTTTTTTGTGTTCAAAGTCTAATTATTGAATTTCTTCGACTTCCACAATCAAAATCAAATATTTTTAAATGCACGAACTTGCTCCTCATAAAAACCTAATAAATAAAAAAAAAATTATCAAAATCCGTTCACCCGTTTGTTCTGTAGCTTCCAACAAAAAAACATTCACTTTGTTTTATATTATTAGGGATTCCTAAACATTAGTAGTAAATTTTGCGCACTTTTATCTATCTATTTAATTTTATATTATTTAATGCCATACCTATCAGTTTAGTAAAATCTTGTATCAAATTTTGATTTTTGAAGTCAGTGCGCAGGCAGAAGATCTTAACCAAATTAATTGAAAAACTACATTTATTTTTCTCTTAGCATAAGGCACCATTTGCCCACTATTAGAATTCCGAATTGAAAAATTATTTTTTTAATTTAATTTTTTTTATACATCCGTGATCCACCCTATTGTGTATACGCTATACGGGAGTTTCCCCTTTTCGAAGTACAATAATAATGTAATATAATATTCGCAGTGACCAATAAAAGAGCAAACAATCTATTGTAGTGCGGGTTTTGGTATTGCCAACCGATTGCGTCTACCAATGAACTTCTTAGGTACATAGGTACCTATCTACTACATGACTAGGATCTCAAAAACTTTAATTATCAATTCCATAAACAATTAGCTGTCTCTGGCAGAGATCTATCCGAACCGAATCCGCGCCATACCTACAACGAATTCTAAAGCTTTGGTTTGGAACAAAATGAGAACGAAACATAAACAAATAGCTATGCATTAGATAGCCAAGCAAGCATTTAAGTTTAGTATTGAACTTTGCATGCTATAAATTTGCGCAAAGTACGCCGCACCACAGCAAACTGCAGTTAACGATCGCCGCGTGCGGGTGTGTGGTCGGTTTTATTAATATCTACCTATTCATCGTTTAGAAACATTATTGAACTTGAAATACATTGCATTTGTGATTTCATATTTAATAGAAAAAAAAGAAAAAAAAACACAGTGAGTGCCTTTCATTATTTGTGTGTTTATGCTTTATGCTTACAAAAATTGTGGAGACCATCTGCATTTGCATTTTATACTTTTTTGAATTTTGACGAGTAACGAATAGCTATAGGAAATGTGGCGCATCTGGTAGCTTTCCATTTTCTCTAAGCTATTTTCGAGGAACAATAACAATTTTGTGGTCGCAGTCGCAGATAAAAGAGCAAATTTTCTATTGCAGTGCGGCACTTATTGATCGAAGGTATAGATAACGGACGGCCACGCTCTTGACTTTGACTTCCTTCCTTTGTTTGCAAGATTAAGTTCGTTACATTTTTGTACCTTTATCGTACGCCGAGTGGATCTTGCATGAGTCCGAGTGGTGTCATTTATCATTTTATCACCTTCGTTGACTTCCTTAGAACGAGAAGGAAAAGCGTTTGAAGTTGCTCTGCATTTGAAATGCCGCGCTAAAAAGCTGTAGATACCCATTGTGCGGGATATTTTCTATTTTATATCATTGGCGGGGAGACGTGCATGGAAAAAAAATATAAGTGATTTCATTGTTGATACTTCCAACAATTCCAAAGTTTTAGATATGTGTAAATGCAAGAGAGTAACCGAATGAGTTTGAATTCGTGTGGATTTGGAATTTTCGATGTTTACTTTATATTTACACAAGACCCACTTGCTTTGCTAGACATTGAAATTTTAATTTACAATAATATAAGATTTGCTTCGGCGAGTCGAGAAGCTTGGATAAATGTTTATTTTTTTAATACGTAAATAAACGATCTTCCTGAAAAGATAGCACCTATATGTTTTAGATATCTATAACTATATTCCAGAAAGTTTGTTGACTGTTGTTGATGAATAAAGTAAATATTGAGATTATTTTTTGTCCCTCCATTGCCAAAATTGCCTCCCTTAAAGTGCATGGAGTCATTTTCTCCAATTTGAATGGTCAGTGAACTGTGCTCTGAGCAGCGGAAGAATTGGCAAGAATAGGCCCCTTCGGCGTCTGCACTATGTGCATGCACCGCTGTCCCACGATAAATGGTTTACATAAGAAGCCAGAAAATTAACCCCCAAACACAAGTAGTATGCACAAGTGTTTCTCTCCCCGTGAGCCACTTTAACATTCATACAACCATTGTTGTTAAAAGGTAGTATTCCCGAACATAACACCGATAGGAAAACAAACTGATAGATTAAAAAAAAAGTTGAGGGGGCCAGCGGCAAGAGGATTGCGAGTTGAGGGTCTTAGTATGTATATGGTGGGACATTTTGCGCTTGTTTCTTATCAGTCTGCATTACAATTTGGAGTACCTATAGCTATATGTCATATACACGATAGGAATCGATGGCAATAGAAGTATTGTGGTAAAAAAAATGTATGGAAGAGTGCCACAGGGTGTGACGTAAAAAAGAGGCAAAAATCAATTTTAAATTTTTGATGTGAAACGTAAAGTCGATTCTTCAAAGTGAAAGTGTGTGACGGAAATGGGCCTGTCGCCATCACTATGCCGCCGCCTAAAACTCCTTAACCACTCAACCGATTTTAATGAAATTTTGTGGGTAGGTATGGTTGGTTGTAACTTAATGGAAAGGATAGTTTTGGACCCGATAGGTGGCGCCGTTGTCGATTTTTTTAACCACTCAACCGATTTCAATGAAATTTTGTGGGTATGTATGGTTGGTTGTAACTTAATGGAAAGGATAGTTTTGGACCCGATAGGTGGCGCTGTTGTCGATTTTTTTAACCACTCAACCGATTTCAATGAAATTTTGTGGGTATGTATGGTTGGTTGTTACTTTATGGATAGGATAGTTTTGGACCCGATAGGTGGTGCTGTTATCGATCTTCTTAACCACTCAACCGAATTCAACAAAAAATCGTGGGTTTGTATGGTTATATGGAAAGATATATTTTTTGAATTTTTACAACTTAATTCTCAAAGTGAATACTTGTATGGGTACGCTGGAGTGAACTGAAGAAGCTAGGTTTTGCACAAACACTAGACTACGGAATCAGTTGACGATATGAAAACAAAATGTAAACAAAAACTTTCGAAATAGAAAACTTTGCATTGGATTGTGTTATGAAAACTTTTCAAATTAACGAACATAGGATTATAATACTACAAGGATTTGGTTTTTAAATTAAGTTTCTTAATGAAATTCAACTATATACAATTCAACTACATACAGTTCAATTTAACATCCACATTTGGCGAGAGAAGTTTCACATCTGGCGTGTGGTCACAAGCACGCTCTCTGTTTTTTTTTGTATGAACGGTGCCACGCCCCTTTGTCCAATTTCGACCAATCGTGAATCTAAACCATCCAGGGCGCCACCCAAACTCATACAAAAAAAAATAATTCATATCGGTCCATCCGTATAGGAGGAGTTCGGTGACATACACGCGTACAGTAGAATTATATACAGAGGAAAATAATACGTGGTGCATCCCTGATTTAAAATTTTTATTTTGAAGTTAAACATGGCCAAATAAATGCAAATTGAGCTGAAAACCATTTCAGTTCCATTTCTTTCTTTTCGTGCATTTTGCTTTGGGGTTAATTATTTTTATTTTCGCACGTAAAATAACCCGCACGGTGTGCTTGAATTGGTTGCTATTCGTATACACACATTTAAAAGAATATTAAGTACATTTTGTTCGAAGCAATGCGTTTCAAAACGTTCCTCAAAACACTTGATTATTTTTTTCAATAACTCTACAAAATGTGTAATAGGAATGACTAAACCACCATTAATTGTATCCTCATACATAGGGACTCATTTTGATGTGGCATGAGAAATATATCCCGAAAAATTATGTGTAGCCATGTCTTGCATAATTGGAACTATCTCTGATTCTGATAAATCCTCCACATCAAAATCATGAAACTCGAAAGCATTGGAATCTTCATTGAATTCGGTTTCGCCATGACAGACAATATCAACATCGTAATCAAAGGGAGACAATATTTTTGATGGATACAAAAACTAAGACACTTATTAAGACAAAAACTAGGTACAACACAAACATTCTTACTTTGCAATACCGGAACTATCTTCGATGCTGGTGCTTCATCTTCATATAGGTAGGTACTACATCTGTAAACATACAACTAGGTACCATCCGGATCCAATAACTCTATAATTATATTCAACTAGCGGACCCGGCGAACTTCGTCTCGCCCCAATTTAACGCATTCAGATAAACTCAGTGATAATAAAACACAGATAGTTAAAATTCCAATGTAATGTATTTGAATTGAATCGAAGTCAGTAGAGAGCAATTTGATAAACAATGTTTTTCCATTTGTTTTCCGGGGCAAAAACAAATAACGAAGACGGTTTGCCAACGCGCGAACAGGCAACGTACAACTGACCATGCTAAAAACAGGGAAATTCGAGATTTTTCCCACAGACTTCCAACGATTGGCTTTGCAATTTATTGATTATCATCACACAAAGACAATCGAACGGAAAACTGAATCCGCTTGAACTGGAATGGAAGATCAATTCTGGAAAAATCGAAATTCGTAGGATAAGGACATACCTGATAGCCGCTTGAATCAAATTTTTCATCAGTTTCTTTAAGGACATTTAGATTCAGCAACGTAATTGCAATCGATCCCACCTTCAGCTGTAAATTATTCGGCGGAGTTCCTGGCACATCAAGCGAGTTCAAAAATTCTGTTGTATAGTTGGTCGCTTTATCTTCGTCGGTCACGCGGGCAATGCATTTGTACAAATGCATTTCTTCAGCGACTTAACTTTGAATAATCAAATTCGAGTTATCGACGTCCTTATTATTCGCTGGTAGTACTGCCCGTTCACTAATCCAATCGAGATTTTTATAATTTTTTGCAAAGCCGGGGAACACTTTGGTGATGAATTCCTCCTTCGATGATATGAACTCGCAAAAATTTGCAGGGAACGATATCAATCCAGTCGAAACATAAACAGGAATTTGTCCATTGCCAAGTGCCAGCAGTTGTCTCGAGAATTCAGCAGCCGATTGGTCGTTCTGCAATGCGACTCTCATGTTCGTGGTCAATTTCAACTTCTTGATATGACTCCACAAAAAAGACGATTTCAGGCATGCATTGAGATCATCGGCAGCAGTAGATTTCGGGATTACGGGAAGAGTTTGACGAAAATTTCCGGAGAGCAATATCATAGACCCACCAAATCGTCTCGAATCACCTCGTAAATCCTTCATTTTTCGGTCAGCTGCCTCCAAAACTCGTTTTGCATTTATCCCAAATGTTATATTTGCATTCTCGCATCAATTTCGCTATCGCTGAATTCTTGGTCATTATGCACTTTGGCTTGTCAACCGTGAGAAGATTCATCGGCAGCTTCCAAGCGGAATGTGCAGTTCGGCCGTATGGCAGCAATGCCAGAGAATACAACAAACATCGGAATTTGAGACTTGACCGAATTGTTGGCAGCATCAGCGAAATGACGAATGTCTTGCCTGTCCCACCGGGAGCATCGAGAAAGTAAATGCCTCCCGTTTCATCTTTAACAACCCTCATCAGCGAATCGTGCACGTCCTTCTGCTCGGCATTCAACATCGGCACATTTGTTTGGACTCTTTCGGCCAGCTAATTCCGAGCATAGTCTTCCGTCCGTTGCAATTCGCTATTGAATGCATCGTGCATCGAACGATTTGGCGTTGGCAGTCCCCATTTTTACAGCAGACTGCCGCACATGAGTGCGCTCATGTCTTCGATCATAACGTTGCTTCGTTGCGTATCTCTTCGTTAATTTCAAGATAGAAATTCGAAGTTGTCGTGCTAACTCTGCGCGAAATGTCGTCAGGGTTCGAGGGATGAAATATCGCTATGATGATCGCAAACAATGTTAAAATTTGATTCACTGGCTCAGAAATATTTGCATCGGCGAGCGTTGAGTCCCAATGTGTATCGTTTTCGAGCAAATTCAAACATTGTCAAGCCTTCTGAAAAGTGGGGCACAGCAAACCATATACAGTACGCAGGGAATCGAAGGAGGTAAGGCCTGTAATGTGCACCAAAAGCTCAAATCATGCGATAAAATTAAAAAAATTCGTCGAAATAAAATTCAAATTTTTCGTGTTTTTCCGGAATTTTCCAAATTTTCCACTAAGAATATTTTATTTTTACATTCGAAAAGCCATTCCGGAACAATTCCACAAAAAATTCCATACAAAAACTCAAATTTCGATTTTTCCAGTTTCCCGACTTTTCCGGAGGGTTTTCCCAAAATTTTATTTTATAACAATATTCTCCTGCCATATACGAACAACAGAAAAAAAAGTTGAGCCAAATCGTCCCAGCCGTTCTCAATTGATGATTCACTATACATTTTTCACACCATTTTTATATATATAGATTTGTAAGATATACAAATTATGTCTCAGTAAACGTACTTTCGACATCCGCCATATTTAAAAGAACTGATGAATCTGATGTTTCATATGAAGTTGTAGGTATTAGCAGCAATCATCATCATCATCATCATCATATAAATAAAATTGGTGTAGTTCTGTTCGACTTATATTGAATTTGACTGCATGTCTTTGAATGCAAACATCTTAAAAACTGCTGAATTTATTCTGATGCATTTTCACGGGCCTATAGAGAATACCTAGGCCTACAATCTCCACTTTATTTCAACTCTCTATCTCTATAAATTCCAGAGAAAATTGGAAAAGAGTAATTTATTTTTTCGTTTTCTTTCGCTTTTTCCTTTGCAACCCTTTGCGTTCGAAAATACTGGGAGCATTTAAATATAGTAAATGCCAACTTAAAGAGGACATATTATAGAGGTACAACATAGGATATCCATTAACTCGATATCTTAAAAGGTTTTTAAATAAATTGACAAAATTTGAAACATTTCTACTATTTTCACCTTGGTGAGTGGATATGCACTTCATTCGCAAATCAAAAATACTAAACGCGCAATATATTTGGGTACATCTCTCTTAACTTTATTTAACTCCTGGGACAGACAGAGATAGTGTGCTGTTTGGTTTGCTAAGCAAAAAAGAAACCTATAAAAAAAATGTCAAATATGTAGGAAGTCGTGTCTGCTCTCTTGCTCAGTTCCTATTTCATTCTTGCATTCATAAATCCTGTGGTGTCCATATAACCCGATTCCTACCGACTTCCCTTTTTAAATTTCCACCATTCAACTCTGTCTAACAAAAACCAAATATAAACGAAAGCCTAACTACCTACCAAATAAATTTAATATTCACAAAAAAGTGCACACACGTAACCCATCAACTAAATATTGTGTGTGTATCCATTTTCATCCATCATCGCTGACTGGTAAGAATATCTCTTAGTCGCCAACTTAAGCGTTATGAGAAATGTGGATGCGATAGAGTTCGGGAATACTACCATTTAACAAAAATGAATAGGTACTATTGGTTAGTGTTTATACCTATACCTATTGTTAAAAGGCGCCTAATTTGATTTGTTTAATTAATAAAACTATCTAGAGATGTTTTACGAATTTGAAGTATTATTATTTTTTCATAAACATTTAAAGCACATGCACCTACACTTATTCATAAAAAAAAATACTAAGCACATTGTAACGAATAATCAAAGAAACCACATTTTGCACGGGCGAAGCCGGGCGGGTACAGCTAGTATTTATATAATTTTAATGGACCAATAAAAAAAGGAAACCGCAAAAAAAACAAATGCATGGTCACTCCATAAATGATAAAAATGTCAAACAGCTGATTTCGAAAGTTGAATTCACTTGAATTCATTTTATGTCATTTTTGGTAATGAATATTATTCGTTCGAATCTTAAAATACACACAGACACAGTATTTACTCTCACGAGTCACGAATAGAGAGAGAGAGGGAAAGAGAGACACTCGTTGTCGTCTCGTTATCGTTAGTATCGATATCGACTAGGTATTCCGTATTCATATGAATTTTAAAAGTGAAACATAAACAACCAAATAAAAAAGTTCGAGTACCATTGTTGCGCGTAGACCTAAACATTGAACAGTTTCATCAGATAACTAGGCAAGTATCTCTTATATTCTGTACTCTGCGCTGCGGCAGAGCATTTTGTATTCAACGTTTGGCGTTCGGCGTTCGGCGTTCGTCGCTCGCAAAGCGACGATCAGTTTTATTAAAACACAGAACACTAGTGTTGCTAGTCTAGAAGTGCTCGCATCTTCGTTCGCGGTGTGAAATTTAGCATTTTCTTTAATCAGTAATCATACAGTAACTAAACTAAGAAATTTCTTGTTAACAGATAATATCAGGTAAATTTTAGTAGTACGACTATGTAGTAGAACTGTAAATATACCATCTACTGTATGACTTTGACTCATTATGGGGGGAATCACCGAATTAGAATTATTTCGTTTTGATATTGAGTGAGTTCGCAAATATAGGGAACAGGCGAAGACGTTCCTACGTTTTCGTGTGCATGAACAGTTAACAGTTTGCTTTAGTAACATCGAAAATTTAAATTAAATTAAATTAATTGAAATATTAAAGAAAACAAGCGAACATTTTCTTGGCCGTTTTGAATTTTCTTGGCCTATGTTACCTTAAAAGTAGCTACACAAGTTTGTCGTCGCCCTGACAGAAAGGATATTCGGGACTTTTTCCACAGTAAGGATATCTGATATCACTCCCACACAACCATATCTAATCATCATCATATAAATAAAATTGGTGTAGTGTTGTTCGACTTCGATTGAATTTGACTGCATGTCTTTAAATGTAAAAATCTTTGAAACTGTTGAATATATTAATGTGCATTTTTCACCGACCTATAGAGATACCTAGGGTTACAACTCTATATCTCTATAAATTCCGAAAAAAAATTGGACAAGAGTAATTTATTTTTTCGTTTCGTTGCTTTTTCCCTTGCAACGCTTTGCGTTCGAAAATACTGGGAGCATTATAGTAAAGGTACAACATCCATTATCCATTAACTCGATAACTTAAAAGGTTTTTAAATAAATAGACAAAATTTAAAACATTTCTACGATTTTCACCTGGGTGAGTGGATATGTACTTCATTCTCAAATCAAACATACTAAACTAACCGCGCGATATATTGACATCTCTTTTAATCTTATTTTACTCCTGTGATAGACAGAGGCAGTATTCAGTATGCTCTCTTGCTCAGTTCGTATTTCTTTCATAAATCCTTTATGCCTGGCAGTAGCGTGGTATTCATGTAACCCGATTCCAACCGACTCCCCTCTTCAAATTTCCACCAGTCAACACTATCTACCAAAAATTAAATATACACGAACGCCTACTAAATGAAACAATTATTATTGGCAAAATGGTGCACACACGTAAGCCATCAACTAAATATTGTGTGTGCAATGTGTATCCAACATCGTTATCCTTATCGTTACGATCACGACAAAGCGAAGGTAACCCCAAATGTCGGGCTCTCACTGTCACTGGAAAGAACATGTATCTGTATCTCATTTCTTCTTCCCTGAGTAGAGTAGAGAATACTGTGTTTGACACCTCTTTCTTTAACCCGCTTGGTCATGCGCAATCACGCGCAGCACAGCGAGTGCAGTGTGGTTTGTGTTTGTGCACGCTTCAGACACTTTTACTCTATTGCCAAATTTTTTTATTTCATTTTATTCATCTATAAATCAAATTTTAAATTTCGATGGTGCGTACGGTGTTGTGGGGGCCGATAGGGGTGAAATGTATACAGGCTTGGGAGAGTGAGAGAGTGATTTAACATTTGAAACGAATACCTGTTAACATATAGGTAGTTAATAAGAAGGAAGACAAATTATTTTATACAGTGGTAAGAAATATCTTTTGTTCGCCAACTCAACCGTTATGAGAAATGTGGATGTGATAGAGTTCAGGAATACTACCTTTTAGGAAAAATTAATGCTATGGGTTGGTATTTATAATTATATTGTTATATTGATTTCTTTGATTAATAAAACTATCTACAGAATTTTATTTACGAATTTGAAGCATTATTTTTCATATACATATTAAGCATTATGTTATGTACACTTGTGCCTACACTGAAAATAAAACCTTGGTATATTTGATAAAAATGAGGCTTGATTCAACAATTTTTTTGTCAATATACGTCCAGCAAAATGTTTCTATCAGATTGACAAAATTTTTGCAAGTTTCATCTTGACCTAAAACGTTTGTTGTGATTACAGAAAAAATTTGGTTGTTTTAACAAAAATTGTTTCTTGTGAGTACAAAAATAATTTGTTGAAATAATCAAAACTTTGTTAATTTTACAAAAGAGTTTTGTCAATTTCACATGGCTGTTTTGTCGAATCAACAATTAGTTGTTGCTTTTGCGAAGAAATTTATCAATTTTGTATTTATGTCTTTGTCAGATTAACAATAATATAGGAGTTGTTTGTCAACTTAATCACTGTATTTGTAATTGTATTAATTAAGGCCGATTTCCCAGACGGATTTCAAAAAGACCGAAGTCCCTTTCCAACCGGGAGCCTTGTCTGGTACACGAGATTGGTACCAATCATCCTTAGACAAGTCTCCCCGAATGGTACTTTCATTCGGGTACTCATGCTTTTCCCACCACAAAGAGAGCGTGGCTTCTAGGTGACCAATGCAAATTCTAAATGTTGCCCAAGAAATTGGTGCAATGACCGCCAGTGGAATATTTTTGTCGATTCAACATATGTGTTATCAATTCTACAAAATTTGTATCATATCTGCAAACATTTTTTTCATTTCAACAAAATGTTTGTAATATTGATAATCTGTATTTTGTTTGGCTAACAAACATTTTGCATAAGTTTTGTTAATTCAACGAACATTTACAAAAGCGATTTTTGGTTCTGTTTTTATCGATATATAGCAAAAACTTTGTTAATTCGACAATAAAATTGATTAATTGATAAAACTCGATTTGATAAATGAAAATTGTCTTTTGTTAATCTGACAAAGTAAATGTTTTTTTAACAAAATATTATTCAAATTAAAAAACTTAGGTTGTATTGATAAATTTCATTTATCATTACAACAATTTTTTTCAATTCAACAAAACTATTTTTGTTGAAAGTTTACAAGAGAATTTTGTCAATTTTACCTAGTATTTTATTTTCAGTGTAAAAAAATACTAAGCACGTTGTACAAATAATCCAAGAATTACGTTTTAATCAACTATTATGAAACTATCCTGAAACATTTTGCACGGTAGAACCCGGGGGGGGGGGGGGGGTTACAGGTAGTATCTAATAAGAATATAAGGGGGCAAGAGAGGCAATTTGAAAAGAAATGTACCTATTTAAAGTAAAGTTTTTTTTTAACAACGGCAACACTCACATCTAAATGCTAATATCGTTGGTTGTCTATGCTCGTGGACAATTATTTATAACAGCCAACCCTAAGGGTTTTGTTATTATATTAGTAACATAACCAGCGGACCCCTTGACAGCTAAGTTCCGATATCCTCCGACAGAAATTGGTTGCGGAATTTATTAACGATTTGTAGTGAAGCGATTTATTTTCCGAAAGCATATACCTCGAATGTAATTTGCATGCGTTGCGGAGAATTTTCCGTTCCGACGGATACCTCGCTAGGGCCAAGTAGCTTCAATTACATAAGCCATTAGTCTTTTAACAGAAAGACTTGTACCATTACACAACCGGAATTGATTAATATTCCGAAGCATATCTAATAATAGTGACTCTAACTTTTAATTGGAAATTGTGCGGACGCAATCCTGTAAATGTATCCACGGACTTTAACGAAACCAAGTCGCTAGCAATCTTGGATTGAATTATTTATTATTATTATTATAAGCTTTTATTAACTATTAGGATTACCAATTTACATGTTTCTTGTTATTACATTGTTTTTAGAAATATTTATATCATGTCGTTATTTAATTTAATTTATAATACATAAAATAAATTTATCACAATTTGGCAAAGTCTAATCATTATTTTAAAAATTAGTTGCAAATAGTATAAGCCTCCCCCATAGTTGTCCATAGATCTCTGTTTTTTAACCTATTAAATTGGTTAATATCGTCAACTCTTCTTGTTCGTGGTCGTCCGGTTGATCTTGTTGCTGGTGGTGTCCATTTGATCAGAAGTTTTTTCCATCTATTATCTGTAATTCTGGATATGTGTCCTGCCCAGTTCCATTTAAGTTGTTTCGTCCTTTTTGTTACATCGATGATGTCCGTTTGTCTTCTTATTTCTTCGTTTCGCACTCTTTGTATTAGTCTTATATCGAGAAGCTTCCTCCCCATTTTTGTCTGACAGATCCTTAATTTCTCGGATAGATTTGCTGTTAAGTTTTGCGCTGAGTATCTCCTTCATGTTCGAGAATTGTCGCCATGCGTTTGATATTCGTTTATCTATCTCCTTTTCTTCTTGATTTTTAAATGATTTTAATTGTCCCAAATAAATGTAGTCCTGAACATAATCAATATTTACGCCATCGAGTGTAATGTCCTTTTGTGAAGAGTTGGTCATCACTTTTGTTTTAGACAAAAGGTGTCGTACACCTTTTTTTAAGCTGAACATTCGTCCTGTTCTTTCTGTTTTTATTTGTCCAGTGTTGTTTTTATATATGTTTCTTAGAGTTTTGATGTATAAATAATAAATCCTTTGGTTTTCTAAATCCCTTGGATTGAATAGCCATGTTTAATTCATTGACATCTTTGTTCTTAGCAGCTAAAATTGCTCTATCACTCAACCACGTATGTCATTTATTATACTGCTGTGCTATGTTAGGGAAAACACTTTGAATCAATTCCTTTTTTGACAGTACAAAACGGCAAAAATCATTTGACAATGTTATGAATCCAGTTTTATCAACTGGCATCGCACCACTTCCAATTTTCAGCAATTTCTTAGAGAATTGTTCAGCAGATGGATCATTCTGAAACTGACCACGAACGTTGATAGTAAGTTTCAATGCCTTAAAAAGTCTTCATAAATATGAAGACTTTAAGCAAACGTTTATTTCATCAGCATATGTCGATCTAGGAATGACGGGCAATATTTGTCTGAAATCGCCTGACATTGATTGATTTTAAATGCACCACCAAACAACTCTGAATTATCTCCAACATCTTTCATTATTATTTCCAAAGATTTCTTATTTGCCATAGTGCATTCATCCCAAATAATGATATGAAATGTAACATGTTGGAGTTTCATTAACTTGGAAGGTCAATGGCAATTTCAAAACAGTATGTGCTGTCCGACCACCATCTAAGTGGCTGCAATGCCAGAAGACGCCAATGCCAATGCAATTTTATGCTGGGGACTTATCGTTGTCAACAACAATAAAATTAAAATCGTTCTTCCGGTTCCTCCAGGTGCATCCAGAAAATAAAATCACTGTTGATAGATTGCATAATACTATCGTACGCCTTTTTTGCACTGTCGAAAGATTTGCTTGAACAAAAGCATTCAATTCGTTGCGATCGTAGTGTAGATCACGTTGCAGTTCTAGATCAAAAATTGCATGCATTGCACTATTAGGTGATGGCATTCCCAACAGTGCTAATGCTTTATTAGCAATCGACAAACAGAAATCTTCAATACAAATCAATGCTTCATTGTAAATTTCCGGCGTGAGGTCCTATAGGATTGCGATAAACTTGACGCACTCGAATCAGAAAGCGATTCGGTGGCTTTCGAAATATATGATTTTTAATGTATTTTTTGTATAGGCGGTGCCACGCCCCTTTGTCTAATTTTGAACACTCTTCACAGGAATACTCTTTGGCCAATACCTAAGATTGTGTGTAAATTTGAACTCAATCAATTCTGCGGCTTTCGAAATATAATATTTTGAATGCACTTTTTGTATGGGAGGTGCCACGCCTCTATAACTCATGAACCAATACACCAACAAAGACCGTATAATAATAAATATTTATTGTCTGTGGTTGGATGTTAGGTTCGTGATATACGAATAAATTTACATAGGCACATTATGTAAGAATTCAGAATTTGTTCTTGAAATTTGCAAATGTGTGTGTTTCTGATTCTGCAAGCTCCAAGTGGTTGTAATTATTTTAATGAGCTTAAAAATAAAAATATGATTAAAAAAAAGAAAAATTAGGTTATTTGTATTTCCAAAAAAATGCTTTTCGTTGTTGTAATTGCATTTTTACTGGCATTTTTCTTCATAAATTCTTATAATGCGGTTTTGTTTGCATTTTTTTAAGAAAAACTAAGCACGGGATCCTTTTAAGAGCACTACCTAGTGATATCTTAAATATTATGTATTTTGGTCAATATAGTTCGAGCGGTTTTCCTAAAATTATGCAGACAAAAAAGTATTAAATATTGCAATGTTTTGTTTGGAAATGACTCTTGCAGAACTATTTAGTTCAAAACTGAATAAAATATGGTTTAGGATGTCAAAATTACTTGGATCTCAAAAGTTTATCCAAATCACATACGGCGTCTTCCAGATAAGAACCGTTTTTAAAAGCAGCGTTTTCGGTGCTTCGAATGAAAGAGGACGCAATAGTTTTGAGAACATCAATTGCACTCCAAGTATCTATGAATTTTGGTTGAAATCGTTGCAGCCGTTTTTATGTCGGTAAACCAAAAATCTCTTGCTATTAGTTGAAACGGTGCATTTGTGTTACGATCGTATTAACCGTTTTCGAGATATGTAAGTCCAGTTTTCAAAAGTACCGATATTCGAATTTTGTGCTAAAAAGTGGGTATAAGCCCACCTACCTTAGGGAAAATATCAATTTGGATTGAAATCGGTCTTATAATCAAACTTGTTTATAAGCGTTATGGGGAAAGTACCGTTAAGAAAAGGGCTAACGTGCAAACAAAAAAAGTGGCCCCGAACTGTAGGCCCAAAAACTCAAAATTCGAAGTCTGAAACAGATCTGTCCTAGCCCAAACGGCTTTAGGGTGTAGGCCCCAGGAGCACACGGAGAATCAGTCCTTTTTTTATTTCCTCTATCATCGTAATGTTAGATTTGATTAAAATCACGAGTTCGAAATTTTATACGATTGCAGTAGTTTTCTCTTACTACGTATACGAGAAACCTAAAAAAATTGCATCTTCTTTATCAACAAAGGAACATGGTTACATGGCATCAATAAGTTTTAACTTCTCTATCAACGTACAAGTAACGAAACAACTCGCCTTAAATGTGGAGTTGTATCAAAAAATCCCTTCTTAATCTGCGGTTACAAAGTTATTGGAATGCTATGTGATTTGCCTTTTGGCCTCTCTGCCAGTCACATTACTGTTTTCAACATAAATACATAGAAATAACAAATCTTTATTAAAGCTAGCGAAAATCCGTTTACCTTTTACCTTTAGACTATAAACAAGCCTGAAGCAGCTTAGCAGAAATGACGTCCAATGGCGGTATGCTTATCGACCGGGAGATATCCAGGCTTAAGGCTGCGATGACTGGCTCGAGTTGCGAATTGTTAGAGGTTGATTGGTCGATAATAAAACCAGTGCGGACATATGTTACTTATTGTTTAATTGTAGAGCGGAGCAACAAACGACGACTTATTTGCCGAGCTTCACTGCGAATTGAACCGCTTGAGAGACTATCGACTTGTCAGTCCAAAAACCCTGCTGACACCGTTCTTAAAAGTGATCGAACATGAGCAGGCACTTGATGGGGCAATAAATGTAGCGATGAAAGCTGTTTGTAAATTTCTGAAGTATGGCTTGATTGGTGAGTTCGTCTTGCATTGCTTTATAAAATACTAACCATTTTGATTTCAAATAGAAGCTTCGCATCCCAATATTGGTTCAACCATGAAGACTATAACCGACGCAGTCACCAATACACGTTTCCTGAAGGACGATCAGTTATCGGATTGCGAAACTTTATTTCGGGTAATTGACATTATACCCACGCTGGTGCAGAGTGGAACTGGGAAAGCGTTGCCAGTTGAAAGCCTTGACGATATAATGAATAGCTATCTTAAAATATGTTTTACGCCATATCTAAATGAATCGCTGCGACAAGCAGCTGAAGAAGAACTTGCAAATTTGGTTGAGCTCATTTTCAAAGTATCATCTGAATTTCCCAAGAGTCACAGCTCGCTGTGCTTTCGCAAGATCATTCGTCTTTGCAATCCTGACAATAACGAAAACACTGATCTAAAGATAACAGTTGCATTGAGTCTGTTGATTGTGGCCGTCGAGGAGGGAGCAGAATTTATCGGGAAACAAGACGCCATGATGGAATTGATTCAGTATGATTTACGGGGTTATCTAATTAAGGTAAGTAGTATAATGATGCATATTGATTAACTTAGCCAATAGTATTATGTACCTGTGGTTTTTTTTATAGACTTTTCGGTCGAATCTTCTACTTAAATGGTATTGCATGACCAACAATGCGTTTTAAACCAATTTCAGAATTTTGTTCGTTGTCTATTAAAAAAGAGTAGAAGTTATTAGAAAAAAAAATTGTCGTCAAAGCTGCCCAAATCGGTGAAAGGTGAAATGGTTTTAGAAATAAGGAAGCATTTTTACCAAATATTGTAGACGAACAGCTGCATTGATTCCAATTTTAGTGTAATGAAGATCTGGGTCGACATTTTTTGATAGCACGGCCAGGGAATTTTTGTTGTAGAAGTAAGCATTGTTTGATTTGCAGTGTGGGATGGTGCACCGGTTAAAACATATGCAAATCATTCTTCAAAATGCGCCGCCAGGTAGCTCCACCGATGCAAAAATGGTGGGCGCGGTGACGATATGACACACTTGGCTTCTCGGTGACACTCGCTCTTACCGCTTCAACCAGTTCATGTCCCGAGCTCAACATAACTTGACTTCAAACAGCGAATAGTGTTGCCAGATGGTGCTTGTTGGCCGGGGTATTTTCGACAATACACACATTCAGTCAACATAACTAAACGACTATTTTTCGTGTACGGCGTTACTGTTTAGAAACATGTCTACTTAAGTCAATCGGTTGCCATGCCAATATAACAGAAGGCGCACCCGTTGTATAATTTTCAATATTTACAAATGCCACCGCAACATTTAGGAAAGGTTAAGACTGCTGAGACGATTTTCTTTTGAAACTTGCGAGAATATCCGATAGGTGCACGGAAGCTGGCAGTCCATTTTATTACAATCTTTTAGCGCGGTTTGCTCCAGATTCTTAATTATTACAGACGCTGGTTGGTTCCAAAGGCGACGTAAAGAAATAAAAATTGGAAAAAGAAAATTTCATCCCCAAAGCTGGCATGACCTTCCACATACTTGCCAAGGACTTCATACTAATTAGTTTATCTTATTCTTTTCGTTTAAAACTCTTGAGAGGATCATTGATCCCCACTGTTGACCAATCGCTAATCTCAAGCTATTTAAAGGGTTAGTCCCCCGAAACTGCTCTTTACTCAATTGTTGAATTGATTGACATCAACATGGGCGGAGTTATACTTCGCTTGATCAGCCACCTTCTCAGATGTGGAAGGATGATATGATAACTAACTTCGGTGTCTATTAGCACTGTCGAAAAACTTGTGCACCGAGGGACCCCCAAGGTGGTGTGCTATCTCTATTGTTTTGAACCGCAATCTATTGTCCAACATGACTCCAAGGTATTAAAATCGCTTCTTTGGACTTGATTATTTGGTTACCAACCTGGAAGTTGGCGAACTCTACATTTTTCTACTCGTTATGAGGACAGCTTCTGTATTATGATCGGCTAGTTCAAGGCTGGCTTTATCCTTTATCCGGGCAATTGCTTCGTTTGTAACGGATTGAACTGTACTGATCTGTTTACCTACTCGCGTCGCAACGGTAATATCATCGTCGAATCCAATAACCATCACTCCCGCAGGTTCCACAGAACGGTCGCTAAAACCGATCCGCGAGAAACTCCCACAGTGACTTTTAACCTTCATCTGTATAGTATCTATATTATAATATGTATATCTCAACTTTCTGTCACTGAAGCAGCTCGTCACTATTAGTAACTGTGTATTCATCCTGGTGAGGGATGATGTTTTGCACTTTCAAAAATTGTTTTAAATAAAATTAAAGTGCACGTCTGAGTCGCACGAAACTCTCTCTTTCACATCAACAGTTTGGTTGATTGATTTTTATTTTATACTAGTACAAAAAACTTATATATATATATACTAACTAGCGGACCCGACAGACGTTGTCCTGCATGCTTTTTGAAGCCACGTATGATTAATATAATTAGCTTGTAAATCGGTAAATATGCTTTCAATCAAAGCATCTTTCGTATTTTCCATGTTGCAGAAGTTGTCCGGCAATTTGATGCATTGTGTGTCTCCATGCAATGGTATTGCCCCATTTCCAATGTTGAGCAATTGCTCGGAGAATGATAGTGCCAATGGATCGTTTTGTAGTTGAACTCTTACATTTGTGTTAAGACGTAATGTACAGGCATTTCGCCATAGATGATTGTTTTATACATGCGTTAATTTCGTCCGCATATGTAGCGCGTGGAATGACCGGCAATGTCTCTCTAAAATCACCGGACAGCAGCAGTAAAGCACCACCAAAAAGCCTGGTGTTATTATTTAGATCTTTGATCATTCTATCGAGAGCTTTAAGTGAATGCTTGTGTGCCATAGTGCATTCATCCCAGATAATAATTTTGCATTTTTGCAAAAAAAAAAACGGTTCTAAAATACCCACAATTTGTCTCTTCTCTATCTGCTCGATATGGTTGTACTGGCAGCGTGCGTTTATTTGCTGTTCCTCATCACCCATGAAGTAAATTTGGAGAAATTTTGAATCGGTATTAGGCATCGGCATTAAAGAAACAATTTGATGATACACTTGGCCCTGAATCTTAAAAGTTGATTGAAAATTGCGACCATCCGCGTTCTGAACGATTTTTGTTGCTCCAAATGAGGTCATTTGAAATTGAATTTGCGAATTTTACGCAAAAACAATTTGGATTGTGATGTAGCTCCAGCCAATAGTGCTTTCAATGGTTCTGGCGGCGAATTAAATGGTGGCAATACTACAACTTTTCCAGACGCGCAGCAGAAACCGGCCGATTCACCTTTGTATTTGAGTGCATGACAGTGTTGGCATTGTTTGTTCATAGCACCGATTACAATTTGTGAATATGACGAATAGTCGATGTCCGACTCATATTCAAACGCAAGGTGAAGAAGTGATGCACGTGTCAATGCGCGATACACTTGCAAACGCTGTTGTTCACGTGTTCTAAATGTATCGGTGACTCTTTGACATGCCAGTCTTTGTCTTAATGCATTGGCTCGAAGACGTTGGCATTGTTGTATGTATAATACACTTAATATTCTTTGAAATGCACTGTGTTTGTATGTTCCGTATGAACAGTGGAGTGTGATATTGTTACAACTTTTTTTGTCTTATATATTCCAAATAAATCAATTTTGTATTTTACTTAATAACTCGCAGTCACGACTCGGTTGCTTTTGAAATACGTATAAGATTTTGAATGTAATTTTTGTATGGGCAGTGCCACGCCCCTTTGTCCAATTTTGACCAATCTTCACAGGAATACTCTTGGGCCAATACCTAAGATTATGTGTAAATTTGAACTCGATCGATTCGGTGGTTTTCAAGATATAAGATTTTGAATGTTATTTTTGTATGGGCGATACCACGCCCATTTGTCCAATTTTGACCAATCGGCTTCTAAACCATCCAGGGCGCTACCCAAACGCATACAAAAAAAATTATTCAAATCGGTCCAGCCGTTTAGGAGGAGTTAAGTGACATACACACGTACAGTAGAATTATATATATAAAGACTAGCTGACCCGGCAAACGTTGTTTTGCCATTTGAATTATTTCAGTCGATGTTAATGATATCGAAAAGTGGTAAATAAGTAACCATGTTTGACCTAATATGCTTCAAATTTGTAAAACATCTTCTGTAGATAATTTTATTAATCAAACAAATCAAATTAAGCGCCTTTTTACTTCTTATCTGGCTCCCGACCCGTGAAGAGTCTCTGCCTGAGACACTGCAGCCTTCCATCCTCTACGATCCCGGGCACGTTGCTTCCAGTTATCCAGACCAAGCGCTCTGGCATCCGCGATGGCTTGGTATTAGAAACGGAGTTTCGGTCTTCCTTATCTTTTCCAACCTGGAGGCTGGGATTCGTAGATCCTCTTAGCCGGAGCATTATTGTCTATTCGCTCCATGTGGCCGAGCCAATGTAGTCGACGTATTTTGACTTTTTGGACTATATCCATATATTGGTACAGCTCATAGAGTTCGCGCTTCTATCTTCTCCTCCATTCGCCCTCCTCGCACACAGGACCAAAAATCCTCGGCACTCGGCGGTTAAAGCAGGACTGGCCAGATAAGGGTCTTGTAGAACAAACATTTCGTCCTTCGAGTTAGGAGTTTTGAGCCCAATTGTTTTGCCAAACCGAAGTTGCAGTGGTTTCCTATGGTAATTCTTCGCCGGATCTCCACTATGGTATCATTTGTGGAGTTTATGTTTACTCCGAGGTAGTTGAACTCCTTAACTACCCCGAAATTGTTACTCAACAGTGACGTTTTGTCCTATGCGGTGTACAGTTTAGCGTCTTTTAACAATTATAATTACCCCAAGCAATCTACCATTGTTGTTTGAATGTAGTATTCCCAAACTCTTTCACATCAACATATGTAATATCTAATATCTAAATATCTATTTCTTACCACTGTATAAAATAATTCGTCTTCCTTCCAAATTACCGTTATGTTAACAGGTATTCGTTTCAAATGTAAAATCACTCTTTCCCTTAATCAGATGTCATTTATGAAATTTCCATACAAGTTATCGATAACATACACAAATTTGTGTTGGCTATACTTTTCTCTATCGCCGCGAAGCTGTTAGCCCCGATAATTATCCAGGTTAAGCATTTGTTGTATTTAACAAGGGTTTTTTTTTATTTTGCTTATCCTATAGCCGTGACGGGGACGAAAGAAACACAGCTTTGTGTATGTTATCGATAACTTGTATGGAAATTTCATAAATGACATCTGACATGTTGACAAAACTTAAAATTAAAAAATTCAAATTTGAAAAAAATGTCTCAGCAAGCGGAGGAAAAAAGGCAAATTACCAAGAAATGTAATAGACATATGAAACAATACACAATATGTTATTGTGGTAACTTGATTCATTTTTTATTTGAAGAAACTTTTTGGTACATCTGCTTCGTTGGAATTTTCCATTAATAATACTTTATCAAATTTAATTTTTCAAATGTTAATTTTACAGTCAACGTCAATTTCACCATCAGATTGATGCGTTGCCAACTTATGGTTTTATTCTTCGATGATCGTTTTTTTCGGCAATCCTTGATAGAGACGCTGATAGGGACGAAAGAAACAAAGCTTATATAGAGATAAATAAAGTGCGCTTTTGATTTAAGCATATTAATTTTTTTTTTTTTAATTTTACTTCACTAATATTTATAAAAGTTCTGGCATATTTTTACAATGGTCCCCATTTTTCATTTTAAGTCAATACAATTTTTTTAAGTTTTGGCATGTTAGTACAGATAAAATAGTAACAAAAATATTGCAATGCTTGATGTTTGGTTCGGAAAGCAGCTATGATTGTGCAACTATTGGCTGTAAGAATTACTTGGTTTTTTAAATTGTATCCAAATCGAAAAAGGCGTTTTCGAGATATAAACAGTCAGTAAAAATCCGATCTACAATAATTTATAGAAAAACTGAGTTTGCTTTCACATTTCCTTAAGAATGAATTTTTGTTAAATCGTACCTATTGACCGTTTTCGAGATAAGTCAAATTTAATAGATAAGCCGAAACCTAGGTATGCAAAAACTTTAACCCCACCTACTTTAGCCCAAACATCATTTTTGGCTAAAGAGTTGTTTTCGAAAAAATCAAACTTATTTAAAACCGTTATATTATGGTACCTTTACTAAAATGCTAAAACGCAAAAAAAAAAAATGGCCCCGAACTGTAAGCCCACAAACTCCAAGTCCGAAGTTTGAAAGAAAACCATCACGCCGTTTGCGCTGTGGAGCTCAGGAGAGGACGGAATGACGGACAGAATTGCGAGACACACTTTTTCGAGTTGGGAATGTCAGATCATAGGATATATCTGTCAGTACTGACTGCCGAAGATCTTTTTGGTTTAAACATTACTCTGCTGATGTAATCTTACGTAAAAAGAGAAGTTGAGCAACGGATTCGTCTTCCTCATCGTTTTCACAACTGCTGCCCCATAGCAAATAGTGCTTCCTCTTTTGGCTTCTTGCTAATAAGAATCAATGAAGAAGATAGTACTACCTATTTATTGATATCTACTTTTTTTTCTCTTTTTCCAGCTAATGGACTCCGAAAATGTTACAATCTTCGATTCTGCTCTACAAGTTGGCTTTGTTCTACTTGAATCGCTCCGCAGTCATTTACGATCGCTGCCGGATTCCTACTTAGGAAAACTCTCAGAATTCGTTGTCAATACAAACTACATCAAGCTGGAGATAACTCTAGAGCATATACACGATCTTTGGCAAATCCCCGGATTTATTGTAGAGCGTTACGCTAACTACGATACTGGCATTTTTAGTTATTTTATTAACCTGCTCTCAAGACTTACGCGCTCTGATTCGGATAATATAGACAGAACTCAAGTAATATCCAATGACATACTTATTTCTGCGATTGAAGTCATCGCCCAAGACTGCGAATCTGCGAATAATGGAGAAAAATCTAAACACCCTTCCAATAACAATGCAGGCCGTACAATGTTTGGCATAATTTGGCAATCGTTACTGCCTGCGTTCAGCTTTATTTTTGACAAAAGTAGTGGCAAAGTATATCACCGTGTATTGGCAGGTAATTTGTTTAACCCAAGCTCACCAAATAACTGCAAATTTACATAATGTCTACCTTTTCAGGTTTCAAAAAGTCCGCCTACATCGCAGCTCACTATAACATACAAGACATCTGCCAAGATATTGTTCTAACATTGAGCAATTTCACTAAGTTGCTTCAGTCGAATGGGTCAGCCGATATTACCCCAGCTGCAGTCAACTTTGGCCTCTCTCCAAAGGCACAGGCGGCTCTAATAACCTTATTCTCCATATTGCACGAACACGGCGAACGCCTAGGTGCCAGTCGGGACCTTATCATTGAGGTGATAAGTCAGCTGATTCGCTTCAAGTTGCTACCCACATTAGAGACGGAGTGTTTGGATCAAATAATCGCATATACTAGTTCCGCTAGGCATGAATTGGATTTTCTTGAAACCTTTATCGAACTTCTCAGTACCAGCAAATGTCTTCAATCTATTATTACCGAGCTGAGTCTTGACAGTTTTGAGGCAGGCGACTTATCATTTGATAGACTAAAGCAACAGATATTGGGCCTTCAGACAGCTACATATGGCACAGAATTAAATGCCCTGCAGGAAGCAACAGCACGCTTAAACGCCAGGGGAAATATGTATTTCATGAAGAAATTGAAGGAAATCATAAGCGACTACATTAAGCCTGTTGAAATCAAGGAAACCACTATAGACAATAGGAAGGTCCTTCAAGTTATAGGAAAGAATATACTAATCAGTACGATTATACAAGCTGTAGAAGGAAAACTATCCAACCATGAAGCTGGAATAGAAGAAGTACACTTCATTGTGACGGAAATTTTGCATGTTGATGTTGACTTTAAAAAACAATTATGGCATGGGAGGAATATTGTCGTTTTGACAAAAAAGCTAAAAATACACAACAATGTGAACTGGAATACATCCGGACAAAACAGCTGCGTGGTTCATTCTGGCAATGCAGGCACAGCACCAAATGGTCATGGTAAACAAGGAGAGGATGGAACTGCTGGAGAAAGCGGTGGAAATATTTTGATATTAACTGATGAAATTGAAAACGCTGAAAACCTAACTATTACTTCCAGCGGCGGTGATGGCAGCAATGGCCAAGATGGAGGCCATGGCAAGGATGGCGCCGATGGAAAGTCCCTAACCCAGCAAAAAATGATTGAGGATTTCCCGTCTGTTGTCAAATTTATGAGTTTATCTCGAAGGGAGCTACTAAATAAGACTCTTGAAGGTATTAGCAGGAACTCATGCGTACACGAAAGTTGTGATTATAAAACCCATGGATATGTTTACAGAAGAGCTACCACCACTGAGGGGCATGAAATAACTTTCTCCTATTGTATAAATAATTTTACTTCCATATTTCAAGCATATTTGTTGTACTGTGGTTCACCTGGTCAAGAGGGATGTTCAGGAGGAGCAAATGGGCTCGGTGGTGCTGGCGGATATGCTGGAGATGTTATCGTTAAAAACTTAAGAACCGGCAAGACAATTGAAATTGCAACGTCACTTAAGAAAGGCAAAGACGGAGATCCGGGACAGTCTGGCAAATATGGTAATCGTGGCAAAAATGGTAACGACATGGGATATGTTGATTATCAACACTGGAAAGAAGCGGTGTATTGTGACAACGGCAGAAAATACAAGTTGCAATACTATGATGAAAGTAATGAGCCAGACGACAGCGTGTGGTGCCGTCACAAACGTCAGTATGTTGCGATTAGACCAGCAAACGTGGAAAATAAAAAGGTAATTGATAATCGAAAGAAAGTCCGAGTGAACGCAGAACGCAAACATTACGCACAGGCTGAGCGAAAAAAGAACATTTCCGAAAATAGTATTTTAAGTAGGTATTCTTCTAGTGATGCTTCTGCTTCTTTAGAGAGAACATCATTGCATAATATGCGCTCAGACTTGTTGAATACGGAGCAAGAAGCTACCACAGCTAGAACTGAAAAGAAGAGACAACAAAAAACGGACACTGAACAACGGAGAACCCGACGTGGCTTTTCCTACCGAAATGCGAGACAACGTTCAACGGCTACTGAAACGCTTAGCACTGCACAAACTTCTAATCACTCCAATAATGCGAATCAAATAGTTGAGCTGCTAACAAGTAACCCCCTTTCGCTGGAAGCTTGGTATAATTTAAGAAAAGTGGAATTAAGTTCAATTCAACTTGAAGAAATATTTGCACTAGTTAGTGCTTCGGAATTGAAAGACCATCGCACTGCTCTAGAGAAAATTCTACTCCCTAAATATAGATACGTAACGTTGCATGCTATTGCCAAACACTTACAGCCTTACATGCAAGTTCCAGAAGATTCCGAACTGACACCTGCCATTGCAGTGAGATACCTCATTCCGAAAAACAACGATTTCCTAGAAATACACCATCCCACTTTAGATGGATACCTAGATGAATACCTTTTTGAAAAGGTCGAAAACAACAAAGCTAAGCGTAAAAAAATTACCGACTTTTGTAAAAAGCACTTAGAAAATAAGGGCAACGAGATCTTAAGGCCCTCCTTGAGAGCTTACATTTTGGAAGTCGGGAGTACTCACAAAAAATACAAGAAATACTACGACAAGTATCAAAATTTGTTGGATAGACAAAAACGCGGTTGCATTATCTTTCCCGAATCCTTTCATTACTTAGACAACTCTTGCTGCAATGATAACAAATTGTTTAAGGCATACCTGGAGCATATTGAGAAAGAGGGCACATGCTCAGAAAGTTACATAGTACTATTGGCGTATATTTTCGATGCTAACATTCGGCTATATACAGAAGCTGATGATAACAAATTGTCTCTGCACAAATGCCACAATCCGACAGCCGGACAATATACGCACGCATTGTGTAGAGGTCGTCAATTTATACCCTTGCAGATTGATAAGAACTACTTGGGACTAGAAGAAGAGCGCAAACTGAAGGACTCACTGTATAAAAAGATTCTAGAAGAAACTGATGCACTTGATCAGAAACAAAAATTCGATGACTATTTGAATAATGGCACATTTGACAATCTGCACGGTTGCGTAGATTCGGAGATATCGGAATCGGAGCATTACCCAAGCGAACAGCACGATATAGAAGAAATCGTAAACTATTTTCCCAATGAGGAAGACCAACAAATACTGAAAATGCGGCTAGAAGCAATCAAATTTCGCTTTATTGGGCAACAAGGCGTCTTACGTAACATGCTAGAGCGATTCTCCACTGAAGGCAGACACTTATCGTTCCAGGAATTGTGCTACTTGATAAGTTCAATTATGACATCGCGTGTAAAGAATATAAGCGAAAAGAACACATTTGCCTGGATAGTGTCTGCCTATCCCCAACGCAACTGGATAGATGAGTTGATACTGTTGCAACTGGAGAACCTCGTCAAAGGTTCCCTTACGAAAAAATCCGATTGGAGATCATTTTTGTCGGACATCACCAACAAGGACATTTTGTTATTATTCGTTGTAAAACTGGAACAGCACCAATCCGGCGATCCGGTCTCGGTCGAGTGCATCGGCGACATCCTGTACCTACTAAGCAGCATACCGAATGAGACAATTGATCTAGGCGACTTGGGACTATCTGAGTGGCCTTACTTGCTAAAAGAAAAATACTGGTCGCATAAAATTTCCGATTTGGCAAACTGGACACCGGACAATCTTTTAATAGCTTCATATTACATTCTATCGATGGAGAACATATATGGCACGGACATTGTAGAGCGATTCCTTAGTATTTTGGGGGAAAAAACCCCAAAGATGTCCCCTGATGCTCTAACTAATATCTTAGTTAATTTCAGCAGTGAAAAGTGGAACTTGGGTACCCTTGAACTGGAGAAGCTCACATCTTGTACCGTAGTCAATTGGACAGAACAGCTAAATGAAAAGTTCACTGCCGACACAAACGACCGAGACATCGCCAAACTAATCGATATAGTTATGGGCAATGCAAATACTTCGATAGTAATTTCGGAAAATCTGACAACTATCAAGAATGCTATCGAGGACATCTCTGAGAAAAACCGCAAATTCTCTGAAAATGATACAGAAGATGCAATAACAACAGATTGGGGCATGAAGTTCCAGATTGACGTTAATCAACGAAAGCAAGATATTGAAGCACAAACTGAATTGCTTGCTCTTATAGACAGAGCGGTAAAGATGAAGAAAGGATTTTGGCTCCGAGATACTCAAAAATTGAGTATAATGGCATTATTGACGAACAATGGCAGCACCTTAGCTCAAGTATCCACTGGCGAGGGCAAATCTTTAATAGTAGTTGCGGTAGCGATTATAAAGGCATTTTTCGGAGAGAAGGTTCATATTATAACTAGCTCGACGGTGCTGGCCAAACGTGATGCCGAAGAACACGTAGATCTATACACTATGTTTAATATAAATGTTTCGCATAATTGTAACGAGGATATTGAAAAAAGAAAGGATGCATATTCAAACCACCAGGTAATCTACGGTGACTTGAGCAACTTCCAGCGTGACTATTTATTGGACAGATTCTATGGAAAGAACATTTTGGGAGATCACAATTTTAAAAATGTTATAGTGGATGAAGTGGACAGCATGTTGCTGGACAATGGCAATAATATGCTGTACTTATCGCACGACCTGGCGGACTTTAATAAGCTTGAATCGCTGTATGTCTACATTTGGCAGTGGATAAATCAGCCAACTGATAACTTCGAGGATGCAGCACGCGTTTTTGATCGCACTGCAATCAAAACAGCAGTCCTGTACGACTTGTATGGCGTGATAACATCAGAGGACATTCAGAAACTTGGCTCCGAATTGACCAACGATCAACAAACAACCATATTCAAACGATTGGTCGGAGCTGGGATATTAGACGATCAGGGTAGATTGCTGAAGCAAACCGTAAAGAATGCGGATCTAGAGGAAATGCTTGCACCCGAATTTTCCCTCTATCAAGACCGCCTGAGTTACCTATTAAATCAGTGCATAAACAGGACGAAATGTGTACACATTCCCAATTACCTTAGGCCTTTTGTAGAGCAACACTTGGATTCATGGATTAATAGTGCAGTAACTGCGTTCTTCATGAAAACTGGACACGATTATGTGGTAGATGTAGACCGAACTGGAACCAGCTCAGACCGAAATCCCAATATAACAATTATCGATAGAGACACAGGAACGGATCAAGCTAACTCTCAATGGGATGAAGCACTGCATCAGTTTTTACAACTCAAACATGGCTGCAAGCTTACTTTACAAACTCTTAAGGCTGTTTTCATATCGAATGTGTCCTTTTTTAAATTGTACTCCCATTTGTTCGGCCTGACTGGCACTCTGGGATCACATGTAGAGCGAGACTTGTTACGCCAAATACATAAGGTCGAATTTGTCACAATTCCAACAGCTAAATCGAAAAAATTTTATGAATACGACACCATTGCTTGTGCTGATAGCAATCAATGGATTACAAACATACAAATGCAGGCACAAAGAATAACTGAAGAAAAACAACGATCTGTACTAATCATATGTGAAACAGTAAATGAAGTAGAGACGTTGCACAAAGCGTTCAGCGGGACAAATACAGAAAATTTGCATACATACAGACGTGACTACGAAGAGTTCGATATTGCCAAAGGTAGTAAAGAATTGAACCAGGGCCAAATTATTATTGCTACAAACTTAGCTGGTCGTGGAACTGATATAAAACTTACCACCGAACTAAGGAATGCCGGAGGATTACACGTTTGTCTAACTTACCTACCCAGCAATAAACGAATTGAACAACAAGCCTTTGGCAGGGCCGCCAGAAGTGGAGATTCCGGTTCTGGTCAATTGATCATCATGATCGAATCGGATCTGCACAATAATAGTTCTGCACAAATACTGAACTTAAAGCGGTTACGTGATAAAGAGGAATTGTACCGTATTTCTGATATTAAAAAATACTACGAAACTCAAATTAAAACTGAGGAGAAGTGTTTTGAAGCATTCAGCGATCAATATAAAAGCGTAAAATCTGATCTCGATCTGAAAAAAACTCCTAGCGAGATCCAGGAGATTCTATTGCAGAGTTGCCTAGATAAGTGGGCTTTTTGGATAGACATCAACAGCAAACGCATAAAATATTTAAAATCGGAACATGAAAGAGACCGCTTTAACGGGCAACTAAAGCACTTTATTTCCGAATTACAGGAGTTAGAAATAAGCGATTGTCTAACTTGGATTGAGAAATATCCCGTCTACTTGGTGAAACTTGGAAAATACTATGCTCAAAATAATAAGCACAATGAAGCGATTAGACTGTTTGATAGGGTGATTCAACAGGAGCCAGACTTTTCCGAAGCAGCGCATTATTACAAGGCATTCGCACTTTCGAAGAAAATCGACTGGTCTCGCAGACCCTTCAAGGCGAATGACGCCAATAAGAAAGATTTGAAAATGCTAAAACAAGAAATACGAGTTGCGGCAAGGCTCCTAGATGAGCGCAGCCAATTTTCTGCAAAGGCGGCCGCTGTAATTGGTAAAATCATGAAAAATAATAAGGAAAGTATGGTCCAAATCGATGCATATGAGGAACAGCACAAGTGCTTGGGCAGCCTCTATTCTGTATTCGCACATAATATCGATGGTATTTTGGGGCAACCTGTATCGGCACAGGCTTTCATCAAGTTCGGCATTAGCGACGAAACGGCAGACATTCTATTCAAAGAACTACTCGAGAAAGGTATTCTCAAAAACTTAAGAGTCAAAAAGCACATAGCATCGACAGAGCTAAAATCGATCAGCTGTAACTACAAAATTCCATTGGAATCTTTGACTGGCTTTCTGTCGCCGTACCAAGGGAAACAAATTGACCAGCAACAGTTCGGCGAAGCGCTAAAACAACAAATACCCCTGCCCAGTAGAGGGGCATTTTGGAAATTTCTACTTGAAAAGGAGATTCTAATTAACCAAATCAAATACGTGATTTTAAGCAAACAAAAACTGGAGACATTAGACCCAACTTTTTTCGAATCTCTACAAGAAAAACTAAGGGAAAATGCCTTAGAAAGACAGACCCTTGAGTGTGGGTATAGGCAGATTTTCCTACGCGCTGAACAGGTTTCACAGCATAATCCAGACGATTACGTTTTCAAAAAGGCCGACTTCTTAACAATAACCACAAAAAATAAATATCAAGTGCTGAAAAAGAAAGGAATAATTACTTTAAATCGAAAAGCCGACACAGATGTAAGTAAAATCACAGCCAGCACAGTGTTTTCCAATTTTGATTCCATTGTCGTAAATGATTTTGTTAGCCTTCTGAACATGACAGAAAGAGAAGCTGACCAAGTTGTTGCACATCTTATAAGTGGAAATGTTATCGCGGCGGATCAGAGTGAGTCCGGCAACTTATACCGGCTAAAAATGGAATTTGATAGCTTTGATGAAATAGAGTTTCCACTCTTTCCAGTATATGAGCATGATGTCAAACGACTACTATCGGTGTGTTTTGCCTATAGAATAGCACTTCAAAAACTCACGAAAAAGCTGGACGAAGACGACGATCGCATTTGCTTGCCGTTAATGAACAAGCCACATAAAATGCTGCTCATGGAATTATTAACAGATGCAATTGTTAAGCCCGTTACTGTAAACGAGTTCACTAAAGATCAGCTAGCCGAGATTTTGGAAAGATTGCGGATCACAAAGGAGGACGAATATAAAAAAAAACCCAACGAACTAATTACCCCTGCCGGTCAGTATCTGGGTCTGTTTGGAGAAGATTCGATTCTTAAAAATATTTACACAATGCTCACACAGTCGAGAAGTTTATTAAAGGCTTCTAAATGTACCGATACTAAGCTGGAACCTCTGGCCGAGCATGTTCGTCACTATGAGTCTATAAATGCAGAAGAAGTGCATGTTTTCTTCCTTAGTGCCTTTGATCATCTCATCCAACTGGCGGAGGAGAAATGGTCATTAAAAATGTTAATCAGCACAGCTATAGTATTTGTGATGGGTGCCGTTCAAATAGCCATTGGTGTAGCCATAGAGTACTTTTCGATTGGAGCCGAGAGCCATATTGGACAAGCATTTATAAACGAAGGTTTAAGTGATATATTCTTCGCAGCCAGCGCTCTTAGCTCCGGCTATTTCGACTGGAATGATTATAGACAACATAAAGCTGAGAGTATAATGTACACAGCGCTTACTGTTGGGACGGCGGTCTATTCTTCGGGATCACCAACGTTTCAATACAAATTAGGTAAACAAAATGCAGGACGAGCGACTGCCAAGTCCGTGGGAAAAGATATTCTGAAACGCACTTTTGTTCAAACTTTGAAAGTAATTTCATTTGGTTTCGCTAACGCAGCAGTGGATAGCCTAATAGAAATTCAACTGCAAAAATTGACGCAAGGTATAGAATCGAAAATTTTATCAAATATTGATCGTGATGTTGAAAACCATAGTATATCTAAGACACTCGAGAACGCCTATCGAACTCTAGGAACGGACAGGGCCAGAGAACTTGTGGAAAATGCAACCGAAAGTGTTCTAACCAAAAAAATTTGTATGGAAAAGTATCTACCTATAGCTGCCCAGATTGCTAGTAGCGTAACTCAGGGCATTGCCCAGGCCGTTAGAAAATCAAATAAAACTGTATCAAAAAATATGATGCTATTTGCGGTCCATAGATTCACTGAAGAAATAGATGGGGGACAAGGTTTTTCGGACATAACTACCGTTACTGACAGCCTCTTAAACATGTTAGATATGAAACTGAAACATGAAATGCAACAGTTATCAACAAATACTAATCAAGCTGATTCAGATAGGCGTTCGGCAACTGACGAAGGCTGTAGAGATTTTACAAAAGGAACAATTAACGAGTGGAAAGAATTGCTAAAAGAAAGAGCTGGCACGATTGTATTGCAAAATATCGTTAGTCCTATCATGAAGCAAGGCGCTAATTATCTTGTAGAATATGTCGGAAATAGTGCACGCAGAGTTTACCAATCCTACAAGCAAAGTGCTTACCATGACTATGACCATTTTGATAATGTTAAGAAAGAGTACAAGGAGAACCAGCAGAAAGAAGAAGATGCGCAACAAAAACGGCAAAAACAACAGGAAAGCAAACCCAACTTTAAGGCACTAACGCATTTTGCAGAGAAATGGATAAAAGACATGAAACAAATGTGGGCAAATAAAAACTATTTAAAATGCATTATTCATATAGTACGAGGATGTTTTACATTATACGATACATTCAGAGAATATAAGAATAGTAAACATGAAAAAGTAGAAGTGAAACTAAAACTAGAAACCCCAACTAGTACAAGGCAAGTGGAAATATTTACCAGTGAAATAATGGTCCTTGATAATGGCAGTAGAATGCAAAGGTTAATATTAAACAGTTATATGCATAGACCTCAGTCTATGAGAGCAACTGCAGAAATGGAACAAACTGAGGAATGCGAAGAAACTGAGCGATGTGAAGTTACTCAACCTCAGACATGCGGGGGGGCTACGATTAGTAACACTGCTATAGGTATAGGAGGTAATAGGGATCCAAACGAAATGGAAAATGTGCCTGACTCCGAGCTGGACTACGGTATCGTTCTAATAGCTGCTAGTGAAGTATATCAATGGATATTAGAAAGCGAAATATTACTCTCTGAAGACAGCATTAGTGATCATACAATAGCAGGTCTGTATGTTGGGGAAATTGCAGCAAACATGTTTGAAAGTGGATACAACGGTGATCCAATTAGAGCAGTGCTTATAGAAGACAAATTGGTTGTTTTGGACCATAGACGGCTGTTGGCAGCAGCAGTTACCCGATCGGATCAAGTGTTAGTACCATTTAAAATTTACCTGCCAGATGATACTTTAGATTCACCAGTTTGCGGCACAACTAACGCTAGAGAGGCTGTCAAAATGCGGATGAGGGGTGGCAATATGCGCAATTACAAAGGTTTTGGTTTTTTGTCCTCCGAAGTACGAATAAAAACAGGTGATGGTAATAGCCATTCTACCAGAGAATCAACTGAAAACACATTGAGAAATCTGAACTTTACTGTTGGTCCGAGGCCACGTTCGAATAGCATTTCGCGCGAAGATCCGGCTTCAAGAAGATGGTCATCGATTTTTGACCTCAACTAGTGAACAACTGACATCACTTCCATGCGCATCTATCCGATTTCACGCCAAGTAAGACCAGGATTAATATATATAAACTTTTGAATTTACTTATTCACCCTTCTTTTGCAGCATTATTTTAGAAATCTAGCACATTGCAGATAAGCAATGTTTTTCAACCTACAATTTAGAAGGATGTTTTATTTGCAAGCTACAAGCAAGTATTTTCAACACCAACACAAAATATGTACCTTGAAATAGTGCCGCAATTTTATTTCGACACTCAATAAACAGCTGTCATTAGCAGCATTTCAAATTACAGAAATACCAATATGTTTGTGTTTAAAATAAATTTAATTGACAATCGAACGCACCAGTATTTATAACCACGATGTAAATTTAATATATGTAATAACCAATTAATGTTGTGTATTTTATATAAAGTTTTTTTATTTTCGTTCTGCATAATATTTTACAGCAAACTGTGAAACTACAATTTGTAATTATTTTTTAATGGGCAATAAAGTATTTTTTTCTGGTATTTTCAATGTAAGAAGCAAATCTTTCACGGCACTAACGACGGGCAGAATTGCCGATTTTTAAACACGACTGTCCTCGCAATTAAGTGTGATTTACTGAGTTGGGTGTCTTTTTCATAGATCCCGAGTCGTACTTTTGAAAACACTTTTCACTTCACAGTATCACAGAACGACAATCGTCACAGAAAACAGTTTTCGAGGCTTTTATTTTGAAATACCATTACCACTGATGTTGTAAAGGGGATATAGTTTTTATGCAAAGAATACCTATGTACCCCAATAACTAGTAACTTAGGTTAGGTTAGGTTACAGTGGCAGGCTACACAAAAGTGCAGCCACACTTAGGCCAGAATTGGCCCATTGTGACACCACAAGATCTAATGATCTCAAACTACCCGTTGAATCAACAGGAGCTCAAACTAAAGCGACGGAGGCGATTGATATTAATAATATCGAGTTCACCAAGATTATCAAAGAAGTATTCTTCGAGATGTAATCTTCTTCGAGTAGAAAGAGCAGGACAGATGCATAGGAAGTGAAGAATGGACTCTTCCTCCTCCTCATCCATGCAACTTCTGCAGAAGTCATTAGCGGGAAGACCCAGCCTGATGGCATGTCTCCCTATTATGCAGTTCCCCGTGATCACAACTACTAGTGTGCTTATATCGGATCTCTTTAATCTTATAAGAGTGCTGGAGCGCTTGAGATCCAGCCTGGGCCAAATTCGTTTCGTGATAGAGCAAGTGGTGCAGTTTGCCCACCTGCGACGTAGCGAGAGGCATGCAGAGATTCTCTTTTCCGGTAGAATCGAGACAGTTGTACCATGTCTGGCGAGTTCGTCGGCCGTACAGTTGCCTGGAATTTTCCCTGCGGGAACCTGCAAGCTTCAACTCTCTCCCAGTCAGGTCTGGAGGGTATACAGGGGTGTCAGCACGTAACTTGATACAATCGAGTTCAGTCGATACAATCGAGCTCTGGCAGCACCTAATTTGTTTCAATCGATTGTCTTAAACCGATTATCCTCGATTGAAACAAATTAGGTGCTGCCAGAGCTCGATTGTATCGACTGAACTCGATTGTATCAAGTTACGTGCTAAGGCCCCAGGTTTCAAAATGTTTGTTGAACTGAAGTTGAGGGAGGGTTTAATCAGTGTCTTTTGGTATACTCCTATTTTATTCAGAATGGACGAGTGGCCAGTTTGTCTGCTGGTCCACAGATGAATTGCCTTCAAGCGGGTGGCCGTGTTTGCTGCCACCTGTTTACAATAGATATCTAACGGTAGCATATGGAATAAAATGTACAGAGCCGCCGTTGGAGTGGTTCTGAGAGCTCCTCTAATACAGACACATTCCGATCGTTGTACGCCACTGAGGCAGTTAAGGTGGATGGCCTTTTCAAGCGCCGACCACCAAACGATCACGCCGTACGTTAGTATAGGCCTTATGACCGATATGTAGAGCCAACTAGTAACTTACCTGGAAGTGAAATCTAACGCTTTCGCATAAACAATAGATGCATTGTTGCTAAAGGGTCTTTTAGTAAGCAGTTCCTATCTTTAAATTTAAATTAAACAAAGTGCGTGTGAGATATTATCAATACCTACTTTTTATTCGTTTGAAAGGCCTAACGATGCGATTGTGCTGGAATATAGAATAGTTCGAATGTCCGCTGTGGCTTCGCTGGGTGGCGCGCAACAGAAATGTCCAACTTTGCATGACCCTGTCTCTGGCACATAAATCAGGCTGAATTTGATCGGTGGCATGGGTTTGTTCGTAAACTACTGGCATAGACCTGGCACTTTAGAAAACCCCACAAGAAAAATCTAATGAGCTCAAATCGCACAGTATCGGTGGCCAGTTCACATCACTTCCACGGGAGAAGACCATGCCCTCGAATCGCTCGTGCAGAATTTCCATTGTGGCTTGAGCTGTGTAGCACGTAGTGTCATTCCGTTGATGGTGTCCATATCATCCAATTCAGGAAGTTGTTAGTCATCGACCTATAGCGCTTGCCGTTGACGGTGATGTTCTGATGGCCATCGTTGGTCGTTATTAAAGATATATGCACCGATGTCCATCCCTGGTGATTTGGTAAAACAGTAGCCAATTTGACAAATATAGGTAATAGCTTCAACAAAATGGCCGCTATCAACTGCCAAAGGTCGAAAATCCCTATTGGAGGATGATTTAGTATTGTTTCATTGAAACACATACGCAACTAATATTTGCAATTCCATTATTAACTATTAATGTACCTGCAGGAAATCGAAATAAAATTAGTACATGATGGCAAACTCTAAAAAAAAAAATAAGGGATTAACGGAAGGAGAATTTCAACTGTAAGTTGGGGTCTCGTCTCATGGTCAAACTTGAGGAAAGGGGTTTAATTAAAAATCTTCACTTACGAGTTGTGCATGTAGCGCTCCAGTATGTCAGAAATACCTATAGCTATTTAGCGTATGCGACATGGAGTTAGGGAGGACGGAGGTAGAGGATGCACCTCTGCATTAGCCAACCAAAACAGGAATATTATCGAGGCCCTATTGCATACAAAAATTTGAATGTTTGTTTTTCCTAACAAACTCATAATACACATAAAATAATTGATTTTTGCAAATTCTATTTTATTTTTTTCAAAGAAAGACCACCAGTCATTTGTTCCCTTAAGACGGACTTTCACTCCTTTAGACTGGGACTGCTAACAAAATGTCTATAAAAGAAACGTGTACGCGAGTACAAATTTGTATATATTAATCATATTATATACCATGTATAAGCATTTAGGTACGTATAAAAAATATTAAAACTACACAAAAGCTACTTAATATCTTTCTCTAATACTAAATTATAGTCGTTAAGCCATGTCCTTCATCTCCACCGGGAGTTCATATTCCGCTTTTGGCAAGTATTGTTTATGCTTCGCGGCGGGTCGTATAAGAATGTGTGCGACGCACGTGACCAACGCCACGACCGCAAATATCTGGAAGCTCTGTCGTCCTCCGTAGTGTTTAAATACTTGTCCACCGATCAGTGATCCGATCGCAAATCCTAAGCCGTCGTCCATTCCTGCAACAAGACCCTGGACAGTGGCCGATGTGCCCTCTGGTGCTACTGCAGATGCATATGCCACAATGCACGTATAACAGAGAGCGTAGGTGCACCCTTGCATAACCATCTCAATTGGTACCAGCCACCATGGATTAGTGATCAACGAGATCAGACCCAGTCGGATCGCGTACGTAAAGAAGCACAAACTAAGGCAGTGCACATAACCGATCTTTTTAAGTATCTTCCCGCTGTAAAAGAAAATAGGAATTTCCCCACAAAGGCATTCGGCCGCAACCACACATCCCTCTATGAGTTTGATCTCCTTCATGTAACCAGTGGCCAGGGCCACTTCCTCCAAGTGCCAGAACATGAAGTAAATTATAAAGGAGTCAATTATTCCGGCAATCGTTGCAAAGACCAAGAACACTGCTATCGAATTCTGCGACAACAATCCCCAGACATCACGGAAAATCGATTCGGAAGTAGAGAATATCGGCAAATCCAATTTGGTCACACTTAACAGATCGAATCCGCTGAAGATCAACATGATCACTAGTGCTGGCGTGAAACTCTTGATCGTTTCCGCTGTCCAGAGATCGACAGCGATTCCGGCTAAGAGAGCTGTGAATCCAAAACCGATTGTACCCCATAGTCGCTGGGCACCGTACTTCATTTCCTGTGCTGTGCCCAATACATCGAAGCAGATTGCGTCACTGATGGAGTTGGTGACGTTGAAACCAATCGTGCCGACACACATTAGCAAAACAAAAAGCCAAAATGTCAATGTGTTGTAAAGGCAGTCGGGAGAGTTGGCATAATCAACTTTGCAAACAGCTCGGAATGGCTGTGCTGTCGAAACGCTTAGGCCGGTTTCAAGGCACACCTCGCAGGCATCATTTTGACAAGGAGTGTATGTATAGTTGGTAGTTGCATATTCAGCGGTCCGTATCACATAGAATGGTGTCCGAGACAAGTCTGTCGTTATTGCTTCGCACTTCAGACGTCGTGTTATCGTACACTGAGCATTGTGAGAGAGGATCTGGAAGAAAAACGAAAACAAAAGGTTACACAAGCTTGGAAAATATAGTTTTTGTCATGGAAGTGTTTCGGGTATTTAAAGTCAATCAGGGAAAAGCTGGCTTATACTATTATGGCGCAATAGGTTATATTATAAAAATTTTAGCGAATTGATTTATAAAATTTAGTCTGAAAAAAAATCAAATCATCCAAGGCCAGTAATCGCAGTGATTTGGTATGAAAATTTCCGCGCTGAAATTTAAGAACTACCTGCAGTATTTCAACTCCCTAAAAGCAACCGGTTTTTATAGGAAAACATCTTGCAAAACACACCACAAGAGCTTCGTTTTTAAGTGCCAAGGAATTTGTAAAAAAAACACAAACTCAAAGGGCGGTATTTATCAAGCGCTCTTAAATCGACTATAAGTTTATGAAGCTCATAGTTGCAAGATTTTTCGATGTATTCACCATGCACTATTAGGTTTGTATCTATGCTATTTCGAATATGCGAAAAAAGAATATTCGAATTTCCAAACGCGTTCTAAAAGGAGTCACCTTACCCCTGCTTTGAAAACCTTATTCTGAATCTAAATTTCAGTTTAATATTCTGAAAATTATTATTTTTTTACAATTTCAATGTCATATGTTTTGGCATAGCACAGCCCATGGACCATTCACATTTAAGAGTAAATTAAATTGCTGAAGCAAATCACCCCCATAGCCCATAGGTATATAGTCCGTCCCAAAAAAGAAGAAAGATCCCAACATGCGCAGTAGCAATATATTTAAGGGAAATTTTCTCTTTTAAGGTATTTTTGATCGCATGAAATTGTTAATGCTTTTCTCTACTTTATCTTTTTTGCAGCGATATTGGAAAACGTAATTGTGCGTGCCCATGCACAAAGTACAACGGAAATTCCATTTCAACCTTTTTTAATAGTTTCTCAAAACTCTGGCTTTCATTACTTAACACATATTTAAGAAGTGCAACACCCAGCAAATTTCCCTTTTCTTTGGGGTGGGTAAATGTGTATCTATTGCATGCGCCAACGACGGTTCTGTGTGGACAATCAGTCATGCCTCGATCGTCGATCGAGAGAGATGTTTTCGCAAGCAGGGGTATACTTGTTGTATGAAATGCGCACACATTTTTTTAGCTGTAGTTTTTGTTGGAAAAGTAGTTTTGCTTTCTCTAAGAGAAGAAAATCCCTGATGTGAAGAGACCTGCGCAAGATATTTTCAGGTATAGCCCGTCCCAAAGTACCTGAAAATATCTTGCGCAGGTCTCTTCACATCAGGGATTTTATTCTCTTAGCGACAACAAAACTACTTTTCCAACAAAAACTACAGCTAAAAAAAATGTGTGCGCATTTCATACAACAAGCATACCCCTGCTTCCGAAAACATCTCTCTCGATCGACGATCGAGGCATGACTGATTGTCCACACAGAACCGTCGTCGGCGCATGCAATAGATACACATTTACCCACCCCAAAGAAAAGGGAAATTTGCTTTGTGTTGCACTTCTTAAATATGTGTTTAGTAATGAAAGCCAGAGTTTTGAAAAACTATTAAAAAGGGTTGAAATGGAATTTCCGTTGTACTTTGTGCATGGGCATTGGGCACGCACAATTACGTTTTCCAATATCGCTGCAAAAAAGATAAAGTAGGGAAAAGCATTAACAATTTCATGCGATCAAAAATACCTTAAAAGAGAAAATTTCCCTTAAATAAATTGCTACTGCGCATGTTGGGATCTTTCTTCTTTTTTGGGACGGACTATACTTTGGGACGGGCTATATAAGCCCGAGGCATGACTGATTGTCAACACAGAACCGTCGTTGGCGCATGCAATAGATACACATTTACCCACCCCAAAGAAAAGGGAAATTTGCTGGGTGTTGCACTTCTTAAATATGTGTTTAGTAATGAAAGCCAGAGTTTTGAGAAACTATTAAAAAGGGTTGAAATGGAATTTCCGTTGTACTTTGTGCATGGGCACGCACAATTACGTTTTCCAATATCGCTGCAAAAAAGATAAAGTAGAGAAAAGCATTAACAATTTCATGCGATCAAAAATACCTTAAAAGAGAAAATTTCCCTTAAATATATTGCTACTGCGCATGTTGGGATCTTTCTTCTTTTTTGGGACGGACTATACTTTGGGACGGGCTATAACTAAAATATTCAGCCATCTTTATAGAAAAATGTATGTTTGTTTGTTTCTACGTTAGCTCTTCACTCCGAAACCACCAAAACTATTGCTCTTAAATTCGCACATTCTTCGGTATTGACCCGGAAGTGTTTCTGTTTGATCAAAATCAGATAGAGGGGCGTGCCACTTCCGTTTCTATTTCTCGATACCTACTTATGGGAGCTAATATTGCTGCTTTGCCTAAACAAAGAACTTTGCAAAAAAATAAAGCGGGATAGGAAAGCGGGGAATGGCACTTCGAAAATATAACAACAATTTTTAAAGTAGGTAGGTACTGCCTATATCTGGATATTTATGACAGATTAAGCCTTGAAATGTGGCAGTTATAGAAAGAAGTGTTGCACCTCCCTAAAAAAAAAAACAGAGAGCGTGCTTGTGACCACACGCCAGATGTGAAACTTTTCTCGCTAAATGTGGATGTTAAATAGAACTGTGTTGTATGTTGTTGAATTTCATTAAGAAACTTAATTTAAAAACCAAATCTTTATAATATTATAATCTTAATACAGCGCAGTATATTATTATGTTCATAAATTTAAAAAGTTTTCATAACGCAATCCAATCGAAAATTTTCTTTTTCGAGAGTTTTTGTTTACATTTTGTTTTCATATCGTCAACTGATTCAGTAGTCTAGTGTCTGTGTAAAACATAGCTTCTTCAGTTCGCTTCAGCGTGCCCATACAAGTATTCACTTTGACAGTTAAGTTGAAAAAATAAAAGAAATATATCTTTCCATATAACCATGCAAACCCACAAAATTGCATTGATATCGGTTGAGTGGTTAAGAAGATCGACAACAGCGCCACCTATGGGGTCCAAAATGATCCTATTCATCAAGTTACAACCAACCACACCCACCCACAAAATTTCATTAAAATCGGTTGAGTGGTTAAGGAGTTTTAGGTGGCGGCATAGTGATGGCGACAGGCCAATTTCCGTCACGCACTTCCGCTTGGTCATTTCCCCTTTGAAGAATCGATTTCACTACCAAGTCGCGCCATAGGATGTTTCACATCAAAAATCACTTCTCCGATTTTATACGATTCGGAGAATTTTTGCTTCGAGGTTTTCTTCGGAACATCTATTCGGAATATTTTTCCGACATTTTGTAACGCATATCGGCGAATTACGTTAAAGTGCGATGAAGTGAATTTTTTTGTAAAATTTTTGACAGCTAGGTTTTATGAAAGCGGGTACCCCGAATGTAATTTAAGACTCCGACGGAGTATGCGTTGCGGAGAATTTTTCGTTCCGAAAGGATACCTCGATAGGGGTGATTATCCTCCGAAAAAGGGAAATGTAGCTTGTGCCGGTGCAGTAATTAAAGTTACCATCTATGAGTTTAATTTAATTTAATTTTTTTAATATTTAACATTTATGGAGTTAAAGTACATCCCTAGACCATTTTCTTCTCTTCTCTTCTCTATCTCTATCTCTATCTCTATCTCTATCTCTATCTCTATCTCTAATATCTCTACTCTCTTTCTCTTCTTCTCTATTTATTTATTTATTTATTTTTATCTCTTCTCTACATATAATAAAACTGTAGAATAAAAAATGCCTGACCACACATCACGCAGAAACTACTGGACGGATTTTGATGAAACTTGTCATAGTGATTGCTTATGAGCTGAATCAGGCTTTATGATACTTTTTCACCCGGAATATAATTCGTTTTTACAAAATAGTCAAAAAAACCGGATATATGTAAGGAAAATTCTAATTATACAGACCTAGTTCAGTAATGGCTTATCGGATTGAAAAATAAAAAAATTGGGGAATTTAGTAAATTTTTTCCTGAATCTTTTAAGATATAAAACATCCTCCTGCGTTGTCCTGAAGCTGAGCAATGTTCAAAACAATTATTCAAAACATCGCCCACAATTTTCTTTCAGTGGATACCACTGTCAGTAATCATACAGCAGTGAGTACCATTGCAGTAGTGTGTGTGTGATTATTATGTGCGCGCTCTAACGTGACGTGCACGTGATCATATGTTTTGCACTTCAATCGGCAGTCGTTCAGGTTGAACACGTTTTCAGGTGCCATTCATTGGGAAAAGTTTGGAAATGGGCTGGGGTGGGGTTCGACGAATCCGGTTCGTGTGTAAATGTCAAGTTGTTTCATTCGTGTTGCTTCCTTTCGCCGACATTTGAGGTGGGTAAGAGGGAACAAATAACAGAACTTTGCGTAAATCTTTTTTGTGAAGGAATTAAAATTTAAATTATGTTTTTATTGCCTTTGTTTTTGCTTTATATTGCTTTTAGATAGGTCCAAGGGAGGGAGCATATTTATAAAAAAACGGCGGGTGAAGCAAAGCGAGCACTACCTACAGCTAGGTCAGCTAGTAGATAATAAAATCAAACTGAAAAAGTTTTAAAATATACCTAAATAGATTTTATGGGTTTATAAAAAGCAAAAGATGTAAATATTGAATTAGAGGATATTTCAGTTTTTAGTTATTTTAGAAGGTTAGTTGTTTTAAATAAAAATTTATATAAAAATAAAACAACTTTTAATACATTAAAGAACTTGATCTTAATTTATATTAAAAAAAAGAAATATATTTTCTACATATCTTGATATTGTTTCTTAAGTTGAAATTATGAAATATATTTAATATTTTTTGGGCGTTTTCATGCCAGCATTTTTAAACGTGTACAAAATTCCATTAAAAATGTAAAATTCCCATTTGCCGGGACATAAGTCCACGAGACAAAAGTCCCACTGAAATGGGACTTAAGTTCAACATTTTGTTAAGAGGTGTTTTAAGGGAGTAAAATCTTTAAAAAGATTATAATAAATATATTATATTTATATTTTCTTAATACCCCTTAGCTCAGTATTTTCTTTCATGACGCAAATATATTGATCCGTCCAATTATGCACCTAGCTTACTACTTTCAAGCGTGTTGACACGCAACCAGTGCTCCTAAAGGTGTTCATAGAGTTTCCAAAACTCATAAAAAGCATAAAGCACCTGTCGTTTAATCGAAAGAAAGTTTCAAAATTAACTACGTACCTGCATCCCACACTCACTGAGATCGTTCTGATTCAGGGTAAAATTGAACACTTCATTTGAAGCGATGGTATGTATCGGCGGAGTTGGCACAAAATAAAATCCTGCATAGGACAGTGTCATGACAAGAATAAGTGATATAAATATAAACTTGCGAAAACTCTGCAAGAATAAAATGGATAATTCACATTTCAATAGGTCTGTAAGTATCTAAAGGTACTTACCGCAAAGTAGTCTGCCAAAAATCCAAACACAGGCTTCGCCAGTACATACATTATTGGAAGAACTGAAGTTATATAGCCCATAATTTCGGGTTCGATTCCTAGTTGTTTTCCGTATACTGATATTTGCGGCAGAATCGGGCCCATTGCTGTAAAGATGTTTTAAAAATATATATTGCTAGTGCTAGAAAAAAAACAACGATCCTCCAAATAGTGCCTTTTCTGTATTACAAGATTGTAGACTAAACATTTTTCAAGTGAAGCTTAGAACACTTGCGAGTACGTTCTATACCTATCTCTTGTCCAACCTGTTTGATTCTTTTTTTTCGCATTACGTGACTTACCTTGGGACCCTGGGGGCTAACTATGTACATAATTCGATTCTACTTTCAAACAGAACTGTTCTATTTGAAAGTGGAATCAAATTACATAGTAGGAAAGTCGTCTTTCCCCCTGCTACAACTACATTAAGTTGCTCAATGTTCAGACTTCAGACTGATTGTATAGGGCAACTCCACCTATGGTCTGCATTGCAATACCAGAACTAGATAACAAGGATCCCCATTTGTATTTACCACATGTTGATGTTATAAACGCTGAAATATCAACACAACAATTTGAGGAAGTGTAGATAGTTATCGACTCTACAATTAGAATTGCATTGTAAGCCAAACGCCAGTAACAAAATAGGTACGGATAGATAGATAAGTTTTCGCATAACACGAACAAAGGTATCTTATATGCGCCAGCTTGCTCAGTATCAGTTTTAAAGTGGGTAGATAAAGAAAATCTGTTTGAAGGTTTTGCATGGTCCTTCGAGCCAGATAAGCTTAACAAATCACTGTTTAGCAACACCTACAAGAGTCAAAAGCATCATGGCAACGGGAGTAGCGCCAAGCACCTTCTCTGAACCGTTGGAAATCCCAACGTGGATACGCCTCACAGACCATAGTAGTACTTAGTGTGTATAATATAAAAAAAAATCGAGACGAAGATATTTTTATGGACCTTATATCTGTTGAATAATCGGCAACCTCTCAAAGGATACAATATATGACGAACGAGAGTTCTTTTCCCACTATAGGTTTGTTTATTAAGGGTGGTGTGTAGTATCTGGTAAAAAGTTTATTAAAACTATTAATAGGTTTGATAAACCGAAGAACTTGCTCCACGGACAAATCGCGGAGGAGCACTTTCGGTGGAAACAATTGCATTAGTTGCAATCAGATACCTAGGGAAAGGATCCTTTCAAAGCAATCAAATCAGTTCGTTGTGTCCAGATGGGACTGGTGTTGCCAATATGTTTTAAGTGTCTACGTGTGGATATAGGATATTATGCTCCTATTGTTTAATACGGTATTTTAATTTATTTGGTCGTTTCATTTCATTTATTTTCATTTTCGGCTTTACTAATAGAAAATAGTAAATATTAACTGAAACATCAATTTGCAACAATTATTTTTTCACCTAAGCGGAATTTTCTTTTAATCGAATTTCGGATATTTTGAAAAACAAAATCATTTAACAGAAGTTCGGACCAAAACTGAAACCGTTTTCACTTATCCAGCTTAAATATAAAAAACAACACACTTATTTCTAATTGGTATGTCAGGATTTTATAAAATAAAAATCGAAACAAGACGAAACATCAAAAACGTGTAAATAGAGCAAAATAAACAAAAATGTAAACAAACGAATTTAGGACTTCAGTTGTTATATTTTTGATTAAATGAATTAATAATTTATGTTGTACAGATTATCTTTTCTTCAGTTAACCAGGCTTTTCAGTTAAGCGGAGTAATAACGCTTAGTTTAGATAACCGAGTTTAACCACCTCCGTATTAATAAACGTTTTGTAAAAAATTGTTAACTGGGTGCAGAAGAGTTTCATCAGAATTGTCAGAACATATTCGTTTATATGTGCTTTTAAAATGTTTCATTTAGGTAGGTACAGTTTTTGCACTCCCTCTTTTCCTGCGGAAAATAAAATATTTTTTCTTTCTTTGAAAATTTCTTTTATATTGTTATTGAATTAAATCAAAAATTATAGTAACTTAAAGTTCCCGATTGACATTTCTTGCCCCTAAGATATCCTCCTATATTTTAATTTACTACTAAAATTTGAGTATGCATGGCAATATTCCTAAGCAGAACGAATTGTGACAGAATAATAATTAGGGTTAGTGTAAGACATAAACATAGCTTTCTGACCATTAATATTTAACCCTACAGTTAAGGATAACCTGACGACTAAATTTGTTTATTGGTAAAGCGATTTTGAAAGTCTGAAGTCTTTGCGTTAACTGCCAGACTAAATTTGATTATTGGTAAGAATATGTTTCTAAACACATTTATCATATCTGAAATATGGTCTTTTTCAAAACATTTGAATACGTTCGTAGATACTTTTAATAAGCAATTTTTTAATACCTTTTCTTTTATAACAACGTATTAGATACAATTTACATTGCACAATTTTATAGATGGAAAAACAAAAATACTTATAACTCTCTGTAACTTAAGGCTGGTTGAAGCTGCCCTGCGTCACTCTCAATTCGATCGACGAAGACGAGTCTCTGCAAACCGCTCTTAGGTTTTGAAATTAGCTAGGTAGCGATGTATTTACTTTAAACACTTGTATCTAGGTATGTAACGTTTTAAACCCATTCAGGTCGTAAAAGATTTAACTTTATTCTTTATTCCCTTCAGTCCTTAAATTTTCAAGTGGATGCTATTTTAATTTTATTTCGAAAATTGACAAAAGGGGTTTCGTCTTCGAATCTTCAACTATTTGGTATATAGGTACCTACAACCCACAACTATCTATTAAAAACAAGCCTTTGCTACTTTTTCAATTTTAAAATAATGTTTTCCAGACTCCAGACGCAAAGACTTTGACGAGTTTAATTTTGAACGCTAATACTGAAACTTGTTATCAACAATCCGTTTAGGATCAATGAAACGAATCACTAGCAGCAGCGAATTGGTAGCTTCAATTCGAAGATACTAAGTAAATTTGCTTGTGACAGCTTTTGTCGCAGAACATAAGTCTAAGGGTTTTTTTATTTAGATACAAAATTTGAATTTGATGCTAAAATCTTATTTAAGTGGGTCAATATCTTCCTGTGTTTAATCAAAGAGCCGACTGTTGAGGACAGTGGGGGTAGGATGATATTTCTAACAATAATAATAAATCACTCACCTGCCATAAAGAAGAAATAATGCGCCTTGATTGGCAATAGTTTTTCATTAACCTTCACCATATTGAAGAATCCGCTTGTTAAGACATATAAAAAACACTTAAAAATAAATATATTAACAGCTCCACTTATCAACGCCTTTCCACGTTAATCGGTAGGTATATCACAGTTTTTAAAATACAAACACTCAGGCAAACGTGTTAAAAAAGACGTCACCGACGGCTATTTTTATCATACACATTTTCCAAATGAATGTTGCAGCTTGCAGCTCTTTTAACTTCCCGAATGTCCGCGGCTAAGTCACAATCCAAACTGTTGGAATGACTGATAAGGCTGTCTCGCCAGCACAAAAGTGGACGGCCTCTAATCAGCATGGAAGTTCCTGTAAAAAGAACGAGAAGTGTGATATCAAAAGAAACATTCGTTGTCAAAGATTCGAAAAAAAGTAAACAATATAAATTATTATAGAATCTATATTCGCAAATTGTTGTTGGTTTTAATAGATGTAGGCAGTAGGTACTGAGGTAACGATTATAATCTTATCAGTTATCATATCACGTTACCCAAGTGTGAATATGATAACAAAAACAAAAGGGTTTGGTATATACCTAAACTATCTCGATTTGTTATGTGTTGGTGTTTGAGTTGAACTTTATGAAGAGAGGATTAACCTAGTTAGCAACAGATTAATGAGCCTAAGGTGTATAAATCTGTACCCTGTATAGGATCTTGCGACTTTTTTTTTAACTATTCAATGTAGATATATATATATTTTGAAAGGGGAGAGCCTCTTTTAAAGGAGCCTATTTTTACAAGGATGTTTCCAGGCCAAGCTTCAATTTAATGACAGATGGGTCTCGAGCTTCAAGGGCTACTTGTCGGAGAAGATAAATGTGGTTTTACCACGTGTGGGTTCGAACTTCGGTTTATTCTAGTGCAATGGGTAATGGCAAGGACATCAGCCTGGAAACGGATCAGTTTTTGCCATGGCTAACTGGATAACTCGCCTGAGGCGACTCTCCATAGATTTTAGAACTAGTCCCTGATTTCATCTTGGAACCGCCTGTGTACCAGATGAGGTCAGATCGTGAAAGGTTTGGTTTGAATTTGTTTCCCCGTCTAGAAAAGTTTTTATGGAAGTTTTCCGGTAGCTTATCATCCAGAGGCATGCTGGATGGAATTTCAGGTTCCATAGCGTGAAGTGAAGATAAATTACCTCTTTGATAAGAATAGGGGTCAATGTCTTGCCTCCATTGGAAAGTGTTTTTGAACATGTGTTGCATTGTCGGGCAATACTTCTTCGAAGTAAACGGTCACACCGTTACGGTTACTGGAGACCGTTACTTGAGCATGTTGAGAGTGTTTTTCTATCCTGAATTACGCCGAATGAGAATTTCTTTTAACTCTGCATGGTTTCAGCAAAATGGTGCAACTCCTCACATTGCCCGGCCTGTTATGATAGAATTGCGACAAAAATTTCCTAATAAGCTGATATTCAGAAACTCCATATTCCGTTGGCCCCTCAGGTCGCCTGACCTGACTTTTTCTTGTGAAGTTATTGCAAACAGGAAGTTTACAAAGCAAAACCAACAAATTTCAAGAGACAATTGCGGCTATTCTTGTCTTAATTCTCCAAGCAGTAATGAACAACTTTTTGGTAAGATGACGCACATGCATCAACGAGCAGGGGGGCATTTTAATTCCATTATTTTTAAAACTAACTAAGCTTTATTTAATAGAATTGAATGAGCTTTAACATGAATAAAAGAAAAATGAATTCCATGCACTGAAAAATAAAGTGCACGACTGGATCGCACGAAATTTTCTCGTTCATATCATCATTTTGATTGGTTTATTTTCATTTTATTGTTGTTTATAGGCTATAAAACAAGATGTTTTAAATTGGTGATGCTGGTGGTGACTCGAAGTAGGGTTTGTGATAGACTGATATCTTGACATAGATTTATTATGTAAGAATTCAGAATTTATCGATGGACGCGTTTGGGGGTTGCAAATGAAGTGCGTAAACAAGCATTTTAGTCAAAATCTTTAAAGCTGATTTTGGAGAATAATGCGTACAAAATAGTAACAAATATTGCAAAGTTGAGTTAGAAAAAAATCTTGCTCAACTATTTAGCTAAAACTGAGTATAGGGTATTGTCCAAGATGTAAGTATCACTTGGTTTTTAAAGTTTTATCCAAATCGAATGAAGTTTTCGAGATTTGAACAGTTTTCAAAATCAGCGTTTACGGTGATTCGAATCGAAAATGAAGGACGCAATAATGTTGAAAACGTCAATTTTACTCCAGTTATGCATTTTGGTCAAAATCGTTTTAGCCGTTTTCATGTAGGTAAACCAGAGAAAACCAAATTCTCAAAATATGCCTTTTTTAAAAAATCTATTACAGACAATTTAGCGAAAAATTGAGCTTGCCGTCGTATTGGAAATGTCCATACTACCCTAAAAATTAGTTTTTGTTACAGTCGTATTGACCCTTTTCGAGACAAGGCCACTTTTCAAAAGTACCGTTATTCGACCTTTAAGCCAAAAACTGGGTATGCAGCCATGTTAACCTCAACTACCTAAGCCCAAATATCAATTTTGGTTGAAATCTTTAGAGCCGTTTTCAAAGAGTACCGTTAATAATAGGGTAAGCGTGCAAAAAAAAAGTGGCCCCGAACTGTAAGCCCAAAAAGTCTATAAAACAAACCCGTCCAGCCGTTTAGACAGTGAACCTCAGGAGAGGAATGACAGACGGACTGAATTGTAAAACCCACTTTTTTAGTTCACTATCATCGTGATGTCAGAATTGATTAAAATCTCGAGTTCAAACTGTTGTTTAACAATAAAGTTAAACAAAAGAAAAAGAACCGAGTTCACCGACGGTTGCGGAAGCAATTATCATTAGTAGTAAGCATTGCGCTGCCAATAATAGTGGTATGAGAAATGCTCTACTACATGTTTTAGATTGGTGTAATATAGAAGGTTTAGCCATCAATCCAAATAAAACTATTCTTGTTCCTTTCATCAGAAGGAGATTGTTTAATCTAGAACCCATTATCTTAAATGGAACTACATTGAGTTATTGAGTTATTATAAAATATCTTGGAATCATCCTGGATAAGAAACTTAATTGTGAACTACATATCAAGTCTGCCATAGAACGCGCTACTAGAGCCATGTGGGCCTGTAGATCTCTGTACGGCAAAACTTGGGGTCTTAATCCCAGTATGATATACTGGTTATATGATGGTCAGACCCATTATCTCGTACGCGGCAATCGTCTGGTGGCCGAAGGTACGAGAACGAACCACGGCAAATAAGCTTCAGAAGCTCCAAAGGATGGCCTGTTTGGCCGCACTTGCCCTATACAACAGCACTTGAGGCCATTATTGGGCTTTCGCCACTTCAATTTTTCATTATGAAGTCGGCCGCCAGATGTGCCATCAAACTACAACTAGAACACAAGTTTAAGCCAGGTGATCTTGTGGGACACCTAAAAATACTTAATCAAATCCCAAACATGGGCATGTTCTTCTCCGTCCCGGACACTATGGTTAGGGAATACAGCTTTGGGAAATTATTCAAGGTAGAACTACTGGAACGTGCTAGTGGGCCAACGGTATTCCTACACTGGACCCAAAAAGTATAGTCTGGTACACCGACGGATGAAAGATGGACTCCGGAGTGGGAGCTATGGTGTCTTTGGACCCAACGCCAAATTCTCGATACCCATGGGAATGTGTCCCACGGTTGTTCCAGCGGAAATCCACGCTATCGAAACTTGCGCTGATATATAATTAAAAAAAAAAGGGATTAAAGGAGCCAATATACAAATTTTCTCAGACAGCCAAGCAGCTCTACAAGCCTTAGCATCCAATACATTCGACTCCAAATCAGTAAAAAGTTGTCACCATGCTCTGCAAACCCTAGCCAAACATAACAGGATCAAACTTGGATGGGTACCTGGTCATCAGGGAATTGCAGGCAACAAACATGCAGACAAATCAGCTAGGGCAGGTTCCGAATCAATTCTCTTTGGACCAGAACCATACTGATTAGTCAATTGAACTTCTGCACTAAGGCTAATCAATGAATGGGAAAACCAACTTCGTCTTGAGCACTGGGAAAAGGTCCCGGGTCTAAGACAATCCAAACTATTAATTAGGCCTTACTCCTACAAGGAAATACTTAGGCTCAGTAAGGAAAATTTAAGAAAGCTAGTGGGATTCCTCACAGGCCATTGTGGTCTAAAATACCACCTCAAGAAAATGTGCCTGTGCCCGGACACAGGAGGAGGAGGAGGATGTCGAATCCTCTGAACACATCTTTTGTGACTGCCAGGCTTTTTATTGGTTGAAAAAACGAGTCTTCAACAGAGAGACTCGTACACCGGCAGACATACAAAAAAAGGTCACGCGTCTCTTAGAGTAAGAACTGGACAAGTTTTACACTTAAGGGTATGCCACAAAGCCTGCGCAATAAAAGTAACCGAGTAGCAAGCATATTTTAATAACAACTTATTATTAGCTGCGAGTCATAAAGAAAATTGTATAGGGGTATTTTCTTCAATACCAAAAGAGACAAAAATCACCTCAAAATGTTTTAATACGTCTCTATATAATTTATTGGGTCTTGCTCATAATATAAAATTAAACATTGCATTTGTATTACAGTGCAAGAAATACAATTGTGAAAAGGCGATAAGAATTTGCATTATGATGTATTGACAGTCACATACAGTTCATATACGAATGTCATAATCTCGATTATGGCTTGCATTTACTGCCGCTGTTCTTTGTACTTTCTAGGGTAATTTAAGTCGAAGTAGAATGCGAAACGCATGCAGACAGCAAAGTAATATTTCATCGAAACTCAAATTGGTATCAATAGACACGATACGATAGTAGGTACGTCTACGTATCGGTACACTTATTGCAATAGCTGTTTATATCTACCTACTATTGTTGGTTTCTGCGAATCTCAAAAATAGCAAATAACCATACCAAACTACTAAACAAGTGTAGTTTTGCCCATTTTCAAGAAGATCGCTTGCACATTTCAATGCTTCAGGAAGATTTTCATTAAATTGACAGATATTATTATTATTATTATTTATTAGCATATTAAGCTAATATACAGAAATTTGTAAAAAAAAAAGTGAGCACTAGCTACAGAGGCTTTCAGCTCTAACTGAGTGAGAAAAAAAAATATTTTGGAAATGAAATTAGTATGGGCTGAGATAAGTGAATAACATTTTATAGATACATTTTATAAGACTAGGTTCTGATTCTGGAGGAAATTGGAAAACTTTAATTATGTTTTCATGGTTAATTGTATTAAGAAAAGTGTAGACTGATTGGTTTGCATGCAAGAGGGAATTAAATGAGTTGGAGATTTGGCAGGTAGTTTGTCCGAGAATATTGTATATGTCGATTATGTTATTGCAGACTGGGCATATTGGGGGACTGTTCCTCTTTAGGATGTGTTGATGCGTTACAATAGTGTGTACTATTTACTATATCAAACGTGAGAACAGGAGCAATATTGCAAGATTTTGCGGCCATATCAGCAAGTTCGTTCCCTTGAATCCCCATGTGAAAATTGATGTATTTTCTGGCAAAGTTTCGGCTCTTAGTAGAGATCCGCATTATGAAGTGACGACAAATGATGTGGTATATATTGATTTGGATCCGTCTGTGAAGATAGGTTTCCAACCTTTAGATTTAAGTTCACTAATTACTTCGAGAAAATGTGCCTTATAAATATCGCTGTCTGTATTGGTTTTTTTATGTTCAGCCAGAGCCAGAGTCAGTAGAACCGATGATTGTTGTATGCACCATGGTGGGTAAGATGTGGTGTAGTGTTTCCTTCGTTTGATGGGAAGACCAAGTTCACTTGCGCTGCATATTGTTCGAGCCATGGTTGATTGGAGACGCTTAGTTGTTTTTGATCTGATAACGGCGGTAATATCCTTGTAGAATTGTATGAGTAGTTTGATAAAACACTCCGCTTGTTTTTCTTCTAAAGTAGGAAGTCCTGCCTCTGCCATTATATAGGATAGGTCGATTTTAGAAGATTAAGTGTTGTTTTAGGACATTTACCATATATGAACAGCCCATAGTCAATTTTACTTAAAACTAAAGCTCTGGTAATATTACATAGAGAATTTACCTATATGTATATTCAATTTTTTGCAAGCTAGATAGTTAACAATGTTTGCTCTCCCAGATAGGCTCTTCTTAAGTTCTATACAATGCGGTTTCCATTTGTATCTATTATTAAATATAACAACTAAGATTTTTAAGTTATTTACATTTTGAACGCTAACATTATTTAAACTTAAAATTAGTTGTGGGCAAGCTACTTAACGACAAACATGCAGAGTCTTACATTTCGTCACTCGTATAAATAAAGGGTTTTCCAATAAGAGGTGTTATTTTAATATTCAAAGCAAAATGTCATTTTTGTTGATAAATGATCGGATATTTATTTCATAATAAAGAGGAAGGTATGCCGTTAATAATGAAAAACAACATCAGCCAAATGGCCACCACGACCACGCTTACAGGACCATATCCTTTTCATGAAATTTTCCATAACAAAATCGTGGCTGCCCTATGCCCAATTCCAAAGAACGATGAGGAATGGACAAACCTGGGTTTTCCTCAACACTTTGAGCTACAGCAGCAATATTTTCAGTTGTTATTGAGCGACGTTCAGGGGTTTTATTATTCACATCCCTAACTTGTCCCAACAGCTCGAATTTTTCCACCAATTTCTGTATTGCGGTCCGACAAGGTGCTTCACAACGACCCAAAAATACTTTAGTTTTGTAAAGTATCTTACTGATAAGATCATTATTTCTCACTACTGAGGTATCTATAAAACTTGACTGTAAGCGATCCTTCTGGGAATTGCATCGCGTTGAAAGCTGCATTCATGAAAAGCCATTACAAACTCTAAAACGCTGCGTTTGCAGGTCATCCAAAGGGTCATATGAATAATAGCTAGCATTGGCTTTGAGTAAAAGGTTTTAGCAAAGTTAAAACACATTTTTCACGAGAATCTTAATACGAAAGATGATAAATGCGATAGGAAAGGTTTCAGAATCTTTGAGCTAGCAGATGCATTCGACTGCTACGTCGTAAACGGAAGTTTTAATAGTGACTTTCATGGGGAACTTACTTTTTTACGCGGTACAGACTCTTCTGTAACCGATTACTGTTTCGCAGCTGGAAATTGACATGCTATAATCTGCGATTTTCAAATAGGATTGAATGCATTCTTCGACCACATGTCCCTGGAAGTTGTGTTTAAAGTCTCCGATACCTTAGGCAATACAAGGAACGAGCACTTACTGAATCTTTTGCCGAAACTATATTGGAATGAGAGAGGTCTGAAACAATATCAGTATAATTTAAACATGGAACGTGAAAATTTAGGTAGAACGTGGAATAAAAATTACTCCAGACATTGAAATTTTTACGGAAATAATAAGAAAAGCGGCTACATCTAAATCATAAGCAACGGAGAAAGCAGGAGTTGTTATGATATCGATTGCCTGAAAGCTAGACAGAAGTCGTTTGCGCTCCTAAAGATTTGTAGGTTATACACAATATAGGAACCTTCCAAAGTTTGTATGGGGATGCAAACAAAATCTATCAGCTGAAGTCGCTTATAACGACGGTGAAGGGACCAGTGAAATAAGGTCGTTATAAGCGACGGTCGCTATATAGAACTGCCTTCCACAAATATTCAGGAATTAATTAAACAAAATCACATAAAAAAAAATTGGTTGTCATATCCGACATTTCGTTATATACGACGAGTCGACGACGTTATATCCGACGGTAGAATAGCTTAAAATACAGTGAACCAAACAAATGAAATAAAAGTGGACGTTATAAGCGAGGTCGTTATAAGTGACATCCACTGTATAGAAAAATGGTGTGAAAAATGTATAGTCATTCATCAATTGAGAACGCCTGGGCCGATTTGGCTCAAATTTCTTTTACAGTTGTTGGTAGGTAATTACCCGGAGAATATTCGGAAAATTGGAAAAATCAAAATTTAATTTTTTGTGCAATTGTTTCGGAATGGCTTTTTGAATGGAAAAATAGAAAATTCTTAGTGGAAAATTTGGAAAATTCCGGAAAAAACGAAAAATTAGAATTTTTTTTCGACGAATTTTTGCATTTTATCGCATGATTTGATTATTTATAGCTTGGTGAATATTAGACCCCCTACACCCGAATTTCGATTCCCTGCGTTTTGTAGATGTAGTGCTGTTCGCCTCTTTTCGGGAGGTTTACCAATGTTTAAATTTGCTCGAAAACGATACACATTGGAACTGAACGCTCGCCAATGCAACTTTTCCTACGCCAGTGAATCAAATTTGTACATTGTTAGCGATCATCATAGCGATATTTCAACCTCGAACCTGACCGCGAGGTGGCTGACGACATTTTGCACAGAGTTCTAAAGACAACTTCGAATTTCAATATTGAAATTAACGACGAGATGCGAAACGAAGCGTCAGTTCTGATCGACGAAGACATGTGCGTACTCATGTGCGGCAGTCTGATGTCGAAATTGGGAATGCCAACGCCAAATCGTTCGATGCACGATGCATTCAATCGTAAATTGCAACGGGAAGAAGACTATGATCGGTATGGGCTGGTCGAAAGAGTCCAAACAAATGTGCCGCTGTTAAATGCCGAGTAGAAAAACGTGTACGATTCGCGGATGAGGGTTGTTGACGATGAAACGGGAGGCATTTACTTTTTCGGTGCTTACGGTGGGAAAGGCAAGACATTCGTCATTTCGTTGATTCTGGCAACAATTCGGTCAAGAACTCATATTGCGTTGGCTGTTGCATCCTCTGGCATTGCTGCCACACTGTTGGATGGAGGTCGAACTGCTCATTCCGCTTTGAAGCTGCCGATGAATCTTCTCACGGTTGACAAGCCAACGTGCACAATGACCAAGAATTCAGCGACAGAGAAATTGATGCGAGAATGCAAAATTATCATTTGGGATGAATGCACGATGGCGCATAAACGAGCTTTGGAGGCAGTTGACCGAATAATGAAAGATTTACGAGGTGATTCGAGACGATCGATAAGTGAACGGGTAATACTAGCAGCGAAAAATAAGGACGTCGATAGTTTAAATTTGATTATTCAAAGAATTGCATTCGTACAAATCCGTTGACCCCGTTACCGACAATGATGAAGCGACCAACTATCCGACCAATTTTTTGAACTCGCTTGATGTGCCAGGAACTCCGCCGCATTATTTCTAGCTGAAGGTGGAACCGATCATAATCATGATGCGGAATATGAAATATCCGAAATTGCATGCAACGGTACGCGGTTGTCCGTCAAGAAACTGATGAATGTGATTCAAGCGTCCATCATCAAGAGCAAATTCAAAGGACAGGAAACCCTTATCCCACGAATTCCGATTATTCCAACTGATCTTCCATTCCAGTTCAAGTGGGTTGAGTTTCCCGTTCGATTGGCTTTTGCGATGACAATCAATCGCAAGGCCAATCGTTGGAAGTCTGTGGGATAAATCTCGAATTTCCCTGTTTTTCGCATGGCCAGCTGTACGTTTCCTGTTTGCGTGTTGGCAAACCGTCCGTTGCTTGTTTTTGCCCCGGAAAACGAATCGCTCTCTAATTACTTCGATTTAATTCAAATAAATTACAATGAAATGTTAACTATCTGTGTTTTGTTATCACTCTGGAGTTTATCTGAAGGATCCGCCTCTTAAATTGGGAGAGGCGAAGTTCGCCGGATCCGCTAGTATAATGGTACAGTATACTTACCTATACATTGCAGTAGCTTAAGCAGTTTTGTTATGACGACAAGACGACAAAAAATGGTTTTGTGGTTTTCTCAAGTAAAGCTAAGTTCAGACGATTGCCAGATCTGACAATATTGTCAGATTTGTCATTGAAAAATTTGTCCCAAATGTCTTACAACCGTTTGAACTTACAATTTTGTCTACAAATATTTGCAGTAAAGTCATTGCCAGATAATTGTCAGACTGCAACCTGTGGTTGGTGAAGAGTTTTTAAGGAGTTTGCTTCAGTTTTATATTTGAACGAACAAAATGTTGTTTGGGTGCAATTGTCTTTAGGTTTTCTGTAGATTTGTCCCTCCTGCTTCTCTGCGGGCCATCCAATCCTTCGTCCAAACACGTCGACGTTTGTGTGGTAATTAATCCTCCTCGCTGCTTTCCAATACGTACGGCCAAAACAATTGCCAGTGCATCTTTTTGTTCCATTTTGTTTTTATTTTTCTATTATTTCACCTTTCTCAACAAAAACTTCAGTTGCCCGAATAAAAAAAAACATTTTTAATTTCTATGAAAATGCCAACGAATCTGCAAATTTTTTGTAAACAAACATTTACCAACCGTGTGAACTGTCAATTTTCAACCTGACAACGTCGTCAGACAATTTATTGCCAGGCCAGCCATCTGACAATGAAATCGTCAGAGTTTGGGACAGAATCTGACAACCGTGTAAACATAGCTTAAGTGTATGTAAGTTAGTTGTTGGCGCCGGTTATCCGCTTCATCTTTCATCGTGTTATTTTCAATATCAGTGGTACCGTCAATAGGGGGGTCAATAGCACCCGAGAATATGGGTTCCTATATACAACACCCCTATCGTGGAATCCGCCATGGGGAACGTTGCACTCAAATTCAATACTTAGCAATTTGTCATCGTAGAATACATTCGAAGTGAAAGATTTATAAATATAAATAAATATTTTGCGCGACAGGTCTGTGGGACCCAAAGCCTAGCTTCTCACAACCATTCGTTTTGAGTGGGTTTTCAATTTTTGGGACGAATGGAAGGGATCTAACATTTTACGCTGAGTCCAAACGGCTAATTGAGAAACTCTTTCATGACAGTTTTACTCTCGGATGTTTGTCAGACGTTCGCGAGAGGTGGCGCAGTGGAAGAAAACCTTAAGATGTAATTTGGCCCTTTCGGGATTCGAACCGGGGCCCCCTCGCTTAGTAGCCCAACACACTACCAGTAAGCTGAAAGATTTACAAGTCGGTAAAGTGAATTGACATTTCATATACGCAGCTAATGCATTGCATATCCTCTGGCGTTTGTTGTTCAGTTTCGTTGGCATTTTCTAAAAATCACAGGTTTTTTTATATACAAATATACAAAACTTTTTGAGGTAGAGAACATGACTTCGAGTTTGGATTTAGCTCCGTTTTCAAAACATCCAAAACGTATGAAAATGCAGCTTTATTTAAACGAAAGCATTTAGTAAGTCTGAGAGATAAAAAACGTGTTTAACAATTTCAATAACAATTGTATTTCAGAAAACTCACGTCGAATTCGAAAGTCTTTTGCAGTTCCTCTGAAAAGTGCACGCATTTGTCTGTCTAGGAAGGTTTTTCCACATTATCAAATAACAAATATACTCAAATATAAGAATATGCTATCCATTTATTTTTAATTTGATTTTTTTTTTCATTTCATTGCGAAATGTCCCACACTCCACAGTCCACACATTTAACACCGCTACACAAATCCGTTGCCATTTTTCGGCGCCTGAGTTATCATACTTAATACCATGTTCAAAACAACGTGATTTAGCTTAATCATCTCATTAATTATGTGATTTATCATATATTTTCATGATTACTAATAACGTGATTTATTCCTGTTTAATTTTTAATTACGTGCAAATCCACACAAAATAAAATCGAACATACACAAAATAGAATCGAATAGACCTATTATCGACTTTAGCTGTTCACGCAAAAACAAACTGTCAACAAATAAAAACTAAAAATGCAGATAGTAATTGTTTATATCATTTTTGGATTTATTCTGGTATATATAAATTATATCCAAAGCATTTGAACTCATTTAAAATTGTTGCAGGTCATTTTTCTTTTGTACTTTTGTATGTACGATATTGAAAGTTTGCCAAATAATTTCAAATGTCACACTTAAACACTTAAAAGTTGGGTGGGAACGCCTATCGTGATTTGTAAATCACTTCAGCTAAATCACGTTGGTGGGAACATGGTATAAGATTCATTCCGTTTGTATTCAGTAGGTGAAAGGTGATTTAAAATAAACAGTTTTTTTGTACTCACTTTAGGTGGTCTCTATACCTACGAAGTCAATTAATATATCTGTCTCCTACGTATATGCAACAACTAACATATTTATTAATAAAATCTACGCGTGAAGCGTAAAAAAAAAACTTTTTAAAGAGAGCAATACTTCAAACGTGACAGCTGACAGCCACCTGCGCTGTGATATAATCGTCAGTCGTCACCCGTCAGAGGAGGTACCTATACCATTTACCAGCACTGACACCAACGACCAACAACAATGTTATCAGCAGGTTATTTGAAACCACGAAAACTCTCCGCTATAGGATACGATACATATACAAAAGTATATACCGTACCAGCAATTTTATCAATGAAAATGTATAGATACTGCATTCTTCTATACCTTTGTACCTTCTTCAATTGTTTTCCTTCTTATCATAACGCTGCACTGAAAATCACGCACATTTGTATACACATACACTATATTCAGAATACACAAATGCAAAACCATTCATTAATTTTTCCGTTTCATTTAATTCGCTAGGTGAATATATTTTGCATTATAGTTCCTTATCATTCGTTACAAATTTACATAATTCAATTTCGCTATTCGTCGCTGAATTAATAAAACACATCAACAAGTTTCAAAATATTCGACAGTTCGTGGCCCGTGTGGTTCTTCGACTTGTTCTTTTAGTTTTATAAACATAATATCTTCGGTAATTGTCTGGACGAAACAAAAAAAAAATAACCAAAAGTCAACAAAAACACGAGAGACTGACGAAAATATCTTTTTCGATTTACAACGCAGTCAGAAGGAGAAAGTATGATGCTCAGTCAGTGAATCTATTTCATAGATGGAATGGTATGATATCAAAACGAACCAAATCTAGGTAGCTCTAGATGCTAGAGCTAGATTGGCTATGAGAGTACGTTTATAGGAAAACCAACAGTTACGTTTTCATTCCAACATATTCCACAGCAACCGATTAAGTACAAGTTGTGTTCTTTTATTTGTATCTTTTTTGTTTTGTTTCATTTCACTTATGTTCGTCGTTCTACTTCATGCGATCAGTTTCAGTGCTGTCGACGCAACTAATAGTTAGCGTACACAAGTAGGTAGTTTTTGTGGGAAGATAGGTGCCGATCTTTATATTTAAATTCAAAAAGGGAAAAAATATAAACATTGCAACATTTTTTTTAATTGACGTTTACACAGGGGAAGCCGACAAATTTAGTCCAGATTCGATTGAGTTCGCAGTTGATATTGCGATTATGTGCCTTATGTTGTAAAAGTGACGTTGAAGACCAATTTAGTTGATTAGAGATTAAAATGTGACTAATTAAAATGTCACCACTTCGGTTTTCGCAACAAAAGATTTATTTTGAAATAACGAAAAATGTATCGTAAAATAAATATTTCCCAAATGTTGTTCGGTAAAAGTCTTGTGGATGTAAAAACTAACGAGTTCTGTCTGGTCTATATTATAAGTTTTTTTCAGTAATAAGCCTGTGAACCAGTTGTAATGCAATTTGTCAAAAAGATAGTTGACATGAGTTGAGTTGAGCTTGAAGAATGACATACCTAGGCATAGTTGGAAAACAGAGAGTGTGCTTGTGACCACACGCCAGATGTGAAACTTCTGTCGCTAAATGTGGATGTTAAATTGAACTGTGTTGTATGTAGTTGAATTTCATTAAGAAATTTAATTTAAAAACCAAATCTTTGCAATATTATAGTCTAAATACAGCGCAGTAGATAATTTTACATTTTGTTTTCATATCGTCAATTGATTCAGTAGTCTAGTGTCTGTGTAAAACCTAGCTTCTTCAGTTCACTCAGCGTGCCCATACAACTTTTCACTTTGAGAATTATGTTAAAAAAAATTTAAAAAAAAATATGTCTTTCCATATAACCATACAAACCCACAAAATTTCATTGAAATCGGTTGAGTGGTTAAGAAGATCGACAACAGCGCCACCTACCGGGTCCAAAAATATCCAATCCATCAAGTTACAATCAACCATACCCACCCACAAAATTTCATTGAAATCGGTTGAGTGTTTTAGGCGGCGGCATAGTGATGGCGACAGGCCAATTTTCGTCACGCACTTCCGCTTGGTCTGGTCATTTCCGTCTTAAAAGAATCGATTTTACTCCCAAGTCGATGTTTCACATCAAAAAAAGTTAGGGGCGTGGCACCTGTTATTCAAACAAAAGATATTCAAATTTTTATATACCTATCTCGAAAACCACTATACCGATTTTACTACCTTTTTTAGACAGTCTTTGTTATTGGCTCACAAGGGTTTTTGTGTAGTGCGCTGAATCCATAGGACTGAAATAAAAACCTTTCGTAGACAGTAATTGAGGTTCTCGGAAGGTGGCGCAGTGGAAAAAAAACATAAAGACGTAGGTAAACTCCCAGCAAAATTGTGGGAATTTTATGAATATGACAAAAACGTTTCAAACAAATGCGTTTCTTTATTAATTCATTAAAGATACAAAAGACGTTATGAATGGTGGAAAATAAAATCCGTAAGTCAATTGAAAATTGACATCAGGGGTCCAATCGCGTCGTCCGTGAACGTAATACTCGTAATACTCGACCACAGGTTATTTCTAGAACAGAACAACTTCTCTAAATATGAGAAAAGGATTTTCTTCCTGACCAATGGAGAACGGAAGAAAAGGATATGTGCTAATCGAAATTAATAAAATAATTTAAGGTTTTCTTCATAATAGGAATGTAATATTGTTTCTCTTATTGTGTGACGGAGAAAGCAACACTCCGCAATTAAACAAACAATCTGCCCTAGCGAGCTATCATTTCGGAATTCCTCCGAGCAGCTATTCGGAATATTTTTCCGACATTTTGTAACGCATATCGGCGAAATGCGTTGAAGTGCGATAAAGTGCATATTTTTGTTAAATTTTTGACAGCTAGGTTCCGATATCCTCCGACAGAAATTGGTTGCGGAATTTATTTACGATTTGTAGTCAAGCGTTTTCTTTCCCGAAAGCGGATCCCTCGAATAAAATTTGAGCCTCCGACGGAGTATGGCACGCGACGAAATATTATTGGCACATCACCAATTGAGAAATCCGATTGCACCTTTTAGCGACAGCATCAACTGTCCACACCAAGTTAAGTTTTTTTCTTTTTTGCTTCTCATTCGATCGTATTACTAAATTCTGAAATTTTTGAATTCTCTTTTTGGCGTAGTAATCACTAGAAAACTATATCAAGACGCACGGCAAAGGAACTTCAAGTTATTTTTTTTTTTAAATGGCACGAAGCTCTCAAAAGGTTCGCCATCCCTGGAGTATGCGTTGCGGAGAATTTTTCGTTCCGACCGATTCCTCTTCTCCCACCTCGAGCACCGAACTTGACGAATTGTGGGGGCTGAGTAATGGTAAAGATTCTCGAGAATTACTCCAGATAAACCATGAAATCAAAGGGTGCTCTCCTCTCCCCTTCCTTCCTCTCTTATCCCACTCCTTCCATTATATTCCTCCTTTATCTATATCTTATCCCATCCTGTTTCCGCCTGGGCTGGATAAAGTTGTCATACGAGATACGACCCGTGACGAATATCAACCTGGCTGGGGACCCAGTTTCAAAAATAGCTCAAGTCGGAAACGTAGTATCCGGATACCTGGCGACCTCCGGATTAGCTAGCCCTATCTGTGTTATGCGGATCTCTGCACAGACGGACTTCAATTCTCTCCGCTACTCGTGGGAACAAACATGAACAAAAATAGAAACAAAACTATAAAGTATAAACAAACAAAGAAATGAAACTGGTACTCCTTTAAAACCGGGCGGTAGTGCGGCGACTTCGTTGAGCGAGCGGTAGTAAAATCGTGACAATTCATGATTCTTCTACTGTGAGCAGCTGTAGCGGGCACAAAAAAGAAAGTACACTTAGCGGTGGTGGGATTGTTATTATACATGGCCCTACCACTGCTACCAGCGTAACGGGATGTAAGGTCGCTAAAGTGTCTCCCAGTGAGACAGGGCGGCATCGAACTCCCTCAAAAAAACGCACAATAGACGTCGATACGCTGTTCATATCCTAAAGGCCTTCGGAGAAACTTAGAAGGCTGATACGACCGCCAAGCAAAACAGCAAAGTAGAATGGGAGGAAACATTTTTATTGAACGAACCACTATCGACAAGCAAGGATTCTACGTCTAAGCGCCTCAGATCGTTTGAGAGGTGCCTAGCACCGTCGCCCCCAACAGGTCATCCGACGTCACATCTTAAAAGTTTAGTAACGTTCTGAAATACAAAATAGTGATCGCTGTGATCGATCGTAGCGACGATGATGGCACGATGTCTCCTGAACGGTGGCAGGTGGTCAAGACGAAGCTTTCAGGAAGCTTCTTGGGCGTCATGCGGGACAACCCGGGACCAACTCCCATCACTTGCAATGGTGGATGGCATCAGGGCCATGTGAAGCTTATCGCCTGCGACGATCAGAGGTCATGTGATCTCTATAAAATTGCGATAGGGAAATTGAGAGAATTTTGGCCGGGTGCGAAACTCGACGTGCGTCGTTGCGAGGGAGGATATCCCAAACCGGTCTAGAACTCGTACCTGGATTCCAGCCGAACCCTCCTCAAGTGAAGACATCCTCGAGATCATTAAATTAAGCAATCCTTCACCCCCAACTATCTCCCCTTCTCTGTAATTTAGTGGTGATTGGTGAATAAACTGCTAATATACCTGGAAGCTGGAGGACACAATGTGATTCCATATGCGGACGACGTTGCCATTGCCGTGTCAGGAAAATACTTAAGCACGTTAAAAGAACTCCTACAAAATGCCTTAACAAGCTAATAAAATGGGAAAATAAATGCGGGTTAGGAGTAAACCCTCATAAAACTGAACTTGTCATCTTTTCTAGGAAATACAAGATTCCACACATTGACCCTCCGTCTATAAATGGCATTAGTTTGACATTTTCTTATGAAGCTAAATATACTTGGGTCTTATTTTTGATAGGAAGTTAAGTTGGAAACCTTACATTAAAGAAAGAGTTAATAAAAAGCCATTGTGGCACTTTTCTCTTGCAAAAAAGCCATAGGAAACAAATGGGGCTTACAGCCTCGTATCACTCACTGGCTATACGTCTCTGTCGTATAGCGATAAGCTAAGCAAAGTCCAAAGACCAGCTTGCCTGTGCATCGGTGGGGCTCTTCGTACCTGACACCCATTGACATTTTCAGCAGGCAAACCGCAGCTTCTGCAGCCGTATGCCTTAAAGCTACTTCACAATGGACCAGTAAAACAACTGGCCATGCCGCTATCCTGAACGATTTTAATAACCTTCCAGGAAACATCGACTACACCACACCAATATTACAGTTCGATAAAAACTTCCAGGTTAAACACGTGTCTCCAATTCAGATTTCAAGACGTGCTGTTGATTCCGTGCCATCACGCAGGCAGGCGTCCCCCCCTCTCCAGGTTGGCCAACGAGATTTTTCATTTGGGCAGACACATGCCTCTCAATCCTAACTGAATTTATGGGATTTCGTTAGGAGCACCCAAGGTCATTCATTTTTATTTTCTGCTTGATTTGTTAAAAATAATAATATAAATACCGGATCTCTTTTTGGAACTTTATACTAACACAATCGTCTACCAGAAAAAAACCTAACGTATGTTTTGTCTTGACAGGTCTTCACAAAAGGTATTCACCCAAAGCGTGAGATCAAATAAATTTTATATTTTAACTCTCGAGAGTTCCATCTATAACTGCAAGATGGAGAGCATCTTTGCAACTGCGACACTGTTCTGCTTCAAGACTCGAGCGTCCAATGAAAATCTAGGCTTACCTGCTCTTAGCGAGAGAAAATGGCGCTGTTTACTAAGCTACGCGTTAGCGACACCAACTTCAACAAGATATGTCGAGACCCCAGGCTCTAATTCCTTAGATTATCTAAAAAAAAAAGCAAAGTATCTCCTCTACAGAAAAGAGAGTGAAAACCAGTCAATTAAATTGCCACTTTTAACATTTAAAATTAAGTGGGATGAAATCCCAGTTCGCCAGTTGTCATGCGAGTCACAAGAACACAACAAAAAACAACTTAAAATACATTTCGCAATATGTTTATTTTTTTCTGAACTTTGTTTTATGATTAGGTAGATACTGCATAAAAACCTGTATATAAATTAACATCATATAACAGGTTCAACGTGTGGAAAAAAGAGACAGTGATGATCATAGACTCTGAGAAAAGTTCACATATAAATAGCTTACAATAACAACAATTAGCGCTTGCCAGATGATTCACTGTTTATTTAACTGAGAATCAAGAGTAGATTTTAAAACAATATCAAAAGGGATTTCCCCATGGCACGAAGATTAATGCGATCCCCCAAGTAATTTTCGAAACAAACCCATTATACGCAACGCATGTGGACTGTATAATCGCAATGATTGATTCTGCATAATAATGATTGACGTGCAAATTGTTGATCACTATACTACATACAATAAACCGTGCACCTTAACCGATGTAGTTTCAGGCAATAAATACATATGTTGCAGATTTTTTAAACTATTTAAAAGCTTTCATTAAAGTTGTTTTATTTTCTTGTAATTTATTTGTGGAAAGTTAGAACGAAATGCGATAGGGATAGGCAGATGTATCAGCTACGAAGTGTGCACTTCCCATTAAACAGTACTGCTGCCAAAGATACAATTTCAACGTGTTCACTTAAGTGGCCATTTCAACAATTTTAATTACAGATTTTAAAAATGAGTCATTTTAAAACATTTTGATCTTTTTGGTGACATTTTGGGATTCTAAATCGTGTGGTTTGTCATATTACTGCCTGCTCTTATTATATGTACAAGTACTAATGCTAAAACTATCTGTTTGGGTTTTCCGAAATTAAGCATTATTTTAAGAAAACTGTGCTTCATTTCTGATAATTTGTGGGAGCTTTGTTTGATGGGTGAAAAAAGCTCAATAAATACCTGTCAATTGCCTCATGAATGAAAGATCATCACTTGGGAACGGATTGACCGATTGCCTGATTTTTTTATGCTGTGTTTGCAATTGTCAGGACAATGTTTGTAATGGCAGAACATTTTTGAAAAATCCACCCCAATATTTGGAAATTCAGATGGTACTTTTGAACTAAAGTCTCCATACAAAAAATGAGACGTTCAGTTTGACAGTTCTACTGTCACATATGAAACAGACGAAAACTGTAGACAGCGGTTAAAGGCAAATCGAAAAAGAATTATCAAGCGAGATATATCAATGGATAAGATCCCACTTGGGCTAATCCACTCTATCCCCATTAGTATTTAATTGCCTTCTGCATTTGAGACACATAGTAACATAATACTTTGTGTTCCTTAATAACAATGATTTAATTGCCTTCTGCATTTGAGACGCAATATTTTACGATCGCTAATAATAATTATTTGGCGTCGGTTTGTCGGACACTTGGATCGACGATCTAGGTCGATACCATAAAATAATTTGTCAACCATATTAAATATTCTTTTGCGTCGTTTTATTGAACACTTGTGTTAGCAAACACAATGTTCGGATTGACGACTCATCTATGAGTTGAAGCTTACATTTAAGATGATGAAGTTTGATTTCATCAGTTCTATTTCTACGTTCAAACAAATAACATCAAGATCACTTTCCAAAGTTTCCTTTATTAGAAATAATAAAGAGATATATTTTTTTTGATAAATCCTCGCGTAAAAAGATTTCTAGCTAGATCTATTTTTCTCAAACGCTATCTATTATGACTCCAGAGCAACAGAAACAGTCTATTTCGACTTGCTCAGTTGGAGCTGACGCACAAAATAATGTGGAATTTTGATATAGTCGAGATAACAGACTTGTTCTGTTCGCAATGAACAGAATGGCGCTTATATCAGTCGACTTCTGTTTTTAAAAATGACAACGCTTTAAGGTTACGACACGAATTGGCAGAGGGAGGAGGTCAGATTACCACAACTGACATCATTGCTTTCTGGCGAAGAATCTCGATTGAAACAGTTGCCGGGAGAGTTGGAAAATTCGCTAAGACTGAAACTGTTCTTTTCCATAATACCGATTTTTTATAACTCACCATTCAAAAGATGAAAATTGGCACATTTGGGTATTTTTTAAGTAGAACGTTCCTATGCTATCCACTTCGTTGTAAGACGCCACTACCTATATGGCTCTGTGGCATGTCAACTTTTTTACAGTTCAACAATTGGCGAACAGTGGTGCAAAAAACACATTTCGGAAATCATGCATGGGGTCTATCATAGATACCACCTTTATGAGTAACTTACTCCTCCGCAAAACAAAATGGCAAGTAAGCGAAGAATACACGCACAGCGAACACCATCAGGCGATCATATTTACTTTGAACAAAGACAAGCCCAGGCAGCCCCCCAAACTACCAGAAAAACACGCACTTTGACAAAGATACGTTCGAGGAAATGATGAATACCGAACTTGCATTCAGCAGCGGTACAGCGGAGACACTGTCACAACAATTGACGCAAACAATTACCACAGCGTGTGATGCTGCAATGTCTAGAAGATCTGCCAGTTAAAGAGGGGCACCGTGTTACTGGTGGAACAACGAAGTCAAAACGTTTAGAGCAGCGTGCCTTCAGGCTAGACGCAGATCCCAGCGATGCAGGGGAAGGCCATAGTTTTGAGTAAGACTATCTATCTTCAGGTTAGCGAGATCTCGAAAAGGCCATCAAAGAGAGCGAGGTAAGGTGCTTTAAACAACTCTGCGATGGGGCAGACCTAGACCCCTGGGGTATGGCATATATGTAGGGTGGTGATGAAGAAGCTTAAGGGCAGTAGGTCCCCCCAAAAATATCCTGCCCAATAATGCTGAAGACAATAGTTGAGCACTTATTCCCATACAGGCCGTCAACTTTGATCATTACCACAAGAGACACAAGTTCGGAACGCATCCCTGCAATCACGCAGAAGGAACTATACGAAGCGTGCAGGAAGATAGGTGACAACAAAGCGCCCGGGACCCGATGGCGGTTAAAGCTGCCGTTCGAAAACGACCGAAGCTTTTTATTGCAACGATGCAACGGTGTCTGGAGGAGGGGGTATTCCCGAGGTCGTGGACCATCCAACACCTGGTTTTACTACCAAAAGGGAAAAAAGCACCAGAAGAACCGTCCTCATACCGGGCAATATGTCTATTAGATACAATGTGGAAAATCCCAGAACGGATCATATACTGCAGACTACTCGAGGTGGCAGAGGATAAAGGAGCTTTGTCAGATGACCAGTATGGATTCAGAAAATTGCGTTCTACCGTCGATGCCATTAAGGTGGTAGTAGATACAGCGGCTGAAGCAATACGGGGAAAAAGATGGAGAGGTGGGACGAAGAAATATTGCGCGGTTGTGACTCTTGATGTTAAAAATGCCTTCAATTTGGCAAGCTGGTCATGTTTTAGGAGATCCTTGGCCAGAATGGAAACGCCGTACTACCTGCTGAATATAGTAGCAAACTACCTTACCGACAGGAAGTTGAGGTACCATACTGACGATGGCGTTTAGTACTACAACATCACCACGGGAGTACCACAAGGGTCGGTTCATGGACCCCTCCTGTGGAACATAATGTACGACGAAGTTCTCCGATTAACGCTGCCACAAGGGGTTAAAGTTATAGGCTTTGCTGACGATATCGCTGTGGTTATTGTGGCCAAACATATTCACGAGATAGAATCCGCCACGGATGAAGCAGTAGCCAGAATCAAGAATTGGCTAGAGTCTGCAGGGCTAGAACTAGCTGACCACAAGACCGAGGCTGTGTTGATAACCAGCCGAAAGCCTGTGGAATATGCAGTTTTCCGTGTTGGAAACAAACTAATTAGATCAAAGGAGTCATTAATGTACCTAGGAGTAATGCTCAGCAACAGGTTAAGCTTTTAAACGCACATCCAGTGATCCAGTACGCCGGCAAAAGGGCGTCACAGATGCAAGCAGCTCTTTCCCGGATTATGGCAAACATCGTTGGCCCTGGATACGCCAGAAGGTTTCTGTTATCCAGGGTGGTTAGCTCAATACTGATGTACGCTGTACCGGTCTGGGCAGGGGCTCTTACAACAAAGGAAACAAGAAGGAAGCTCTCGTCAGCATACAGGATCTGCGCAAAAGAACAATAAGTGAATTCCGAACAATTTCGGAGGAAGCAGCCTGCGTTGTTGCGGGAATGATTCCCATCGACATTCTCGCCAACGAAATGCAAAGTATCTAGCTTAGGCTAACTGTCAACAAGCAAGAGGTCATCACAAGGAGAAGGATAAAAGAAGAAGAAAGGGCAACATCTATAGCACTGTGGCAAGTTCGGTGGGATAACACGGCAAAAGGCAGTTGTAACCACAAGCTGATCCCAAACATCGAGGTCTGGACAAGAAGAAAAAGCGGGGATTGCAACTTCCACCTCACGTAGTTCCTGTCCGGGCACGGTGGCTATCGAAGTTATCTTCTCAGATAGCGATCCTCGATAGCTCACCTCTATGTCCCGAATGCCCAGATGAAGAAGATATACGGAGCACGTTATGTTCCACTGCAGAAGATTTTCAGGAGGAAAAGTGAACTTCCCCATTCCACAGCTTCTCATAGAGCGTATGTTGAGGTCAGAAGACGATTGGTAGGAAATATGTTCATTATAATGAGCGTACAAAACGAGCTAAGAAGAGCCGAAAGACTAAGAAGGGTCAAAGTAACCAGCCCCGCGAAGTAATACCTAACGGCAGTCCCGCGGGGAGAGTGGTAGAAGAGTAGGTATATGGGTGTGGTTTAGTACGTAAGGCGCGAGGCACTGGAGAAACATATCCCGCTAATCGTGCATGCTAGTAGCACGGGCAACTAGTACCTTTCGAAGATAACACATCCGTTGGAAGCCACCAAAAAAAAAAAAACTGTTCAATCCAATGAACAAACCAACAGACCGATTGAACCCCAGGCATTAATCGGTATTGGTTCTAAAGTACCTATTCCTATGAAGTATGATCAAATCGGATAAAAAGTTGTACCTCTCACACACAAAAAGAAACATTGCAAGCGCTCGAAATTCATGGAAGCTTACTTCCTTATTTAGGTGGCGCTACAGTTCTGGGTGAAAATGGGCCTCTACTAACAAGCCCCTCCAATTAGCCAGGTATTAAGCTAACTGCCTCCAGTTGCGCACTCCAACAACTTGTACAACTTGTGCAACTCGTATAGAACGTCGGTGAATCTCCTCCTTCAAAGCCCGTCAACGGGACCAAACATTTTACGAAGAATCTTTCTCTCGAAGCAGCCAATGACATAGTCATAGTCATAATCTGTAAGGAGCTTAGATCAGGCCACCGATGCATCTTTGACATTGAGGAGGAGGACAGTGGCAGCCTCGCAGTTATTCAGCTAAACACTCGTCGAACGGGGTTGTTCTTGTTTTCCTCACACCAGCCACCCGCACTTCAGAGAGTGCTTGATTCAGTCAGTTATGGGTTTTGTGATTTTGTAAGTCCTGTATCTTCCGAACTACTTACGCTACAGAGTTTAAATTTGAACCTAAGGAAATGCCCCAAGTTGTTTGTCGAACTGGTTCCAAAGCTAGAGGTGAGTCAAAACCGTCTGACTGCTTCCTGTAAAAGGGTGAAGTGTCTTTCCTAGGTAACTTGGCTGTGCACTACCGTGCTCATTGATGTTCTTTTCATTCACTTACTACAGGAGAGTTAAATTGTTTTAAACGCAAATTACATGCGTTCCGAATGTAATCGAAATGCACATGATGTTGCGGCCCGCAACTTATTTCGCCTTTGACACCCTGTACTAGATAATGGAAATATAATTACTATAACAACAACATCAATAGCACCATATCGTGTGCGAGTGCTGATGTAAACCAGCTTCGCATAGTTCGTATATTTGAGAGTGATCATGGAATTGAGTAGGTAATATGTTTAAATTATAAAATTATTGTTTACACGTATTGGTCCAACTAAACGAACAAAACAAGAATGCTAATAATTTTGTAACGAGAATGCACATCTTTTTGCAAAAATAGTTAAAATGTTGTTAACTAGAATGCGTTATAAAATGCATTTTAATGAGAAATGAGTTGTGTGTGGCGGGACCAATGGACCTTTTTTTGAGCCGGTACTTTATGGCCACTTAAGTAGGTTCGAATAATTTAAGAATTGAACTAACATCATCCCATTTTCTTTTCGCAAAACAATTGCGGCAATTAGTTAGATTATGTTGTCGGACAGATTAGGTATAAGGAAAAACTAGTAAACAGAATTCTGAAAGAAAACACTTAAGGACGCTAAAGCGGATGCTAAAGGCAATCAACATACGAATAGAGGAGAGATTAAGGGCGCAGGGACTTATCCATATGGGACATAAGTCCATAGTAACTTAATTTATGGTTTTATGTCCCTTCTGAAAGGTTTTGTTTTTAAAGAAATGCTGTACCTGTTGCACGCTGAAACTTCTCTTTACTCTGTTGCAAAATTGAAGACACTGCATTCAAAATTTGTTAAACAGTTTTACATATTTTTCTTAAGTTAGTTTACATTATTTGCAGGGCTGCCAGACTTCTTAAGATCTTAACATCCAACCCCCTGTTATATGGTTTAGAAAAGCTAAATGTTAGTAAAGGGTTACTTGTATTCATAGGTATTAAATATCATTATCCTACTATTGTTCAATTTTAACTGTTGTTAAATATCCTACAGTTAAGGATAACCTGACGACTAAATTTGTTTATTGGTAATCGGCCTTACCAATAATCAAATTTAGTCTGGCAGTTAACGCAAAGACTGCAGAGTGCAGACTTTCCAAAATCGCTTTACCAATAAACAAATTTAGTCGTCAGGTTATACTTAACTGTAGGGTTAAATATTAATGGTCAGAAAGCCATGTTTATGTCTTACACTAACCTAAATATTATTCTGTCACAATTCGTTCTGCAAAGGAATATTGCCACGCACACTAAAATTTTAGTAGTAAATCAAAATATGGTATTATATCATAGGAGCAAGAAGTGTCAATAGGGAACTTCAAGAAACTACAATTTTTGATATAATTAAATAAAACTGTGTAATGGTGTTTTCGATTGAAGAAAAGAATTGCCCTTTCTATGAAAAGAGCAAATGTAGAAGTGCTCTTTCTATGTTTTTCATGTTTCATTGAAAAAGAAAGTGCACTTCCAGGTCAATTCTCAACACGAAAGAAGTGTCCGGAATATTTTTAAAGAAGTGCCCTGAATTCACCAAAACACACAAGCAAAATGTCAGATTGAAATGTTTGTTGTGCTATTAAAAGCAAATTTTGTGCTTCGTGATCGAAAAAAAACCAATTATGAGAGCAAATGTAAATTTCAAATGAAATATATTGATTTGGCCAATGGAAACATTCATATTTAATGTACAACGCAAAAAAAGTAGCAAAAGAAAGCCAAAGGAAAAGAGAGAATGCAAAAACTGTACCCAAATGTAACATTTTAAAAACACATAAACGAATATGTCCCGACAGTTTTGATGAAACTCTTCTGCAACCGGTTAAAAACTTTTACAAAACGTTTATAAATACGGAGGTAGTTAAACTCGGTTGGGTTTTATTTCGTATATGCTTTATAAAAACAATTACTCAAAATTGCACGTTTTGGACTTTGTTTTCTGATAACTTCTTCTGGTTGGAATTATGTCCCATTTTTAAAAAATATATTATGGACCTATGTCCCACCAATATAAATCCATAATAAAATTTTGAACTTATGTCTCACCAAAGTGGGACATAACTCCAAAATGGCTTTATGTCCCCTGGAATTATGTCCCAACGCCAAGCACCATCTTATGACACGGATTACTTTTGGCAGATATTAGTAGGCGCATTGCAGTCTTGGGCTCTTCGTTCAAGCGGGAGTAAACATTTTGGCAGTGTTACCTCTGAACATTTTCAGAATGAGGCTGACAAAAATTTCATCCCATATACAGGATTTTTTGTACAAAGCCCTTCACAAAACAAGTAAATAAACGATTTGAATGAATTCAACTAAATGGGCTAAACAATTTTGAACTATAGAAAAATCGTCCCACATTTTTAAAAGGAGTCTACTTTCATTAATTTTCAAAAAGATGATTCCTGTAGTCCAGGCGCACAAACTCATAATGACCCTATGGAGTCCCGAAGGAAATACAGCATTCAGGTGTTCGGAAAGAAATCTTATGACGAGCGAAATAACTTGCAGTCCATTTGGCATCCGTTCTTTTATTATCCGCTTCTACAATGCCACCGCATCGCATTATAAATGATCTGATCATAACATTACGACTTCGAGAAGAGAGCTCAATGACAACCACCACAACACTTTGTTCGGCTCAAGCGATATGCAAAATACAAGACACTTTGCACATCATTCAATTGATCGATTCAGTTGCGAAGGCTTAAGTCATATGCATTTGTGCTTTTGGTGTCGAAACGTTTGCTATAAACTATCGCAAATGTTCAGTGTTAAGTAATTCTAGCACCAGCACTGCGAACGGAAGATCTCTTATGACAAATGGGGTCAAAAGACAGCGTCTTGATGAGTCGCTTCTATGACTGACTGAAAACTCACAAATATTTATATTAAGATGCGAGCTGTCAATACAGCACTTGTTGACCTGATTGACTTATCACTGCATTTATCGGAGGCACTGGCAAGCCATACAAGCCAGGAGCCTTCCTCAGTTTACCAGGCCTCAATTTTCGTAGACCGAAGGGAAGAACTGGGTTCCTTCCAAACTAAATGTTCCACTCAAAAAAAAAAAAAAAAACGATGAGATAACAACTTCCGTGGTATAATAAATCCCTCCTAAATTTAAGAAATGCAAGAAATATAGCTCATAAAAAATTACATGTACAGGTGGGCCAAAAGAAATCACCCTATTGGAAGATGCTCTTATTTTTGCAAATGGCCGCCAATGTCAAATCTGTTTTGACATTTGTGGAGTAGACAGATGTAGAATACAAGTGAACAGGCCAAGAAGCGATACATTCCCCAAGAACGCAGAATAATGGTGTCTATTTTTTTGTTGGCAGTGTTGGCGCAGCGCGAATTCCGTCGCCGATTCCAGGGCCGTCCGACACCGACTGCGCCGTTTGGCCGCCAACCGTGAAGAGTATGGGACCACAAGAGACGTTGCCAAGAGTGGCCGGCCCCCGAGTGCCCGTTGTGCCGAGAATATCGCCGCTGTTGACGAGGATGTCGAGCTGTCGCCGGAAACATCTACCAGGCGCCGTGCCTCGCAATTAGCCATCAGCCGGTCGTCCCTAAGGCGAATTTTGGTCAAAGACCTCCTACGCCCTCAATCTCGAGGACGAAGTGGACGATTTTCGACCAAAATCATAATGAGCGATGAGGCTCATTTCAACATCAGCGGGTACGTGAACAAGCAAAACTATCGCTTTTGGGGCACCGAATATCCACGAGTAATACACGAGCAGCCATTATAACCGCTGCATGGTGTGCTGTTCACGCTGGAGGAGTCATCGGGCCACTTTTTTTTTGAGAACGCAGCTGGTCAAACGACAACAGTGAACGGTGCGCGCTATAGGGCCATGTTAGCCGAGTTTTTTCTGCCGCAATTGGACGAATTAGGACTGGAGTACATGTGGTTCCAACAGGACGGAGCTACGGCACACACTGCGCGAGCCACAACCCATATTCTGAAGGCGGCGTTCCCGGGTCGCCTCATCTCTCGATTTGGCGATTTGCACTGGCCCGCAAGATCGCCCGACTTAACCATCCAGGCTTTTTTGTGGGGTTTTTTGGTTTCCCGTGTTTACGTGAACAAGCCCGAGACCCTTGAAGCCGAGAAGTGCGAGAATACGTCGCCCGAAGTTCTCGCCAAAGTGATGAAAAATGCCACAAAACGAGCCCGTATGGCAATCAATTGTGACGGCGCCCATTTCTCGTTTTGACCAATAAAATTCTAAAGGTTCAAATAAACATAACCAAAAAAACATAATCGAAAATTTTTCTTTAGAAAAAAAAATGAGAGCCAAACAACATCGGATGACTTCTTTTGGCCCACCTTTTGACATCGAAAATTCAGATTAAATTGAATAGCAAACTATTTTGGCTAAGAAAAAAACAATCGGTATTCTAAATTTTATAAAATACAAAGACTTAGAGTCGAAAACTTTGAAGGATAACCTGGTGTTGTTTGCAAGCTTTTTTGAGTCTGTTTTTAATTCAAACAGCTTTGATATAGGTTGTATGTTGTATCTCCAATGGAATTACCATTGACTTTCTGCTATTAACTGAATCAGATATCTTTTCTCTAGTAAAACTTGTAGATAAGATAACCCAACACAGGACTCTGATTGTATCTCAAATTAATTTCTTAAACAATGTTCTAATGTGTTGTTTGAGACTCTCACCGTTGTTTTTAATGGCTCATTAAAGGAAGGTGAATTCCTCGATAGATGGAAGGTATCATATATTTTCCCAATTCATAAAAATGGCTCCAAAGTCGACGTCGAAAATTATAGGGCCATTATATTTTTACCAAATCAGTATGGCTTCTTAAGAGGTAAAGCAACAGCTACCAACTTTATGCATTTCTCTAACTTTTGCATTGCAATATAGAAGCCGGGTGTCAAGTCGACACAGTTTACACAGACTTCTCAAACGCTTTCGATAAAGTCAACATTTTCTTAAGTTAAAACTTTTGGTTTTGACTCACCATAAATCTTTATTTATAACCGGATTCCGGTCATATATGGCAGAATTCTCTTCCCTCTGACCGGAGAAAATTTGAAAATCCGGTCTAACCGATTTTTCGACCGGAAAAATAATATTCTTCTATAGACTAAAAATGAAGAAAAATTTAAAAGAAACTTTGCCAAACTTAAGGAACATGCTCACAAACAGAATCCGATTTATTGTGAATAATCCTAGAAAACTACAGCGGTGCCTGAATTTGATTGAAAGTTCCTCTTTACAAGACTTTATAATGTAAAGCTTTTTAATAAATTGCATATTTTTTTTTTAGATTTAAGATTTATTTTGTAAAATATAGAAATTAAATATAACTACATACTAGTATATTGTAGACAGTCAAAATATGTTGTTTTATTCTATTTTTGACCGGATTTCTGAATACAAATTCTTATTTTAACTTTTGACCACAATAAAATCTGTCATTTAATCAAATTTGACCGGAGTCCCCTTTTTTAGTGGATGTTTGTGCGACTGATTTTGGATTACTGTGTTGTCATATTTAATCCGCACTACGCAATTCATGTATTTAGAATTGAAAGAGTGCAAAAGTGATTCACTCGATGATGTTACGCAAATTTAATTGGGATGTTTTTTTTTTACCGCCGACGAGAACGGACGTCTGACACAAAATAAGAACGAGACACTCCATCTCCTACTTAAAACACATTTTCCCGGATCAATTATTATAGATCCCCTAACTGTAAACCTATCTCCCTGACTCGAGCGGACCTGCCTGCCGAAGAGAGGAGACTGGAAAACTGCATGAAAATTTGCAATCCTAATGCAATCAAATGGGCTATTTCGTCTCTGAAGCCATACAAGGCACCAGTGGATGACGGCATCTTTCCGGCGGTACTACAACGAGGTGTTGACACTCTAGCACCCATCTTGGCCAAATTGTTCAGCTGTAGTCTTGTCTAGGCTACATACCGGAAGTCTGGAGGTAAGTAATAGTCAAATACTTACCCAAAACAGGAAGAAATTCGGACCCAAATCCGAAATCGTTTCGACCTATCAGTCTCATGTCTTTTATTCGTAAAAGTATGGAAAAACTTGTTGATAGACACATAGGAGATAAAGCCCTGAAGGACTTTCCGCTCACCAAGTCTCAGCACGCCTATCAGCCAAGAAAATCCACTGAGTCAGCACTTAATGACTTAGTAACCAAAATTGAATACCCCATCAATCAAAAGGAAATCTGTATCGTTGCTTTCCTGTATATTGAAGCTGCCTTTAATTATACATCCTTCGAGTCTACCAACATATCAAGATGGATAATGTCAATGCTAATTGGTAGAATAATTCGGACCCGCATCAATGATGTAAAAATCTCGGCACTAACGTCATTGACGATCTACTTATGTTCTTGGCAAGCCAAGGGATCGATGCCATAGGATATGCAGACGACGTAGCAATCGTTGTCAGCGGCTAATTCGAAAGCACGGTCTCAGAAAGACTGTAATACGCACTATCTATTGTTCAAAGATGGTGTAATAAAAAAGATCTATCTGTGAATCCAAAAAAGACGACCATAGTCCCTTTTACCAAAAGAAGGAAACTAGACCTCCTTAGTCGCCCTACCATGTATGGGGAAACTATTGAATTATCCCGGGAAGCCAAATACCTGGTAATCATCCTTGATAGTAAATTATCATGGAACCTGCAGATAGAACGAACCGTAAATAGGGCTACCAAATCGTTATAGATCTGTCAGCGAGTCTGCGGTAATAACTGGGGCCTTAGACCCGGATGATATACTGGCTATATTCGCTTGTGGTTAGACAAGCGATCTCCTATGCTGCCGTGCTCTGGTGGACCAAAACTAACGAAGCCACCACTGTCAAAAAGCTGAAACTGCGGGACTGGCTGTCTACGCTCCACTCCGATCACTGCACTAAATGTCATCCTAGGCCTAACACCCATTCAGATTCATATTCATATGGAAGCAAGATTGAGTATTCATCGACTGTTCCATTCGAACAACATCGAACCTTATTCCTATCAAAGAGGTCACCTATCTTTGCTTAACGCTTTGGAGTCCAAAAGCCCCTTTTAGCATGCCTGTAGATGACATGCTACCGCAATACGGCTTCCATAAAAACTTCCTCTTAGTTGTCCCTCCTAGGGAAGACTGGGAAAGACTCAAACCGACTCCATCAAGTATTGACCTCGTGTGGTATACAGACGGTTCTAAGATTCTAAGATGGAGTCAGGGACTGGATCTGGCATATATGGAGAGTCACCTATAGTAAACTTGTCTGTTAGCCTTGGTAATAACATATCTATATTCCAAGCTGAAGTCCTTGCAATCAACCACTGTGCTATAATAAACCTAAGTTCTAACACTCGTGGAAAAACTATAGTCATCTTTCCAGACAGCCAAGCAGCTCTCAAAGCTCTGGACTCATCTGTAATAAAATCGAAGATTGTCTTAGAAACATTTACAGCCATCTAGGAACTTTCCAGCCCATAAGGGTTTTGCTGGTAACGAAGAAGCGGACTCACTGGCTAAAATCGGCGCCACAACTCCGCTTATCGGACCAGAACCCTTCTGTGGAGTCAGCAAAACCCATTTCAGGGGTTTAATCAAAAAGATAACACGTATTGAATACAATGAAGTCTGGCTTAAAACTTGAAAAAAAACACCTAACACAAATGTTGCCGGGTAGATGAACATATTTGGAAATTCTCAGTTCTAAAATTACATGCCCAGAGCTTCTTCTAAAATTTGGTCTCTATGCTCCACAAAGATCATTACGGATCGCTGTTTATAGAATCACACAGCCCTTTTTAGGTCAAAATGAGCCAATAAACCGTTGTTTAATATCGTTCAATAGTGTTTGTAGTGAAATTGATTTGTCTGAGTGTAGCGATATTTTAAAAAGGAAATTAAATAAAATTTATAGGCCAAATTTAAAGTCGATGTAAGTTATTATTGTATTTCGGTTAAGTGTAGTCTGTAAGAATGTATTCGGTAGACAAAAATAAATAAATAAATAAAGAATACAAAACCTACTCAAAGTAGCAGAAGTATCTCATCAGTTTAAAAAAATGCTATTTGATTTTCGAATAAATTCAAATTAGAACAGCAGATTCGTACCCAGTGATATTGAAATCTACGTAACCGGCAAACCAATCTTCGTAAATGATCTCTCCTAAGTTTAATAAAATCCCCATTATATTTACTTTGATGGGTTTGCGTTTCAAAGAAATCAAATGTTAAACCAGTTCGAGTCAAGTTATCCTTGAAACGTTTTTAGTATCCGAAATCCGAGTGTTGGTACGCACGCAACTCGACTGCACCTATAGGTAAACGCTGTGCAAAGCCCCCCACCACCCACAAAAGTGATTCATGCGAAAGATCCCATCTAGCAGTCCAGTTTGCAGTAGGGGTACATGTACGTCATAGCAGAGATGGGAAGACGATCTTTCGCAGGTCTCTTTTAAACTGATTCTATAATCGGTTCTCTCCCGTCTCCTTCTTCAGTCGTAATCGCAATCAGTTTGTATGCTGTATGGTCTGGTCAGTGCGGTCATCGTTAGCTCAGAAATCTGAATGCTGTACTTTATCACTTTAAAACTTGTTTTGTCTCTTTTCACTTGTAGATACGATGTTTTCATTTTTTTTTTCTTCTCTCAGCCATCCCACAATTAGGCAAATTCGTAAATTTATCGAATACCGAAAAGTGATTTCTGCTGCGTCGTCGTGAGCGTGACATTGGTCAGTCGGCAGTCGGGGTTCACTGTTTACACTGTAAAAACCCAATTCAGTTTGTGACTTAAGTCGTAGTCAAACAGTCAGTTGGCGGACGTCGTGCGGTCGAGAATACTATCTTTGTGCTTGCTTGCAATTTTAATATCATCATTTATAGACTTTACGCGTGCAAAGTGTGGGTTGTGCCGCGCCATGCACTGTTGATAAGAAGTATCGAGATAGAGTTGCATTATACATGTTAATAGTTTATTTGAAGACAGTACATATACCTATTGGCAAATATATTTTTATTTTTTTTCGTGCGTGCAGATAAGTGCAATTTTATGAAACCATGAGCAGTCTCAAGTTGAGTTGTGCTGCTTTGCTGATTACGATTGCTGCTGTGGTGTTAGCGGATAAGGCGTTCAACGATGGAAAGAGTAAGCAAATTTATTTCGACTTGATCGAACGTGTGATAATTATTTTTTTTATGGGCGTTTTTCGAAAGAAATAACAAAAAACAAACAAATGCCACTATAAACAAGAAATTTGATGCCAAGGTCGCGTGTTCCACTAATAACAGAGAGATGCGGCCTTGGCAGTAGGTGAATATGTTTAGCATACGAGTATTCTAAGCATCTCTTAACAGGGTAGAAAAGTTGCTATTATTTCGTAGAACCTATGATGGGGTCTTACGGTTTTGGAATATTATTCTCGTTGCCATAGTTGGACCTTAGACTTGAGGGCACCAATTTAATGTGATCTAGTTTCAATATTGGGTGCAACAGGTTGATGTCTATTATTGGAAGGGATCCACCATTTGTTGCTACATTCGAGCGGCTAAATTGGTTTATATTCACTCGATTTTTTTTAAGACGTTTCGAGAGTTGGGCTACTGTTTATTACATTCATTCATACAAATTAGTTGGAAATATTGCTAAATAAATGTTGCGAAATTCGTTGATCGCTGTCATGGTGATTCATTTCGAGCACTTAAGCCCTTGCCATGGTTAACATGAGGATACGTAATACCAATTACTGCATCCCAAGGTGAAGATGTGTAGCGTATAATCATCGACTAAAGCCACAAATGAAATGAGGCTTTGCCAATAAAAATAATATCACTTGGTCATAATAGAGTCTTTAGACATACAGTTTTTAATTTTGAAGCACAACGTTTAGTGCTGTCGTCGTTGGTTAATTCTTCAAGGCCTTTGCGCTCGTCTCAATGCCTTTCGTAGCACAACATGTTAGACATATGCATTTCCTACACAAACGGGAGCAATGACGACCGCTTGACACATTATTTGCTACGTCGACGAAGACAGCTTTGCAATTTTTATACGTTAATTTCATTTCCCTTTAGAGATGCATTTCATTGAGAAAACTTGTCGCTAGTATCAACTTTCAAATACAATTTTATTGATCATGTAATGTACACATTTTGACGAGGTTGATCGAACTGGATCTAGGAGGGTGGATTAGGTTATGTAAACGGGTAGGCTTACCCTGCAATACCACACTTAGGTTCTCGTGAATCCATTGGGATGCGCTTTTTTGGGGGTTAACCGGTGGCGTTGTATCGGTTTTTGTTCATCACTTTCCTTCTTGTTGTTACCAGACGCTGCCCGGCTATACCGATGTCCTCAAAAACCTGTAAAGAGCAGACAGTCATTCATTTCAACAACATGATCAAATTTCTCAACTCCTCGTCCTCAGGCTGGTTTTGAGCTACCATAACATACGTCACCCTTTATATCTCCAGGTTCTACTAGTTGTGGTTTCAAAACAGCGCTCAAGCGCTACTTGCGTTTTTCCCTCACCAGGATGGAGGAAGAGCAACCACCTAAACCAAACGACAGTGAGACATCAGAAAGTTCTTGTAAGTCTTGGAAATAATAGCTTCCAAGTGTTCTGCTCCTCAAGCGACCGAGACTCGGGCAATGGTAAAAGAAGTGAGGTGTGTCCTCGAAGACTTCTTCATCTCCACAGCCCTTAATGATATATCACAGGTAGTAAGTTTTTTTTCCACCTGTTTTTGGTTTTCATATGAATTTTGTTCTCGCTCTCTAAGATTGCAAAACTGTGGCTTGAAGTGCTCTATCACGGTCCATTGTGGACTCAATTCTTGTCAGTCACCGCCCTCTCATTGCCGATTTTATCGCTGTCTCTGTGTCCAGGGACCCAGCAGAGATTCGTGGTGTGCTGCGAGCAAAGAACCTTGCGCTCTTTGCGGCAATTGGATTTTATTTTATATGCAGACACTGCTTTTATAGCCGCCTGGCTGTCAATGCAGATGGTGATATCGCTATGAGGTATTGCCGATCTACGGGCCGCCTCCGCGATTGCCAGAAACTCCGCTTAGAAGACACTACTGGTTGATTAAGCAATGTAAATTTGATTACTCCGAGAATATACCGGCACCGGTCACACAGTTCATCTTTGTAGATGGATATTGATTTTCTATACATTCCTCCCTACCCCGGATGGAATAGAAGAATGGTCTGTCGAAGTCCATAGATGGCGAGACTATAGTCAGAAATGACAGCGTTTCCTACGTATTTAACTAAAATCTGTACAAGCCCAAAATTGCAGGAGTTCAAAGTGGTAGATTGGCTTCACAAAGAAGCCACGTACCATTTGATTCTCTAGTTTCTTACTGCAGCTTCTACAAAAGACATTCGCTTGGCCATGATTTTATTGATAAAGTGCTAGACTACTGACCGAAGGGTTTATAGGTTCAATCCCCCGAAGAAAAACATCATCCACATTCGAGAGTTTTAATGTTTGAAAGAATCTTCTCAATTCAGCCGTTCGAATTCGGCATAAAACTGAAGGTGCCTTCCAGCTGTCTCAAATAAATAGAAACTGATACAAATGAGGGATTGTTAGAAGCTGAGCGTATAGGATACCTATACTGTAGGAGTGTAGGGCCACCGTTTGAAGACATAAATTCGTTATTTGTAAAGATCTGTATTCGCAATATATGCAAAGTGGCCACCATTAGAATGCATGCACTCATGGGTACTTTCCATGACTTTTTGAAGTGTTACCGGCGTAATTTGAGCGATTTCTGTACGAATGTTGAGTTTCAGCTCCTGAAACTTGATAGTCTGTGGTTTGTTAAAACCTTTTCCTTTCCCATTAAAAAAAATTCCGGAGCCGACATAGATCAGACGTTTTTTGAGAGAATGACTCCAGACTGTTGTCGGGGTCACCAGGATTGTTCTGTTGGACCAACTTGATATTTTAAGGGTATAGGTATAGGTGCAGATCTTTCTTCAAAATCCGCTGAATCGTGCTATGTGGTATGCCTAACTGTGCTGAACGCCGTCGTGTCTATTTTTTTAGGATCGGTTGCAACACTTTCCCCAACGACCTTGAAGTTTCCTATCAATCATCCAAAACGAGGCCTGCCCGAACGCCTCACATCACCCACGTTCCCATATTGCTCAAATTCGGCCACCACAGCACGAATATTGGGTTCTGCTGAAACATTTCTAACGCCATTGCCGGAAGGCACGTTGAGTACAAATTATTGACCGGCTATTTTAAAAAATAATTTAACAATTTATGCTCGATGTGTGATCGTTTAGTGCTCCATGCTAAAACTCCCAAGCCTTTTGCCTAAAGCAATATGGATGGCGATGGGCCCAATATGGTGCCTGGTCCTTGTGACGAACTCACACCATACCCAACCTAACCTAACCTAACTCAAAAACATATTTAAATGAAGGAGGTATTCATTTTTTTGCATAGGATAGAGACCTTTACACCATTTAAATGCGAAAGGTTATTTACAGGCAGTTTGAAAAATAATGCCTAAAGAGTGTAATGTCCAAAACACATGTGTCGAAATTCTGGAAAAACAGATGTGCCGAAATTTGTTTGATATTTTTCAAACCTTATTCCTGACGCCATTATAAAAAAAAAATTCGTGCAACTTAATTGTCATTGGGTATAAGTCCGACTCACTATGGAGGTATTTCCTATCCATCGGAATCTGTCCAATTTTGTTGATGATGATTATAATTACTTACCACAAAAATATCATTTGGCTCAAGTAATAAAACCGCACAAGATTACAATAGGATATGTCTTCCTAAACAAAATCAAATAAAATCATGCTAAATTGCAATAAGACATTTGTAGGTATTTGAAAAATAAAACGGTCATCAGAAATACTCTTAATAGAAGATATAATAAATAAGAGAAGCAGAACCAGATAAAAGTATTTCAATTAGCACTAGCTTCAAGATCAATCGCCATCAACGGATTGCCGCTATCTTCTGTCTTTGTTCCATATACGATAATTGCTGGAATAATATATTGAAAACAAAAATGTCGTCAAATGTCATAACATTTTAATGGGGTCTGGTTAAACCACTTTTCAAGGACACCCCTGTGCAGACGAGTTTCGATTTTTAAACTCAATTCGCTTATTAAATTACATCATAACGAACGGTATACAAAGAATATGCTGTCTTTACATGCAGCTAAAATTTATCGTTTTGTCAAATGAAATGGGTACAAGTATGCATGCATAATGAGCTGTAAGGTATAATAATTTCAGAGACTGGCTAAAAAGTTCACATCAAGTCAGCAGAAATTATAAAAAGAAACAGGAAAAAAACTAGCGAACAAATTAGCACATACCTACACGTATAGATTTAATAAGAACTGTTTACAAGTGTAATTAACATTCTGGCTGATGGGAATATGTACTTCACCAATAGAGTTTTGCATCACATTTATTTGATTATACAATGGAACTGACAACTAAAACGCTAGAAAAGTTCATCAGAACATCAGAAACAAACAACATTTTAGGTAGATATGTATTTGTCATACTGCCAATAATTACCGCTGTACTAGCTAAACCGCTGTGCTCGAGTAGGTGCATCGTGTATACGGTTTACCTATAATACACACGCATGGCGGTGACGAAGCAAACGCCCAGATATTCAACTGCCCGCTGTACTCAAAAGAGGCGGGAATTGTAAATGTACAATAAAAACAAAAAACTTTTTATTCAGAAATCTGTTCAATAATTTGCTTAAAATTAAACTGTGTATAGTCTAGGTACATAAAAATGGCATGTTGAAGTTTACGCTTGTGTACCATAATTAATTTACTTGTAGGAATTATTTCCCCAGTTGCATGCCACCTACGAAATAGGAAGATCAAGTGAAATATCTTAGAAATAAATAAATAATTTTTATTTGCATTGTCGGTTTCCATTGTTTCGTAATACGTTTCTGGTTATTGAATTAAAACAATTGTTGAGAATTAGAATCAGATTTTGATCTTTCAGTAAGTGCGTAGTCGGAAGTAGTAGTAGTAAAATGTTCTTTATTTTCAACTTTTTATATCTGTACATTATTTTGACATTAAAGTGTTAAGTTTTTGTTGAAATGTAAAAACTTACGACAATGACCATAAACAGTCATCTGTCGCGTAATTAATCCTTTTTAGAAAATAGCGTTGTAATTTGTCCACTTCCTCAAACATTCCAAAGCCCCAGACTTGTGCGCTATAAGTTTGGATAGCTCTGCAGACTGCCAGAAATAGTTTCCACTTTCCACTAAGTGTTATTAAGTGTTATACTTTTTTGAAAGAAGCAATGCCATGTTGCGTTGATGCTACTCTTCGCAGCGTTATTTCTTTTCTCCACATGCCTTGTGAAGTTCATTTTCGGAGTGAGATATGTATATTGAAAAGCTTTTCGAATTTCTTCCCCTTTAAATTTACATTTTTCTTGACTTAATAGTCTGCCACCATTTCGGAAAACCATGAGTTCTGATTTTCAAAGGTTCACTTCCAAACACCATCTCTCGCAGTACTCTTCAAAACGGACTATCATCTGTTGCATGACTACAATATCATCTGTTAGAATCACCATGTCGTCGGCGTAGAGCAGTAAACATATGTTTAAATGCTCGATATTGAGACCTCCTCCTATATAATAATTGAAGGCATTAAGGTACAGCGCGAAAAGTAACGGCGATAATAAGCATCCTTGCTTGACCCCAAAGAGTGTTTCAAAATAGTCTGATAGCTCATATCCCGTCCACACCGCTGATTGGGTATTAGCATTCAAGCAGATTAACAAATTTGGTTGAAACTCCAACTTCCCGTAGCTTATAGATAAGCAATTTTCTCGAAGTTTTATCAAAAGCGGCTTTTCCACGAAGAAGGCGTATACTTTTTTTTTCGGTCAGCTTGATGTGTACGATAGAAGCTAAATTATATATGTTATCTACTGTAGAGTAATTTTTTCTAAAGCCAGCCTGGTGCTCAGTTAGAACTTAGAACGTTATTTCTTTCCACCCAAGTGTACAACCTATCATTTAGGACTCCCATCATAAACTTCGCTGTGCAGTTCATAAAAGAAATACTCCTGTAGTTGTCTGGGTCGTTAACATCACCCTTTTTGAATATTGGAAATATTATGGATTTCGTAAAAGTTTCCTCTATCCAACATTTATCTTATATTTTACTATATGTTGTAGCTAGTTCCTGCAGAAAATCATCAGTAGCATTTATAATGAACTCATACGTTACCCTATCTTCTCCTGGAGCTTTGTTCAGCTTTACCTTTCTAAGCATGTTCTTAACTTCCTCGAGAGAAATCGATCTGTCCAAACTCGGATCTTCAACATAGTTAGACACATAAGCTATACTACACAATTCTTAATTTGGGTTGAGGAGATTACTGTAGTAGGTTTTAAGCTCCTGAGCGCTTATCTCAGGACACACTTGCTGATCTAGGTTTCTTACCTCCTTTGCTAAACACCACCAATCCTTACTGTCTTTAACTGTATTAATTTTGAAGTCCATTTGTTGGTAGTATGATATTTTGCTGTTTATCGAAGTATTTGCATCTTAAAAAATATATAAAAAACTGAAATTTCCAGACTATACAAAAGACAATTTGCTTTAAGCTTACTAAGCTTTTGTATTAGTTTTAATGTGTTATTTTGCATCGATCGTTCAGTTAACACTTTTACAGATGACTTAGGTACCTAAATTCTGAAATTTAGAAACATTTTACATACCTAACCCTTTTGGAGAACTCTTAAACGTAGTAGTTTGTTAGCTGGAGTAGGTGCTGGAAATGTGGAACTAGGTGATATCATGGATGTCGCCAAGAGAACAAACAGATTCGCCGGTAACATAAATCCTACATTCAGTGGCTAGCCATAATTTAACCATCCTCTCCCCATTCCCTCGTCCTTTCACACATCCTAATACAAATAAAATCCAAAAAAAAAAATTCAAAAAAAAAACACAACTTTATTTATTTATTTAATTTTAAGTGTATCGCTATTAATTTCAAAAGTGCCTTAGGCAGGTTAACAATCAATTGAAGCTCAAGTCTCTTTTGGCCTAGGGATGAATGGGACACAAATTAGTCCAAAGAAAAACGTATATGAAGGACATGAGCTAAGGCAGCTTTTATAAAACTGAGAGCAACATTCTATTTCCGCAAAAATCTTACAAACTATTGCACCCTTTTGCACTTTTAAATTTCTCGTATACCTACCGTTTACGTAGTAAGAAAAAAAAATTGCATTCGTACAAAATTTCGAACACCAGATTTTAATCAATTCTAACATTAGGTACGATGATAGAGGAACTCATAAAAGTGTCCGTCTCTCCGACCTCTCCTGAGGACGGATTTGTTTCAAACTTCGGATTTAGACTTTATGGGCTTACAGTTCGGGCCACTTTTTTTTGCAGGTTAACCCTATTATTAACGGTACTTCCCATATAACGGTTTTAAACAAGTTTTTTTTTTTTTCGAAAACAGCTTTAACTCTGCTGCATACCCAGATTTTGCTAAAAAAAATCGAATAACGTTAGATACTTTTGAAAATTCGGCTTATCTCAAAAACAGTCTACACAATTTAACAAAGTAAAGTATTCTTAAGAAACTGTGGTCATTACTCACTTGACGGCAGACTCCATTTTTTTTTTAAATTATTTAGTAACCCACAGTTTACATAAAAACGGCTCTAACTAATTCAACCAAAATGTATACTTGCGCTATAGTTAACGCGGCTGCATACCTATTTCTTCGTAGAATAGAATAACGGTACTTTCGAAAATTAGACTTATCTCGAAAACGGTCAATACTATTGTTACAAAAATTCATTTTTAAGGAATCGTCGTATTTTTTTTTTGTTTTGACTTGACAGCAAATTATAGTACGACTTTTTTTTTATTTAGTTATTTCGGTTAACTTAAAAACGGCACCAACGATTTTAACCAAAAGCTTGGCAAAAATTAAATTATTTTTTTGTAATATGAAATGAAAAACGGGGACCACCGTAAAAACTTGCCAAGCATTTTAAATTTGTTCTTTGACATATTCCTCTGTAGTAGACGCAGTTCAGAGTATCTCCTTTTTTGTGGATGGGGCACACGATGCTGAGCTTCCATTCATCGGGCATGCTTTTATCCGACCATATTTTACAGATGAGTTGATGCATGCTCCTTACCAAGCCATCTCCCGCTGCTTTGAAAAGCTCGGCCGGAAGGCCATCCGCTCCAGCAGCTTTGTTGGACTTAAGTTTGGATATCGCTATCCTCACTTCGTGTAGGTCGGGTGGACGGAAGTTTTGGCTATCATCGTCCAAGCTGAACAGATCATTCTGCCTGACAGCGCGTTGTTGGCTGTCTCCGCCGTTTAACAGTCTGCAGAAGTGTTCTTTCTAAATCCTCAGTACCGACTGTGAATCTACTACTGTATTCCCATGCTCATATCTGCAGGCTTCTGTTCGGGCCTTGTATCCTTAGGTGGATCGTTTTTGAACTTTTGAACATTGCCCCTGCAGTATCGCCCCTTAATTGATTCGACCGCTCGCTTCTCGTGCTCTATCTTTTTCCTTCTGAGAAGCCGGTGTTCCTCCCTTCTTTTTTGCCGTTAGAGCTCGCAGACAGCTCTCTCAGGCGCTCTGGTTCTTGTCTGCAGCATTAGTTGGTAGGCCTCGTTCTTGGCTGCATGTCCTGGCTGCATTCCTCATCGAACCAAGGGTTTCGTTGTGGTCGCCTGGTGAAACCCAGCACTTCAGTCAGCGTTGCCACTGGTCCTCTGTGCTTGATGCTAGTGAAGCTGAGGATGAGCTTGCTGAGAGGTTTAGGGAGACGCGGTCGGCAAAGGTTTTGGCGGACTCTTGCGATAGTAGCCTTGTAACGTCAAATCTTCTTACATTATCCTCTCGGTGCTGTGGAGTATTGCATATCCGCATTCGTACTTTTTCTACTACCAAGTAATGGTCCGAGTCTATGTTGGCCGCTCAGAACGTTCGGACATCATTTGATATTTATGTAAGTATACAAATACTTCAACGACTACCATTAACGGACCCAAAATAACCACCGTGAAAGAAGCTTTAGTTACCTACATATAACTACTCTACACCTTCTGTTGGAAAAAGGTTACACAATAAATAGCCCTCGACCACAGGCGATATATATTTGCCCAAAGAATTCGTGGTATCACAGTAATTTATTACCATTTCAGTAGAAAAAAACATTTTGTCCAAAATTCCCCGTTTGCGGGATTTCCCCGTCCTCGCTTTTATTGACATTGACATAACGAAATGGGTATTTCTTTGTGCGACTTGGCCCAACGATAATTGATAATGGAAACATAATGCCAGCAGCCAGAACCGCATTCGATGTTCACCTTGAAGTTACTTTGCAAGTTCAATGTCATCTCAAGAGCCGTTGTAGCTATAGAGAAACTTGCGACTGAGTGATTGCCTTGTCTGCATTAATTCATTTTTTTTCCTTTATTTGCCTCTTTTGCATATTTTCAGTCTCTGGTATGTACACAATCTATAAAAATACAAGTTTATAAGATAAATCATTAACAAGTTTCTTAAATGCTGGGCTATTTCTGATCTTCACGAGAGATGAATAATTATTTAAGACGGCAGTCACTGTAGAAAACTGCAAAATTTGCGATCATATGAGATTTGGACGAGGTAAGATTCAAAAGAAAAGTAAATGATAGGCCAACTGAGGAAGCAGGTAAATAAAATAACACTTTTCACAATTCGCACGGCTACTTCACAGAGCACACTTCGAGGCTTTAAACACTTAACTTTTCTGCTCTACGGTTGAAGAAAGAAATGAACGTAGAAGAAAACAAAGGGCATGAACAAAAGAATGTGGAACTCTTCCTTTTGCTCCATACGTCAAGCATCAACTCACGGGCATGGTTATGCCGCGTGTCCACTTCGTCGCGACACGTCAAGCAATTTTGTTCAACAGTTAAAACTTTTTAGTTGAGCATTCACCTCGTATGAAAGTCCACAAGAAACACTTTATGAAATATAGAAACTATTTAAAACAAATTGTTTAATTTTATTTTCTCAAATTTTCTGAAACTAAACCGTCATTTTGATTTTTTTTCGATAAATTCTAAAAATAAAAGAAAAAAAATCGTTTCAAAAAACAATTAGCAACAAACCTTTTGAACGCAATTTGTCTTGTTAATAAGAGCAAAACCAATGCCAAACATTAAATGCGATCGACTACAACCAGAATGTTAAGGATGAGTAGTGGGAAGGTAGTATGTAACTGTCCAGTTGTAGAGTTGAGATGTAGATGGCGCTTATGCGGACGAGTTGGCTTAGGATGAGTTGCCCGAGTCTGATTTGCGATGACCCCCAGCTGTAATTCCAATGGCAAGAACGGGTATACATACTTTGTCGCACACAACACAACGCAAGTTAACAAAAATTGCAAGAAGCTGAACAGCGGATTGAACAAAAAATGCAGCCCATTATCATGAACTCGTTGCTCAACGCAATGGACAACCAATGAGCAATACGGGCTCGTACACTACCAACTTGTCGATACTTGTCGATCGACGATATTGAGCCTGGTTGCATAAAAATCAGAGCATCGTATATAAAAGTTAAGTGTGATTCGGTTGCGTCAACCATTGGCATTCTACATATGGACTGCCAGTGAAATGGTAGTTCCATAAAAGCTCTCTCCAACAAATGTCGCTAACATAACTAGCGCTCTTGGTTGGGGACGAAAAAAGTGTACCAAAATGCCAACCATCTTGGATTTTTCCATACAAAGCTAGAGACATCTATTGAGTGAGAGTAGAATTATTAAGTAAAAGAGTTGAAATTTAAATTAAAAATAAGTAAATAACTGGTGCAACAGGTCCAAAAGGGGCGCAAAGCGTAGCTTCTCACAACCATTCGTTTTATGCAAGTTTCTTATTTTTGAGAAAAATGGAAGGAAGTTACAAGGAAGGAAGAAACCTTCAACTTTAAGCGGAATCCGAACAGCTGAATTGAGAAGAATTCTCAAGACATTTATAGGTGAACTAGCAGACCCCCTGCACACTTCGTAGTGCAAAAAATCAGATAGAATCATTGGGATGCGTGGTCTTCGCCTTTAAATTTTCCAGTTAAAATAGTAGCTTCAATTACATAAGCCATTAACCTTATAACAGAAAGTCTTGTACGATTACACAAACGGCGTTGATTAATGTTCCGAAGTGACTCCAACTTTCAATTGGAGATTATTCGGGAGCAATCCTGGTAAATGCAAAGAATTCAAAAATTTTATTGGATAATTCACAACATCTTCTTCATTAGTAACTGCATCCACAGACTTGTACGAAACCAATCCGCCAGGAATCTTAAAGTGTTTAATTCACTGACATCTTTGTTCTTAGCAGCTTAAATTGTTCCATCACTAAACCACGCATGGCATTTATACTGTTGTCATATGTTAGGGAAAACACTTTCAATCAATTCCCCATTTTGACAGTACAAAACGGCAAAAATCATTTGACAAATTCAATTTCAATTCAATTCAATTCAATTTATTAAATAATTATAAGTACAATAAGACTTGGTCTTTTATAGTACAAAGAGGGTTTAAGTAAGTTAACAATGTTCTTAAAACTACAGATTAAGATTAACAGTGGTTTTATACCTAAGTTTTAGAGAAAAGAGGAAAATTACAGGAAAAAAAGAATTATAAATAGGAGGAAGAGAAGAAAAGATAGAAAAAAGAAGGAATTTATTGCTGTGTTGAGAAGAAATTTATAACTTCGGATTTATATTTAGCGGATCTATTTATACATTTAATATGCAAAGGCAAAGAGTTCCATAGCCTAATTGCGTGAATATAAAACAGTCTGGAAGAGTTAAGATATTTGTAGGAAGGAATGTTAATGTTCATGGTTCTATTAGATCGAGAAAATTCTAGTTTTTGATCAATGGAGGAGAGAACCCTATGCTAAAATATGCAGTTCCTAGCATTAATGTAGGATAGGAGAGTACATCCAAGGAAGTTATTGGCGTAAGCAGAGATTCTATCCCACCTACGAAGACCATGAATGTAGCGTATAGCATCATTGAAAGCTACTTGGAGTTTATGCATTGACAGCGAGTCATGGTTAGGGTAAACAACTTCAGAGTATGTTATCAAAGGCAGAATGAGGGTGCGAACAAGTTTTTGCCTGGTTTCAGGGGGTATGAAGCTCGCAGTTAGCCATAGTTTCCGAAGACAACCGTAGATACGCCCAATTACAGTGTTAATGTGGTTAGGTATAACATGATAGATTGCGATTGATAACGAAACCAAGACAGGTAGCAGATTCAGCTACTTTGAGTTTGCAATTTGAAAGCCAAATGTCTGGAACAACATCGAGTTCAAAAGATTTGTTTGCTATGGGAGTTGCCAAGCATTTATTAGGGTTGAGAAGCAGTCCGTTTTTTGCAGTCCATTCATTAATTGCAGATAAATCCTCATTTAGCAGCATTACAAGTTCTGATATTTTTTTCAGAGGTTGGGATAGGCGGATCTGAGCATCATCAGCGTAAAAATAGATGGAGCAATATTTGCATACTGAAGGTAAATCATTTATAAAGATGCTAAACAAGATAGGTCCCAAGATAGAATCCTGAGGCACTCCTTGTTTGAGCGGCTTGGATACCGAGCAGCTTTCACCTATAATGACTCTTTGAAATCTGTTAGAAAGGAAATCACGCAGCAAACCAACAGCGTTGACGCTAAACCCAAAATATTTTTTTAATTTCCAGCAGAGAATGTCATGATTAACCTTGTCAAAGGGCTTTGAGAAGTCTAGTAGGCAAAGCAAAGTTACAAAGCCTTTATCAAAGTCCATACGAATGTCATCAAGCATGTTGACCAGTGCAGTCGAGCAGCTGTGACCAGCTCGAAAACCTGATTGGAGAGGGTACAAAAGGGAATTGTCGGAAAGGTGGTCAATGACTTGTTTAGCAAGAACCTTCTCAAAGACCTTTGACAAGCATGGCAGAATGCTTATGGGTCGGAAGTCACTGAAAGAAGACGCATTGGCTTTTTTGGCAATAGGGATCAGTCTTGCATATTTCCAGGCCTGAGGAAAGGTTGAGGTCGTGATGCAAAAATTGATTATATGTGTCAGAGGACGTATGATTGCAGGTAAGATCAGACGTATAAATCGAAGTGGCACATTTTTATGGGGACGTATTGATCATAGAGGTAATCAATAAACAGCTGTAAGTATTTTAATTTATCATTAGGATCAGAGCTCTGCAGGCAATATTCCCATGAAACTAAGCCGGCTGCAATGTTATCAATCCAGATGGATCATTGATGGAACGTTGATATAGTAAGTTTCAATGACTTAAAAAATCTTCATAAATATGAAGACTTTAAGCAACCGTTAATTTCATCAGCGTATGTCGATCTAGGAATGACGGGCAATGTTTGTCTGAAATCGCCTGACAATAAAATCAATGCACCAGCAAATAACACTGAATTAGGTATCTCGAACATCTTTTATTGTTCTTTCCAAAGCTTTAACATATTCCTTATTTGACATAGTGCATTCATCCCAAATTATGAAATGAAATGTAACGTGTTGGCTGTTGGAGTTTCATTAAGAAGACGCCAATGCCATTGCAATTTTATGCTGGAATCGTTGCCAACAACAATGAAATTAAAAACGTTTTTCATCACTGTTGATAAAAATAAAATAAATATTTGGTTTTCAATTTTTGTGACGAATGGAAGGGATCTACAATTTTACGCCGAGTCCAAACGGCTAATTGAGAAGCTCTTTCATGACAGTTTTACTCTCGGATGTTTGTCAGACGTTCGCGAGAGGTGACGCAGTGGAGAAAACCTTAAGATATAATTTGGTTCTTTCGGGACCCGAACCGGGGACCCCTCTTTTAGTAGTTCAACACACTAACCACTAAGCCACTGCGCCTTCAGCTTCATCACTAAGCAAATAAGCCTTACTGGGCAAGTGAGAACCATCACTGAAAGGTGAGAACAGCACTTCAGCCGCAAAAGGTCACTGTTTAGTTTCGTTCTTTTTAGTCGATGAATGTTACCGTCACGTTACGGTTAACAGTATTCGCTACGTTACTTCTTTAAGAAATTGTATGAATTGAACATAAGTGATATGTGGTTCCAACAAGACGGTGCCACAAGCGGGTGCAACTGAAGTCTCAGTTCGGTGAATCTGAACATGTCATCTCGAGAAACGAAATGTGTAAAAATTGAGTTCAACGTATCGACCGCTGCATACGTTCCCGTGGTGAACATTTGAACTAAGTCGAATTTCATTCATAAATGTTATCTCAAACAGTTTGCATTTTATTTAAAAAATAAGTTGTCAAGTCCTAAATGAAAGACTTTTAGGGACAGAGGGGCTGGGATGAAAAGATCCGGAACGTTACTGGTTATTCGCTTGATGCGGCCGACCCAACGCAGTCGATTTATTTTGGAGTTTTGGCATATCTTGATGCAGCTTATAGAGTTTGCGGTAGTATCTTCTCATCGCCCACATCGGATTTTTGAAAGCTCCTCCAGCTGTGACTTTTTGATCGTGCTCATCTTTTCTTCCACTCAACCCAAGTGGGATGCCTCACGGTCAAATGGTTTTTCAAAATCTGAAGTCACAATATGGCTGCGCGGTACGAGGTCATTTGCAGTGCAGGGCATCTATGCTGGACATGGGTTTTCAAATGGGAAACGGTTCTAAGAGTTGGTTTAGTTGATTGCAAAAATAGAAGAAGGTTGAACAAATTTTGTCAGTTATATTGATCCACTTTGTTTGTCCGCCCATAGTTGTGGACCTACCCTTTTAATGATAGCAAAATGTTTACCAAAATCTGTTGCTTTTACTTTCAGTTCGAGTGTGCATCGTGGAAGGACGGGGCAACTACCGAAAGACCCCACTGTTCTGTCCCACTCTAGAAGCTCAAACAAACATGGAGTGTGTTGTGGGACTGGACCGCTTGGATTGTGTCCGACGTATACATAAGGGGACTGCACATTTCGGAGTCTTCTCATCCGAGGATTTGGTAGCAGCCCGATGGGCAAGTGTAGAAATTTTGGTCACCAGCGAGCTGCGTTTCCACGACACGCCCTTTGAGTATGAAATCGTGGCTGTAGTGGATAACGAAGCGGGAATCCATTCAGTGCACGACCTGAGACAGGCAAAGTTCTGTCACCCCGGACATGGACTAGAGAATCACTGGACCGAAGTTTTGGCGAACGTGAGTAAATTATTTTCAATCAAACATGAAGCTAACCACTTCTTTCCATTTTAGTACTTCGAGTCGCTGTTGGTGCCGAAGACCTGCGATCCTAGTATGTCACTGACCGAAGACCGCATCAAATCAAGTGCGAGCTACTTTGGACCCAGCTGCAAGGCTGGTCCTTGGGTGCCAGATCCCATCCAGGACAGAATGCTAAAGCGAAAATACCCTTCACTGTGCCAACTGTGCTATGACCCATACCGATGTGGCGTTGGGGACAAGCACTGGGGACGACGAGGCGCTCTGTACTGCCTGACGAGCGGCGGAGGCGACGTGGCTTGGGCCAGGTTGGATGATGTGAGAGGTCATTTCGGCTTGAGTGGCCTCCAGGCACAGGCCGATCAAACAGAGTACAGTTTCCTCTGCCCCGATGGCCATCTGCAGCCGCTGAACGCAACACAGCCCTGTGTTTGGGTAGCAAAGCCATGGCCGGCAGTAGCTGCCAGGCGCAGTCATGCGTCACAGGTGCGGAATGTAGTCTCCAAGCTATCGCACAATGACACAAAGAGTTGGGAGAATGCCTTACTCAGCTTGCTGGAAACTTACCACGTGAACATCAACCAGCTGGACAATACCATTCCCATTGATGATTACTTGGATCAGGCAACCGCTTTTCAAGGCGCCTACAGCTTCCCCGAATGTAATCCACCAAGATCTATAGTGTTCTGCACGACGTCCATTATACAGCATATCAAGTGCTCGTGGTTGCAGGAGGCAGCCCAGGTTTATGGCATCCAGCCCAACATTCAATGCATACGCTCGGAAAGTCTGGACAGCTGCATGGACGATACTATGCACAAGACGGCCGATGTGGTCCTTGTAGACCATGAGACTCGAATCAAGGCGCAGCGCGACTATAAACTGAGCCCAATTCTGTACGAGTTCTCGCAGGATATGCACGAGCGTTATGCCACAATAGCAGTTGTTCGAAAGAATTCACCTTTTGAGAAATTCCACGACCTCAAGGGAGCTAAAGCATGCCTTCCTTTGTACGAAGGTGTTGCTCATCTGTCTGTCCTAGAGACTATTGCGAATTTCACCAAGGAACCCACATCAGTGGCTGAGTATTTCTCCAAAGAGTCCTGCACTTGGGATCCACATGTCAGCCATGACTGCCCCGATACCTACAAGGGCGATGAAGGAGCTCTACGCTGCCTGCAAGAGGGCGCTGATGTTGCCTTCATAAGTTCGCATACCTTGAAAATCCTTTCGAATGGCACCATGAACTCCACTTGGACGAAGAACATCGACAGAAACGCGTTTAAGGTACTGTGCCCTTTCGGGGCCAACGAAAAGGGATCCAAATTTGAGTATTGCTACTTGCACTGGACAACTCGGGGTCATGTCATGGTTCACAATGCGACACTGACGCGCAGGAATGAAATTTACAATTCGCTCCGGGATATGGACCGTTTGTTTGGAAAGTTCTACAAAAGCCAAACGATACCGTTCACCATGTTTGGACCGTTCGACAAGAAGAACAACATCATGTTCAGAGACAAGACCGATGGTCTTCGTGGACTGACTGAGCTGAAAGCAGATCGATCTAGGAGAGTCATGGAAGACATTTTTGATAAATATATTGCACAAAAATACCCCACTAGTGGAGGACATAAATTGGGATTGACGTGTTGGATGGTCGCAGCTTTGATTGGCATGTTGCTGTTGTAAAGCTGTTGCTGAAGTGTGGAAAAGTATTTTAATATTATTTCAACCGTTTATCCTAAACACTCAATAAATTGTGATATTAATTGTAATAGCTTTTATAGTACCTATATAAATTAAAGACAATTTTATTTGAAGGCTGTCGGTCGTGTATTTTTTTACAGGGCATTGTGTTGTGGTAGGTATGAACTCGGTACTTAGAAGCCTGGATTCGGCATTTGAAAGTAAGCGATCTGACGTTGATAAAAATTGTGAAAAGAATTGGACCCAAAGGACTTCCCTGTGGTACTCCCAAACAGCGCCCAAAGATAGTAAAAAGCGATCCTCCAAAGCGATAGCAAAACATGGTGATTCATAGAGTCAAATTCCTTTCTAAAGCCAGTGGATGCACAGCTTCTATAGCAATGATGGCACTGAAAAAAAAAAACATCTTGGTACAGCTCATAGAGTTCGCGGTTGTATCTTCTCCTCCATTCGCCCTCCTCGCACACAGGACCAAAAATCCGCCAGTATCAGCTCTCCCTTCTTGCCTATGGTCCAGCACTCGGCGCCATAAAGCAGTAAACTCCCTAACTACCTCGAAATTTTTGCTATCAACAGTGACGTTTTGTCCTAGGCGGTGGACAGTTGTTTGTTTGTTTGTTGATAGCATGTACTTGGTCTTGTCCTCATTTACTTCAAGGCCAACGGATTTCGCCTGTTCTTCAATCGCCGTGAACGCTTCTATCACGGCACGCTGGGAGCGACCGATGATGTCAATATCGTCCGCATATCCCAGCAGCTGGACGGACCTGTTGAAGATACTATCTGCACTATCTGCTTCAGTACTTTGAAATAGTTCGGAGGAGCTACTTCCAAACTGCACGCTGCAGCGCGTGTTTTCCAGCGTCACGCGACACAGCTGAATCAGTTTTGCCGGGATTCCGAATTCGGCCATCGCCATATAGAGCTCCTGACGATGTATGCTATCATACGCGGCTTTGAAGTCAATGAATAGGTGGTGAGTTTCGACTTGAAATTCGGTGGTCTTTTCCAGGATTTGCCTCAGTGTGAAGATTTGGTCTATAGTCGATCTGCCGGGCCGGAAGCCACACTGGTACGTGCCGATTAGTGTGTTGCAGAACGGTTTTAGACGTTCACACAGTACGTTGGATAGGATCTTGTATGCGACATTAAGCAGGGATATGCCTCGATAGTTCTTGCAAGACATAGGATCGCTGTCTCGAAGAGCCTGCGTTCCGGTTTTTTAACCAGCAGCCAGTTGCTTGGTTTTTTTTATAAAACCGCCGGATGTTGTTACGATCGTGCGACTCTTCGATCTCCTTGAGCTGGGAAGCTGCGCTTAGTACTTAGTTATGTAGGTAGAAAAATTCAGAAGCGATACTAGATGATATAAACCGTATCTACACATATGAATAGTGTTAAATAAAGTTTTAAAAAATATGTTAAGAATATTTTTATTGGCGTAACGCTAGGTAGATGTTCTCAGTAACAGGCGATTTTCCCAAATTCTGGTTAGAAAGTTCAAAGTTATGAGCTTTTAATATACGACATATTGGGGACGTTCAGATATCTATTTTATATGTTTCATGAACATACGTATGCTGACAATCATATGCTAAAAATTCTCAGCAAACACGCATATGTTCGTCTGCCGTATGATGCCCTATTACACGATATGTTGAATTCATTATTATTTGATGATCTCAAAAAAAAAGAAAGTATGCACCGATCGGCACATTTGATCGGAGTTGGAAACCGAACGCAATTGCTCCGGATGCAACGATGTATCCGCTGCAAAGAGAAGCGCATCCTGCCCCTTCCCTCAGCGCTACAGATGTGCAGAAAGAGTTCACGGCGTACTTCACCAACGAAGGCGATTTGGAGTGGCAGTATCTATATCTTTAATCATTTTTTAAACATTTTGTTCTCTTATTGAATCAAGTCCAAGTTCTTTCATTAAAATTCTTTCTCCCTTGAATTAAATTTGTTGTTCTCTTATATTATTTGTACCACATTAAAAATGACAACGAATGAATTTTTTTAGTACATATTAATTTTTTATTAAAGAAAATGATATGTTAATGTTATTTAAAAATCGACTTAATCGTCAGACAAACCATCAATTTCAAAAAGTTCTTCTTCGTCACTACTTATGTACGGCAATAGCGGCAGAGGTTCAGCTGCGTCTGGATCGTCTAATGCCAGCGGTCGCTGTTGTTGTTGCTCATAACCTGGGCCGTGTTGGTCATAGACCAGAATGTGTGACTGCTGGGGCACCAGCGGCTGCGGTGGCTAATTAAAAAAGGAGCGAATTAATTTTGATTTTATAGAAAAAGAGAGTAAAAAGACAAGCCATCTTCGGCACACTTACTATCATACTCACTTCGTCCAAGATGTCGAGCAGTGAACGAGCCAATTTGCGTTTCGCAAATGTAGCTTGTGCGGCTGGAAGGCTCCGCAATTCACCTGCAATATAATCGCCAAAGGGGTCGTATTCGTCCTTCTGTCTACCAATGTTAATCAATGCTTTCGCCGCCATTTCTTTGAAATTTGATTCCGTTAGCGATGACAAGGACGACGATGACGATAGCTGTGGCGTTGCTCGTTGGGAAGAAGTCTTGCGTTTGCGTCCGGACGTTGATGGCTGCTGCATTTTCGGTACACCCAAGTCATTCAAAATCGACTTATCAGTAACGGTGGACTGCTAAAAAATGCACAACAAAGCCAATTAAACGAGAACCTATGTGGAAGCGAAAAAAATTTACCAAAACCATTGACGAAGTCGATTGCGTTGAATGATGGTTATCGTTGACTTCTAAGAAAAACATATGTTTAAAATATTTCGATAGAGGCTCAGTCGATTTGTTGATGGCTTGGCCGGATTTACTACTAGCCAAATTCGTTTTATAGGAGACCCCCGGATTGGTCCACTTTGCCTTAGTCTTCCAACGTGTATTAGCCAAAACTTTCTGCTATCTCTTTTCACATTGCCGTTTTGGGCAATTTATACTCTTTATAACACTGCTCAACGGCTTGTATTAGCTTTACGATGTATTCGTGCGACCAATCTCCCTTTGATCTAGCTCTTATTTGCTTATATCTTCTCTTTTGTTTTTTGCCACAATCTGATTCCTGTGAATCAATAGGATGCCTTGGATCCTTATTATTCATATCTTCGTTCTCGATAATAAGCTGCAACAACTCAGACATTTTGTTTTTAACAAGAAGTCAGGACAACAAAATCACAAAAAAGCACGTTCAAAATTTATGGAAACTTCAAAAATATCAAAGCCGTTTACTGAAAAATGTGGCGTATGCTCATGAGCCTACTTTACCTCGTGAGCATACATCATACGAGTCAGCATACGACAAAAATTTGTCCGAATGTTAGCATACCGTCCCAAAAGGGGGTATTACACGATATGATCAGGTCGCCAACATACATTACATATGCCGACTAGCCAACAAATTTGCCAACAAACAACTTTTAGCATACATATGACGACAGAAATTTCGATATTACACGATTTGTTGTGATTCGGAAACATTTTCCAGCATACGTATGCTTATTCAGAATATCATCTAATACTAGCTGAAGTCTGACAGCTGACTGACTAGATGTGTTTGAGTTTTTATTGGCCCAGATTTGTCACATTAGTTTTTTTTTGCAGTTTACGTTTATGGAGGGGTAGCCGACAAATCTAGTGAAGACAATTCTACCTGTATACTCAATTCACATTTTAAAGTGGCAAAATTTGAAACTAAACCACAAGTTTAGAACAGCAACTCAACTTACTTAGTTAACGAGCTCGTTCACCTAGTCCAGACAAATCTAGTTGACGTTTTACACAAACTACGTATCCGAACGCCCCCATTTATAAGGATAGCTGATCTTATCTGTCAGTTCCTGCTTTTGACTTTTTCGGAAAAATTTAAGTTGTTTAAAACCGTTACATAAATTGGGAAGTACCGTTGAAAAAAGGTGGCCCGAACTGTAAGCCCAGAAAGTCCAAATCCGAAGATTGAAACAAATCCAAACAGACGTTTAGGCTGTGTACCTCAGGAGAGTACGTACAGACGGACAGAATTTCAAGACCCACTTTTTCGAATTTCCCTATCATCGGAATGTCAGAATTAACTACAATCTCAAGTTCGAAATTTTGTACGAATTCAATATCTTTCTCTTACTTCGAAAGTATAGGAGAAGGTTAAAATTGTGTGAGTCCCTATGGGCGCTGTCGACTGTGGCTCAGCGGTTAGTGAGCTTTTCTTCTGAGCGAGGGGTCGGAGGTCCGGTACCCAATACAAGTGCGTTAAATGTTTTATAATTAAAAAAAATGGTGAAACTTATTAAACAGAATTAGGACAGAATTGTGCAATTTGCTCTGAAAACTTTCAACTCGACATTTTATATTTACATTATACCATGCAATGATTTAAATCGGAAGTTGAAAATGTTAAAAAATTGAAAAAAATTAATAACTATTGTATTGTTGCCAAAGTTCGCATTCACACTGTTTGCGAGTCTTCGATTAAACTTAAAAACCTTAACATGGAAGATACGCTTCAATAGGCGTATACCTATAGTTCATAGCACGAACGTTTTGCTTGACGTAACTTAAAAATTTAAATCAAACTAACAGCTTTTTCATTGGCGTTTTTAATTTTTTTGTCATTTCATCTCCAACCATTCTCAAAAAATAAGGTGTCAAAAGGAAGGAGTAATGTTTTGTACTCTTTTATAGCTGTTTCGTTATTTTCACAATTGTATCCTTGATCTCCTTCGGTTTAGTATACATTTTATATATTTTTTTTAAGAATATTGAGGAAATAAAATGAAATTTGTAATGCCAATTGACCTGCCTGAAAAAGTGAAATTGCACCACTACCACTACATTGGTGATTACGAGGACGATTTTGAGCACATACGTAGGTACCACCTGATTAAAATAATCGGGAAAAAAGAATAAAAATATTATTGCCAACTTATAAGATGCAAATCACTACCAGCCCATTCAAAAATCGGGCGATTATGATGGAGTCAAGTGATAAATCAACTAAATTGTTAAGTGTGTGAAGATACGGGACTGGTAAACAAATTCATTTCTTATCACTCAATTAAAATGATAGCAAAATCAAAACAATTATATGAATAACCATAAAGGTTTATGGCTACCTATCTTAAGCATTTCATCTCAATGGTTCAAAAAGGTGAATGGAAAATTTTATATATCTATGTATCTATACTTGTCACTGCAAATCAGATACGATCTTATGGCATCGTGTGTAGTTTATTATGGAACAAAGTCTTACTTTGTGAGGGAAAAGGACTATTTTCTTATTGACTGCGGTAAGGGAATAGGTCCAGCTGGACATAGTTCTTGCAAATCGTCGACAAAAAGGTGAAGTAAAAATTGACACTATATGATAATATCTTCCAACCGATGTTGATGCTCGGAGACTGCATCAGTAGGACGCAACTGAGAGTTACATAGGGAGATACACTTAGACCGGATTGATAGGTGCTTTGATTAGAACAATCCTATTGCTACTGCATTAATAAGGCGTACCTACTAAGTTTATCAAATGTGGATTTGTTTTGGGTTATACGAAGGGTGACCGAAGCAGTCTATCCATATTGTCTCTAACATAGCGGGGGGAAGAAATCATTGATTAAGTCACCCTACTCCTTAGCCCAAAATTATGCAGTTGCACACTGAAGACAATTAAACTCTGTAATGTATTTGCTGATACAGCTTACGTCCGTGCGGGACAAGTCGCTCAGGTCTTAAAAAAGTTACCTCCTAGCTCCTTTCTTCTCATCAATATAGCTCCTGCAAAAATCACTGATGGGTACTCCCTTTTCACTATACTGGTCTACCTAGCAAAAAGTCTTTCTCTCAATAGCTGCATGATTTCTCTTTCAGAGACGGATGAGGGCAATACCGTTTTTCCTCTTGGACTCTTAGGACAAGCTCATCAATGAATTTATAACTAATTCTACTAATCAGGTTTAGAGATTCCTTATTCTCAAGGAAAGAAACCAGCCGTCCTGTTTCTTACGCTCCACCGGCTTTCAATTACTTTTTGGAAGGTCGGGATCTTGTAGACGAATTAGCCTCAGAAGTTGGTCCTGACCTGGGAGTTACCAGGACGGACTGGCAATCTGGCATGTTGATCCAGTTCATACCTGAAAACTCGAGGATATCTCCTGCTAGAGTTAAACTTACATAGGCCTTATGTGTTTTTGGACGGTGGGGGGTATCTACCCGTATATCAGGTTCATTTCCCTCCTCATTCAGCAACGCGAGGGCTCAATGAATGGTGTCTCTGTCCTAGGAGCTACCTATCTTCTTTCGTCTGGACCAAAGACTTATAAAGTAGACAGTCAGTTTTCCTGTAATTGCCTCACTTTCCCAGCGAATTTTAAATAAAAACTAGGCATGGTATATTTTATTAGTTTTTTTTGTATCTTCTTAAATTTTGCATTCGGGGTCTAATACCATGTTGCCACCAACTTGATTAAGCTGAAGTAATTTAAAAATCGCGATAGGCATTCCCACCGAACTTTTAAGTATTTTAGTGTGACATTTAAAATTAGTTGTCATACTTTTAATATCGTATCTACATATAAAAGCGCAAAAGAAAAATTTCCGGCAACAATTTTAAATGAGTTCAAATGCTTTGGATAAATTTTATATCCACCAGAATATATCCAAAAAGGATATAAACAATTACTATCTGCATTTTTAGTTTTTATTTTTTGACAGTTTGTTTTTGCGTGAACAGCTGAAGTCGATAACAGGTCTGTTTGATTTTATTTGTGTCTGTTCGATTTTATTTTGTGTGCATTTGCACTTAATTAAAACTTAAACACGTATAAATCACGTAATTAGTAATCATGAAAATGTATGATAAATCACATCATTAATAAGATGATTTAGCTAAATCAAGTGGATTTAGCTAAACCACGTTGGTGCGAACATGGTATAAGAGGTATTATTACCACGCCAACCAAGGTCCAATGTTTTTCGCGACCTGTTCATACGCGTTAGCTGATCTTGAATCTGAATGGCGCAGAATTGTGGAATCTTCGTTACTATTAGTTGTCAGTTATTCAGTTTTGTTGGATTTATTTTTTGTTTTTTAATGTACATATACTTTCCCAAGAGTAAGCCAGTGAAGGATGGTCCGACCCAACGTAGCCGGTTCACTTGGGTACGAAAGGACTACCACCACTAAAATTGGGTTAACAATCTTTCATTGCTTCAGAAAAACCATCCTCCGGACACTTAACAGTATCGCCCTCCGGTAATAAATGGTATACCTACTGAGCATCCCCAGAAGGGTGTGACCAAAAGAACACGAATTGGGTACCCAAACCCACATCTCCAAATATTTTCTACGCTTCTGACGGAAAATGTATCGTATTTGGATATAGAGAAAAATCATATACACAAATAATCCTAAATGAAAAATTTGGTTTGTCAGTAAAGTTAGGTTTTGTTTATGCTAGGGTGACATGCCGCAGAAACTGCAGACTAACTTGCACCAGAAGAGGCCCTTTGTGAAACTTAAGAACCTGATGTTCTCAATCTATACCGAACTATTCAAAATCTCCACCAATTTTTCTACAAAAAATATTTGGTTTTACTTTGAGTTGCCAAACACTCCGGACCAATTTTGATCTATAAACTTGATTATTAAACCATTCGTTTTACAGTAAATTTCATATAGACATACTGAATAATATGGACTGCTAGTGCTATGTCATTCTCATAGACTTCCGCGAGAAAAAATGTTCCAAAACAGCACAGGCGGTACTGCTTAGCAAAGAAACACACGCCACCGCTTAGTTTAAATTTCTATAGCATCGTATAGAAAACAGCGTCATCTATTCAAAAGGCGCAAAGCTATAAGAGTGATTCCAATTTAATAATGTATTGTTTAGTTTTGTGCAGGAATTGGGTTATTATTGGTGGTTTTGTAACATCTTTTATATCAACATATTATAGGTATCTTAAATATTTTTATTTTTTAATACTATTTTCATGCAAACGTTTTACGTTTTTCATATTTACCTCTTAATCCTATTTTATTTCTAGAGCTTATATTTTTTTACTATGGATTATTTAATCTGAAAGATATTTTCTTGAATCATTAAAGAATTAAAACGTATCCGCTTTGTCTTCTTTACAGAGTCCCTTTTTAATTTGCTGCCCAACCAAACCATGATTTTGAATTGAAGCAATCAAAAATGTTGTTTATTTTCTTATAAACATTATAGTTGGCTCTCATCTCTTGAATTTTCTTACTCCCTTATTCAAAATGAAGAGAAGCTGTAATTTTACTAAAAAAAATACCCACCTTTGGCGTGTGAAGTTAACTTTGTTTTCCGCTTTCAAACAGTACCTATTGCGTCGAGTTTTGGAACATACGTGAAGTTGGCTACTAGCAGTCCGTTAAAATAAGTCAATGGTAAATTTAGTTGTAGAAAAATATAGGTTCAAAAACTGAATTTCATTTGATATGAAGAAATACGAAGTGAATAATTTGGTGGGGCCAAACGTATTTTCGGAATAGATGCAACTTAATATTCCAAACATTGAAATAAAAAAAAAAATCATTTAGGCGCATATTTTATTATCAAAAATCATGTAAACTTAAATCCAATCCACTTAGAAGCAGTTGTCAATGCTTTCCAGGGCACCGTTGCAGAAATGCCAGGTGCTCCATGCGGACCATCCTTGTTGGCTCTTGACCTTACGGGCGCAGGTTACGGAATCCCTGATGTCATCGGTAGTGAGGGCGGTACACCTGGTGTTGCACTCGTTGTAGGAGAATTTGCCACTGGGTGGTGAGCACCAGTACAGATCGTTGATCTGGAAGATACCATAATCGTTGGATCCGTTGTAGTTGGGTGGTCCTACAGCAGCGGTGTTGTACGAGCTCTCGTGTTCGGCAATGCAAGTCCAGATGGCCAACTCAGACTTGGGCACACCAAGCCCGTACATTTCCTTGGCCAAACTGCAACGGTTGAAAACCCTTCCCAAGGCTGGAGCGGCCAAGAGTGCGACCGCTACGACAAACAGAGCGAATTTCATGATTACTGACTTGATTCTACTAGCAGAACTGATATCGACTAGAACTTATGTCGGGGCTTTTATATGAAATTTTAGGTGATCATCGACAAGAGATAAACATATCCTTATCAATCAGGGGAAATTGGTTGAATTGGCTAAGTGACGCGTAAAATAATCGCAATAGATTGTGAATGCGACTTCAAGTGGTTCAAAAGAAGGGCAGAAGTTGCTTCTACCTGTTAAAGTAAAAAGCAGTTGGCGCAAGCGGTCCACATAGGACCATCGACGTAGCTTCTCACAGTTTCGTTTGGGTGAGGTTTTATTTTGGGAACAAATGGAAATGCCGCACAGGAAAAGTCTGAAAGGCTGAAAGGGGAAAACCTGCGTGTTGGCCTCCTTAACATCATGAACCAAGATCGTGTTTAGCATAAGCTACTGCGTGAACGCCTGAAACGATTCGATTTTAAGACTGCTTATGCCAAATTTTTCAGCTTGTGCAGAATGACGTTGGAGACGTTCGCTGCTCCATTAAAGTCGGAATCAGTCTCAATGATTCTTTTGATGTCGGAAAATAATTTAGTCATGCTAGAGGTGGAGATTCACCGATGAAATATAAGTTGACATAGATCTAGTCAAGGAAATTGACATCGTCTTAGGAGGATTGGAAATGTAGAGACAATGGACACAAATGCTCCCGCAAGTAGAGCCTTGGATTACAGACTAAAGCGCCAACGCAGCACGCTCAAGTGCAATTGGACCTCAAGTGCGCAACTGGCAGCCAGCTAAATTTTTTAATTGATTGATTTGATAAAGAAAAACAAAATAAATAAATATTATTTTAAGTTTATCTAATGCAAATCATGACATGTCCATTCAAAATCAGGCGATGGGAATAGGATCAAGCTATAAATCAACTGAACTGTTAAATGTTCTAAGATACGGGAGTAACAAACAAATTCATTTCTTATCACTCAATTAAAACGATATCAGAATCAAAACAATTAAATGACTGATGACAATCTTAAACATTCCATCTTAATAGATGAAAATCCCATTGGAGAGTTTTATTTATCTGAACTACTTGTCTCCATCAAACTGATATGATTTAATAAAGTCGCGTGCCTTTTTTTATGGAACAAAGTCTATTATTGTATAACTACTTTTGGTAGATGTTAGTTCCAAGTATTAAGTCAGTATGGCGATATTGACTTTTTCCCTGCTTTCCTTCAATGCTGCTAAAACAGTTGGGCAAATTCCAATGCATGTAATAGCCGTCTATAACTTTTTTAACAAGTAAAAGACTGCGGTGAACAGCACTCCACGATATTTTTACAACTAATCGCTCATGAATTGCCGCTTAATAAATGGACGTGACGCTTAAGACGCTCTGCCGCTTGCCGCTCAGTTCGTGGCCTTAGCCCAAAGGATATTAGAAGGCCACCCAATAATAATTAACGAGCTATATGAATTTCGCAGCTCTCGTCCTACTGGAGACTATGTAGCCATACATTCGGATCTTTCTTTTAGCAGCCATCCAGCAGGATAGAGCAACGGTGCATACCTCAAGAGCCACATCCCAAATTCTGAGGGCTGTATTTGCGGGTCGCCTAATCTTTCCTTTTTTTTGGCGGTTTGCACTGGCTGGTAAAATCGCCTGATTTAACCATTTCAGACTTTATTTTATGTTTTTTTTGAGTCAACAAGCATCAGACCCTTGAAGCACTGACAGAGCCAATTAGCCGATATTATTTTCTCGACTTAATGGAAACAAATTTTAAACATCAAATAAACGTAATCATTCGTAAAAAGCCATAGCACATCGGGTAAACATTTTTTGCGCCACCTGTATAAATCGAAAAAAAATGTTTATCGTATCGGAAATAATTACTATTGTTTTAAATCTTCGGAATAGACAATGTTTACTGTTGTATTGTTTACAATATGTAACAAACTCGGATTTTGCCTTGAACCCACTCTTAAAAATTCATCATAAAGCTGGCCATGAGAAAAATCTAGCCCAATAAATTAAAAGGACGAATGTCCATGAGCTCTATTAATTTCTTTTCCTTTACAAAATGTGCAAACTTTATTCATTCTACCTTTTACTGTTTTGTTGTTATTTTTGTAACGTAATCATATGCTGCCCAAAACTGAGTAGATGCCTGCTGTTGCTGCGTTTTAAACCTGAATTTTTCTTCAATAATACCGTTGACCTTTTTGGGTCACAGGATTACTCTGACAAATTTGTCCTCTTTTTTAAAATGAAGTCTTCTTTATGATACATATCTCAAAAATCAATATTAATTTGAGATTTAAGCTGTTCAAGATTTCTTTTTTCGAGATTTTAGTTCAGGGATTTTCTCATTTACATGTTTTTTTTTTTTTGGATATTTTCTTTTCAAAATAATTGTTTTCTATATTATGTTTTTCTGCTTATCAGACCTATTGCCATCATTACAACCCATTTTGCAGCTGTTGTGACTGCCAGAATCTCATTACTCCCTTACTGCCAATACATCCCTTTCTGTAGATCTTCGTCATATTTTTCAGATTGATGAGTTTCCGTCCAATTGTAGGCAGACTAATATCTACGCATCCGCAGTTCTTTGTCCATGTGTTAATTGCGGATAAAGCTCTTGTTAGTTGGTCACTGATAGTGACCACTGACATTTCTGCATGTGCATTATCCGTTTAATAATAAGGTTTGCTAGTACTCTCTGGACTTTGAAAGCTGCGAGAGCGCATTTCTCCACCATGCTGACAACAATGACAACATTACGGAGCCCTGCCCTCTTATCGCGTAATACGACGTCGTTTCGACGATACCATAGTTATAAAGTATCTGCGCTAAAATGGTTGAATCGTCCGGACGATGTCGCGTCGTTTTGGACAAATCACTAATGCTTCGTATAACTCGTTCAACTGTCAAATTCCCACGAATGAACGATTGCGATTTTGCAATCGTTTCGTCGTTTTTGGTGCATTTTCTCAGTTTGATTCGGGCTGAGAGAAATATTAGCAAATATTTAAAGGAAACATACACTTATGTTCTCTTTGGAAAGAATTTTCTTTTACTGGAGTGGTAAAAGAATTAATTTTGTGGAAAAAATAACTGTGATAGCATTTTTTAAGAACTTCAAATGAATTTTGTTTTATAATGTCATTTAGTTATGCAATAGGAAACGAAATACAGATATAAAATTGTATTTATTGAATTCTCCAATTCTTTCCTCCCGTTCATGGACAGTTCACCATCCAGTCTATGGTTTTTTATTTTCACTCCAAAGTCCATTGATCTATTGGTGGCCTCAGTGAATGTTGTAAATCCTGCGAAATACCCTTACCGTTATATTTAAATTTTAAAGACCAAGTTTTTTGCCTCTTATTTGAACACATATAACCAATCTGTTTATCACAATTCCTTTTCGATTATTCAACGCGTCACTTAGCCATGTCAACCAATTTCCCCTGATTGATAAGGATATGTTTATCTCTTGTCGATGATCACCTAAAATTTCATATAAAAGCCCCGACATAAGTTCTAGTCGATATCAGTTCTGCTAGTAGAATCAAGTCAGTAATCATGAAATTCGCTCTGTTTGTCGTAGCGGTCGCACTCTTGGCCGCTCCAGCCTTGGGAAGGGTTTTCAACCGTTGCAGTTTGGCCAAGGAAATGTACGGGCTTGGTGTGCCCAAGTCTGAGTTGGCCATCTGGACTTGCATTGCCGAACACGAGAGCTCGTACAACACCGCTGCTGTAGGACCACCCAACTACAACGGATCCAACGATTATGGTATCTTCCAGATCAACGATCTGTACTGGTGCTCACCACCCAGTGGCAAATTCTCCTACAACGAGTGCAACACCAGGTGTACCGCCCTCACTACCGATGACATCAGGGATTCCGTAACCTGCGCCCGTAAGGTCAAGAGCCAACAAGGATGGTCCGCATGGAGCACCTGGCATTTCTGCAACGGTGCCCTGGAAAGCATTGACAACTGCTTCTAAGTGGATTGGATTTAAGTTTACATGATTTTTGATAATAAAATATGCGCCTAAATGATTTTTTTTTTTATTTCAATGTTTGGAATATTAAGTTGCATCTATTCCGAAAATACGTTTGGCCCCACCAAATTATTCACTTCGTATTTCTTCATATCAAATGAAATTCAGTTTTTGAACCTATATTTTTCTACAACTAAATTTACCATTGACTTATTTTAACGGACTGCTAGTAGCCAACTTCACGTATGTTCCAAAACTCGACGCAATAGGTACTGTTTGAAAGCGGAAAACAAAGTTAACTTCACACGCCAAAGGTGGGTATTTTTTTTAGTAAAATTACAGCTTCTCTTCATTTTGAATAAGGGAGTAAGAAAATTCAAGAGATGAGAGCCAACTATAATGTTTATAAGAAAATAAACAACATTTTTGATTGCTTCAATTCAAAATCATGGTTTGGTTGGGCAGCAAATTAAAAAGGGACTCTGTAAAGAAGACAAAGCGGATACGTTTTAATTCTTTAATGATTCAAGAAAATATCTTTCAGATTAAATAATCCATAGTAAAAAAATATAAGCTCTAGAAATAAAATAGGATTAAGAGGTAAATATGAAAAACGTAAAACGTTTGCATGAAAATAGTATTAAAAAATAAAAATATTTAAGATACCTATAATATGTTGATATAAAAGATGTTACAAAACCACCAATAATAACCCAATTCCTGCACAAAACTAAACAATACATTATTAAATTGGAATCACTCTTATAGCTTTGCGCCTTTTGAATAGATGACGCTGTTTTCTATACGATGCTATAGAAATTTAAACTAAGCGGTGGCGTGTGTTTCTTTGCTAAGCAGTACCGCCTGTGCTGTTTTGGAACATTTTTTCTCGCGGAAGTCTATGAGAATGACATAGCACTAGCAGTCCATATTATTCAGTATGTCTATATGAAATTTACTGTAAAACGAATGGTTTAATAATCAAGTTTATAGATCAAAATTGGTCCGGAGTGTTTGGCAACTCAAAGTAAAACCAAATCTTTTTTGTAGAAAAATTGGTGGAGATTTTGAATAGTTCGGTATAGATTGAGAACATCAGGTTCTTAAGTTTCACAAAGGGCCTCTTCTGGTGCAAGTTAGTCTGCAGTTTCTGCGGCATGTCACCCTAGCATAAACAAAACCTAACTTTACTGACAAACCAAATTTTTCATTTAGGATTATTTGTGTATATGATTTTTCTCTATATCCAAATACGATACATTTTCCGTCAGAAGCGTAGAAAATATTTGGAGATGTGGGTTTGGGTACCCAATTCGTGTTCTTTTGGTCACACCCTTCTGGGGATGCTCAGTAGGTATACCATTTATTACCGGAGGGCGATACTGTTAAGTGTCCGGAGGATGGTTTTTCTGAAGCAATGAAAGATTGTTAACCCAATTTTAGTGGTGGTAGTCCTTTCGTACCCAAGTGAACCGGCTACGTTGGGTCGGACCATCCTTCACTGGCTTACTCTTGGGAAAGTATATGTACATTAAAAAACAAAAGATAAATCCAACAAAACTGAATAACTGACAACTAATAGTAACGAAGATTCCACAATTCTGCGCCATTCAGATTCAAGATCAGCTAACGCGTATGAACAGGTCGCGAAAAACATTGGACCTTGGTTGGAGTGGTAATAATACCTCTTATACCATGTTCGCACCAACGTGGTTTAGCTAAATCCACTTGATTTAGCTAAATCATCTTATTAATGATGTGATTTATCATACATTTTCATGATTACTAATTACGTGATTTATACGTGTTTAAGTTTTAATTAAGTGCAAATGCACACAAAATAAAATCGAACAGACACAAATAAAATCAAACAGACATGTTATCGACTTCAGCTGTTCACGCAAAAACAAACTGTCAAAAAATAAAAACTAAAAATGCAGATAGTAATTGTTTATATCCTTTTTGGATATATTCTGGTGGATATAAAATTTATCCAAAGCATTTGAACTCATTTAAAATTGTTGCCGGAAATTTTTCTTTTGCGCTTTTATATGTAGATACGATATTAAAAGTATGACAACTAATTTTAAATGTCACACTAAAATACTTAAAAGTTCGGTGGGAACGCCTATCGCGATTTTTAAATTACTTCAGCTTAATCAAGTTGGTGGCAACATGGTATTAGACCCCGAATGCAAAATTTAAGAGAAGATACAAAAAAAACTAATAAAATATACCATGCCTAGTTTTTATTTAAAATTCGCTGGGAAAGTGAGGCAATTACAGGAAAACTGACTGTCTACTTTATAAGTCTTTGGTCCAGACGAAAGAAGATAGGTAGCTCTTAGGACAGAGACACCATTCATTGAGCCCTCGCGTTGCTGAATGAGGAGGGAAATGAACCTGATATACGGGTAGATACCCCCCACCGTCCAAAAACACATAAGGCCTATGTAAGTTTAACTCTAGCAGGAGATATCCTCGAGTTTTCAGGTATGAACTGGATCGACATGCCAGATTGCCAGTCCGTCCTGGTAACTCCCAGGTCAGGACCAACTTCTGAGGCTAATTCGTCTACAAGATCCCGACCTTCCAAAAAGTAATTGAAAGCCGGTGGAGCGTAAGAAACAGGACGGCTGGTTTCTTTCCTTGAGAATAAGGAATCTCTAAACCTGATTAGTAGAATTAGTTATAAATTCATTGATGAGCTTGTCCTAAGAGTCCAAGAGGAAAAACGGTATTGCCCTCATCCGTCTCTGAAAGAGAAATCATGCAGCTATTGAGAGAAAGACTTTTTGCTAGGTAGACCAGTATAGTGAAAAGGGAGTACCCATCAGTGATTTTTGCAGGAGCTATATTGATGAGAAGAAAGGAGCTAGGAGGTAACTTTTTTAAGACCTGAGCGACTTGTCCCGCACGGACGTAAGCTGTATCAGCAAATACATTACAGAGTTTAATTGTCTTCAGTGTGCAACTGCATAATTTTGGGCTAAGGAGTAGGGTGACTTAATCAATGATTTCTTCCCCCCGCTATGTTAGAGACAATATGGATAGACTGCTTCGGTCAACCTTCGTATAACCCAAAACAAATCCACATTTGATAAACTTAGTAGGTACGCCTTATTAATGCAGTAGCAATAGGATTGTTCTAATCAAAGCACCTATCAATCCGGTCTAAGTGTATCTCCCTATGCAACTCTCAGTTGCGTCCTACTGATGCAGTCTCCGAGCATCAACATCGGTTGGAAGATATTATCATATAGTGTCAATTTTTACTTCACCTTTTTGTCGACGATTTGCAAGAACTATGTCCAGCTGGACCTATTCCCTTACCGCAGTCAATAAGAAAATAGTCCTTTTCCCTCACAAAGTAAGACTTTGTTCCATAATAAACTACACACGATGCCATAAGATCGTATCTGATTTGCAGTGACAAGTATAGATACATAGATATATAAAATTTTCCATTCACCTTTTTGAACCATTGAGATGAAATGCTTAAGATAGGTAGCCATAAACCTTTATGGTTATTCATATAATTGTTTTGATTTTGCTATCATTTTAATTGAGCGATAAGAAATGAATTTGTTTACCAGTCCCGTATCTTCACACACTTAACAATTTAGTTGATTTATCACTTGACTCCATCATAATCGCCCGATTTTTGAATGGGCTGGTAGTGATTTGCATCTTATAAGTTGGCAATAATATTTTTATTTTTTTTCTCGATTATTTTAATCAGATAGTATACCTAAGTATGTGCTCAAAATCGTCCTCGTAATCACCATCATTACAAATTTCATTTTATTTTCTCAATATTCTTAAAAAAAATATATAAAATGTATACTAAACCGAAGGAGATCAAGGATACAATTGTGAAAATAACGAAACAAAAAGCATTTCAAAAAATTAAATGTATTATGCGAAAGGGAAAATTTGCTTTACGTAAACGCCTTAGTTTTTGTTTTCCTACTAGCAAACATTAAAAAGCGGTTTTGTTTAAATCTTTTTTTCATATAATGAAATGCTTTGGTTCTTAACAGTCTTTTCCGTTTGGGGTGTTTCACTAATATTTTCATTTGACTAAATAAAAATTATTTATTTTATTGTATATGTACGAATACGAAGCAATATTGATTCTCTTTTCTTGGGTTATTTTTCACAAAAGTAGTCACGAGTCTGTCTTTTACCGTCACGGAGCTATAAAAGAGTACAAAACATTACTCCTTTCTTTTTGACACCTTAATTTTTGAGGATTGTGGGAAATGAAATGACAAAAAAAAAATTAAAAACGCCAATGAAAAAGCTGTGTTTGTTTGCCCGAAATTTTTAAGTTACGTGAAGCAAAACGTTTGTCCGATAAAATATAGGTATACGCCTATTGAACCGTAGCTTCCATGTAAAGATTGTTTAGTTAAATCGAAGACTTGTCAATCTGTGTGAATGTGAACTTTGGAAACAGTATTGAATTTTCTTCAATTTTTTAACATTTCCAACGTCCGATTTAAATCAATGCGTGGTACATAAAGGGGTTTTCAATAAGAACGCTACAAAAGTTTTAAATAAAACAAAAACGGTTTTGGATATCAATGCAATTGTTTATTCCTGTGAAAGTACGTTCGATGCCATTATGTATGGAACTCGATTTCTTTTGCATGGCCACCACGGGCACCCTTGCAGAAGTCCAGACGCTGAACCCAATTTTCGACGGTTTTCAAGCATAAATCGGCCGATGCTGCTGCAAATTCACGTTCGATACTCGTACGAAGTTCATCAATCGTCGCTGGCTTGTTGGCCATAGACTTGACGTAGCCCCACAGGAAATAGTCTAACGGCGTCAAATCGCCCGACGTAGAGCGGCCAAGCGACTGGACCATTTCGTGAGATAACACGTTCTCCAAACTTGGTTTCCAATAAATTGATTGTGACATTCGCTTTGTGGCTTGTGGCGCCGTCCTGTTGGAACCACATGTCCTCCAAGTCCATATCATCCAATTGGGGCCAAATATATTCGGTTATCATTGAACGGTAGCGATTCCCATTCACAGTAACGTGCCGGTCTTGATCATCACGGAAGAAGAACGGCCCAATGACGCCGTCGGCCCATAAACCACACCAAACCGTATTTTTTTCGGGATGCATAGAGTACGTGTGGATTGCTGCCAGACCAATACAGCATATTTTGTTTATTGACGAAGCCATTCAGCCAGAAATGAGCCTCATTGCTGAAGATGATTTTTCGATGAAAATCCGAATCATTTTCAAGTTGTTGCTCAGCCCAATTCACGAACATACGACGCTTCTGGTGGTCAAGCGGCTTCAGTTCTTGCGTCAATTTAATCTTGTAAGGATGTAGGCCAAGATCTTTTCGCAAAATTCGCCACAACGACGTCACAGAGATGCCCAACGCTTGAGAACGACGTGTGAGAGACACATTTGGGCTTTCTTCAACTGAAGCCCCAGCGGCAGCAATAGTCTCGACACTACGGGCACTTCTTTGTCTCACTGGCACAGGAACATTTTGTACTGTGCCTGTGGATTCAAATTTTTTGAACTAGACGCTCAATTGTTGATCTGCTAGGACGATTATGACGACCATAAATTGGACGTAGCGTTCTTAACGTTGAGGCCACTGACTCCGAATTTCGAGAGTAAATTGTAATAATTTCGACTCGTTGTTGGCTCGTATATCTTTCCATCATCAAATGGCAAACCTTACTGAAGAGAAATTTCAAAAGAGCGGCAAGAAATTCGGCGTTGTTTGCTGTCCCTGTCGCTCTACTTTTGTAGCATCCCTGTTGAAAAACCCTTTATTATGCTAATGTTAAGGTTTTCAGCGGAAATTGTTCAATTCCGTTCCAATAGGTACTGTTTTATAAGTAAGTGAAGCAAACATAAGCACTAGCTCTTTTGGTTCACGACGGAATCGGAAAAACTCAAATGTCATCAAACATTGCATTTTCAAACTAAACGGTTATTTCTTTAAGTGCTGAGTACGCCATCCGTTGTAGAAATTTGGAAATTATTTTTAAATATAAATCGTTGCAGTTGCAATTTTTCAATAATGGAAAATTAGGAATGGCGCGCAGATGTTTCATACTTTCGCCGCACTGCTTATGTTTACTTCACTTTTCCTCGCAGGTTTGTATGAAACTGAGATTTCACTAGCAGTGTTTTTGAATTTTTTAGAACAGTTGCAAATGCGAACCGTTTTTCCAGTTGTTCTTTATGTCGTTTTCCATTGGTTTCACTCGGGGATTCACTCATTCTGAAATCCAATGGAACAAGAAAACTGCTTCTGGTTTAATTGACGACAGTATTGGTAAAGCGCCAAAAAATAATCTACGGCTGCTGTCAGTTGTGTTATATAAAATACACAAATTGCACTTGTGTATGTGCTTCTTGAGTGGATTCTGACTTCAAATCGAGAAGCAAATTTCTCTTCTCAGAATCAACAGAAGAGTATTTTTTGTGCCAATGGAACGGTTTCAGAAGTGATTTTTTCGATTCCGGACTCTCCCGGACGCTTCTTTTTGCCCAATGGAAAACGCCATTACTGAACACTCTCAATCAATTTATAGTGATTTCTGATTTAAAACGCGTTCCACCACAAGTCAACAAGTAGGTTCAAAAATACAAACTCAAAGCAGTTATATTTTATATCCTTATTACTCCATCTATAGTTTCATCCCATAAGTATAAACAATCTATAACGTCAATTACTAGCAAATGCAACAACCTTCTTAACTAAACTTACCACGATTAAAGTGTACAACACCAACGTTGGTGTAAAAATGACACTTGATTTATGTGTAATAATGTTTGCTATTGCTGGTTGGTAGCCAGTAGCCTCCGTTGTCATGAGAGAATTGTCAAAACAATAACAAAAATTGCGACCATCACTCGCATTGATTGATTAACACAAATTGAAAAAGGATTTCACCAGACTTGCTTTAAATAAAATGTCCAAAAATATTCGCAGTAAACAAGTAGTGAAAACGGTAATAATTTGACTTTAAATTTAACAATTAGTTGGCACAATATTCTCACTGTGTGCACTGAAAATCGCTATTCTCCATCCCTTAACCAAGTCGCACTGTATGTCACTTGATTTGGGTTATTTATTTCAATTCCAACCGCTAACAACGGAAGTGGAATGGATGAACACAAAATAAAAACGAAAAGAATTTCATTCGAGCTACAGCAACAAATTTTTGTTTCCAATTTGAAAAGTTGTTGTGTTGTTTAAATGGATTAATTTAAATTCATTGAGTCGGATATTGAGTGCTTAATTAATAAACGTTGGCTTTGAAGAAATGGTGATAGTAAGCATACGCAGAATAGTAGCACAATGAAAAATATTATTTTCTGGTAATTGAGGTCGCGACAATATCTACATATTTAATATTTCTGCAAAGGACCATGTATTCGTGTATAATCGACCAGACTGTAATTACTTATTACTGACAACATTCCGTTCTATACTACAAATCCGAAAGCGTATGTGATTGGTGTACGTGTTGTCAAAGAGGTGGCCTGAGCTAACCTTCCTTCACAAGTTGCGGAACTTCCCAAGTTCAATACCCAATAAGTAACATTATACAAACGCAGAACCCACTTCGACATGTTTTCTGATAGAAAATTAACCATAAGTACCTATAGGTTTAAACGGTCGTATTCGTATAAATGGTACCATACCACCGACTCCGTAAGGGGCCGGTTATAGCGATACGTAAAATGCAACCGAAAAAAATTTCCTTTGCTTTTTTAGACCACTTAAAGTTAATTGTTGAACTCAATCTTGGTCTTAATATGTTGCTTATGAATTATAAAGTTAGTTTATCAAAAAAAAAATAAGCAAATTAACTTTACATTTTCCAAAAATTATGTTTATTAATTTTTCTGTACGTAAAATTTTGTTCGTTCAGAAAAATAAATGAATTCTTTTTCTACAAAAATTTAAGATAATTTACTTACTTTTTTTTTTTGATAAACTAACTTTACAATTCCTAAGCAACATTTTAAGACCAAAACTGAGTTCAATATTTAGTTGAAGTGGTTAAAAAAAGCAAACGAAAATTTTTACGGTTTGGTTTTTCGTGTCGCTGTAACTGCACTCTAAGTTAAGAGGAATCTCATCTAAAGTTGTTTAAATTCGATAATGAAAATAGAGCCCGGGTTGTCATCTGTCAAAATGACAAATATGACAGATTTACTATTGGATAAGAGTTTATTTTTTGTCTGGCTAATATTTTTCTGAACAGGCACACTCGATGGTTAACAGGTGGAACGTGGAATAACCCTGGATTAAAATTAACCAAGGTTGAACAAACTGGATGTAGGTACCCTGGCTAAAAATAAAGTCACTTTTTCTACGTCAGCCACATATACAGAATCACGAAATTCGAGATTAAGTTTGTCGGCTTAATCACAGTTAACGTCAACTGAAGAAACTGTTCATGTGACCTATGCTATCCAATCAAATCAGAGACACATCAGCTAACTGTCAGACTAACTTAACTTGTCTAAAGAAAAAACTTGAAGTTCAGTCAACTTGCTAAAGCTTCGCTTAAGTCGCGTTGTCTTTCAGTCTGCCAACATCTTTATGTTCCCATAATATAAATGCGTTTTTGGCAGTTAAACGTCGAGATAGCTTCTGAAATTCCTGTTTGCGATGAATATAGAATACATATTATAAGTCTGTTCCTTTACTTTTGTAGTACAAATGAAAAAATGATAGTGGAGGGGATGAAAGCTCTCTCAGAGGGGGAAACTTACGCAAAAGTTAAGGAACGCTTTTGTTATAACCTGTGAAAAATGACAGATACGAATATTGCACCCAAATGCCAAATAGAGCAACAAATTCAAATCAGCTGTCAATTCTCAGCCGACTGACAGTTGTTACAATTCTGACGCAAACAAATTTGTTGAGTAGAAACTAGTAAGAGGGGAAATATCTTGCTCTCTCGAAACCGCTCTCTTTAACGAATTTTTCGAGTTGAGGAACGACAATTGAGTAAAATGCGTAAGAATTCGTAAAAATCTTAAGATTTAAAAGTAAAGAAACAGAACTTATAATACTGTACAGGTGCCTACATGTTTAAAGAAAGGAAATGAACATTCATGTAGAGATTTCTTTTTGAAACAAAATTGTTCATTTTTAGTATAACTTGAATACATGTCGGATTAGGCAGTTTTATAACTTTTCGTTTATCGATATTAAATAAGCTGTCGTTAGGGAAAAAAGAAACAAGTGTACAGAAAACATGTGTGAGTATGAAAGGGAAATATGTGCAACTGTATTTTTTTGGGCCTCTACCTAAGCAAAGCCAAGTTATGCCACGTTCCCACCAAACTGAAATCGCGAGGTTTCGATGAACTTTAACTGAAACCTCGTAAGTCGTCCCCACCCAGTTGAAGTGACTTAAGTCATAAGCTGTCAATTTTGAAAATATTACTTACCTCGTTGAAAACACTTGTTTATTATGATATTTTTAACTTTCTCGTATACGTAGTAAGAGAAAGGTATTGTAATCGTACAAAAAATCGAACTCGAGATTTTAATCAAATCTAACATTACGATGATAGAGGAACTCGAAAAAGTGGGTCTCGCAATTCTGTCCGTCTGTCCGTCTGTCCGTCTGTCCGTCTGTCCGTCTGTCCGTCCTTCCTGAGCTCTACAGCGCAAACGGCTGGACGGATTTCAACCAAACTTCGGATTTGGAGTTGGTGGGCTTACAGTTCGGGGCCACTTTTTTTTTTGCACGTTAAGTGTTGCCGTTCTAACGGTATTCAGCAATTTTGAGTTTTTCGAAAACGGCTCTAACGATTTCAACCAAAATTGTTATTTGGGCTTAAGTAGGTGTAACTAAGATGGCTGCATACTCAGTTTTCCGCAGAAAAATCGAATAACGGTAATTTTGAAAATTGGTCATATCTCAAAAACGGTCAAAACTATTTCGACAAAAATTCATATTTAAGGTAATACGGTCATTCCCAACATGATGGCAAACTCAGTTTTTCCCTAAATCATCGTTCAACGGACTATTTTGGAAAAATTTTGTTTTTTAAGACTTTATTTAATTATGGTTTACTTGGAAACGGCTTTAACGATTTTAACCAAAATGTATATTTGCGCTATGGTATATGGGGTAAACATGGCTGCATACCCAGTTTTTGGCTAAAATGTCGAATAACGGTACTTTCGAAAAGTGGCCTTATCTCGAAAACGGTCAATACGATTGCAACAAAAATTATTTTTTTATGTAATATGGTCATTCCTAACATGATAGCAAACTCAGTTTTTCTCTAAATTGTCTATAATGGATTTTTGAAAAAAGGCATATTTTGAGAATTTGGTTTTCTTTTGTTTTACCAACACGAAAACGGCTAAAGCGATTTTCACCAAAATGCATACTTGAAGTATATTTGACGTTTTTAACATTATTAAGTCCTTCATTTTCAATTCTAAACACCGGAAACGCTGATTTTAAAAACTGTTCAGATCTCGAAAACGCGATTTTCGATTTGGATAAAACTTTAAAAACCAAGTAATACTAACATCCTGAACAATACCCTATACTCAATTTTTAGCTAAATAGTTGAGCAACATTATTTTTCAAACTCAACATTGCAATATTTGTTACTATTTTGTACGTATTATTTTCCAAAATCAGCTTTTAAGATTTTGACTAAAATGCTTATTTACGATAACATAAGTATTGTTAATAAAACCCCCTACTTAGTTTTTCTTAGAGAAACGCAAATAATGCCGTCTTATAAACATTACCGCAAACGTTTTTTGCAACCATTTTTTTTCAACCATATTAATAATGAACCTTAAAATAATTCCAAACAATTGGAGTCTACACTATCAGAAACCCGCACTTCATTTACCCCAAACAAGTGCAAATTCGAAAACAAATCTCTGAATTCTTACATCACAAACCCTACTTCGAGTCATGGCCACCGGCCACCTACCAGCATCACCAATTTGAAAAATCTGGTTTTATAGCCTATAAACAATAATAAAAGAAAAATAAACCAACCAAACTGATGATATGAACGAGAAAGTTTCGTGCGATCCAGTCGTGCACTTTATTTTTTTATTTTGACGTCCACAAATGAACACAAAATAAACCAAAGTTCACGCTGTAGGCTTGTTCGGTTTTATAACCTCTCGCGGGCGGATGAACTCAGAGGGATTTCGACTAGAATTCGCTAAAATTCCAAGATTTCGACACGTAAAAAATGTATGGCGAAACCTCGGAGATTTGTAAACATTTTACGAAACCTCGCGGTTTCGGTTGGTGGGAACATGGCATAAAGTAGTAAACGAATGCGCAAAGCTCGACTTTCAGTTTGCTATTTAAACTGCATGGGACAGATATATTCGTTTGTCGGCAGTCAATGCTTATGAAGGCGTAAGAATGAGATAACATGTTGTAACATGATGTTCTAATAAATACAAGTTCCGGCGACCATCATTTCTACAAACATTACTGATTAAAAACATGTCAAATGAGTGATAGTAATTGGTTTTAGTAAATTTAATCAACAAATCATTAATAAATTATTAGATATAAATAAATAATAACTGTCCGTTCATAACTTCCGGAATCCATTTTGTTTTATTACTTACTTTACTTACTTTTGGTGGCGCTTACAGTCCGGGGTGGACCACGGCCTCAACTACAAAGCCCCTCCAGCCAGCTCGGTCCCTCGCCAGCTGCCTCCAGTTACGCACACCAAGTTGGATTAGGTCGCTCTCCATTTGTGCGCGCCACCTTAGGTGGGGTCTTCCTCTGCTGCGCTGTCCCTCAGGGGTGGATTCGAAGACTCGTCGGGCTGGTGCGTTGTTGTCCATACGCTCCACGTGTCCCAGCCATCTCAGCCGTTGTATTTTCAGCTTTTTGAATAGGTCAGCGTCGCTGTATAGCCCGTAGAGTTCGTCTTCTTCTTCTCCACACTCCATTGACACAAACTGGACCGAATATCACTCGAAGAATCTTTCTCTCAAAGCATCCCAGAAGGTTCTCATCCGCTTTTGACAAGGTCCATGCTTCTGCACCATACAGCAGGACCGGGATGATTAAGGTCTTATATAGTACCTCCTTGGTTCTATGAGAGAGGGCTTTACTTCTTAGATGCCTTCTTAGCCCGAAGAAACAGCGATTGGCAAGAGTGATTCTTCGCTTGATCTCTGCGCTGATGTCATTTTGCGAAGTGATAGTGGAGCCCAGGTATACAAAGTCTTTAACTACTTCGAAGTTGTATCTGTCCATCGTGACGTTTTGTCCGAGTCGCCGATGTTGAGAGTCCTTTCTCGTTGACAGCATATTGTCCTCATTAACAGCCAGACCCATCTTCGCCGCGTCCGTTTCAATGCTTGCAAATGCGCCACTGACAGCTCGCCGCGTTCTCCCAATAATATCACTATCATCGGCATAGGCAATTAGTTGAACGGACTTTTGAAAAATTGTACCTCTGGTGTTGGCTTGCGAGTTTCGTACAATTGCTTCCAGAACGATGTTTAAGAAAGTACATGATAGCTCGTCGCCTTGTCTTAAACCTTTTTCGACATCAAATGATTCGGTGGTGTTCTTGCCGACTTTGACGGAGCAGCGAGATGTCTCCATCGTCATCCTGCACAAACGGACGAGTTTGGCGGGGATGCCCAAACTTGACATGGCTTTGTATAGTTCGTCCCTATATACGCTATCAGACGCGACTTTAAAGTCGATAAATAGATGGTGTGTATCGATCTGAAATTCCTGGGTTTTTTCTAAGATCTGTCGGAGTGTGAAAATTTGGTCGATGGTTGAGTTTCCTGGCCTAAAACCACACTTATATGAATGAGTCTGTGATGATGTATTTAATTTTGTTGGCTATTTTTCAAACTGGAAGCCGTCATGCTGACTCCTCTATCAATCCTCATAGTATAGTAAACAGATATTCCAAGATTCGCTCAGCAGATTTCATTTCTTTTCTGAATGACACTAAAATATAACTTACAGCCTTCCTCCATTTTTTTTTTGATTTCTAACCACTCTATTTTCTTTCAGCAACCTAAATTGGAAACCCTTAAAAAATCTTCAAGTGTCAGTTCATCAAGTGAGACCAAGAAATTGCCAACAAAGCCGACTGCGTCGTCTAGGACTACTACCTCAATCAAAGATGAAGAGAAAAAGAAGCCGCAGGCAACTCGAAACCCTGTACCGCCGACCTCCGTAAAACGAATATCAAATGGAACCTCATCAAGATTACCAGCCGCCAAGGCTACCACTTCTAGGTCCAATTCAATAACTGCTTCAAAAACACCAAAAATTACTACTCGATCAGTGTCCGATATAAAGAAGCAGCCAATACCCGCCAAACTCAGTCCTTCCACTGCAAAGGCCATCCCCGTTAGACCACCTTCGAGTAAACCAAATATGGTGACGTCCACAGTTCACAACGTGACAGTATCTTCGCCGCCCTCAAAACGCCGGGAGGTACCAATCGAGCCAATCATTGAAGAAAAGGATCCGAAACTACGAAGCAATAGCAGAACCCTGAGTCCCGACGAAATCGTCATTCTCAAAAGAAAGTTGGTTGAAGCAAAACCCGAAGAAGGTCAACCGCCGAAGACTCATGCCTCCGTCAAAGTAAAGGAACCGGTATCATTTGAGGTAACGTTTGATGAGAATCAAAAAGAGTTGGGCAAAAGCCCTTCTCCTGCGGACTCAGGTCCCGACTATGACGACGACTTTGAGTCATATGAGTCCGACTTTGAGACGGGCTCGTCGTCGGCAGAAGCTATATCGCAGTCATCAAGGTCATCAGAGGACAGTCCACAAAATAGTCGCGACAGCCCGTCATTGTCCAGTGAGACTGATCCAGAAGACGACGATGAAGAGTCCGAACTTACTCAGTTTCCCATTACAGTCATTCATCGAGATAAAGAGCAGGAGCGGAAACTAGATTCCGGTAACTACGACCTCAACTCGAAGAAACGTCGAACGGCCGAAGTGTTCGACAGCCTCGACACCATAGCCAACTATGAGCAACTCGACTCAGGCATAAGCTATGAGAACAGCATTCTCACTACGTGCCTCGAGTCGGGATCAGTGTCTTGTCATGTCAGCAATCCTACTTTCCAGCCCGGATCGATCGTATTTGGAGGTTACTCGGGTTTCTTCTCTCGTCCGAGCATTACGAAGCGAGGACAAGAGATAATGTCCAAGATCCAATTTGACACCATCGCGTTCACGTTGCTCGAATTGAAACCCATTCCGTACGAGACCTACATGCGAATGTTCGGCTGCTCTAATACGGAGCAATCTGCAACACAAACTATGGAAGACCGTGCGGAAAGCGAGTGCCAGACCGATGTGGAGGAATTACGATCAGTTTGGACGCAGCATCCCCCGCAATACAGTCCGCTTACTCTACAGGCTTCAGCTGGAAGCGCCACTTGCACTGGCGAACTAACGGATGACGAAAACCCTAAGCCGAATCAACACGAAGACATATTCGACAACACGATCAGAGCTCTCTCAAAATGGCGGCAAGATACAAGTATGTCGGCCAAAACAGTTCGAAAGAAGCCAGTCGACTTTGAACGGCTTAACACGTTTCTGAACAACTCGTCCCTTCTGATCTCAAGGATTCTTTCGTCAAATACTACGAATCTACGTTTAGATACACATGATCTGCCACAGCTCAGTATCGGCTTCTACAAACTCAACACCAGCTTGCTAAACGCTCTGAAAGTGGTTCGGGTATTCGCTAATACCAAGTTCAATCTAATCTTGACGGTACATGAGAGCATAGCCAACGTTTACCACAATGACTTCACCAACCTGATCATGGTTTGGAACAGTGGAGAGGCCAGTAAGCCGGTCCGCTTACTATCCACTTGGAGCGAAGTTTGTCGAGCCGAGATATGTAACGAGTCACCGGATATCGTGCTTTGCGGTCTAAGAGATGGCAGTGTTGCAATGTGGGACCTAAGGGAAACTTATTCGTTCTGTTCGAAGTTGGACGGCTACTTGACTCATTTTGCGCCAACGCATTCAAACACACCCAGCTGGGGTGGAGCGGATATGTGCTCGTTTGATTTTGGAGCCATAGTTGACGTAAAGAGCTTTCGTTCACCGCTGAAGACCGGCGTGGAAACATTTAAGACTGTTCAGGTAAGCAGATTGATGTTGTCTTTTTCAGATCACTAAAGAAGATCTGTCGACTGGATGAATTGATGCAAGATTGCCTTAACCGAGCCTTAAGTGGCGCCATACCTATCTTCTACTCAGATAGGCATAAATAAAATTTATTGTTTTATTTGTACAAAACTGTAATTAACGAAATGTTTTGTGTTGGCCCTCCAAGAAATTTACCCAAAATTGCCTTGGCAGTCAATCTGCAGTTTTCCTATGAATATTCGTGTAACTAGATATTTACACGAATTTATAAAGAGAATTAAAATTTTGCTTCTTAGTTTCGATCATGAGGAAATTAAAGTTTTGTTGGACTATGTTGTTTGATTTGTTTAATTTTTCTTCATTATGTTATTTTGAATTTATTACTGTTCACCCACTTCCATTTGTTATTTTTCATGAAGTGGCATTACAACTATTTTTACTTTAAATAAAAATGGCACTACTTATTTTTAAATATATAAATTTGTTGATTAAGTATGTAGTACATATGTAACAATTTATGAATTAAAAAATATTTAATTAAATTAAAATATAAAAAAATAAATCTTGCGATTTAACGCCATTGTACTTTCATCTTTGTGGTTTTTTGAACTCAAAGTTCTATGCAAACAAGCTGACGGCTACAAACACTTTAAAAGATTAAATTGAGAGGTGTGTTAATAAAATTCAGTCAACTGTATGAGAAACGGTCATATTCCAATAAAAGAGTAGTACGTATTTGCCAGCGCCGTGGTGGCCATTTATCCGTTTTGATGTGCTATTCCATACATAACCCCAATCTGTATAGATACTCTATGAATCAATAAAAAATACTAGGCTGTTAGGTTACATTTTAAAAACTTTCTTTTTTAACTAATCGGCTTTTGTGTCCGAAAATATTTTCCACAAACCGATGATCGGATATAATTCGCGGCACCTGAAGAAGAAATTAAACAAAAATTATGTTTACCTATTGTAGTATTTTTTCCAATTTCTCTGACTTTTGTTAATTTTTCCAAAAAAAGTCAGTGCACTCTTAAGAAAAATTTACTGGTCTTAACTTAACTGGTCAGCTGCAATTGTAGTACTGTATTTTTTTTCAAATTTAAATATACATACTGTAAAAAAATTAAATCTGCTGCATTTTTGTAGTACGCTAGTATCCGTATATAGATTGAGAAAATGTATATGTATGTATGTATGTACCTATGTATGTTAAAGTGGCTCTCGGTGAGAGAAGCACTTAGACCGTAAATCAGCCTATTGTGCATACGACTGCTATTGGGTTTTCCTTAACCGGTTACTCATGTAAACCATTTGCTACCATTGATAAAGCTAAGAATGTTAGCAGCGCTGATGAAGCTTAGATCACTTAGATCATAGGGCGGGGCAGCTGCAGAGGAGGTGGGTGACAGACTCATCTTCCTTCTCATCCATGCAGCTTCTGCAAAAGTATGGCAATCCGAGTCTACACCCGTGTCTACCCAGAATACAAAATACAATGCCCGGTAATGACATTAGCGACTAACGAGATACTAGATCTCTTGAGTCTTTCTCGCCAATTCGTCAGCTGCACAGTTCCCCGGGATATCACTGTGTCCCGGAACCCAGCAAAGGGTGAGGTTGTTCTGTTTAGCTTTCTCGTTGAGATATACGCGGCAATCTTCCACCGCCTTAGATTTTAATACGCTGGATACTAGGGATCTAATGGCAGCCTGGGTGTCTATGTATATAACTATATCCCAACGTGATACTGTATTAATCGACAGCCACGCTGTGACTTGAAGAATGGCTGTGATTTCGGCTTGAAAGACAGTAGAGTAAGTGCTGCAAATATGGCCCACCCTTAACATGTTTTGAAATAAAACCGTGAATTTAAGTCGAATTCATTTAAATTTTTGTAATATAGTCGTAGAAACTATTTCTTCTTCTGTCTTTTATAATTTTAATAAAAAAATCAAACTTAATAAAAAGATAGAAGCAATAACGGAAACTCAATTTTTCTCTTTTTAAAAAAGTGCTGCTAATATGGCCCACCTGGTGTTAAATATGAACAACCCTTGTTTGTTTCTATTAAATGCAATGATTGCTCGCATCATGTCTTTCTTAGCCAATTTCGATCGTTTTTTCTGTGTTTTTCCTAGAGAACGAATTAATTCTATCACGTGTTAAATATGGCCTACTGAGTCAAATGTCCACAAATCGGGTGGGCCATATTACACTCACTGTGGTTTTTTCACTGAATTTCATTTTTCACATTTATGTCTAAAACTGTTTTTAAAATCTGATAACACAAAAAATAAAAAAAAGTCTTACCGCTATTCAGAATTAGAAAAAGATTATCAAATTTAAAAATACAATATGAAAACAATTAACAAAAGTTACCAAAAATTATATGGAAAACGAAAAAAAGCGATTACTATCAATATCTTCCACATTCTTCGAGCCATGCCTACCTCGATTGAATGAGACAAAACTATTCTGAACTTGGTTGGAATGAATTATTTTGTATCTACCTGCGCTTACTACTTAAGGATATATAGTGGTGGACCATATTACCAACGTGGGCCATATTTGCCGCAGTTACTCTACAGTGCTTTGGGAGGGAAAAGGATAGGCCCAGGTTCAGTTCTTATGAAAACAGCCCGGCTCCGACTCACACTGCTTTTTTGGAACCGTCCGTAAATATGGACAGTGCTCCTCCGTGTAGGACATTCAGTGAGTCCCATTGGGATCTGTCCGGTATTTCAATTGTGAAGACTTTTTCGAAGTCTATCTTCGTTGGCAGTGTGGCGCAGTGGCTTAGTGGTAGTGTGTTGGGCTACTAGCGACTGGTACCCGGTTCGAATCCCGAAAGAACCAAACTACATCTTAAGGTTTTTTTCCACTGCGTCACCTCTCGCGAACGTCTGACAAACATCCGAGAGTAAAACTGTCATGAATGAGCTTCTCAATCAGCCGTTTGGACTCGGCGTAAAATTGTAGATCCCTTCCATTCGTCCCAAAAATTGAAAACCCACACAAAACGAATGTTTGTGAGAAGCTAGGCCTTGGGTCCCATAGACCTGTCGCGCCAAAATATTTATTTATTTTTATTTATCTTCGTAGATAAGTAATCAGTAGTGATAGGAAAGGGGTTAATCGACCGGATGATGCTGGCCAGTTGATTGTTTACTCCAGTGCCCCCCTTCCCTTAGTCTGATTGCCGCGTTTGCGGCGTATTCCTTACTGACGATGTCTAGAGGAAGAAGATTGAGCATTGTTTGTAGAGCTGCGGTGGGAGAAGTCCTCAGTGCGCCAGTGATGCTAATACAAGCCAAGCGTTGAGTCTTCTCGAGGACCTTCAGATTGGAGCTCTTCTCCAAGGCCGGCCACCATGCCACTATGCCGTTTAGGATAATCGGTCTAATGACCGCGGTGTAAAGCCAATGCATTATGCTTGGTTGGAGGCCCCATCTCGAGCCTATAGCCCTTCTACAGGAGTACAGAGCCACCAGGGATTTTCTGGCTCGCTTGGCAATGTTATCTTTCCATAGAAGTTTGCTGTCTAAAATCAGGTATTTGGCGCTTTTTGAGAACACGAGTGGAGTGCCGTTGAGATTAGGAGGGATTACTACAGGTGTCTTAACCCTTCTGGTGAATAGAACTAGCTCCGTTTTCGTCGGATTAACGCTAAGACCGCAGGTTTTGGTCCAGGAGCCTAGTTTGCGTAAAGCGAGTTGCAGTATATCTGAAAGTGTCTGAGGATACTTTCCTGAAGTAATTAAGGCGACGTCGTCCGCATAGGCCACAACTTTGCAACCGGAAAGCTCCATTGAGATCAATAGCTCATTAAGAACTAAGTTCCACAGTAATGGAGATAGCACTCCCCCTTGGGGGTAACCTCGGTGCACAAGTTTTTCTACAGCGCTGCTGCCGAAGGTAGCTGTCACCCTTCTGCGGGTGAGAATGTGGCCGATTAAGCGGCACATTTGCCCGTCAATGTTCAGCTTTTTTAGTGCTTGGATAATCGATCAGGTTTCTACGTTATTAAAGGCCCCCCTCTATGTCCAGGAAGATAATAAATAATAATGTAAAAGAAATAAACTTTTCTTAAAGTTTTTCATAAACAATCACTGTCAGCCTGTCACTGCATTGTCAATCAAAGAGACTTCAACGTCGTTCGTTTATTCTGTTTAATTTTTTTCTCATTATAGTGATTTTTATTTCACTTCTTTTGTTTTGTTAAACTACTCGTTATTTATAATTTTATATTGTTTGTTTTAATTTTGTTAGTTATCTTGGGTTTGTTTGCGAAAAAAATCTGCTGCAGCAAAGTAATATACCTTCCTACTGCATTTATAAATAGTAAGCATTTGAATAGCGTTATATCTTTAACCTCCTGCCTGTTCCTACAAAAGTTGGTTTGTCACCTCTGTTAGCTTCTAGAAGATTATTTTCAATAATAAATTCAAATTCGAGGGTCAATATCTCTGCTACTGCTACCCCATTGTGAATGATGGACATTTGCGTAGTTCACCTTAAAGTTGAGGAAGTCTCAATCGCAAACACAGTTCTGTTCTTGCAATGTTTCTCAACTTTAAGGCGAAAGTTCCAAATCAATGAAAATGTAACTCATTTTAGAGGAAAGCAAAAAACGTTTCGCCACTCACATATGAAATAATCTTTCTCTCTCTCTCTTTCAGTTTGCATCATTAAATGAGACGGGGATCTTGGTGATCTGGACCTTAGTCGAAACCAATGTTCGTAGCTTCGATACGTCGCAAGTGCCTGACTCAAAATTTGAATACAAATCCCCCTGGGCTCGTGTAAAACTCATCCAAAGCGCCATCTGCGACCTGCGTGAGTACATCGAACTCGGAACAGCTCGCCCCAAGAGTGCATTTGAACGAACAAAGTCAAATTTTCAAAATGATATTTTCAAGGACGACATTCTCAAAGAACTTGCCGAAACGAAAAGCGACATCAAACTCGGCCTTCAGGGACTTCGCTTTATAAATCTAGACTGTGGAACCGAACTAATATTTGTGGGAACAAATCGAAACTTCATCATCTGCTGCTCAAAAACCCTAAAGAGGGAACGTTTTCAAAGAATTAACATCGTTGACAGTGGGTTCTTGTTTCCGACGGCCATCAAATTGCTTCAAAATGAGAACTACCTTGTTGTGGGCTTATCGAACGGTTCGGTTACGCTTCTCAATTGCAATAGGGAAACAACGAACAAACAAAACAAGCTGCAGAGGTCTGAAAACGCCCGTGGACAGACAGCTCAATCGAGAAAGAATGATTTTGACTTTGAGATTGGAAAATCATGTGCCATTCAAAACATCATTCGCAATGAGAGACGTTCAACAGAAACTCAATTCACTGATCAAGACTTTCGTCCAAGTACTGCCGCATTGATAGCGGCCACGATAGAGGGCGGCAAGAAGCCTTTCGAAATGCGAGTCTTTGATGAGCAAATTTTGTTGAACGGGTCGGTTTTGCGGAAAAACTTAATTCAGAACTTGGAGGTCTCAAGTGACGGATGGACATTGTTCGCTCTTTCGGACGGCGATGTGAGAGCGTATGATTTTTATACTGACAAGGAAGTCGCGTTCAATGGTCATTCATCGACGAATGGAAAGTTTATGGAGATTGCCGTTAACCGTGGCGACGGAGAAAAGAAACAGCTAATTCTGTTAAATCAGGATAACAATATCCAAGTGCACTTATTAAAATAAATTTCTTTTATTGCATAAATTGTTAAAGTTGTTTCCATAGAGATTTCCGGATCCTATATTTTCAATTCCAGTTGTCAAAAGAATTGGTCTGTATGATGCTTAAGCCTTCGCGACCGTTTGACCGTTTGACATACAAATATCTGTATGTATATGTATGAAGATGGCCCGAAATGGAAGCCCAGAAAGTCCAAACGCGAAGTTAGAAACAAATCCGTCCAGCCGTTTAAGCTATGGACCTCAGGAGAGGACGAACAGATGGACAGAATTGCGAGACCAACTTTTTTGAGTTCCTCTATCATTGTAATGTCAGAAATGATTAAAAATCTCGAGTTGAAGATTTTATACTAATACAATATGTACGCATCATTCATTTAGGCGCATATTTTATTATCAAAAATCATGTAAACTTAAATGCAATCCACTTAGAAGCAGTTGTCAATGCTTTCCAGGGCACCGTTGCAGAAATGCCAGGTGCTCCATGCGGACCATCCTTGTTGGCTCTTGACCTTACGGGCGCAGGTAACGGAATCCCTGATGTCATCGGTAGTGAGGGCGGTACACCTGGTGTTGCACTCGTTGTAGGAGAATTTGCCACTGGGTGGTGAGCACCAGTACAGATCGTTGATCTGGAAGATACCATAATCGTTGGATCCGTTGTAGTTGGGTGGTCCTACAGCAGCGGTGTTGTACGAGCTCTCGTGTTCGGCAATGCAAGTCCAGATGGCCAACTCAGACTTGGGCACACCAAGTCCGTACATTTCCTTGGCCAAACTGCAACGGTTGAAAACCCTACCCAAGGCTGGAGCGGCCAAGAGTGCGACCGCTACGACAAACAGAGCGAATTTCATGATTACTGGCTTGATTCTACTAGCAGAACTGATATCGACTAGAACTTATGTCGGGGCTTTTATATGAAATTTTAGGTGATCATCGACAAGAGATAAACATATCCTTATCAATCAGGGGAAATTGGTTGAATTGGCTAAGTGACGCCGTAAAAAATTGCAATAGATTGTGAATGAAGTCCCATTGAAGTGGTTCAAAAGAAGGGCAGAAGTTGCTTCTACCTGATAATGTAAAAAGCAGTTGGTGCAAGCGGGCCATATAGGACCATCGACGTAGCTTCTCACAGTTTCGTTTGGGTGAGGTTTTATTTTGGGAACAAATGGAAATGCCGTACAGGAAAAATCTGAAAGGCTAAAATGAGAAAACCTGTGTTAGACTCACTAACCACGATCGTGTCTGCCATATTCCTACCTATACCGCGTGAACGCCTGAAACGAATCGATTTTAAGACTGCTTATAAGCTCTAAAGAGCCACATATGTCTTTGGTTTCAAGCCAAATTTTTCAGCTTGTGCAGAATGACGTTGGAGACGTTCGCTGCTCCATTAAAGTCGGAATCAATCTCAACGATTCTTTTGATGTCGGAAAATAATTTAGTCATGCTAGAGGTGGAGATTCACCGACAAACTATAAATTGACATAGATCTAGTCAAGAAAATTGACATCGTCTTAGGAGGATTGGAAATGTAGAGACAATGGACGCAAATGCTCCCGCAAGTAGAGTCTTGGATTACAGACTAAAGCGCCAACGCAGCAGACGAAGCACGCTCAAGTGCAATTGGACCTCAAGTGCGCAACTGGCAACTAGCTAAAACTGGAGAGCGGTTTAGTTGAGCTTGAGACCCAGGTCCATTTCGGACAGCGCCAGCTTAAATGTTAACAAAGTAAATATGACTACCTAAGATGGTCAGACACTAAAGACGCATCTATACTTGATTTTCGTTATCAGCGTCAGGGTGCGATTCCGTTGCAGACTTCATATGTAGGTGCAGGGTTTAAAGGGCGTCATTCATTTTCGAATCTTGGGGTAGGGGAGGTTGATGATTACCCGCAACTGTTATTGTGAAATTTTCGGCAGCGCTGGCTTGTAACTGTTAAATGTTCTAAGATACGGGAGTAACAAACAAATTCATTTCTTATCACTCAATTAAAACGATATCAGAATCAAAACAATTAAATGACTGATGACAATCTTAAGAATTCCATCTTAATAGATGAAAATCCCATTGGAAAGTTTTATTTATCTGAACTACTTGTCTCCGTCAAACTGATATCATTTAATAAAGTCGCGTGCCTTTTTTTATGGAACAAAGTCTATTATCTATCTTATAACTATTAACTACTTTTGAAAGAGGTAAATGTTAGTTCCATGTATTAGGTCAGTATGGTGATATTGACTTGTTCCCTTCAGTTTGTTGCAATGGCACAACTTCTTATTGATGCACTAAATCGAAATAAGTCCCCGCTAGGTTGGTACCTATCTGAAGGATATTAGAGGGTCACCCAATAATAACTACCGAGCTGCATGAATTTAGCAGCTATCATCCTACTCGAGACTTACTGAGCTACGTAGCCATTTATGGCAATAGAACAGCATGGGAAATCGAGGACTTTTGACTAGGTATTACTATGTATTACTATGATCAAATTAGCCTCTACTGGGTTGCCAAAATATACCTTCGAATCTTTCATTCTTTTTGGTAGACCAATTCAGGCTTTGTAGTAGATATGGGAGTGGCTTAAGTATTTGTAATTTCTCCAAGCCTTTTTTCTGCATATTAACACACTGAAACTGTTATTAAAAACTTGTGGATTTCAAAGGAAGGACTGAATTTATGACCTAATTGTGAAAAGAATCATAAAACTTGAATTTATCTTCTTAATCCGAATATTTCGTACTAAATCGTTAACACAATATTTCTTTCTTTTATATTCCATTTGTTTTTTCCCAGATTATCGAAGGATTCAAAAATAAAGTGCACGACTGGGTTGCATATGAACTTTCTTGTTCATATCAACAGTTTGGTTGGTTGCTGCTTATTTTTTTCGCATATGTATTTGGTATGTAGCTAAAATAATAAGCCCCTTATAATTATAACTTATAATATTAATTACTTTTTGCTTAAAAATATTCATTTCAGATGGCAGTACCTACTTATCAAATTACAATGCATGATCTCTCAATAAAAAATTTTTTCGAAAGTTGTGGTTAAAACGTTTTAGGCTTAATCTTTACACCTTACAAAATTTTGAAGTACAAGGACAAGTGAAACAAGATTTTCTGATCTGTTAGGGCAGTTCCTAGTTATTTTAATCCCAATAGATTGGTGATGCATAGTAACAAGAAGAATTAAAATAGGAAACCGTTGCTACTTCGGTTTGGCAAAACAACTGGGTTCAAAACCCTTATCTTGCCAGTTCTGCTTTATGGCGCCGAGTGCTGGACTATAGGCAAGAAGGGAGAGCTGATACTGGGCTCCTTCGAAAGAAAAATTCTTCGGCCACCGACCCACCGACAAACAGGAACTTAATAAACGATGAGATCGTCAATTATTGCAAATGAATATCTAGACTTTAACGGCTACACAGATAGTTTAATGACAGGAACGATCCCGAGTAAAGGACACTGAAGTCGTTGATCAAAAACTTAAAACAATTGATCACCGAAAATTACAGAAAATCTGTATGTTTATATTGGGGCAATAAAATTCGGACTAAAAAAAACAGTAGTCCGAATATGTTCCCACAAATAAATAAACTGTTCAGGCGGAAGGATCATACAGATGCTACTGACTGCTGACATAAGTACGAAATCGAACGACGGTTTTTTCGTGGTCGAAGAGCCGCAGGAGGGAGTGGATTTGATAGGAGCTTTCTTTGAGACAGTGTATACTTTGAAGAATCCTGTTCGCTGTAACCGCTTTCTCTAGGAGAGAGCCTTTCTTAACCACTTTTATCTGCGGATTGAGATTCAAAATTGGCGATACGAAAACAACGGTTTCACCATGTAGGTACGATGACGACAACCGTGCAAATGGCACAATTTCCAATGTAAATACTCATTTGTTCGTGAGAAAAGATGAACTCCTGTAACTGAGATTTGAGTACATAAAATACTATCCCAGTCCCAGGGTATACAATGGGGCTGGATTGAATAGGATTGAAAATGTCCTGGTTAAAGTGATTCCAACGAACGTTGCAAGGGCGATGGCCAGTGATAATTACCTGATCTCAGGGGCTTACCACCCAAATGTAATGTACCACGAGAGTACGCTTCGGTCTGGCTTCATCCGGTTTGAAGCATTTTTTCATGTTGATATGAAAGGGTTGATCAAGCAAAAGGATGATGTGCCGATATTATGCCATAGCCACCGCGGCACGAGGGATAAGCCGCTCATCCACGACGGGTACGTCGACAATGCTCGTCAACATGAATGAGTGCTTCTGAGACTTGACCGATGCTTATAGCCTTCATCGAGCCCCAAAACAAATTTTAGATATTGATAATAGATATATATAAATTTAAGGCCGAAAGGCTATACTTTTAAGTATATTTGATAAGTTCAAAGTGCTCGCTAAGAGGCAGTAAGATTCTCTCTAAATAAATGTTAGTTTTCATTAAGATTTAATCGTTTTTGTCTAATACATATATAAGTTAAAGTATGAATCATTAAAAATGAATTTAAAATGAAAAGAAAAAATTTAAAATAAATCAATATCGATTGGAGCTCGCTCGAAGCATTGGCCTAATTTAAGAAAGGTTTTCCTATATAGGTTTCCTTTCAATTCTTAAACAAGTTGAGGAAGTCCGATTGCGGATCACAGTTAAAGTTCAAATTTGTTGAGAAGCCTATTGTGCCTTAACTGATAGGGTCCTAAAGCAATCCTTTGGAGACATTCAGAAAGACGAGGAAGTAAGCACAAACTCAGCGGTAAGTGTCCTTTACTTTTGAGAACAAGCTTAACCTACAGAAAACGTACACCTTAAGGTTGTTTCCATTTCGCCTGCTCTTGCCTATTTCTGAAAAAAAATCTCACGGCAGATATAGCCGTTCGGACTTGGTATGAAAATTGGCATTCAAATAAAAAATTCACAAAAATGAAGCTAAGCTAAAAATTCATTTCTGTTTCACAAACTGTATACTTTTAACGACCAATGGATTTGGTTTAAAGCATATTGCAGAGCTAAATGTTTAGCATTGCCAATAATTTCGCGGAAGCACATGACAAGCGCAAAAGTTTGCACCCCGGGACCGTTTTCCGAGTCTTTTTTATTTATTGCAATTTTCAATTGTTGGTGAGTTCCTTTGTGTCAAAGCTAATATCCTAACGACACGTTAATCAAATTAAGATTGCTCCAATTAAACCACCTCAATCTATGTATACTGGCCCAAGTTGCCATTGCCCCAAACGACAGTGAATGTTCATTTTTAGTTTTCGTCTTGTTGTAAACGAAAGGAAACAGTAAAGTTAAATTATCCTTAATATAACTCATTTGGTATTGCACTGTTAATGATAATGATTGGTTGGTTGACAACTCGCAATCACACAGACCCCTGTCTCCTGCCCCATTGGTTGGCGGTTCGCGCCACAAATTGAACTGTGCCGTGATTACGCTTATAAAGGCAATAAATTCCACCTGGAAACTATCTCATGCGTGTGCATGGTGCTCGCAATTATCAGGTTAGATCTAATATCCAATGATGTCGCAAGCAAATTCAACTGCCACTGCCATAAGGGTGGCACTGGCACTGCTCGGTTTGCCATCGCCGACCTTACAGCCTTACACTACACACTCGTAATGACACTTGTGAAGGTGAGATGACAACAGTAGTAATAAATAAAATAGTGAAATAAAAAAAAATGGTAAAACTTTAGCCATAAAAGAGCTACGAACGATATGAGGACGCGCGAATAAATAAGCCGCATCAGGTGTGAGTTGAGCACGGGTTAGGTTTTGCGTTGGTGTGAACACTGAGAACGGTATAATTTGCTCAACTTGTATAGGTATAGTGGAAAACATTTAAAGTTGTTAAAGTATATTAGAAATCGATTAGGAATCTTTCGGCACACAAAGTTTAGATATAGATGATTTATTAGTAAAATTTGGTGCAGGCACACTTCTTAGGAGTAGCCCCGATGACGCACCCAAGTTCAACCACAGTCAAAAGTATAAGTCGTTAGTCTCTCGTTGGATCATTACTTGCATCACCATAAATGGCGAGCGCTATAGAACAATGCTAACCAATTGACTACGTGAGACAGCAGTCGCCACGAGGATATTCTGCGTGAACGATTTGCCGGTATGGTTATGGTAATCAAATTCAAATTTGTACAACAACTCCTGTATATAGTTTTATTAATCAAACAAATCAAGTTAAGCGCCTTTTAACAATATATAAATAAATACATTCATTGTTGTTAAAAGGTAGTATTCCCGAACTTTCTCACATCCACATTTCCCATAACGCTTGAGTTGGCGAAAAAGAGATATTTCTCACCACTGTCCTCCACAATTCGTCTTCCTTTTTACTACCGTTATGTTAACAACAGGTATTTGTTTCAAATGTTAAATCACTCTCTCTCTCTCAGTCCCGTATCTATACATTTCACACCCTATCTCTCTCAATCCTACGCCCCCCAAAGGCCCCACACTCCATCGAAATAAAATGCGATTTATGGATGAATAAAATGAAATGAAATAGAAATTTGGCAAGAGAGCAGGACAAAGCGTTGTAAAAGTGTATGAAGCGGCCCACACACCTCATATTACATACCTGCACCCGCTGTACTGTGATTGCGCATGACCAAGCGGGTTAAAAAAAGAGGTGTCAAACTTAGATAGTACATAAACTCTACTTAATGAAGAAAAAAAGAGATACAAATATATGTTCTCTCAAAATCAACTATCTAGTGACGGTGAATGCTTTAATAATCTGACATGTTTTCCACTGGATTCCAGCCCATAAGGGCTTTGCTGGTAACGAAGAACCTGACTCACTGGCTAAAATCGGCGCTACAATTCGGCTTATCGGACCTGAACCCTTCTGTGAAATCAGCACAAACCATTTCAGGGGACAAATCAAAAAGCTATCACGTATTGAATCCAATTAAGTCTGGCTTAAAACTCCTGGGCAGAACTGCACCAGACAATTTTTTCCCAAACAATTTCCCAGGAAACCCTACTTCCTGATCAACTTAGACAAAAATAACCGAAGAATACTAACAGGAATCATCAGTGGCCACGGCCTCATGAAAAAACACCTACACCGCATTGGAGCCTTTTCGAATCCAACATGTTGACTATACCTTGAGAGTGATGAATACTCTCTTTACATACTCATTTAATGTCCGGCTCTACTCAACGTTAGGGAAAAAATACTTGGCGAGGAAATCGTGACTTTAGCAGCTCTCGCTGATATACACCCAGAGAAGATTATTTTCTTCCTGACTGCCTTTGGAGTGAAAAGATGGCTCTAGGACCTTACCAGGGAAGACACAATTAAAGAGGCCGCAGTGCCAGAGCCCCCTTTAGGGCTCTCCCGCAATCTAAATCTAAATCTAAATCTAAACCGACATAAATTTGGGGTTACCTTTGCTTTGTCGTGATAATTGATGCATGAAAAAGGATGATACGTGAAAACTGCTGTACTGATTTCGATGAAACTTTTTTTAAAATGTAAGTTAAGGTTCTGAGACGGTAACAGGCTATTTCTTTTATTACAATGCTTATTTTTTGGCAGCGTTTTTAGCCAAATTGTGTTTTTTTTCTGACTTTACTGCCTTTAGCTCGCCATTACTCAATCAATTCTTAATCAATGTAAACCAAACAAAAAAATAAAGAAACAAAACTTCCCTAAACATTTTAAGCCATCAATCAGCTTTCTGTGTCATCTAGAAGCTGAGCTACAACCCAAAATCTAACATACAAAAACTTAATTTATTTCCTCAAATTTTCCACAACCGTTGTTTTGCTTGGGGGTGGTGGGTGGCGCACATCGCACAAGCACATACATTGCAACAACAACAGCGTCATGAAGTTTTCTCCGAAGTAAAACGAAAGAAAAGTAGGCGAGGTCAATCTTCCTGTCGATCTTCTTAACCACTCAACCGATTCGAATGAAATTTTGTAGGTGGGTATGGTTGGTTTTAACTTGATGGATAGGATAGTTTTGGACCCGATAGGTGGCGCTGTTGGCGATCCGCTTAACCACTCAACCAATTTCAATTTTTTTGGTTTGTATGGTTATATGGAAAGATATATTTTTTTGAATTTTTTCAACTAAACTCTCATTAAAATGAATACCTATATGGGCACGTTGGAGTGAACTGAAGAAGCTAGGTTTTATACAGACACTTTACACAAAAACTCTCGAAATAGAAATAGAAAACTTTGGATTGGATAAATTAATGAATACAATTATCAACTGCGCTGTATTAAGATTATAATATTAGGTATAACGATTTGGTTTTTTAATTAAATTTCTTAATTAAATTCAACATACAACACAGTTCAATTTAACATCCACATTTAGCGAGAGAAGTTTCACATCTGGTGTGTGGTCACAAGCACACTCTGTTTTTTTTTTGTATATGTGTAATAAACGACAGCAATGTGCATGCAGATCTTCAATTTTTTTTGATTTTGCAAAAGGTATTTCTAGACCACTATTGGCACTATTGCTTTTGTTAGAATAAGAATTTATTGAAATTGTGTTGAACTAATTTTGTATCCGTTTTAATAAGTAATGCAGAAAATGACAAAGGGTTCCTTAAGTGTACTTAAAGTGATTGACAAAATCGGCATTAATCGGCGAGCGAAGCCGCGGGCAACAGCTAGTTTATTTATAAAATAGGAAAGAATGACAGCCCTGCTACTTTTTTTAATTTTTACTTAAAATAATACGGTAGAAATAGAAAATATAAAATGCTATTAAAAAGTAGGTGTTAGTGGTAGAAGGGTTAAAATTAAGAACCGAATGTATTTTTTAATGTCACACCATACAAAAATTACAAAAAAAAATCTGTCCAAACAATGGAAATTTTTGTTTGGGGTGAGTCACCCTTAACACTTAGTGGTATACAAATAATATAAACCCAATGAATATACATATAAAATTTCATCAAAATTGGTCAAGCCGTTTTGGAGGAGTTTAAACACTAAAACTGTGACACGGGATTTTTATATATATAGAGAAAAAGAAGAAGAAGAAAAAGAAGAGATAGAGAAGAGAAGATATTTTTTTCCTGTTGGGGAAGGAGAAATGCTTTACGTCAGCCAGCGTCTTTCAGGCAGAAGTTCTGGCTATTGGGGAGGCGTGTAATCTAGTTATGAACCGTGCAATACCCGATAAAAAAATAGGCATCTTCGTTGATAGTCAGGCCGCGATTAATGCCTTGGAGTCCGCCAGGTCTTCATCTAAACTTGTTGTGGACTGCAGGGAGAAACTGGCCAGGGCAGGTCATCGGTTTGAAATCACTCTCGTCTGGATTCCCAGCCATAGGAACATAGAGGGGAATGGGAAAGCCGATGAACTTGCCACTTTGCCAGACGTGGCAAGGGAAGTTTTCCCTCCACTGGGATACGTAAAGAGAGAAATCCTCCTTCACTACACTGCAGGGGCCGTGACTAAATGGGTTTCAAGAAAGATTTGACCAACATTCGACGAAGCCAGAACAAATAACCTCCTTTCCAGAACGCGTGCAGATGTCGCTAAACTTACGACAATTAGTACGGGGCACTGGCCTCTAGAAACGTACGCAGCCAAGCTAGGCATCATCCACAACACCCACTGTCATAGGTGAAGAGTGAAACAGTTTTCCGTCTTCTCTGTGAATGTCCGGCTCTAGCTAAAACCAGATACAGTGTCCTTTATTTGAGGACCTATCGGCCATCCGAGGCATACATTTAAAAAATATCATCAAGTTTCTCAACTCCTCAGGCTGGTTTTGAGCTACCGTAAAATATGTCACCCCTTTTATCTCCCAGGTTCTACGAGTTGTGGTTTTAAAACTTGTGTTTTTCCCTCATCAGGATGGAAGAAATGGCAACCACCTAAACCAACCAACCCAACCAAAAGGTTTACGAGACTAAAACTCCTCCTGACCGTTCGGTTTCTGACGCACCCGCCTGGGACCGCTGTTCGCATTACTTTAGGGTTTAGGGGGACTGTAATTATACGCCCTTTCGGTCTCACTCTGTCTCGCGGGATTGTTCTTTTTCTCTTCGTGTATGTTGTCTGGAGTGATGATAACGATAGTCCTCTCCAATTCTTTTCTTTTGGTTTCCCACCTGCTGCAGGCGAAGATATGGTATGATGCGCATCGTCTTCTTGGAATTCCCCGTACTGGAAGGGTGGACTGTTTGTTTTTGCGATATTGTGGAGAAAGGCGTTCACCCTGTTTCCGGTCATTCCATTCAGCCACGTTCCTGATGAGCCTGGCTGTCCATCGTCCTCTGCTTTCCGAGTCCCAGCGTTCTTGCCACACATGTTTCGTGAGCTCTTTGGCCTCTTCCGTAGCCGTTTCCACTCTAGCTTCCGTCTTTTTGTCGTAAACGTACTTCTTTTCTGTCGCTAAAAGGTCTATTGAGGTCAGCCCTGCGACAACAAGAACGGCTGGCTCCGCAACCGTTCGTTAGGTGGTTGCCAAGCGTAGATCTCTGCGTCTCTGCACAGCTGCCATCTGCTTTCTATATTTTTCCTGTCGAAGTGCGTCTGAATCTCACATCCGTAGAGGAGGATGGCATGCGTTATCGACATCAGGAGGCTACGCTTGCTAGCCGTTGGGCCGCCTACATTCGCCATCAGCCTGCTCAGTGACGAAGTTACTTTCGACGCTCGTTCCGCTGCGTTCTTTATCTGGTGCAAGAAAGTAAATTTGGTGTTGATGGTCACACCAAAATACTTCACGGCGTCTTTGCTTCTTATTACTTTCTGGGCGATTCGAAAATCGATTCAAGTCGGAATCCTTTTCTTTGTCAGAAGAACTATCCCGGTTTTTCTGTAGCCCAACTCAGACCATGTACATCCATCCAGGAGGTTATACTCGTCGCATGACCTGGTTTAGCGTCATTTACGCATTTTCGGTATCTCTTGCCATTATGACCGTAGCGATATCATTTTCATGCGCCACCATTAAGATATCTTGCGGCAACTCCATGAGAAGAATGCCATCATACTAGATTTTTCAAAGGTCAGGCCCCAAAATTGATGCTGCTCCTGAGGTTACTTGTGTTCTACTTTGACCTTATGTGAGCTCGTAGATCAGCTCCCGGTCCCTGAGGTAGTCTTTGACATCTCTACCTGAGAAATGTGGTAGCTGTACCTAGGGTAACTTCGGGCATTATGGCGCACTTTTCTTCTTTCCCAAATAACTTTTACACGAACAATTTTTTTATCAAAAAACAAAACGATTAATTAATAATAGGAAACATAGAACCAAAACAAATTAAATAAAACTACAAATTCATGGATATAAGAAATAAAAAAAATTATTTAAAAATGCTCTATAAAAACCATAATGCCCTATCCATGGGGCAATATGGCGAACCCTAGTGGGCAATATGGCGTGATGATTTACTTGCGGTTAGATTTGCCACAGTGTTTTTAAAATGAGTGCAGGAGTCGTGGGACTAAAAACTACCTATAATGCACTGCATCCATTCATATTTTTTGTTGTTTTATTGTAGTCTTCCCCACAACCTGCACAGATATTTTCTTGGAAATCTTCGGGCCCATCGGACTCGTCGGCTAACTGGATTTCGATGTTCTCATCACCAGAAATCGAAGAATTAAGATCGGGCTTTTTATTTTTCTTTGTTTTCGATCCTCCCTTTTCTATGGAAATAAGATATAAAATATTGGATGTTGACTGTGAAATATTGCTGTACTTAAATGATTTTCAATGGGGGCAATATGGCGGACTTTACATGCAAACTTCATAAGGGCATTATGGCGCATCCTTGCCATAATGCCCCTACAGCAAGTGCGCCATATAACAAAAAATATGCGTTTGGACAACACATAAAAAAAACCCAAAGTGTTCATTTCCTGTTACTTTTTAATGTCACCAAACGAAAACAGATATATTTCTCTTCATTTCACTATACAAACCAAACACCTGCGCTGTATACTTACGAAGTACCACACAATTGAGAAATAGGCAAAAATAAAAGGGGGGGAGAAAACAGTAACTTTTTTTATTTTTTATTTTTTACTTGCACATAGAAAATCGGGTAAACCCAGGAACCTGACACGTCGCATGATTGACGAAGACTAAAGTTTTCTCATAGTTTAATTTATTATGAGCGAATCGGATATGTGGTATTTCCGAGGTTCGCCATAATGCCCCCTGCGCCATAATGCCCGAAGTTACCCTATAGATACAAATATTTCCTACTCTTAGGAGGGCTTTTAAAGGACTAGCTCTTACCAGAGCGATAAGCGAAGATTGAACGGTCACATAGCTGTGTAGCCAGAAGTTTGGACCGGTGATCTTCTAAAAAATGGAAAATAAAAAGCTTCACCGCTTTAAAAATTGGGTTTGACCTCCAGAACTCCTTTAATTTGGTCGCACGTATTAATACTTTAAAGATGGTTCGAATTCTTGGTGATACTGGAATCCGGAGGAAAAAAAATATCCGAAGTGGTAGCTAGACAAAGTTTAGCGATTGTAGAAATTAACTAAACTACGCTGGTCATGCCAACATCTGCGGTGCCGTAACATAAGACCAAGCTTCATACGGCCAAATCTCGATATTTGGCCTTATGTCGTTTTGATATTGAATTTGAAACTATTTTTAAATTTTGATTTTTAGTAAAATAAAAATAAAATAAATTTTTATTTAATTACTTTTAATACAAACCTATCACTGACCTAATTTTAAAAATTTACTTTTGCACATCTGTGCAAACAATCGGCGCATCTAATACATACTTAGTCTCAGAACATCTACAGATAAAAAATTAACTGCTAACGCAATTCTTGGATTATATTTTATATTTAGGCCAAAATAAGTAAAAATAAAAGATTACCCCAAAAAATGTATTTTTGAAACTAAGGTCAATTTCCTAATAAAAATGAAATAAGTTCCAAAAACTTTTTTTGGGCTCTTGTTTCATTTCTTCTTTTCATTAGAAAATAAGGTCAAAAAAAGAAAAACACCCCAAATTTTATTAAACATCTTTGTTGTTTTTTCCTGTATAATTTTTTGGGGCTTTATTTAATTTTTTTGGGGTCTTCTTTCATAAAAAAGAGCCATTTTGCAGAGCCAAATCTAATATGCAATGTCATAAAGCCGAATTGGCCTTATGTCGTTTTCTCGAAGTGTCACAATAACAAATGCTAGAATTTGGCCTTATGTCACGGCGCCGAAGTTGCATTGCAAAGCTCTGCCGACAAGCAATACAATATCTGTAAGTAATTCTCAGCGTTCCTTTTGTTCCCCAGGAATACCAAACATTTAGACGTGCTGAGCTTTAACGAATCTCGGCCCGAGTTGCTTCGGACCAATTATAATATTGAACTTCTAACTACTTGTTCATTAGTTTCGTCCGTTTTCTTTTAGAACTATTACAGCTAATTACTGATTTTTCCAAGTAGTGGGTGTCTTCCCCATTATATGACAAATGTTTCAACTCTTTCATTAAATTATGTGAAAATGTCACCTGGACAGGTGGAATCGCATAGTGTGTCTTGCGAAAGGGTGAATCTATTTCATTACAGTGTTCTCTTACGTGCGGCAACCTGTAATTTTAACCCCTTTGAACTGTTTGTATCTAACACAATACACAACTTATGTGCGACATCTGCCATAAGTAAGTAGGTATGAGTATCTATACTTTCTCATTCTATTCTAGAAACAGTAACACATGCGGTTATTGATTTCAAATTAGCGTTACATCAAGCTTAATTTGATGAGGTACAAAGGAACGATACATTCTTCTGCTTCTTTTTTGAAGGATAATAAAACACAAACAAATTTGTGTTGTTGTGTTTACAAAACATTGGTGGTTTTGACATTTATTATTTAAAAAATGCCGCTAAGCGCTCAACGATAAAAGTTACAGTCTTTTTTAACAAACTGTTATGTATGTGTAAAAAATGTAAACAAAAAGGATGTTAGGCCACTGGTTTTGAAATAAAGATAGTATGTAGGAGGTAAAGGTTGTTTGCTTGTGGGAGCTACTACTTTTTATTCCATTAAGGCCCGTTTGCTGATACGAAACATAAATACTTATGTTTCACATAAACCCTTAAGTGATACTTATTGCTTTGCACCAAACGTAAACTCTTACATAAAAATCCATAAGTTGAACATAACTTAGGTGGAAGAAAAAGTGTCACATAAGATGTTTATGTTAAACATTATTTTCGTTTACTATTTTTATTTTGATTTATTTGCGAAATTGTGAAGATACAGTTACGATAATATTATTAAAAAATTTAATGAAAATGGATTTCGAGCTGTCCGATTTGATCGATGATGACGTAGAAGTTCTTGAAATTCTAGAAGTAGGAGTTCCTCGTCAAATTTACGAGAGGAATGAATATTTTAACTCTTTTGATGAGCTATCTTTTTACAAAAGATTTCGGTTGACAAAGGAAATAACAATAGCTATTTTGGACCAAATAGAATGCTCCTTAGAATGTCCATCCAACAGGTATAGTTATGCATGCCTCAACTATGTTAAAGTTAATCCTTATAAAAGTATTTCTCCTATAGGAATAATTCTATAGCTCCTATTAACCAACTTTTGGTTACATTACGCTTTTTTGCAACGGGTAACCATCTCTTGAGTATTGCCGATTTTGGTGGAATGCACGTCTCAACAATTTCAAGAATAGTTTTGAGAGTTTCGAGAGCAATAGCTAAACTTGGAAATGAATATATAAAATTTCCTAAAACTGCAACTGACATATTAAAAGCCAAACGTGATTTTTTTGACATAGCATCGTTTCCAAATGTAATTGGAGCCATTGACGGTACTCACGTTAAAATTCAGTTTCTGGTAAATAATTATTAAAGATTGACAAGTTAATTAACATCACTTTTGGTTTTTACATTAAGGTGGACATGATGGAGAAGTTTTTCGAAACAGGAAAAGTTATTTCTCTATCAACGTTCAAGCGGTTTGCAATGCTAAAATGATATTTACCAATGTAGTGGCTAGATGGCCTGGATCTACTCATGACGCAACAATTTTCAGTAATTGTAAAATAAGAAATGTTTTGGAGAGACAGTCAAATGCAAATTCAGAATGTTATCTCTTGGGTACGTTTAATTTAAATTTATAAATGTAGGTAAAAGAACTGTGTTTTTTCTCTTTAAAAAAGGAGATTCGGCTTATCCTCAAAAATCTTATTTGATGACACCTCTTCTTAATCCAAGAAATTCGGCAGAGCAATTGTATAATGAGTCTCAAATTCGTTCTAGAGGTGTGATAGAAAAGGCTTTTGGGATTTTAAAAAGAAGATTTCCCGTTTTGGCTTATGGTACCCGATTAAAACTGAGTACAGTGTTAACAATTGTAATTGCACCTGCACTTTGCACAACATATTGCGACATAAAGGTATACTTGATGACCCTCCTGAAAGCTTCGATTTCAGTGAAGAAGATCTGCAACGTGCTATTACTGATGGACAGATACATAATGATGTATACTTTTCTCAAAACAACAATTCAAGCTCAAACACTTTGAATTTGAATATGCAAAAGCGTACGGATTTGATAAATAATTATTTCGCAGGATTGTAAACATTCAATAAAAGTTTATATATCAAAAACTCAAATAAAAAAAAAAATAAAAAATTTCAACTCAAAATATAATTAGTTTTAATGCAGTCACAGATTATCACAATTCATTCAATATTATTAACACTAACCAATTAACATTTTTAAAGAACATAAGAGAACGCAAAAAAATCAAATAAAAATAAGTACAAAAATTGATTAATTAATTTCTTTAAAAAACAATTCAATGTCTTTTAAAACACTGTGGGCATCTTTTGTTGTGCAGTCTTCTTTTTGTATTTTTTTTAAAACTTCATTTTTAATTGCAACATCTAGTTCCAAGGATTTTCGCTTTAGTTCATGCTCAATATTACTTTGATACTTTTTTTGAATTGCTTCTTCTTTTAATGTATCATATTGGAGTTTGGCTAGTTCGATTTTAATCCTTGAAAGCTCGGAATACTGCTCAGATATCTTACTGCTTTGCAATGTAGAGGCCACAGGTCTTCTTCTTGATGTCCATGGAGTATTATCCAGTGGTTCGGAGCTATCAAATTGTTTTTTGAAGCCCTTTGTCATCACTATTTGGGGTGTAGAGGCTTTTTCAATATCAGGCGAAGTTTCATCCTCAGAAAGTATGTCATCAACTGTGTTGGCTGGGGTTTTCAACTTTGGATGAACTTTTTTTTTTAGCATTGACGGCTTATAATTACTCCAGTCTTTCTTTGATTTTTCATTTTCATCGCTTTCTTGTTGTTCCACTAAATCGTCACCATCAAATTCGTTTTCTAGACCATAAACTGTTTTTGGGTTCATAATTGTTACAGCTAGTTCAAAATTAGGGTCAGAAGGTGTGAATGGCTTTCCTCCTCCTGTCTGTACACTGGAACTTTTTTCTCTTGCCGCCTCCTTCCTTATTTCGGCTTTGTAGTTATTATAAAACCTCTTGAGCGATTCGCTATTCCTATAGCATGAACCCGACTGGCTGTTAAATTTTTTTTGAATTCGATTCCAAGCATTTTCTTTATCTTTCCATGTTGCGCCATCGGTTTTTTTATTTTCGATGACTTCCTTTTCATCGAAAGCACAATGAAGAAGAAGGGTTTTTTCATTTTGCGAAAAATTTGGGTTTCTTTTTTTAATATTTCCAGGCATTGTTCAAAATAAAATACCAACAAATACGTTAACGCGAAAATCAAACCAAAACTCACAATATTTTGACATTTGTGCAAACCCACTTGAAGTTAGTTTAAATTCAAAAGTGGTCGCTTACTATGTTGAACATATATTTTTTCGCGCAACAAACATAAATTTAAGTATCACATAGAATGTATGTGGAACTTAGCTATGCATAAGATTTATGTTCCGTATCAGCAAACGGGCCTAAGTATCCCAAGTTACAATTTGGTTTCGGTAAGGTTCAGATTTGTAATATCTGTAGGCAAGAACTTCGGTAGAGCTTCTATAGTAGGAACTTGTTAACCGAAGTAGAGCAATTTCGAAGTAATCGCTTCGGAAAATAATTTCTGTAAGACCTAAGCGAAGTATATTCACAGGCCTTATAATTGAATGGAAATGGAAATAAGTTTTGGTAAGATCTTTATTTATTTATTATTTATTTATTTATTTATTTATTTATTTATTTATTTAAGATCTTTATTAGACCTGTGAAAATGTGTGAGGAGATGTGTGGCAATTGTTTCGATAAAGCTTAAGGTTGAAAGCGCTTTCGAGGAGCTTCCTTAGAGCTTTCGAACGAAGGCTCGGCGCATTGTTGAAGCAATGAAACTTGTCGTTGTCCAGTGGAGTCGATTGCAGACTTTTGTACATAAACTAAGAAAAAGCATTCTAAAATGAATAGTAGATGGTCATAAAAATAATCAAAATTGATTAATTTAATCGTGTTTATGCTTGCTATTACTCTATTTTCCTTTCGGTGTACAAACATGGTCCAAGTTAATTTTGCAGGTGAGGCGAGCTTGAAATGAAAGTCGCTTTCAAGCTTAAGCTCTAAAACAAGCTGATATCCAAGTGTCAAAGCTTGTGAGGAAGTAGAGTATTTAAGTATGGGGTTGTTTTAGTGCAACAATTCTGAAACGCCGAAAAGTTGGCTGCTGGCCAAACGTGTTCACTGTACAGCTTTCTGATAGTTGCACTAAGAAACGCATTCATTGGTTTAGAGGTTGTGAAAATATCTCTATTTTATAGATTTTCAACTAAAACGCTCAGTAATACAGAACGCTAACATCTGAATCTGAGTAGCTGCGCTCACATAGGTAGATACGTGGTTAATTATTTTGACTTTTAAAAAAATCGCCGCAAAAATGAAAGGCATTATCTATGGATCTGTCACATATGGAACTATTCTTAGGATATTGGCCCCTATTTTGTAGGAGAGGTATAATTTTAACTTTAATAAACTAGAGAAACCCCTTTGGTTTGCCCGGTACGCCCTGCACTGTAGAGCTGTCTAAAATGTAGCTCCATTCCGCAGAGTTTTGACTCCTAAGTCGGAGGGTCAACGCATGGCAGGACGACTTCGTCTAAAATATAACTCGCTGAAGTATAAACTAACTCAACCAAACTGAAGTGATGTTGGTTGAAGCAAAGTTCGTCCTGAACCTGTATCCCCTGTGAATATCCCGACTTGTACACTCAAGCTTGAGTCAGGGAGAAACCAGAAGAGAGGCGAACGTTAGATGGACTGCACAAGTCTCATACGGAAGGATAGGAAATCCCTTTGCACCCTCGTAGGTATCATAACGGGCCAAAATGCTCTACGGTACTTGACGAAAGAAGAACTTTGTAGAGGAGCTCTTGAGTACACTACCCACTTCATTTGTACGTCACTGCCCAAGTCTACAACACACTAGGCGCAGATTCCTGGGGAGACACTTGTTCCAAGAATAGACAAATCCCGATTGGGACGTTTTTCAAAGGAATTAAAAGACTTCTATATTGTTTTCTAGTCCAACCTCGCTGTTTTGGAATATTGTAGTCCTGTTTGGTGTCCGAGCTACAAATCTGGAAAATCAATAAATTGAAAGTATTCAAAAACAATTTCTTCTTTTTGTATTACGTGATTTGCAGTGGGACCCCGAAAGTCGTCTTCCCCCTACATAAGTCGATTAAAGTTACTCAATATCGTAGCATTATTGTCCATTCGCTCGATGTGGCCGAGTCAATGTAGTCGCGGTTGTATCTTCTCCTCCATTCGCCCTCCTCGCACACAGGAAAAAAAATCCGCCGAAGAATTTTTCTTTTGAAGGAGACCAGTATCAGCTCTCCCTTCTTGCCTATGGTCCAGCACTCGGCGCCATAAAGCAAAACTGGCACGATAAGGGTCCTTTTGTCCTTCGAGTTAGGAGTTTTGAACCCAGTTGTTTTGCCAAATTGAAGTAGCAACGGTTTCCTAGGGTAATTCTTTGCCGGATCTCCACTATGGATCGTGGAGTATATTTGTTGTGATATAACCCTATAACTTTACACGATTGTTATTTGTAACAATTTATCCGATCGAATGAGTCAGTCAATCTACTGGACGTTTTTAAGCCGAGTTCAAGCTGGTGATTCCCCGAAAAATAATGTGTTAAAAGTTATCACCTACAACAAGACAACCCAGCAAATGTTTTTTGAATATTTTTTTCTGGGTTTTAAGCTAGTATATAAAGGAAACCCTTTCCACTCGTGCCCAAAACAAACGAACACAACTGCAAGTGGCTGCGAGGAGATCCAAAATGGACCTGTTGCATCCATTATTTATATATTTTTAGATACACCAGCACGCTTCTTAGTTTAAAACTTCCTCAGCTCACAATTAATATTAAGCGAAACCCTTTTTTAATTATTCGTCCTGATTTAATCGGATGTCCATAAATATTCGAGCACCCACCTTATAAACTATGATAGTGCATACATGACAATTGCCATTAAAATTCCAAATATTCACTGGGAATCCGCTCATATGTCGTCAGGTCAGTCTTAGGTAATTAGAACCGTCCAGGTAGCTGCTCGGGGCTAACTGCCCCTCGATGGGACACATGCAGCAAAAAAAGGAAGAATCACCATTACCACTAAAACAAAAAACATCAAGAGGAAACACACATGTGGGCAAGCTAATTGCTGGCCTTATGATGTGGCCGATGATAGCGATAAACTGCGCCGAGTGTCCTGTGTCAGTGCTTTAGTGCGGGTGACTGTTGAAAATGAAATTCAAGTTTTAACACCAATACCTACATCAGTCCCCTCGACATAGTTCTCCAACTCGACAATTATTATCGATAATTGCATGACCTATGAGGTTTTGTGTTAGCGACATGACATACCGACCGGGCATGTATCTATAGCTATATTTGTATGCAGGGTTGTATTGGACAAATATCGGTTTGACCCTTTCCACACCTATCGCCTGGTTGGGTCTGCTTAAATTGTTGCGCGGCGTGTTCTTTTTTTATCGGTCCTTAATTAGGATATGTGATTTAATATTCTATAACAAAGGGTAGGGGATAGTGGTGGGATATATGGAATTCTAGTTTTTGGGTCGCGGAGGTAATTTGACAGAATTGTGCGACTAATGATCTGGGAAGGTTCCATGGCTATGAACGTCAAGTAAATAAATGGATGAACTGTAAATTATTTGTTCGGTGTGATAATGACACCCACCCACTTGGGCTATTATGGAGAAACAAGTGATATGTTACAGCGAAACAATGTGTAAGATTAATACACTGTGTGTAAATATTTGCATTTGTTGATTTGCTTGTACGAACACACACATACCGCAAGGGGGATTTTTCAAATAAATCGAATAAAAGCGAAATAAAAGTCATTTGAAAAAATCAACTGATTTAGATAGGTATTCTTATGGTGGTAGCTCAGGTAAGCTGACTTTACAGGTGAGCACTTATTACCAGAAGATGTAGTTTGTAAAAGAAGTCGATTGCCAAGATTTTAGCCAACAATAGACGGCAGACCGAAAAACCCGTGAACTTGTAGTTTAGAAATCAATGAGGGCCTTATATAAAAATAAATACATGTTTCGGCGCGACAGGTCTGTGGCACCTAAGGCCTAGCTTTTCACAACCATTTGTTTTGTGTGAGTTTTCATTTTTATGGCGAATGGATGGGATCTACAATTTTACGCCGAGTCCAAACGGCTAATTGAGAAGCTCTTTCATGACAGTTATACTCTCGGATGTTTGTCAGACGTTCGCGAGAGGTGGCACAGTGGAAAAAAAACTTAAGATTTAATTTGGCTCTTTCGGGACTCGAACCTAGGACCCCTCGCTTAGTAGCCCAACACACTACCACTAAGACACTGGGCCTTATATACCTAGGTTAAATTCACATTCTTAAGGCTTAAATGATTGTAGCTGGCAGAGAAACGGAATGGTGCTTAATAAAGGAAGAACATTATTTTACTAAGGTGCCGATGCAGTCGGAGTTGGACACGGACAATCGGACATCAACCAACAGCGGGATATTTGGCTGGTGTACGCACCAAGTTGGTTGAGTTTCCCATAAATAGCTACCCATTTTGAGGTTATTCAACCTCACTCGACTTGGCAGAGTTAATGGGTCGTATGAATAAAAACTAGCATTTGCTTAAAAGTAAAAGCCCTTAGCAAATGCTTTGAATTGGTATGACTAAAAACCTAGTTTGCTTTTTACTTCGCTGTATGTGTGCTTGCCTTGCAATTTCTGCCAAACTTGACAAGTGACAACTGTCCGGTGGTTTGTTTATTTTGAATTTATTTTCAAATTTTTGTTTGGAAATTATCAAAAGTCAAAAAAATTCAAAAGAAAAACTGAAAAGAAAAAAATATGCTGAGCGACTCTTCTGAATTTCAGACGATGAGGAACTTCCATCTACCTCGTGTACTCCCAAGAGTGACCAAAATATGAGTTGGTGTTTGTTCAGCTTCCGGCCATAGCAGCTGTAGAAATGATTTTGCTAAGCAAATCCCAAACTCCAAACTCCAAGACCTTAAAAAAACGATACGCTTAGAATGTTTGATTTTTTATTGTCTAGATGCTCAATTTTGTACACGCCAAACAAAATTGTTAAAAAAAAGTTGCAAATTTAAAGCAAAGGGTGAAAAAGAAATCTGACATGAAGGCAACAAAAAATACACCCATTAGTTTGAAGGAGTCCGTTAGCTTTCTTGCACGAAGAAAACTTAATTCACAATTCTTAAATTGTTTTATGTTAAATATTAAACAAAGGTCATGAGTCAACTAAATAGCAGACACAGAATTTGCATAGCATTTGATTTGTCTGATAAGTTTCATTCATACCGATCTGAGTAGATTAGTGCTGCCGTTTTCGAACATGTCAAAAATTGCAACTAACTCAAATTGGTTTTTATTCATACGAAACGTAGCAAATGCTTCGATTTTGACTAAACTACTACTAAAAACTCCTTTTTAGCAAATATTATCCATTTATTATTTTTTCAACCATATTATTTATTAAAATAATTGCAACCAATTCGAGTTTACACTACCTATCAAGCAACTCCTACTTATTTCATTTGCAACCCTTAAACACGTCCATCGGCATTTATACAGTCGTCGGCAAAGGTATTTTGACAGGAATGCCAGTCGCATTTAAAGGGGCATAGCTTCTTAAAGCTCTCATTTACACGTATCAGTTTTCACTGAGTGCGATTGCATATGTTGTGGCCTGTGATAGTGTGTGTTAATAAAATCAATTAGGTCCCATCGCCGGGCCGGTAAGACCTTTTTGTGGTTAAAGTGTGATTTTTTGACTGTCATAATTATTTTGACACAATCATATTTTACCGTTTGTTTGGCGAAAAGTATTCTAACCGTTTGAATTCAAAGTTATTATGATAGATTTATTGTGTACATGTCCATTTTGATTAAAAGATGTAAAAAATAAATATGACAGAGTTAAATATGGAAGCTCGAGCAGCTTTTGTTGAATAGTACATACGATTGTGGTTTTTCTGTTTTTGGAAATCTTGAAAGACACTAGTAAAGCTAGTAGTGTGGGACCCGCCACCCACTTAATTTTTTAAACGAAAAAGGGGTCGTTATTCATATTCTATTATAGCTAATTAGTAACCAAATCGTTTGGCTTCAGTCTCTTAAGCCTTCTTAATGTATTTCTATTCTTTTTCACCATGTGCTGTATTGCAGTATTCACATGTTCGTGGATTAGGTCATAATGCTTGATCGCATATTTTCTTAATATATCTTTGACATACTCTACCCCTAGATATCTGTCTAGATTTTTATTTCGTATGTACAATGGAGCGTTAACACTACTTCTTAATATGTACTTTGTTTCCCCCAAGGATGGGCGGGGTTGATCTAGAAATATCAATGACGGCGACATATCTGGGCATAATCTAAGAGTGCAAACTTAGCTGGCAGGAAAACATAGAGGATCGCATCAAAAAAGCATACGTGGCACTATATGCCTGTAGAAGAGCATTCAGTAATACATGGGGATTTAGGCCCCATGTGGTACACTGGCTGTATACAGCAGTAGTGAGGCCCATACTAACATATGGTACAGTTGTGTGGTGGAAGGCCATGGAGAAGAAATATAATCTCTCAAGCCTTACCAAAGTGCAGAGGACGGCATGAACAAAACGATTACGACGAAAGAGTAGATAGGCCTCTGTACCGACGGTTCTAAGATGGATATTGGTACAGGTGCGGGCATCTTCAGCGAAACATTGGACCTGCGGGAATCATTCCGTATTAGTGATGATTGCAGTGTCTTTCAAGCAGAGATTGCAGCTATAACCCAAGCGGTGAAAGATATTAATAGACGTAACATTGTCAACAAACAAATCACTATCTACACTGACAGCCAAGCGGCCATTAAAGCCATGGAGTCGGTCGTGGTGAAGTCAAGGACAGTAAGACTATGCAAGAAATATCTGGTTGAAATATCACAAGTCAACATGGTGACCCTTTGCTGGGGACATATGGATATTACATGTAATGAACATGCGGATGAGCTTGCTAGAGGTGGGTCGAAACCACAAGAGTAAAAACTCCGCTGAGTACGCTTGTAAGAAAGATTGACATTGAGTTTTGGAGCAAAACAAATATTCGTTGGACCAATATCAATACCTGCATGCATACAAAAGAACTATGGCCAGAGGTGCGCAAAAAGAGATCGAAATATTTGATCGGACTGAGTCGCAGAGACATTCGCATACTCACGAAGGGTCATTACTGGACACTGTGTGATAGGCGTATATGCGGAACGGCTGGGTATACTGCATAATGACTTTGCAGAAGCTGCAGGGACGTTGAAGAAATATAATCTGTACGTCACCTGCTGTGCGAATGCCCGGCCATTAAAAATAATAGGAAAAGGTTTCTTAATAGCTACTTCTTTGATGAGCTAGGAGAATGTGGATCTTAAAGAACTACTGAGATTCATACTTAAATCTGGATGGTTCTTGGAGATAAGCAGACTTATCTACCTACCTACCATGTACTTTGCTTTGGAAAGTTTGAATCATTTGTAGATTCGATTTTTTCGTACAACCTCAAATCTGAACACCATATGTCCATGATACGGGTCTTAGGATCTGCTTATTAATCAGGAGTTTGTTTTCAGTTGAGAGTTGGGAGCTCCTACCCACTAGCCAATGCAAATTTCTTAGTTAAATGCTATTCTTTTTTCTTTTTGACATGCTCTAGTCTATTTCTTTTATTAAAATATGTAAAATAAGCGTCTGCAGGACGTATGCTACTTTTATTTAAAAAAAATGCTGCGTTTTTTATTTAAGCAAATTTATGCACAGATGCAAAACAAAAGAAAAAGAAACGAATCAGATCCCTTCTCTCGCCTGCTAGTATACCTTTAATAAAAACAATCTTGATTAATAACTTCCAGTCATAATTATTTTGCTCAAATTTATTAAGGTTTGTAACTACAATTTTGTTTATATGTACTTGCTTCTTTTTATTCTTAATCTTTAATCTCTTATTTATTTTAATCCCGCCACTATTTTATTTAAAACTCTTTTTTTCTTCTATGAAGGTACTTTGCTTTGTCGGAAAAACCCCTTGTACTTCGTTGAACAATGAATTACCTAATTAATAAATTATGTTCTCTTAAATGTACATACTTTGAAAAAATATATATGTCAGCAATGTCGCCTACGTAAATATTATATCCACCTGCACCCATAGGTACCTACCTTTCCTTTATGCACGCGCGTCAACCACAATTAATCTCTCAACTTTTCGCAAGTTTGAAATAATATAGTTTTCAACAACATGGTAAATTTAAAATTCGTAGATAGCTTCCTTATTCTAGTAAAGCAATTATTTAGTGCTGCAATCAAATCAAATTTCCTATCTACCACCTCCGTGAACAAAAGTTCGCAACTCTGATTGGTCAACCCCGTTATTAGCCAACGATTATAGGTCAAATCGGCCAGCCCTAACTCTATACAATACAAACTGTTCTATTCAACTACCAAACATAAACTTTGTCGTAACCACCCTTACGGTTGGGTATGCCAACCGCCAACCCCCGCATTTTTAGAACCAACTGTATGCACTTCAAAAGCACACATTAAAACACCGCGCCTGACACAGGACATGTATACAACACCACACCATTCGCCACGGCGAATAATGTCCAATAACAGTTATACGGGTCCTTGTAACCGTGTGTGGCAAATGAATATCATTCAGCATGGAAAAGTGTTGTACGTTCAAGTAATTACCGTCAACATTGCGTGATTGGTTGAATCAGAGACTAGACAAAAAAAAAACAATAGCTCTCTGTCAGGACGACCTGTAATTATTACGAATCGAAGGAAATTACCCACAGACGTGTCCTTATCGACGCATACCAGTATAAAATAGAATTTATCGAAGGCGGACGGGTTTAGTTCACAACTTGTTCGCGTCAAGGATAAATGCAGTTACGTCTTACGTCGGTTCGGAGCAAAAAATTATTTCATTTGATTTCTTTGTACAATTAAAAAGGACAAAGTGACAATGTGCAACAGTGCAGTGCATCGTCCGTTTAACGGAATCGTTGACCCATTTTCGTTTTCAACTTTTCATTTGCTTAGAACCTGTAACCGCTTAATGCTGCCAACAGGTAAGCCTTCGGGTTTATATTAAAGGTTTATGAGGTCTTGATTGTTTCCAGGAAAATATTGCTTACTTGTTTTGGCCGCATGAATATTAGTTAGTTTGTAGACAGACTTTTTGTTTTTAATTTTGGGCTTCACGGAAAGTTTAAAACAATTTTTAATGAAAGTGTACGTTCGGCTCTGTCGCTATACAAAGCAATTTCCCGGAAAACTTGCACTAACTCACGTCCTTTTTCGCAAATTAAGGGAAATACCACTTCGTTGAGCGTCCTTAGGAAACTATTCCCAGTTTAGTTAGTGAGTGCTGTCGAAGCAGTTCGGTAGTTAGTTATCCCGTTTTGCGCATTAAAATCATAAGACTTGTTCTGTGCAATGGTTTGGTTTTTCGGAAAAGGTAAGCGAATTGTGTCAGTTTCTAAGAAGATGTTCAAGTGTTTGTTTTAACTTGTTCAAAAAACAAGATTTTGTGAATTTTGAAATTTGAATCCGCCTCTAAACGTTATAATAAAAATTGTCACAAGTAGGGACAATTGGTAATGTTTTTTTTAGAATTTAATTTAAAGTAAAAACATAGGCCAAAATTAAGATTATTTTCAACAAGAGAAGTGTGTACACATACACATACATAAGCGTACCTACTTTGTATGTGGAACAGCGCACGACTTCGGATAGTCCTTAAAAAGCTAATCGTGAAATTTGTTTATCTCATAAACATATTTCAGGACATTCCTCAAGTGTTTGTAATAGAAATATTTGCGACATAATTATTCTTATCATGATAAGAATCGTTTTCTGAACAAAAAAAAGTCAATGTTTACAAATTCACTCTTCGCCACTTCCCAGATTCGAGATCCAATAAGTAACACTCGGCCTTACCAATAATCAAATTTAGTCTGGCAGTTAACGCAAAGACTCCAGACTTTCCAAAATCGCTTTACCAATAAACAAAATTAGTCGTCAGGTTATCCCTAACTGTAGGGTTAAATATTAATGGTCAGAAAGTTATGTTTATGTCTTACACTAACCCAAATTATTACTCTGTCACAACTCGTTCTGCAAAGGAATTTTGCCATGCATACTCAAATTTTAGTAGTAAATCAAAACATGGTATTATATCTTGGGAGCAAAAAGTGTCAGTCGCGAACTTCAAGTAACTACAATTTTTGATATAATTAAATAAAACTGTGTAATGGCGTTTTCGATTGAAGAAAAGAATGCCCTTTCTATGAAAAGAGCAAATCTAAAAGTGTGCTTTCTATGTTTTTCATGTTTCATTGAAAAAGAAAGTGCACTTCCAGGTCAATTCTCAACACGAAATAAGTGTCCGGAATATTTTCAAAGAAGTTCCTTGAATTCACCAACACACACAAGCAAAATTTCAGATTGAAATGTTTGTTGTGCTATTAAAAACAAATTTTGTGCTTCGTGATCGGAAAATATCCAATTATGAGTGCAAATGTAAATTTCAAATGAAATAATATTGATTTGGCCAATGGAAACATTCATATTTAATGTACAACGCAAAAAAAGTAGCAAAAGGAAACCAAAGGAAAAGAGAGAATGCAAAAACTGTACCCAAATGTAACATTTTAAAAACACATAAACGAATATGCCCCGACAATTTTGATGAAACTCTTCTGCAACCGGTTAAAAACTTTTACAAAACGTTTTTTAATACGGAGGTAGTTAAAATCGGTTATTTAAACTAAGCGTTATTTGTCACGAAGCATTTTTTCACAATCTTCGCCCACATTACTACGCTTAACTGAAAAGCCTGGTTAACTGAAGAAAAAATAAACTGTACTACATAAATTATTAATTCATTTAATCAAAAATACAACAACTGAAGTCAATTCGTTTGTTTCCATTTTTGTTTGTTTTGCTCTATTTACACATTTTCGATGTCTCGTTTTGTTTTGAGTTTAGTGAGTTAAGTGAAATCGGGTTTAGTTTTCGTCTGAGCTCCTGTTAAATGATGTTGTTTTTCAAAATATCTGAAATTCGCTTAAAAGAAAATACCGCTTAAGTGAAAAAATAATTGTTGCAAATTGATGTTTCAGTTAATATTTACTATTCTCTATTAAAAAAGCCGAAAATGAAAATAAATGAAATGAAACGGTCAAATAAATTAAAATACCGTATTAAACAATAGGAGCATTCTTTCCTATATCCACTCCACACGTAGACACTTAAAACAAATTGGCAACACCAGTCCCATAAACAGAACCTAGATCTGACGCAACGAACTGATTTGATCGTTTTGATAAGATCCTTTCCCTAGGTATCATATTGCAACTAAAACTATTGTTTCCACGGAAAGTGCTCCTCCTACGCGATTCGTCCATGGAGCAAGTTCTTCCCTTACGATTTCCACAATAAAGCGCACTATCGGTTTATCAAATCTATTAATAGTTTTAATAAACTTTTTACCAGATAGTACACACCACCAACAAACAAAAGAACTCTCGTTCGTCATATATATTTTATCCTTTGAGAGGTTGCCGATTCTTCAACAGATATAAGGTCCATAAAAATATCTTCGTCTCGACTTGAATTCATTCTCAATCTTAATTAAATTTTTTGAAAAACAAAACCTACTGCATGGAAACAAAAACAAATGATTTGCCATCTGATAACTGACAACGATTGACAGCAAATTTGTAATAGATTCAACAGAAAGTCTTCGTGCTAGTAAAGCTGGAGGTTAAATTGTTTATTGGTACCATTTCAAAAATGCTGTACATTTTCATTTAAACTGGCAGTCAACTAACTGCCTTACTAATTAGTAAGGCCGACTGAGTATACAAATGGACTTACAATTCTACTGAGTGTAACACCGTGTGTTTAAGTGTTCCTAGGCTTTGAAGACTGTTTTCCCCTTTTTTATAAGTTTTTAGTTTTTCCCTAAATTCGGAAAATTTTTTTTTTTTTTAATAAGTTAAATTTGCATTTATTTCCATATGAAGAAAAGAATTTTTATACTTAGGGGCCAGTTATAGCGATACGCAAAACGGAACCGTAAAAATTTTCTTTTGTTTTTTGACCACTTAAAGTCAATGCTTGAACTCAATCTTGGCCTCAAGTTATTAAGTTAGTTTATTAAAACAAAATAAGTGAATTATTTTAAATTTTCTAGAAAAAAAAATTAACTCATTTTTCTTTACGAAAACATTTTTCCTTTTTACTGTTTCAACTTTTTTGGTAGCAGTTTTTATATCGCTATAACTGCAGCCTTAAATACATGTAGCATTTAACTATACATTTTCTATAAAAATCGGTTTACTGGATCATATTAGAAGCTAGAATAAAATAAAATCTTCATTCAAAATAAAAAAAAAATATCATAAATGTAATCAAAAAAATTGAAACTTTTCTAAATGCATTTAATTTTTGTATGTGTTACTACTACGTAGTTTAACGCAATCACCACTAATCTATACAATTATTTCTTTTAAGAATAACCTTTGTGTAAAGAATTCCACTTAAGGCCTAGTACGCTTCTGTTTTGGAACGAAAAATCCCATACAAATTACAAAAGTGACAAAACAACGAAATCATGAACGAAAAATTTCGCTATCCGTTTCGTTTTGCAGTACGTTAGCTAACTGCTGCGAAATGATGACGAAAAGTGGGGAGTAGTAGCGGTTTGCTTGGTGCAATTATTCTTCACTTTGTTTTCGCACACATTTGAACAATTTTGTTGGGGGTTGTTTTCGTAAAAATGGAATCTCAGAAAGTGGCAAATATTGCGTTTTTATATTCCGAAGAATTGAAGCAGGAATACTAGGAAGATGGCCCACCACCATTAGCACGAGTTCCAGTATAATTTGAATTATATTTTCTATCAATTACAAAATAGAAACTCTGTCTGTTGTCAAAATTTCTTTAGTACTCAGTGATGCCAAACCCGGATTGAAATTTATATGCCTCCCGAAAAAAATGATGCCTGTTTGTTTTAGTATGAAAAATTCCAGGAAAAGTGACCACTATGCCATTAAAATTGCATATTTTACAAGTACAACGAATGTCAAAGGGGATTAAAATTTGTCATCAAAATGTTGGTCCATCGATAAGTAATTAAAGCTTTTTAGCTCTCTGTAATCCAAGAAGGTAATAGAGGAATTTGTTCCAAATTTTTTGTACATAATATTGTTTGTCGACGACAGCGTTTATTTGTTGAGCTTGAACTTTAAAAATAAACTTTGTTATACGAACTGCGTTTCCTAAATTCATTATTTTTCTACATTTGATATCGCATTCTGACGCACCGTTGAAAATGAAAATTATTGATGCGACTTTGATGAAAGTACCAGATTTACCAAATTTATATATTTGAATGATTGTAAAAACAATTCACAATAAATTATGCATTTTTTTCTCAAAATTATTTCTTATTATTATTCGGCCCTAGCGAGGTATCCGTCGGAACGGAAAATTCTCCGATTTTATACGATTCGGAGGTTTTTTGCTTCGAGGTATTCTTCGGAACATCTATATTCGGAATATTTCTCCGACATTTTTTAACGCATATCGGCAAATTACGTTGAAGTGCGATGAAGTGCATTTTTTTCTTCAATTTTTGACAGCTAGGTTCCGAATTCCGATATCCTTCGACAGAAATTGGTTGCGGAATTTGTTTTCGATTTGGATTTGAGTCTCCGACAAAGTATGCGTTGCGGAGAATTTTCCGTTCCGACGGATACCTCGCTAGGACCGATTGCCTCATGCATCGGAATTATTCCTAAAAGTCATAATTATGCTAAGGTTGGTATTACTGCACGTTGTACCTACTTGTGTAGCAAGTGATGGAACTCTACATAAACTATTTTCAGCTACCTACCTTTTCGCAAACGTTTCGCTGTCGATTTGGAGACCTAAAAATTTCGTTCCGAAGCAGCAGCGTTCTCGGCTAAGGTTTATTTCTAATTTTGGTTGATTGCTAAAAAAATCGTTTTGCCCCATCTCGACTATGTGGAAGACAAGAGAATGTTTTTATATTTAAAACATCTTTCAAAATTTTCGAAGTGATCGGTATTCACGATCGAGTTCATTATCCAATAACTTTCCGTTTATTTAAAAAGTAGGTATTTGGAAAGATGTCCTAGAGAACTGACAGTTCTGTCTTTTTAGGGGCGATGGGGACTACAAGTGTTTTAGAACTTATTTGCATGATTTTACAAGTATCTACAAATATAATATTACATGTTCAAGGAGATAGAAAGAACTTTCTGAAAAGCACGTCGAATTTAAATAACCGCAATTTTTAGTATAGCTAGGGAAGCATTTTTTTTGTGTAATTAAAGTATGTCATTGACATTCCGACGGTCGTACGGACACTAGATCATCTGGCCGTCCGCGTGCAAAAAACGCACCCTTTGAACATTTCTTTACGGTCCTACATAGACCCAAGACCCAAAGTAAGTGGCCATCCTAACAAACGCTAAAGAAGCCATTGAGCCAATTATGAATGTCTGTAAACTTCACTGCAAGAGGCAGACAGAGTCAGACAATGCATTCCACATTCGTCTTGCTTGTGAATAATTCCCTTTGTTTCATATCACGACCGAAAATATGCTTAAAGGTGAACTTATAGTCTTTCCTGAATTGACAAGAATTACGATTGAATTGCTGGCAGTTTTATTTGAACACTGTTTTTTTTTAAATAAAGTTAGAACAGTGGGATGCACGAAACATTTCCAAATTTACCTATAGAATTTCCAATATTTCCATCTCCGATAAGTCTTAATGCCATCTTGAGTTATATCCAGTAGATGCAATATGATCTTCAAGCCTTTTTGTAGCCAAAGTAAAATGCGACACCTGGCGGCTTCGTATAGGTATAATGGTAATTTAAAACGAAGGTTTGTTGTTAGCTCACATACCTCCCGAGAATGGTTCGGTTTCGGTAATGCAAGTCTCATTCATGGATGGCTGTAAATTAAGGTTCCGCTTTTATAGACATAAGACATCATTGCGTTTTGAAAGCTTTCAATTCCACTCTATGGGCTAGATGCCGTATTTTTTTTCAATAGGTATTAAATGAGCTTTGCAGCTCTATGGTCGAAAATCAGGGACGTCCTGAAACTAGTAAGAGAAGTAGAGAGTGCCATCATCAGGGTAATAGTGAACTGACTTACAGACGGACGATCATCAATTGGATTATGGGAAAGAAAGGCGGACAAACAGGAGCATGGGTACCACCAGCATTTGTATAGTGAGATTCAGACTTGAAACCATATCCAAAATATTCTTAATTTACGTCCAGAAAGGTAGATTCAATAAGAAACACACTTTCACCGAGAGAACTTGAAGCGAAACTCAGTTAAATAAAATAAAATAAATAAATATTTTGACGCGACAGGTCTGTGGGACCCTAGGCCTTCTCACAACCGTTTGTTTTATGTGAGTTTTCAATTTTTGGGACTAATGGAAGGGATCTAGCATTTTACGCCGAGTCCAAATGGCTAATTGAGAAGCTCTTTTATCACAGTTTTGCTCTCGGATTTTGAACTTTCGGGTACCGAACTGGGACCCCTTGCTTAGTAGTCCAACGCACTAACCACTAAGCCGCTGCTCCTACGATAAATTAAGGTTGTGGGCTAGCTGGCGATTATAAAGCCCCGTCGGGTCTTATGGGGCCACCCGATGATTGCAATGAACTTCTTTCTCTTCCATTTCAACAATTTGACAAACATCTGTCAGCGTTAACTAATTAATACAAAGAAATTTTGTTTAAAACATCGAAACTAAGTCTTTTGCTTTCCTTTCGTGGCTCTCCTCAACAAAAGCATTCTAGAAGCTCTTAAATTAGAAACCTACCTCCCTATTTTGTTAACTGATTATAGCCGGCTTTAAAAATGTCAACATATTTATATCTTTCCATTACAGACGCTCAAAATTACTACAGCCTAATGAAGGACAGCCCTTTTCCGCATGTTAGTCCGCTAAAGTCACCACCTATAGATCAGAAGGAATTACAGTCTCAACCGCCGGACTTGTTATGTAAAAGTATGGGTGGAGTCTTTCCACAAAAACTACCCGAAAATGAAAAGCTGCAGACTCCATTGCCACCTGTTTTAAGCATCGTTAGCAACACTGGTAGTTGCTCCCCGCCGATGGGCTATGAATATAGTCCCGCAGAATATTCCCTGTCCGATATGAACCGCTCTGGAGTATTTTCTGCATTCATGCAACGAAGACCCCGCGGAGAGAAACGACCAATACCCGATGAACAGAAAGACGAAAAATATTACGAACGCCGAAAGCGTAACAATGAAGCGGCGAAGAAATCTCGAGATGCTAGAAAAATTCGCGAGGATCGAATAGCCTTTAGAGCAGCCCTGTTGGAACAAGAGAACTCCATTCTGCGAGCGCAAATTGTTGGCCTGAGAAATGAGCTACAGACAGTGCGACAAATGCTTGCAAACGGAACTGGAAATGGAAACAGACAGCCATAGATATCCAAAGGATCTTGTTTGTGTATGGCTTGGGTTGCGATCTAAGGATGTGTGATTTTGTAAATATAGCTTACCAACTAAGTGATGCAAATTGTAGTTATTTTTTGTTTGTTAAAAATGTGATTGTGAATTTGTGGGTTCATGTTTTTCTTTCTCGAAAATAAATGTTAGTTTATAATAAATGTTTTTGTTTAGTGGCAGATCGTTTTATAATTTATACGGCAATGTTTATTACCATGATGCACAAGACAATGATGGAGAGTTATGGCAAAAGTATAACAAGAGTGGGGACGTATAAGACTCTAGTCTGACAGCTGGCTGACTTCACAGATCTGTTCCTTTTCTTTTGTAGTCAAAATGAAAAAGACTGTCAAAATGACAGTGGAGGGGGTGAAATCTATTTTAGAGAGGGAAACTTACGCAAAAGTTATAAGGAACGCTTTTGTAGTAACCTGTGAAAAATGACAGATAGTTCATAAATTGGAGTGAACAAATAGAACAACAAATTCAAATCAGCTGTCAATTTTCAGGCAACTGACAGTTGTTTCAATTCTACGCAAAGAGTAGAAACTAGTAAGAGGGGAAATACCTTGCTCTCTCGAAGCCGCTCTCTTTTACGAATTTTTCGAGTTTAGGAACGACAATTATATAGTAAAGGAACAGACCTTATGTGTTTTATGTATATTGGCCTAGATTTGCCAAACAAACAGTTGTTTCGGATGACGTACACACGGGGTTAGCCGACAAAATCTATTCAATCATTTGACTAATAAAGTGAGTACCTATCTATAGATTAGATAGTAATACCTAAATGGCATAGGTAGGTAGGAAGAAAAGTAAAGTGACGCAAAGCAACAAATTCATGCAAGAATCTGCAGCCAAAAGTGCCATAAGGATTAGCCAAACTACTAGGTGGAAATCTTAAAACCGGGACACGCAGGCGCAGGGACATAAGTCCCAATTTTTACATTTGGGACTTATGTCCCATTTAAGTGAGACTTATGTCTTGCTTAAGTGGGGCATAAGTCCCAAACAAAAATGTTGGGCCTTATGTCCCACCTGACTCTGCGAAATAAGACCCCAATGAAATAAGACTTCAAAAAAATAATAAGGCCCAAAAATTTATACAGGAAACAACAACACGATTTTTAACAAAATTTGGGGTGTTATTTCCTTTTGTGATCCCTTATTTCCTAATAAAAATTGAGGTCTTATTTCATTTTTCTTATTTTTGCCAAACTATGAAATATAATCTAAGAACTCCATTAACAGTTAAGTTTCTTATCTGTTCTTAGACTAAGTATTTTATTCGCGGATTCGTTGTACCGATGTACAAAAGTACCGTTTTAAAATCAGTTCAGTGATAGGTTTGTATTTTTTAAGACCAAAAACATGTTTTTTGTATATTTTCGCCCCTAAAAATATTAAGCGAAATAGGTACCTAAAGGAAAATAGACCATCGCCGAATAGAAGTTATTTAATGGACGGAACTTTGAAAATAGTTCCCAAAGGTTGTTTAACCAGCTTCTAGTCATCTATATTTAATATTGAATAATGAAGAGGTAATGACGTTATTTTAATTAAATGAATTGATATAACCTTAGCGCCGCAGGCGAAAATTTGGTACAAAAAATTGTTTGTACCAAATTTTCATTATTCTTAATGTTTAGTTTATTTTGTTAAAAATCAAAATTTAAAAATATTTTCAAATTTGTGTTTAGGTACCTATTTCCGTTAATATGTTGTATGTATAAAATATATAAAAGAGAATGCAAGTCCTTATTTAATTAAAAATATAAACCTACATAAAGATTGTAAATTTATTTCTAAAAAGACGATATAAGCTGTGTTTCTTTCGTCCCCGTCACGGCTATAGGACAAGCAAATTAAAAAAATCCTTGTTAAATACAACAAAGGCTTAACCTGGATAATTATCGGGGTTAACAGCTTCGCGGCGATAGAGAAAAGTATAGCCAACACAAATTTGTGTATGTTATCGATAACTTGTATGGATATTTCATAAATGACATTTAACATACTGACAAAAATTAAATTAAAAAATTCGAATTTGAAAAAAATGTCTCAGCAAACCAACGAAAAAAGATAAATTACCAAGAAATGTAATATATGAAACAATACACAATTATGTTATTGTGTTAGCTTGATTAATTTTTTATTTGAATTGAAACTTTTTGGAACCTCTGCTTCGTTGGAATTTTCCATTAATAATATTTTTTCAAATTAAAATTTTCAAATGTAAATTTTACTGTCAATGTCAATTTAATTATCAGCTTGATGCGTTGCCAATTCATGTTTATATTTTTCGACGTTCGTTTTTTCGGCAATCCTTGATAGAGACGCTGATAGGGACGAAAGAAACAAAGCTATATTGAAAAAGCTATGAAATATCAAAAAAAAAAAACAACAGAAAATTGGGGTGTTATTTAATTTTTGAAATTGGGGTGTTATTTCATTATGAAGAAACAGCCCAAATTTGGGGCCTTATTTAATTTCTTTTTTTTTCTCAAATTCTCAAAAGAAAGGAAATCATAAAATTTTGGCTTTTGAAAATTTGCGAAAATAAAACTAAAAAATCTTAAATTCTCAAAAACAAAATAAAATTCCTTTGCTTGAGTAAAGAAAAACGAAAATTTGGGACTTATGTCCCATCTTCGACAACAAAATGTTGGAACTTATGTCCCGATGGTGTGGCCGTGTGGGACATAATTCCCAAAATAAAATTAGAGACTTATATCTAACTTAAGTGAGTCATAAGTCCCAAAATTACAAATTGGGAGTTATGTCCCGGGGACTTATGTCCCTGCGCCGACACGCACAGGTTCTGGATATTTACGTGGCGAATACTGTCACCTCTGACTACACGTCTCTCCACATAGACTTTGATATATACCATTCTCCTGGCTATTTCCATCTACACGGGTGGATCGAAGATGGACTGTGGAACCGGTGCCGAAATTTTCTGCGAGGAATTGGACATACGCCGAACAATAAGACTGCCGGATCATAGCAGTGTCTTCCAAGAAGAAGTTCTGGCAATCACCGAAGCTGTCCATATGGTGTCAATGTTTTCCACACCAAAGGACGATATTCCCATATTAATTGACAGTCAGGCGGCTATAAAAGTAGTTTCTGCTATTGAAATAAAATCAAAGCTAAACCGCCGCTGCTGCGAAGAGCTTAAGGTTCTCTGGTCGCAGCATACCACGCATCTCTGCTGTGTCCCTGGACACAGGAGATGGCTGATGAACTGGCCAGAAATGGATCGGTCAAACCACCCTTCTGCAATCTCCGAGAGAGAGTGGAAAATAAGACCCGCAAGCCAACAATAGGTGGAAAGAATTAACTAGATACCTGCGAAATTTCAAGAAAGCTATGGCCACGGCCAGTATATGGTATGAGTCGGACCAACAAGCTAATGCAGTTTGATAGAACGGCGCTATACAAACTAGTTGGGACCCTAACAGGTAACAATTTTCTAAGGAAGCATACAATGAAATTGAATCTCATAGATGTCGATATGTACAGGGGATGCGGAGACGAGGATGCTCATGAGGACACACCTCACTTCCTCTGTCTATAACCTAGTCTCTGTCACTTGAGGAATAGAACGCTTGGAAGTTACTACTTCCACGATATAGAAGAACTCTCTGATGTCACACTAACCAATCTTTACAGGTTCATAAATACTTCGGGATGGCTGGACAAGATCGAGTAGATGCAAGAGAAAAGACATTTTTCATCGCCAACAATATAGGACAAACCCCCAACAAGGGCATCACAGGACTCGCTCCGTTGTATCCACCCATTAACCCAACCTAACGAAACAAACCATTTCCTTCGAGCTAATCGAAAAGCATCAGCTCACTATCGGCATCACCGTCGGAAACAATACAGAACTTCTGTTCTAAGCCTTCGGCAAAACGAATTAGGAGGGGATGGGGTGCATTGATATACCAATTCCGTCCTAGCGAGGTATCCGTCGGAACGGAAGATTCTCCGATTTTTTACGATTCGGAGGTCTTTTCCGTTCCGACGGATACCTCGCTAGGGCCGAGTATTTGAAAATTTATCGCAGCAAGCCGCTCAACCACGTGCACAACGCAACATGAGTGTATCAACACATTCACATGTCTGTCTGACATCTCTGTTCCCAGTCCGTAAGTATTTTTTTTTTAGTTTTTGTAAAGAATATTTTGTGTTATAAATTTTATATTAAGTTATATTGTGAGAATATTTAAATTATAAAATGATATTTATTTAAAAAATCATTTTCAAACGTTGTTTTAATTGCAATTAATATTTATATTGTGTGAGGAAAATTGGGGCAGATTGATACACCCAACCTCGTAGTAGTTTGATTCTGGTTGTATTAATATACCTACGTATGCTATAATAATAATATAATAAATAATAAATGTAATAAAATAAAATATAATAAATAATAAAAAATAGTTTTTTTTTCAACTGAAAGTTTGCAATAAATACTGAAAATGATTGACGGGAGTACTTTGAAAACTCTTGGGACTTCGAAATATGTTATATTATTGGAATTCATTTAGTTTTTATATAATTTGAGGAAAATTGACAAAATAAAGTTTAATCACAAGATTTCAAAGGGCTTATATATGTAAAACTAGCGGTGTTTGCTGCGGGCCATTGCCTACGCCTTTGTATATGAGCGAGCAGTTAGCCAGTCTACATCGAGTTGTCAAGTCGTCCAGTTGTCAAGCCGTTCAGTTGTCCAGTCATCCAGTCGTGCATTAATAACATTCCAATAGATTTCTTAAATTATTTTATTTAGATTAAAACTTAAACTTAAATTAAAACTTAAACATAAATTAAAACTTAAACTTATATTAACACGTTAAATATAAAGAGCGGTGTTTAACTTCTTTACATTATGTAGATTAATTGACACCTATGTACATGTACAATTGTTAACACCACGTAACATTTAAACACAGCTATTGACACAATGTAATAACACAGTTATTGACATATCCTTAAAAGTTTTACACGGCAAAAAAAATAATTAGCGAGCTAGTTTTAAACATTTTATGTGATAACTCAACGAATCAAATAGCTAGCTATCATTTCATAAGTAAAATAATTAAATAAATTAAATCGATAAGTTAAATTATTAAAAAAAAATTAAATCACATTCATTTGTGTATGTTTAACATAAAAAAAAACTTAAAATAAGTTAATAGTTAACTAAATAAGTTAATACAAAACTAATTATTTAGAGAGATAAAAGTTAATTATTGACACCCTCCAACAGCATAATTGTAGACACGGTGTCAACTAGAAGGCAATTATTGACATCATTAAAGAAATTGAGCAAATAATAATACAATAGTTAACAACCCATTTATTTAATTAAATATCAGAAGAAACAAAAAATTAAACATAAAAGATCATAGGTAAAAGCATGGACAATTTGATCATAATTGTGTAAAATAAGTCATATAAAGTCGGTTCCTTAAGGAATTGTTACCTGACTGAAATTTTGCACCTATGGTTTGTCTGTATTGCACTACATAGACAGTCTCTCACAGCGCAATATAGTACGAGCGTAAAGAGAAAAATAATAAACGATTTAAAGCCGTTACTGGAATTGGTTCCCATTTAAACCAGTGGGTGTCAATAATTGTATCAAAATTTTATTGTGTCAATAAACGTATACGTTACGCTACGCTGCCCTTTTTTTGAGTTCCAATGAAAACCGTATTAAGGTGCCCCATCTTTCCCTACTCATTACATTATGCTGCCATAGAAGGAGAGAACATTCAAAGCGATCACCCAAAGGCAAAATTGGACTCTCAGAAGATCAGCAACAAACCGATCATAGAAAGTTTTCTATGCAAACAAAAATTGCTTTGCTAATTGGCTCCTCCCAATGAATAACAAGGACCAGCGAGGCGACATATAAGTGTGCCTGTGAATGTTGTGGAAATAATTGAACTCGCTACGAGCTGACCAGATGACGAAACGATGCTCGGTGCGGGAGCAATTATGCGATGAAAATAGGTTAGGTTGGGTAAGGTTAGGTTGAGTATAGGGCGTGAGTTCGTCACAAGGACCAGGCATCATATTGGGTCCATCGCCATCGCTATAGGAACCTGTACCGTCAAAAACCTAAACCAATTCTCCCAAGCACCTTAAGATGGTTTCAGTTGTGTTTGCGAAACCAACTTGCTCCAAATTTTCGAAGAAGTACCTTCCAAGGTATTTACTTCTCTTCCGAGCTATAGCCTGACATTACACAAAGTGGCTGCCCTATGTCCTCGATAGACTCACGAATTCCATCTTGAGGTCTTTCACGTGGCCCCAAAGGAAGAAGTCGCAAGGTGTTAAATCACAAGATCTCGGTGGCCAATTGTGATCACCTCTTCGAGAGATGACACGGTCCGGAAACTTTTCCCGTAAAAGTTCAATGGTTTCGTTGCTTGTGTGGCACGTAGCGCCGTCTTGTTGAAAGTAAACGCTGTCCAGATCAATATTCTTTGTTTTTCGCTTGTGTCCTTTCGACAACATTTAAAGCTGACTGTTTTTGCTAGTGTAGGTAGGTACCTATCTACTTTCAAGGAGAAGCATTTACAAGAGACTTCTTCTTCTTCTTGCAGGAGCTGATGGCTCAATAAGCAGTAAAAATATTGACGAGTGCTGAAAAAATTAAACGTGAGGTAGGGTAGGTGTACCAGTACCCGGCCAGTCACCAGTGTCCGACCACTTTGCGTTAAAAAGTTCATAATACTTAAATTTGTCGTTGTATTCACGTGCCAATAAATGTGGCTATAGTTTTTGACCTATTTAACGTGCTGCTAAAATTTAACAGCTGTGGACAACACTAAGCCGCCAAAAAAAATGCGCAATCTTTGTAATTCGTCCACGAAGTGAAAAGTGCGTTTTTTAGTTCGAGAATATTAGTGGAGTTATCGAATGAAAAACGTTAGTTTCAGTGTTTTTCCAATATTAACCAACTCGTATATTGTTTTTCTGTTAATTTATGTAATGACTAATCATAAAATGTGAAAAACAAGAATTTTTAATTTTTATTTAAGTATTAGAAGGTGGCCGGTCACTAGAACTTTAATTTTTTGAGGTGTTCAAGTGTCCGGCCAAGGTGGTCTAGATCAGAGACAATACTGAGTATGGTTTGTCTCTGGTCTAGATCTTTGGTTAAAATGAAATTTGTTGTTTCAAATGAAACCAAAACATAAAAACTAGCTTAAATGTTTAATTTACTTTTTATTTTAATTGTTTTTTAAGTAAAAAAGTAAAAAATAACCTGTCCGGATACCGGTGCAAAAGTGGCCGACTACGGAATTTTGCTGGCCGGGTTCTGGTGAATTTTGACTTCTCTCAAAAAAATAATTTTAGTTTTAAATGCAAGACCCCAATTATGTCCTGCCTTTGAAGAACAAAAAAAAGTAAAAAACTTGTTTAAATTGTCAGTTGAATTATTTAGTACGGTTCAAAGTAAGAAAAAGTGTTAGGTGGCCGGGTACTGGTACATCTACCCTAATCAACCGTCCACAGCCTAAGCGGTGGCCGGTTATGGCCGGTTATAGGAACCCAAAAACAGCATAACCAAATAGCGTTAGTTTTACCATACCGATGTATGAACTAAAGAAAGTATAATGGCAAAACCTCGCCTCAGATTGATATCCCAAGAATACCTATACCGAACTATCTAATTTGAATTCACTCAAATTGGGTGCTCAAACGAACGGCGTTTACTGTATTTCCGAACTACCTATCCACCACTTTCGTCTCATGGCAGTTTGAGAAGCACTGCTGCAAGCGGTAGGTACAGTAGTTAAATTCATTGGCGGACTGTCAAAATAATGTCGCGCAAATTGAAATAAATTTCAAAATCGAATCCTCTTGTTTTTTTTTTTTTTTATCGTTTAAAAAGTTGTTTTTCGTTTTTAATGTATTATGGCGTCCTTTGAACACCAACTAATTCGCCATGGGGAGAAGCACAATACTGTAGAACTGCAGCAGCTCATTAAGAAAACCTCAGCAAAGGAAGTACGCACAGTATTTATGCCCTTCCAGATTTTTAAAAGGACAGATCAAACTTATTTCGTATATCGCATTTTTTAAACAGCTTATTGAATCGCTTAAAACAAAGTTGGGGCGCTCAGATTGTGGAGCATTCTGGAACTATGTGCTTCAGGGATTCTCCACTGACATGGACTCGAAAATCAAGCGTTTCAGCTGTGTCCAGGCTTTTCTTGGCGAAATCTCTAAAGTCGAGCTGACCTATAAGCAGACTTATGATCTGATTACAAGACTATGCTTGGACTTACCAAGTTTCACCAGCGAACAATTGATAGAAATCGTCGAGTACTGTGTGGATGGAATTCGAATTGGCGATCCTAAATGTGTTGGGTGGGTTTGCTTTGATGACACTAATCATTTGTCTGGGACTTATTGCATTCTTTACATAGCTGGAAAGACCTACTGCCTGAAACTCTGTCTGTCCTAACGAGTACAACAAGTTTGAATGTAAACGGTGTAATTATGTCCGGCTCTGAGTACAGAGATACAATTGTTAAAAATATTTGTTTTATGAAATGGCCAACAGAGGTTTTAACACCAATCGCGGATATGTTTCGGTGGGTACCTATTTGTTTAATATTTGTATTTAAAAAAGTTTTATACAAAATTATAGAGAGTTGTCGGTGTCGCCAACTGAAATGGCCATAGTACTCAATAAATTTGCATCCAGTCTTCAAAGCATGGTACCATCTGAGCTGCCCGCGTTGTCCTACCAATTATTTTCTATGTGCAGCACTGCCCCGCAGGTAGTCATACCTATTCTGGCATTGGAGAACTATTTCTATCGTTTTTACTACAAGAAACTGTTTGCTGACATGGACAGTAACTCGACGGATTTCAATAGCATAGGTAAGTGAAGGCGATTTCTTCTTTCTTACACCGTTGAGTAATTCCTTTTGTTTGCAGACACATTCTCGGATAAGGAGCTGCGCGAAGCAGAGGAAACTATTCTGCATCATTTAAATTACTGCACGCAGTATAAAATTAATGAAATCCAGTTGTGCATTGTACTTCGGGTAAGTTTTTAAGAGGCAACTGGACTTGCGGATGACCTCGCAAAGGTTTAAAATCGTTTTTACAATTTTATCCTTGTTGGAGCCTCTTTCATTAGCTTAACTTTTTTTAAATTATTTCTGCATCTGCAACGAGGTAGACCGCCATTTCTTCGAAACTCCCTATCGTTGGACAGGCAAGCTCTGAATATAGCTGCAACAAAATAATGGCCGGAGTTGTTATGTTTAGACGTGAGTTCGTTGGATATTCTTATCGGTTGGCTCTAGGAAGTCATGGTAGGTAGGTAGGTAGGTAAGTTGGTGCCCTTATGGCGGTTGCCACGGCTTCACGTAGACCATCAGTTGGGTTCATTGTGTCCAAATACGGGTACCATCCATTGAAAACCTGTTAAAGAAATTAATTACGCCGCTTATTAAATTTGAGCCCCATAGATTTAGTAAGAATCACTTGGGGTCTTAAAGCTCTGTTGAGTGCAGGCTCTTTAGTTTGTCCTGAGAGTAGCTGCTGATGATAGAGTCTGCTTATCTTCTACAAGAACCATCCAGATTTAAGTATGAATCTCAGTACTTCTTTAAGATCCACATTCTCCAGATCCTCTAGCTCATCAAAGAAGTAGCTATTAAGAAACCTTTTCCTATTATTTTTAATGGCCGGGCATTCGCACAGCAGGTGACGTACAGATTATATTTCTTCAACGTCCCTGCAGCTTCTGCAAAGTCATTATGCATCTGCAACTCAGTCCGATCAAATATTTCGATCTCTTTTTGCTCACATCTGGCCATAGTTCTTTTGTATGCCTGCAGGTATTGATATTGGCCCGACGAAGATTTGTTTTGCTCCAAAACTCAATGTCAATCAATATTTCTTGCATTGTCTTACTGTCCTTGACTTCACCACGACCGACTCCATGATATTTATGGCCGCTTGGCTGTCAGTGTAGATAGCGATTTGTTTGTTGACAATGTTATGTCTATTAATATCTTTCGCCGCTTGGGTTATAGCTGCAATCTCTGCTTGAAAGACACTGCAATCATCACTAATACGGAATGATTCTCGCAGGTTCCATGTTTCGCTGAAGATGCCCGCACCTGTACCGATATCCATCTTAGAACCGTCGGTATAGAGGGCTATCTCCTCTTTCGTCGTAATCGTTTTGTTCTCCCACTCGCTTCTTTCGGGAATTCTATGCTATGTTAAGCCTTGGGGTCTGCCTTAGCGGCATCGTCCCTCGTTTAGCGTCATGTGCCGCGCTGCTCGAGCCTGACGAGTTTGTCATAACTATAGCGGTTGACGATCTTTTAGGCTCAGGCCTCGTTAGGGCGTCTCTCGCTATAGTATCCTTGGCCCATTCCAAGGAAGCTCGCTCCTTCTCCGTTAGGGAGTCCTGGTCTTTTGCGACGAGAATGCCAAATATATGTTTGGCCTTTTGGTACTCCTTTTTCCTCAGCAGACCTGGGGGTGACCTTTTCTTCCTCGCCTTGTCCGTTCCGGTCTTCTCACCTGGAGGTTCTGCCAGAAGCTTCTTCTCTTCCTCCATCGAGATCTCCTCGTCTGTTAGACCGGTCTCAAGAGCCTCTTGTATTTTAGTGAGATCATATGGCTCCACAAGCAATGTGTCGGCCACTGTCTCACTCTTGGTACTTATAGTACCCTCACCTCTCTCATCCTTGTTTTTTTACATTTGGTTTCTCAATTTGGATTCCCACGAGTAGGGCCGGAAAGTATGGTCCGCCCCGGCAGCGCCGCCATGCCGGGTTAAGGCATTGTGTTCCAACAGGTCCTCGCCTGGGCACCTGAGGGAGCTCGTACACGGTTGGTTTGACCCCCAACCTTTCATCCTTCGGCACGGTTTTGTGTGCGCTCACACCACCACTGGAGTTAGGTTGACAGTTCTTAGTTCGTCGCTTTTCAACAGCCTGTCTGCCAAGGGTGACCCTTCAGACGACTACCGCCTCTGACAGCATAGCCTGTTGAATCGTTGCGACTTAAGCCTTCGCACCAACGTCAAGGTGACTGTCCAGCGAAGGAAGTCATGCTTTTCATTCTTCCTCGGCGGTGGAGGAGTGTTGAAATTATCGTTATATAACCGATCACAGCAGCCTATGCAACTATGTCGTCCACCTGTTCGGGAGATGGCGAATCAGTTCAATTCAGTGATAGGAATTCCAAACAAGCGTGATCTTCCATTCCAATTTTCTATTAATATACCTAATTTGCGAGTATGTTCCTCACTCTTCCGTATCTATTTTTCTTTGCAGAATTTCCTCTCTGTTCCCGACGTAATTCTGACGCCATTTGTTCTCAGCGCCATATTATCAATGACCCGTGCTAATCGTGAACCCGATTCAAGTCTATCGTCATCTATAATCTTACCATTCCTCCGCAGCGTTATAAGAAGCAATGAAGATGAGAAGAAATTTGCGCGATACTCGGTTTGGTGCCGCGACTGTTTACAAAGACGCCGGGTAGACTTGGATCAAACTTTTACCGTCATGATCAATCAGAACAAGGAGGGGAAGGACACCATAACTCCGGGCTTGGTGAATTTAGCCTTCATCCTGTTGAAGGCGAAGAATTCTCCCATCGTGTATGAGCTTGGAATGAATTTTTTAATGAAATTCGTTCGCAAGCGCTTTGTCTTTGGACAGGGAGTAGTGAAGAAGCTGGCTGAATGGATGATTGTCGATCAAGAGGCAGTCCAATATTCAGGTTGGTTGTAAATAATAATCAATACGTCACTCGTGTGTCTACACCCATTGCTCTAGAATGTCTTAATTTGCTGAGTGCCAACGATACCTTCACTGTGTCTGAGTGCGTGAAATCGATCAACTATGTGTTGGACTTCTTATTATCGGTGAGTTACGCCTTCGCAAGGTGCACGTAATCAAATTTAAGTTGCAGATTCCTGGTGATCAGGCTATGCGTATGATGACGTTCATACTGCCCATTCTAAAAATTTCACCTGCCGTGCGGGACTCGTTTATTGAAATCCTGCGGAAAGCAATGAGCTCCAGGTAAGCCTGCAGTCATTTACGATTAATTTCTAATAGATTTTCTTGCAGTGATTTGAAAACCTGTCGTATGGGCGTCTATGGCTTCTGTATGATACTCAAACAGCTCAACAACAGCAACTCACAGCGATCATCTATGAATTCCTCGGGAATATGCACTCAGCAAAACATCTCTGGATTCTCTCTTATGTCGCAGGCAACCCTTGGCAGCCGCAACAACCCTCAGCGTCATTTTGATATGCTTACGCTGGAAATAATTGGGCTGTTAAGAAATTGCTTCAGCCAGAATTTGGAAATCAAGTGTATATTGTATGAAAGTTAGTTTTCCCATAACAGCGCTGAGCCATCGTCGGATTCATATTTTCTTCGTTTTTTTTTTCTTACAGACCTGAAACGTGCTGTGGAATTGAATCCGAAACTAGTTCCGCATGTTCTGCAATTTATTGACTCGCATTTCCGATCGTATTTTGAATTGAAAAAGGATGACGACGATAAGCTGGTTGTAAAGGTGCATTTCGATAAGTTGCTGCATATGGTCGCCGATAATGAAAACGAAATCGAAGTGAAGGACAACTTGGGCAGACTGATACTCTTTGTGGCACACTGCCTGAAGGAGTATAACAGATTTGAGCACGCATATGATACCACTGAGATGTGTAGGATTCTAGCCGTTGTTGTCGAGCAAATCAAAACAAGGGAGTTCAAGTTCGAGGCGCATGTAAGTATGTAAGATCTTTGGCAGAAAGATTCCCTTTTGTGATTTGTAAAAGCGCGCAATTTATGTTTTTAATTTCGCAACTTCGGACGGCTCTTCTTATTTTATTCCGGTAGCTGCTTTAACAGCAACACTTTAACTCCTCCTGGAACATAGGGCGACAACCAGGTCCTTCCATCTCTCTCTATTTGCAGCTCGATACCTCAGCTGTGTCCTCGATCGCAAATCCTGGGACTGAGCTTCCGTCATAACGGTTGACCTCCATGTTGTTCTGGGCCTACCAACTCGCCTTACACCTTGAGGATTCCATTGGCAGCACTGCTTCGCTATGTTGTCGTCTGGTTTCCTCGGTGTATGGCCAATCCATCGCCATTTTCTCTGTTTGATGTCAACATCCACTTTTGTTTGTCCAGTCCAAAGCCATAATTCATTGTTGGAAATCGTTTGTGGCCACCGTATCTTAAATTTGTAACGCATACAAACGATTAAGAAAAGCCTGTAACCTGCTCGAGATGTTGGCGGAGCATTTCCACGTTTCACATGCGTAAAGCAAAACAGACTTTACATTGGACTCAAACAGTTTTAACTTAGTGCGAAGCGACACTGAAGAAAGTATCCCAAATGCACTACGATCTTTATTTAGTCTATTTCTGACGTCCTGGTCCGTTCCACAATCGAGTGACACATAACTACCCAAATAGTTGAAATGCGTGACCACCTCTATGGTATCCTGTCTCAGGATATCCTGCTGTTGTTGGTCTTTCTGGTGTTTATCCTTAGGCCAGCCACCTCCCCATTCCGTTGCAGTGAATGACACATTTGGTTAAGGGCACCAATGTTGTCGTAGTCCCAATGGCTTAGCCTATCAAACGGGTTCCATTGGATACCAAGTCTCTCGTTTGTTCCCACCGTGGCAGTCATTATATCATCAATCACAAGTAAGAACAAGATCGGTGACAGTACATCTCCTTGTCTCACTCCTTGACGCACTTCGAATGGCTCGGAATGCTGTCCACTGTGCAAAACGAAGCACCTTGCGTTGTTGTATGACTCTTTGATGATAGCAACAAATTTTTCAGGGATGCCTCTCATAGCAAGCGATCTCCAGACACAATTAACGCGGTCGAAGGCCTTTTCAAAGTCGACGAACATGAGAAAGAACGATGATAGGTACTCCGATGATTGTTCAAGGATGATTCACAAGGTGTTAATATGATATCCCGCTTGGTGCCTCTTGAGCGTCGACTCGGTCCTAGACTTTATCCTCTCGAGAACTATAGTTGCCATCAGTTTTGGGATACCACGCCAGTTATTGCAATTTTTAAGATCACCTTTCTTCGGTATCTTGACAATAACTCCATCCATCGGACGGCTCTAGATTGTCCTTTTACGCAGTGAAGCTGATATGACTCCCATGGAAGTCAATTGTATTAGTCTTGCATCTGAAAAGACTGGGTCACTGCCCCACTTCACCAAATTGAACAGTGCAAGAACAGTACGTTTGAAAGCAGTGTGGCCTTTAAGTTATTCTGGTTCAACTGTTAACTTTGTGTTCCGGACGACTTTTTGGCCAATCATTAAGGTTGACAGGCCTTGTGTTTTGTAAGCAATCTATCTGTAAGCGACTCTCTGGTTGCGAAAGCTTGACCAATAGCTATAAACTGGTACCCACGGGGATGGGGCCCCTGTTCTCTTTTTAGCAGCACATCATGGGAACAGGACCAACGTGGGGCTGTGGTTACTCAACATCGGGAGGACTAGATGTGTTTATTAGAGCACAGAGGTGTTAGATAGACCTCGCCCCAATCACAGGAATGGATTACCTTACAGTCATTCGGAAAGTGAACTGGCGTTGGTGAAAGTACTAACTCCAGGGCGTAGTTTTCTCATTGGCTCTATTTGAGTTCGATCTGGAAAGACTAAAATTGTTCTAATGCTTCCGAGCGAGCGAGTGACTACATTTCTTGGGAAAGTCATTGCAAACGTTATAGGACCAAGAGAAAGTAAATGAAGGCTGCTCATCACAATTACGCACGCGATACTTCTGTATTGATGCGAAATATTGGCAAAGCTGGTATATGAGAAGAGTGCGGAAGTAGGAATGGAATCGGCAACCACTGAAACAAAACAGGACACCAAAAACCTATGGCAACTAAGGTGTAACTCTGAAACGAGGGGTAAATGGATCGCCGGGCTGATCAGAGACGTTGCTTATCGAACCATCGCGAAAACGCGGATATAAATAAATTGTTACACTACGCAGTTTCTAACTGGATATGAATATTTTAATGCATACCCAAAGCTACACATGCGCAAACAACGACTCGACTACGTTTTTCATACCTTCTTCACGTGCAGCAGGTGGACTGTGGAAAGACAGCATTTGGCAATAGGCAAGATGACCGCAAGCAAGTGCGGCTGGAATCGGGTATCAGCGTTTAACGAAACCGTGCTCAAAACTAGAAAGAGAGAAGAAACCCAGAGCACACCCTCATAGAAAAACAGGCAGAAGGAAACAAATTACAATTACGGCAAGTTTCTTGTGCAGTCCATCTAACGTTTGCCTCTCTGGTGGCTTTTCTCCCTGCTTCAAGCTTGAGTGTACAAGGCGGGATATTCACAGAGGGATCAGCTGGTTCTGAAACAGTCTTGCTAATTCGTCCGCTTTCTCGTTGCCTGGAATGCCTTCATGTCCCGGGACCCAGCAGAGCGATACCTTGTGCTGAGTGCCAAGAACCTTGAGTTCTTTGCGACAGCATTTCACAAGCTTAGATTTTATTTCTGGTGCAGTTAAGGCTTTTACTGCTGCCTGGCTGTCGATAAAGAAGGTAATACCTTCAGATGGTATTGCCCTTACCACAGACTCACGGGCTGCTGTTGTCACTGCCAGGACCTCTGCTTGTAAGACACTACTGTGGTCGGGAAGGCGTACCGATTTTGATATACCCAGCGTTTCGGAGTAGACGCCTGACCCCACCCTGGTGTCCATTTTAGATCCATCTGTAAACACGGCTACGGATTGCGTGTTAGTTACGAGTCCGTCTCTCGATTCTTTTCTGCTGGGGTAGGTGCTCGAGAAAGGTCTTGTAAATTCTAAGTTTGGTGTGATGTAGTCTGTGATAGGTACACAACCGAAGTATTTCTGTAGGATCGACGAGTGACCCGTTGCATTCGGTTTTCATTTTTCTGATTGGCTGATTCTAGGTATTTTGCACTGTCAGAGATTCTGAGGGGTGTACCACCAACAGAAGGTGCGACAAACTGCGGTATTTTCATTTTTAATTACCACCAAAATAATACGAATAGTTAGTGTTTCCCGGGGACTGTCGAAGAAACCCAAAGGGAGAGGGAGAGTTTGGTCAGTAAGAGTCTGATACACCAAAAACAAATTGAAATTCCTTGAAGGTGCAATCATCGCTCTCCTACAGGAAACTATATAAAAAAGCTGATATGACTCCAGGCATCTGTGCCAAGGCACATGCGATGTATATCTTGCTAACACTTCGGATGCAAAGTTATGTTTCACAGTGCTCCGACATTTCTGCATATCCTGCGAATGTACAGCTGATTACTTCTACTTCTTGAAAATGTGTTTTCGTGGTTAACACTGAGGTATACTTCATCTGATCGATACTGTTCACGGGTGGCCTGCCAATACAAAGTTTGATTGTAGCTTCCATTGGTAGTAACTACTATCGAAAAATCACTAGACTGTAGAGAATATACCTTGGTTACGTTCCTGGATATCGAGGGAGCATTTAACAACGTCGAACCAAAGGCAATTATAGACGCGCTGACGAGCCTTGGAGTCGGGGACTCGATTGGCGCACTGGTGAACCAGTTACTTACTAATAGGTTCATCAACTCAAAGCTGGGCGAGGCCTCGGCTCGGAGATTCGTCAGCAGAGGGACACCACAAGGAGGTGTGATCTCCCCCCCCCCCCCTCTTTGGAACCTAGTAGTGAATGAACTACTACTAATACTGGAAGGGGAAGGGTGTAAGGTAATTGCTGTCCCAGGGAAACACCTTAATACGCTTAGGGATCTGATGCAAAACGCCCTCTCTAAGCTCTTCAAATGGACTTCAAAATGCGGCCTGGGAGTTAATCCCCAGAAAACGGAACTAGTCCTCTTTACAAGGAAATACAAAATTCCCTACTTTGCTCCTCCAAAACTAAATGGCATCTCCTTGGTGATAACTGATAAGGCTAAGTACTTAGGCTACATTCTGGACAGCAAGTTGAGCTGGAAACGGAACATTTTGGAAAGAATTAAAAAAAACACTACGGCTGTGTACTGCTGTGGAAAAGCTATAGGAAGTAAATGGGGACTTCAACCTCGCATTAGACATTGGCTCTACATATCGGTCATAAGGCCTATACTTACGTACGGCGTGATCGTGTGGTGGTCGGCACTTGAAAAGGCCATCCACCTTAACTGCCTCAGTCGCGTACAACGATCGGCATGTGTCTGTATTAGCGGAGCTCTCAGAACCACTCCAACGGCGGCTGTGGACATTTTATTTCATATTCTACCGTTAGATATCTATTGTAAACAGGTGGCAGCAAACGCGGCCACCCGCTTGAAGGCAATTCATCTGTGGACCAGCAGACAAACTGGCCACTCGTCCATTTTGAATAAAATAGGATGTATACCAAAAGACACTGATTACACCCTCCCTCAACTTCAGTTCAACAAACACTTTGAAACCTCTATACCCTCCAGAGCTGACTGGGAGAGAGTTGCAGGTTCTCGAAGGGAATCCATCTGCTTTTACACAGATGGGTCAAAAACGGAAACAGGAGTGGGGGTGGTGTATTCTCCCAAGATCTGGATTTTAAGATCTCCTTCCGACTTCCTGAACACTGTAGCGTGTTCCAGGCGGAAATTATGGCGATCAAGGAGGCCCTGTCGTGGTTGCGGTATAATGTAATATCTGCAAGGGACATCACTATTTTTACCGACAGTCAAGCCGCGATTAAATCCTTGGAATCGGTCACCTTTAACTCCAAGACTGCCCTCAATTGCCGCCTATCTCTCAACGAGATGGCGGAACAATTCAAAATTCACCTTATTTGGGTGCCGGGCCATAGGGACATTCCAGGCAACTGTACGGCCGACGAACTCGCCAGACATGGCACAACTGCCTCGATTCTACCGGAATAGGAGAATCTCTGCATGCCTCTCGCTACTTGCAAACTCCTAATCAATCAAAACGCGATAAACGCTGCTAACCGCAGGTGGCACGCTTTATCACGAAGCAAATTTGGCTCAGGCTGGATCTCAAACGCTCCAGCACTCTTATAAGATTAAAGAGATCCGATATAAGCACACTAGTAGGTGTGATCACGGGGCACTGCATAATAGGGAGATATACCCTCAGGCTGGGTCTTCCCGCTAATGACTTCTGCAGAAGTTGCATGGATGAGAAGGAGGAAGAGTCCATTCTTCACTTCCTATGCATCTGTCCTGCTCTTTCTACTCGAAGAAGATTACATCTCGAAGAATACTTCTTTGATAATCTTGGTGAACTCGATATTATTAATATCAATCGCCTCCGTCGCTTTAGTTTGAGCTCCTGTTGATTCAACGGGTAGTTTGAGATCATTAGATCCTGTGGTGTCACAATGGGCCAATTCTGGCCTAAGTGTGACTGCACTTATGTGTAGCCTGCCAATATAACCTAACCTAACCTAACCTTCCATTGGTAGAAGGTCCCATGTCATGATCGTCTTCTTTTTGGTTCCTGGCGTCTAAACAATCAATTAAAAGTACCTCTAGAGTTGAAAAGCGTCGTTTCCATCCAGCAAACAAAAAAAAAATCTAACCTGTCACCTATTCTCGAGTTCGAAATAAAATGTCTTTCTATATGTCACAAAACAAAATAGACTTACAGTAATTAACCTTTTGATTGCAGAGCGGAGCCCTGACACATTTCAAAAATGAGAGCATTATGCAGCAACTCAATTTCCTCGAAGGACTGATGTCATACATGATATTGACGTCAACTCCAGACAATGATAATGTTTCCAACATCTTGCATTTATTCAAACAACATCATTCAATTGCCGAGGGACTTAAGGTAATGCTCTCCTTGTACGTGTCCAACATTTGACCTCAAGTATTTTATTTGAAGGCACTCCGTGGTGGAAAGAAGAGTGCCAAACCCAAGAACAAAGCACCCAACGACACTGAACTGCAGAACTCGACAATTAACGGAGTTGTTATGAAGAAAATCAACTCGAAGCTAGAGAACATTTGGGAGCTCTCTGATATTGAGCTTTTCCTAAAGCTTTTGCATGAGTAAGTATATACAGGCTGTAGCCCAAATTCATAATTCCAGCACCATAACCCTTATAGGGATTCTGTGGCATTTGCAAAATCAAGTGCAGCAGCACCGCTTCGGAGTCATGTTGAGTTGGTCCGCTACATTCACCAGGTAACTGCGGCGCACATTGAAAGTCTGCGTCACCAACCGGTCTACAAGCAACTCTCGCATAGTCGCAGAACCCTGAAATACCTCACAGATGTGACGCGACTCTTATACGAGCGTTGCATCAAACAGTTACCGTCGCTGTGGAAGAACTTTGATCTCCAGGTGGCTGCTATGTGCGTTGATTCTCTATATCAGAGCCTCGCCACAGCCAAGGAGATATATTCCAAGAAGTTTGACGAATTCATGAAAGGAGTTGGTAAGATATAGGAATTGGTAACGTTAAAAACATTTTCTAACTCCTGACGGTAGATTTCCGACCATCGCACATGAACACCAACAAGGAAGCAATAACTTGGATTCAAGAAATTATTGACCAATACATGCTCGACGCAGAAGAGCTGCGTGAGGAGACGGATGCGGCTGCTGGAGCTAGAATCCCCAGTACTCTGTTTCAGTGCCTGGAAATTCTTTACGATAACAAATCGTACAGTGATCGTCTTACTATTGAGAGTTACACTTGGCTTTTGGAGTTCTGCAAGGCAAATGAAGTGTACACCAAGGAGATGGGACTTGTGCACAATCTTCTGTTTGTTCAGCGACAGAAGACTCACTCCGGGATGTTCTTCAACACGATTGCCATGCATCTGGAGAAGGTCATAGGACAGATAACTGAACAGGTGAGCAACTCTAATTTACACTATGTATATCAAATTTTAACGCGCTCTACCACTAGCCTGATCTCACCCTAACCTTTGAGCTGAAGTCCATCACCCTCACCAGCGCTGAGTCATGTATAAACTACCTCTATGCCACACTGCGCAAACAAATCGAGCAAATCGAGTATTTCATCTCAAAGGCGAACGGTTTGCACTACAAGTTGAAAATAATCGCTGAAGACGAACGTGAAATGTGTCTGTCTTCCCTGAAAGCCATGGAGCGTTCAATTTGTTCGCAATTGATACACATTTCCAACACCCTTTTGCACCTTTCCAACGTGAGTCTCCCGTTGGGTGGCTGCACAGAGAGCTTGTTGCGTATTCTCATTCAAATGTACACCTGCTTAAAGAACCTAGCGAAGCATTTTCTCAGCCGCAGTGCAACGTCAAAGCTTTCGATACAGGGAACAAAGTAAGCGTACCAATTTTAATTTGTCACCTACCTTATCGTATGTTTCTTTTCAGATTTGATCTACTTCTTCAAGTCGTGGGTAAGCCCCTGCCAACCAACATTTACGCTCTGATCACGTATATCGAGGCAAACATCTTCGAAAGCCGCCCGAAAGGCAAACTAATAAGTCCTCAAGCGGAAAAGGCCAAAATCCTCCGCGAAACCAAACAAATACCTCGTCTGATCCTCTTTCTAGAGAATTTCAATAAAAACGTAATCCTCTTAAGCAAGAAGACGAATGACCGATTGGCCAGCTTCTTACATCTGGGAACAGTCAGAGATTTCCGAATAAAAACATCTGATCTGAGGCAAGCTATTGATGATTCGCTATCTCACAGTAGCCGCATTGAGGATGACTCAGGTGAAGAGCAAATGGACGAAGAAGAACACCCGGATGAAGAGGAGACTCTACTGGATCAAATGGACATGGAAGCTGAAGTAAATACAGACGAAGCTGAATCTGTTACTGAAGCAAAGAGCTCATCGGGTGCTCCAACACCCGACGCGGAAGATGGCCTACTGCACCACGAAAGCAATACGTCAACCAACTCTCAGCTGTTGAAAAACTTGGCAAAGATAAATTCACACACCAAGAAGCGGTCACTACGCAGTGTTGAAGGAAACGCTCAAGTTCTGGGTGCTCCACCTGCAAAAAAAGCAAGAGCCAAACCGGGAGAAAGACCCAAAAGGGGGAGAAAAGCCACCAAAAGATAAATATGTTTACGAATTTTGTTAATAAATGTGCAGTCTTGAATGTGGACTTTAAATGGGTTGCGTTTTGGATCTAAGATTAGTCATTTTGGGGTAGTGGGGTGTGCCTTTTTGTTACCACGACTCGTGTGACCTTGTTTGTGATGATGATTGTTGAGGGTGTAATACATTCGATACGATAAATGTTGCCGAGGTCATCGAAGAATGGTTGGTTCAGTGTCAGAGTGCGCAATTTTGCTCCCTCTGGTGGGAGAGGGTTTCTCTATCATTTGTATTTCCGCAACTGCACCAATGGGGATTGTATGAGATGGCAATCTTGGCCGCTTCTCTACAATTGTCCAATGCCCCGTGATTATCGCCGTGATTCTAGCGATATCTGTGCGGATGTTGCGGCGGGCGAACAGTTCTTTTTTTTAAGAACTATATTACTATTTTCATCCGCCTTCGCTTAAGTTAATGATTCTTATCTTTTGGTTTCGTGAAAATGCCTCAACAATTCCTCGCTCTATTATTATTACGGAATGCCATTTTCTAAGTTTATAGCGGGGAAAGTGGCTAAAACATGCAACAGACTTCGTCGTCCAGGAACTAACCCACTCAGATCATTTTCCAATATCCGTCACAGTAGAGCTCAACCTGCTGCACTGAATTGCTTGCTAGCAAAACTGCATTGGAGGAAAAATCACGTGGAAAGATACAAAGTGAATCTAAATGCTGAAATAAATAGAATAAATACTAGCGAGTTTCAATCCATCAGAGCCAGAGATATACTTACGACATGTATCTCGAACGCAGCTACACCCTTGCAATCCAAGTCAAGAAATAAAGGAAAGCAACCTTGGTATGGTTGGGAATGCAAGGCAGCCAGGAAAAATTCATTCACCTCTCTACGGCTTCTGAGAAGAACGGACACTAATAGTGCGAAATGTATGTGCCAGATTGCAAATATGAAGTTCAAGAGCATCTGCGAGCAAAATCAAAAACTACACATTCAGAACCTCTCCTTAGCGCTTGCGAACATAAAAGACAGCAAGTCCTTTGGGAAGATGGCAAAAACTCCTAACGGTGCACTTTTTGGTTATGATTTGATCACCGGAGAAGTTCTCAAAGCCCTACCAAGAAAAGCGTATTCCTTGACGTCTCACAAGCCTTCGACAAGGTGTGCCACGACTGTTTAAAACTTAAATTAAGACAAATTCTCCCCGTACCCATGTATGATATTTTAGAATCATATCTCGGGAATAGACTCTTCCGTGTTAGAAACGGAAACGAATACTCGGAGCTCAAAGAAATTTCGGCCGGCGTACCGCAAGGAAGCGTCCTTGGGCCGCTTCTCTATCTGTTATATACTCGCGATATACCAAGAGAAGATGGCACTACCCTTGCTATGTTCGCCGACGACACCGCTATCCTATCAGTGGGTCTGGGTACTACAATCGAAGAAACGACTTCGAAACTGCAAATCGCACTGAATAAGGTAAACGCATGGACGAGGGACTGGCGGATCGCCATCAACGAAACTAAATCTGTCCACGTGAATTTCACGTATAAGAAAACGAATGACTTGCCAATTTTTCTAAACTTGGCCCGAATACACTTTGAAAACGAGGCCAAATACCTGGGAATGACACTCGACGCTAAGCTGAAATGGTTACTCGGAAAACATTCCCAACTCAGTACCGAAAACAAACTGCTTCTGCCTACGGTATGCAACTTTGGGGTTGTACCAAGAAATCGAATGCAAATATTCTACAAACTTTTCAAAATAAAGTGCTTAGAGAAATTGGTACATAAGAAACGACGATATCCACAGGGATCTCGGAATTCCAACAGTCGAAGATGAAACTAGAAGCTTACCGACTTATCGGACATATCAACAATACAGTCCGACAAATTTTGGATGAGAGCAACTTACTGCGCCGACTACAAAGAACGAAACCGTTCGACTTGGCGAGATAAAATTAACAGCGTCTGAAAATAAAGCTAGATAAGATCGTATTCCTTACGAATTTTTTAAAAATGCTTCGGATGCCTTTCTACAGAAGCTCATGGAGACAAAAATATAATATTCCCGATATTCAAGAAAGGAGACTCAAACGACAAGGATACAAGTTAATGACCTACTGAGCGAGTTTCAGGCTGGTTTCCGCAAAGATTATTCCACAGTCGACAATATTTTCTCTTACGCAAGCATCGCTCGAATGTTTTTGGATAAGGGTAAAAAACTATATGCCTATATGTATCGCCAGAAGAGCTCTATTCTTTAAATTAAGCAACCTGGGTACAAAGAGTGATACAAAAAATATACCAAGATAACACCACAGCGGTCTGGGATGGAAACGTGCTATCAAGTTGGTTTTCGTCCAACTCTGGGGTAAAGCAAGGATGCCTACTGAGCCCTCTTCTGTTCTCAAACTTCCTGGACGATCTTGGAACTTGTCGCATATCTCTACGCAATGGATGAAAAATGGACCTGGTAAAATGAAGAACTGGAGAGAGTCAAGGAATATAAATACCTCGGAGTACTTATTTCCCCACAACTATCGTTTGAAAGGCACCTCCAAGAGAAGCGAAAGAGCCATTAATTGTAATTGGAAAGGGATCTTCGGAAAAGTTAAAATCGCGCCAAGTGTAAAATTTTCTTTGAAGCAGTCATAAGATCAATCATGTGCTATGGGGGATCTGGCAGTTCGAGGAAGTTGAAAGACTTCTGCGATACTTCTTGAAGAAAATCTTCCGACTGCCTGAAAAAAACGCCAAACTACATGTTGTACCTGGAAACTGGATTACCACCGCTGTATAAAACTGAGTTATGTTGGCGAAAGCCAACGCTTATTATAATTATTGTAACAACTACTGAATCTTTCTGAATTAATAAAGTTACTACTACTATACTACTACTACTACTACATAGAAGATAAGGGTCCTGCCTACTATAAAGTTTTAGCTGTGTGTTATTGCCGGACAGCATACGCTTGCATCACTCTCGACTTAATCCAATTTCGCCGCCTCTGTCGCAGAATTTGCAAATAGTCCACCAAATTGTTAGATTTAATTAGCAAGGCAAACGGAAGAATAGGTACTTGAGTGTATAAATCTGAGAAGGCGGTTAAAAATGGATTGCAAAGTATGCGCGGGTGTATTTTCTGATTCACATATCAAAACTCTTTATGCGTCCGAATACCGCCAGCTAGTTTCAAACATTACTTGCTATCTCCAAAGCAAATGATACCCAAAGGGCGAGTTTACAATTGCAACATTGTTGCACATGCCATGCAACGCAATTCTAATGTCAATTAGAAGAATCATTTAAGGACTGACTCTTATTCACTTAAATGGATCTAATTTTGAAAGCGTTCAGGCAAAAATTTCTGAAAGATATAGAAGCAAAATTCAAAGAAAAAGGAAGATATCTTTATTAAAAATGAACAGGATTTCAAGAAACAATCCAAAATCTAAGAGTTTTCTTAAACAATTTCCAGATGATGTTTTCAGAAACCATTTTCGTATGAAAAAGGCTCATTTTCTATTTCTACAATGCTTTGTTATTAAGACCTTATATTTTATATCAATTTTTTAACAGTTTATTGAAAAGGAGATTTGTTCACTTTGGAAAAAGTCTAATTTTGGTCGACCCAAAACCTCTCGGCCTGTTATAATTTCGAACTCGATGCCTAAACGGATCGAAATCAGCAGTTTGGTGTCGGCATACGACCACAATTTTTGTTCACTTTCATTCCTATAAAACACAAATAATATATTTTAACTTTTTAATAAAAAAAAAACTTAATTTATTTTCGATGTATGAATTTAATTTTTATTTATTTTTTAGGTCAATGAGCTGACTAGATCAGTTCAAGGTTATCCTGATTTGAGTTCCAAGCTATAGCGACGTGTATTAAAAATTATTGAAGGCCAAGCTTCGACGGTGCAGGCGGACGAACTGTGTTGTTTGAAGACAAAAGGCAGCAGTAATACCAGTCAACAGAAAGCAGTACGTCACCCAATGTATGTTGCTACTAACACATAACACATAAATCGACTTAAAATAAAACTCAACACACTTATGTAAATTGCTTATGGCCTGGATTTTAAGATTTTATTATAAGTTGGCTAACTTCGGAGTTGATTTGAAATCGAGAGTTGAACTTCAAGTTGTAAGGTACTATTATTCACTAAACGTTAATTTTCAATTCAAAAGCTGGATAATTGGCAGATTTTATGATTCTTAACAACAACCAAACAGTAAACGCGCCAATTGTTACGTACTGCTTGCAGACGTATGTAACATGTGGTAGCATCTTGAATCTTGTCTCTCACAGACCAAATTCTCCTATTCTACACATCTTCACTGCTCTTATAAAACGATGGCCAATTCTCCCAAAAGTAATTTTAATGATACGATATTTTTCATATTAATATTTCAATTACATTATTTGTCACATTTCGGGGAGTTGAGCAAGTTCAAAGTGGACCAATTTCGGGTTTTCTTAATTTTGAAATATTCAAAGCCTTTACACTTGGAATACATAAATGCAATTTCTCATATTGAACTTTAAGTGAATAAAACGGGTCTTTTTTCTGTCTTTCAGATGCTTACAAAGTTTTTTTTTAATGATTGATAATAATGTCCTACAAAATGTATTATTAAGTGAATATTTAAGGAATTATTTGGAAAATTCTAATCCAAGAAATGCACCTTTGAAAAAAGCTGTATTTTAAGAGGGAGTGCAGTACATCAGTGCAACCGTACAGAAAGCTGTACAAATACTGCTTTTGCAGTACAACAACAGCCCTGACTGCAAGGAAAAAATAACCCACCTTGTTAGTAAAATTCTTAATAATATCGCCATATTAACCGCGAAATCCACAGAATTTTCTAGGAGACCGAATAGTATCTAGCTACTTACCTTAGAACTTTCTTGAATTCCACGGGTTCTGGACTCCCCTCTTTGAAAAACTTCCACAACCAGATGCTTTGCTTTTCAACCAGCTCACCTACCTACCTAACACGAGGTCACGGATATCGTTCTCACTGATTAGTCACCAAAAACCAACGCTCCTTGGCAGTTTAAAATGCTCAAACAAAATGTGTTCTGCAAGTAAATTACGGTTGCCAAAACCCCAGCCTTGACTCTCCTACAGGATTAATTATTTCAAAGTTTTCTTGGAAAATTACTTTTAAAAACTTCCGCCACATGAGTTACAATGTTACAAAGCCTTAAAAACCCATTTACCACAAGTGATACCAACCCCTTGAGTGCATTTAGCGTATTTTAAAAATTCGTAGAATATATTCCATAGCTATCTCTCAAAGCAGTTTGAAAAGGGGGACAGCGAAGGTACCAGCTACCAGCAATCAGCCGAGTGTTCGTTTCTTCGCACACGCTCCCTTATCGAAAGAAGAGCCAAAGAACGAACTGAGAGAAGAAAAATTACAAAAATAAAGAAGAAACTTTTCCGCAAGCACTCAAATAAGGGGGTACACGATGATGAGAGGGGAAATATCTACTTATTAGCCCCAAGTTGACATTAAACTGATAAGAATACCATTGAGGTTATTATTTAAATTTACCCACCTACGTTATACCCCTAACTGACGAACGATGCACGTCTGTCGGTATTCTCCATCCTGACATTGTTCACACAGCTTCTTCTAATAGGCTTTTGAACACGATAATTTTTTTTTTATTTTTATGCAGACCAAGCAGAAAAACTGACAAAAAAGAAATACTTATTCACTTTTCACTGTAGCTATTGTTTTCTTCCTTGCGATGGATTAGGATCTCAGAGGAAAAACAGGGAAAGCACGACCATGTAGGTAGGTACTCCTTTTGTCTGTTAAAAGCACTGGACTTGGTTTTTTCTTAATTATTCAATTACGAAAATCCAACATATAGCGCTGAAACAATAGATTAGATTGGAAAATTTTTGGGTTAACGACCTCAAAGCAGACGCTGTTTTTATTGTAGGAGGTATCTATCGACTTTAAGTGTCTCATGGAACCTTATTTAGCTATAGGTAAAGGGTTTTCCAATAAGAGGTGTTATTTTGAATAGCCCGCTATTTCGGTAGCTGTCACTTTTGAAGCTGTTATTTTTTGACATTTGACAAGTAGAAACTACGTCATTACTAAAAACAGAACGATACACGCTTCAACAACGCATTGAAATTATAAAAATTTACTACAAAAATGGTGAAAGTTTTGCAGGCACAGTTCGCAAAACTAAAGCATATCCCATTTCCACCTCGTCAACAAGAAAAATTGTCGCATCTGGGGCTCGGAAAACCCAAGAGTTATTGTTGAGAAGCCTCTCCATCCTCAACGTGTGACTGTTTGGTGCGGTTTATGGTCCGGCGGGGTCATTGGACCTTACTTTTTCGAAAATGAGGTTGGATCAACAGTTACGGTGAATGGATTGCGCTATCGAAAGATAATTTATGATTTTTTATGGCCGGAGTTGGATAGTATTGATCTGGACAACGTTTACTTTTAACAAGACGGCTCTACGTACCACACAAGCAACGAAACCATTGATCTTTTACCTTAAAAGTTTCCGTATCATGTTACGTATAAAGGTTTTTGCAATCCCCTTTAAATTATTTCTGCATAGAATTGTAAAGATCCCTTTTGCGGTTGATATACTCAGCCATTTAAAAGAAATGGGATTTTCCTGGGCCATAGGTATAGGTTAGGTTACGTTGGGTTGAAGTGGCTGTCGACACACATGAATCTATCTGTTATTCTTCCTGCTCGTTGAACCAGTTGGAGCTTCTGATGAAGCGTAGGAATGGCTGTGACTTTTAGATCGTTAAGTAGATCGCTATATTGAAACGCTCCCAAATAGAGTTTTCGTCTTTGTGAGAGAGCCGGACAAGTACATAGGAGATGGAGAATAGTTTCTTCCTCCTCTTCGTTAAGGCGCTTCTACAAAAATCATTAGAAAATACGCCAAGCCTTGTTGTATGCCTGTCGGCGCAGTGGCTTAGTGGTAGTGTGTTGGGCTACTAATCGAGGGGTTCCAGGTTCGAATCCCGAAATGGCCAAATTACATCTTAAGGTTTTTTTCCACTGCGCCACCTCTCGCGAACGTCTGACAAACATCCGAGAGTAAAAACTGTCATGAAAGAGCTTCTCAATTAGCCGTTTGGACTCGGCGTAGAATTGTAGATCACTTCCATTCGTCCCAAAAATTAAAAACTCACACAAAACGAATGGTTGTGAGAAGCTAGGCCTTGGGTCCCATAGACCTGTCGCGCCAAAATATTTATTTTTATTTATTTATTTTGTTGTATGCCTGCCTTTGAGAAAGTGTCCTGTATAATGACACCTACATTTGTAGCGCTGATATGCTTCTTATTGAAGGTGATCAAAGGTCTAAAACGTTTTAGATCCAGCTTTGGCCAGATCTGCTGTGTTACTAGGCAAGTCGAGCCGGTTGTCCATCTAAGATTTGTGCTTTCGAAAGCATCCACCTTTATTATGAGTTTACAAGTAGCGAAGCAAAGTTAGTTTAGTTCCGTGTTTGGCGAGATCATCAGCCTTGCAGTTACCTGTGATGTCTCTATGTTGGTAGTATCTGTTCTTATCAGCTTAACATCTGATAGATTGCCCATGCGGGGGACAGAAACGTTAAACTGATTTTTTGAAATTAGGCGTAGTACTAGGGGCTTGTTTTACCCGTTGTGTGTTGGCCCTGTATAAAAAGTAGGGGAAAAAATAATAGATAATCGGCCCTAGCGAGGTATCCGTCGGAACGGAAAATTCTCCTATTTTATACGATTCGGAGGTTTTTTGCTTCGAGGTATTTTTTGGAATATTTCTCCGACATTTTGTAACGCATATAGGCGAATTACGTTGAAATGCGATGAAGTGCATTTTTTTCTTTAATTTTTGACAGCTAGGTTCCGATATCCTCCGACAGAAACTGGTTGCTGAATTTGTTTACGATTTGGATTGGAGTTTCCGACAGAGTATGCGTTGCGGAGAATTTTCCGCTCCGACGGATACCTCGCTAGGGCCGAATATTTAGATCAGAAAAAAGTTAAATTTTACTAACGATATAGCACTTACTAGAGTCCACAACAAATTCAGGATGTGAACTGATGTACAGGGTGGCGCAAAAGTTGTCACTCGATGTTCTTTGGGTGTAATTTTTTTTTACGAACGAAAAACTTTCGTTCTACTTTTGGATTTTGTTTATTTGATGTTTTATATTGTTTTCCATTAAGTCGCGAAAATTATATCGGCTAAGTGCCCGTGCCAGAACTGATGATCATTTGGGCCCGATTTATGTCATATTTCAACAGTCTTGTCAGAACAGAATCGTAATTTTCGTCTAATTTTAACACATAATTTATGTGGAAACTTTTCCAATATATTAACTGTACCCAATTTTCGCACCACTGCCTATCGTAATTTTTATACTGTTTCTTCTTATCGCTTGTTTAACAAACTTCCATTGTCGATCAGGACCATATCCATATCTGGACTGTTTATCAAAATGTGAAACGCTGGCTCTTTAACTTTGGCCATCGTAATTTAGAATCATTTATTGCAGATTTCTTATTTTAATTACTAATATTCAGGTTTAATTGTAATTTTAAGTTCAATTTTAAAGTCTTTTTTAAGTCAAATATTCGTTTGTATTTGTTAATAGCTAATTTAGCTTAAGTAATTGTCGCTTGTTTCTAATTTTTTTATTGTCTGTTTTAAATTTGTATTTATAAAATGTTTCACTAGGGTCACCCCACCCACATAATTGTATCTTGTATTGTTACGCACTATTTTCCTATTAATCAATTTGTAAAATACAAAATGTCTCATTTTTCTTTTCTAATCTGTTATCATTGTACCATTTAATATTCTAATGTTTTAAATTGTATGTACATATTCATAATAGATTTTCAAGAAATAAATAATATTATCTTAAAAAAAAAACTTCCAGCATTACCTATAGGTCCTCGCATTCTTGACGGATATTCTTCTTGAGGGCTTCAAGAGTTTGCGACTTGTTGAGTTTAACTGTGACTTTAAGGAACCCTACAAAAATAAGTCAACACGAGTTTGGTGGTCAACGGCTAAGAGCTGATGCTCTGTGTGCGCTTTGTAAGGGAACATTTGCAATTCTTTCACCAAAGTTCTTTGTTAAGACCGCTGATTGATGCCCTTTTGCGTGGCGCGTTGCTCCGTGGTAGCAGCTACGATTCTCATTAGAACGGCTGCATTTTTTCACGTGTTTTTGGTAGCTCTTTGACGCGTTTTATGACGTATTATTCTTAATCTCTATGGAAAACAGATGCTAAGCGTAGAGACCTTCAATTGCCGTGACATGCGACATTAAGAAGTTTTTTGGGTTTTCTACAATGTTTTTACCAACCGCTGTTATCGCGATCCGTAGCTCATCTGGTTGCTAAAGAAACAACATAAAATGGACAAAGTGTCTTTTAAGTTATTTATATAATTCTATCTATCCCTTTTTATGAGAGGTTATTTAATAATTTTAGAGAGGGAGCAGATATTCTTGTTGCGTAAAAAAGTTCTCCATTAAGTTGATATTGGCATGCTTTTATTATATACAAAGCAACAAATATTTCGTGCTCATTACTCATGGAATTCACGTCGGTTGTGTTTACTGAAACTTTGTAATTACCTGCACGTACAGATGATCATTAGTATAGGTGGGATATAATACCGTGAATACCTCAAAGGAGGAAATAACCGTGGAAAACTCGTAAAAAAGTAGACCCACAAAGAAGTGCTTAGGCATAGAAAGTGTTTTAAGAATTAAATCACCCCCTCGTGGTTCTGAAGAAGGTTGGAGGTATGTATACTGGAAAGAGTCATTCACCGAATAAATGCTCTGGCATTTTTGCAACGGAGACATCTTTTGAACTGTAAGCACGAAGTGCTGAATATTTAGTGGAATGTCTGCAGTTTAATACAATTAGTCAATATAACTCGAGTTCAAAAAAGGACGCCTGCCCAATCGTTTTGTTTATTTTCCATATGTTAAAATTTCGAGCGACCAAATGGGAGCTTGGACATTTAAGATAGGTCTGTGAAGTTTCCATTAATCTTTTCTTCTGCAATCCTACCCTCAAACCAACAAAACATTATCTACTTTTACGATGTTAAAAATATTATCGCCTATGCGTGGAGCGTAGTGACTCAGTGGTTAGTAAACTTGACTAGTACTAAGCGACGGTTTTCAGGTCAATCCCTGAAAAAACACAAATAACACCCTATACCTATACATATTTCAGGAGTAGGTACCAGAGACAATACTGAGACCCCCAACTTCGGTAGATTTATCAAGTATTTGCCTACAAGCTACATTTTTACGGGGCTGACAAGATTAGGTCCGTTAGTATTGTACATAGAAATTCGTATTGACAAATGTCACGAAACTTCAAACACCAACACACTCGCACCTAATCTTGCAACGTCATAGCGGGTAGAGCGTTCATAGAATTTTATCCGTTGAGTTTGAAATTATTCGTTACATGTGGTTAGTATTTATTTTTGCCAATAAGTGTACATTTGCTTAAAATGTTTATGAACAATAAACAATGCATTATTGTTGTAGGAAAATAGGAACATTTTGAGCCAACTTTCATCAATTTTTTCAAGAGAAAATATACATACATGCAGTCGATATTAAATATATCGAAAAGTGGTAAATACGTTACCATATTTGTCCTAATATGTTTCAAATATGTAAAACATCTGCTGTAGATACATAGTTCTATTAATCAAACAAATCAAATTAAATTTGTCTCTGCTAGGTTACTTACTAACTTAAGGTGGCGCTACAGTCCGGCGCGGACCTGGGCCTCAACCAACAAGCGTCTCCAGCCAGCGTGAACTTTAGCTAGCTGTCTCCAGTTTCGCACGCTAAGTTGGTTAAGGTCCCCTTCCACTTGCTTGCGCAAACTGAGTCGCGGTCTTCCTCTACTGCGCCTTCTCTCGGGTGCGGATTCGAAGATCTTCCGGGCCGGAGCATTCGTGTCCATTTGCTCTACATGACCCAGCCACCTCAGTCGTTGAACCTTCACTCTTCTGACTAGGTCGATGTCGCTGTACAGCCCGTACAGTTCGTCGTTGAATCTCCTTCTCCATTCACAGTCAATGCAGACGGGACCAAAAATCACTCAAAGAATTTTTCTCTCGAAACAACCGAGAGTTACATCATCCGCTTTTGATAGAGTCCATGCCTCTGCGCCATATAGCAGGATTGGGATGGTTAGGGTCTTATAAAGGGTCACTTTAGTTGTTCGAGAGAGGGCTTTGCTACTCAATTGCCCAATTAGCCCAAAGAAACAGCAAATGCCAAGAGTAATTCTACGTTTAACCTCAGTGCTGGTGTCATTGTCTGAGTTCATAGCGGAGCCTAGGTAGACAAAGTCCTTAACCACCTCAAAGTTATATCTGTCTATTCTCTATTGTGGCGTTCTGTGAACAATTTTGATATAGTGAACAGACGTGGTTTTTATTAGTTAACTATATCGAGCGTCTACTGCACTTTGAAAGTAAGAAAATAGCCAATAATTCCAATTTTCACACCGCTTTTAAATTGGCCACGAAAAATGTTCTCCGACAGTGTCTAAAAAGGGATCTCTTTCAATTGAAAAATACAAGAACTATGTGACAAGTCAAACATTGAAAACTGTGAGCTTATGTTTCATTCGATATTTTGGAGTAGTTTCCAGTAGTTACGTCAATTGTTTTCCATTCAGTTATGACTTATGTGGTACCTATAAATGGTATTTCTTCGATGAGTTTGATATGCGTCTGGCAAGAATCGTTAACAAGTCAAGCTTAGAATTTGTATAAATGAAATAAAGTCTCCACCAGTTATTGCAAGAAGACTCTAGCGAAATCTAAAACATCTTGAACCTTCATTTTTCTTCGAGGAACAATTGGTGTGGTTTCAATAATCATTCAATGGATTATTGAAGGAATGCTCCTACTTGTTGCGAGGGAATTGAACGCGAAACTTCCCTATATATAAAAGAGTAGCGTGATTGAGCAAACAGACATCGTTCAGGCTAATCGTAGGTTCATGAAAATTTCAGTTGTATAGACGAGTAGCTGTGTATAGACGAGTACTAAGAAGGGATTTTTCGATACGGTAGGTAGCTATTTTGCTTTTTTCAAAATTCGTCTTAAAAAATTATGAAAAGGAGGTTAAAATTTTTTTTGGTTTAAACTTTCTGCACTCAACCTGCTATTACATTCATAAAACTTAGGCAATTTAAAAAATCTTAAAATGCTCTTTAGCCAATATTTTCCCGAGCATTCTAAGCCATCATTTATCTTTCTGATTCTTCCAGAGGCTGAGCTAGAAGAAATCAAAGACAGATCTTATTTAATCAAAAAGAAATTAAGATTGATTCCTCGACTCGATTGCCAGCTCTGCTTGGGGTGGGGTTTGAGTGGGTTGAGTATACTGTACAAGTACATATGGAAAGCATTAAAGATGGCAGGAGACTTTCGCAAAAAAAAAAAATCCCCTGTTGTAGGTACTTCGAGACACCCGAGCTAATGAAATTAAAGCCTGGCTGTAAAGATCTGTAGAAATTCTCAAACTGAAAGTATATCTGTTCAATTTTGATGATAAAATTATTGTCCCGGACAAGTTGTGCACATTAGTAAATACCGTCTAAAAACTTATAAATCTCATTTATTCGGACATTGCCTATAGAATGGTTTTGCGAACGAGCAATTTTTACTCCAAAGAATGATCCAGCTGCGTTCATAAATGACATCTTACTTAAGTCCTTTGACGGGGAAGAAGTGGTCTACAAATCGATAGACACTGTTCGCAATGTAGATGAATCCATTAACTATGCGGTAGAGTTTTTAAATTCCCCTAAACCATGGGTATTCCATAATATAGACTAACTCTTCGGAGGGGCACACCCTTAATGCTCCTTTGGAACTTAGAAGTTAGAACCACCAAAGCTATGTAATGACACTACACGGCAATCAAAACTTTGAATACAAATTTAATCAAAGCTATTATATTGACCGGGGTTCGTGCCGCGCATTCCTCTAATACAATGACCTCCCCTTTAACATTAAGAGATAACAATATCCCCTCAAAGTGTGCTTCGCCATGACGATCAATAAGTCTCAGGCTCAATCATTGAAATACGCTGGTAGGTATAGATTTAAAGGAAAATTGCTTCGGTCAGCTTTACGTAGATTGCTCTCGTGTAAGCTCACCCTCAAGTTTGGTAATATTGCTGCTGCTCAAAATCGAAAATCATTGTATACAAAGAAATCCTTCTACGATACGCATATAACCGAAACTTACGACTGACATTATGCTCCTATAATAAAAATTAACTACGAAAGATTCAAAACTACACTTAACTTCACTGTTCCCTTAAAAACAATTTTTTTTTTTAATTTAACTATAAAGCTGTGCGACTACAATTACACACAGAGTAAATTCCTGGCCGAAGTTCGCGCAATTCAACAATTTGAACTTCAGAGATGTAAACATAGGTACAGTAACAATAGCAATACCAAAATGCTTTAAGAGAGCGATTTTCGCGAACAAAAGAGATCATCTTGATTATGTGCTTAGCTTTTGGCGGTTTGGTAAGAGCCTGGTTTTGAGTCGAAGCTTCTGTTCCATGCCATGTGCTTGAAATGTGCGATAAAAACGGTGGCCGAGCTCCAAAACACCGACAGTATGGTGCGGTTGTTCTAGATGAAGAAGCTTTTTCCAACTCGGTGGCCAAGATTTAACACCTCATACAAGTTCTTTTGGAAGTAAATTGACTTTTGGATTGTTGCCATTGATCTTCGGTTCGATCCGCAGGTATATCGTTTCAAAGTTCGTGCAAATCGATAGTACAAGTTTATTAGACACAATGAGGCGCGCAGTGTTAAGTGTTGTAATGATAGTGGTTATTGGGATTCAGTGTGCACAATCGAAGTTGCGTAAGTATTTGCAATTAAAACTGAGTAAAGAAAATTAATTTTTCGATTGTGCGTTGATTACTCGACTACTAGTGGGAATTTTTTTTCGAAAGACGGTAGAATTTCTGCAATTTTAGGCCTGTGTGTATGGCAAAGTATCAAATGGGAGTGTCAAATAGGTTATTTTGTTGCAGTTTGTTTTCCAAATAATACAAATGTGACTGAATGTGGGTAAAATGTGCTTAGTGTCATAGTGATGTCCGTATAAGGATGCGCCGTCATAGGTAGCCTAAAATAGCTCTTTTTGCCTGCCTTTGGGTCATCTAAATATTCAGCATAAGCCTGCTTAGCTCACGTCTAGGACAACGATTTTTTTTTGGGCAGTGATGTGCCTGTTGAGTAGTTTTTTACTGCTCAAGACATTTTTTGAACTACCTACTCCTATTAAGGTGTGGATTATCCTGAATATGGTTTGTCGTTTGAACAGAAGTTCAAGCAGCAGAAGGCGTCTACAGAATCTTTTATAGGATATCGGGATCTTACCACCCTTTTCTGATAAAAATGAGGATTTGTGTTTTCCAATTCTTATAAAGAAAATGTTGGCTTTAATATCTCTATAAAAATCAAAAATTATGTTCTCTCCCGAGTTTATAAGGCCAATGTACCTAAGTGAAATTTTGAAACATAGTTAGATAAATTTTACAGAAATTAGGTGCAGAGTAGTTAACTAACGAAGGCATGCCACTTGTAATCTGATGTTCCTTAGCGATCTTTTCGAGTCAGCTTTTATCCACGAGATTATTCTTTCGATGGGTATCCGAATAAAAATATATTTTAAGCTTTTGACCACCAACAGGTTTGTTCGACGTGGGAACTAGTGCACACTGGGTTAACCCTAATGTGTTCGATATAGCACTCAACTCGCCCTGGTACTGAAAACCTGAACTGACCCCAGTTAATTTGTCAGGGCAAGAGTTCAGTGCTGAGTTTCGCTGTCATTTTGCTAGCTGTTATTCATTTTTCAATGTAAAACTTAAGGGCAGCATATTTTGTGTTCGATATAGTAGCGGAATTTTCAGGGTTAGGCAGGCTTCTCAGTGCGCACTAGTGGGCACTAGTGCTAGCCAAGTCGAACAAACCTAATGACTTGCTCCATAGGGCAAGGACGTTGCAACTACATCATTCTTTTCAATAGATTCTTGTGAATTGTGATGAACATAATGTTCATCTATTTAGTTATATGATTGATTCATAGGCGATATAAACGATTCAGTATGTGCCCTTACTACGCATCAATGTCGCCAATATTTTCAAAGAAATAATCACTGGACACGTTGGCCATTGTAGGTTTGGCGAGCTCCGACTTATTTTTGAAAAAAATAACCGAAGATGTCTCTACCGTATCAACCACACTCCACACCACAGTACATATTTAATTTAATTGTGTCACACAAGAGACTAAATGTGAATGTTCACGAACCTTTACCCCAAAAAAGATAAAAGAGGATCGATTTTCCAAAATCAGCTTGAATGTTACTTGTTAAAAAATACTGAATATTAATGCCAAATAAGGCCAAAAAAGTGTTTGTTTGTTAGATCCGTTGTTTTTCTTATAAGAATTCTGTAAATACTGTCACTGAAATCGCCATTGAACCGAAATATTCCGTCATAAACGTTTCTATATGTAAAAAAGGCGCCCAGTTTTTCTTTATATACATATAACGCACTATGTTCGTACAGGCTAATTGTAAACAATGTAAACAATTCAGGTCCCGTCGCTCTACCAAATTTTAACCTTTATGATAATCGGAAGTGGCCCGCATATTTTTTGACTTTCTCAGTGTTTACACAACAGTATCTGCTGTTGCGCCAAATTTCACGATTCTAGGATGCGAGGATGTGCTTCGAGTCAGTCGGTTACAGATTTTATGAATTTTTAAAATTTTATAACTGCATCTTGAGAACCACACACAGGGCCGGAGTTAGAGGTTTGGAGGCCCTGGGGCAACAAATGAGTGGAGGCCCTTGGCTTATTACCTATGTTCCAAATTATGATAATTACAATAATTTACTCCTTAATGATTTCGCTGAAATTCAGTTCTCGTAGTGAATCACTTTCAATGCTGAGTAGGAATAGACATTTTTGTCCCATTGCAGTTCGAGCCTTTTTCTATAGTTATCATTTTTGAAAATGAGTGCTCTCTACTGCACCAGTTCTGCTGCGTGATTGTACATATTGGTCAGTATGACATATTTCTTTAGCTGCTTCTTTGTTTTTATCAACATCTCTTTTGGATTCAACGAATGATTCTAATGATTCAAGAATCATTTTCGGATCGTTCAGTAAAAGATAGCAAATAGAGCGGTTTCGAGACGACTTATCCTTTCTAAAAGGTTCGATGCTTCATTCCTCACGATATCTTTTTGCTCCTTATTAGAAGATATGCTGGTTTGAGCTCCTTTTTACTTTAGAACAATGATTGACAATAGCTTTCGGAGCTTCATTTCGACAAGACTAACGAGTGTCCGCTTTTTTCTGCGATAATTTTTCAGTCAGAATTTGGTATCATTCTGTACTTGCTGTGAAGTTCTAAATGAAATCAAAGAATTAAGCAGCCTATGAACAAGATATACCAGTCAAAGTCATAGTAAATATGGTAAAAACGCCGATAAATGAGTTTTCTCCACAATAAGAGCCTGCACCTGCATTCCTGGTTGGAGAAAAGCAAAGCCAGAATCGATTGACGGTCTCTTGATATTTATTGTGCTGTGTCGTGTGTAAACATATTCTTTGAACATTTCTGAACAAAGTTGGAAATAAGAAACTGAATTCTGCAGAGTACTTCAATGTTGAAGTTCTGTGGAACCTTTTTTAGCGAATATTCGATAATTTCATTTGTCAGGTCAAAGACCAATGTAATTTTTTTTCGAAGTCTATGCGGTGTGGGGGCCACTGTTTTGATGGATCACATTTCGAATACCAAATTCTATTGCCTCTAGAAGATTGCGGTTTTCTGTGAAAATTCTCCAAACTACATAACTACATTGTTCGAAGAGCTGTAGTGAAAAGCTTTAGTGAATTTTGAGATTACCCGGAAGAAGCAATTATTTTTTGCATTTGTTATTTTATACATAAATGTTCTAAATAATTAACGAACTAAGTTGAGTACTAAATAAAAAGTGATTAATTATCAAGTTCACCTTGGGGCTTTGCAATATTGCTCATTCTACTCCAGTGTGATCCAAAAGAAAATCATTACTATTTACAAGCAATACCTCTATGCAGCTGTTTAGTAACAATGTTAATCGTTTCATTGTTTGTCACTCTTAAGATGTTGTTTTTCTTAAATTTAATTTTAAATAAATCGTTTTAATATGAATCAGTTCATCGTGTTTATGCGGGTCAATAGTTTATGACAAGTCTTAACTACTGTTTGTTTTGTTGACATTTGCCATTGTGGACACTTAATATTTTAAGTTGAGATAGAGTCGTATGAACAAAAATTAGCATTCACTTTGAGTAAAAGGTTGTAGCATAGTTAAACTCGGTATGAATGAAAACCTAGTTTGAAAATTTAAAGATAACATTTACTTAGCTGTTCGTGTAGTTTTTGTTGAACTTGACAAATAAATTTGAAATTTTGAATTTTGAAAAAAATACTGCAATCTATGTGTGCAATTTACAGGTCTAACTTGCACCTGGAAACATGATTTTTGTTTATAAATACCTTGGTGATGTCTCATTACTTCTTCAGGTGCCGATCATCGGCTTGTGGCAAACATTTTTGGATACACAAGCCGATTAGTTAAAATAGAACTATTAATTGGCAAGAGTTTTGAAAATGTAACCTTAAAGCAAGGGTCTGCTTTATACCTTACGAATGATTGTGTCTTTTTCATTTTTATCTAAAAGAATATAAAGCAAATAGTCTACACTTTGTGTGAAACGAAACAATTGCATTTTGTTAGTTTTTCTACACAAACAACACTAACTTAACAAAACATAAAAAAATCATCAAATATGTGACAGAGAGTTGGCAATTCGGTCTTAAAAAAATAAACGTTCCACAAGAACTTCTTCTTTGCCAGTAGGTATGAAAGGAAACAGTTGAACCGTAAATCAAAACAACCAATAACAAAAGAAAATATAGGTACCAAAAGAAATGAGAATGAGAAGGTATAAACTGAGTTGATTGTAGTTTTTCTGATTTGGCATTACAAATAATATTAAAATCTTTGCAAAAAAGGAGTGAAATCAGACCAAAAACATAAATGTTAAATAAGACCCAAGTTCTTCTATATTAAAAACTCAAGTTAGCCGTGAAAAGTTCTGAGATCATGACGGTTACCAAATATTTAAAGTAGAACAATACTAAAATAATTACAAATTAAGAGAGAAATTTTATTATTTAATGCAGTTGAAAGCTCTGGTAGCTAGTGCTGCAGTTTATTTTTTTTTTATATAAATATTGTAATTTATTACTTATTAATAAATAATATTTTTATTTATATTATTTGATGATTACTGACTAAAATTTGGTGGGGCAAGTTTTTAAAACCTTTCAAAATGGGCGTAATAAAATGTAAGCCAGTAATCATTAAGAAGAGCTTGGCTTCGATAGGTATTGCCTGAATATTTCTAAGATAGTTGATGCAGCCCAAAAATTTCATCGACGACAAATCTCCATCAATATTAGATTTGAGCGTTCAGTTTTTATGCAGTGCAGAACAATGTCGCATAAGTTCTTCCTTGTTTTGATTTTCTGTATGTTAAACAACAAATTTCACGAGAAATCTTTCCTTCATATAAGTACGATGTCCGAAAGAGTATTGAAAAACTCGACTTCAAAACTGTTTTTTTGGATCAGTTATTGATTCATCAACAGCATATTCACCCGGTCTACGTTTAAGGCGTCTTATTCGCGCTAGTGGTTTAAAAAATGTCTGCGTACCAATTTCCGATGCTAATCCAAGTGTTGTTACAATGATCTGTTTGTCTATCTATATTATGCTTCCAAATAAGAGCAACATTTGTTAACCATATTATCAAACAAAAAACAACAAATGCATCATCGCTTTGTTTGGTAAAATCTAACATCGGTCAAGGAAACAAAAGCATCATGCATTTCACATAACTGATAACAAACCCTATTGAGTTTTGACGCTATCATTTCGAGAAAAAAGTTTCATTCACTCTATATAGAGTCAGAGACCGCTCTGATCACTTTATATAAAGGGCTTTTTAAACTAAATGGGCTCTATGGGGCTCACTGCATCTCTCGTTTGCCCAGAAAGTCCCTAAGCCGATGGGAGGGATGGTTTCCTGAAATTTGGCAAGAAAGTCAATCAGCTTCCTGTTAAAAAGGAAGTCCTCCGTTTTTCAGTCAAAAAGCACGTGTAATATTGATGGAGTCGCTATAAAGGGTTTTCCAATAAGATGTGTTATTTTGAATAGCCCGCTATTTCGGTAGCTGCCACTTTTGAAGCTGTTATTTTTGACAAGTAGAAACTACGCCATTCTTAAGCTTCTTGGCACACCATTTAAAATCGAAACAAGTATTGTAAGCTCGTTCTTATGCCGTTATAATTATAAAGTCTGAAGAAAATGTACCAGGTGGTGATGTACAAATTCAATAATTGTCAATTTGCCTTTGTTTCGTTCATAAAATAATTCAGCAATTAAAGCTAGTTATATCTTGTGTAAATTAGCCTCCAACGTATTATGTATTGAGCGACGTTAATTACGATCGATTTCATATAAATTTGTGGCTAGATAACATTTTCCAAATCATAATGCTGCTCAGCTACAAGCTTAATGTGTAACAAGGTATATGAAGTAGTTGAATTGCTCAATTAACAACAAAAAAAACTCGAAAGCACTCTCCTTTGTACAGAGGGTATCAACAACATTCCAACCATTCACGTACAGACGACAAAGAAGTAGATAAATGCCCCGGGCGAAAAGGGATCTCAGCTCTGTTGTTAAAACGGAACACTTTTATGGGCAATTATTGCAGAACGATCGTCTTCGTCTGCCAGACAAAATGCAACATTGCTCATCAATTTCATATTCACAAAAGATATCTCCATGAGCGGCTTCATTCTTTATGTGCGAATTGCGATTACGATAATCACGCTAGAGAAGCCCACAAAGACGACACATGCGCATTTATTACTGATAAACCCAGCACATCAGTCGTTAACCTGACCTTGGATTGCATGCGAAACTGTGCTCACAAACGTGCACTCAACGAAAGCAAAAGCGAACAATATAGGCACGGCGAGAACAACGAGAACGCCAGAGCCAGAGCTAGACCTCTGCCGGCCAACACTTTGATCATCGATTGTGGGGCAACATGAAAATGCGTTAATTGCAGTTTATTTGAGCGGATTTTGTTGTTGCATTTCAGCCACTCATGGCCTTATATACATTTTGCAATAATAAAACACACTCAGATACATTATTGCCCATGATTTTCCAACGGCTTACGATGATAGTCGTGATCGTAAGATGGCAAGACTTGCTCAATGGCCAACAGCAAACCGTGCTGGTTAATAGCTGGTGCCTGGTGCTCTTGAGTCATCGTTTTGCTTAGCCAAGCTGTTTAGAATCGCTATTCACAAGTGAGGTACGGATGTGTGCTAGGCATATCGGGCGGCATAATCAGCAATAATTAGTAATTCTACGCTGGTGCCAAATTTTACCTTCGTAGTACGCACCCAGTAAATATCGATTTTTGAGAGCTGAATTCAAATTGAAACTTTGTTTACTATTATTGTTTTTTTCTGTGTTTGCTTTTCAAGCTGATTTATGGGGAAGAAGCATAGCTTTGAGAATAGCCTTGCAGAACACACATGTGTTTTTAAAATTCAACTTGTAGGTAGTTACACTGGAACAAGTATTTCTCGACGCATTATAATTTTTAAAGTCAATTAGTAGAAATATTTATAGAAAAGAAAATATTTGGTAAACAGCAGATTCATTTTTTGCGGGGTATTTAGTATCGCAGTTAAGGAAAGCCTTTTCCAGTTTTTTCTAAGGACTGATTTCATATTGAATTCAAAAAGTTTTCACTTACGTACTGGATATCAAAGGCTGCGCGAGCTCTATATATTCAGCTTTATATAAAGATGATGATACAAAACTTCTTTTATTGACACTAGGGCTGGGCAAGTGCCAATTATGTGATGATGAAATTCTGTCGCAAGAGCCAGTTCTCATCCCTGGATTCTTATAGGAAACTGGACTACGAGAGCGCTATAGGACGGAGTTATTTTGAAAATAAGTGTAGTAAGAGTACAAGAACCTCTATAATGTCAGTGGAACTCTTGTGAGGGAATTTACCGATCTAAGATAGGGTACAGTAGACCAAAAGGTCGCAGTAAAACAGCTCGCCTTTCAAATAATAATAATATAAAGACACTATCATAGGAAGGTATATATAAATTTTACGGAACTAGTTGACATAAGACCGCAGTTTTAGCTTGTCGTTTGAGTTTGATGCGAAAAATGTTCGCAGTAGTCCAGCAGACCAATCAACTGAGATAATGTCGCTCACAATTGCTGCTACTTTAGAATAAAACCTTGAGGGTTGAGGTATGTGAAACGACTTGTGGGTCATATAACCTACGTTATACCAACCTTCTTTTCATTCATCTGATTGAGTGATTGACTCATTTTGTTTAGCCTCTTATTGCTGCTGTGTTGATATAATGATCGTAAATATCGTAAATTTAACGACTTTGGGGATCATAGGTATACGACACTTCGATTCAAGCTTGGTTTGTACCAATTCCTACAGTTTGGATACGATATACAAAATATACTACGATTCCAAAAACCACCGTGTAAAAACGATTTCCCTTGTTACAAGAATTCATACAGTAAGTAGTGCAGGTATGGCATCGGACTAACCAAGAGGGGTGCGATGTTTTTTGTTGTCAGTTATCGATGACTTTTAAGTGGTGTTTGAAACTAAGTCCATCATCAAAACATATAGGTACCTATTAACGCAATAAATGTTTGATTTGACTTCATGTCCTCGCCGATTCTAAACACTATAATGTCGTGAACTTGTCTGGAATTCACAGTACAGACCGATAGATTCCAGTGACCGTTAGATAACAAGTTACTCGTTAAATTGGAATTCTATTTAAAAAATTCAATAACTAACACTTTTCTCTCTCACCGTAAATACGTTTCACATTGTTAAGCAATTTAGTAGGCTCTTGTCTAAAAATACGTCCATGGCTCTGTTTAATGTAAAAGAAAAGCCTAACCTGTCCGTCTTATAGGTATCGCGCCACGGATCGAATTATTCATCACATGAGTGCACTCACTAAACCACATTGAAAAACCAGCTCTTTGCATCCCTTTACTAAATAATAGGGTATTTTTTGGGAATCTTCAAGCCTCCCTGATTGTGATTTAAAAGTTTTACAGCCACTGGTATTACTTAATTGTTACCAAAGATACCCTAAGAAAGATGTTTGAATGACCTTACAGGCCTAGCTTCTCGCAGCCAATATTGTGTGGATGAGTTTTTATTTTTTGTAACGAATGGAAGATACCAACAATTTTATACAGAGTCTGAACAACGCATTTTAATTGTTGAGCAATATTTTAAAAATAATGAAGGTTTGGCAGCTACTGTCCGCAATTTTTCGAAGTTCAATTCAATTTTGGTTCAGGTCCTCTTCCACTTATGTACGCCACCTGAGTCGCGGTCTTCCTCTACTGCGCCTTCTCTCGGGTTTGGATTCGAAGATCTTCCTGGCCGTAGCATTCGTGTCCATTCGCTCTACATGACCCAGCCACCTCACTACCTCAGTCGTTGGACCTTCACTCTTCTGACTAGGTCGATGTCGCTGTACAGCCCGTACAGTTCGTCGTTGAATCTCCTTCTCCATTCACCGTCAATGCAGACGGGTACAAAAATAAAACGAAACTCAAAACAACCGAGAGTTAACTCATCCGCTTTTGATAGAGTTCCATATAGTAGGACTGGGATGATTAGGGTCTTATAAAGGGTCACTTTAGTTGTTCGAGAGAGGGCTTTGCTACTCAATTGCCTACTTAGCCCAAAGAAACAGCGATTGGCAAGAGCAATTCTACGTTAAACCTCAGTGCTGGTGTCATTGTCTGAGTTCATAGCGGAGCCTAGGTAGACAAAGTCCTTAACCACCTCAAAGTTATATCTGTGTATTGTGACGTTCTGTCCGTTCTGCCGTCGGTGTTGGGTGTCCTTTTTAGTTGACAGCATATACTTCGTCTTACCCTCATTAACCGCCAAACCCATCTTCGCCGCCTCAGTCTCAATACTCACAAACGCGCCATTAACATAACGCTGTGTTCTGCCAATTATGTCAATGTCATCGGCGTATGCGAGTAATTGGACGGACTTTTGAAAGATCGTGCCTCTGATGTTTGCATTTGAGTTTTGCACTATACTTTCAAGAACGATGTTGAAGAAGTCACAGAAGAAGCCTTGTCTAAATCCTTTTTTGACATCGAAGGTCTCGACGAGTTCTTTACCGACCTTGATGGAGCAGCGTGCATTCTCCATCGTCATCCTGCACAAACGGACGAGTTTGACAGGGATGCCAAAACTAGACATTGCTCTGTATAGTTCATCCCTATAAATGCTGTCATAGGCGGCCTTAAAATCGATGAAAAGGTGGTGGGTATCGATTTGAAGTTCCTGGGTTTTGTCCAAGATCAGCCGCAGTGTGGATATTTGGTCTATGGTGGACTTTCCTGGCCTGAAGCCACACTGATATGGACCAATCAGGTTGTTTACGAAAGGCGTAATTGGCGCAGTTCAGAGGGTCTCCTTTCTTGAGGATCGGGCAAACAATGCTGAGGTTCCATTAATCGGGCATACTTTCATATTTTACAGGTGCATGCTTCTAACCAAGTCGTCGCCTGCCGCTTTGAACAGCTCGGCGGCTAGGCCATCTGCTCCAGCGGCTTTGTTGGACTAAAGTTTAGATATAGCTATCTTCACTTCGTCCAGGTCGGGTGGACGGTATTGTTGATACTCATCGTCCAGGTTGAATAGTTCCTGACAGCGGGATTTAAGTCGTCTTCCATATCCTCAGCATCGACTGCGATTCAACTACGATGTTCCCTTGTCCGTCCTTGCAGGCTTCGGTTCGGGCTCTGTAGCCTTGTGAAGTTCGTTTTACCCTCTGGTAGAACTTCCGAGCCTGATTCCTGTTGTAACATCTCTCTATTTCTTCGATCGCGCGCTTCTCATGCTCTTTCTTTTTCCTCCTTAGAAGCTGGTGTTCGTCTCTTCTCTTCTGCGTGTAAAGCTCACGAGCAGCTCTTGTCCTCCTTTGCAGCGCCGCTTTGTATGCCTCTTGTTTAGCTGCATGTGCTCGCCGGCACTCGTCGTCGAACCAGGGGGTTTCGTTGTGGTGGTCGGGTGAAACCCAGCACATTAGAGGCGGCGTCTCTCTGGCGTCTCTGGCCATTCAGATTTTGTGATTTATCGCCATTAGACTTTTTTATTTGGGAAAGAAGAGAAGAGGTCATATAACATTTCAATAAAAGAGTACGTACCTGACAGCAAAGCCATGGCGGCCGTTTTATCCCAATCTGTATGCTCTACGTAAGCTTTCTAATCAAAAATCTGTATATTCTAACAAAATGCGTGAATTACGGGACACCCTTTATTTACCGCGGATGTTGTGGTGGCGCAGGTGGAAACATCTTAAGGGGGTTTTGAGATTTCCGGAGATCCAACCCTAGACCCATCAGTAATTCCGCACACTTACCATTGAGCTATTGCTCCCATAATAATTGGAACCTATAACATGTTTTCGCTCACTTTTTAGCATTGCAAAGCTTGAAAGAAATTCGGTCAGTGAGTACCATACGATATTTTTTAAATGTAGGTACAAATTATTGAATTTTGTATACACAAAGTCGATGCCCTTGGTCATTCTGTGGTATGAAAAAAGACAATCATTAACCCCAACCGAGTGCAATGTCAATGTCATGATTAACAATGTCAACGCTGTTATGACGTTATCAACTACCTGCGAGTGGAGTACTAACTGCGACTGCATGCAATTAAAATGTCTGACAAACGAAGCCAAGTTATTATGTCAATGCCAATGAAATTGACATTTAAAAATGCTGTCAGCATAATGTTAAACAAACAGATATTTTTTTTTTCGCTGGAATAATTATTGCATCATTAATAACATAAATCAGTAACATATATTTATGCAGGCGGGTCGCGTCGGGCAGCTGAAGTGCCGCAAATGATTAAACAAACTATTGAAATGTGAGTTAAATTTTTTTCTTTCTTCCAGCTTCGACTATAAAAACTTGCTCCCGCAATGATCCGAACATCAATCAGTGCATCCTGAAGGCAGTCAATGCTGTGCGTCCATTATTAGCAACTGGTGATCTGGGAGACGGCTATCATACCCCTCCGCTGGAGCCTTTGTTTTTGGATAACATTGATATGGCTCGTGGCAAACAGTTCAGAGCCACGTTTAGCGAGATTCAAGCTCGAGGAGGCAGTGATTTCGTCATTGACAAACTAAGGTATAGATATACATGTGTTCCGTTTATGTGCAGGTAGTCACAAAGATTTCTTTCCAGTGCAAATGCATCCGCAATAGCGTTTGACGTCGCTTTAACGCTGCCAAAAATTACGTTTGTTGGAAAGTATTCCCTTCGAATAAGGATTCTGGTACTAGACATTCAAGGAGCGGGCGACATGAAAGGGTCTTTCGGTAAATATTGACATTCTGTTTTAAGAAACCCTGAGCTTATTTCTGTTCTCTTTCCAGACAACGCAAAGGCGATTGTTAAAATGCGTGGCACTAAGTACACCAAGGATGGCGTTGAGTACGTGCGATTTACGAAAATGCCCATCCGCCTCAATGTCACCAGTATGAAGCTGCAATTGGATAATTTGTTTAATGGCGACAAGGTGTTGGGTGAAGTTGGCAACTCAATAATCAACGACAATCAGGATCTGTATCTGAGCGAGATTACACCCGGCCTCGAGAAGGGATTGTCAAAGAAGTTTCTAGACATTGCAAATGAAGTGCTGGAAACGGCGACATTCGACGAAATGTTTCCACCTAATTAAGTTAATTTAGGTATAGATTTAGGTATAAGTAGGCTTAGATTCTTGTCGTTAAGTTGTTGGAATAAGTTTAATATGTGAATTAAATGTTGTATGAATAGGTAATTGTAGTTTCACAATACTTTTGTTGAACTTTTGTAACTGAGGAATTTATGCAGGGCGATATGTAAGAAAGAGTGCATATAAAACAGTTACAGATCTCGGATGTTTGTCAGACGTTCGCGAGAGGTGGCGCAGTGGAAAAAATCTTAAAATGTAATTTAGCTCTTCCGCGATTCGAACCGGGACCCCTCGCTTAGTAGCCCAGCACACTACCACTAAGCCACTGCGCCGTTACATCATTCAAAACTACTCAGTAATTTTAAGTTACAATCGGCCCTAGCGAGGTATCTATCCGTCGGAACGGAAAATTCTCCGATTTTGTACGATTCGGAGGATTTTTGCTTCGAGGTATTCGGAAATCGGAATATTTCTCCGACACGCATATCGGCGAATTACGTTGAAATGCGATGAAGTGCATTTTTTTCTTCACTTTTTGACAGCTAGGTTCCGATATCGTCCGACAGAAATTGGTTGCGGAATTTGTTTATGATTTGGATTTGATCCACCGACAGAGTATGCGTTGCGGAGAATTTTCCGTTCCGACGGATATCTCGCTAGGGCCGAATATTTCAAATCATATTTTGATTTTGTACAATACCAATGGTGTCAAATAAACGAAAATGAAATCACTCACCAAGCAGCGCTGCAGCTGAAAAAATATCTCTGTGCCACCAATAATTTTTTGAGTGTCCAAAAGTGCCTCAGAGTGCCAAAATAAGCAAAAAATCGCATTTTTATCCAACAAGTAAAACTATTTAAAAAACCATACTAATAATTTATTTTTCAACTGTTTCGTATTCATGATATTTCATCGGTATAGGAAGCCATCTAAAAAGGAATGCCCCCTGCCCCTGTCATAGGACCAAGGAAATAATGCAGAAGATCCTAATGATCTGCTTTTGCTGACAGAATGGAAGCCGAATTCTGTCGAAAGTGGATAAAAACCTCTTGAAAGTGATTTAAGCTAAAAATTCCGCATTCCATCCTCGGTCGGAAAAGTATTTTATTGATCCAGTGGGTCGGACAAGGTATAACGGAGAATTTTAATGTATTATGTACTACCATGTGACCTCATCAAAAAAACATTGATATACAACGTGGAATGTGGCAACTTATAGACGACCTGGAGAGCGACCTCAATTCATTTGGTGTGCGTAAAAGAAGAATGAGCTGGCGGTAGAGGTCCTAAAAGCGTAAAAAAAGTATATCGGTTCAAAAGTCCGCGGTGTCAACTTGTGAAATGCAAAAAGTGTTGGAGGATAGGTCGTTTGTATGTATCTTTTCTCATGTTAAAGTTTGCGGGCACTTCTTAGACGGAGCCTTCGAAATGGCGAAAATCCTCAAACGCTAATTCTATTTTGAAAATGAAAAATCGTTGACAATAGCAATTCAGAGTGTATTCAGGGATAGCCGACACACATTATGGAACAATTGGCGGCTACAAAGAATACATCAAAAACATTCAGAGGCTCCTGCTGCACGATATGGAGAAAACAGTTCACAGGAAAACTGAATTTCCAATCAACTTCTTCTGCGCTCAAAATCATATTGAAATATCGAATTTCAGTCTCAAAAATTCAACAACAGAAGTATCCAACTGTCACCACGTCAAAGGTGAAATGCTACAAAAAACCGAAACTAAAATATTTAAGCCGACACATTCCGTTGTTTCGAATTCTTCGAGTCGCTCCGCCAAGCAAAAATGTCCTCAACTACACACTGATGAAGTGTTGACATTTAAATTGCCCTCAGCTATAAGAAAATAAAAATAAATTTGAATATTAAATTGCACTCAATTGTTGAATGGAAAATAAAAAATGAAAAACCCGCCAGTTCGTCAAATCGCGATGACAGCTCTTCCCTCTTTCACTAGGGGTAGTTAACAGCAGAGCTCACAAAACAAAACAAAATTCTTAAGTGGGAAAACGCATACCTAACGAACCACAAACCCCCTCTGACCGAAAGTGAAGTGTTCGCTTCGGCCACACTCAATGAATAGAACTCACCATCGCGACATTTCCTTTGGGTTTTCAAATTGATCCTGTCGTCCGTTTTTTTGAATGCAAAATTTCCACGCTACTGATTTCCTGATAAATATCCTATTGTGACATCCCTTGTGGATCAAAATAATCATCGAAAATGTAACGACTCAGGAACCCAATCGAAATTGCATTCCAATTAGTTCAGCGCAATAGAAACACTCAGACGCCGTATGTAGATGACCTCTGCCCTTTGCAGGAATCCATTCAACGTTGCATCATTAGAGGGCCATTGAAAGTGTACTCGATAACTGACAGTTGATGGATGTGAGTCTTAAAAGTAGAAAGGTAAAAAGGACGCCATAAGTCCCCCCACTTAGATATCTATATAGGCAAGTGTCGGCATAATCCTCAACTCAAAAGGATCTTCATTGCGTATTCCATATGACCCAATTCTCAACCCCCACAAAGTGCTTCCTCATCAGGTGGCAAACTGATGGACTGATGGAATGCGGTTTATCGCTAACTCAAAACACAGCGCACACAGCGTCAAAAACCGCAATAAAAATACGCATAAAACAGAATGTAATTACAGAGTATGAAATTGTCTCGAGAAACTTTTCTCCGCGCAGCTCCCGACCGCACTGACAGCATCATTCATAGGTGAACCATGCTCATCATCTATCCATCCATCGTGCCACTGAAATCATAAACGTGTTCCACCTTTAAAAAGGCAATAAAAACGCAAAACTCCAGCCCACATGGAAACAAGAGGGCCACTTTTCTCATCCAGCGAAGACACCATTTTATTCCTCGCAAATAAATGCGCCCGCCTTTGCACAAGGATACATTTGTGTACAGTACATGTACTGCGAGCGCATTGAGTGTGCCAGAACGGCTCAAAGGAAACTCCAATAAAACTCAAATATCACGTTTGTTAATTAGCTTCGAAGGGCAATAAAACGTGAAAACTCCCGCCAAAGGACTATCTGAATAGAGTGTGAGCAGCATCCATCCACTCACCACTGTTCGCAACTACCCAGAAATGGAACAAATTCAAAAGCGAACAAAAAGTCGCGCTAAGAAAACAGAGACATATCATCAAAGGGACATTCTCTCGGACTGAAAGAAAATTAAAAACTTTTTCTCCTTTGTCTGAATTTGAATATCCTTCAACGGGCAATTTATCCGAATCGCGTGATAAACAAGGAAAAAGAGATAGAGAGAGAGCGTGGAAATAAAGCCGAGGGCATTTGTCAAGATTTGCTCAAGGCGGACATTCATCTGTCTCTCGGTTTGTGAACTCTGTTGAATATCAAAGAAAAGTTGGATGGGAATGGGCAGCAACAATTGACGAAATGGAATTACTCAAAAGTTTAATTGAAGTAATCTAATTCTTCGCGCTCTTGTGCCTCCTCTATTTATCTAATAGACTTTTTTTATATGCCACTCTGAGAGTGGAACCGAAGGCGTTGCTTAGCGTCAGAGTGTTTCGTTTCAAGTCCTGTGAAACAAAATTTGACCCACGACAGCAGATTGTACAAAAATCAAAATGATACCCTAAAGGGAGAGTGTTAGCAATGGGAATAGAGGGGTGTCCAGGAGCAATATACCACCAAAGTGCCCGTTGATGCATGCAATACGTTTTAGTTTTAATAAAACTAGAGAGCGTAAGATGGTGGTGTACAAGTCTGAGTCCTTCAATTACTTTTTTTCGAAAGTAAGACTCCTGTGCTTGGATTTGCTAATGTTTGAGCCTCGTTGCATTTTCGACCACATTGTAAAACGAACTCGAGCGGCCTTAAAGTTTTTTTTTTATTTAAATTTTTTAATATTAACAAAGGAAAAAAATGTACGTTATAATAACCAAATGCGTTCAAAAATTGGCCAACTGTTTAAGAATGGCTCAAGTCGTTTCTGAGATGCAAAAAAACTTTGCCAATCGAAAACCGGAAGCAACAAGCTTAGTAAGAGCAATGCATTTTAATAAGCCCAATGTCACAAATTATAAGTCGCTTAAAATTTGGGTCACAAGACATATTTAAACTTAACGGAACGGGATTAACAGTTACAGAATGCACAGAAAACGCCCATAGTAAGCAAAATGCACTCCAGCCAGGCCACAATATTATTTGACCTGACTGGACTGCATTCTTGCATACCCACGCGAATTGATTGTATTTCACAACTCGCGCGATTCCAAGAAATAATCAGGCCATAACCATTGCTGATTCAGCGTCTGGTTACTTAGAATCATAAGCACAACCAAGCCAATATGTAATTGAAATTATATAGAGTACGGTAGTCTTAAGTTGGATACAATAAAGTGCGGTCGAATTCGGGAAGAAAATTGAATTGTTTTATTTTTTTCTCTTTCTTCTCGTGTGAGCGAAAACTGGCGCAGTCGGTAGGATATTCGGATATATCTTTATATTGTGTCTTAACACTTCACCGAGTATCTCTGCAAACGAAAAGAAATAAAAGATTATTTCTCAATAATATCTCCGCAAACATAAAGAAATAAAAGATTATTTCTGAATAAAGACAATCCAATCGTGCGTTGTATTCAAACTCTCGACCGGATATTTTTACAAATATAAAGATATAAAAGATTATTTCTCTCGCATTATATTTATAATAACTAACTATAAGTGCTGACATGTGAACGTTAATAGTGCATACCCCACACGTAAAGTAAATGTACGAAAATACTAGAGTGCGACATTAAAGGAATAAATATAGAGCGATTACAAATTGCCACATAGTTCAACAAACATCCAAGTGCAAAGCAAGAATAATACAACACAACGAGCGTGTAAACATCTGTAGACAATAATTATCGAGTAACAGCAATCCAGCACCACCCTCATCCAAATCATCATATCCAGAGGAGCAGCGTATAAACTACAAGAGAAAGGTCAGCGAGATAAAATTTTTTTTATTTTATTTAGCCATATCAATTTGTTATCAACATAAACAAAAACATTTCAATTCTCTAAACACTGTAAAACTTAATTAAGAAAATATTACATTTTAAATGCATTATTATAAAACTCCTTATGTCTCTAGAAGAACAAGTTAGAACCGTGCAAGAACAATCTAGGCAATTAACTGAGATATTCAGTAACTTTTTCCAAGGAGAAGAACCACCATCTTCAAATATGTTAACTTAAAATATTGACCCAATAAAGTACCTTTCGAAGCTCCCAGAATTTTACGGAGACTTCAAGGAACTACAAAACTTCGTCGATTTAATCGACAAAATACACCCTCTCATGACGAAATATGACGCCTTAGCGCAAAGTATTTTTTCAGACATTCTAAAGTCAAAACTAAAAGGAAAAGCTAGAGAAATTATAGAAATAAATAGTCATGTCACCAGCTGGGCAGACATGAAGCAAATTTTGTATAATAACTTCGGTGACCGGCAAACACCGGAAGAACTATTCGATGAATTACGTGCCGTACAGTTTAAAACCAACGCGGTCGAATTCTATAACCACATTAAAGAGATCTTGAGAAGATTAAACGTGAAGCAAAAACAAATGATAAATAGAGATAATAACGAAATCGTAGAAGCCAACATTAAACAAAATAAATATTCAGCGTTAGTTATTTTTAGAAGCAAACTCCCAGAACCTATGCGTTCTTTGATCTGTTGCAGGAACCCAGACAGTTTAGAAGCGGCAATCAATGTTCTGTACGAATCAGGTTATGCGTATTCAAAAGTAAATACAACCAATCCAAATCCTATTAAAACGCAAAACCATGAAATTCCCCAACGTAGACATCCTAACCAAAATAAGAATAATAGACCCAACCAACAATATAACAATACAAACCCGCCAACTATTGCGAACAATAATACATATAATAGAAATCAAAATTATAATAATAGACCCAACCAACAATATAATAATTCGAATCCGCCAAACATTGCAAACGGTAATTCCTATAATATAAACCAAAATTTCGTACCATATAGTAACCCCAACCAAGCCCAAAGGCTCCCCGTACCGGAACCAATGGACGTAAACACGGTAATGAACATTTGCCCAAACGCGACAAACTCTTTAATCAATTCTAACCAATTAAACACACAGAACTTAGAACCAAATTTTTATCCTCCTGTAATGAACATTTGCCCAAACGCGACAACTTCTTTAATCAACCCTAACCAATTAAACACAAACAATTTAGGAACAAATTTTCATCTACCGGCCTCAAGGGAAAACTTCCCTATATAATAATTCAAACAGAATTATACCCTTTAAATTTTATAATCGACACCGGGGCGACACACTCCATTATAAACCCTGGACTTTGTAATCCTAAGTGGATTAAAACACAATTACAGTTTCTAAAACAGTAAAAATTCCACTATTTGCCGAATTCGGCAATACCCACGATATGGCAGAATTCCTCGAATGCCAATTTCATGACTCCTACGATGGAATCATAGGAAATGACATACTTCGAAGATATAAAGCAAATATCAATTACGAAAACGATACTCTAACTATTAATAATAGGACTTTACCACTTATATACAAAGGAGCCAACGAGTTACATGTATCTGTAAAACAGGAGAAAGGGCTAGCTTTTCTAAGAGAACGAATAAATAGTATAGGAGACACAATAATACCGCAAGGAATCTATGACGTTGTAAACCACAGTATACAACTAGACAACAAATTTAACTTTCAAGAAAGAATCCATCTTAACGACAACGACACTTACGAAATAACAGACGAAAACTTCTGCATAATCGAATCTCCCGCTTCTTGTACAAACACCTTAATAAATAAAATAAGGACCTCACATTTAAACTTAGAAGAACGACATGAACTATTTAATCTAGTGAAAAAATACGAGAATATTTTCTACCAAGAGGATAGAAATCTCACTTTTACCAATGCAATTAAACATAGAATTAGAACGACGAATGATGCCCCAATATATAGTAAGAATTATAGATACCCATATATACATAAACAGGAAGTTGAAAACCAAATTCAGGAAATGTTAGATAACAACATTATACGACTTAGTAATTCACACTATTCAGCCCCCATATGGATTGTTCCTAAGAAGGAAGACGCTAGTGGCATGGCCAAATGGAGATTGGTCATAGACTACAGGAAGCTGAATGAGGTGACGATCGATGACAGGTACCCGATACCTAATATAGAAGAAATACTTGATAAATTGGGTAGGTGCCAATACTTCACCACCCTAGACCTTGCGAAGGGGTTCCACCAAATCGAAATTAATGAGGACGATATCCACAAAACCGCCTTTAGTGTAGAAAGTGGACACTACGAATTTCTCCGCATGCCCTTTGGCTTGAAAACGGCACCAGCAACCTTCCAAAGGTTGATGAATCATGTGCTTCAAGATTATATCAACAAAATATGTCTCGTCTATATTGACGATATAATCATTTTTTCCACATCCCTAGAGGAACATATTACCTCATTAACTAAAATTTTCGAACGACTAAAAGACGTAAACTTAAAAGTACAATTGGACAAGTCCGAGTTCCTCAAAAAGGAGACCGAATTCCTCGGTCATATTGTGACACCTGAAGGTATCAAAGCCAATCCTAAAAAGATCGAATGTGTTAAAAAATACCCCATCCCCAAAACATGTAAATAAATAAAACAATTCTTAGGACTTACTGGCTACTATAGAAAGTTCATCAAGGACTATTCAAGGATAGCGAAACCCATGACAAAATATTTAAAAAAGGATACAAAAATTAATATCTCAGACCCTGAATACCTAGAAGCTTTTGAAACCCTTAAGACCTTATTAATAAGCGATCTCATCTTAGCATACCCAAACTTCAGCAAAATATTTACGTTGACTACAGACGCTAGCCAATATGCTCTAGGCGCCGTATTGTCCCAGGAAAATCATCCTTTATCTTTCGCTAGCCGCACTCTAAACGAGCATGAAATTAACTACAGCACCATAGAGAAGGAGTTACTAGCCATCTTATGGGCAACAAAATACTATCGCCCATACCTATTCGGCAGAAAATTTATAATCGAAACGGACCACAAACCATTGACTTGGCTATTTTCTTCAAAAGAGCCCAACTCTAAACTTGTTAGATGGAGGCTAAGACTATCCGAGTTCGATTTTGATATTAAATATAAAAAGGGATCATGTAATAGCAATGCTGATGCTCTCTCTAGAATACCAAACATAGATATAAACCTAATCGAAAACGAAAATATTCCAACAAGTAAATCATGTTTAAATGACTTCAAGAATCAAGTTATTATCGTAAAATCCCATTCAGGATCTTTAAGAGTAAGAAAAACAAAAGTATTTGAGCGACTACGAACGACAATACACACAAAATCTCTAGATGAACAAACCACATTAACGTTACTCAAAAATCACTTTCATCCCAACGCTTTAAATGCAATCCTAATAGAAGATGAAGATTTCTTCAAAATCGTAGAAAATACATACCAAAAATATTTTTCTAACAATAGGAATTTTAAATTGATTCGATGCACTAAGTTACTAGAAGACATCTCCGACGAAACAAGATTAGCCGAAATAATAGAAACAGAACATTTGAGAAACAACCATAGGGGAATTACGGAAGTTTTTCAAGAACTAATCCTTCTGTATTTCCATCCAAAATTTAAAACAAGAATTACCCAATTCATTAATAATTGCGATATTTGTAATAAGGAAAAATACGTACGAAATCCCCGAAAACCGTTACTTAAGATAACGGAAACACCAACAAAACCTCTTGAAATAATTCATGTCGACGTCTTCTATTCCCTACAAAGCACACTTTTCCTAACCATTATAGACAAATTCTCCAAACACGCCTGTGCAATTCGAATCACAAGCAGAACATGGGTCGAATTTAAACGAGCCATTTCATTTTACTTTAGTCAATTTGGGATTGTAAACAAAATCATAGTAGATAATGAACTAGGCTTTAAGGCCATACCCTTGAAACAGTTTCTATCAGAACTTAACGTAGAAATTCACTATACATCAAGTAGCAACCAATCATCAAATGCAGACGTTGAAAGGCTGCATAACACCATAAATGAACATATCAGATTATTAAAACATGATGACACAAATAACGTAGGGACGATAGAAGACAAACTTTCAAAAATAATAACATTTTATAACAACACAATACACTCAACTACCAACAGAAAACCTATCGACTTCGTAACAGGTAAAATTCATGAGCGAGAATACGAGAAAATCCGCGAACTCATTTTAGAAAAGAAACAAAAAACAATCAACAGGCTTAACAAAAACCGCGAAGACTATACTATATCAGAAGGACAGAACTTCATTAAAGAAATTAGAGGGGGTAAAAATCATTCAAAATTTAGGAAACTCCAAACAAAAAAAATCGACGAAGACCACCTAGTAGATGTAAAAAATGGGAACAAATATTACAAGGCCCATATTAAACGAATTAAAAAATTCCAGGATATTAATTTTCCATTAGTTAAGGCATAAAGCAAACCACTAAAAACAAAACGATAAAATAAAAAAACAAAATCTTCCTTTTAGGAACCAACTACAAATATGGTGATATACATTTCCTCAGTACTATTGGCAATAACATGGGTACCACTTATATGGACACAAGAAATAATTCTCCACGACTTTAACAACAACAACGGGTACGTCACACTTAAACTAGACAAAATCCAAATTATCAAAAGTTATACAAAAGTACTACATATAATTAATGTAACCGACCTAGAAATAACCAAAAACCAGATAAAAGAAAACCTTTTTGCATTCAAAAATAAATCAAAACTAATAGAGCCCATGTACCATACAGTTAATCAGAATTTAGTACTGCTAGAAGCCAAGTTAGAAAACCTTAAACCACACTCTAAATCAAAAAGAGCGTTAATAGACATGCTAGGAACAGGAATTAAACTTATCGCCGGAACAATGGACCATGAAGACGAAGTTTGTATTAAGAATAAATTAGACCAGCTTTTTGACCAAGAAAACAAACTCACAGAAGGAAGTAATAAACAGGTTATAATTAATGAACAAATACTGGAACAAATCCAAAATATTACATCTCATGTTATGAAGCAACAAAAAGTTATAGAAACTTACCTAAATAGCCAGAATTTAGTAAAAAGGGTAGAAACGTTAGAAGAAGAAGTTAAAATAATGCAATACATTTATCAAATCAACCAAGACATAGTACTACTTAGAAACCACGTAGATGATATAGAACAGGTAATTTTCTCAAGCAAGCTTGGAGTACTTACAAACAAATTTTTTTGGCCAAAAGGAACTAGGTTTGATTAACGATTTAATGAGTTTCAATAAAATCAAAATTACAGTCTCAATATATAAAGATCAAATCATCATAATTCTCTTCATACCACACTTCTCCGAAAATAAATATACGAAAACCTTAATAGAACCCATTCCAGATAATAATAATAAATCACTCCTTATTCAAAATAAAGAAGTTCTAACTGATCAAGAAAACAATATTTACGAATTTCCTGTTAAAGACAATCTTAAACGTAATCTTATCGCAATAACAGACAATTGCGTACAAAATATTATGCATTCTAAGGTAGCACACTGTGTAAAATCCACAATAGAAATAAGAGAAACACTTGAAGTAGCAAAAGGAATTATTATCCTGAAAAATGTTAAAGAAACTATAATAGCACATAATTGTGACAATAGTAACATTAAAGTAAGAGGTAGTTATGTAATAAGATTTAAAGATTGTAAACTTACCATCAATAATAAAACTTATGAAAATTTTGAACAAAGAATTTATGACAATATTATATTACCAAATTTTATTACAAAAGTTAATGAAACCAATGTCATCCCAAATATCAAACTGGAAGAATTATATGTGGAACATATTAACAATAGAGAATTAATAAAAAGTATTTCAGTAAAAAGCAATATTAATGATGTATCACTGCTAAGCATAAATATTGTATCGATTATATTTGTTATTTTAGTATTCTATATTATCAAAATGTTAAAAAAAAGAAGAAATGCAATCATTTCGGCGGAGCCTCATTTTAACGGTGGGGGAGTTACAGAATGCACAGAAAACGCCCATAGTAAGCAAAATGCACTCCAGCCAGGCCACAATATTATTTGACCTGACTGGACTGCATTCTTGCATACCCACGCGAATTGATTGTATTTCACAACTCGCGCGATTCCAAGAAATAATCAGGCAATAACCATTGCTGATTCAGCGTCTGGTTACTTAGAATCATAAGCACAACCAAGCCAATATGTAATTGAAATTATATAGAGTACGGTAGTCTTAAGTTGGATACAATAAAGTGCGGTCGAATTCGGGAAGAAAATTGAATTGTTTTATTTTTTTCTCTTTCTTCTCGTGTGAGCAAAAACTATTAACCACCAAACACCATTGCAAAAAATGGAAAAAAAAATTGGAGACCTTTCATCCGCGGAGCGAGGCACTCTGGTTACCATATGTGCCTTGCTGTCAACGGTATTGGCAATGCAATACCACCAATGACTAAACTACCGTCGTAAAGCCACAAGCTGTATTTTAGTAAGAACTAGCTTTTCCCCGCGGTTTCGCTCGCGTTAATGTCGATTTTGTCAATCACTTCAAGTACACTAAAGCAACCCTATGTCATTTCCTGTAAGCAGTTATAATTCAAAAAATATTTTCCTCCCAAACTCTGTGACACGTAGCCTGGTGCTATAACACAATCTCGGTGCATGAATATTACGCATCAGCAGTACTGGGACGCCAACTTTCAACTTCAGTTTATGAGAAGGCACGCCTGTTAGATCCAAGCTGTTGAGAAATTCTACTAAGTACGTTGTACCTTCTATCTTCTATCATCACTTCTCATTATCGTCATTATCAGCCAATAACGTACCAAGTGAAGTAGTAGAAAATATAAAATATCTTGGAGTAACCTCGTCGATTTTCCTATGGCATTTCCTATGGCGTGAGCATTTAAATGTCCTGCGTCTTCAACTAAAGAGCATTATATTTGCAATGGTTTATCTTAAGCGATACTGAAATCTGGACGTGCAAAAGCAGGTATAATACTCGCTCGCTGAGTCGCGCTTGAGATATGGGATTTTGGCCTGGGGAATCGCAGCGAAGTCTTATCTGGATAAAATTAAAATATTAGACCTAGTAACTCGATATTTAAAGTTTTAGATGTGAATGCAATCTTCCAGGTGACGACATTGCTGCAATATATAGATGACCAGCGTTTTCTGCAACCCATACTTCACAACCAAAATACAAGACGACGAGCCAGAGAGATGCTAGAAGTTCCGGAAACGTTCAACACATACGGAAATCGAGAACTAAGATGTGCCATCCCAAAGTTACTGAACACACTTCCTCAATTTATAAAAATCATTCAAAACCCTGAAAAAAAAAACTAAAAAAGTATTTACTTCAATTGTATTTTCCAAAGTAAAAGTCATAAATTATTGAAATCACACCAAATTAATTATATAAGTACCTACAATCTACATACAAACATTGAATTCATTTAAAATTTAAAGCACTTCAAAACCAATTTTTTTAACAACCACCTGCAGATAAGCACTTTGCTTTGCGGGTAAATCCTTAATCATTTATATAAAACTAAAATGCTAATGAAATAAAATAAAAATAATATAAAATACAGAATTGTTTATTTTTAATTCGTATGTTAGTTTTATTGACGGACTCATTTTTGGAGATAGCACTGCCCTTCCCATAACCACTGTTCGTTGTTTATATAAGTTTGTACGTATGTCCGAAAAAACAATCGATATAAGTTCATTCTTCGTCATTACTGCATTGCAAAAATCTTTGGTAAACTCAATTTCACAATGTACATCTTTTTCAAGAAGACCCTCGCCGATTTGCAGCAGCTTAGAGTCTTAGACGCAAAGGCACCTGATTCCAAATCAGTGTAAAGTTGGTTGGTTGTTACACAACATTTTTTCGTTTTTCCAGTTTTTGCAGTATTGCCTAGATAGGGTCGGTTGGGGTAAATTGGGACGATTTTTGCATTTTTCAAAGACACATTTTTTTCAGAAATATATAAAATATTAAATTTAATTTGTTTAACTTTTGAAAACGGATATTATATTATATGTATGTATGTATGTATGTTAAAGTGGCTCTCGGTGAGAGAAGCACTTAGGCCGTAAGTCGGCCCATTGTGCATACCACTGGTGTGGGGGGGTTCCTTAACCGGTTACTCATGTAAACCATTTGCTGCCCTTGATAAAGCTAAGAATATTAGCCGCGCTGATGGAGCTTAGATCACTTAGATCATTGAGGAAGTAGTTTCCTAAGTAAGCCCTCCTTAAACTGGATAGGGCGGGGCAGCTGCAGAGGAGGTGGGTGACAGACTCGTCTTCCTCCTCGTCCATGCAACTTCTGCAAAAGTCATTATATGGCAGTCCGAGTCTACACGCGTGTCTTATATTATAAGATACAAGATGTTGCACACATGAGGACTTAATCAAGTTATAAGAACCCAAAAAGACATAGGGCAGTGTTTACATTTACCCCTTCCGTGTTTACATTTCCCCCATAGACGGAAACCTGAGCCAACCTGCTATATGATTTTCATTAAGTGTAAACCGGTAGCAACTTTGTGATTCGTCAACAAAAAGCGAACGTTTTACGAGCGAAGTTTAAATGAAACACGATAGCTTCCTCTAAGGGTTTTGAACTATGATTAAAAAATAAAATATAAATATTTTGGCGCGACAGGTCTATGGGACCCAAGGCCTAGCTTCTCACAACCATTCGTTTTGTGTGGGTTTTAAATTTTTGGGACGAATGGAAGGGATCTACAATTTTACGCCGAGTCCAAACGGCTAATTGAGAAGCTCTTTCATGACAGTTTTACTCTCGGATGTTTGTCAGACGTTCGCGAGAGGTGGCGCAGTGGAAAAAAACCTTAAGATGTAATTTGGCCCTTTCGGGATTCGAACCTTATACCCCTCGCTTAGTAGCCCAACACACTTTTACTTTTTTTACTTCTTAATTATTTTTTATTAATTCATAATTTAAGCTTAATTCTAGACAAAAACGATTGAATCTAATTAAAAACTAACATTGGTCTTAATTCTAGCTTACTGGCTCCAAGCGAACACTCCAAACTTAACATTATGCTTAAAACTATTGCCTTTCGGCCTTAAATCTATCGATATTTAATTTTGTTTGTTTTTTATTTTTCCAGAAACTTTTTATATGCATTTATGGAATTCTTTATTATTTTTGATTTGCTTATAACTACTTAAAACTAGTTAAAAGTACTTCTTAAAACTACCTAATCTATTTAACCTATATAACCTATAATCAGAATGGTGAGCAATCTTAAGGACTGGTCACCATCCTGATCGCGTCGATGGGTGCCTGGCAGTCGCCAATTGGGTTCATCTGCGCCACCGGGACTCAAGCGAGGCTATAGGCGTCGGAGGCACTTATCATATTGACGAGCCCGGCCCCTCCCAAAGACCCCCTAATCTAACCTAACTAACTTAAAACTATCTTAAAACTAAGGAGGATGCTACATAAATGGCACACAGGCCCGGGAGAGCGTATCCACCCTCACCCCTTCCTCAAGCCACCAAAATTCGGTGAATTGCTTGACCGTATCTACAATGCCCCGATCCGCAATTGCGGTACAGCCCAACACACTACCACTAAGCCACTGCGCCGACTTTGAACTATGATTACTTCATAATTTATTTCTTGGAGGGTTTTTATGCCAGAAAGGAGTAAAGTTTTTTTTCGCCTAAGCGAGATATACGTTGATTTCAAAAGTTCAAATGATGTGGCGAATTAAAAAAGGAATTAAATATGGTGATTGGTATAATATAGGCGCCAGATTTGAAAATACAGCATAAAAGTTACAAGTTCATTTAAAGCTATGTATAGCGAGAACATTAGGATGATTAGGATGACGATAAGGATGAGAACGATAATGGTGGTGACGATGATCCAGCAATCATAAAAGGTTTTAGTCCACTTTCGACAAAAAATATGTCTACACGCATTTTTACACAGTCCGCAGGACTATGGTTTAGAAAATATTAAGCTATCAGAAATAAGCCATTATTTGGAGTGATAAAAAAAAACATTAAGACCACGGAGCTTTATTTCGTACATTTCCACGCAGGAGCTGCAGTCGGACGTAATTCTTATCCAAAAGAAGTCTTACCCCTCCAGTCAAAAGAAAAGTTCTGGACCGCTACCGGTTTTGCCGAGGGTTTACCACCTGAACCTGATACATGCATGGGTAGGATGATCACGACTCAGGTCCACTTAAAGACGTTGAAGGTTGAACAATGTGTTCGAGATGCACTCAGCCATCAATATCATATTATTATTTTCCCTATGGCTCTGTAAGAGGTCTTGAAGAAATTAATTGACCATTTTTTTTTTGCATGTCCGTAAGGGTGAATTCCATTGAATATCCATTCTTCCAGATTGTGTCAGTATCCATGACAAAAATACATTTGAAAGCATTTTCACACTCGCTCAACCCGTGAACGGAGAAAAAATAAAATCCCTTCCTTTCTCACGAAAACTTCAAAAAAAAGAAAGAAAATATTTTGAAGGCCGAAAATCAATCGCTCCTCGATTTGCGTAAACAAATTATCTCGTCTTATCTTAGCGGCCCACAGAAGGATATGACCAAAACAACAACAAACAAAATCTCCATCATTGTAAAAAGTCCCCTTTTAGATGCAAATCTGTGAAAGATTTCTTCCCTGACGATCGTCCATCCCTCATGCATATGTGAGTCCTTAAATCCATCACGTCTATGCAGAGCAATCATAACAATAACATCTCACCGCCACCAAAGTTACCCCTGGGGGATAATAACGGTCAATAGAGCATTTGCTTAGAATTTACAAAGAGGAAAGGACTCGTATCCTTATGCCATTTGCACACACATCGGCCGGTCGGTACCCGGTATTATATTATGTCACAATCGAAAGTGTATGTCGTGTCACCTCTGACCCACCTGAATATGCCAAGGGAAAGGGGGCTGGCGAGGACGCATTTAAAATCGAAAGTCACTGGAGCAAATCACCGGTAAGTGGGTTCAGGGAATATCTGTTTTCTTATTATATGTTTTTTTTTTTTTAGTAAAGTTCTCCCCTTTATTGTTGGATTTCCTCTCCAGTTGATCGCTGTTGTTAGGAAAATTATTGTCCGCTGATGGGAAATTTACATGTCAACTTTATTTTTTCTCTGTCTTCTTTGGAAAATTGAATGTTTTGTGTTAAGGGGGCGGCTCTACACTCGTCGGTTGATTTCTTTTTATGGAATCGAATTGAATCAATCGTTTTTTGGGCCCCTTGTCAATCAGTTTTCTTCGGAAGGCAATAGGATTAAGTTTTGTTTGGCTCTCAAATCACATTCGGCTTCATATGTATGGTTTTGACATTTAACTTGACCTTTCGGGTAAAGACTGCAGAGTATGGAAATTGGATTTTGAGTTGTTTGAGTTTTTTTTCTACTTTTGTCCGTTGAAAAGTTGCATAAAAGAAACCATTTGCAAAATATTACCGGAGATAGGATTGAAGCAGGAAAAGTTTGACTTTTCAATGCAATGGAATGGGATATCTGGGTGTACAAAGATCCAAATTTTAGTAGGGGATTGGTAGCCTATTGCGTTGGAGGGGCAAAAATAGACGAAATAATATTTGTTGGACTACTATATCTAATTCATATCTATAATTGTTCTTTAATTTTAAATAATTTAAAAGCCAATACACATGTCATCCTGCTTGGGGACTTTAATTTGCCTAATCTTTTTTAGTCTTTTGATTATGAGGAATAAAGCCTCCTTCCTTTTAACGTCAACTTAGATTATGAGCATCAAGTTGTTTATACGCTTGCCCAGCTAGATCTTCTTGAGACTAATCATTTTCCAAATGAATTTATTAATGTTCTAGATTTGGTTTTGTAGATTCTGAGCTTAGTACATAATAGTATCAGCAACTCCATGATTCCACTTTTTTCTTATTCAGTTTTTCATGTAGCCTTATCTATACAATTTGAATTTTATGAATATTTTAGACCGGGATCCGTTGTCACTAATTTTAAGTACAATTATGCTAAAGCAAATTTAAATAATATTTCTATTTATTTTAATAATATTGATTGGTAAGCTTTTTTTAATAATGTAAATCTAGATAATTCTTTTAATTTATTTATTGAAATTGTGAAAGTGGCAATCGATATGTTTACACCTAAAGTAAAGGTAGTATCGGGCTCTAAACCTATTTGTTTCAATAATAGGATCATTAATTTAAATAATAGAAAAAATGTAGCATATAAGCAGTTCCATAAAAATAATAAATACCCAGAGCTTTTGATAATTTATTTGAAACTTCAGAAGGAATTTTACGTTTTAAATAAGTTCCTGTATAGACAGTACACCCTTTCCGTTTAATCTGATTTAAGGACCAACATAAACCGCTTTTGGAGCTTTATCAACAACAAAAGGCCATCTAATGGTATTCCTAGCCCCACCGGGGGACAGCAGTACTCGGCCACCCAAACATATAAGAGAAACGAATAATATCAGAGTTTCTCCCCAACTACACCAAAATAAAGAAAAGGGAGACGAAAAGAGACCCGACATTGGTGGTCTGATTCGAATATCTCTCTCTTCTTCTTTATAAATAATATAATGGTATTACTAACTGTATGCGGCATAATAATGCATCATCTTCCGACCTTTTAACTATTTGTAATATGTTCGTTAACCACTTTCAGTCTATGTTCAAGTGGTACTATACCCCCCCCCCCCTACAGTCTTTAATGCTACCTCAGTGTCATACAATTTTCTTAATAGGGGCAACTTAGACTGTTCTCTCCATAAAGTTCAGTTGGCTCTTTCCCTGTTAAAATGCGATAAAAATCCTGTTATGGAGGGCATCCCGCAAATTTTGCTTCAAAAGTGTTCCCAAGCTTCTTCTTTACCTCTTTGTATTGTATAGTGTTTAATCTATCTCTACAGACTGGTAATTTTTTGAAGGCTTGGAAGTGTTCGTTTTTAACAGCAGTTTATAAATCTGGATCGAGACAAGATATTGCTGGTTATCGACCAATTTGTAAAATATCGACCATACCCAAGCTGTTTGCAAGTCTTATTTGTGAGAAACTTACACCTCTCTTAAAGGGACTGATCCGTTTCAACATGGATTTGTGGCTGTCTACAAATCTCTCAATCTTTTCTCACTCTGTCGTAAAATATCTTGATACAGTATGTGCTCATCAAGGATGTACTTTCATCACCAATTGCTGTTACCGCTGGAGTCCCTCAAGGTAGTCATCTGGGCCCTTTGCTCTTCCTTTTATTTATTAATGACATTCCTGACTTGTTTTTGAATTCCCAATGCCTTATGTTTGTGGATGATTTAAATGTGTTCCGAACTATTCACTCTGAGCATGACTGCATTCTTTTACAAGAGGATCTTGAGAGACTCTCTCTGTGGTGTCATAATAATGACATCCACCTCAATGTCTCTAAAATGTCAAAGCCTATCATTCTGTCGTAATCTATCCCCAGTTCCATTTACGTACGTTTTTAATAGTATTCCATTGTCCATTATATCCTCTCTAAAAAAGACCTAGGAGTCTACGTTGGCATTACCTCAACCAATACTTGGACTTTGTTGCACACTCAAAACTTTTTGAGGTCCCATATCCTTTTCCACTTGTCAAAATGTAGCGTTCAAAACGACCCTGAAGATCTTTATTTATCTGTACTTTTGTTTAAAATTGATAATGCAGCCCAACCCCTCCTTCATTAACCATGCTAAAGAATGTCTGGAAAGTATGTGTTCATTTCAAACATAAGTTATTCCTCTGAAAACAGTTGATGTGAAAACGCTGCTGTTGAGTCAGTCGCTCTGTAAAAAATGCATGCGTGCAGCGAAATGAATACCAAACACTACAAACTAATCCTTAGTTAATAGAATGATGTCGGGTTTCCTTGAAAAATGTCCCTTTCAGTCTCCCAACATGCCTCTCGCCACTTGTCATCTGAACGAAGCCCGTCAAGTTATATGTACATCCCTCTCTTAGTGAAAATTCCCAAAAATGAATTTTTCGCCATCATAATAATTTGTTCCTCTTATTTAGCACTTCTCTCAGCTTTCTTTGTCATAAAATTTTAATTGCTTTCGGCACTCCGCGAAAAAAAAAACCGAAGAAATCCTTGAAATACTCTACAGCTGTATACGTTAATTTTGTATCCTTTTAACGGCCCCTCCCCGCGATGCCCTTTAACACAGCCATCGGCAACATGGAGAATACTCTTATATTACATACCTACCCCCACAAGGTGAAGGGATGGAAAATTAAGTGCGTTGCCTATTTTTATTTTATTTTTACGTTGGTGTTTTTCGTCCATTTTAGCCCAACAAGTGATGTGCTCAACAAAAGGAGGCACCAGAAAAAAAGAAGAACCCAAAACTGTTACGGCCCGTGTAATTGCGTGTCCTGCAGATTTTCCGTCTTCAGATTTAGTCCATTTTTTGTGTTCTACTTTACTTTTAAATTAAATTTCTCAGTAGCCGCGCAATGAAAAGGGAACACGAACCAAAGTGGAGATAACTAGTCCGCGCTCTGCAAAAAAAAAATGTATCTAAACAACCCCCTTTTGGTCCAACTCTCGCATCAGCAATGGAATCTCCCTGTATATACAGATACACTTGAGATGAATAATTAATATCCTTAAAATTACACCCCAGCCAGTAACAGTTTGTCGGAGTGCGATGGCGGTGGGGAGGGTAATATGTACGAGCAAGTATGCTTCTCCTTCGCTGTTGCTGCTTCCCTGTTCATTGGATTCGTTCTCGTTGGGCATAAAGTACGCACCCCTTCATCAGAGGCAACGTTGCGCGTCGGATTGCTCTGTCTTTCTTTTCATCAGGTTGTTTGGCTGAAAATTATTTTAATGGCCGTTTGGTACTTTATCCCAAGCACACAAAAAAAAACTGTAGGTAGCAGGCGGAGAAAAAAATGTTTTAATGTGAATTTTTAACATCGTTACGCACATACCTTTGCCACCCACACAACCTGCACTGGGAGAAAGCCCCCACCCATGAAGGATAGTCGCCACTGGACCATCGTCAAAAAAGCAGGGTTTGGAAAAGCGAGACTGCGGGCCCGCAACTGGAAACCGGAAATTGTTTCTAGACCGAGAAGATGTTATTTTCAACCAGCGTTTTATTGGATTTCAAAAATAATCGTCCAAAAAAATCACCTTAAACAAAAAATTTTTTTGACCGTGATATGTCGCACCTGAACACTCCTCTTAATTTTCAAGATATTCGTTGTCTTCGTGTTCCAAAGTCGTTTTCGGTGACCTTAAGAGTGACCAAATCGTGGACTGAGTTCTATCTTGTCCAATGTCCATTTTTCAAATTTTTGGGCACTCGATTCTTAAAGTTCACGTTCAAAGTATTTATTCAAGTGACCAGATTTAAGGTCTACCTAAAAATTTTTTTTTGTGAAAGCTGACACAATTTCTTATTAAATAACTAAAATAGTTTTGCATTTAAGGTTTCTACGAATTAATTAAAAATTAAAATGCATCATCATAGGATTATGGATATCGGGCAATTTTGGACATTAAAAAAACGAGTTAAGATTCAACAAGAAAGAAAATGGAACCATGAAAAAAACAAACTTTTCTTAATTTATTTAATTTAAAGATTTAATTCGATTTTACTTGAATCTGAAAATGTAAAGAACTTTGAAGTTTTATACACGTTTTTAATTAACAAGTGACATACATAAAGGTAATATACTCGGCGCAATAATTTTGTTAACGTTCTGCGCGGCTGTCAAAATGTTGCAATATGGCGGCCAATTGTGACTGAAAACATTATTTACAATTTATTTGCTCAGTTTCTCTCGTAAACAAAAGACAAACTTAACTGCTCGAGTTTGCTCAAAATATATTAAGGAAAGTAATTATATTCATCTTAATGCCTTTTAATCCTTTATAAGAAGAATATGGGCTATATTTGAAAATATATATGGTGCTAGCAATCCGCCATTTTTGCTTGTTCACATTACCGACATCTGTGCAATATATTACCTTAGATTTGTGTACTGTGCGTTTTTAATGACTTTTTCGTTAGAAAATTTTGTAAGCAATGTTGGGGAAGAGTTTCTTATGTTTTTAGTTCTTTTAATTTTTGGGAAATTTCCGTAATGATTGGTTTTGTAACTATTTATAGAAAGAGTATCGCTCCTCTGACATTGAATACGTCTCAAATGTATAGAAAACACCATTTTAAGGTACAAGTTGGCTTTATTGAAATTAAATATATATAGTATTCTCTTCAAAGCTAAGCTATTTTGAATTTTAAAATTAATCAGCCTTACTAACAACCAAATTTAGACTCGATTTTAGGGCAATAGTCGAAGTTAAAATAAATTGTGTGTCAATAACCAATTTATATTTGACTTTACGAAAATCGAGACTGTAATTTTCGATCGGAAGAAAGTCGAGTCCAACCCATTATTTAATTTTAAACGTCAGAAGAATACTTCCTACATCTGTGGCGAGTTCCAAATTCATGTCCAGGATTTTTGATTTTGATGTGAGTGCCTGCGGAAACCTCGCGGTTCTAAAAAAAATTGTTTTAATCTGGCGAATTTCATTTGGATTTTCCGAAAATTGTAGAAATTGTCCCAGATTGGATGTCAATGCAAGTTTTTTTATGTAATTGCTTACATTATTGAAAAGATAATAATTAGAAGACAGCTACTCAAAATTTTAATGCATTTAAGTTAGACTGCAATAATTTTGCGATAAAGTCAGATGTAGTTAAAGTTGCAATTAGTTTGATTTTTGGTAGCTACAAATTAAAAGTCGAAACTTAGCGCAATTTCACCAAAAAGGTCTATTATATGGACGCTCTTCTAAGAATACATTTATTTGGGGTAGGACACAATGAGTCAAGTCTTCTTTTTATTCGCTCTCCTTCAAAACTAAACCTTTCAAAGACACAATTATTATGGGATCTGACCCAACTATGAGGATTCTTGTAGCCTATGTACAAATTTACTAATACAGTAGGGCTGATTTACGAAGATTCCTGTGGAAATTTATATCCAGATCCAGGAATACCCGCGCTATTTATAGTTTAATTATTAATACTTTTCAGATGCAATTATATTTTCTATGAAAGCAACCTTGTCCAATGGAGCCCTTTGAAAAATGTGTCCACTTCCTGCGTAAAAGTTGATTTTGAGCTCTGGTGGGGCTCGAACCTGCGCCGACCGGGTCACAAGCAACGACTCTATCCACTACACCATTGCTAAAGCACTATAGAAGGAGCATTGTACTCCTCCGTACTCCCAAGGACAAATTGTACTAATTTTTTTAATATTGCGGGATTAACCAATTTTACTTGCCTTAACATTTCTCTACCTAGTTAATTGCACAACTAATTTTACTTACTGTGTTCTTCCGTCAAGATTTTTTTGTCACCGACTGTGTTCGATAGTGTTACATTCGCGTCAAAAAAACTCTTGCAGATTCTGGAATATTTCTTCCTTCTTGCACTTGGTTAAATATGAAAAGTGATTAACATTTGGGTTGAATTCAAACGGAATCATAATCGTACTCTAACCCATCGATTAGATTCTTCCCTTTTACCTTTATGGGAGTTGCTACAAGGACGGCTACCCTTCCAAATTGTACACTAGATAAAGTCTTTGAAGTCGATACGAGCATCTAACTTTGCTTCTAGCGGGTAAATTCGTAAATATATTTTCTGTACACCTAGGGTGTCGTCCTCGATACCCCTTCTTCTTCCATATTTTTATGCTTTATAGTTCCAATTTTGTTCCAACGAATGTGGCCTGTGCCTCCATACATCCATTCTTGGTCAATGTTTTAAGTCTGCTTTAGCTTGGCAGCTCTTAGATTGCTGAGTAACTTATCTATGCCACTGCACAGCCTATGAAGAATGAACCCTTCGTTTCCTAGGATCCAGACTTTTTGAGAACACAGCAGAGTTAATAGGAAGCTAGGTTTAAGAACGAGGTAGCCTTATTGGCACTGTGGTCTAATCGAGAACAGAGCCATTCAGGAAGACTGGCATCTTCTCTATAAGAACTTTAGCAGATTTGCGAGGTGACGCTTTTCTCCCCCAGGATGTTTTTTCTGAGACGAAAGAGGGCCTTACATCCATCACTCTCTAGACAAAGTCTTTACAAAGGTTCCGCTGAGGGGCAATGTCCATTGAGCCCTCCTTTTAAGATTCTCAGTTTATTTAGGAAGCTGAATTTCCTGGGGGAGAATTGGAAAAATATTTTGGTGGGCAGTTCTGCCCAGACGAGTTTTTTCAAAGCCTTTTGCTGACACCTTAGAAGAGTGGTGCACATGCGCCGTCCTTAGCTAGTGAGTCTGCTCTTTTAAAGAAACTGTGCGCTGGGATCAAGTGAAGAATGACTAGGTTTACCATCCAGTCCCTGACTCCATCATAGAAGTTAGAACCGTCTCTGTATGAGACGAGGTCAGATTGTTGTGAAAGATTTGGTTTGAATTTTTCGCAGTCTTTTCTTGGTGGAAAGATGATAGAGAAGTTTTTGTTGAGGCCATATTCCAACAGTGTGTCATCCAGAGGCATGCTGGATTGGGCTCCATAGCGTTAAGCAAATATAAATGATCTCCTTGAAAATAATAGGCGGGTCAATGTTGTTTGAATGGAACAGTCAATGAATACTCAGTTTAGCTTCCATTTGAATGTGTGTTTGAATGGGCGTTAAATCTAGGATGACATTCAGGTGGAACGTCATACCCATCATACAGTTTCCGTTTGGACCATGGTTTTTCCATACATAGTAAGATGAATAAGGAGATCTAGTTTCCTCCGTTTGGTAACAGGAACAACTGTCCCCTTTTTTGGATTCAAAGGACGACGTTCTTTAATAAGTCACCTCTGAACAGAAAATAGGGCATATTGCAGTATTTCCGAAACCGTGCTGTCAAATTTGCCTCCGTCAACGATTGCTACATCGCGTTGTCTGCATATCCTACAGCAAAGTTAAAACAACTGGTTCCCAAGCCGGCCAGTGACTTCATGAATTTTTGGTTGTTTGCTTCGTTTTTAGTCTCACTTTACCAGGGGACTCAGAATCGACCTTGTGGACATATTCAGCTTCTATCACACACCTCTATAAAACTTAACCCAACAGCATATCCGACGTCGAGGTTACCCGTCAAACGACTAACCTAGCCTGTTGAATCCTGGAGACCCACTTACCCATTACCATCAACGTAAAGTTGCCTTCCGAAAGCTCAAGAAATTTATGTTAAATCAAATGTTGTCCGTTTGTATGGCAATTTGAGTATACGCATCACATTAAAACCCATGACCGAGTCCATAAGAATCTTTCAGAGAAGCTTGGGTCTTAACATGGAACATTTAGTTTACTATTTTATTGCAATCTGCTAACTTGTTCTGAATCCGCACAACTTTTACAATATTGGATGCCAATGCCAGCACACAGGTGTCTTGACAGAGACCTCCTGGTTGTACAGTTGTTTGTGGTTTTGCTTTCGATAAAAAAAAAGCAAAACAATTCTAACGTAGACTCAATTTGAGTTTTAGTGGAGGTTAGTAACAGTTTTAAAGCTGCTCTCAGTCGCGCGCTCCTCCATCGTTATCTAAGCTTTTCTGACCATTTCGAACATGTCGCTGTAGGACCTCAAAAGAAAGTACAATTTACATCTTCCACGCGACTCAAAACACGTTTGAGATCCCTGATTTTCAGTGGCGCATCGCGCATACCATTCAAAAGAGAAATCTTACCCATCGCGCCATGCTACCACCCCCCGTCAAATTATCTACTCGCGTTTTTTTTAATGGAAACCACTCTAGGAGAAATTAATTTTTTTTTAACTGAATTGGGGCGTAAAATGGTACCTTGCGGATTTCTTCTTCTCACGCACACAAGACAGTTGTTGGATTCACGTGTCTCCTTACAAATGCTTTATCCTTACCTTACGAATTCTATGCGTATACCTTTATACTTTAGGTTTCACTGGAACTGGACTTTTATCCTTCTTTCAGTCCCATTCAAGTGTGTGGATGGGCATGGGTGGCAAGGTTGGCAAATTAATAAATGAAATTAATACCATTACCGCTTTTTTTATGCTCTATTCTGGATGGTATTTTGTTGCGCCCCTTATGCCATGCCTATGAGGTACTCTTTTTGAAGGTATACACGCATTTATGTTTGCCTCATCGCGTAAAAGAATCACAATTGTTTCTCTGCGGGAAATTCTGGAGCATTGTGCTTAACTCTCAGGGAAATGTTCATAAGTAGGATTAAAAAAAATGTATTTTTGAAAACTTTGGTTAAGGAATTAAAATTTCTTTTCTATTGGCGAATCATTTCATTTATCATTTCACTTTTGATTTCGTCCTCTTTATGTTGTTTGAATTTCACCTGTTTGTTGAAATATTTTGAAATTATGTATACAAATGCGAAAGAAGTAATCAGCGCCGCTGATTGTAGTCAGTATTGTTTACAATTTCTTTTAGCGTCCTTAGAGGGTATTAGATTCTTATAATAATGGGGAACTCATCGGTTGCCAAGAGACGTTTCTGCAGTGATTGGTTGTAACTTTTTGATTAACAATTAGCTGTCTTTTATTTGGCAGGTATTGACAATAGCCTCCCTAGGTGATTTATTGCTTATAAGTTATGACCCGAGAGGAGTAATTTCGAGCTTTGAAGTGACAAATAACCATACCTTTAACTTTCACTGCATTCATCTCTTATGTTGCAAACTGCACTTGGAATTAACTAAACGTTCTTGAGAGCCATTGGAAAAAAATGTAAAGCCCCAACTCCGTGAAGGAAATTTAGCGTTTTGTCTATATCATCTGATTGGTTGGCAAATAGGTACGTACTTGGCTTTGACAGCCATGCGGCCATAAAAGCCATGGAGTCGGTCGTGATGAAGTCAAGGACAGTCAATGCAAGAAATATCTGGACGAAATATCACAAGTCAACATGGTGACCCTATGCTGGGTACCAGGACATATGAATATCACAGGTAATGAACATGCGGATGAGCTTGCTAGAAGTGGGTCGAAACTAAACGAGTCGTTGGCCTTAAAATCAGTAAGAATTCCGCTGAGTACGCTTGTAAGGAAGACTGACATTGAGTCTTGGAGCAAAACAAATCTTCGTTGGACCAATATCAATACCTGCAGGCATACACAAGGACTATGGCCAGATGTGAGCAAAAAGAGATCGAAATATATGATCGGACTGAGTCGCAGAGACATTCGCATACTCACGGGGGTCATTACTGGACACTGTGTGATAGGCGTACATGCGGAACGACTGGGTATACTGCATAATGACTTTGCAGAAGCTGCAGGGACGTTGAAGAAATATAATCTGTACGTCACCTGCTGTGCGAATGCCCGGCCACTAAAAATAATAGGAAAAGGTTTCTTAATAGCTACTTCTTTGATGAGCTAGGAGAATGTGGATCTTAAAGAACTACTGAGATTCATACTTAAATCTGGATGGTTCTTGTAGATAAACAGACTCTCTATCATCAGCTACTCTCAGGACAAACTAAAGAACCTGCACTCAACAGAGCTTTAAGACCCCAAGTGATTCTTACTAAATCTATGGGGCTCAAATTTAATAAGCGGCGTAATTAATTTCTTTAACAGGTTTCAATGGATGGTACCTACCCGTAATTGGACACAATGGACCCAACTGATGGTCTACGTGAAGCCGGGGCAACCGCCATAAGGGCACCAACTTACCTACCTACCTACCTGGCTTTGTACCCATTTAGAGACAGGCCCATTTTCGCCGCCCCCGTTTCAATACTTACAAATCTGCCACTGACAGCTCGGTGCGATTTTCCAACAATGTCAAACTTGTCAGCATCTGCAAGCAGTCGAATTTTTAAAAAATTGTACCTCTGATGGTGGGTTATGAGTTGCGTACAATTACTTTAAGAATAATTTTTAAAAAAGTTAAACGATAGAGCGTCACCTTGCTTCAAACCTTTTTTGATATCAAACCTATGAAAAATTAGATGTAGATCAGACAAACTCGGACTAACATTTGCAACGAAAAGACAGCTCCAACAAGCTACAAGTCTTCACATTGTACACAAATTCTAACAAGACGGTCTAAAGGGTTACTATACTGAAGACCCTTAGGTAAATTTTTTTTTAAAATTTATATTAAAAAGCTTACTGAACAGTGATTTGAACTGAATGAAATAGTTTTATTATTTTTTGATACGGAAACAAATAGCAATTTAAAACGAAAATATCTGATCACCACAGAGAAAAGGAAAATAAATAATTTGTTAAACTCCTCGAATTGACGAAGCGTCTTTAAACTTTCCAAAAGAGCAAAACATCCATTTTGGGCCGGTTTGCTTGGAATAAAACAAAATATGTTTGGCGCCATTGATCCGTATATGTAGATACTCTAGGCCTAAGTCCGAACGGCTTAATTGAGAAGCTCTTTTATGGTAGTTACCCTCAAGGTTGCTTTTTAGAAGTTTGCAAGAGGTTCCGCAGTAGAAAAATAACCTTAAAATGTAGTTTCTGATTTTCTGGGGATCAAACCTTAATACCCTCACCCAGAAGTACAGCACACTAACCACTGATCCATTGTGCACAGCCCAATTGGGCATGCTACAACGATTTACCTACCTGAAGTCTATGCAACTAAGCTATGCAACTAACTAAGTGACAGATAAAGCTTTAGACGAAATCTCGAAATTTCAAATTTCGTCTAGAGCTCTCTAAAGCCTTTGAGCAGCTGGACGTTCACAACGAAGTCAGTCCCTCATTGGTTTCAGATCACAGAGGGATACGAGGGCAACGAAAGTGCTAATGAAATAACTTGTAAAGGCTCAGTCACTTTCTTCATTTACACGGTGCCTTTTTGTGGCCTGCCAAGTAACATCATCGCAGAACCCATAACATTGTATTCGACTGAGGTTCATAACAGCCTAAGGCATTAAAAACTTATCAGCGATGACTATCGTAAGGTACATTCGGGTTCTAGATTTAAATAACAATAACAATAAAGGGCCTTTCATTAAGCTCTTCCTATCTTAAAATTTAAATAAAAAAAGTTTGTGTATGTGTGTGTGAGATATCATTGAGATGACATGGGTTCTGTTGGCTTTGAGACCCGCTGTAGTTCATGGCCAGTTCGCATAGACCAGCGACTTTATAAAACCCCACAAGAAAATATATAACGGAGTCAAATATCACGATCGGTGGCCATTTTACATCACCTCCACGTTAGAAAACCAGGCCTTAGCATCACTCGTGCAGAATTTCCAACGTAGCATGAACTGTGTGGCACGTTGCGCCGCCCTGTTGAAACCACATGTTGTTGGTGCCCATATTTTCCAATTCAGGCTAAAAGAAAATGGTAATTATCTATATAGAAACGGTCTGGCCGGGCCTGGCTACAGTCATTCTTAGAAATATGGAACGGCGATGACGCAACCAGCCCAAAATCCACATCACATACTGATTTTTTCAGGATGCATTGAACGCTCTTGGGTCTCATGTGGATTGGTATCGTCAACCTTCACAGAAAATTTCCCGCACACTACACGCAATTTGATAAAAACAATTTGATAAAAACAATTTGATTATTCAGTTTGGCAACACAGACTGAATAAATCGAAGCCAACTTGACAGATGTATACCTTCAACAATATGGCCGCTAGCAACGGTCAAAATTCAGAAGTCCCTATTGGAAGGCCCTGTATCTAATTAAATCAATCACTAGGCTTAGTGAATTCGAGGTCAGAACAAAAGACCTGTACCAGATGGTTCTTTGTGCTGCGTTGTTTTCGGAGCCAATTGATCTGCACGAAATCAATGCACTCTTTGTTATTGAATTACCATGCTGGTGGGTGGGTATACAAATTTCTTGCCATACTTCCCACAAGAATGCGTCCATGTTATACAATTGCGGAAAAACAAACAAAGCGAAAAAAGCCCAATTACCATGATTTCATTCATTATTTCCCCAAAAAAAAAAGAAAACCATAACAAAACAAACTGCACAAGTGCACACCCTTCTGTGTAAGAATTTGAATTGAGTCCCACCTACCAGATATACATAGATTTGTTGGTTTTTTTATTTGAGCCAAATAAAAATTTAAATCCGAATCCTTATGAAAGCTTCTTTGGTGGCTGCGGCCAAAAGACCGCATAATCAAAATGCAAATTATGCAGGAATTTAATTGCGGAGTCTGTTTATTCAATCGCATCTTTGTCTTTGCTATATACACAATTTCATATAGCATCAGTGAACTTGTACTCTTTTCCTTGTGAAAATTCCCCCAGGACTTCGTACATATATATATTGATTGGTGGTGAATCTTTTGTGCCCATGTTTTCATTCGGTTTCCTTCTTGTTAATTTAATGAATAGAATAAAGGAAAGGAAAACAAAACAAAGGAATAATTCTTTGCCACTCCCCCCTCTATTATGTTTTCTATTCGTCATGTTCGAGCTCCCCTTTTTTCGATTCTGGTCGAGGACAACCATTAGATGAAGTTAGAAAATGTATCCTTTAAAAATGTCCATGTTGTTGCTGCTGCGCGTTTCGGTCTGCTCTCTACTCTTACATTGGATGATTGGTCATTAATTGATGGACCCAATGACTATATGAAAATGTAAGTTGGGGTGGGGATGGTTCCCTATTGTTTAATAGTTTATTTTTAATCTCTTTATATAAAAGAGTTTGTCCTTATAGGTGATCAACGCACAGCTCAAACGGTAATTAGTGAAATTAGTTGCTTATGTTGCTGCAATTATTAGTTAATTATTAGTTAATAAGAGCAATTACACGCAATTACAACAACGACACTCTATTTGACACTGCTTAAGCTATGTTCAGATGATTGCCAGATCTGACAATATTGTCAGGTTTACAAATGTCCTGACAATGACCTACCAATTACCTGACAATAGCAAACTACCTTCATACGGTTGCCATATTCTGTCCCAAACTCTGACAATTTCATTGTCAGATGGTTAGCCTGGCAATAAATTGTCTAACAACGTTGTCAGGTTGAAAATTGCCAGTTGACAGGCATTGTCAGACAAATTAAATATATTTTTTTATTCGGGCAACTGAAGTTTTTGTTAAGATAAATATAAGTTGCTTTGTCATATGAATTATTTCTAGAGCAGTATCGAAAAGTGGTAAATTAGTATAACCATGTTTGACCTAAACTGCTTCAAATTTGTAAAACATCTCATGTAGATAGTTTTATTAATCAAACAAATCAAATTAAACGCCTTTTAACAATAATTTTTTTTTTTTTAAAAACACAAAAAATTCGAAAAAATGAATGAAATATTTATTTGAATCGATAGTTTGAACCTTGCAATTTAATGTTTAAAGATAATTTCATGCAAATGTTGACCGCGGCTACGTCTCAGGTAGTCCATCCGCTGAGTCCAATTTTGGCATACTCTTTCACACATATCGGCCGGTATCTCACGAATGAATGCATGGATGTTGGCTTCCAGTGCGTCAATCGAAGCGGGCTTGTCCCTATACACATTAGCCTTGACATACCCCCACAAAAAATAATCTAATGGTGTCAAATCGCACGATCTAGGCGGCCAATTGACCGGCCCGAAACGTGAAATTAACTGTTCACCAAACTCGCCTCGCAATTGCGCCATTGTTTCGCATGCTGTGTGGCATGTGGCACCGTCTTGTTGAAACCACATATCATGCAAGTCAAGAACTTCCATTTCGGGCAAAAAAAAGTTTGTTATCATCGCTCGGTAGCGTTCACCACTGACAGTAACGCTGCGATTCGCATCATCTTTGAAGAAGTACGGTCCAATGATGCCACCGCCCATAAACCGCACCAAACTGTGACTTTTTCTGGATGCATTGGTAGCTCTTGCAATGCTTCTGGCTGATATTCAATCCAAAATCGACAATTCTGCTTATTTACGTGCCCATTGAGCCAAAAATGAGCTTCGTCCATAAAATGGAAGCAGCGCGCGATGAACATTTCGAACCGAGCACGAATTTTGATATAGTAAAATTCAATAATTTGCAAGCGTTGTTCATTTGTAAGACGATCCATGGTTAAATTGCAAACCAAACTGAAGCTGTTGAACAGTGACACAAGGTACTAAACACACGTCAGCTGTCAAAACCAGTGTTGCCAAAACCAAACCAGCTAAAAAATACTAACCAAAACCTAGCTTTCATTGTTGTTCTAAGGTAGTATTCCCGAACTATCTCCCATCCAACGCTTGAGTTGGCGTATAAGAGATATTTCTTACCACTGTATAAAATAATTCTTCTTACTTTTTATTACCTCAAAGTTTATAACAGATATTCGTTTCAAACATTAATTCACTCTCTCCTTTTCTCAATCCCGTATACATTTCACACCCTATCTCCCTCAAGGCCCAACCTCACACACCATTGAAATTTGAAATGCTATTATGGCGGTTGAATAAAATGAAATGCAAGCGGCCCACGCCCCACACACCTCATATTACATACCTGAACCCGCTGTACAGTGATTGCGCATGGGCATGACCAAGCGGGTTGAAAAAAAGGTGTCAAACATAGTATACTCTACTTAGGGAAGAAAAAAAGAGATACAAATAATGTTCTCTCAAAATCAACTATCCAGTGACAGTGAATGCTTTAATAACCAGACATATTTTCCACTTGATTCCAGCCCATAAGGGTTTGCTGGTAACGAAGAAGCTGACTCACTGGCTAAAATCGGCGCTACAATTCCGCTTAAACCATTTCAGGGGATACATCAAAAAGCTATCACGTATTGAAACCAATGAAGTCTGGCTTAAACCTCCTGGGCAGAACTGCACCAGACAATTTTGTTCGTTCAAATATGAAAATGAAGCAAACTCTTCAAAAACTCTTCATCACAAAATCCTTTTCTTTTAAACTTTCTTCTTTGTCCACGTATTCGAAATTATTTAGTTTATTAATTTTCCACCAATCTACAGAAAATGTAAAGAAATGAGTACGGAAACATCGTTTATTTCAATCAAATATGAACAAAATTTGTCTGGCAATGAATGAATTTGCAGATGTGATAAGCACAGCACATGAAAGCCTGGCAAAGGCAATGGTCTGACAATGATAAAATTGTATGTTCAGACGATTTGCCGATACCTGCCAATTTCATTGTCAGATGGCAGTCTGACAATTTACTGGCAATGTATTTTCTGCAAATATTGTTAGACAAAATTCTAAGTTCACACGGTTGTAAGACATTTGGGACGAATTTTTCAATGACGTATATGACAATATTGTCAGATCTGGCAATCGACTGAATATAGCTTTATGTTCACACGAGGTAGGTATATTTATACCTATTTATCCTAAGGCATAGCGACATTTGAGTACATGTAGTTCGTAGTGACACCTTTCTGTTAATGTGTTCCTAAAACTCCATTCAGAGTCAGTCACTTTCATTGAACTTAAACGAATGAGTAGATGAACAAATGTAGAAATTGTGGTGTCTTATTTACAAAAGACGGAAATAACACTTTTAAGTTGTGGGTTGGCGATGCAGGAGAAACCTGTACCCGCCACTCTTAGATCAACGTAGATCGGTTTATGAATTATGAACCGGACCCGTACACTAATTATGGAAAAATATGACAACCTACGGATTGGCAAGCCATCCCCAAACTATTTCAAATATGTGCAAATCCTTTACAGACCTGTTAAAGGGATCTTCTAAGTCCTTGAAAAAGTATATTTTAAAAGATTTTGATGTGTTACTGGGTAGTGGCAAAGGGAGAATCAGCTTATAATTCCAAAAAGAAACTAATTATTTTTTGTTCTTTGAACTATTCATAACGGCGACCAGCGACTAGCGAAACATGTCTAAAATCCGATAAGCTGTTTTGGAGAACCGCGCGTTTAACTTGAAATAAATTATCATTTGACTTAAACCTCTAGCGCTCCGCTCCCTTTAGTGATAGAAATGTTTAATAAGCATAAACCTTACTTGAATGCTTCAGATCAAAACAGTGATAGACGCTCCGAAATCTGTTAAGCGGTTCTCGAGATTAGCGGCAACGACCGAAGACTCTTTTTGCGGAAGATGGGAGATTCAACAAACAAAATCATTCAGATCTGCTGCTGAATCTTCTTAAATCTGGTAGAGGTATCGTTGCTAGATTTTCCAAGCCGTCAAAAACAGTGCTCCCATACAAGAGCAGCGGCCTTCTTGCGGAGCTGCGCAGTGACAGATTCCATTTCCTCTTTTTCACTGCAATTTCTGCAGAAGATATTTGTAAAATTTCGAATTCGTTTAGCCATGTAGTGTTCAGTTTTTACCTCGATGAGCACTCGGATTTGGTTTCTATGAAAAGCTGTTAGGATCTTTGACATTTTAGTGTCAACTGCGGGCCACAAGCTGCGAGTTATGATACAACCGTAAGTGCTGTTTCATTCTTAAGCAAAATTGAATGTGACATTCGCAATTAAGCTCTTTGCTGAGTTGAAATGGATAATTATTTAAGAACACCAACATCCAACATGTCCATGAATCCAGCGGTACTGAGTGATGGTTCATTGCTCTTAAAGCATAGTCATATGGATTTGGAGTTTACCAGGTTAGGGTTATTCGCTTCAGGTGCTACTTGGCTCTCCAAGCAGAAGGTGATTTCCATTATTGGTTGATCCCTCGCTAAGGCAGTTTGAGCTCTTTTGTCCGCGTAGATCTCTGCCTGGAAAATGCTGCAGTGATGCTGTGGTTGATACTTAGTTTTTCTGAGAAGCTTGCTGCCATCGTTCCATTCACCGTCTTTGAGTCATCTGTGCAAATGGGTAATCCTTTTACGATAGCAATCGGGCAGAGCCAGTCCTGCTTCTGTCTTTCCGGTACAGAAACTTTAAATTTGCTGTCATACCTTGGTTTATTGTCGTCGCGTGAGGCTTGAGTCGGCTCTGATCAAAGTTGTCAAGTACGCGCGAGTGACAGAACGATTCGGGCTTCAAAATTTGGTTATCTCTTGTAGTCTGAGATCATCTTTAGCTGCCAGGTTCTTATATTTTATTTTCTGATTGTTTGGCTATCGTGAACTTACCTTATTTGTAAAAACATTGCAAAATGTTGTTATTTGTTGAACAAAAAGCAACGTTTAAATCACCTGTTTACCTAGCCTTTTTTAGGCACCGCTTAAAGAAACCCTCTTCATTTGAAGTCATTGAACAATTATTGAAGATCTGTTGATTTTTAATGTTATTTTTGAATATTAGTCAAAATTCTTTATAAATGTCAAATTGACACAAAACTGAATTCTTTAAGAGGATTTTTGTGCTCAAACTAGGTGTATAAATGATGAACACCTTCTTGCTTAAAACACTTAATAAGGTAAGCTTCACAGCTACAAAGTTTGACGAGTACCGATGTACTTTAAATTCACGCAATGCCTACACCAAAAGAGTTTCAAACTTGATACATTCCCTCAAATGTTTCTAAAGTCGTGCTGATGAATGTTAGGCCTGTGCAAAAAAAATATTCCTCACTGTGACCAAGGCTAAAGAGAAAAAACATGTTTAAGATTCCTGAGCTTTCCCTTGATCAACCTGTGATTAAGTACCCGGACCAAAGTTTCATGTTTCATTACGCCATGAATGCGTAATGGGTGTTCTTGCGAGACCATAAAGACGTGCACCTAATCCATCTTGCTCGTCATTCGAGGCTTTTCGATGGTTGCCTAATTTAATCTTGAATGGCTTCAGCGAAACTGAATACAATGGACAACCCACCAGTCGGTGGCTTTCTTTCTTTATTCTCTTTTTAATTTATCTATTCATTTTTTTTTTGTCCTGTCACCTACTTACGATGGTCACAAAAGTACTTCACCCGCACAATACATATACGCGCGCGGGACACCTTAAAAGTGTGCGCCGTTAAAATATTCAAAAATAGGTAGGATTTCGTTTTCCCTCAAAGTAAGTCATTAGAAAGTTTCCAATGAGGGAGAACAAAAAGTGTTGTGATGCCTGGGAACCCATTTTGAATTTTTGCTTAAAGTTAAGGACACAAGTAGGTATCCGGCTGCGGAAAATGTAGAGAGCAAGTTTACTTTACTTTTTTGAGAAATGGGGGCGCGTTCTTATAATATTCAGAGCTTGGGATAATGAAACAAAAAAATGAGAAGAAAAAATACCCCAGCGACTAAAGTGATTAATCAAAGGACATTGTGTCCTTTATTTTGAAGAACTTTTTCTTTTCTGTGTTTGGTTTTTTGTTGTCTTCCTCTAAAATCCGTCCAGTTCGTCATCGTGCATTTTTTCTTAACCTATACTCACTCAGTCTTCTGGTTGCTTTGTTCGGTTGTTTTGGGTTTTTGTGTCACAGATTAAAAAGTTTTAAATGGAGTTAGTCGATAAGAGAAATTAATGTCATTAAGGTACCGCAAAAGGACCACAGAGAAATGTAGCGCCTCCTCCAGGGCACGTAGGATAATGACTAACTGGAACTTGGAAATTAGTTAATAGCATCAGATGGACATGCAAGTGGGTGTGAGCTGGACTTCCTATAATTTTTCCTCAAAAATTTCATTATCAGCGTCAATAATTTTAATGGACGTTTTCAGCTTCAATTGAGGAGGTATATGTAATTCAATTTTCTGAAATAAAAAAGGCAGAGGCATTTGGAAAACATTGCTATACTGAAAGGATGTGCAGCCATATTCTCCTATATTTTCTGTACACTAGATAAATGAAGTTTGACAATGCGCATTTTATGTGTTAAACACAATATTCCAGTCAACACTCACTTTGTAAACCCCTGGACTAATAGCAGCAAATGCACTGACGATATTTTTGTAGGTCCGTGACCGATGTTTCACGAGTATGTCTTCATACTTTCTATTAATTTATTAGAAAATCTAGCTGATGATTGATGAGCCCTTGGATACCTGAAATTTGGTTACGCTTTTGAACTCTGAAAAACGTTGCAGTTCCGTTTTTAAGAACGCGTCGATTATTCGGGAATACAAGTCAGTAGTGACAATCTCTCGCTGGTTAAAAAAATATGAGCAGTAACAAAACGAACAGAAATTGCCCAGGACTTTCCGGACTTAAGATATAATTTCGGTTATCCCGCCAGCTTCTGTCCCGAGTCGCGACTCAAGTTTTTGATTTATATTTCGAAAACGTGACTTTAAGAATTAAAAAAATCGTAAGTTAATATACCTATGTATGTTTCCACTGCGCCACCTCTCGCGAACGTCTGACAAACATCCGAGAGTAAAACTGTCATGAATGAGCTTCTCAATTAGCCGTTTGGAGTCGGCGTAAAATTGTAGATCCCTTCCATTCGTCCCAAAAATTTAAAACCCACACAAAACGAATGGTTGTGAGAAGCTAGGTCTTGGGTCCCATATACCTGTAGCGCCAAAATATTTATTTATTTATTTATGTTTTAATAGGTATTATGAGTTTTAACTTGCAGTGGGAGAATTTTAAAAACTTTGTTTTTTCATATTTTTGGCATTTGTCACTTCGAGTTTCAACCAAAATATGGCAACCCTACGACAACAATGTTATAATTGGCGTTCCCCATGCTGTCGGTTTTCATGTATCTCATGTGTTTATTAAAGGGCCCAACCCATAGAATCTGTCGCGTCTGTTACGGCGGCGGATCCGGCAATATTGACGTATTCGACGGAACGAGCAGTCCCATAGAATCCGTGGCACATGTTAACCACCGATGACTTCACTTCATACATAGTCTCAATGAGATGCTCCTCAAACATGTTTCTCAAAGAAATTTGGGTAAGAATTGCATTGAAAACACAATCTACTCACATGAGTTCTAAAAAATAGTTGTTTGCTTGCCACAAAATATTTTTATTTTGAATTTTTCCAAACGACCATCACCATGACAGTTTCTCTCACTCTCAATATTTCCACCAAAAAAGCTTCCTCTCCCGCTGTTCCAACTGTCAACGCGTGCCGCACACAGAAAAGTTGAAAGTAAACCTACTTTATCCGTCGCATCTGGCACGTGCGATGCCTATGGGTCACTTTCCATAAGCTGCTGTGTATTCTATCAACCTGTCAGTCAAATACGTTGCCGCAACGGACGCGACGGATTCTTTGGGTTGGGCCCTTAACATAGCCACCGATAAAAAAGTGCATGGTCAGTAATAAAATATCTTTTCAAGCCTTTTTGGTGTTCGAAAACGTTTCATCGTCGATCTCGCTAAGAATAGTTAGCAATTTTCATGCAGTTCTAGCCGCAACTATACGTTAGCTTTTCTGTCTTCTTAACCTTAAAAAATACTGCCTGGGCTCTCATTCCAAAGAAGTCGGCAAAGGTGTTTGAATATATTTATTTAAGGACGAAAGCGTCTCAATTGGAGGTCGTGTCCCTCTAGTAGGTGAAAGAAAACCTAAAGCATTATCTTGCACATCATAGCCTCTATTTATGAGGTAATTGCTCGTAGGTCTACGCTTTGAAGTTATTCTAATTTTCTATTCTAAGTCATAAGTTGGCGGCTTATCGTTCAATCGGCTTAAATTGTGGATGCTTGATCAATTGACAAGATAATGCTAAGTTCATTCAAGTGGATTGAATGAAAGAACTTAAAACCATACAAAGCAATCACTTAAGATTAACTTCATGATAAACTATTGGTGTAGCTTAAAGTAGCTATACTTTCTATCCAACTGACTAGACGATCTGTCGTCACCACCGCGCGGTCCCAAACAATGAAAAAGTTCCAACACCTGGGCCGGAGCCCGAATATTTTTCTTTGCCGAGGCGAAGCAAAGGTTCCTCCGAGAGAGCCGAATATATAACTTGCCTCAACAATGGCTCGTTAAAGAATCGTGCCTTCTTTACTGTTGGCATTGTATATCGAATATATTTCGAATTTAAGCTTATTTCGTTTGGCTTTATTCCCCTTGGCCGTCAATAAGGCCAAATATCCCCATTCATTGAAGGAGGATATTCACAGCTGCATCTACGAAATGCAACCACATACATTTGGAAAATGGTCATGGAAAATTTAGACAAATGTGAGCCAGCAAAGCCATGAAGGTTATTCTTCAGCTTTGTCGGTCCATATAGCCCTATCCTTCTTTACAGCCTTATTTATAAACCCAGCGTAGAGTCTGCTTAAACTTACGCACCCTTACGATATTTGATATTTAAAGAATTTATTAACGTAACCAACGTTACTTTAGAACTGCGTAATTTAAACTCAAAAATTTGGGTTTAGAGCCTGCATAAAGCTTCTGTAAATATGTTTTTGCAGTAAATGTTATTTGATCTTGCGTCTTGTTCGAATGGTGCTTCACTTCATTTCGTATGTTCTGTAAATTTTCCCTTAACACGTTACGTTTATAAATGCAATTATAAAATAGAAATTATATATATAACTAATAAATAAAACAAAATAATAATAATTGCGCGTTCGTGATTTTATTTCACTCTGCTTCAGTTTTGTTGCTTGTAGGGAATGCTCTAGTATGTGAATATGGCTACCTACAGCAAACACACACAGATATATAATTGTGGGTTGATGTTTAATCAGTTCCTCTAAGGACTTTTCTTATCGATATTCTTACACAAACCTCGTTTAGTAAATTTACCGCGGAACAATGTTTACAAATACCAACAATTACAGAGGGAAAGCCACGTAAAAGATGCGTAAATTTGCCCCTACGCGATGTTTTACTAAACAATATCGTTTAGGCGTCTTAAGGGAATCTAATAAATACGGCTGCTACTGTATAAACTTTTAAACAAATTTAAATTGTGAAAAACCTATTTTTGTTTTGTTTTTCAACTAACTCAAATTAACTCCTCAAACGAGTCGAAGACGGGTATTCGCAGATATCTCTGTCTGGTCATAGGCAGGGCTGTCGTTGTACTGCAAAAGCAGTATTTGTACAGCTTTCTGTACGGTTGTACTGCTGTACTGCACCCCCTCTTAAAATACTGCTTTTTTAAAAAAAAGCGCTTCTTGGATTAGAATTTTCAAAATAATTCCTTAAATATTCACTTATCAATACATTTTGTAGGACATTATTATCAATCGTTAAAAAAAAGACTTTTAAGCATCTGAAAGACGGAAAAATGTCCGTTTTATTCACTCAAAGTTCAATATGAGAAATTGCTTTTATTTGCTCCAAGTTGAAATGCTTCGAATAATCCAAAGTTAAGAAAACCCGAAATTGGTCAACTTTGAACTTGCTCAACACCCCGAAATAATTGAAGTTAGGATAGCAACTTGGTGTTTTATGTTTAAAGCAGCGAAGATGATGGAGAGTAGGAGCATTTGGTCTGTCCTGTGAGAGACAGGAATACAAGATTCAAGACGCTACCACATTTTGGACAATCGTGACTTCATCTACAAGCAGTACGTAACAATTAACGCGATCTATTGTACGCATATCCGCATTTTATCAACAATCTAATCCAGACAATTTTAGAAATCGTAACGAAGGATTTTCCATATACGTTTAAATGGTTTTTGCTGCGAATTGTCGCTAGTTATCCAAATTTTGAATTAACTGCGGTATTGAAAATTAACGTAGTGAATAATAGTAACTTACAACTTAAAGTTCAACTCTCGATTTCAAAACAACTCCGAAATTGGCCAATTATATTTAAAATCTTAAAAACCAGACCGTAAGCTGTTTACATAAGTGTGTTGAGTGTTTTAATTTTAAAGTCAATTTATGTGTTAGTAGCACCATACATTAAGTGAGGTACTGCTTTGTACTGCTTTCTGTCGGCTGGTAGTACTGCTGCTTTTTGTCTTCAAACCACAGGCCTGGTCATAGCTCGTGCCGGACAGGAATTCGATAAGAATTCTGAGCTGATTTTTGCATTGACTACTCCGAGCGGACTGTCAACCGATTTCGCATGTGAGCAGTAGAGGGCTGATGGCTGAACCTTGTCTGACCAGCCATAAATTTGAACTTGAACCGATCAAGCGAGGCTCCTTTTGATTTGATTGTCACTGTCAATGACATGGGTCAACTATACCCGATACAACAACAATGGAATGAATCGCTAAAGGGAAGATGGACACACAGGCTTATACCAGTGATCGACCTATGGATTCAACGGAAACATGGTGAAACAAACTTCAATCTGACTCAGTTCTTGACGGGTCATGGCTGTTGAGAATATCTTTTTAAACGCGGACACGAAACCAGCCCAAATTGCCCGCATTGTGAAGATGTTTCTGAAAACGCGGAACACGTGTTTTTTCATTGCCAACGATACGAAACCGAGAGGCTACGGGACCAATTCGGTGAGTGGCCCACTCCCGATAACATCGTAAACTATATGCTCCAGAATGACGAAAACTGGACCATTGTAAGTAACGTGGCGGTTCGTATTCTCAGCGACCTAAGACGCTTAGAACGCCAACGGAATGCTAATAGTTCCAACAATTGAGCAAAAAGCAACAAGTCTTTATACCGACCCCCGCGAAGTAATGCCTTACGGCGGTTCCGCGGGGAAAACTAATCGGTCTGTTCGGGAAGGGAGGTGGTTTTAGCCGGTAGGAATCCGGCACTATCAATGGACGTCGGACCATTGGTGTCTCATGTTAGATTTCCACCTTCCATCGCAAAACAAAAAAAAAAAAAAAAAACTATAGGTACCCGATACAAAAAAAAAAAAATAGTTGGCGCAACAGGTCTATGGGACCTTAGGCCTAGCTTGTTAACCATTCGTTTTGTGTGAGTTTTTCACTTTTGGAACGGGATCTACAATTTTACGCCGAGTCCAAACGGCTAATTGAGAAGCTCATTCATGACAGTTTTACTCTCGGATGTTTGTCAGACGTTCGCGAGAGGTGGCGCAGTGGAAAAAAACCTTAGTCAGCTTTATAGCTCCACATTCTGGCTCACTATGTGTATACTTTTTATCAACTCGGGCTGTATGTATGGGCGCAATATCATGTAGATTAATCCAATGCAGAGGTCAAAAAAGGTTAAGAAAGTTTGGAAATGCCTTAATGCCGCATGCATTGTGGTTGACAAAAATCGTAATTTGCAGATACCACACCCCACACCGTCAAACCTCCAACTCTGCTATGCAGCCGATCCAAATGATGAGTTTCTTTGCGGAGGTCATGGAAATAGTAGCTATAGCCTTCGGGGCCCTCCAAATTAAATCTTTTGCTCGTCTGAGATGACTACGCGACGCAACTCCGAAGCCCAGCTCAATTGTATTCGACAAAAACTGAGGCGTTGCGCTTTTCGAACCGGGTTAAGGGGTGGCGGGTGGGTTCTTCTTGATTTTCAGTCTTCTTATGTGCTTAGCATTGGAAATAACACGACGCATAGCTGTGACTTGCCTTAACTGCTTAACATCACATTTTTCCTTGATTTTTGCCAAAGATTCGTGAGAATTTGACGCTTTTCTTAATATAAGTCGCCTTTCCGCATTAGTAAGAACACTGTGTGTGTCCGCTTTCGAGTTAAGAACAATTGCATAGAGAGTGTTCAGGGTGTCCTATTCAAGTGGCGAGGAGTGTACCTAATAACTTTAATAATTTAATTAGAAAAACTTATTAGGTTAATAGATTTTTAGTCTTCTCGTGGCCATTCGCACCTTGTCTGCGCTCTGCCTTGCAGGTTATAACTGACCCTAGCTCCACTTTCAACACACATTGCCACACCGGAGAGTTGCGCCATTCCAACTTAAACTGATGTCGATACCCTATACCTTATATTTTAATGAAAGCAGGCGAATAATTGCATGCCATGCCTGTTTGTGACAACAACTCTGATTTCCTCTGACCCTAACCGGCCATGACCGCCATTAATTGAATCTACTACCGTAGATTTCTGCTTTTGTAAGCAGAACTTTGCATTCAGCGGAAAGCAAAATCAAAATAAAACTTCAACGCACTTTTCAAAAGGAAATCCCGAAACTTTTCCCAAAACTTTTCAATTGTGTACCACAAATAAAACTGAAAGGACGACTCAAAGAATTCACAGGAATGCCAAGTCGATTTCAACGAATGAAAATGCCAGATGATGGCATTTTTCAAAAAAAAATAAGGAAGGATCCGCAAAACTCCGTCCAGACTGGAGAGCAATTAAAAATTTCCATCTCAGCTGAGTTTCGATTGCTCATTTACACTGAATTTAACCTCCCCAATTTGATTAAGCCTGAGAGGGCTGCAGGCTGGTGTAATACCCTGGGCGCCTGTCATTTGCAATCACCACACACAAAAAGGATATACGATATACCACGCAGAAAGGAGCATAACAAACGTTGTTTTTTTGCGTTCGAAAATCTGCGAAGAGGAAATTGCGTTAATTCCGCATGTGGTAAATTAATCAACATGCGGATATCCCTAATTAATGGTTCGGCCGATGAGACTGACACCCGACGATTTTTTTTCCATTGGCTGTATCGGCATCGCAAATCGGATGCCTATTAATGTACCTGGTTGTGTATAATTCATTTGTCGCTGTCGTCGGCTACTCCGTGGTCCGTGGTCCATGCTCCGTCTAATGTTGTCATTGTTGTGGTCGTGTGGATTATTCGAGTGTAAAGAGCTTAATCGATTATTAATGCCGCCATTGATAGGGGTAGTCGGTGTGGGTGCGTGTGTGGGCTGTTTTCAACTCGGTTTCGTCATGGGGGGGAGGGGGCAAGCAAACAGACTAAACGGAAATCACTAATACATAATTATTTCGAAATCAATTAGTGGGACAACTTTGATTGTTTGACGGTTGACATGGACCATTTGTGGGCTCACATTCGTAAGTTATACTCGCCGATCACTGCCACTCCTGGTGGGTAATGTGGGAAAAATAATTTATCACGCAGCTCTTTGCGAGGAAATAATCGTAAACATCGCAAATGACGTATATAATGGATTGGAGACGTTAAAGGGGCGGCCATTTATAAATAGGGGTTGCACAGTTCGGACCTACAAAATGGGGTTAGGTTTATTTAAACATGAAATTTGTGAGAAGTTCTTTGCACTTTCATTTATTTTAAGTTGAACTACCGCCGGTAAATATTAACTCACGTATTAATAAACTCTGAGTAAAAGTTATCAACTTGGTAACAACTCTACTGGAGTAAGAGCTTAAATTGCGGATAGGTCCTACATTTCAACTACCCTGTACCACTGATTCATCGATCTTCTTTCATATTATTGATTTCTATTTATGTTTCATCTACAAGTATTCTTATAACTAGGTTAGGTTAGGTTGAGTAGGGTGTGAGTTCGTCACAAGGACCAGACACCATAATGGGCCCATCGCCATCCCTATAGGAACCTTCACGGTCAAAATCCTAAACCAATTCGCCCAAGCACTTAATTTCCCTGCAGAATCTAAAGATGGTTTTACTTGTGTTTGCGAAACCAACTTCCTCCAAATTTTCGAAGAAGTACCTTCCAAGGTATTTCCTTCTTTTCCGAGCTATAGCCTGAAATTCGCAGAGATTATGCGTATAACGTCCTCTGCGACATGTAAGTCCTCACAATACCTACATGCATCCGTATTTATTAAGCCTTATCTTTCTTCAAAAGGCAATGCCCCGATAGTATTCCTATTGTCATTCGTAGCTTTGATCTACTTAGATTTAACAGTTCTAGAGATTTTTTCCTATCTAGCTTTGGCCACAGGGCCTTTAAGACCCTATGCCCTTCTATATGTGACCACCTTTGGTCTGCCTTGTTCCTGGTATTTTCAAGAATCATTCTTTTGGCCACGGCCAAGGGTTGTCGTATGCCCTCGATTGTATCATTCTGTGGAAGTTCAGCTCCGTGTTTGGCCAGACCGTCGGCCATTTCGTTACCCTCAATATCGCAGTGTTCAGGCACCCAACACAATCTGACATGGTTCTGCAGGAATAATGCGGCAGCTCCTGACTAGTTCAGATTTGATGACGTAAGACTCTAGCGCCTTTAGCGCAGCCTGACTGTCAATAAAGATGGTGATATTCTTGTTAGATATTAATCCCATTTCAAGTAGTTTGAGTACGGCCAGAATCTCTGCCTGGAACACACTGCATGTGTCCGGAAGTTTCCTTGACACGTGTAGGTCTATATCTCTAGAGAATATACCTGACCCTGTTCCATCTTTTATTTTGGAACCATCCGTATAGATTGAAATTTCATTATCACTTGAAACTTTATTCCTTTGCCAGTCCTCCCTGTCAGGGTATACTACATCGTATGGTATATCGAAGTCAAGTACACACAGACTTTTATCCGCTTTATCAGGGATGTGAGAGAAGGAATCCCTGATTATGGAGCTGTGTCCTATCAGTCCCGTTTAGAAAAATCCTATATTAGTTAACCGTAGCGCACTATTACCTGCTTGTAGTTTAATTTGTAGATCCAGTGGTAAAAGATACATGAATGCCTCGAGTGCAGCTGTGGGCGTGGTGCGTAGAGCACCAGTGATGGCAGTGCAGGCTGTTCTTTGTACCCTGGTCAACATATCCCGTATATTTCTTCTAATTGTGGCCTTCCACCAAACAAGAGAGTAAGTGTGGGTCTGACTACCATGCCCCACATTTTTTCCGCTGTCCTCTTGCTAATGAAGAGAGCATCGTGAGCCTTATGAACTCTTTCTTGAACATTCAGTTTCCAATCCAGTTTTCTATTTAGAACTATGCCAAGATATCTTGCGCTGTCCGAAAGGGAGTACCAGCCTGCCCACCGTTTCCCTTTTCTACAGAAGTGAGAGTACCAGCCACTTCACTTAAAGCTAAACTAGTGTCAGTGACTGTTCAGTCCGCTGTCACTAGCTAGCAACACCTCTTCCAATTCTCTTTCCAAGCCTTAGATGGAAGGTTCTGATTCGTTAGAATTTTCGCATTTTCGCCTATCTCCATCGCCGGCTGTGTAGAGTCGGTCTCCTTATTTTTATTTTAGGATTTCAAATCCTCTTTTGTCTTTTTGTTTAATTTAAATTTTTCCATTTAGGTCCCACGAGTAGGGCCGGAAATAAAAGGTCGGCCCAGGCAGCGCCGCCATACCTGGGTAAGGTTATGTACAACAGACCCTCGCCATGTGGCGTCTGGGGGAGCTCCTAAGCGACCGGTTTTACTCCCGCCCTTTCATCCTATCTGCTCACACCACCACTGGAATTAGGTAAGTTTATAGGCTTTACTCCCACCTCATTCTATGGATCACGACATACAATTAATGCGTAAGCGTAAATACTCGGCTGACACTAACCAAAAGCTGATTAGCCATTTCCAGGCGGTCGCCCACGGGAAGGACTGAAGAATGAGGATTTTGCCCAAGCCCATAACTAAGAAATGTATGAAGCAGATACAGTCGAATCCCTCTAATTTGTATCTCCCGTTTTTAAATTGAACTCTTCGTGAAGATAAATCAGTATTAGGGTAAACGCTATTGAAAGCTAGTACGGCTGTTGTCATGGGCTTAATTTGGACGTAGTTTTTTCTATGATATTTTTGAAGGAGAATAGAAAAGCTTAGGAAAGCAGCAGAAGCCTCGGCTGAATGACACAACACGAATAGCTTGAATGCCTACCAGCCCGAGAAGCCCCTGCGCATTCCGCAGGAAGTACTTTGCAACACAGACTTTACAGCATTAGAATACGCCATAGGAAATGACCCTGAGATGAGAGCATAAGCTCAAATTCCAAGGCATACATTTAAAAAGTGGGATGCTACTTGTGGATTGCAAGACTCTATAAACAGCAGAATGGCTACGAGAAGTAGTACCCAAACTCAGGAAGGGTGCAAGACTGATCGCTTGTGGTGGGAAGAACATACCACGAGCCCATTCCATCACCATTTTCCTTTCACGTAGCGCTAATCAGTAGCCAAAACATCCTTGGCATTGCTAGTAGCGCAAAATGAGAACTTAATGTGAAGGCATGGAAGGTACTCCATGGTCGAAACGAGGGAAACGAGCAGGTACTGGCTCTTATTATTGATCAGGAGTCCTTGAATGCCAGAAACCAGCAAAACGGATCCTTGAGCTACCGGTTCGGCAGGGTGACGGTGTGCGGACTCAAGAAGTCTGATGAGAGTACTGGGCAAGCCCGGAACGAGTCCAGTCAGAACTCGCAGAGCACGCAACCCCATAGAGGAGGAAACAAATTTCCTGATTGAGGGCGAGGCAAAAGCCCCGTGCGGGCAGTAGCCCGATGACCTCGACCAACAAAATTAAAATAGCACATTCATCATGCTATAGGAGCAGCTGCTGCTATATCCAGAATGTTTACCATCGGAGGCCTGGAACTGGTCTTAATTGAGGAGCCATGGATCTTGAAAAGACAAGTCAAAGGATAAGCAAACAAGGATGCAAAGGTAATTTGGAAAACCGAGGGCATGCATTCTTACAGATAAAAAATATAAAGACAAATTTATTTTACTTTCAGAATACACGACGCGAGACATGGTGCCAATACAAGTATCCTTAAACATTGAGGGAGTCAACCGCATCATCATCATCGCCTCGATGTACTGCGCAGGAAATGAGCCAATCATCTCGCCTGAGCTGCAACGGCTAGTGGCGCATGCCAACAAGCTCCGCATGCCATTGCTAATAGGATGTGATGCGAATGCTCATAATATCGTGTGGGGTAGCACCGATACCAATACCAGGGGTGAGTACTTATTAGAATTTATATTAAGTTCGTCTATTGATAACTACAATGTAGGGAACACAACCACGTTTGTAATTAGAGTTAGGCAAGAGGTACTCTATCTCACGCTCGGTAGTACTAGCGTAGGTATAACTAGACTAATTACGAACTGGAAAGTATCTAGTGAGCCATCATTGTCTGACTACAGAATCATTGAATTCGAGTTAGATGGTACAAGTCTCACGAGAAATCTAGCTAGAAATCCAAGAAAAACCAATTGGGACAACTACCAATTGAGTCTAGGAAGTAACCTGGAACGCTTCGAAATGAGTTAAGCTCCAGCACATTCTCTAGAACTGGAAAGTGCAGTTTATGACATAACAAACGCCGTCAGTAAGGCACTCGAAGAAAGCTGCCCTCTAAGCAAAGAAGGGAGAAGGAAGGACATGCCATGGTGGGGTAAACATCTGTCTAAACTTCGATCCGAAACGCGAAAGCTGTTGAACACTGCAAAGCGAAACGGAGATTGGCAGAGCTACCAAACGGCCCTGAAAACCTATAATAAGGAAATAAGAAAAGCTAAACGAAGCAGCTTCTCCCGGATTTTTGTCAGACGTTCGCTAGAGGTTGCACAGTTGAAAAAACCTTGTTTCTTCAAGGACGTGGGTCCCCTCCCTTAGTAGTCCAACACACTAACCACTGAGCCACTGCGCCTGCAGCTTCCACTAATGTTGCTACCTAAGAAAGTCGTTTTTAACAACATTTGATATGTGTTCACAAAAGCCCTAGAAATTATTTTAAAACTCGATGATTGGTGCTAGCAAATCGCACGACTAATGCGCCGGTGCACTATCTCATAGTTCCATCGAAAGGGTTAAACATCGCCCTCTTTTTGAAACCAATGAAAAAGCTGCCGTCACCCCCAGTAACCATATTCCCACAGGCATCCATTGTTTGCTGTTGACGAATCGTATACGCATGGGGTTTCGAAGGCACAACAGCAGCTATTGGCTGCCCAAGTGCTTCGAGAAAAAGGGTTAAAATCAGTCAATTCTTTATCCTTTTTTTTGCTGTAGATCCACAAAACAAAAAACTCCTCCCACAGTGAATTTATATGTGAAAAGACTAGGAGTTTGATGAAAATAAAATACACTCTCATGACCCAATACCCATGGCTTAAATCAGCGCATCCACTGACACAAGAACGAACAGATTAAATATTAAATGAATACATTTCCAAAATTAAAGCTCGACTCCCAATTAAACTCAGCGAAATGCGACAGAAAACCCGGTCTCTCATAAAAATAACAACCCTTGGCATGAAATTTCTAATTCATCAGGTATCCTGCTTAGGGGGTGAGCTGGGTAAAAAAAATGCGCGATATGCAAATTTTTTTGTTTTCCTCTCTCTGGCTTCCCATTTATTATTACTGTGTACCGTGCCGGAGATGTAACTTTTGTGTGATCCTGGCTGTTGTATCCTTTTCATCTCTTTTAGCTTCGCGTATACCCCATCAGTTAATTTTTACAAATGTATTTTTTTTCTGCTTTCGCTCCGGCAAGGGGTGGAATTATTTATGGCCACCTACCGTTGTATGCGTGTATACACGGTGCGCTCCTTTGTATTAGATTTTGAAATAATAATAGGCAAATATACGCGTTGGCTGGGTTGTGCTGTGCGCCAAAGTATACCCGAGAAGTCGTGGTAGATGGATGAATCCTAAATGAGTGTAATGCAATACTTCATTCATTACGCGCTGAAAGAGACACATTCATTCATTTTGCCATTCACCTCCCACCACTCCACCAGACGTAGTTACCACCAGCATCACCCTATCGCACACGCACCAAGTTGCTCCCTTTGGAGGTATAACAGCGCACAACCCCTTCGTAGCCTTGCGGAGCTGGGGGAATGACTATGGCACGGTGGTGTTTTACGTGCGTCGTCGTCTCACCGTAAGGTAGCTATCGCTTTTTAACTTTGCACGCATATTTATTAAGATTATATGCGAACGCCACCACGGAATATTTGCCAAACGAGCTGGCTCGGTGCTGTATACATGAAAATTATTTGCATATGCATACCAAAAACCTTCATCAGTGGAAGGACTTTCTTTTAGCCCTTCTTTTTTTTTGGCGCGCCTGCCGCCTTGTATGTTCGCTGAGTTGTGCATTAAAATTTTAATCAGAATGAAAACATTACGCTCCGGGGGGAACCCACAGTCAGTGTCACTGTGCTACGCACGTATATGCGCGCCAAGCACATATCCTTGATTATGATTTTCCTTTTTTATTCGCGATGATGATTTGCAACGATGATTAGGAAAGAGTTTTTGGTACGTGCTGAAAAGGGGTTGGAGCCAGGGTGAGAGCACATTCACAGAACTTGGGTATCGGAAACGAATGTGAATTTTACGCTTATTAGGCTGCTGTCGATTTACTTTACAAGGATACACGTACTTAAGACTACCTCTGGCATAGGTATTGTGCATTGTGTGCTTTGTAAACAGACTTACGGTGAGATATCATGCTGGATCCTGGAGTTTAAAAACGTCCGTTTGCAGAATAATTAATTTTTGTTATTGGTGGTATAAATCTCGAGAGTCAGAAATGTGGCTAGAAAGACTGGGATGTTTAAAAACACCTTCTCAATCATGACCAATCAGAGAAGGAGCGATAAATGATTCTAGTTTTAACGTTCAGTTGCGTTTGAGAAAGTATTGTAATTTATATACGAGGTCGCATGTTTTTTAAATGTATGTCCCAACAGGTTTTAGTACACTGAAAATAAAACCATGGTATATTTGATAATAATGAGGATTCATTCAACAATTTTTTTTGTCAATATACGTTCAACAAAATGTTTCTATCAGATTGACAAAATATTAGTTAGTTTTATCTTGTCCTAAAACTTTTGTTGTTATTATAAAAAAATTGATGTGTTAACAAAACTGGTTTGTTGTGCGTATAAATATTATTTGTTGAATTAACAAAACGTAGTTATTTTTACAAAAGTGATTTGCCAATTCTACCATTGCTGTTTTGTCAAATCAACAATTAACTGTTGCTTTAACAAAGAAATTTATCAATTTGATCTTTATTTTTTTGTCAAATTAACAAAAAATTTGTTAATAATATCGAAGTAGTTTGTCAATTCAGTAATTGTATTTTGTTAAATCAACAGCAAATATTGTTGGTTGTAAAGAAATGCTTTCTCAGCAATATTTTGTCAGCTCCAGCATTTTAATTTGTTGATTCAACAACAGACGTGCTGAGTGAATAGAAATAATCTCTCAATTCTTTATTTATTATTCTGTCGAATTAAAAACATTTGTAAAATAAGATTTAGTAAAAAGTAGTAATACAAATTAAATTAATTCATAAAAAAATAAGTTAACAATTTTTATGATATGATATGACACTTACTTTCCGATACAGATAGAGATTTATTCATATCCTTTAATGTCGCTATGTTCGATTCGTCTTTTTGTTTGGAAAGGTTTTTCTTTGGCTGTAAGTGCAGATTATTCATCTTCAATATACATTTAACTATACATATATTATTATGACACTACATTTTTCTTTTATCTTTTATCTAAGGTTTAGTCTTTAGTGCCTATTTTTAAATATTTTAATTTTAATTTTTTAATTCACTTTCACCGGTTGCCTTTATGCGCAATAACAAACTTTCTGCTTCGTACTACTTCACATGGGAAATATGAATGACGTCATCAATATCATTGCATTCAAAGAATTGCAATGTTTAAAATTCTACAAAATGTATGTCATATCTACAAAAAAAAAATTTCATTTCAACATAGGTAATGTTTGTAATATTGATAATCTGTATTTAGTTTGGATAACAAACATTTTGCAAAAGTTTGTCAATTTTACAAACATTTACAAAAGCGGTTTTTGGTTCTGTTTTTATGGTTAACAAAATCTTTATTAAATCAACTGTTCGGGCTTGGAACGACGGTTTGCCAAAAGAACAGGTCAGGTAGCACATTTTCTTAGCAACAACTGTTTGCCAAATCTGTAAAAATTGTTCCGCAAGAAAATAAAACCAGCTATTTCTTCAACGTTATAAAATAGAGTGTTTAATTTATTGTTGTTATGTATTGACAGAATTTCCCAAATGGGATATTTTTTGTGGGTGGGTGTGTTCCAATCGCTGCTGCTGTGTTTACGTCTTAAGATGCACCGTCAACGTTACCGTCGACGTCAACACAATAATAAAATTGTTCAATTGATAGAATATCGATTTATTAAACTGAAAATTGTCTTTTGTTAAATTGACAAAGTATTTTTTTAGTAAATGTCCATTTCACAAAATACCGTTTAAATTGATAAAACTTAATTTGTATTGAATATTTACAATAGAATTTTGTCAATATCACCTGGTATTTTATTTTCAGTGCATCTGTTTGTAGTTATAGTAAAATTTTGTTCTCGGTGGACATTTCTGAAATACGTCCAAACAATAAACTTTTTTGCTAAACTCTTTTACTTTATTTTGCACATGTTCCTTCCATTTCAGTTAAGCAGTTCACAGCTGTTAAAATCCGTGGTTATAAATAAATAAATAAATAAATATTTTGGCGCGACAGGTCTATGGGACCCAAGGCCTAGCTTCTCACAACCATTCGTTTTGTTTGGGTTTAAAATTTTTGGGACGAATGGAAGGGATCTACAATTAGGTACATATATGCCGAGTCCAAACGGCCAATTGAGAAGCTCTTTCATGACAGTTTTACTCTCGGATGTTTGTCAGACGTTCGCGAGAGGTGGCACAGTGGAAAAAAACCTTAAGATGTAATTTGGCCCTTTCGGGACTCGAACCTGGGACCCCTCGCTTAGTAGCCCAACACACTACCACTAAGCCACTGCGCCAACAATCCGTGGTTATGTTAACATAAATTTAGGTAAATCTAAGATTATAATTCAGTGGTTACTAATGAGTGGTTGGATGTTGTTTGAATAGATTAGGCTCTGATTGGCATCAACTTGGGTACGCCCAGTTCTTGCAACTCTTTTCAAACACATCAATTGTGCTTTTTTTACCCCCGCGTCTTTTCTTGTTCTTCCTTGCCTCGCAACACTAAAAACTGTCGGAAACACTGGCTGAACGAATCTCAGAGGTTTTACATAATACATGCCCCTCAGAAAGAGTACATACAGCGGACGGTGGTTCCAACAGTCAATATGGCAGATACCTTGCGTGAGCTACTCTGACATATTTGGAGTAAAGGTGGAAATGGAGATGGTGGCGGATGAACCCTTTATGGGCCAACGGCAGCAGTCATACCCTCGAAGTGGGTTACTGGCAACGGAGCTTCCGACCCGCTGTCCTAGGGTCAATTTAGGGCCTGGTAATTCAGGTTTGCAAAACGAAAAAAAACAATTATGTACTTTCGAATTTGTACGTGCAATTTTCGAACAGACCGCGTGCAGCCGAACAATAAGTGTAGGCCCTACACTGCTACAATGCAGCAGTTCGTTGTAAACGGCAGACTTAGCCAATAAGTCTGAGCTGTCGACACGTTAGTGAACGTCTTTCTACTATCCGCATCAAGAAGAAAAGGAGATCTACCTAATAAGGAATGATGCTACGAGCTCCTCCACAAATCATATAAGCAATGTCCTAAGTGCGACGTTAAGATCATCATAGGTGATAGGGGGACCATGAAAATGAAATGAAATTTAAAATTTAATTTTTTTTATTGAAATAAAATGAAAATTTAAAATGTTTGACTGCAGCGCAAAGGGGCAGCAAGGGAAGCGTATCGTGCTAGGAGAAGGGATCAGAAGAAGACCCTGGGCAGAAATACTAGGATGCACGGAGTATTCCTTGTCCTTCTAGGTTAATGCTGTCTTGAAGTTGCCAGCCCTCGTTGTTTGACGTTTTTATATTGCAAAAATGTGCAAACTTTGGTACGAGGATAGCTCCGCAAATGTATACCTATCCACAATATTGTTCACCTTCTGTGAATAGCGGTCCATCTAAAAAGGGTCTGATAATTCTTTTACTTTCATTGTTGTCCACTGGTGCTGGAACCAATGCCACTCTAGTCGCAAAGTGTCACTCCAATCATACTTTAAATGCCGCTCCAAGCTATATAACAAAAAAGTAACCCACAGAAGGTACCCCTTCCGATTTAAAAATTGCAAATAGGTACCTATGTGTTCTTTTTTTTCATTAGGGTATACGTAGATATCCAACCAAACGTGTTCCCAAACTGTGTGCTTCATATTATCTGGAATCCGTGCACGCGCTTAAAACTGAACCCAATTACGACACCCCAACTTTTGAAGAAAAAAAAAAAATTTCAACCACCAATGCGCTCTCCTTAGCCAAACCTGAACCCATTTGCACTTAAAAGAGTAAAAAAGAAAAGGATCTCCTCTCGTTTACATAATTTACCAAATGAAACAAAACTTTCTTTGGATCCCCAGCTCCTACCCCCGACCACGGTGGTTTTTCTTTACAGAGAAATGACGATTCAAACACCCCTTCTTCACTTGAACGCACAAACGAACGCACGACACAATAATTCGTCTTTAATAATTTTTTCTTCTTCACAACGACAGAAGCTACAACAAAAAATTATAAAAAACGAGCGAAAGGAAATCGTGGTTGAGATTGAATGGCGCCTTCGCGGTCTTACCATCATTACGGATAATTCTAGCAACCAACAACGATAGCAACAACAAACAACACTAGAGTACTCGTACAAAAAAAAACAACCCCCTCTTGTTTCACCTATATACATATATAGGTACCTATATACAAAGAGAAGAGTCAGTGAAATCTGCACCCCCATCGCGCGTGGTTCGCGACATCTTATGGCGTACAAAACTCTTCTCAACTAATGGGCAACGGCAACTTTTAAGAGTTTTTTTTTGTCTTCCATCCCCCCTCCTCCGTATTCAATGTGGTCGTTTTTTTCACTTCATCTTAACATTTTTCTAATTTCCATTAGGATGACAACGCGATGGTCGGATGGGAACTTTCGGTAACCGGGGGTTGGATAACACTCAGATAAAGGATAGCAGCAGGAGAGATGCCATAGGAAAAACTGAAATTCCTTCTTAAAATCCTTTTACAGTGCGAGCACTTAAGCACGAAGTTTCTTTGTCTCCTCTCGCCGCGGCCGCTCGGCTCGGCTGTCCATTGAATAAAATGAGGTCCTCCAATATTTTTATTTTATTTTCTTCTTTTCCCCGGGAAAATGTCCGCGTACTTCGATGTAGTAGATGTAGAGATTAAATAATGAGTGTAATGAAAATAAATAATACAAATGGAAATTCCTGCAGATATGGACATTTTTGAAGGAACTGCGCTGGCGGGGATGTTTCTCTTCTTCTAAAAAATATCTCTGCGACTTGGTTTAGTTTAAAGCATCGACAGGCTGCGGTTTGATGTTTTACTAAAAGGCATTTCCATATATTCGATATGTAATGTATCTTTTTTAGTGAAAGTTTGAATCCTTACATCGTGCATGGAGCACCAATGGTTCAATGTTCATTAATAGCGACCATTTAAAACCTCCCGAACAGGACTGTTTATCTGTATGTCTTCATTATTCGGTCTGATCGCTTTACGTATTATGTTGAAGGTCCACTCGTCGGTAGATATCGTTGAGCATGCCATACTGCCGCATTCCTAATAGGTGCACTGAAAGAAAAACTATTATAAATAACTAGCGGACCCGGCGAACTTCGTCTCGCCCCAATTTTCTGCCTTCAAATAACAAAACACAGACAGTTAAAATTTCAATGTTATTTATTTGAATTAAATCGAAGTCAGTGGAGAGCGATATGATGTTTTTCGATTTGTTTTCCGGGGCTAAAATAAACTATGAAGACGGTTTGCCAACACGCGAACAGGCAACGTACAGCTGACCATGTGAAAAACTGGGAAATTTGAGATTAATCCCACAGACTTCCAACGATTGGCCTTACCTTGGACTTCCTCTCCTTTGAATTTGCCCTTGATGATTGTCGCTTGAATCAAACACTTCATCAGTTTCTTGACATACAACCGTACAATTTCGGATGATTCAGATTACGCGACATGATAATGATCGATCACACCTTCAGCTGTAAATTAGGTCAAAAATTCCGTCGGATAGTTGGTCGTTTCATGCTCGTCGGGCACGCAGTCAACGGATTTGTACAAATGCAATTCTCCAGCGATTTGACTTTGAATAATCAAATTCAAGCTTTCGATTTAGTATTGCCCGTTCACTAATCCAATCGAGATTTTTCTAATTTCGTGCAACGCCGGGAACACTTTGGTGATGCCTCCTTCGATTTTCAACTTCTTGATATGCCTCCACAAAAAAGACGATTTCAGGCATGCATTGGGTTCATCGGCAGCAGTAGATTTCGGGATGACGGGAAGCGTTTGACGAAAATCTCCGGAGAGCGATTCATCAGCGAATCGTACACTTTCTTGTGCTCGGTATTTAACATCGGCACATTTGTTTGGAATCTTTCGGTCAGCTCATCTCGATCATAGTCTTCCCCGTTCCAATTCGCGATTGAATGCATAGTGCATCGAACGATTTGGCTTTCGCATTCCCAAATTTGACAGCAGACTACGCACATGTCTTCAATCAGAACTAACGGTTCGTTGCGCATGTCGTCGTTAATTTCAAGATCGAAATTCGAAGTTGTCGTGTGAACCCTGTGCAAAATGTTGTCAGCTGTCTCGTCCTTGTATTTGTACCACAATGCGGTCGGGTTCGACGAATGACAAATGGCTATGATGATCGCAATCAATATAGTCGAATATGATTCGCTGGTGCCAAAAACATTTGCTTTGGCGAGCGTTGAGTCTCAATGTGTATCGTTTTCGAGCAAATTTAAACATTGGTAAACCGTACGAAAATTGGCGCGCAGCACACCGTCTGCAGTAAGCAGGGAATCGAAGGGTGTAGGGCCTCTAATGTTAACAAAAAGCTATAAATCATCAAATCATTTCCTAAAATGCAAAAAAAAATCGAAAAAAATTGAAAATTTTTCGTGTTTTTCCAAATTTTTCAGTAAGAATTTACTGTTTTTCGATTCAAAAAACCATTCCGGAACAATTGCACAAAAAATTCCATACAAAAAATTATATTTTCGCTGGAAGGGAAAATCATCGAAAGACATTGCAGAGCTAAAACGCGAGGAATGCTTCTGCAGTAGTGAGGGACTATAACCCATCTAAAAACCCTACCTAGGGTTTCATCATACCAAATGGAATTGCACCTAGTCGTTCGACTAATCGGTAACTTATTTTTAGAATTGCTTGAAAAATTTAAAGAAAAATCCGCCTGTTGTCGGATTTGTCAATTTTTATAGATCAAGAGGTCTTATCCGTCTCAATCTCCTAATTGAATTGTCTGAATTTAATAACTGGTTTATTTCTAAGTTAACGTGGTTGAGAAGCCTCTGTGCATTTGAGCAACTTTTCTGACTTCATCTTCAACCATTTCAATATTTAGATCTCTATGTAGATCAGCGTTACGTATGTACCAATGTGCATTGATTATGTTCCTTAGCACTTTATTCTTTATTTTGGAAAACCTGAATTGTTTGTTTGTTTGGCATGTGCATGTTCACAACTGGAGCTGGAGCCCATAGGTCCATATACTGGTTTTATAATTTGCTCGAACAGCAATAACTTGTTGTAGTTGGATAGGGATGAATATCTCCCAATAAGCCAATACATTTTACTGTATCGCATGTTTAACTCGTCCCTTTTTTTTTTTTACATGAGCTATCAAACGCAGTTTAGCCTCAAGAGTCATGCCTAGATATTTTGCTGTATTTGAGTATTCCACTACATTGTCATTTATATATACTGGAATGTGTAATACGTTTCTATACGTAAAGTTAATATGAACTGACTTAAGGTCATTTAATTTAACCTGTCATTTTTTAGTCCATTCTGATATACTGTTTATCGCCGTTTGCAGCTTTTTTGTCGCTATTTCGACAGTTATTCCCTTTCTCTTAAGATTGAGTAATCTGTGTCTTGTTTAATTCTGAAGTCTCGAACCAGAATTGTCGAATACTGTAGAGCACACTTTTTTCTCTTCAAATGCTTTTTCGATCTTAACTGTGATCCTATATGCACCTGATCAATTGTAGAGTGTTTATTTCTAAATCCAAATTTTTCATCAATTATTTTTTGCAGACGTTTTACCAGCATTTTTTGAAACACCTTAGACAACATATGGCAGTACCTATAGATATTGGGCGATAGGTGGTTTGCCTGGTTTTGGTATCATTAAAACTTCCGCGACCTTCCGCATGCTTGGCACATACCTTAACTTAAATGCAGCATTTATAATCTGCACTAATTTTTTAAACCCTTTCGTGGGAATCGTTTTAAGATTTTCCCTGTGATTAAGTCAAACCCTGGGGCTTTTTTTTATATTTATGTTTTCCTTAATTTCTTTGGTAAGTTCTGTTACTGGCATGATAGGTGGGTCTTTATCGCACCTTTGTCATAAGATATCTACGTTTTTGAGAAGATGAATAAGCATAATTGCAGTTTAAACCGGAGGCAACGTATACCTGTAAATGGAGCTGTGAATCGGGCAGGAAAAACAATAACCATCTTATCTTACTCGTATGCTCATGTTTGTTATTTAACTTATAGCAGAAATAAACCTCGAACAAGAAAAGTTTAAGGTTCAAACAAATGCAATTTTTGTGGCAATTTAATTTTTTTTTAATTTAGAATTCAAAATCCAAGAAAATTTGTATTTTTTCTATAGAAAATAGACCCACCTAATTGACCTCTCTCGCCGCCATACTCCATTTCATCCCACATACCTACCTAATGAAAGCTCATTTACAACATGGCCGCTGGCTAGAGCATGTCAAAGCAATATGTCTTAAGCCCGAGTTCAACCCAACAAGTTTTCTTTAACATCAACCACAAAGCAAAAAAAATAAAGCAATACCCTTTTTATCCCTGTATATAAAAAAAGTCCTTAAAATTATCAAAAGAAAAAAAATCCTTTTCTCCCTCAATTGCTTAGTTAAGAGAGATTTTTTCGCTTTTCATTATTTGCTTTCAGAAGCTTTGCCTAGCCATCGCACAGGACATGCTTTGAGGCGAATTAATTTACCGGACGACCCTTCATTTTGATGAGGATCCAAGCAACACACACCCACACGCCTGTACAAAAACTGACTTCCGTCGACTTTGATTTTTTCAACGAAGACATTTTTTTTCCAAATCCTAAGGACGCAATTGTCGTTTTAAATTTTACTCCGCTCTCTTGCACGATGATGAGCTGTTAAAGTGTGCTCTTGATAGCCAGACGTAAGGAGTTGAGATTCCTTTAAAAAGAAAGAAAAAACCCAACCGGAAGCACCTTAGGCTATGTACTGTGTTCACTCCTCTTGGTGTAGTAGGTATAAAAGTCCCGGCGTATGTCCTTTTTAATTACTTTCCTTTTCTGCCAGCCAATAGGACCGTGTCGTTTGTACTTTCCCTACACTGGGGAGTAGACATCACGTCAAGATGAAATTAAAAGCTGAAAATTTCCATCAATTAGTTAAGAGGACGACGAAAGCAACTCCTTTTAAATCGGCTTCCAGGAAAGATAACACAATTCAATTATTTTTTTCGATAAGATTCCAAAACGATAAAAAAAAACGATTTTTTTCCCTAGAAACTTTGAACATAATTCGATTCGCCTTGTTGCGATTACAATGATGCGTGTCCTTATCAATAAGGAGCATTTTGCTATGGCTTGATAAATTAATAATATCATAATTGCTTTCGGGAGACACTTTACCAACGTTTTTAGGATTTTTAAGGGTGCGCGCAACTCATCGCAAGTCATCATTTATTATTAAAGGGTCTGTGAAGAGAAATTCACTAAGCTGCTTGCGGATGATTGACAGCAAAAGTGAAAATAGTGAAGTAACTGTTTCTAAATGTTAATCCATAAAAAAAATGTATGTCACAGAAATAGATGGGGGGGAATGGAAAGACCATAGCTCTATTAGAACTGAAAAATTAACTTCAAAGGACATAATAAACAAGGCAGGACAAAGAGATGTGTTGTTTGCGCAAGAAGCAGAGCGAATTCATGAAACTAAGACGTTTATTGCCATAGGTAGCCAGGTAATTTGTTAGCTATAGGGAGCAGCGGACGAAAACTCATTAACTTAGATCAAAGACAAGTATCTACCTAAATAAAGGACAAAATTAATGTAAAGTAGGTATCATGTAAACAAATTTTTGTAAATTAAACCTGCTGCTTGGTTTGAGTTTTGGACGGGTGCGAGTAAAAAGTTGGAAATTGAAGATATCAAATTATGCCTTTGTGTGTACTCTTTTTGCGTTGGTATGTAGTTGGTAACGTCGCCATGTTTTTCGATGTAGTTATATCGGTAGCTGTCACCTTTGAAGCTGTTATTTTTTGACATTTGACAAGTAGGAACTACGCCATTACTAAAAATGGAACGATACACGCTTCAACAATGCATTGAAATTATAAAAATTCACTACAAAAATGGTGAAAATTTTGCAGTCACAGTTCGCAAAACTAAAGCATTTTTGGGTCATCATGAAGCACCTTGTCGGACCGCAACACAGAAATTGGTAGAAAAATTCGAGCTGTTGGGACAAGTTAGTGATGTGAGGAATAAAACCCGGTGCACGTCGCTCAAGAACAACTGAGAATACTGTTGCTGTAGCCCAAAGTGTTGAAGAAAACCGAGGTTTGTCCACTCCTCGTCGTTCTTTGAAATTGGGCATTGATTAATAATTGTTTATAGCCAGAGTTGGATGGTATTGATTTGGACAACGTTTACTTTCAAGCAGCCACTTTGCTATGGAAAATTTCATGAAAAGGATATGGTCCTGTAAGCGTCGTCGTGGTAGGTCGCCATTTGGCTGATGTTGTTTTTCATTATTAACGGCATACCTTCCTCTTTATTATGAAATAAATATCCGATCATTTATCTCAAAAAATGACATTTTTCTTTGAATATCAAAATAACACCTCTTATTGGAAAACCCTTTACAAGTCTTGGATATTAAATCTGATACCATATGAGGTAGGGCTTTTTAGTTATAAGTTCTTGTTCTAAATAATATTGTACTAGTACTAAACTTTGAACTCAAGATGGTAATCCATTCTGACATTACAGTGATGAGTTTTACAATCGGTCCGTCTGACCGTATGCTACGAGTCCTGCAGCTTAAAAGGCTGGCTGGTTTTATTTCAAAATTTTAATTTTGAGTTTTTAAGGCGTTTTTTTTTGTACGTTTTGCATGTTAACCCCAACATTAACGCTCCTTCCCATATATTTGTTCCAAACCAGTTTAAATTGTTCACATAGTTTTCTAGTTTTGACCTTTGATATTTGAGCTTAAGAATTTGAGATTAATATCAAAATTACTCCATCCGTCATTTGACTAGAATGGTCAAAAATTGTAAATTTTCAAATTTAAAACACATTCCAATAGCAAGCTGGTCACGGTAACATTTTGAGCAATACGTTTCAGAATATTGCCGACCTACGGGCCACGAGTCGCTTGGAATACGGCCAAACTGTGTTTCCAAGCTCTAGCGCCGTTAACAAGCAAAATTGCTGCATTCGGGGAACGGAGGTTCTACACGATATTCTTGAAACACTATTGCATGACCAAAAAGTGACTGGATGCGCTAAAACCATCATTGGGGTATTTTTTCTTCAGAGAATGCAAAACTACATTGTTGGATGTTGGCTCATTATACTTATACATATATGTCGCCATGCAATTTAAACAATGCAGTTTCTGCAAGGAAAATTACCTGAACAAACGGTGTCGAAACATGGAAACATTGACAGGCTACCAAATGTCCAGATGTGACTCCTCCGGACTTCTTTTTGTGGGGCTACCTTAAAAGCAAAGTGTACGACAGCACGCCTCACCAATCGTCACTATAGATATTGCCCAACATGCACGAAAAACTGATGGAACAAGTAGCAAAAAGGACATATTTTGCTTTGGTCAATAGAGGCCGATTGATGTTGTACTCAAAAACCAGTCCAAATAAATTAAGAAGGACCTAGTAAAGAGAAATACATGACATACCAATATAAAAATCATTACGGACATAAAAGATATCTATAAAGATTTATATCGCAACACGAACCTTTTTTAAACCATATGCAACTAATAGCAGCAACAGCAACTGAGTCTAGTAAAAAACAATGGCATGCCCTTATAGATCAGAGAATCATGCTATCCTTAACAAGATATTACAAAGGGAGAGCCTTTCTGGGGCTCTGGAACTGCGGCCTCTTTAAATTGAGCCTATTTTGATTTCCCTGAAAAAAGTACTAGAGCCATCTTTTCACTCCTGAGGCAGTCAGGAAGATAAAGATCATCTCTGGAAGGATTTTAGCAAGGTTTGCCTGTGTAACGATTTCCTTGCCAAGAGGATTCGTCAGTCTTTAGAAGTATATATAGGGTCCGAGGAAAGGCCAATCCGGTGAAGATGTGAATACTGTTGTTAGTATTCTCAAGTTGTTCTTACCCAGGTTAATTAAGAAGCTAGATTTTTTGGAGGAGAGTTTGGGAAAGAGCTGTTTGCTGCAGTTCTTCCCAGAAGAACCACAGAAGCATTCGGATTTTATTAGTGGGTTGATGCGCCCTATGTAGTCTGCTGCTTTTGTTACCTCAAACTCGAAGACAGATCCATGAGGATCTGGTAGCCCTGTTTACGGTTCGTGCAGCCTGCTGGTTCCATCTTCCATTTTAGTTTACTGTCATGGAGGATTCCCAGGTATTTGCCTTCCCGAGAGAATTCAATAGTTTTGCCATACATAGTAGGGCGAATATGGAAGGTCTAGTTTCCTTCGTTTGCTTAAAGGAACTAAACCTTCTTTGCTACGCCATCTCTGATGGTGCGTGTTGCAGTCTTTCTGAAACCGCGCTTTTGAATGCGGCATTGACAACACTTCTGAGGGTTTTTGCATGACTTATAGTAAAAGAAAAATAGCCAAACTTTGGATAAGCGATCAATTTTCATGCGTCCTAGTCGTGTATTATATTTTATATTGAAAACCATTAAGTAGCAACTTTCTTCCTCTACGAAATATGACAGAAAACCATTTACAGTCGAACTTCACTTTTAAACCTTTATAACCTACCGTTCTTGACTTCCCAAAAAGTGATTTTGAGACTAAGGAAAATGAAGATGATGAAAGATTTAAAAAGCCAAGTAGATATAAACTCTCTAATGTTATTTAATAAAGTTCTACAGGGCTCTAAAAGATGAAATTTCAATTCCCAAAGTATTAGTAAAAACGATGATTTGATCGCAGAGCAATAAGTCCTTTTTACTATTGCTATTCGGCAAATGAGGCTTAATCGCAATTAATCTACTTCTTCGTTAGTCCTATAGTACTTTCTACTTTCTTAAAAAAAACTCAATTAAAATGATTTACACACTACTGTTATTAGGAAAAAAACTTTCCCTAATATCGAAAACAAAACCACCATCACCCCTCACCAAATGTACCCTCATCACCCCCCACAAACACCATTTATAACCCAAATCCTATAAACTCCCCACTTGACTTTCCAGCCACGCAGCTGTGTCGTCTTAAATTTCCTAAAACGTCGATGCTAAAAAAAAAAACAAATATAATTCACTAAGTCCCACAAACCTTTTAAAAAAAGCTGCCACTCCTTTAACAACAAAAAATATTTAAAAAGTACACATTAAAAAAAATTCCCTAACAAACAGCTTCAGCACCCTCAGACAAAAAAATTCATTAAGGTGCGGAAACATTGCCACTTTAAGTGTCTAAGGCAAAAAACTTAATTAGAATAATTAATTTATTAAAAAACCCATCATCAGGTTACTGAATGCGCTAAAAAAAATGCAAAAAATCGCTTTCTTCCTAACAGCGCAGAAAAAAAAAGTCCACCCGACAACTTGCATCTGTTAACCCTTCACTGAAAAAAATTTATTGAGATAAAAAAAATTCTCTGGGGTGACATTTAAAAGGGTTTCTCAGGCTACTTTTTTTTATTTAAATTTTTCATTCCGAGGGGTAATTATAACGAACACGCGCCACAACCTCACCCTCAGTATTTTTTTTTGTAATGTTGCAGGGTGCGTATACTACCAGTGGAAAATGCAAATTCACATTTTTTTATAATCAGATTCAAAAAATAGCTTGAGAGGTTTTTTCTTCCAGAGGAAAGGGTTTAATATTTCAAATTTGAATGACAAAAAAAAAAACATTCTGCCCGACAGTGACGCGTGTTATGTCTAAAAAAAGTGCCTACACTACATCCGACTGTAAAAATAAAAAAACGCTGGGGAATTTTAATTGCAAAACGCAGCACTACTCTGTGTATTTAGAAAGGTGCAATCTGTGTCTCGATGGATGTTATTTGCAATACAATGCCACAACGGCATCATGCTACGGATACGGTCGGCTCTTTATTGCGGAAAGCCATCGGGGAATATGAAACCTATAGCCATGGTAAATTGTGTGATGTTAATGAAGGCTTTCCCGGATGGGTTTCGAATTAGTAAATCGCCGAATGAAAATAAAAATAAAAAGGATCTGCTAAGCAAAATTGTCAGCCATTAGGTATATTGATTTTGTGGAAAGTTTCGTTTTCAAAAATGGGGTATGCGTTTGTTTTTAGAATGAGTTCATCCTGAATGGAGAATACTTAAGTTTGGAGAGTTTGTGCGCAGGCATGGGTCAGACAAACATCACAACATCAATGGCACTGGAATGTGTGCTGAAACCAGTGATTTTGTTTTTGGCGAAATTCCTCATTTTGGGGAATATTTTTGAAAGTTTTCTTCATTTCATATCCGTTTTTTCCCCATTTTTAATTAGGGGTAAATAAATTCCGATGGAAATTTTTCACATGTCAACAATCTGATTTACATCAAATTACAATAGGTACAAATTTGTTTTCTTTCGATAAAACATATTCTTTTTAAGGTATTACAAAAAAATGTGAATTTAAAACATAAATAATTAATTCACTATACGTTGGCTTTAAAGTTAATATACAGGTAAAACAAAACAAGTATTTACTCTTAAATAAAAAGCGATAATAATAAAAATAAATATATAATAAGTTATTGAGAACGTTTGGATTTCTAGTTTAGTAAGTCTGACAGCTGACTGACTAGATGTGTCACGTGATTAGTTTTTGCAGATTGCAGTAGTTGAAGTTTATCGAGGGGTAGCCGATAAATTTAGTCAAGAAAATCCTGATTCTATACTCAGTTGACATTTTAAAGTGTCAAAATTCGAAAATAAACCGCAAGTTTACAGCCAAACTTAATTAGTCAACGCGTTCGTATACCAAGTCCAGACAAATCTAGTTGACGTTTTACACAAGTTAGGTATCCAAACGTTAAAATTAAAAAAGTTACTTCACAGCTGTTATTGAATTTGCAAAAGGGTTGTAGCAGAACAGAATGCGAAAATAACACATGTGAGTTAAGGTGGCGTTCAGTTCGAAATGCGTTTATGGCTAAATCTATAAACGTGGTGATGTTATTCAAATAAATTTGGCGCACTTTAACTGAAAAATTTAAAAAAAAATCCAAATTTTCATTTATTTATCTTATTCATTATTAATGACTTTCTGATTTCCCATACTGGAATACCAGCCATCAAAAATTTAGACCAGGGACTGGGAAGTAGCTCTGACTTTCTATCTGGTACACAAGATTTTTACAAAATTCACCTAGACAAGTCTCCCCGAATGCCACTATCATTCGGGTATTCATGTTTTTGCAAAGGTCTTAAGAAGTTATTTTTGGAAGCAATTACTTTGAAATTGCTTTACTTCGGTTAACAAATACTTTCGTAGCTCTATCGAAGCTTTTGCCTACAGAAATTACAAGTCTGAATCTAACCGAAGTCAAATTGTTACTTTGGGGAGGTCAACTGGAAAGTTGCTGCGACGAAACAACTGAGCATATCTTATGTGAACGCCCAGCCCTTTGTGGTATTAGAAGGAATTTCTTCTTCAGGGAAATAATAAATCCAGAAGATGTAAAGTTATCCTCTGCTGAAAGTATCATCAGCTATATGAGGAAAGTTGAAACTCTTATAGTCTAAACAAATTTTCCTGATTCTATGGCACAAAAGATCTTAATTTTAATTTTAACCTCGGTGCTAGTTTTAAGTGTATATGACTGGAAGAAGAGTTTGTGGTATTAGGATATCTTATGTAAAAGTATGTAGGGATTTGTTTTTGAGTTCGAGGATATTATTAACAATATTTATGTTACCCTAGATATTTTTTTTGGCCAAAATCGTTTAAGCGGTTTTTGGAAAATTATGTGCACAAAATAGTAAGAAATATTGCAATGTTTTCTTTGAAAAATCTTCTTGCTCAACTGTTTAGCTGAAAAATGAATTTAAGGTATTGTTCAGGATGTAAGCATTACTTTGTTTTAAAAGAAAATGGTGTTTTTGATATACGAAGGGTTTTTTAAAGCAGCGTTTGAGATTATTCGAATGGAAAACTAAGGATGCAATAATGTTGAAAACTTTGATTTTACTCCAATTATGCATGTTGGTCAAAATCGTTGTAGACTGCAGAAAAAAAAATGACAAAACTACATTTTCCAATAAAAAGTTCGTTGTTCGATAATTCAGAAAAAAACTAAGTTTTCTATCATGTTAGGAATGAAAATATTACCTTACTTAAAAATGATTTTTTGCTAAAATCGCATTGAGGTAAGTCCAATTTTTGAAAGTACAGTGCGACCTCAATAAAAGCAACTAATAGAAATTTGGGCAGTTGCTTTTATTGAGTTTGTTGCAATAATCGAGTCAACAAATTGTATAGGCGCCAAAAATGAGACAAAAAGTTAAACACCTCATAATAATCGAAAAAAACGTGGCTTGCACTGATTAACAGACCAAAACTGATAACTTAATTCATATTTAAAATAAACAATAAGAAAAAACAGCTAACGAAAAAAGAGTTCTTGAAACAATAGTTGACTTTATCGAGTCACCTTTTTTTGAGGAGTTGCAATTACTGAGTCAACAATCATAAGAGGTGTTGCTTTTATCGAGGAGTTGCACGTATCGAGGGTTGTTTTTATTGAGGTCGCACTGTAACGATATTCTATTTTTTTAGCGAAAAAATGGGTATGCATTATGCAACTTACATACTTAATTTCAAATATTAATTTTGGTTGAATTGTTATAGCCATTTTGTAAGCCAACAAACCCCAAACCCGAAGTATGAAAGAAATCCGTCCAGCCGTTTGCGCTATGGACCTCGGGCAAGGACGGACGGAATTGCGAGACCCATACAATATCTTTCTCTTACACTTACGTATTATACAAGAAGTAAAAAAAATATAGCATAATGTGACTGAGTTGCGACGCTTCTACTATGTAATGTTTACCAGACGTTCACAAGAGTCGGGACAAGCTTGAAGGTGAATTAACTTCTTGTCCGGGGATTGAAGTGGAACCTCCTGCACCTGCTCCACATTCTTGTGTCTTCCATGAGTAACCTCCAGCAGTACTTAGAAGTTAGATTCTAATTTTTTTAGGCTGTTATCAACGAAGGTACTTGTAGTGACATTAAACCCTATAGTGAATGAGCAGAGATTACTAGTGCGAAACCTTTCTTTTCTGGACAAGTAGCAGCATCTCCCTTTATCTTGTCTCGCTCTTCGCTCATTTCGCTCCATCCCCTCCCAGACTGTATCCTTAAATTCAGCCGGCGCCCCCACCAAAATGGTTTTATTTCTCAACAGCCTCCTCCGACGGCTTGGAATTTCCTATAGGTACTCGTCCTATTTTTCGAGGATTTTTTTTTTTATTTTGTAATGAGAAAACATTCATCCGACTAAGGGCGCACTTTGCGAGGGAAAAGGGTTTGTACGAGTGGGGTGGTTGCGCGGATGGAATTCAACTTGTTCTCTTTCTCAGTCACCGTCATCGCCTTAGTTCGTGTCTATGAATGAATTAAAATCGAAGGAGCGCTGTGCTGTGTGTACGTGTACGTGTGGTGGTAAATTAATACCGAAAGCAAATTTAAATAATGAAACCAAAGGGGATGAAGTACGTATAACAGAGTGTAAGCAAGACAGAAAATAAGGGTTAGTCCTTGTAGTCCTCGTAGAGTTTAGTATGCAAATTAGGAACTGAACGAAAAACACAGAGAAACCATCGTTGTTAAGGACAGACGGGCGGGGTGCTAGTAGGAAAAAAAATTATTTTAATGTCCTTTGATTCAGAGCGATGGAGAGGAGATGAGAGATCAAGAATGAGCGGCGTCGCACGTTTTTCCCTAAGCTCAGCTAAATTCATTTGCCGTACTCCACACTCTGCAGTGTCGCGCTGACATTATCTCTGCCCTTCTGCAATGTCGCGTATATTTTTTTTGTATTATTATCATGCTTGGAAAAGGCTGGTGATGGTGAGTAGTACTGCCATTTTTATTGCTTAGGTCAGAGAGAAGGTAGTACGGGATTATTTTTTCAGAGTTTATTGGCAGTCCATTTATTTTTTGGTGAAAGGGTTAAATGTGCGGCGAAGGACAGTGACCACCGGGCGAGTTTTGATTGGCAGATTCATAAAGATGGCGTTAAAATATGAGGGTTAATCGACATGATGGTGAAAGGGTTAATTGACTTTTTTTCTACAAAGGCGAGCATGAGTATTGCTTTTCCATTCGTCCACATAAGTCGGAGGTATACCCTTAACCACACGTTTCCAAAATGTTCTGAACTAGTTCTGACAATGACTAAGCTGTTAAATGGGTCATTTTTGCATCTTTTAACCCTTAACAAAAAACAAATAGTTATCTACATATGAATTTTGGAAATTGTAAGCAGAGTTTAAGAGCAGCTTGAATGACTCAATATGGACTTTAATAGCGAGAGACAACTTGCAAGTGAACATGGTTTTGACAGTAGTTCTTTGGGAGTCACTCGCAAGTGACCACTTGTTCTGATCACATTTGGAGAGAAGCTCGCAATATAGTTTAGAGTCAACAAGGCATAGTGGACAAGGGCATCAGAAACAAATAAAATAGAAAATAGACTCCCTCCAACTATGGTTTTTCCTCTTTACTTTTAGGAAATGAAAACGGATCACTAGGAGAATATTACTGCTTCAGTCAGTTCGGAGAACTCTGCTCTAGATTCTACAAAACAAAATCCGCCACCCTTCCCGATTCTTTTAAATTTAAACATTTTTATTCGTTTAAAAGATTTTTTTAAATCAGAGAACCAGTTATGTCCGATTTAGTGGTTAACGAGTGAGTCACGGCTCTACACAATGTAGTATAGTGGAGCCCTGTGTAATACCGATTGGGCTTGAATGTTCTCTCTGATCCTTTCCAGCCGCCGAAGTTTCTTTTTGGTTATCGTTGCCATCTGTTTCAAAGTGTTCCATATTGTGTTCGATGTCATCATGTGCTGTACGATGTTTTCAGGAATTGGTATTTCTCCAGTTATCTCTTCTAGTTCAGTGCGTTCTATAATAAAACGTGGGCACTCAAAAAATACATGCTGCGCGTCTTCCCTTACATGGCCGCAAGTTGGACAGTTAGGAGATTAATCGAGTCCAAATCTGTTCAAATCAGCTCGGAAGCTGCCATGACCAATTAGGAGCTGCCTTAAGAAGTATCCATTTCTGGATTTCTGGAAAAAGACGATGGGTCCATCTTCGCTTTGCAGACTTATTTCATCTGTCTTGCAAATTCCTTCGCTTCGCTGTCTTTCTCAGTTTGCTTCATATCTTTGACTGAAGTTATGGGTTTCAGAACTTCGGCATCGTATGTCCTAGGTGGTTCAGTGGCTAAAATATCCGCTGGTAGCACTCCCGCGATGACACATATAGCATCATCTGATACAGTCCGATATGCACAACACATAGCCGATTTACGGAGTTTATCCTTCTTGCGTAGGTCTTCCTTGTCACAGTTTTGGCTCATATGGATGGATTGCACTACCCTTGACAGTATTTATCTCCGTTGCTGTCTTGGTCCTCCAATATTTATCTTGATCCTAGATAAATCACCACTCACCCGAGCAGATTTGTCGCACGTACTTTCAATGTTCCCTGTTCCCTTTCATCACGCCTAGGTATCTAATTGCCGGTAGTGATTGTGTCTTTTTTCTTGCGACTGGTTACTAGTACTGCTTCTGTTTTACGTTATGGCGATTTCTAACCCAACTTTTGACATTCACCGCCTCACTTTTTAAATGCATTCCTTTCCAATAAGGACATATAAGGGTTGCCCTTGCCGTTCGCCCGTAAGGTTTCATCCGCCGCCATCTTCTTGTGACTAGCCCTTAAAAATCCTCACTAACTGTCCATGTCACTAACTGTGACATTTTAAAGCTGGACAACGACAAATTAGCTATTCGACACTCGTCAGAGCATTATGTCAAGTGCTGCATTTCTTGGATGGCCAACGATGGCTCATATACACTTAGCAAGTCACTTGTGGGAAATATATAAGCACAATTGATGAATACCAGAACGATTCCGAAGACAGTTCCAAAACGTCAATATAAGCGCAGCACAACATCTTATAACCACAACAACTGCCTCACTAGATCGAAAAAAATTATCTTTCCCGCCAAACACCATCTATTCTTTGGCACGTGTTTTCCTCTTCCACATTCCTATTTCTTTATTCACCAACAATATAAGAATAAGCAACATCACGAGCATAGCATTTGCAAATGCATAGACAGGAAAAAAAAACTGTCCGCCTCTTTTTTAATCCTTAGCAGTTGGTGCATGCGAATGCGAAATGTATGCAAAAAGTAAATTGATGTTTATTGTACATTTCGAATGGAAATTAAAGTATAGTATCCTTTTCTGCATCTGACAGGATATTTGCATTTTGCCTCTGATTTCTTATCCCTTTGAGCATGTGAAACAAATCAAAGGAATACATTTGTAAGAAATCATAGGTTAGGTAGAGAGACGATGGGACAACCCACCTTGAAATAATTGCATTCAGCTTGTTTGTCTAATTAATTTTCTTACTTTTTTCTAACCCTGTCTCTTATAGGCTTGCTTGCAACTGCAAACAACTGAGGCACTTGCACAGAAGAGGCGGTAGAGGAGAATAGTTTCTTTCTCAGTTGCTTCATTAAAATTACTGCAGTGATGGGATACATGGTCTGACTGCTGGGTTCCCTATGGCATGTGGCGACCCTTGTTATGCGAGAAAATGAGTAACAAGTGACTATCTTGACAAAAACTATAAGTGGGGAAAAGTTAACTTTGTTGTATGCAGTCTTAGATACCGCACATTAAAATGGCCGCGTAAACAAGAAATTCATGGACCTCGCGCACATTCTTGGGGTCACAGTCAATCCAAGTATGTATTTGACGTTGTGGTACTACTTATCCAATTTCTCAAGTTTTGTGGACGCAAAGGTAATTTACCTATGAATGTTTAAAAACGTTTCAAAAAATACTTCTATATAAAGCACTCGGTCCCAAAACATTCAACTAACCCATATATATCTGACTTACTCGACAGCATACAGAGAGGAGGAGTTTGACTAATAAAAGATCCTCTACCTTTAACCGAAGATTGGGCACCTTATCTTGGTGAGGCGGCTTAAGTAGAGGAACAGTATGTTATATCAGGGTAGTGGCCAAACTCCTCCGTTGAGCTGAATGTGAATTGAATAACCAACATCCAATCCAATCAATCGATTAACACTTAACTTCAAGGTGAATGGTCTGCCAGGGTTCAGCGATATGAAGTTGAATCGCTCTAATGGTGACTCCTCAGGGGCAGCTCAATCCTCTGTTGTAATGTACCTAGTTGAGTAAAATAGGTATTGGGGATCTCTGCCTTTTCAGTCTGTTGTACTCTCCCCTACTCGCGGGTACATTTATTGATCAAAACGAAAATAAAAATAAAAAAACGACGCGTCCTTGGAAACTTGGAAGAAGGCTTTTGAGGAGCGAGAATGTGATTGAAAGCGCTGGATTGAACCCGAAGAAGCTCAATGGATCAATGGACTCTGATGGGAACCCAAAATAGTTAGCTGATCAATCGTCGATGGAGATAGACTATGCGGTGCAGAAATTAGCCAAGTGGTCAGTCAGAGCGGAATTTGCGCAAGCATGGCTGACGGCGGAATTGAATTATGCGCAAACGAGCGAAAGAATTAGGTCCTATATCCCGGTGAGGAACGGAGTTCAAGCTCCATTTCATTTTAGGTCCATACAAAAATTGAAAAGCAAATTTGTTCAAAACCTTTTGACGATTTTTGGAAAATTATGCAGACAAACGAAAATAACTTTTATAGGAAATGTCATGCTAAATCAATTTTGCATGGTTTGTCAACATTTAGGCAGAATATCAATATCAGAGACCATACTGAGACCCGAACTTCGGCCCTACAAGCTAAATTTTGACGGAGCTGACAAGATTAGGTGCGTTAGTAGATATTGTACTTAGATATTTTGTATTGACAAATGTTACGAAATTTCAAACACCAACACAGTCGATGTTAATAATATCGAAAAGTGGTAATTACGTAACCATATTTGTCCTAATATGTTTCAAATGTGTAAAACTTCTCCTGTAGATAGTTTTATTAATCAAACAAATCAAATTAAGCGCATCATTATGTTGTTAAAAGCTAGTATTCCCGAACACTATCACATTCCACCACGATTGGTATCATTTTTTATTTATTGTATGTTTTTCCATGTCACACAAATTCTGATTGACATAACACCGATAGGAAGCCCAACGGCTAAAATTTTAATAAAAACTAAGGGGCCCAGAGGCAAGAGAATTGCGAGTTGGGGGTCTCAGTATGGTTTGTCTCTGATCAATATATTGAGACAACCGATGGAAGAGTCGCCTTAGAGATAAGATATAAGCAGAGTTAGGTATATCCTTACGGGGATTAATACTGATTTTTATTTAAGTTAGGACCTAAGACTTTAGCCAATTTCTCATTACCTATATGCCGTACATAAATTGTGCTAGTTCTTAGCAATGCTATACCTATCCAAAGCGTTCCATCCAAAAATATTTACCTAAGATTTGTATGTAGGTATACATTTTCTTATTTATTGGCAAAATAATGGCTGTCCAAAGAATTCGATACGAAAGTGAGACAATTTTACACAGTATTCTGTGTTTGTATAGAGAAGAGTGTTTTTTAGAGGTATAGAACATTGAAATGCAATAAAAAAAATGTTGCCTTTTTTTAAATTGACATGAAATTTACTTTATTTGAAAGATAATCTTCTGGCATTATAATTTAAATATGACTAGTACCGCCGGTGGTCGAAATTCGACCAATTTTGTATGTAGATAAAGTAACGAAAGCCAACTTGTTTTTTACATAATTTATTTATTATTTATTTTAATTTATTTATATCCTAAATCTTAATTCATATACCTTTCCGCTATGAAAAAAGAATGGAATGGCAAAACATGAATGTCCGTTTCAATAGTAACACCTCGCAGATAACTCTGCAATGCCCCTAAAATAAGACTTTATGATTGCTTACTTTTAGAGGTAATTAAATTGCATACCTTTATGGGTTAATGAGACTCTCCAACAGGCTCTAATCTAAGATGATTAAATTCGTTACCATGGAAACATGACGGCGACAAATTGAATGGCAACAAAATGCTTTCGATTAACTGCTAAGCATTTTGTATGGGAAATCCTTAACTTCATTTTACCAGCCTTAATGGCGACATATACTTACGATTTTTTGTTTGTGCACATCTATGGCACAGTACCTTTCAAATGATATAAGTATCTTTCTTCTCATTTCATAATAAATACTTAAAAAGTGCACGGAAAATCTTGATGTTTACGTATTAATATAATGATTTCTGGCATATGGTCGCCACGGCTGGTTCGGACGTTGTCTAATCCGGAGGTCCAATTTTCGATTAATTTTTCCAACATTTGTGGCCACCATGGCGGATAGACTGATTCGGGTCTTTCTCTACGCTACGCTCTACAGCAGCAATGACTTCTTCTGTACGCACTGTACGACGTCTCTGTTAATGCGTATTATCATAGTTAGTCGAAAATGAATCTTAAAAATCATCCTTTATATACTGAGTTGCTTGATGACTCTTTTGCTATATCTAAGCAAAGTTTTAAGTAGATTGTTGTCAACATCAACAGCAGAAACGCAATCGTAGAGAATATTCCTCCACTAACAAGCTTGCCTTTCACTTAGGTACCTCATCAATGGAAATCTGGTTTGTGTCAGCTAACTCGAACCACTTCTTGGAGAGTAGTTACGTCTAATAGCTATAACAAGAGATTTTGATTTAAAACATCTATTGGCGCGACTTGGGAATAAAATCGATTCGACCGAGACAGAAATGACCCAAACGGAAATGCCGTAACTGCGGAAATTGTCCTTGTCGTCATCACTATGCCACCGCTCTTGACTCCTAAACCGCTCAACCGATTTCAATGAAATAAAAGCTAGGTCTTACACAGACATTAAACAACTAAATCAGTGTATTTAATTAAATCTTAGTTGTAACGGTATGAAAACAAAATGTAAACAAATTCTTTTAAATCTTTGGATTGGTTAACTTTTTAAATGACTTATCTACAGCGCTGTATTTAGATTATAATGTTATTAAGCTTTGTTTTTTTTTGTTTAATTTCTTTATACTCATACACAACACAATTCAATTTAACACTCACATTTAGTGTCGTGTGGTCACAAGCACACTCTCTTAGCATAACTTTTCTAATCTAGTCTGCACTTGCTTTTAAATTTTTTTTGCAAGAATATAGGGTTTGGAAGTCGGATGTCGGATATGTTAGTATAAAATCCAAGTACATATTTGAACTCGTTAACAACTTCAATTCGAGTACTAATAAGAGACCAAACATGCCCTAAAAAAATGACGCATATGTTAGAGGTTTTAAAACAAATCGGGAAAGCCTCATCAAGGAGGATTTTATTTAAAAATTTTCCATTTTGCATATCACATAGCAGTCTGCTTGACAACAGCTTGGTAATCACTTTTGCAAGTATGCTCTTAAACTATGCAGGGCAAGCACACTTAGAAACTGTGTTATGAATGCTTATTCGACATTCCTTTTATTTCACAAGTGTCAAACGTAATTCGTACAAAGTGTTATAATAGTGATATGTAGAGTGATGCCAATACAACATCCCCTTTTAGATATTTAAGTTAAACAAACGCTTTTAAATTAATATTTAAGTTCTAATAACATGATATAAAATTCATTCAAATGTTAAGTTGTAATTCCATATTTGTTTTCTTAACGAAGTAATAATTAATTCAAAATAAATTCAGATATTTACAAAAGGTCTTTCCAAAGTTTACGAACGATATATTCGTCTTCCCGATCTTGTTACTAAAGCGTCATATGATTCTCGCCTCGCCGCTTGGATCTGATCACTAGCTTCCGTTTCCAATGGCAGGTGTTCATCTTCTGTACATATCCTTGTCTTTTCGCCTGAATCTAAATCCGGTAAGTCGCTCAGGATGCCTTCTAAACTTAGATTAGTGTTCGAATTTGGCTGTAACGAATCTAAATAAGATGCTTTAATAAGGTGGAATCTATTTCTACGAATAATACGTTTATTGGTTTCAATTAGATATGATCTACGCTGAACTTTTTTAATAACCTTCCCATGTCGTCTGAGGTCAACAATCCATACAAAATCTCCTGTATGCAGCTCACTCAGTTCCTTTACCCTATGTCTTTTGTCATAATTTTCCTTATAGCCGCTCCTGTATACAGCCTCCTTATTGTTCAAGTTTTTGAGATTTGGTTTTTCCGTTACGTTTACATTCGGTATGGTGTCTCGTAGTCTCCTTCCGAAACTAAGTTCTGCTGGACTGAAACCATTTAAGCGCGATGTATTTCTATATGCTAACAATGCCAGTTCAAACTTTCCCGTATTTTTTTTTAGTAAGTTTTTAGCTATTTTTACGCTAGCTTCTGCAGCACCATTTGCCTGGTGGTATTGGGGACTGCTAGTAACGATTTTAAATGACCACTCTGCTGCAAACTGCCGAAACTCCGATGATTCTAAGTTTTGAAATTGTGTACCGCTGTCGGTGTAGATAAATTGTGGTATCCCATGACGACTGAAAGTTGTTTTGCATATTTGTATGATGTCTCCCATCCGCATCCGTTTTAACTCCTCTACTTCAAAATATCGCGAAAAACAGTCACTTATTACGATGTACCATTTATTTGCAAATTTAAATAAATCCATGGCAACCTTCTGCCAAGGATAATCCGGAAATTCGGACGTTATTAATGGTTCGTGTTTATTCTTCGCATGCTGAACGCATGCTGGGCAATTTTTAATTTTTTCCCCGATTTCCTGTGAGATTCCTGGCCACCACATAGTCCTTTGTGCCCGTAATCTCGTTTTCGTTATACCCAAGTGCCCCTCATGTAGCTTTGCTAGCATGATACCTCTTAGGTTTTTGGGAATTATCATCCTGTTCCTCCGTAAAATCAGATTGTCTATAATAGACATCTCATTCATGACTGAGTGATAAGGTCTCATCTCAGCTTTTAACGTTTTCCGTGACGGCCAGCCCCTGTTGATGTACTGCCTGAGTTCTTGGCATTCTGTGTCTGCTAATTGCGCCTTAATGATATTTGTGATGTTTTCATCCTTCGTATAAATATTTTTTAAAGATATTTGATGAATGTATGCATCTATTTCTTCCTCTATTTCATCGTTGATTGCCTTACACTTAATGGGCGTTCTAGACAAATGATCGGCAACAACTAAATTTTTCCCTGGTATATACGTTATTGAGAAATCGTACCTCATCATCCTCATACGTATTCGTTGCAATCGCGGTGATAGGTCATCTAAGCTCTTCGTTTTTAAAACTTGAAGAAGAGGCTTATGGTCAGTTTCCACTGAGAAATGCCTCCCTAACAAATAGTTCCTAAATTTTTCACATGCCCATGCAATGGCTAAAGCTTCTCTTTCAATATTAGCATAATTCTTTTCCGCTGGTGTTAACGTTCGTGAAATATATGAAACTGGATATGAATTTCCTTCATGCCTCTGCAAAAGTACAGCTCCTAAACCTAGCATTGATGCATCGCAAGAAACTGTCGTTTCCCTTGTAGGGTCATACATCTTTAAGTTTGGTGGTGATGTGAGAAGATTTTTAATTTCTTTGAACGCCTTATCTTGGACGTCCCCCCAAATGAATGCACTTTTCTTGCAGAGCAAACTTGTAATGGGTTCGAGAATCGAGGATTTGTTTGGGATATACTTTCCAATAAAATTTACCATTCCCAAGAACCTCTGCACTTCCGTAGGATTTGTCGGAGCTTGCATTTCCACAATTGCATTTATCTTCTCCTCATCAAGCCTAATTTCACCTGCGGTGATTGTGTGACCCAAATACGTTATCTTTGTTTTACCAAACTCCGATTTGTTTTTGCTGAGTGTCATTCCTGACTCTCGTATTTTCCTGAGTACAGCTTCTACACATTGATCATGGTCAGTGATAGTTTCTCCCCATATAAGAACGTCATCCATATGCACTATGCAATTCCTCATTCCCGCTAAAAGTTGTGTCATTTTCCTTTGGAAGAATTCTGGGGCCGATGTTATGCCGAATGGAAGTCTCAAAAATTTATATCTACCAAATGGCGTAAGGAAGGTTGTCAAATTTTGCGATTCCTTAGATAAAGGGATTTGCCAAAATCCGCTGTTTGCATCCAGCTTTGTAAAAAACTTTGCACCCGATAATTGTGCTAACGAGTAATCTATCCCCGGGATCGGATGTATCTGCCTTTTTACCCATTTGTTGAGTTTACTTAGATCAACGCAAATTCTGATACCCTGTTTCTTCGGTACGATAACCATAGGCGCACACCACTCTGAGGCTTCCTCAACCGGCGCTATTACCCCCTCTCTCTCCATTTTATTTAACTCCTTCTGAACCTCTTCTCTAAGATGTACAGGTATTATTCGTGGAGTGGATATCGCGTATGGTTCAGCCTTTGGCTTTAGGTCGATTACATACTTTTCTTTAAATTTCCCCAGTCCACCGAAAACTTCCTCAAATTCCTGCGCCCAATTCCTCGAAGAAACTTCAAATAATTTTTTGACCAAACCCAGTTTCTCTATTCCTGTTTTTCCCAGTAGTGGCATAATCTTATCCTTTGTAATATACACCACCTCATCCACGTCTGTTTGTCCATATTGCAAACAAACATTAGCTTTTCCTATTACATCAATTTTCTGTCCCACTCCGTATAGTTTTGTTTCCGTTTTCTCGACACACATATTTCTCAAGTCTGCTACTGCTGACCAGGGTACTAATGTGACGTCTGCCCCTGTGTCGACTTTAAATGTAATCTTTTTTTTGTTTAGTCACAAATCCACAGACCACTTATCAGTCACCATGCCAACAAAGTATTCGTGTTCTTCCTCTCTGCCTGCATTGTCTCTACTTCCCCCCTCTCTAACTTCACAGACTCCTCTTGTCCTACATACTCTTGCGTAATGCCCGGACTTATTGCATTTTTTGCAAACTGTACTTTTCGCTGGACACTTATCATAGCTGTGTCGTTCGTACCCACATCGCATGCACTTATCGGTTCCTGCCTCACTTCTTTGATGTCTCTGTTTTGTTTTGTCCCCCACTTTTTTCTGTTTATCAAATCTACGTTTTTGATCTCCCGCTCGATCGATTTTGTAAATATGTGATGCTGGTGTTAGTTGGAGATCTTTCTTTTGTCGGTGCAGCTCTTCTACCTGTCGGAGTGAATTAATTGCCTTTTCTAATGTGAGACTCGGGTCAAGTTGTAGCCTATCGCTTAAACTTTCGTCTCGCATACCTACGACTAGAGTTAATAATATCATATCATCTGAAAGAGTGCCCCAATCACAGTGTTTTGCTAATCCATATAAAGCTGTAACGAATTCTTCGCCCGATTCATCGCCTTGTTTTCTTTTAAGAAATTTAGTTCGTTCGTAGATTATATTTCGTTTTGGTATAAAGTATTCTTCTAATTTGTTTATACATGCATTATATGTTTCGGGTTGTGGTTTAAAAGATGCGTAAATTTCCTCGGCTTTTTCGCCCATATGAGGATATTTACCTGTGTCTTCTCGGCCGCCTCGTGTAGTCCATTTCCAATGCGATATCTCTCAAATCTCTTGATCCATTTTTCCCATTCAGATGGTATAAATGAAAATTCTTCTGGTGCCGAAAGTGCCAATTGGGCCTGCATTTTGGAGATTCTGGGTGGTGTTGGAGGTGGGATGGGTGGTAATACTGTCGTTTTAAGTCTAGCTGAGGTGGTCGCTTGTTCTTCCTTCGATTCCTCGGTCATTTCATTTCATGCAATTACACGTGTTTTGTAATTTTTTTTGTTTTTCCTGGTTATACTTTAATTACCTTTTCTGTTTCTCCTTGTTTTTTTTTTTTTTCTTCTTTTTATATGTTTGGATAATTTGCCTTTCTCTTTTTTTTTTTTTTTTTTACTTTTTCTTAAATTTTTTCCCTTTTTTTTTCCAATAATTTTCCCGCTGCCACCATGTGTTATGAATGCTTATTCGACATTCCTTTTATTTCACAAGTGTCAAACGTAATTCGTACAAAGTGTTATAATAGTGATATGTAGAGTGATGCCAATACAACAGAAACTAGCTTTATGGAGACATACGACATACCTAATTGTAGATGACTTTTACTTTACAAAAGTAACACCTATCTGCAGACATGACTGGACGTTGCTTTCTACTCGTTCTTAGATCGTTTTGCCAGGTTTGTCGACTAATATAGATAGTATAGTAGCCCACCGGTGGAAGTCACTCAAAAAGTCTTGGTTTCCACAGACAGAGCTATGAAAGTAAACCACTAGTCACTATTTCATGCAGGCAGATGTGTATAAATTAACGAAAAAATGTCAATAGGTATCCAAAATATAAAAGTTACCAAAGTTATCGGCAACTTTTCACCTGGTCAACCTGAAAACAGACCGTATATCTGGGGCCACAGCTAGCAGCCTTTTTGAAGCCAATAAAAAGGTGTTGCGGGTCTGAATATTGTATAGGTAGATGTGTCGTGATAATTTGCACTTAATAACACATTTGGTTGTATCAAACATCAAGACCCGCAATTCAATTAGCACATGATGCTATTAGCTTTAGTACGACAAAAATCCTTTCCCGCTTTCGGCCATGAAATGTAGTCGGCTCCCACCTTATCCTTCTAACCTCGTAATACCCGCGCAAAGACAAAATCTAAATGATCCATTCAAATGTCAACACAAAAGCGGATACCCCCCGCCATTCACCTTACACACAGACTGCTACTTACTTAATACCACCGCACTCCATCACATCGAGTCCTTCGTCGTTGTACATGCATACATACCAATGAATGTACAATTGCGCGCGGATATAACGACCACTACAGCAATTAACAGAAACAGCAGTAAAAACTCCAATTGTGAACGGCGAAAACAAACATGTAATTGCAAACAAAAATGAAAATTAACTCCTTAATGTGATCCCTGAACAAAATACTCCCCGAAAGGGAGGAGGAGGAATACATTTTAATTGCGTTTTTCTTCTCCATAAATCCATTTTATGCAGAACCTTCGCTGTAACTGGCTTTGTACAGTAATTTAAATGAATTATGAAATTCATAGAGAAAGTTCCCCTTTTTGTCCATTTCGTCCTTGTCGAAGAAGAAAACTCATTAACATTTGCAGGGACTTTTAGCCTTTTTCTCATAATTTTGCATTTCCTTGTGTAGTAGTATATTTCGTTCTTCTCTATTGGAAACATTTTCTTATTACGAAAAGGATAAGGTCTCCTTTTCTTAATCAGAATTTCATTTGAATACAAGGTAATGAACAGTTTTGCACCGGTGCGAGGGATGGCCTCAAATTACCAAAGAATTACGAGTGCCTGTCGCCATCACCTGCGTAAAAAAAGGGAGCAAGCGATTTGAGATGAATAAAGGACTTGCAGTTACCTGCAATTGCAAACGAAAATAACGTTACATGATGCTAGAGCAGATGGAGATTTTACGATATTTGATTTTATCAACAATACGCACGAGACATGCATAGGCATCCGCATATATGCATGGCTTAGGTAATATAAATTTCGCCATTAAATAATCCTTAAGTGGTAGGTTACTTTTGGCAAACGACAGTAGTTTGTTGAGCAACAGTAAGTACTGGTATCAGTTGTCCACCTTTTCGAGTTGCATACATGGTTCGATTTTGATTTGTCGGCACTCCCTTTCGAATTCCGTAGTGCCTACTCAGGTGCTCAAGGAGTACACAATACGAGTGTATTGGAAAATTTTAATGGCAGACATAATTTGATAAGTATCATCGATAATATCATGTATTGGTAGCAATTGCTTTCACTCGAAATAAATGTCAACTCCAACTATTGACATGTCACTTAGAAAAGAATCACCAGCTAAATTCCAGTTTTATCAGTGAAGATGATGACTAACATCACCTGCCACGTTTTCGATAACCTAAACAATTACATCACTGTAGCCTTACCATACAGAAATGAACTAGTGAGAGAATTCAACCAATAAAAGTTTTCTTAAAAAATTCAGCATAAAACTCCACTAAATTGTTAAAATTAGTTTAAATTTAACTACCCGACAGACGACTTTTGTCTTTGAACATAATAATTGAATTCAAAATTAGATATACAAAATTTAATTGTAAACTTTTTGTTATTATTTTGAAATAAAAACATTTTACTACTACTACTACTACTAACAATTTAGGGAATATTTAATATAAGATTTTGTTTATACAATGTAAATAGTTTAAGTTAAGTTTGTGATAAAAATTTGTCCTTTTCTTATTGTTTACTGAACTGTGTGGTTTTCTTTGTTCTCTTATAAGATATTTTATAAGATTTGTTATAAAATTAATTCTTTTTAATTTCTACAAAGATAGATATATAGAAGAATGAAAAAATAAAACCCATATATCTTACAGCGATCTAAGAAACCACATTCTAAAATCAATCGCGGTGCTGTATTAAAACAAGCAGTTTAAGCTTACTAAAAACAACCTTAAAACTAGGTTTTTGCTCAGAAAAAATCATTGTTAAACAGTAGTTATTTAAGTAAGAATATTAAGCTAACTAAAAATGAGCTGAAAAAAGGATTTTTGTACTTGGGATAAAAGATGTATATGCTGTCAATGAGAAAGGGCTCTGAACATCGGCGAATCGGACAAAACGTCACGATGGACAGATACAACTTCGAAGTAGTTAAAGACTTTGTATACCTGGGCTCCACTATCACTTCGCAAAATGACATCGGCGCAGAGATCAAGCAAAGAATCACTCTTGCCAATCGCTGTTTCCTCGGGCTAAAAAGGCATCTAAGAAGTAAAGCCATCTCTCATAGAACTAAGGAGGTATTATATAAGACCTTAATCATCCCAGTCCTGCTGTATGGTGCAGATGCATGGACTTTGTCAAAAGCGGTCGAAAACCTTCTGGCATGCTTTGAGAGAAAGATTCTTCGAGAGATAATAGGTGCAGTTTGTGACGATGGAGTGTGGAGAAGAAGATTCAACGACGAAATATTAAGTTGAGGCCGTGGTCCACCCCGGACTGTAAGCGCCACCAAAAGTAAAGTAAAGTAAGTACTTGGGATAAGATTTTCTGAGTTTAACAGAATTTCGTCAGCGAATACTTAGTTACTTACTAAGGTACAATTTGGGATGTACCAGGGATTCAACCATCAAGCCTCTCCAGTTAGCCCGATCCTTATAGCTAACTGCCTCCAGTTGCGCACTCCAAGTTGGTTGAGGTCCAACTAACTCCAAGTTGCAAGCCACATTAGGCATGTCGTTCCTCTACTGCGTTAACCCTCCGGGATGTAATCGAATACTCTGGGGCCGGATCAGTGATGTCCATTCGCTACACTTGTACTAGCCATCTCAAACGTCCAGTGCGCAGTTTTTGTTTTTGACTTAATCGTCTCCTCCATAATTCGTCGAAACGGGACCGAAGGTAAGGTTAGGTTAGTGGGCTGGCTGGAAATACTCCGTGCCACACTCAGGTCCCATTGTGACTGACCCATTGTGATGCCCATTGGGGGGAAAGAGCTTGTCCCTTATAAAATTTGACCCTGTCGATAAGTGTTGTAATTAATTACTTAGTACTGTGCTGTTACATACAAACCATACTGTGGATTTAAGGAATCCCATTTGTCTAGGTCTTGAAAAATGTGTCTCCCTAGGAATCTGTTCCTGATGTGCTGTAGACTTGGGTAGTGGTGTAGGAAGTGGGTAGTGTCCTCTAGAGCTTCCTCATCACCGCAGGCTCTATAAAGTTCTCTTTCCGTCAGGCGCATTTTCTTCATATGCCCCGTTATGATACTTATGATAGTGGAAAGGGATTTCCTATCCTTCCGTATGAGACTCTCGATTCTGGCTTCATTGAAGGTCAACGCGGCCAAATATCTTACGAAGAATTTTTCTGTCAAAACGACCAAGGATAACTTCATCTGTTTTTGAAAGAGTCCATGATAGGACTAGGATTATTAAGGTTTTATATATATTTCATTAGTTGTTTAGGAAGTGGCCATAGTTGCTCAGCCCAAAGAAACAGCGATTGGCAAGAGTTTTTCTTGCTTTGTTTTCCATTGAGATATCGTTTACAGATGTGTTAGCAGCGCCGAAGTAGACAAAGTCCCTTACTACCTCAAAGTTATAGCTGTCTTTCATGACGTTCTGTCCCATTAGTCGATTTTGTGTGTCCCTTCTTGTTGACAGCAAAGATTTTGCCTTGCCATAATTCGATACTTTACCCATTTTTGCCGCTTTTGTACTGATACTTGCAAACGTACCAGTGACAGCTCGTTGCTTTACTTTTTCTGGCATCAACGGTCTCGGTTAGGTCATTACCGACCTCCACGGGTTAAGAGGTTTTTTTAGTGAGTAGTGGGACGGAAGTCTCACACTACTTGAAACAGAGCGGGACTGTTTCTCGTGCGCATTAGCGTTTTTCCTCACCCCCTTGTCAAAAAAAAATAAAAAATTACCGACCTGATGCAGCAGCGAGCCTTCTTCATAGCCATCCTACACAAACGCATGAGTTTTGCTCCAGCTCGTCTCTATAGATGGTGTCTAGCATATGACTTCTTGGGCTTCTTCCAGGACCTGCCTAAGTGCGTGAATATTTGACCGGTTGTGCACTTTCCTGGCCTAAAACCACACTGAAAGGGGTCAAATAAGTTGTTGACAAAAGATATCAGGCGTTCACACAATGTGGCAGAGAAGATCTTGTATGCGATGTTCAGGAGACTGATTCCTCTGAAGTTGGCACATTTGAGGGGTCTACTTTCATGAGGACCGTCAACGAATAGGCTTGAAATATCACTGATAGTCTTGATTTTTTCTGAGTCACGAAAAGCTTTTACCTTTTACTCAGGTTGGTATAGTAATAAAAAAAATGTATAACTAATCTGGCCTCTTCCCTTGCTGCCCTTGTTCGACTGCCATCTTTTCGCAGACTGTTCATCGGCAAAGACGACACTTTCAGGCAGAATGATCCATTCATTTACTCGACGATAAAAGCCAAGACATCCAAAGTGAGGCTATAGCAATATCCAAAGGTGAAGAAGTCTGCGCCACTTGCTCTTTCACAAAAAAAAAAAAAAACAAGATTAATGAGATCCGTCATAAGCACACTAGTGGGTGTGATCACGGGGCACTGCATAATAGGTAGACATGGCCTCAGGCTAGGTCTTCCCGCTAATGACTTCTGCAGAAGTTGTATGGACGAGGAGGAGGAAGAGTCCATTCTTCACCTCCTATGCACATGCCTTGCTCTTTCTACTCGAATAAGATTACATCTCGGAGAATACTTCTTTGTCAATCTCGGTGAACTTGATATTATTAATATCAATTGCCTCCGCCGCTTTACTTTGAGCTCCTGTTGGTCCAACCGGTAGTTTGAGATCATTAGATCATGTGGTGTCACAATGGGACAACTCTGGCCTAACTGTGGCTGCACTTGCGTGTAGCTGTCACTATAACCTTACCTAACCTAACCTCCTCTTGGCCGTACCGTGTGAACGCAAACCATTTGTCAGCAAACTAATTAGTTCTTACCAGGTTCCGGCCCAGTAACTCTATACCCAAAAAACCGAGAAGTCCAAATCGATACTCGCCATCGATTTTATTGCCATATACGACGGCATTTACTCATAGGGACGAGCTTTACAGAGCCATGTCTCTTTTGACTCGTTTTTTTATGCGTTTTTGGACGGTTTTTTTGGGGGCTTTCGGTATAAACTTGCCAGACTGTAGGTACCGAATTAGGTAGTTAGAAACTTTGTCTACAGTCTACCTCGGCTCTTGTTATCTCTGCTTCTTTGATCTATAAAAACGCAACGTATTAGTAAGGCCTTCTCGAAAAACAGTGAGAACAATCACAATCTAAGACCCCCAAAAGCGGATGAAAGTCTCCTTGGTCACAATATTTCTTGACTGATTTCCTATATCCAGTAAGTCGATGGGCGAAGCTATTCCCATTGGATATTCCTGCAGCATAATTTGCCCATCTATACAGCAGTCTGACTTCTGACAGTGCAGACTTAAAAAAGATTATTATTTGGGGGTATGTACAGGACACATATTATTCAAACAAATCTCAGTTGAATCAAGCAAATGTGTGTTGCCATAGAGACCACTCTATTCTCCATTAGGCCACTCTCCACCAATCTGACAGTAAAACTAAATTTTTACTTACTTTCCAAGTTTTTCACTCAAGACTCAACCACTCTAGTTGGGTTGCACAAATTTCGTCGTAAAAGTCGCGTCACATACATTATGTAAGGCCGACGCTTAAACACGTCACTTTCAACAATAAAATGACAATTCGATGACATTCGTGGATGCCGTTTCCCACTTTGACACCCACCCTGACGGCTTTATGATGTGTCTTACGTCTTACCCCATCGACAAGTACCTATGCCACCAAAAAGATAATGTAAACTCATCTGCCGTGTGCGTGTCATCCCATTCCTGGTGCTGGCGGGGACTTATGTGACTGCGGCGTTTCTTGCATTACGGCCGTGTCGCGAGGCCGTTCTTTTTTACAATTTGAAAGCATTTTGTTGTATTTCGCTGATTCAACGTAGCAATAACAGTCGTTTACGCACCTACAAGAAAAAATCCATTCGAATGTCCTTTCCATGCTTGTTTTGATGACGCAGTCAGAGGGGGCGGGGAAAGAAAATCAGCTATGACTACCAATTAATTCCGTTTAACTCATTCCACTCGGTGTCAGCCGCGTGTGTAGCAGTCACTTGCAAGCAATAAACAAAAATGTCATCGGAAAGTGAAAATAAAAACAAAAGTCCTCCAGGCAAGAGCAAAAACATCCCCCCACTTTGGAGTGACGGCCAGCCTGTGGAACAAACATATCACACAAGAGATTCGCACACACTCCAAGTCCAAGTTTGTATGGTTTGCGAAGAGTTGGGTTGGTGGGCGCGTCCGTCAGCATACCCCGGGTACTGTAGGCTCTACTCGACTTTGCCAAACTCAACTGTAGACAGAGCTGGGGGCATCCCTAATGAGAAATTAACAACTTAATTAATTTCATTGCAATATATCTTTTAAGGATGATCTTTATTAGGTCCTGTTTGGTCATTAGATTTATTTGCACATATGTGGGTAAGGCCGAGGACGCGTACACCAACTTTTTCGTTTTTGTTTTCTTTTGTCGGCTGTTTTTGTTTTTTCTTTGTCCATCGGTAGAGAGAGTGTTCAGTCCTTAATTTTTGCAAGTAGCTCTCGTCGTTGGTAAGGGGAGTCGGGGAATGCGGGATCACAAATGAGAAAACAAAACAAAAGGACGAGCATTCTACACCTACAAGTTTTACCATTCATTTAATCACTATAATCTCTCTAAATTGCCATGCGAATTCAACATGTTCCTATCGGGGTACATTTGCCGTAATCGACACAAGATGGGAACTGGATTTAATAGGCTCACTAAATTCGAACTGTCCTCGATAGGCCAGGAAGAGGCAGGCGGGATGATACATGGACATGGCCAGGTGAGAAAATATAGTCTATTGACGTTTTTAACTTTCTCGCATTACGTAGTAAGAGAAAGGTATTGTAATCGTAGAAAAAATCGAACTCGAGATTTTAATCAAATCTGACATTACGATGATAGAGGAACTCGAAAAAGTGGGTCTCGCAATTCTGTCCGTCTGTCCGTCTGTCCGTCTGTCCGTCTGTCCGTCTGTCCGTCCTTCCCGAGCTCTACAGCGCAAACGGCTGGACGGATTTCTTTCAAACTTCGGATTTGGAGTTGGTGGGCTTACAATTCGGGGCCACTTTTTTTTTTGCACGATAAGTGTTGCCGTTCTAACGGTATTCAGCAATTTTGAGTTTTTCGAAAACGGCTCTAACGATTTCAACCAAAATTGTTATTTAGGCTTAAGTGGGTGTAACTAAGATGGCTGCATACTCAGTTTTTCGCAGAAAAATCGAATAACGGTAATTTTGAAAATTGGTCATATCTCAAAAACGGTCAAAACTATTTCGACAAAAATTCATATATAAGGTAATATGGTCATTCCCAACATGATGGCAAACTCAGTTTTTCCCTAAATTATCGTTCAACGGACTTTTTTTGAAAAATGTCGTTTCTTAAGACTTTATTTAATTATGGCTTACTTGAAAACGGCTTTAACGATTTTGACCAAAATGTATACCTGCGCTATGCTACATGGGGTTAACATGGCTGCATATCCAGTTTTTGGCTATAAAGTCGAATAACGGTACTTTTGAAAAGTGGCCTTACCTCAAAAACGGTCAATACGATTGCAACAAAAATTAATTTTGTATGTAATATGGTCATTCCTAACATGATAGCAAACTCAGTTTTTCTCTTAACTGTCTATGATGGATTTTTGAAAAAAAGGCATATTTTGAGAATATGATTTCCTTTTTTTACCTACATGAAAACGGCTAAAGCGATTTTGACCAAAATGCATACTTGGAGTAAAATTGACGTTTTCAACATTATTGTGTCCTTCATTTTCGATTTTAACCTCCGGAAACGCTGATTTTGAAAACTGCTGAAATCTCGAAAACGCGATTTTGGATTGGGATAAAACTTTAAAAACCACGTAATACTAACATCCTGAACAATACCCTATACTCAGTTTTTAGTTAAATAGTTGAGCAAGATTATTTTTCGAACTCAACATTGAAAAATTTGTTACTATTTTGTACGCATAATTTTCCGAAATCAGCTTTAAAGATGTTGACTAAAATACTTATTTACGATAACATAAGTATTCTTAATAAAACCCTGTACTTAGTTTTTCTTAGAGAACTGCAAATAATGCCGTCTTATAAACATTCCCGCACTACCAGTTAAAATGTAATCACAACTACTAGAAACTCCTTTTTAGCAAATATTTCCCACTTCTTTTTTGTTAACCATATTAATTTTAACCCTTAAAATAATTTAAACCAATTGGAGTCTGCACTATCAGAAACCCGCACTTTATTTACCTGCAAACACGTGTAAATTCAAAAACCAATCTCTGAATTCTTACATCACAAACCCTACTTCGAGTCATAGCCACCTACCAGCATCACAAATTTGAAGAATCTTGTTTTATAGCCTTTAAGCAATAATAAAAGAAAAATAAACCAACCAAACTGATGATATGAACGAGAAAGTTTCGTGCGATCCAATCGTGCACTTTATTTGATGTGTTTTTTGACTCGTTTAACGACGCCTGTTTGGACTCGTTTTTTGATGTTTTTTTATGCAACTTTTGACGCATTTTTAAAGTTTTTTTTAGCATTTTCTGATGGGAGTGTGGATTTTTTTTATGTGTTTTTGACAAAATCTTGGACGATTTGGAAGCTTTTTTAATGTGTTTTTAATGCGTTTTGGACGCGTTTGTGGATGCATTTTTGATTCATTTTTCGGTGAGTTTTTTTAATGCGTTTTCCTATGTATTTTTCGACGGGTTTTTTGACGCTTGACGCGTTCTTCGAGGCATTGTCTGAGGCGTTTTTAGATGTGTTTTCTAAAGCGTACTTTGATGCGTTTTTTGTCACGTTTTAATAAGCGTTCTCTGAGGTTTTTTTCGTTTGTTATTTGGCGAGTTTTTTTGCGTCTTTGATACATTTTCTTCTCTTTCTAATGCGTTTTCTTTTGCGTTTTTGGACGCGCTGCTTGTGCCTTTTCTGATGCAATTTTCGGGGGATTTTTGTACGGGTTAGGTGTGTTTGCAGATGTTTTTTCCTTCTTTTTTTTTGATGCGATTTTGTGAGCCCATGAGTGCATTTTCCGACGCGGTTTTTGATTTTTTGATACGTTTTCTAATACATATGGTAATGGTGTAGTGAGTAGAGTCATTGCTTGTGACCCGGTCGGCTCAGGTTCGAGTCCCACCGGGGGACAGCAGTACTCGGCCACCCAAAAATATAAGAGAAACGAATAATATCAGAGTTTCTCCCCCACTACACCAATAAAAAAAGAAAAAAGACGAAAAGAGACCCGAAATTGGTGGTCTGATTCGAATATCTCTCTCTTTCTTTATTATTAATACATATTTTGACAGATTATTAGATAGATTTTCAGACGCTTTTTTGAAGCTCTTTCCAACTCATTCTTTTAATGCGTTTTCTGAAGCATTTTTCGGCTCATTTTTGAGCACTGCTTCATTTTATTGCGATCTTAGACGCATTTTCTGATACATTTTTTGAGGCGACTTTTGATGAGTTTTCTGATGCGTTCTTTGACGCGTTTTTGATTGCGCTCTTTGGCGTGTTTTTTGAAGCATTTTTGGACTGCCACCCACCGAAGTAGTTAGTCCAACTTATCAGTTATTCGTATGTCAATAATTGCTTGCTCAGAGCTAAGTACGAATTCGAAGTACAAATTCACAAGTTCTGTTTCCAGTCTAGTCCTTGGAAAGGAGATCATCAATTTACCGTAATACGACTGCCTTAATACAAATTCCTAAGTGGGTAGGAATGGTTTTTCATAAGCACACTATTGCACATGAAAAGGGGGAACCAAAAAAACCAACCAAAACAGTGAAGAATCAAATTCCATTGAACGTCAATCCGAATACGGAAAAAGGATATCCTCATTGTAAATCCTTCTTTAGCCATCAAATCAATCAGAAATCCTTCAGTGCAAATATGTGCAACTAAAATACACAATAAGTGTAGTGTTGCTGTCGAAGGGAATAGAAATGCGGTGGCCAGGTGAAATGAATTACGATCCTTCGCCCGGCCTACGCGATTTCCCGCTGGCACATATTATGGCATGAAATGACACAATTTCACTTTTCTCCCTCACTGCAATCCTTTGTGCTCCTATTGGGATTTCTTCCTTTATCTCATTGTTTGTGCCAAGGGATCTGTTCTGTTATGAAGGACACCCGCTACCTGATTGGGTGTTTTGATGATGCGCGCGCTTTTTTCCTCGTTTGTATCTTCTCCACAAATTGTCCCATAACTGTTTCGGCTTCAATTCATACCAGGACAATAACGGTGAATACACATTTATTTATGTTTATGTGCATTTACGGTTTTGTATCCCTTTTTGGGTTGTGTAATCTTGAATCAGTCTTGAATGGATGTACCTACCATTATGTGCATTGGCATTATTGTCCTTGAATTTTTGTACTTATTTGTATTTCCTTTTGAAAAAAGTGTCTACGTCCTTGAAGAAAGGATAGCACTTCGATGGTTATGGCGAGTATTCACTAAGTATATAAAATACCAAACCCCCAAGAGAACATTTAATTTTTTAGAAAAGGACCTCCATCCGCTCGGTAACGAAGAATGAGATGGAGATCCTTTACTGCGAAAGATCAATCGAAAATATCATTTCACATAAATTATCCTTCAATAAACAGCAAATCCTTCTATTTGTGGATAGGTAACCTCACAATGGCATAAGTGTGTCGTGTTTTGCTTTAATCCTTTCTTCCGATTTCCTATTGAGACTTTTTCTCTTTTTTTTTTGTCAGAAGACAGAAATACGTAGGAACATAAATGGAACGTAAAAAGGATAACGATTAATCCCTTAAAAAAGTAAACTTTGCTGTAAGGAACAATTTTCGTTTTGACACTGCTAAAAGAGGCGATATACGTGAGCCTTTTCTTGAACACATACAATACTCCTGTCCTATCCCTTTAGTAGATTTTGTGAAATCCTTTTTGGCAACACAAAAATATAATTCTTTTTGTATGGGTTTTAATTTGCTTGAGTTAAATACAAGAGAACGAAATCGGTACAATTGTTTGTGGTTATTGAGGGGCTAACTATGCGGAACAGACAGTTCGGAAATGCTGTCGGATTTGTGTCAGCCTGCAAGGAGTCATGCAACTGTTTTGTAATAAAATGACAGTAGGTCACATCAAAAACTTAAAACGTAGTGGGCGAACATCTTTGTCCAATTTGGACTTTGGTTGCATTTAGTTATACCTATAAAGGGTACTCTTATTTTTAGGCCAAAGGAAATGGACTTGGAGTTTTTTGCCAAGTCCGAACGGCTGAACTGAGAAGCTTTCTCACAACGTTTGTGCGCTCTTTGGAGTTGAATGTGAGACCACTTGCTTAGTAGGCCACCACCTTCAGCCCTCAAGACGTTTGAATGGACCCGGTGACTAAAATACGTAAATATCTGCATTGGTGTTTGTCAGCAATCAGGGCTTTGAGATCTTTTCTGCAGAACTTCTCGCAAAGTTCGTCGTTTTCCAACTTTGCACAGCTGGCAAACTGCATAGGTACCTCGCAATCCGCAGCAGACGATGTTAAACAGGAAGAGGAGAGTATAGTACATACAAGAGGTAGAAGAGGTTCGGGAATGTATACCTTTCTGGTCTCGGCGTTTTTAGGGCGCTTTAGGGTGAATTATGGCATCCGAGAACCAAGTCACGGAACCGCTACACAAAAATATCAAAATCGAAAACTGATGCATATTAGTGCATTGGAAAAACGTAAACGTCATCAGATGGATGTGTTCCAAGTGGGTGCAACCATAACCATGTGAGGAGCCGCAAACCTTTCTAAATATTGTAGTTCCATTTCCACCTTGCCTTGTACAAGAATTTATGCTGACGCACCAGAGATAGCCCTACACTCTCAGTATTTTGCACCCCTAAACCTTTCAAAAAATACACTAGTTTTGAATTTAGGCGAACATTACTCAAATGCATGAAATTATTGATTACTGTGTGTGGCCCCGTGATTCCTCCCGCGTACTTATGTTTAACCTACGTTCTTTAAAAAAAAAATCAACAGAATAAGCCCGAAGGGGACCTTGACCTAGCTTCTTGCAACCATTCGTATTGTGTGAGTTTTATAACTATGAGACGATTTCATTAGCAACAACCTGTAAATGTAAACCTATTTTATTTAAAAATATTTTTAGTAATGTCGTTTTCTATTGTGAAAGACCTTTTTTTAAATTCAGAGTAGTTTTTCTTTTCTAAAATTCAGCTGTTGTTAGATAATTTTCATGTGAGATTTACACATACGTTCGGCAAAACATTTAATATTTATTAAACTTTGGAAAGTTGAAAAGTTTTCAAAAATAAAGAACAATTTACATTTTATAAACACAATTACAAAATTTGGTACTTTTAAATTAAGCACTATCACGAACACAAAACACGAGCAAAATCTGAAAGTCCCAATGGAATAGATATCATATAATTTAAGTAGGTTAGACGTTATTTAACTGCTTAGACCGGCAAAGTTCCTACTTCTATATTGTACATAGAATTTATTCAAAAACGTCCAGATATTTGGTAACTTTTAACTTGGTTTGGTAACATTTTTTCCAATGTTTGAAATTTTTTTCGAGTATCGCTGACCAAAATTATTGCCAGACATGATACAAATATGTACTTCTAAAACCCGATTGAATCTTAAACTACACCGACAGTAGCATCTTGTAGTGCAAGCAGCTTGCCAGGTTCTTCAATACTTTCGGAGGAAAGCATATCTAACTAGGTAAAAATCAACTTGGAATAGTTGAAAAAGATCACCAACCAACAGGGACTATCAACAACAAAGATCGTTGGCGGAAACCCCTCCAGTTTCAAAAATGGCGAAGTAGCACAACTCTAACACCAGGCCATCTACTGTCACATCTAAATTCTTCAGCCAAAGTCGGCGCAGTGGCTTAGTGGTAGTGTGTTGGGCTACTAAGCGAGGGGTTCCAGGTTCGAATCCCGAGAGGGCCAAATTACATCTTAAGGTTTTTTTCCACTGCGCCACCTCTCGCGAACGTCTGACAAACATCCGAGAGTAAAACTGTCATGAATGAGCTTCTCAATTAGCCGTTTGGACTCGGCGTAAAATTGTAGATCCCTTCCATTCGTCCCAAAAATTGAAAACCCACACAAAACGAATGGTTGTGAGAAGCTAGGCCTTGGGTCCCATAGACCTGTCGCGCCAAAATATTTATTTTTTATTTATTTAAATTCTCAAGACGCAAGTATTCATAGCTGTAATTAACAATGTCGATGGTCTCATTGCTCCATATAAAAATGTAAATAGGTTCCAGAAAAACTCAGCGAGCTTAGGAGGATAGTTATGTCGAGAAATGTTTGATTCCAACCCTGAAGAAACTACGCAGGAGAGGAATTCCTCGCCTTAGGTGGCATACACATACGCACGTGGAAGCAAACCTCAACCAATTTGGAGTGCGCAATTACCCAATGACAGGACTGTACCGTACATATAAGTTAGTAATGCTCTATTGTCCAGCCAGGAGCAAGTTCTTCGTTATTCCAACTGTGAGACAGGTTGCTCTCTCTGCTTTCGGCAAGTGCAAGAGTTGTAAGCATTGATCAAAGAAAGCATTCTCCCAAAAATCTCCTGCATTTCTCAAAAGTCACCATTCCTCGACAGGATAATCTGGTTATTTGGATACCATTTCTGTGACATATTTCACATTATAATCCACTTAGGTGCCCTAAGACCCTAACCCCTTTCGTGAACGCATCATTATCCACGCATAAACATGTCTAAACGGAACGACATCGCAATTACACAAACAGATGCACTCAAATTTTGTTCCATACAGTGAACAGTGATCCCCGATCTTTTGATTAAGTGATCATGCGCAAACCAAAAATCAGATCCCTTCTTGATGATGGGATGAAGTCTTCTTAAAAAAAATACAACACCATCCGTGAAACCGGAAAACAAACGAGCTATCTGATTAGACGTCTTAGGTCAGGGGAGTAATTCGAAGTAAACACCGCCATCACGTGCTGCGACGATCCTGGGGTTAATGTTTTTTTTTATCTATTTTTTGTTAACATCCTCACAGCAGACGCAATTAACTCGCGCTAGGCACTCGACACTCTTTTTCTTCGAGCCAGCTTTATCTTCAGTCGAATGGGTATCCTTGAAATTAATCTTTCATATAGGGGTTCCCTCAGATGGTGGCAAAGGATGCGATGTAGTTACGAGTACACGAAGAAACTGTTAGGCAACCCGTACGATAACTGGCGCTGAAGGGGTTTCATATTCGTTCAATAACACATGAGTGTGTGTGGTTGTGGTGTAATAACAGTAATAACGGTTTGTTTCATATTTGATTAGATGTTATGCGAGCTCTTAATAGTCTCGAATGTGTGATGCCCGCTATAAAGGGGAACATCGTTTTTTTTTTTACATTTTTTATAAGAATCTTCCTTTTTTCTGTATAAGGAGTACAAGAAGGGGATGAATCCTTAGAAGGGTTGATTTGTCTGTTATTTTTAGTTTCATGTTGTCACCATTTTGTCGGTTTACAGGCTTCTTTTCCACAATTCCGAGGGAAATTGTGGAAAACGTTGTATTAATCTGTGTCGCGTGTTGAGCGGTAAGTGGCGGTTACATGATATGTTGGATTAAATAGAAAGGGGTGCCGTGTGTGTTGTCTTGAGGTTTAGTTTATGACGCAGAAGAGCAACATGTATGACCGAGTGTGTCATGTGTGCGGGGGGGTGTTTGATTTATTGCTTGGATCTTGGATGTCATATGTATGCTCGTATGCGTAGCTAATCGCAACTGGTATAGCGTATAGGGGCACTAAGTGGTTGATGGTCGGCTGGTATATACTTGTAGCTTGTTGATTTTGTAGCTTATTTTATGTTAATTGGAATTGGAAAGCATCACTATAAAAATGTGCTTTAGTTCACGGAAACTGTAATTCGCAATCGAACTTGATATCATATGAGTTCAATGGGGGTGGCAATGGTGTAGTGAGATCGAGTCAGGGGATAGTAATACTCGGCCACCCAAACATAAAGAGAAACGCATAATATCTGAGTATTTCTCCCACTATACACACAAAAGGGGTCTCCGATTAGATTACATTGGACCGGGATTGGTCTGAGAGCTCTAGAATTTGAACTCCCCTCTTTTTCGTTTGATCACATGATCTTTCTAGGTGGTCCAACTTACAGCATCATAACCAATCATCTTGCTAGTTGGCTCAAAAGTCCATAATAGATTACCAGCTTTTCAAAATATTCAAAACTATTCTTTTGGTGAGATTTGTCTACTTTTCGGACTACTGGAAAGGACCTAGAATGTTACGCTGATAAATTGAGAAGCATTCGGATGTTTGACAAACGTTCGCAACGGTGTCGCAGTTGAAAAAGAATCCTTAAGTTGAAATTACGTTTCCGCGGGAGTTTCCTAGAAGTTCAGCACTTAACTGCAACAACCTCAACATGACTCTCATATCCGAACCTGCCTCCAGCAACACGTTCACTACTGCATACCACCTTCCTTGGTGTTATAATATATCCTAGTTACAAAGAGTTTTTGTAAATTCGCTCTACTTCTCCTAGTGATAGCTAAAAAAATTCCTTGGCACTCTCTTAAGTGGGTAAATGTCGTTCTACATTTATATCGCTTTAAAATGAGGTCTTCCAACGCCTATCATCGTAAGCAGGAGCGAAAATGCCTTGAAGTACTTGACCAATTAACGCGATTTCACAGCGTAGAACTAGGCAAAGGTTCACTTAGAGTTTCTATAGACAAGGTTGACTATTTAAAGCTATTTAAACAAAAAATGCGATTGCAAAAATTTCTCTTGGTTTAGGTATAGATTCTAAGTCGGCAAACAAAATCGCAGCCGATAATTAAGTCTTTTAACAACCCTGGTGGAACGATCTTGCAACGAACCATATAATCATAAAGTGCTGATCCAAAAATTAAAATGTGTTCGACTCCCCTCTGTTAGATTAGATAGCTTCGTACGAACGAGACCGAACTCAACACTTTAAGATAGGTGGTTGTCTATGAGAGTCTATCTTTGCGACATCAGGTGTTCCGCAAGAAAGTCACATTGTTTTTGCCCTCTTTGTCTTAGTTCGTATTCGAAATTCCACCTGTTTTTTATTCGCTGATGACTTAAAAATTGAATGTATTCAAGCTTCTCCAAGATGATCTTAACAGTCTGGCTACATTTCTATACTTATGTCAAAGACTAACTTGTGCGAGATGCATTAGTCCAATATTTTTAAGTTACCAAATTAATAAAGTGCCTACAGCTTGAAAGAGTACATTACAAAACGACCTTGGAGTATCCACAACTTACCTCATTTAGAATTCTTGGTTTTATTAGGCGTAATAGAAAATAATTCTCTGATCCTTATGCACTGAAGACTCTATATTTGTTTGGTCCGGAATGACTTATTAAGCAATCTTTTATTACTTTTATCTTTTCCAGTGACGGTTACTGCTAGTTTCCTGATTTTCTCATGGTTGATTAGTTTTAGTTTTTAATTCAATAGATACATGATTTTATTTTTAAAAGTTAGTATAGTATTTAGATTTGTTTCACTAGAACAATCCCATAGGGGTATACCACATGTCCACACAGAGGTTTTAGCACTTGCTGATATATAATTAGAGTTAGAGCTAGTTCTCCAATAAGGTTCCTAATATTTTTTTTGGATTTCTTTTTAACATTGTACTTGTACCCATCAATGTAACTTGGACCCTGTTTGGAAATATAAATTTGCACATAAAGCCAAGCAGTCTAAAAAATTCACGTGCACGTATTAAGTTATTTTCTATTAAATTTAGCCCTTCACAATTTATTTGGACTAATTTTCGATAAAGTGGACGCTTCTATTTACTAAAGGAAAATGTGCCCTTTTTGATGTGTGTTAGGTCACTTTTTTGGGCATCTCGGAGGATAATTTCGCCTTGAATGTTTGACTTGAGCTCGTTAACGGTGAGGCTTGCTGTCGTACACTTAGTACTTAGGATAACCCCTCAAAAATAAGTCCTGAGAGGTCAAATTTGGAGATCTGTTTGGCCAATTTTTAAAAGCACTCGTTCATGGAATTTTTGTAGGAAAAAAACTGCATTGTTTAATTTGCAGTGATGCATGGTGAATCTTCTTGTTGACACCATCTACAGTTTTTTCACACATTTGTGGGAATGAGCCAACATCCAACCGAAATCGATTGCCATCGACTGTTTTGCTATTTCTGAAGAAAAAATGGCCCAATGACGGTTATGGCGCAACAAGTCACGTTTTGGTTATATACAATGGTGTTCCATGGATTTCGTGTGAGACCTCCCTTTCCCGAATGCAACAATTTTGCTTGTTAAAGGCGCCAGAAAGTTTGAAATGGATTTCATTGGTCATTAAAATTTGCTTCCAAAAATCTGGTTCGGTGTCAACCATTCGAGCAACTGTCTGCGGTCGTATTTCAAGAGATGTGGCAGTACGCCGAAACATTCTTTGAGTCAATTGCACTTTATATGGAGCGAAATCATCCTTCGAAATGGGCCGCAAGATAGTTTCACTGACGCCAAATTGCTGAGCGCGGTGACGACACGGCATCCGAGGGCTCTCTGCAACACGCTCTTTTGCTGCTTCAACCAGTTCATTGCAACGTCTTGCACGCATATGTGAACAACATGGCGATGATCTCCCACTGTCCCGTGCTCAACAAAATTCGACACCAATCGACGAATAGTGTTGCAAGACGCTGCTTATAAGCCACGACATTGTTGGCGATATACACGTTTAGTTGACATAACTGAATGACTATTTTCAGTCTACAGCGCCACTATTTCAGTGCGTATTATTTCTGTGTGAAGCGTCATTGGTTGAACTATGCTTTGACGTTTCAAAAACTCAAGTCAATCGGTTGATACTAAATTTCAAAGTGATAAAATGTTTACATAAAAATAAAAATAAATATTTTGGCGCAACAGGTCTTTGGGACCCAAGGCCTAGCTTCTCACAACCATTCGTTTTGTGTGGGTTTTCAATTTTTGGGACGAATGGAAGGGATCTACAATTTTACGCCGAGTCCAAACGGCTAATTGAGAAGCTCATTCATGACAGTTTTACTCTCGGATGTTTGTCAGACGTTCGCGAGAGGTGGCGCAGGGGAAAAAAACCTTAAGATGTAATTTGGCTCTTTTGGGACTCGAACCGGGGACCCCTCGCTTAGTAGCTCAACACACTACCACAAAGCCACTGCGCCGACATACCGACGTAAAAGTTCGCGACTTCTGTTATCTATCGTTCAGACGGCTCATCATCACACGGGATCTGCCCCCTGTTAGCATACCTAACACATTTCTATTTATTACTCGCCAAGACATAAATTTGCTAAAAAGTTAATAAAACAAACAACTTAACTACGGCTCCACTTTTCAGTTCTTCGAAATTAAAGAAAGCCTACTTACTTACTTACTTACTTAGGCGGCGCTACAGTCCGGGGTGGACCTGGGCCTCAACCAATACGCCTCTCCAGTTAGCGCGATCTTTGGCTAACTGCCTCCAGTTGCGCACTCCAAGTTGGTTGAGGTCCCCTTCCACTTGTGCGCGCCACCTAAGGCGAGGTCTTCCTCTACTGCGTTGTCCCTCCGGGTTGGAATCGAAGACTCTTCGGGCCGGAGCGTTGGTGTCCATTCGCTCTACATGTCCCAGCCATCTTAGACGACTGATGCGTATTTTTTTGACCAGGGCGATGTCGCTGTACAGCTCGTAGAGTTCGCTGTTAAATCTCCTCCTCCAAAACCCGTCAACGCAAACGGGACCGAAAATCACTCGAAGAATTTTTCGTTCGAAACGACCAAGGAGATCTTCATCCGTCTTTGTTAAGGTCCATGCTTCTGCACCATATAGCAGGACTGGGATGATGAGGGTCTTATATAGAGTCTCCTTAGTGTTTCTCGACAAGGCCTTATTAATCAGTTGCCTTCTTAGGCCGAAGTAACAGCGGTTGGCAAGAGTGATTCTTCGTTTAATTTCCGAGGTCATATCGTTTTCTGAATTTATAGCGGAGCCGAGGTAGACAAAGTCCCTAACTACCTCAAAATTATAGCTGTCTACTGTGACGTTCTGTCCGATTCGTCGATGTTGTGTGTCCCTTCTTGTTGACAGCATATATTTTGTCTTGTCCTCGTTTACCACTAAACCCATTTTTGCCGCTTCCGTACTGATACTTGCAAACGCGCCAGTGACAGCTCGCTGTGTTCTGCCAATAATGTCAATATCGTCCGCGTATGCAAGCAGTTGCACAGACTTTTGGAAAATTGTGCCTCTGGTGTTGGCTTGTGAGTTGCGCACAATTTTCTCAAGAATGATGTTAAAGAAGTCACATGACAGCGCATCACCTTGTCTAAATCCTTTTTTGACATCAAAGGTCTCGGTGAGATTGTTTCCGACCTTAATGGAGCAGCGAGAATTCTCCATTGTCATTCTGCACAATCTGACGAGTTTGGAAGGGATGCCAAAACTAGACATGGCTCTGTATAGCTCGTCTCTATAAATGCTGTCATATGCGGCCTTAAAATCGATGAACAAATGGTGGGTATCGATTTGGACTTCTTGGGTTTTCTCCAGGATCTGCCGTAGTGTGAATATTTGGTCGGCTGTGGACTTACCGGGCCTAAAACCGCACTGATAGGCTCCAATCAGTTCGTTGACAAATGGCTTCAGGCGTTCACACAGTACAGCAGAGAGGATCTTATAGGCGATATTAAGGAGACTGATACCTCTATAGTTGGCGCAGTTTAGAGGGTCTCCTTTCTTATAGATCGGGCAAACAATGCTGAGGTTCCATTCATCAGGCATACTTTCTTCCGACCAAATCTTGGAGACGAGTTGGTGTATGCACTCTACCAAGTCATCTTCCGCTGCTTTAAAGAGTTCGGCGGGTAAGCCATCTGGTCCAGCAGCCTTGTTGGACTTCAGCTTGGATATTGCTATCCTCACTTCATTTTGGTCAGGTGGACGGAAATCTTGGCTTTCATCGTCCGGATTGAATGGATCGTTCTGCCTGACAGCGGGATCTTGGTCGTCTTCGCCGTTTAGCAGTCTGCAGAAATGGTTTTTCCATGTCCTCAGCACCGACTGTGATTCCACTACAAGGTTCCCTTGTTCATCTCTACAGGCTTCTGTTCGGGTTTTGTTGCCATGACACGTTCTTTTTACCTTTTGGTAAAACTTCCGAACATTATTCCTGGAGTAACATCTCTCTATTTCCTCGATCGCGCGCTTCTCATGCTCTTTCTTTTTCTTTCGGAGAAGCCGGTGTTCTTCCCTCCTCTTTTGCTCGTAGAGCTCACGAGCTGCTCTCGTCCTTCTGTGCAGCGCCGCTTCGTAGGCACGTTGTTTTGCTACATGCGCTTGCCGGCATTCTTCATCAAACCAGGGGTTTCGAGGGGGTGGTTTGGTGAAACCAAGCACATCAGTTGCGGCGTTTCTGATGGCTTCTTGGCATCTATGCCACTGGTCTTCAGCACTTGATGCTGGCTGCGTAGGACTTCTCGAGAGGTTGAGGGACACGCGATCGGCAAAGTTTCTGGCGGTCTGTTGCGTTTGTAGCCGTTCAACGTTGAATCTCCTCACAGTATTTCCTTGTTGTTGTGGTGTCTGGGATATCCGCATTCGTACCTTGGCTACAACAAGGTAGTGGTCCGAGTCTATGTTGGCCGCTCGGAAGGTGCGGACATCTAGAATACTGGAGGAGTGCCTTGCGTCGATCGCAACATGGTCAATTTGATTGACAGTTTGATGATCCGGTGACCGCCATGTTCCTTTGTGAATATTGAGGTGAGGAAACCGTGTGCTAGCTATAGTAACATTACGTCCCGCCGCAAAGTCAATTAGCCTTAGTCCGTTTCCAGACGTGTTGTCGTGTAGGCTGTGCTTTCCGATTGTGCTACCAAAGATATCCTCCTTGCCTATTTTGGCGTTAAAATCACCAAGGACGATTTTAACGTCATATTTAGGACATTGCTCATATGTTTGGTCGAGGAGCTCGTAGAAACATTCCTTGGTAGCATCGTCTTTTTCTTCTGTGGGGGCGTGAGCGAATATTAGGCTAATGTTGGCAAATTTAGCCTTGATGCGGATAGTTGCAAGGCGTTCACTAAGGTGTCGAAAGCTCAAGACTTCTTGCCTAAGTCTGCCGCTTACAACGAATCCACATCCAAATAATCGCTGCTTCTGTTCCTTATAGCAATCACCGTAGTAGATGTCACAGTTTTTCATCCTTTTTTTGCCCGGCCCATCCCACCGCACTTCCTGGATAGCGGTGATATCTGCATTGTAGCAGCGTAAGGCCTCCGCTAATTGTTCGGCTGCACGCGGTCTACTACTAACGAAAGCCTACTAACGTTCATAAAAGCAGCACAAAAAATCACTCCCCACAATAGAAACCCAACTCGTTTGTCAAATAAATCGAGTTACCAATTCCTCCAGCGTTCACCACAAATCACTAAATCCCGATTTAATTCTGAAGTAGTATCTACCATTTTTTTACACTTTTTTTATAAATCAAGAAAACAAAATCACACCTGCTCTTAACGCCAAAAAAAAGTGGGCCCTGTAGACCGACAAAAAAAAGGAATTAATAATCGTAAACCAGATTCTGGCAAGCTGCCAATGGTTGGCCTACCCCAAAATCCATATCCAAATAACAACGTCCTTCGCCGTTACATGCAAATATATTTCCAAGAGTCAGAATTATAATGAACAGCAGATCAACAATAGAGCTCGGCTTTCAACCCTTTCCGTCAACAATGCAATGCAAAAAAAAAATACGAAGCCCTTAACATTTTTTGTCGTCCTAGAACGCACACGGTCGCTTTTTTTATTCAGATTTATCAAAGAAAAAAACGGTCACCCCTGACAACCAGAGTAGCACTTTTTTCTAGATACGGCATCAGCTGACTTTTAACTAAAAGCGAATATGCGTGTTTAGTCCTGAGGAGATTTGCAACCCTTTCCTCGGATGGGTTTGAAGGGTTAATACTAAATCACACTGTGAATCATTTTAATTTGCATTTTACAGTGCGGAAAGGATATGTGTTTTTTTCCACATTTTAAAATACTGGCTTTGTATTTGACAAGTGAATGCGTGCTTGGGGTGAGATAGGGTTGAGTATGAATAAAAAAAAACTGAACTGAACTGTTGTCTGGGTGAGTAAGGACCCCTGGCAGTATTTTTTTCATATCCTGTTTTTGATGAACGACAAAAAAAAATGTGGGTACTGCAGCATGTGCTCTGATGTATGGCTGAGTGCATGTTTTTTATCCTTCGTGTGTTAACTCTTTTTTTATTTTTAATTCCTTCATTTGCAGAGATGAATTTCGAACAGGGTGTGCAGAAAAATTCAAAATCGGAAATGGATTTAATAGAGGAAATGGCGTGCAATCAGAGAGGATTACAATAGGCCCACCTGTGGCGCAGTGATATGGTAAGTTGATTCCAACTCCCTAACCTAAGACAGGCACAGATTTTAGTTTTGCTACATTTGCTCGGTAGAGGTCGCCCACCGAAAAATTGACAGTTCAAGGTTATAGGAAAAGGAGTGTTTTTTTTTTTAAATCAACAGTTTCTCAGAACCTCAGCGTTGAGCTAGTTGTCATGTTAATGGAAGTAGCCCATATCGTTGTCAAAATTTGGTGTGGACTCTCCTCTTTTGATGATCAGAATTGGCCGCCCATTGGACGTTTTTCTTTGTAGCTTTTTAGAGTCTTACATTTATCCCGAAAAACCCAAATAACTATCTACGACTTGAAGGAGCAATTTGAGCAATATGTTGCAGCAATGCCGCGAAGGCCATTGACCCGGTATGCTGTTCCATACATTATCCAATACGTCTTGTGTGCATTTTCGGACTCCGTTTATGAAGCGTGAGTGCCCATTCGAGCTACTTACCCCATCCACCGCAAAGACTGATATTTTCACATTCTTCATTAGGTCGGTGCTGCTGTACACTTCTTAAAGCCAGTCAGCGCATACGTGACCAAAAACATCATCTGCCTTCAGTAGCATCGCAAAACTCTAACGATGAGAGTCTGAACATAGTGGCTTCACTCTTGTTGCCTTCAAGTTATTTTGACTTGATCTAACCACTGATTGCATTGCTGGACTTTACCATAGAGCCGAATTTCACAAAGGCTTCCAATGCCTTAAAGTTATGTTCTTTCATTATGGCTTTCTGTCCAAGGCACAGATGTTGGATTTCCTTTCCATAGCTGAAAAAATCTTTGCCGCTTGTAACTCAATGCTCACAATAAGCATCTTGCCGAGCTCGCCTAAAGCCTTAAGCTCGCCAAAAGATTCACGGCGGAATCTCATCAATCATTAAGCAGCCGCTCCAAATTCCCAGGAGCTTGCAGGCTTCGGGTTTGTTTTTGTGCTTTCCGTCGTTTAGGTTAGGTTAGGTTAGGTTGATGGGGGTTTTGAGATCGTCACAATAGACCAGGCACCATAACGGGCCTATCGCCATCCCCAGGGAACCAGTACGGCTAAAAGACCTAAACCAATTCACCCATAAGCATTCGATTTCCCTACAGAATTTCAGTATGGTCTCCTATTTGAGGAGCCAACCTCTTCCAAGTTATTAAAGAAGTACATGCCGAGGTACTTTCTTCTACTCCGAGCAATTGCTTGACATTCACAAAGAAGGTGTGTGATGTCTTCCGCGACCTGCAGGTCCTCAGAGTACCTGCATGTATCCGTATTAGCTAAACCTACTCTCATGGCATGCTTCCTGAGAAGGCAGTGCCCAGAGAGTGTTCCTATCGTTGTTCTCAACTTTGTTCTGCTGAAATTGACTTATTGTTCAGACTTCCTCCGGTGTTTGTTTTATTGAAGACTTTTTCAAAAAGTCGGCGCAGTGGCTTAGTGGTAGTGTATTGGGCTACTAAGCGAGGGGTCCCCGGTTCAAATCCCGAAAGAACCAGACCTCTCGCGAACTTCTGACAAACATCCGAGAGTAAAACTGTCATGAAAGAGCTTCTCAACTAGCCGTTTGGACTCGGACTTTATTTTTCAAAAAGTATCCTTCTGGCCACAGCCATAGGTGGTATTATACCTTCAATCATTGCATTAAGTGGGAGCCCAGCCAGAACGACTGCCCTTTCGTTACCGTCAATATCACAATGCTCAGGTACCCAGCACAGTCTGACACGGTTCTGTGATCAAATTGGTGGTTTGTGATTCTAGTGCTTTAAATGCAGCCTGACTATCAATGAAGATGGCGATATTCTTATGGGATATCGATATCATCTCATGTGCCTCCAGAGCACACTGCATATATCCGGAAGTTTTAGGGCTATTTGCTTTCCATCGTTTGGAAGAACGTCATTCCGGAAACGGCATATCAATATCGGATAAGTCGCGTGGCCCTCATTTCTCCCCTTCCCAAAGGCTGTGTCACGCACAGGCAGTTTTTCTCTGGACCCTGGTTCTTGTGTGCGGTTTTGAGAAATTTATGTCTCTTACAGGCAATCGTCACCTTGAGTTTCTTCTTGGTGATGGTCAGTGGAAGCCCAGCTCAATAATTTTGAGTTTGAATATGGAGGCACGACATCTTATAAGATTGAACGAATGAGTGGAATATGATCGGTTAAGGTACTGCCAGAGTGTCTTTCGACGTTAAAGTTTTCCTGTAGCTATAGGTACAGTCTAAGGCTATATACCTATAAGTTGTCTGTGAAAGCGTACCCCGGCTGCTTCTTGGTACGTCGTACGACGTCTACAAACTGGAATCATTCCTTCTGTAGATCGCAACATCATCAATGTGCCTTATCGTGTTTCTATCACAAGACAGTAGACAGCCTTGTTACTTATACGTGGAAAGAACGTGCTTACTAAGATAATAAGGCTTGCATTACCGAACTGGTGTGCTGGTATGGTAGTTGACATCTTTCCTTATTTTGGTATTGATATCGTTAAGTATCGTCATAAAGCATAAAGGCATTATTCGGTAGTCGTTTTAAACTTTCATCGGTATACAACCATTAGGTAGCTATTTTAGCTTTTTTTATTAACATGTTTAGAGATCAAGACTTTTTACTTAGGGTGCAATTATAGCGACACGAAAAATGCAACCGGAAAAAAATTCTTTTGCTTATTTTAACCACTTAAACTTAATTGTGGAACTCAGTCTTGGTCTTAAAATGTGGTTTAGGAATTGTAAAGTTAGTTTATCAAAAAAAAAGTAAATAAGTCTTAAATTTTTCTAGAAAAAGAATTCATTAATTTTTCTGTACGAAAACAATTTTACGTACAGAAAAATTAATTAATGTTCTTTATTAGGTATCAAAAATTTAAGATAATTTGCTTATTTTTTTTTTTTTGATTAACTAACTTTAAAATTCATAAGCAACATTTTAAGACCAATATTGAGTTCAACAATTAAGTTTAAGTGGTTAAAAAACGCAAAAGAATTTTTTTTCGGTTGCATTTTTCGTGTCGCTATAACTGGCCCCTTAAGCCTTTTTGCAATATCTACCAACCGTCTTACAGCTTCCCATATACTGCTTTCGTCAAGTCCATTCCACTGCGACTCTCTGATGCCGACGTTGTCATCTCATTCGGAGGCATTGGTGGGTCCCCTGCAAACGATTTCTGGTCAAGAACCAGATGCAACAATTCCTGATCGGCTGTGCACATGCCCAGCCCAGCCCTAAGTGGAAGATGACTAGATATATCTAAAAAAATTCTACTTTAAAAATATCGCCAAACTCGCTTATAAAACAATCAGCCGGCTTATTTTAAGCTCCCGTTGCTTAAACGGATAGGTTTGAGATCATGAGGTCCTGCGGAATAACAATGGCCTACTTGTGCTACTATCTCTTAATTTTAAGAGTCTCCATTTGTGTGTAATTTTATGACGGGACTCAGTTTAAAAAAACTGCTACCTTTTTAAAAACAACGCCTTCTTTGGTTCATGCTTTACAAACCGCCTTCTTTCAGTAATAATTGTTATTTCTCCGAACACCCTGTTCCTCTTTAATCTTCAGTTCACTTCAATTCTCTCTGTCTCGGTGCACTTTTAAGAACTCCTTGCAAAACGAAAAAAACCGTCGGGGAGAAACTCTGCATAAAAAATTATAAATTCACCCAGACAAAGGGTTGTGTGAGAGGGTTAAATCTTTGACAAAAAAAAACTCCCATCCGAGTTAATAATGAAAAAAGAAACAGGCATCACCCAGCCAGGACAAAGAACAAAAAAAAAATCCATATCTGCATAGGAAAAAAAAACTGTGCATCCACGCGAACGTCGACTTGTGCCTTCAGGGTATAAGCAGCATCATCTCTAAGGGTGGATTGAAATTGACAAAAAAAAAATCGTTAGCTATGCATCCGACTTTTTTTTTAATGTGAAAAATATGCGCACAAATTTTAAGTGTATATGTTGATGAGCTGAGGACTATCACAAATATAGCCTTCTCTCTTGTACCATTCATAAGAGACTATAGGTATACGCTACCTACGAAAGAGTTAATATAGAAAAAACGAGGGTGGTGAAGAGATTTTCTGAGGGTAGAGTATTTTTTTTCCAAAGGATACATGACCAAGACCATGCTATGCGGGCAACAAAAACCCTAATCAGACTATAGGTACACACTTTGTGAATTTTTTTTGGAGGTTATTAAAAATTCTAAGTAGAGCACTCTATAGCGTCAGAGCTCAGAGGACTGTAAGAGACTTTGCCTGAGGGGATGATGTCGGATGGTATGGTGTTGAGTGATGGCTCGTGACGAGGCATACAGTTTTGAAATTTATCGCGCATCCCAAATGAAATCCTTTCAATTCACTTTGTGATGAGATGAGAATGACACTTTTAGAAAATTTAATAGATTCAGTTAGATCAAGTGGCACAGATGAGATGGGTTGTCGCAAATGTAACCCGTTGTCAGAGAGAAGTCTAAGATAAAACACGATCGGCTACCAAAAGGAGTGATGGCAAACACTTGTGGAAATAATTTTGTCTGAACAATTGAATGTGAAACACGAAGTTGAGTAGGTCTTTGGTTGGAACTATTTCCATAGCATTTTCTTTCAATCTGTGGTTGGTATTTTGATAGTCCTCAGTTGGTAGGTACATTTTTAATGAAATTTTAGTATGTTTGGTAAAAGCTTATAGGTGTTTTAAGGATGAACCACTGGCTTCGATTCTAGAGCGCGTAGAAGAAGACTTTACCCTACGTTGGGGGTTAAATTAGAGAGTGATCTCATGCAACTTGGCAAATAAAACAGGGCTATCAAGTATGAATACAAGAAGGCTATATGCAAAAAACTTGCCAAGTTACTTCGCTACGCTTACACTGTCGACAAAAGGGAAAGAAACTTTACGGGAAGTCATTTAGCTAAGTCCCAAGTCAGTCCCGGAATGTGCTGTCATCTTCCAGATAGGAAAAAGTTCCTTACCAAGAAAAAATTTTGGAATGCAGTTACAATCCTGATGAGGAAAGAATGATCAAATAGGGATAGGATTGCAATGGTTGTAGTATCCTAACCTTAAACAGGCAGTGTGCGGGGACTTAAAAGTAGACACGACAGAACGCAGCGGAGCCCTTCATAGGGCCTGAACCATTCTGCGGCATGAGCGAACACAACCTTCAAGAAGAGTTCAGGAGGATGGAAAAAGAAAAAAAAGAACCGCAGTCTTCAAAAAGCACCAAGGCCTGAGGCAAGCTAAGAAACTTCTAGGGAACGATAGCTTAAAATGATTCAAAGCATGTATTGGTCTAAGTGAAAATAACCTTAGAATCCTAAAAGGTCTCCTAACGGGTCGCTGTAGATTAGGGAGCACCTGATGAAAATAGGCTTATCAGAAGAAGGTCGCAGATTCTGCGACGAGAGCGCTAAAACCCCAGATCACATTCTGGAATCCAGTGGGGCACTGACCCATAAGAGGATTCAACGTCGGGGCAAGCACCAAATACTAGATAAGGATATACAAACCATAGACTCACTACTCATTCTAAAATTCATAAATAAAATTAGACGGAATAAAGTGCTCTAAAGTTGATATTCTTGCCAAGGCTAGGACAAAGCAAAGACCCTTAAACACGGTTCTGAACATAATTGTGATGCGATGGGGCTCTGGCATGAACCTTTCCAAGTTATAAGCACTAGATCCTCTCTATTATTATTTTTTCAAATTTAGGATGAAGGTAGCCTTCTTGAGCATTCCAACAGTCAAATTCGAGTCATCTCAAGTACCTTTTACGAAAAGCATAGGTACCAATAAAAATGTTTAATGTTGGGGCAAGGGAAACTGGTTCAGTTCTGGTTCTATCCAAGATCATACGATCCGACATCCATTAAAGTCCTTTAAGTTTCCAAAAAGAAAATGATCCAGCTGTAGCCCTCGCACTTTTAACTCAGACATAAGGAGTACGCTTTAGCACCCCATACCATTATTTCAGATGTGCGGCGAACCAAAAAAACTAAATCTTTTCGGAAATTAGGAATTTGAAATTTGAATACGTCTCAGTATAAAGTCATAGAATAATGTGCAACCGTTCCTTGTCATTTTTTATCCTAGCTTATGTTAAATTGGTTTCAAAGATAGTTGTTGAATCTACGTCGTGTCCTACAAAAATATTTTGGGTCAGCGCTGTTATTTTCCTACTTAAACTTTGGCTTTTCTTTGGTTTGCTAATACACCCAGAAAAAATCGTCAAAAAGAAAGCTACAAGCTACAATTTTTTGTAATAGACTTTTATGACCTACCAACCCTTTTTTTTATTCACATGGATCCACTTTCACACTTCATATAAGCTTTGGGAGGCTCAGTGGCGCAATTGGAATTTTTAAAGCAGTTCTAAAGTATTAATTTTTGTTGGCCCTTATGAATACTTAAATCTAGTAGTTTCTGACTAGAGCCGAACATAAATTTTGTAGTTGTTGATTCCCCCACAAAGGATGCGGACTCGTACCTAGATGTAATCAATGTCCGTACATAAGACCAGTGATTGGAATATGATCACTTAACCTCAAGAACAAAGTTTTAACAATATTCCCAGTTACTGGTTACAAGGCACAGGACATTAAAAACGCAATTAATCAACTTAAAACACTTTTAAAGACAAGAAAAACTTCGCACAAAAACAAGTCCGCAAACAAAACCACCGACGGACGAAACCAACACGAGACAATAAGGCCGAATCGTCAAATGCTTGACTAGCATCGACCCATTGTTGACGTATAGTCGGTCTTCCCATAATATAAGTATTTGATAGGAGGAAGTTATGTGCCACCAAGTCATTAATATTTTTACGTCAAACAGGTACTTCGCAAATATAAAGAAAGATTCATTCCGATCCAAACAGTATTCAAGTGTGGGTCACTTTAAATATGGTCTGTGTATATCTGAACATAAACTTGAGCAGATTATTAGTTCAGCAGAGGCTTACCCATATGCAACCCCAAGCTGTTTAAGCTCGTCTGTCGTCTTTAATCATAGCTGCGAAGCATCTTCTGGTGATGACTTTGTGTACAGTCATGAAAATTTCTAAATTCTCCAGCAACTCTTCGCTGCAAAACTCATTAAGCGTGACCAAATGTCGGCCTAATGTTGATGACTTCAGCGACTTTTTTGCGCAATCATTATTTTTAAAAATACAATTTTAGCTATCCTTGCAATCAAAACAAAAAATCGCATAACAACGCCCATGCTGTGTAGTGTATAATGTATATACAGTAAACTCTCTGTATATCCTTCCAAGAACGAAATTTGAAATTAAGTTTGCAAAAGGATTTTCGCCTGTACCCTTCTTAGCACGTTTTTTTTTCATCGTCGACATTATACACAATACACGTACAAACTGCAGACTAATCAATACAACTTTTCCTTAATTTCTCCCTTCAGTGAAAGTCAATGAATATACGCAAAGCAACCAAACAGCACACACCGAAAAAAAAAAATCCCCGACAAAGGGAAAAAAATAAAATTAAAATATCGATCACTCTCCAACCCGTTTTGTCTAAAGAAAAAATCCACCAGCTCCAAGCTAAATAAGAAGAAAAAAATAAACGCCTGAGAGCAGCAAGAAAAGGACTCCCCCAACCAGAAAATGAGTTTAACGAAAAAAAAATCCTTTTTACTCCTGTTGTTGTTGTGTCTTTTCTTCTTCACCCCCGAGTTAAAAATAAAAAAATAAAACTTCCACGAGTCAAAAACACAGGCATCGAAAAAAAAAACGGATACGGATGCGTTCGATGTCTCGAAGCGGGGTAAAGGGTAACATGTTTAAATGAGGAAAAAAATCAGCCACCCCGCACAGCTTTTTTTCTGTTCCCTTCTATACCTACTTAATTTCTTTCACCCCTTAAGACTCAGCTCTCAGGACATGCTGGAGACCGACGAAGAAAAAAAAAACAAGCCGAAAATAACAACAACACTCACCCAAATCTTCGTCGATGCTTTTACTTTTTAATAGCAAACATTTTTTTCGTTTTAAATTTTTTTTTTGCCAGTCCTTCTTCCACTGTTTGCATGAGGGGTGGCGGCTGGGCTGATGGGGTTGTATTGCCAAAGCTGGGGGGTATGCGCGCGATTGATGATGATGACTAAACACAGAGGCTCGCGGATAAGCGCTCCGCTATGGGTGACACACAACAACTACAGTAACACGCTGAAGAGCAAATGAAATTTGTATGTGTGGGGTTAGAGAGCCGGCATCGGCAAGGCTATCACTATACTATACCCTCAGAGTTACAAGTCTGGGCACCATCATTATATGGGTACTCGCGGGCTATGTAAATTTGATGTTTGGAATTTATTTTCGTCTTCCACATCAATATTTGAGGTGAATAGCTCGAGGGATAATTCCGAGCTGTAAAATGCGGTCTTCCCAAGAGGGAGCAAACAGTGCACCAGTGTTTCGAATTTTTAAATGTTCAAATTATGCAAAAAGTGTATTCCGTCTGTTTGGCGGTAAATCAAAATTAATGAAATTTTCATACCAATAGCGAATGTGGTGGAGGAACTGATGCGAGCACATTGAGCTATCGCTATGAGCATTCGATTGATGTTCCCTTCATGGAAGAGAGAGAGCAATCGATTTGAATTAGATGTGATGGTGATGGGATGTATTGTATTTAAAAGGCGTTCTTATTAAGGGTTGTTAATAGACAGGCGGTCTGAGACTCTTACATTCTAAAGCACCAACTACAGCGTTTCTGACATAACCAAATGGGTCCCACCTACCCCCATCAGTTTGGTATTTTTAAATGGTGTCTAGCTATGGGCAATATCTATACCAACCCGATGTCAAATATTACATGAAGGTGAGAGGTGGGAGTACCAATCACCTGCTGAGTAACTAAAGCACGGGGGCAATCAGCGATTGACAGAGTTGATGAACTTTTTATACGGCACCCGCAATGCATTCAAAACTTAGGTGCATGCTCAATTTAATTGGAATTACGTTGCTCTGCTCAACACGAACAGCTTGAGGCAAAAATTGTTTGTTTGTTCAACTAAAGTGTTGAAAAAACTGTTGAGCTAAATTGGTTGATGAGTTGCGCACGTATAGTGGAATCATATAGATATCGGAAATGCTACACTTCAATTCATTTTAAAAACTCCTATAGCATGACTGAAGTAATAAAACTAATTTTATTCTCATGAAATTGAAAATTAACTATTCATTTCATGCGACTTATAGACGATGATGTTGCAGATTTTGTACATGCCAAATAAAACTCACCACCGTATTGGTTGATTTTTGTTTAATCCTTATTATTATTAGCGCAATTGTTTTCAAACAGTTCTAACAGAGAAACAAAAACTCCTTTGTGTAAAAATGAAATTTTAAAAAGAGTTAAAAAATGACTGCCCTGGTACGTCCATTGGAAGCAATAGCTAAAATCTGTTCTTAATCCTGATGTATCTACTGAATAATCTCGTGTCTGCTGGTCGGACAGATTTTGTAAGCTCTCTATCAATACTTGAGGTAGAGTACGCACTACGCACAGTTGTTAAGAGAAATAAGGTTTATATCGTTGCTTTGATTTCTTTTTGAAGGCGGTTGGTACCGCGAATCCTTAAATCCTGTGTTGAAAGCATAAGAATGACTTTGGTTTAAGCGAGTATTTACTGGACAGTTCGGATGACAATTTGATTTACTTACTTTATTACTTACTTATCGGGCTCCCGACCCGTGAAGAGTCTCTGCCTGAGACACTGCAACCTTCCATCCTCTACGATCCCGGGCACGTTGCTTCCAGTTGTCCAGACCAAGCGCTCTGGCATCCGCGATGGCTTGGTCTTTGAAACGGAGGTTCGGTCTTCCTTGTCTACTCGAACATGGGGGCTGGGATTCGAAGATCCTCTTAGCCGGAGCATTATTGTCCATTCGCTCGATGTGGCCGAGCCAATGTAGTCGACGTGTTTTGGCTTTTTGGACTACATCCACATCTTGGTATACAGCTCATAGAGTTCGCGGTTGTATCTTCTCCTCCGCCGAAGAATTTTTCTTTCGAAGGAACCCAGTATCAGCTCTCCTTTCTTGCCTATGGTCCAGCACTCGGCGCCATAAAGCAGAACTGGCAAGATAAGGGTTTTGTAGAGCACACATTTCGTCCTTCGAGTTAGGAGTTTTGAACCCAGTTGTTTTGCCAAACCGAAGTAGCAACGGTTTCCTAGGGTAATTCTTAGACGGATCTCCACCATGGAGTCTTTCGTGGAGTTTATGTTTACTCCGAGGTAGGTAAACTCCCTAACTACCTCTAAATTTTTGCTATCAACAGTGACGTTTTGTCCTAGGCGGTGGACAGATGCTTGTTTGTTTGTTGATAGCATGTACTTGGTCTTGCCCTCATTTACTTCAAGCCCAACGGATTTCGCCTGTTCTTCAATCGCCGTGAACGCTTTTATCACGGCACGCTGGGAGCGACCGATGATGTCAATATCGTCCGCATATCTCTGCAGCTGGACGGACCTGTTGAAGATAGTGCCTTCCGTGTTGACAGCTGCCCTGCGCACTTTCTGCTTGAATACGAGATTGATTTGATTTTGGTGTCTTAATAATAATTAAATGCAACAAGTTGCCCCCGAAAGCCGTACTTGCCTATGCAAACAACACAATGCTAACTATTGGCCACATAAATGCCATAATCAGCATAATTGTGGAAGAAGTCAGAGCCAAAAGAACATCAACGCCAAAAAATTCTAATCCGTGAGTATTAAATACTTTTGTAATAATAAATATTTCTGATTTTGTTAGTTTACCCTAACCTTTGTATCCATTAAACAATGGAAAGACATACTTTAGATTTAAGTCTATTTGGGGTTTTTTTGACTAAATAAATATGATTTTTAATAAATATTTTGTTTTTTTTCCTACATGACTTGTTTTTTTCTTTCGGGTGCATTCTTGCTGCTGCTAAATAAGAACAAAAATAAGGCTATTTTGGGCTTAGTTTAAGCTCGCGCATTCTTGCGTAATGTTTAAGAATTCATAAGCCTAGAATTAATAAGTTTACAATGACTTTAAATTAAGTTGTTGAATTCTCCGAATGAAATGACTTTCGGCATAATTTAAGCTTACACATTCTTATATCTGCTATAATCTAAAAAAAAGGAATTAAAGTTTTATCTTAAAACTTACTCAAAATAAGATTTATGTGTTCGGATTTAGAGTTTCCAAGCTTAAGACTTTCGTCAATGGATGGGCTTGATCTGACACTGATTATCTTAATTTTAGCTCATAACAGGATTCAAGATATTCTAATCCCCTCGTATCGCCAGGGAGACCAAGCTATCAATACTGCAGTTTAGTTTGAAGATCTTGCTGTTGTGTTTGACTGTAGACTTAGTTTTGATCTCCATGTTAACAAAACAATGTCGAAAGCTAAATCTGCTCTGGTATTTCTGGGAAATTCATCAGACTTCAAGGATCCCTACACCCTTAAGGCTATTTTTATAAGCAAGGTTCGTCCGTGTCTTGAATACTGTAGTGTTCTGTGAAACCCGTTTTCAGCGAACAATATTAGAAAAATTGGCAAAAGTTCAAACAAACTATATTTGCGTTATGCATGGCGTCGTTTCTTTTTGAATGATGATCTCCACAATTTTTGGCGCTCTAAATGTCTTTTATTGGGATTATATTCTCTTGCAGTTCGCCGTAAAATGTTCGTCTATTGACTGTGGTTAAATACAAACTTACTGAACTGGGTAGAAGAAACAAAATAACCCTCTGTTGCGTACCTGGAAATGTGGGAATAGAGGGTAATGAATGGCCGACTCTTCAGCAAGAAAGGGAGCATCAGAAACTTTTATAGGTCCTGCACCATTCTGCGGAATTTAGTAAAATAACCTTGAGTGCCATGCAATGACAAGAACCTGGAATGGCACTCAAGGCATGAGTTAGGCAAAGAAACTTCTTGGACTGACCCTAACAGGGCATTGTAGACTCAGAGAACACCTCAGGAAGCTTGGTATATCTGAAGAAGGTCTCTGCAGAGTCCAATGAAATCCCAGAACACGTGTTGGGATCATATAGGGAACTGACCCACAGAAGACTAAAATATTTGGGCAATTACCAATTGTAATGAGGAAATACTGTCACTGGAGCCAGCTCCCATCCTTAGAGACAGATTTCTTCCGCCAAGGTCGCTGTACTAAAACCCCTTTCACATAATCATAATAATTGACTGTGGTTACTAACTTTCATTAATTTGTATAAATGCCCCGCAAAGGGTTCTCAGGTCCAGATCTCCGTTATTTGAAGTTCATCAACCCCCATTATATGGAGCTAATGAGCCGGTTGCGTTTTGTAGTATAGATTATTAAATATTTTATATGAGCAGCTTGATATAGTTTGGCCTAGAAATAGTTTTAAGGATCTAGTATCGTTTATATAAGACAGTTATTTTTTCCTCGAGTTTTCCAGTTTTTGCTAATATGCTGCATGAAAAAGATGTCCAACTACACTTAGCGAAATCCGCAAGCAACCTGTATGAGGAATTTAAAAACATTTACGCTTGCTACATCAAATAAATAAATAAACAGTTGGCGCAACCAGCCAAAATTTGTGTTCTTTCGGGAATCAAGCCGGGGGCCTCTTGCTTAGTAGTCCAACCATTAAACCACTGCGCCTACATAGCTTTCTTTTTATTTATCATCAGCATTTTTTTTATAACGTACAACTTATAAATGTTTGAAATGTTTTTATAATCTGTATTTTTTCTTTGGCTAACAAAAATTTACAAAAGTTTTGTCAATTTTTTGTTTTCGTTTTTATGCATATAACAGAAACTTTATTTATACAGCAATAGACCTGTTAAATTTGGTATATACCTAATATAGATTTTTAAATTTTAATAAAATCGTGTCAAAGCAGTTTAGAAAACGATTTATCCATTTGATAAAATATCGTTGAAATTGATAAAGTTGTACAGATAAACTTCATTTGGTATTGCAAAAACTTTTTGACAAAAATGCTTTTATTGCAATTTTACAAAAGAATTTTCTTCAGTGTAGATACATAAATTTAGCATCGAACAAAAAATAAATCGCGACAACCCACCGCCAATTTTTTGCAGAAAGCCTACGATCCATCCAATCTGTCTTAGTAGGTACATTTTCAATCTGATTTGGAACTGCGTAATGGTTTGCGCCAGTGTCACTGTGAATCATAGTTCGTCTTGGACACTCGTTCCCTTCATAGCTCCTTACCAAAGGATATACTACATCAATCAAATTTCGAACATAACCCCATTACCGCACATTGCCATCAACGCAGCAGAAAGCTTATAATCCTTGATCAACGCTCCCTTTGAAGTGACCACTATACTTAGGAAAATGTGATAATAAAATACCTACTCATATCTCCAAGGAAGCCCGCACATATGAGCAAAAATTGAATTTCCCACCGAGGAAAAAGAAATCCAACTAATAACTCCTTGAACATCAAAAAGCCCATAATAACAGGGCAATTACATTAGAAACGAAAGTGAATCCTTTTTGCACTTAGTGCCCTCAATCCTAACCACTCGACATGAGAACGAAATGATATACACGTGTCTGTATACAGACACACATCCTTCCCTTTCCATTCCCACACGAGAAGTTAACCCTCATGTGGGGTACAGCCGGATATAACACTGACCTAGTGCACATGCGAAGAAATATACAAAAAAAAATCATTTTTTTACACAAAACTGCGAATTCTTACAACCGAGGGTTGCAGAGGGGGAGATTCTTGAGAAAGCACAGCGCAAAAACTTTAAACAGCCTTGCACTAGGTCATCGTCGTCATACATGCTTCTTCCACCCCATTTCATGTACATATCGTCGGTTTAAAAGCAAAGTGACATAAGTCGAAATCAACAGTTTTCCAGAAAAGCCATTGAAGTTTTTTGCGGCACAGAAAAAAACGATTTCATTGTGAATTTACATGAAAACTTAAAAGTTGTTTATTTAAAAAATTTTGTTTTTTTTTCTCTTTAAATTGGTTTAGTAAAACTAACAAAAAAATAACAATTAAAAAATAATAATTTGAACTTGTGTCATTTAGCCAAAAAAATACAAAAATTTTGTAATCATTTTTGATAAAGTTACGAGAAAGTGTCGTTTTGTTTAGAATATAAACAAATAGGTACGCGTGTTATCAAATAAAAATATTGAATTATGTTAATAAAAAGAGAAGAAACGTAATAAATAATTCAAAGTTAAGTAACTGTTAAGCATTTTGTATGTTACTCAAATCTTTTTCAAACAAAATTAAATTAATTTATATTAAGAGAGCAATAAAAAACATAAGAAATTATTTATACTTAAATAGCGCTGTTCGGCAGCCTATTTCTGTGTACACATGTTTTTGTTAAACAATATTTTATCAATATTACGATACATTAAATACATTAAATTTAAATTAAATTAAAAGTCTTTTCTGTAGATATCACTTTTTAAATCAATTCTTTAAGGAACTTTAAAGATTATTATGTAAATAGTACTAGTAACTTTGATGATTAGGAGATAATGAGTTTACATTAAATAAAACTTTATTTTTCGTCTTCAGTTTAAAAGCTTTTTAGTTTTAAATAAAAGTCTTTATAAAAACCAGGAATTTGGTTCTTTTCAAAAAGTTTCAAAAGACCATCTTTCTTTTTCACTGATATGCCCTTGTCGGCATCTTGGAGTGGTTTTAAGGATATATTTGAAATTGTCTCGAAAGATCTGGTGTTCTTCCTTATCTGAATGCGATGGAAATCTTTTTGGGCATACGATTTCTTGACGTAAAAAATTCCAGGTGAATCCTTTTCAAATTTCATTATTTTTATATCGGTCATTTTTATTAGATTTTTTTTGTCATCAATGCCATAATTAGACCCGATGTTGGCAGATAAGTCTTTCAAATCTGAAAATGTTGTGTTATCCAGCTCGTGAACATGATATGCCTTTCCCGTTTTTTTAGCTGTCCGAATTATCGTTATGTATTGGTCAGGAGTGTATATAGATCCTGATCTTAGGGTCTTCTTAACGGCACGCTCAATAACAGAATGAACTGAATCACCCTCATTTTGTGTATGACCTTTTATTAAAAATTTATGTGTAATGCTATTCAAATTAGGAAAATATTGGACAGCATAAGTGTATAAAGCAACCATAAACTTATTCTTCTGTTGTCCACAACAATTGTCAGAGTAAAATATGACATTAAACAATTTGGTCGAGTTTTCTTGAAGCCTTTTAAGGTATAGGAAAACACAGGAACCAATTTCATTGGCCCCCCTTCCGGCTTCGCCCTCGTGCCATACAAAACAATCCACTTCTTTACTGTTCAGCTCACAGATGGTGAAATTGAAAACATTTAACTTGGACACATAGTAAAAGTTACTGGACTCACCTTTGGGGCACTGGAGAACAGCCTGAAGGTCATACACAGCTACTATGCTTGTTTCGTTGGCGCATGATTTATCATTCTCTTTTTCTTCCCTCGAAAGATTTTTTTCTGCCAAGTGTTGGTCATACTTTGCCTGTAAAATATTCTTGTTTTCGCTATTCTCATAAGCAATACAGTCTTCACACTGATCTTTTTTCGGCTGGTGGAAAGCTATATTGTAATTATTTACGAACACGTTATAATAAATACAATATTTTGCAAAAGGCATGCCTTTTTCATTGCACTGTTCTACATAATTTCTATGTAGCTCCGCAATTGTCATACCTCCATCGATGTATTCTTTAACAGAGTTTGATCTGCAGTAATGGCTAGGAATACGTGGTATTGAGTCAATATGGTCCTTAATTCCATTCATAATATTGGCGCTAGTTTTGTTTGAAGGGGAATGCTTTCCTCTTAAGTCTGAGTCAACGACGTGTGTTATGTGTTGGTCTCTTTTAGCAAGAACCGTTCGTATGGGTCTGTCGTTTATGCCCAGAGTAGACTTGAAGAATGTTTTGCAGACTCTTATTCTTATGTTTTCCACGGTGAAGAAAAATTGGTTATTGTTACCTCGAGGCTTTCTGTTAGAGGATTCTCCATCAATCCGAACATATCTGTATTTAGGTCTTACCTCAATCATTGAAGCCGCAATAAAGTTTCGCTGTTTTTCGATGCTTCCATAGTTCCAATAACTGCTGAAAATTTTGAGTCGGCTTTCCTCACTCACTTTTGAAGAGCAGTTAAGCTTACACTTACAAACAGGACCCATTTTCCTTTCTTCAATAATCTTCTTAGTTTTGGAGCTTGAAACGTATGCTTTCCCTAAACTCCTTAACGTCTTTGCCTTCGTTTTCGTCCATTCATCCCTATGACATTTTCTTTTTCTACAGGTTAGCGTTTTTTCATCGGATTTAAGTTCGTCCAGTATCTCACTTGAGACTCGCAAAATATTTGAGTACCCTGATGAGCTACTCGACGAACAATAATCCGGGTCTTTCCAGTCGTCATCTGAAGAAAAATCCCCATCTGAGTCCGAAAATGAGTCATGAGTCAAATTGTCCGTTGGAAGATTGCGTTCACGATAACCACCGGCACCGCTTATTCCAGAAGATGTTGGTTGCTCGACTTTATTTTCCACAGAGTTCTGCATCGACGAAGCGTCCTTTTCGTCCAAATGTGAAGACGAATCTAGGTACTGAAAATTTTGTTGATAAGAACAAATTAGAAAAATTGTATTTCAATTTTGTATAGAGTAACTTACGATATCTGTGTGAGATTTGTCACTGGAAACCGTCCATCCTTGAGCCTTATCTCCCTTACGCCTTGCCAACTTCACAAGTAATTCAGAGCGATTAAGATACAATCTATAAAACCAAGATAATATCGCAGAACATAGAATCTCAAGAAGCTTATAACGTACATTTTGGCTTTTGTAAAGTGACACATCTTACATGTAATCAAAAAACTTCACATTACATTTACTTGTATTCTTCCAAGGCAAAGTGTCACACCTTGGACTATGACATTTAGCATCTTGTAACATAAATACATTTTTTGACATAAAAGAGAAATGACATGTTTTTCTATATTAAAAAAAAAATAATACTATTTTGGTTTCAAAGCAAAATGACTTAATGCAAATGTGACGTTTTACCACAAATATAATTGATTAATCTATCAAATCGAAATGACGCAAAGTAGGAAGTGTCACTTTACCAAAAAAAAACCGTCATAATTTCAAACATTTTCTTCAAAGAACAGCGTCATTAATAAAAAAGTGTCAAAATGAAAAAAATTTACTTACCGGTTTATCTCGGGGTGGTCCGACATTTCTGTATTATGTCTTTGTGCGGAAAAAAACACAACCACTCACAGTGACGACCGACACTCAACTGAAATTATGACACTTTGCTTCACAAACAATACAGGGATGTCAGTCGATATGCAAAACGACACTTGGCCCTCACGATGTCAATATAAGAGATATAAATATGACGATTTGCCACAAAAATAAAGCATATTTTTTTTACATTTTCTGTTTACTTAACTGAAAATGGCCAAATTTCGACTTATGTCACTTTGCTTTTAAAGCGACGATATGCAGATGCCTACTCTACAGATATGGGAAATGGGAGTGTGGTGAGGATTTTCCAAAAATCGGGAAAAACAACAACCGTTTCACCGTCCTACGCCTCTTACATTCAAATCCGTATTTATGTGTGCAAAGGATGTTATAGATAATAACAACAACACTGAAATGGGGGCCAAGGACATTTGCTGGGAGTTTTCGCTTTTCCCTTTTTTGTCGATTTTTGTCTGCCGGCTCAATCAGTCAGTCGTGCAAATCGGTGAGAGTATAGTCGCTTAACATACAACCACATACGTCCTCCACCCACCGCATCAATATTGTAAGTGGAGGACATATACGATCAATCCACGAACGACTCGCTCGCTTGCTCCTTTTTTTGTAATATTGCTTCCTTCTGTTGCTTGGTTGCGGTTGTTTACATCGCAACTAGTGTGTCGTCGTCGTCTCGACGACATGTGAATGTGATATTTGTGGTTTGTGTATTGCCATCGCACCCCTTCCACGGATATCAGCGATTGAAGGACGTGAGATGTCGGTGATGTGATTTTCGAACGAGTCTACATGGGGGTGGATGCCATATATGCGATATGTTAATGGTGGACAATTATTTGCCATTTATATTGAAAAAGAATACCTTACAGGTAATCCGTAGACAGACTGACATTTGCGTTCGGAGTAACAGGAAATTGATGGCAAGTAATGTCCTTAGTGTGTACAAACGGATGTTGGGAATTCGAGCCTGTGTCCAAATTAAGGAGTCGTAGACTTATGGTGCACGGAAGTTGGTTGCGATTGCTTGAAGACTGAACAGCAAACAAAAGTCCAGGAGTTCCGGTGCGTAGGTGTACTTACCTGGGGCCATATGTGCGGAAGCTGCTTGTCAATATTTGATTGATATATACGAGTGTGTGGACTAGAGTCCGTGCTCTAACATGACGGTGGGATTTTTGTTGTTTGAAAATATTGCGTGGATGTCCTTATAATGGAGCGGAGTCCCAGGACATTTGTCTCTTTTACTTAAGTAAAAAGTTTGGAAATTTTAAAGTTTTCACCCTCAGGGATAGAACTGATGGACGAAGTGCACACGGACGGCTTGATGGATGCCCTCACGGACTTGAGTGAATTTCCATCGCAGTGCCATTAGAATGTCCTTTTAGCTGCCCGAGAGACAGATGATATTACCAGGCTAGCAATAAGTTCCAACTAGATAAAGTTTAATGCTCAAGACCGATGTTGCTAATGGCTGTCTGTTTGGTTTGACTGTCATTTGTCAGTTCAGTAGAGTAGGCAATAATAATTCTTTAAGGATGGTTTGTGGAGTGTCCCTAAGCGTTATGTGGAATGCAAGATTAAGCTCACTTGCTATTATATCTGTTTAATGGGATATTAGATGTTGATTCAGATAAAGGTTTTGACCTCAAAGTCAAGACGTCTTCTAAGGAACTGTCTGTGACGTCTTCTCCGCGGTCGGCCATACCAGGCAGCACAAGATTTTTCCATAATCTTCTAGGCTAGTGGCTAAGCGTCGCAGTATTTTCTCAGTTTGTGTCGGACGTCCGGGAAATTTGCGCATGCATGAAATTATATCAATACAAGTTAAATGATGTGTTCGGAAGGATTTAAATGAATTCAACTACCTGCGCTAAACTATTTTGAATTATAGAAAATAGGTCATTCTGGGAGGATGGAGCAATCCATTTTTTCACATATGGTGGACGGTGTTGGTGTCTTCTCCGACAGATTTAATCTTAGTCTCTCTCCGTCTTCCTGATCACTGTAGCGTTTTTCAGGCAGAAATGATAGCGATAAAAGAAGTCTTATCCTGGATAAAAGAAAACGTGGTATCTGCTAGTTATATCTGTATTTTCTTGGATAGTGAAGCTGTTATCAAGTGCCTGGAGTCAGTCTCTACAAACTCCTATAACAGCCCAAGACTGTTGTTCGTCTCGCAGAGAGTTGACTCAGCAGTTCAACATTAACCTCCTTTAGGTGCCGGGACATAGAGACATCACAGGTAACTGCAAGGCTGATTAACTCGCCAAACACGGAATTGAACTACCTTTGCTTCCTACTAGGATTCTTTATTCGCTACTTGATCTGGTCAACCCTGGATCTAAAACGTTCTAGAAATTTGATCTTCCTCGACACTGCCTCATAGGCAGGCATATAACAAGGCTTGACGTATTTTCTAATGATTTTTGCAGAAGCCTCTTGACCAGAAGGAAGTAGAGATTGTTATCCTTCTCCTCTGTACTTATCTGGCTCTCTCACAAAGACGTAAACTCCATTTGGGAGCTTTCTACTATAGTGATTGTGTACGATCTAAAAAAAAACAGAGGTATTTAATATCTTTTACGCGTCATCAGAAACACGTAGAATCATGTGGTATCACTTACTTAGGTGGCGCTACAGTCCGGGGTGGACCTGGGCCTCAACCAGTACGCCTCTCCAGTTAGCTCGGTCTTTGGCTAACTGCCTCCAGTTGCGCACTCCAAGTTGGTTGAGGTCCCCTTCCACTTGTGCGCGCCACCTTAGGCGAGGTCTTCCTCTGCTGCGTTGTCTCTCTGTGATGTCATTTACAGAGTTTTAGCGGAACCGAGGTAGATAAAGTCCCTAACTACCTCAAAGTTATATCTGTTTATCGTGACGTTCTGTCCGACTCGTCGATGTTGTGTGTCCCTCCTTGTTGACAGCATATACTTGGTTTTGCCCTCGTTAACCGCTAAACCCATTTTTGCCGCTTCTGTTTCTATACATGCAAACGCACCAGTGACAGCTCGCTGTGTTCTACAAATTATGTCAATGTCATCTGCGTATGCAAGTAATTGTACAGACTTGTGAAAAATTGTGCCTCTGGTGTTGGCTTGCGAGTTTCGCACAATTTTCTCAAGAATGATGTTGAAAAAGTCACATGACAGCGCGTCACCTTGTCTAAATCCTTTTTTGACATCAACGGTCTCTGTGAGATTGTTTCCGACCTTAATGGAGCAGCGAGAATTCTCCATTGTCATTCTGCACAATCTGACGAGTTTGGCAGGGATGCCAAAACTAGACATGGCTCTGTATAGCTCGTCTCTATAAATGCTGTCATATGCGGCCTTAAAATCGATAAACAGATGGTGGGTATCGATTTGGACTTCTTGGGTTTTCTCCAGGATCTGCCGTAGTGTGAATATTTGGTCGGTTGTGGACTTACCGGGCCTAAAACCGCACTGATAGGGTCCAATTAGTTCGTTGACGTATGGCTTCAGGCGCTCACACAGTATGGCAGACAGGATCTTGTATGCGATGTTGAGAAGACTGATACCTCTGTAGTTGGCGCAGTTTAGAGGGTCTCCTTTCTTATAGATCGGGCAAACAATGCTGAGGTTCCATTCATCAGGCATACTTTCTTCCGACCAAATCTTGGAGATGAGCTGGTGTATGCTCTCAACCATGTCATCTCCCGCTGCTTTAAATAGCTCGGCTGGTAGACCGTCTGTGGTATCACAGGGGACCTTATTATGGCCTTAGTGTACCTGCTAGCCGACAGCCACTTCAACCTAACCTAACCTAACCTCACCTAGAAGTTGAGGAGAGATTTCGGACTTGATCTGATCATCCCATCATAGGTCTACCCAGAGCGCGCCTACCCGATGGCACACATGTCATAGGCCCATTTTAAATCCGATTTGAGAAATTGCGTTTAACTAGCTGCTCTGCATTGAGTACGTACTCTCTGGAAGTCACCAGGAATATAACAAAGGACTTTTAGCAGATGCGGTCTTGTTCTTTATGTCTTTAACCAAATCTCAAGGTGATGGGTATGATTTGGAACAAACACCGAGTTGAGACCGACAATTTCAATTGACATCAACTAAGTTTTGAAAGACTTAGAAATCTCAAAAAAGATGGCGTTGCTCATTCCATCACTCGTAAATAATCCCCCGAGATACTAAAACTTCCCTAACCAGACTCCACTTCCAATGATCTTATTTTCCCATTTTTTCCCTCCAACTAGCTTGGCATTTTCAGAAAAAAACACAATCAATTCGTCCTAGTGACTATTTCAAAGAGAGAAGGTTTCCATTCTTATTTAGAAGAAGTTTGGCGATTTTAATATTCTTCGTTGCAGATCTCCATTCTTTGTGATCAATGATTAGGTTCAACAATTAAAGTAAATAAGTTCCAAAGTTCCCCGGACTTACAACCCTTAAATCGATTCACCTTCTTAAAGGGGATTTAAAGATCGAAAGTTCTGTGTGGACTCTGCCTCTGAGATATCATATTGGTCAACGAAGTTCCAATCAATCAAGTCTCCCATAAGCACGTAAAGGACCCTACACCCTAGAGATGAATTCTCACAGTCCCGCTGAATTGGGAAGCTTTTTCAGGACAGGAATGCTCTTTGATATTTGTCAGTCATTCGCGAGAGGTGGCGCAGTAAAAAAAACTTGAGATCTAATATGCGTTGATCTAAAGATTCAACCTGGGAGTCCTCGCTCAGTTGCCAAATACAGCACCCACTAAGCCACTCCCCCCACAACCCCAAAATCGTTCCCTTTAAAAAAAGTGGGAGCCTGTAAAATCGAAGTTTTAGAAACCTTTTGATTCCTCGTAAGTATTAGCTGAGCGACAATCTTGGACCTACCTGCAACTCGTAAAAGTTAAAATTCATTACGCACTAGACCTATCTTTTTAAAAGTCGCAGGTATGTAATTTAATTTTTGTAAGCTTAGCTACTTTAAGAATAAGTTTTAAACCTGAGTCAAAATGGAGCAGCTACTCGTCTCTCTCTTCTTCGATAAACTTATGTTTGTAATGAAGCATTTAGTGAATGAATAGAAATTGTATAAAATGTTTGTAAAGATAGACAGGAGATGTTTCGTCCTAGTTATTGTTTTTACTTCAATAAGTCTTTAATAAAGTAATCACTAGCGATAAAAGCACAATACGATTTTATAAGCGAGGTAACAGACCTTTAAGTAAAAACACTTTTTTCCTTACGCAAAAACCAATACTCGTCCGATTTGGGTTCACTGCTAAAACCTCTAAAAAAATATCTCAGCGAAGGAGACCTAGGATTTCACTCTCCCACTTAAAATGTCAAACAACGAATCCAATAGACATTAGACAATTCAAATTCAACACCAACCTATATCACTTGACAAAAACTCGGCACGGTACAGACTTCCACCTGCAGAAACTCTCCTACGAACCCCGCATGACACAATATTGCTCTAATTAATTGCTGTACCTTCCATTGGAAAATCGAATGTTCAAAGAAAAATACATCTACCCTTGATCCCATGTTCTGAGAATCACACTGACCACCGGTCACTTTCTACCGCTCTAAATGCGGTTTACAAATTTGCATCCGGAACGAATTTTGGCACAAATTTTACGCAGAGCTACCCTTGCATTTCTAAAACTGAGAAAAATCACTTTACGTTCAAACAAAAGGCGAACGCAGTTAAAAGGGGTTGCTGCATACACACACACACACACACCAGTTAAACATTCCCAATCATCCACCATCGCGAAGCTAAAGCGGAGGTCCTTATTTTTTTGTTCATCTTCTGCATTCTTTAATGGCGGCTTAATGGGAATATTAAATTACGTGCTTGTTGTTTTAACGGATTAAAATGGAAAATAAAACAAACTCAACATCCACAATGGGCCGAGAAGGACACCGAGCGATATGGCGCTCTTTCTAGAGTTTGTGGCCGCCCTTGGCTTGTTTCCTCAGTACATCCCGCATATTTTTCTGTATTTTTTCCTTCTAATATTTCAAGAGCTCCTCTTCTCCAGCTTTGTGTTAATTTCCGAGTTATGAGAGATTCCATTTTTAGTGTTGTATTTATGTATCCCTGTAAAACGCACACACAAAAATTGGGGTTCGGCTGCTGGGGCTGGCTGAAGGGACACAAGACACAACACTTCGCCGAGCTCTTGGGGTATTCATTACAAACACAAAATTGCACGATGATGACATGGATGAGGGCGGCTGAGGACACAGAGGGGATGGTTGCCATCCTGTGCTTAAGCTAAAATGTCTGGATTAACGCAAAGCAAAAGGAAAGGGGTGTGCGATGACGACGAAGATACGGCCATATCCTTTTTCTTGTTATTATCATTATAACTTACATAGCTACCAGCGGCGGATGTTTTGCTGTTGTTGTGCTTCTTTTGCTGCGAGGCCGAGGGGTCGGTTCTCGGTTGCGATGTTTCTCTGCGAGTGCGGGGGTGAGTGACTAGATGTTGTGCTTCGCGTAATTTAAATGTAAGTAAGCTTTTTAATGGCCGCTGAAAGCAGCCAGAGGAAATGTTCATTACAGTTTTGCTTCTCATTTTATTTTATCATAATTAATGAAAGGATGAAAGGAAAGGATGATGATCCTTGTTAGTTGGAGAAGGCTAAGTGGATTTCTTTCACTTCTTTCAGTTGGCCAAGATGAGGGTTGTTCTTTTTTTATAATTCAATTAAAAATTGTAATTTAGATTGTAGCCCCCCCATTATGAGGAGTTTTACTGCTGCCTCTCCTGGAAGGATGAATGGGAAGGATTTTCAAACAAAATGCTAATTTAAATGGAAAATGGTACTTTACAAGTGTACGTAGGTACCTACTTGGTTGTATTAAATGGGAAAAGGGGGGGGGGGGGGATATTGAATTAACTGGAATGAGGAGCGGAGTAGATAATTAGGTACTTGGGCCTTTTCTTATTTCATCGGACAGTTGAACAAAGATTTTTTAAATCGAAATGTAGCTGCGTTGCAGAGATACACAGACGTTAATCATATTTCTGAATATCGAAGGAAGTTATTTATGAAAAAGGACAGTCAAAGTTTAGATCCACTTCCAGAACATTATAGGAATCCAGTTGAGCCCTCGGTCGGACTTGATTGAAGGGTCCTCTTAAATCCAATTTCACTTATGTTTTTAGACCGTATTAAGTGATGTTTTAAGCTTCATTTAAGGCGAGCCATCCACATTTAGGGATGGGATAAGCCACTTCTGTGTACCTACCAGTGGCGTGGCGTGAACATTTTAAAAGGGGAAGTCGATGCAAAATTATATATTGTACATCTATGTACCTTGAAACAAAATTATATATTGTACATTTGCTTTCCACATCAACTAAGCAAAATCAATGCAAGTTAAGGGTCAAGAAGTCATTCTTCTGGCGCGGACGCATGAAGGTCGGTAATTTGGTTTTTGTGGGAAAAAACGCCAGTTCATTTTTGCGTTGACTCTTAGGTCAGAGCTAAACCGCGAATTCATTTTTCAGTTATTTATAGTTATTTATTAATTATTTATTAATATAATTTACAGTAGACTAATAAAACCAGTTAAAATAATTCACAATACCTAAATGCATATATTTTTGAAACATTTAGGTATTTATTTCATTTAAATTCATCTTATCAAGTAAAATATCTATAGCTAAGTATAGTTAAGTATCTGCCAGAGTGTTTTGAAAGCAATTCACGTAACAGAACTTCTTGGTAATGCTAAGAGGAAGAGCATTCCAACTACGAAAGCATTAACGACAAATTGATGATCTGTATATGAATAATTAAAGACCGACTAGATTGTGTAAAAATGAGTTTGTTTTACAAATATGGTGGTTTTTTAGAGGTTTTAATCCGGTGAAGGTATTTAATAGTACAACATTTTATGTATTGTTCTAATGAACATCCAAGAGTAATTTTGGTGTAACCTGAAACATGGTTATACCGTTTAATGCCATAGACATAGCGAATTATATTGTTGAACGTAACATTTAGTCTTCTCCTAATATTAGACTTGACGGGTGTGAGAAGAGATTTCGCTAACATAATCCTAGTTTTAAGTGGTGTGCAGCTTTGGGATACCGATAAATATCTTGGAGAACCATAAATTTTACCGATTACTTGATCATCCCAACTTAGTTTATAACTAAACCAGATGCCGCAGTTTTAGCCTTGCCAACATACTCGATTGGATTATCTCCTAGGCGTATAGCCGGAGAACGACTTACATCTACTTCCATTCTGCCGATGACCATGCATTTCATTAAATAGGATTCATTTTTAAATGTTTTCTTAAGGCCAGCAGTTTGCTTTGAAGATCGTCATTCAACTTTAGTACAGTCTCAGAAGTTTGGCCAGGCTTATAGCTGAGGTACAGTTGAACATCATCTGCGTAAATATGACTCAATGAATATTTTATTATTTTTGGGATATCGTTGACAAAGAGCATGAAAAGAAGAGGACGAAGTCATATTTCATATGTTATTGAAAATATGAGTCATAGCTGGAAGAAATAAAAGAAGTATCATTTCACCAAATGAAATGTGAATACCATCAACACCAACAGCTTTATAGTTGATTTGTCTGTCTTACGACCGACTTTTCTTCTCTTTATATAGTTTTTATAATCACGTCCGGCAACGGTCCACACTACCGCATCTTAAGAGATGCGAGATCACCCCCCCATGAGGTGTATCTGTGCTTACACAGAGCATCGTCATTTTATGAGATTTATGAGAGGATCCATTGAGTCTGAGAAGGTGGGTATTGCGTATTAGTGATAGGAGAGTTGAATTTTTAATCCTCCAGATTTGGGTGTGACAGTTCAGTTTTTTTTAGCTTCGCTAGGCTGAGTGGTAGAGGCTGATGCATGAGCATATCGAGATATGGAAGACGCTAGCACATTATCGGAGGGGTTTGCCTCTTCTATACGATCCCAGCAAAGACTTCAGTTGGGCCAACGGATAACTGCCTTCTTCCCTTCATCATCGAACCGCTAGGTATACGATGAGACAGCCCTCGGTGTGTTTCTGGAAGACAACAGTTTATTTCCTCCTTGTTCGATCGATTCACACAATTTCTTCGGGACAGTTTAGGAAGCGTATATTCATGGATGTGGTTATGTTTATTTTTGAATTGTAAATTTCTCTGGTAAAATAAGCTACATCTTATATGATCTACTGCTTTTCTAAAAGAGACTCGTAGATCAATAATATTATCACAAGCCTCGTTGAATAAATCTCCCCGTAAACCACAGAATATGAAAATGGAAAAATTCTTTTAAAATGTATCCTTATCAAATTGCGTCCGCCTTTGTCTCTGAAGGATAAACTCCCATACTGTCACCGTCTGGTGTTCCACAAGGAGGGAGTCATCTTGGTCTACTCTGCTTCCTAACTATAGGTAAATGATCTTGTGAGGTTCACTAACAAGTCTGCTCTATCTTTCTACCTACTCTGACTTTATACCAAATTGTTCTGTACAAAATGACTTCTGCCTTCTCCAACTAGATTTTGGTAAAAATTGCTTAGAGCTAATATCAAAAAATGTAAATATGTGTGGTCAGTTCTCCAAAATTACCCTCTCCACGAATATCCTACATTCCTGCTCCTTTATTCTTTATGTGACTTTGAAATTATTTGCGTTACGGGTTTTCATTTTAGTTTGCATATTGATGGGATAGATCTTAAAGCCAACTTGCTTCATGTTCAGATGGGCAACGTTTTTCAATATGCACCCTATGGGTAACCCTCATTTAAGGGATGTCGTCCAGATACCGAACTGATGGTCTTAGTAAATTGTGGCATTTGCCAGCACCCTTTTTACTTACCTAAGATGGTCCAAAATGTACAAATCGCTTACAATATCTCCTTACAACACCTTCGTTCGCCTGACTTCTAATGTAAACGCTAGGCAGGACTGTGTCCCTTTAGCGAGTTTACACCAGAGACTGAGATTGCCCAGACAAATTGCAACGTCGTTTGTCTTATGACCTATATGTTCTCCTACTGATGTAGGGCGAAGACCTGAACAATCGTGAGGAACACAAGACCTCTCCAAACATTTTGTTCATTCACCGAATCATCTCCTCTCAGGCTTCGCCACTTTCGTGTGATTTACATAACGCTCTTTTGTGGTCTATCCGCCTCAAGCGGCTTAAACGAATAAATGTTCCATTTGCTGAGCATGGTTAACTCAAATCTTTCGCATTCCCTAAGATGAATCCCATTTACGCATTCTTAGCCTTAAGTCGCAGTCAAAAGTCATAGATTTAAGTCTTTGTTCCAAAGCTTTGTTTGTTATACCTTGTATCGAGTCGCTTTAGGTGGTAGCAAGCAAAGTTTTGTCAAAGTCTACCATGGTTTAACCTGTGTTTTTTAGGCAAAGAGGGGAGTTGCTTCGCAAGTAAAAGGTTGCTCAACTTTGGACGCTCTTCGAGCTTCCTATGCTAAATATGAAATTCTTTAACAGGGCATTTCCCGGCGAACTGTGACTCGTAAAACATGAATGGATTCTTTTTAATTAATGGGTAAGCAGTTCACTTTTTAAAGCAACCCAGTTGTCCTTATTCCAATTCGGCAATGAAATGGATACAACCGCACCAGAATACTTACTTACTTAAGGTGGCGCTACAGTCCGGGGTGGACCTGGGCCTCAACCAACAAGCGTCTCCAGCCAGCGCGATCTTTAGCTAGCTGTCTCCAGTTTCGCACGCTAAGTTGGTTAAGGTCCCCTTCCACTTGCGTGCGCCACCTGAGTCGCGGTCTTCCTCTACTGCGCCTTCCCTCGGGTATGGATTCGAAGATCTTCCGGGCCGGAGCATTCGTGTCCATTCGCTCTACATGACCCAGCCACCTCAGTCGTTGGACCTTCACTCTTCTGACTAGGTCGATGTCGCTGTACAGCCCGTACAGTTCGTCGTTAAATCTCCTTCTCCATTCACCGTCAATGCAGACGGGACCAAAAATAACACGAAGAATTTTTCTCTCGAAACAACCGAGAGTTACCTCATCCGCTTTTGATAGCGTCCATGCCTCTGCGCCATATAGCAGAACTGGGATGATAAGGGTCTTATAAAGGGTCACTCTAGTTGTTCGGGAGAGGGCTTTGCTACTCAATTGCCTTCTTAGCCCAAAGAAACAGCGATTGGCAAGAGTAATTCTACGTTTAACCTCAGCGCTGGTGTCGTTGTCTGAGTTCATAGCGGAGCCTAGGTAGACAAAGTCCTTAACCACCTCAAAGTTATATCTGTCTATTGCGACGTTCTGTCCGAGCCGTCGGTGTTGGGTGTCCTTTTTTGTTGACAGCATATACTTCGTCTTGCCTTCATTAACCGCCAAACCCATCTTCGCCGCCTCAGTCTCAATACTCACAAACGCGCCATTAACATCACGCTGCGTTCTGCCAATTATGTCAATGTCATCGGCGTATGCGAGTAATTGGACGGACTTTTGAAAGATAGTGCCTCTGGTGTTGGCGTTTGAGTTTTGCACTATTCTTTCAAGAACGATGTTGAAGAAGTCACATGACAGCGCATCGCCTTGTCTAAATCCTTTTTTGACATCGAAGGTCTCGGTAAGTTCTTTACCGACCTTTATGGAGCAGCGTGCATTCTCCATCGTCATCCTGCACAAACGGACGAGTTTGGCAGGGATGCCAAAACTAGACATTGCTCTGTATAGTTCGTCCCTATAAATGCTGTCATAGGCGGCCTTAAAGTCGATGAAAAGGTGGTGGGTATCGATTTGAAGTTCCTGGGTTTTCTCCAAAATCTGCCGCAGTGTGAATATTTGGTCTATGGTGGACTTTCCTGGCCTGAAGCCACACTGATATGGACCAATCAGGTTGTTTACGAAAGGCTTCAGGCGTTCACACAAAAAACCGCACCAGAATAGACAACAAAAAAAGGAAAGCCTAGATTGACCGCGGCATGAATAGGATCAAGATCAACTGTATTCTCTGATTCATGATCCCCTTTACTTGGTATTGCGTAAACTTTCTTCAATTTGTTTAATCATCGCTGCAGGTTTTGCTAAAAAATATTTAAGCACTGTCCCAAAGTAACATTTCGGATACCGCTTTCATTGTTACAATAATAATCCATAACAGCCGCAGTTGAAATGGGTGCTCATCCAGTCAAAATCGAAGTGATAGACAATCGTACAGCTACGCTTGTAATGTTCACTATTTTTTTGTAGGCCAGTCCATTTTGGTTTGATATCCAATTCAGCCTCTGCTAGGTCTTTGAAGTATTGAACTTAAATAAACCTATGTCCTCAGCATGCAGGACACAAAACAGTATAGCCTCCATCAGCAAAACTGACAAGAAACTTATAACTGTGGACCTAAAACTTAAAGCTGGCTATTTAAACAGAACTTTGTGTACCACCAACTAAAAGCGGAAACAAACCCGAAAAATACTAAATACGCCACAACATATACAAATGAATGAAAATTCTCCCTCACTCCGCAAACGATTTTGTAATAGAAATTCAAAAATTACCACGTGCCAATCCTTTCGAGCTAAGACGAAACCGCCCTCGCACCTGTGCCGCACAAATCACCTTCCCGCACCTTGTCCTGTGCAGTATCATTCCATGTATCAACTTCCTTATTATACATGCCTATCCTGTCCTCCAGTTCGTTTTCTTAATTTCGAAATTCTTCCTACATTACATCATGATCCCGTAAGGATTCATTACAGGAATCTGCACACTTCTTCTCTGTACTCTGTGTCATATATATTCAAATTCCTCACCAACACAGAGACAGCGACAGCGACAGCCAACCCAACGCAAATGAGTAGACGTAGAGAAAAAAAATTATTTAAAATTGCAAAACAAGAGCAGCGAAAAAAAAATCGCCCCTCCGACAACCTCCGCCACCCACTCGGTATACCCATATCCTTTTGTTAGTACCAGGTCGTGAGCTCAGGTTGGTTACACACGGCTCGTTGGTTTTTCTCCTTTGTGAGATCTAGAGACTTCAAAGGATGCTTTCCTTTCTGCTGCTTGCTATCCTGCATCGCCGGTGGTATAATCACCAACACAAACTCCATCAAGATGGTTTCATAAGAAAAGTTCGAATTAAAAGAAAGAAGGAACAAACAGCGAAGAGGAAAAAAAACGAAAAAATTTTAACGCGCACACCAAAGAAACGAGTCCTTTCTGCTTAATGTGTATAGAAATAGAAATATATTTTGTCCTCTGATTGTAGAGAGAAAGTAAACGAAAGGGCTGCTTTGCATATCCTGATGATGATGATGATGAAAAAGAGGAACGCACACCATCATAATCAATGAAAGGCGAGGATAAACTGCGCCGGTGGGTGGTTGCGGGGGTTGGTGTAGGTACACATTGTACAGGACCCACGGAAAAGTGCAAATGAAGGAGTGAAGGAGTAAGACAGTCGAGATAGACAAGCAAAAAAAAAAGGGGAAAAGGATATATATTAAGAATTCTTGAAATGCTGCTGGTGGTGCTTCTACCAAAGTCTAAGAAGAAATGAGGAAAAAAAAACAACAACAACATTCAACCCAAACGAAAAAGGAAGAAGGACATTTTCATTAAATTTAAATGAGAAAGTTTTTTGAAGGATTTTTTTTTTCGGTTTCTTTTTGGTTTCACGTTCCTCAAGCCGCTTGCGCTGTTTTTTTTTTCTTTGTTAAAAATGTTCGTAGTATTCATTTCTATGCAAATGGGGTTAATGGGGGCGGCAGGAGGACCACCATTATGGGGTAGAACCTAAGTGCTGTGTAGGTGAAAAAGGGTTTCTCAAAAGGATGAAAGGAGCGCGACAAAGACGCAATGTACTTTGGAAGATTACGAATTTTAGAGGACAGTACCCAACGAATCTGCGGTGTAGGTGCATGCGGGACAATATCTAAAATCTCTCCCGCGTTACAACAGAAATTACATTAAAAGGAAGGCCCTTTGGTGGAGGAAGGGAATTACTTACAGTTCGAAATGAAGCCAACTCCTCATCCCAGCGTAGCAGTAAGTTCACTAACGACGCGGGTTTTATGCAGATCGAGACGAGTGGTATCCTTTTGGGGAAATAGAGGGCTGAGTAAAGGGCTCCCACAAAGTAGGCTGCACTGACAGACAGACAAGATGGAATCAAGCTTTGCCTTAAACTTCTGATCCAACTTTTGAGAAGGGTTAATGCCGTTGCGACGCCTTAAGGATGGAATATTGGGACACTGAACTAGGAGTATGTGGCATGTATCCTCGAAACAATATTCGTAGACGAAAGGCTTTGGAAATCAAGTAAAAGCAGTCCTCACAATATAACCATCATTTAGGGGCTACGCTTCTGGTAAGATCAAGACTACTTAACGATTCGATAGCCATTGCGATCCTATAGAGAGGAAGGTGAGGTGGAGATGAAAAAATTCAAAAGAAACGTTGTAAAAATATACCAAAACTTTTAAATTATTGAAGCGAGGAGAGGCCACATATTTTTCTGTGATGCTCTGTGGTCACTATCTAGCGCGCCTTCCGAAATCGCTTTAAGGGAGAACCATTGCACTCTGTCCTAAAACGGAAATCAATTGTTACATGGGATACTATGTTCAGATAAGCCGCGAGTGTGATAAGATGAACAACGAGATGAACTTTGATTCGGAAAGTTTGGAATGAAAAGCAACCCTTTATTAGTCGATCTAATCGCGTCTGTGCTGTCAAGAGTCTCTTGGGGCTGAGCTCCATATACTCGAGGTCTGGTCTAATCTGAGCCTCTAGGTAAATTAAATTTGAAGACGCTGGTCTTTCATTATTGAAAAAGTGCGGTCTTGCTATGATGAGACTCTATAAGAGGGCACATCGATTCCTTGTTATGGTTGGAGGAGTGGTACTGTACAGTCTCAATTCACGTTTTTTTGCGAAATCTCTTTTTTGTATCATCTGTGCGTTAGAGACGACCAAGCTTTTCTTTTCTCCACTTCAAGATTTTGTTCAGATCTTTGTTAAGGAAAGTTACATTGACAAGCAATTTGTTTGAGAAGAGAGTTGGGGAAAGTAAAGTTTCCTCGTGCACTCTTGCGGTTATATCAAAGAATCCATCCACCATCTACTACAACTCCCAGATATCTAGTGGTAGTTCTCGGCTAATTCACTCAGTTAAGCTTTTAACCAGAACCGATCAAAAGTCATTGAAATTTTCATTAAGGTCATGAGTCAAAATTCGCAGTGCAGACGGGTTACCTACGTCTATAAGTGGACATATCTCAAGAGGTCTCCAGAAGAACGATAGCTGTCAATGCAAATAGATAGGTAGATAAACTCATTTTTAATTGTCTTCTTGAATTTGATATGTACCTAGTCAATATTACAAACGAGGCACTTTTTGACAGCACCTTGAACATTTTTTTTAACGGTAGTGGGGTGGGGTAACAAAGATCGAGGAAAAATCGAATCTGTATCGTGTATATAGGGTAAAGTCGACAAATATGGCACCCAGAAAATAAACAAAAGTTTTATTTTAAACAAAAATAACTTTATTTCTCAATTCATTTGAAATCATCTCTTCTTTACATATAATAAAACTCTAGACTACAAAATCCCTGACCACGCATCACGCAGAAACAACTGGACGGATTTTGATGAAACATCGGGACCTAGGATATAACGTTGCTCCTTCAAAATAGTCAAAAAAAAAAAACAGATATATGTAAGGAAAATTCTATTTACACATAGGTACCTAGTACAGGAACGGCCTTTCGTATTAAAATAGGTGAATTTAGTAAATTTTCCCCTGAATCATGTAAGATATAAAACATCCCCCGTTGTCCTGAAGCTGAGCAATGTTCAAAACAATAATTCAAAACGTCGTCCATATTTTCCTTTGCAGTAGAGTGTGTGTGATTATTATGTGCACGCTCTAACGTGATCATATGTTTTGCATTTCAATGGGCAGTCGTCTCTTTTCAGCGCACACATTCAGGTTGAACACATTTTCAGGTGTTGTTCATTGGGAAAAGCTTGGAAATGGGCTAGTGGGATCCGCGTGTCAAGTTGTTTTTTATCCTGTTATTTCCTTTTCGTCGACATTTGAGGTGGGTAGGAGGGAAAAAACAGAAATTTCCCTAAATCTTTTTTGTGTAGACTTTTAATAGAAATTAAATTTATGTTTTTATTGTCTTGCTTTTTGCTTTATATTGTTTTCAGAAAGGTCCAAGGGAGGAACATATTTTTAAAAAACTGTTCGAAAAAAATACTTTTTGCTTAAAAAGCGGCAGGCGGGTGAAGCAAGGCGAGCATGGGTCAGCTAGTTAAATATAAAAATAAAAGCAGTTCAGACTCAAAACCTTTTTTTGCAACAAAAAATAGCCTACTTTTACGGATATTTCACAATTTAAAACTACAGCAAAGGCTGCTATAAGTTGGCTCCAGTCCATTTAGCCCGATTTTAACATGATTTTCCTTAATTAAATGTTGGCATTTCAAAAAAAAAAAATACTAATAATAAGCAACCTACGTACGGGTGAAATGGCACGCCATTATATACCCAGGTTCTCGGGTGTCATCTGTCATAGCCATTTCCCCCTATTGACGGTACCACTGATATTGAAAATAACACGATGAAACACGAAAGCTCCCTCAGCACAGTACCTAAGCAAAAACAATAAAATGTCGATCACCTCTCTTATAATGCTTAAGTGGATAGCCGGCGCCGACAACTTACCAATCTACAATGTACTTACTTGAGTTAACCACAAAAAATGTTCCTCTTAAATTCGCTTTCTTAATTTTTTTTCGAATTATCATTAAAAAAAACTATAAAAGCTACTGCGCTGTATACTGCACCCCCCTGAATGATTCAGTATTAATGCATGATATTTTTTGCTGTCTCTATTTTTGAAAAGAAGTCGCTTGTGGGAGAAATTAAATTTTGCCTGGTGCCAAAATACCCGACTTCACCCTACAAGGCCCGAATGTAAAAGTACTTAAATCGTACCCATAAGTTATATTATTTATTTTAATACATTTCTTTTCGAAATTAAGATTGAAATGTAATATATACTTTTACCTCAAATTCAATAATAATTTTTTATTGGTTTTAAATATGTTATAAAAATTAAACTCAAGATTGTCAAGCGTGGGCAAATTGTAATACTGCTTTGGAACAAGCTTACTTTTCATTTTCGGAATTGTGGGTTTTAGTAAATCATTCCGTGGTCAATTATGCATTTCGAAAGTATTTCTACAGAGTGTATATACGATGTGTTCCTTTTAGTATATTCTCGATTCTCTTTAAATAAAGGAGAATTCATTTATTTCTTAACTATCTTTTTAATTATTCAGCCAGCTTCTTACTTTTCTGTATGTAAGGGTATATTTGGGAGTAAAATGAACTTGCTAGACCGTTCTGATCTTCTAAAGTAAATCTCCTAGCAACATCGCTTCAGAATTTAAAGTCAAAATATTGCCTCTTACAACTTTTTAGAAGAATGCTGCAACTTTTTCTGCATGACTTATAACTTGTTCATATATTTTTAAACATATTTGCCTTTTCAAAAACAGTATCCTCCTTCCATTCGTCCCAAAAATTGAAAACCCACACAAAACGAATGGTTGTGAGAAGCTAGGCCTTGGGTCCCACAACCCTGTCGCGCCAAAATATATGTTTTTTTTCAAAATAAAGCTAGTATTAGACGATATGCTGAATCAGCATACGTATGCTGCAAAATGTGTCCCAATCACAAAATATTGTGTAATAGCAAAATGTCTGTCATCATATGTATGCTAAAAGGTGTTTGTTGGCAAATTTGTTGGCTAGTCTGCATAATGTATGTTGGCGACCTAAACATATCGTGTAATACCTACCCCTTTTGGAACCGTATGCCAGCATTCGGACAAATTTTCGGCGTATGCTGACTCGTATGATATATGCTGACGAGCTGAAGTTGGCTCATGAGCATACACAACATTTTTTAGCATACGGCTTTGATATTTTTGAAGATTCGATAAATTTTGAACGTGTTTTTTGTGTTTCTATTATCCTGATTTTTGTTGTTCGGAGCAAAATGGCATAATATCCCTTCACTCAGCTGTTCAGGAGAATATGGTACCGTAAACTGCTGCTTAATTCGTCTACTATCAAAATAATTTTATTTTTTTGGCCAAAACTCATCCATATTCCAGGCTTAAGTTCTTGCTATTAACCATTGCACTAGAATAAATCTAAGATCTGACACACGTGGAGAACCCATATTTATCTTTTCGGACAGCCAAGCTGCTCTCAAAGCTCTTGAAATTTTACTGGAAACATACTTGGCCATTTAGGAACTGGTTAGGAAAAATCTTGTTGTTCTTTACTGGATCCCAGCCCACAGTGATTTTGATGGCGATGAAAAGCGGTGTCAAACGGGTTTTTAAAAATCATGATATGAACCGAGCTCGCATCGAATCTGATGAAGTCTGGCAAATAACCTGGGCATCAGAACTGCACCAACAAATTCATTTCCCAATTTTACCCGAAAAAGCATCTTCACCGTATTGGCCTGACAAATCCTCTCTTCATATTATGCTCATGGAATGTCCAGCCCTCTGGAAATGATCTTCGGCGAGGAAATCGTCACATTGGCAAACCTTGCCGAAATTCTCCCAGAGAAATGGTATCGAGGACGAAGATAAGAATTCAGATCAAAGCATCCTGATGATTCACAGGAGTTCGATTGTGGCTAAAATAAACAAAAAAGAAAATGCAAGCAAATTGGAGCTATGTCAAAGAACGAAGACCTCGTAAAACTTATACAAGCCGTTGAGTAGTCCCGCACGTTATGAGATATATCCGCTACAAAATAAAAATTGCCCAAAACACCCACGTGGAAGGAAATATCCACGAGTTTTTGGGTTTTGGCCAATACGCGTTGGTGGATTGTAAGGCTGTTATGAAAAGTTGCTTCTGCTTTTATTTTTGGATGGTCATATAATCCTACCTGAGAGTTGGGTGATCTTTCGGGCAGTTTTTTAAGAACTCGCCGCTTGCAACATTTTATCAGTCGCAAGTTGATGATCGGAGCCGGTTTGCTTACCTTTTAGAGTTATAACAGCGGTAAGTTCCGCTTTCTATGTTCTATTCTATTACTCTATTTTCTTCTCTCGTTCTGTCAACAAAACACATAGAGATAGGTAAGCAACACTTAAACTTAGATCCAGATTTGCAGGTCCATTGCGAAATCTCATGAAAGAGGGGAATGCTAGGTGGCAAGGAAATCAGAGACGAAGCCCACTTTTGAGACGGTTATTACTGCTTATATGATCCATAACGCATGATTACATATATATAGAGATGCACTTGAATAAATTTGATTACGATTTTTCAGCGTTCAGGGTTCCTTCTTGAAATCGCTCTTCCCAGCGTCTGCGAAATTTAGGCAGCCTTGCTGTATCCAAAACGCGCTACGAAGACTTCTTTGATTGTAGTGGTAGTTGGTAATGGTGTTAGGTGCTGTTATAGTACGGCTAATGTAAATGAATGGTGGGAACGTATTCGCCAAAAAGGGTAGATGAGCAAAGAGGAAATAAAAACAAGACCATCACTACACCATACCCACTGCTGTATAGCTGCGATTACACGCGGCCCAGCAAGGCAACACGAGAGAGAGGAGAAATTCGCGCTCTCAAAGGACGACGACGGGAAATTTATTTAAATTAGGACGATGATTACGCGTTGCCATTCTTTTTTCGGATATAAATAAGGGTGAACGTGGGTGGATGGGTGGTTAGTCAATGGATGGAAGGTTGACATCCTGGTGTTGGAACACGTACATACACAGTTACAATTTCGCGATGTGAAAGGAGTAAAAACATTCTCGGGGGAAACGAGAATTCCACGCAACGGTAATAAGAGACAATCAGCAAAGAAGCAGCAGCGGTGGAGAGTTGGAGACGTTCGGGGGTTAGCAAGGCTTTGATGAGCTCCAAGGGTTGACATTCTTTTTGGGTTATTTTTTTTCTGCTCCATTCTTACTCTCTCTTTGGAGTGTTGTTTTTCATTTCGGGTCTTTGCCGTTGCTTGAATTCTCGCTTAGCTTTGGGCGGCGAAAAAATGTTCGAGTATTTGTCTAGATTAGAATTTGAATTTAAATTTTGTTCCCTTTAACTCCGTCGATTTTTGTTGTTGGTGGGGGGGCCTTCAAGGGAGTGGGCATTATTAATAGGGGTTGTTTTATTAAAAGGGAGTATTGATTTTTTTTTCGCTTTTCTTTTGGCGTTTCATTAATTTTATTTTTTTCTGGTTGACAGGATTTGTGGGATGGATTGTAGACTTTGGATGCAATTAAAAAAAATTAAATAAATTTGATGCACTTGATACGCGGTAGTAGTTTCAGTGTGGAGTGTTGAAACTGTGTTGTTCTGATTCTCGCAGACAGAATCGAAAGCTCTTAGGTCGTTTGTGGTAAGTCGGATTTGTCGAGACATTTGAGGTGCTGGATGCGAATTTTTCTTGTGTTTTGTCCCCTGCTCTGAAGCGAACTATACGATGCGAGGTACCTTAAATTACTCGACTCAGTTATAAGAATGGATAGGTTTTTATGGTTACTATGGCAGAATATTCATAAAAAAATTACTTGATGCTTTACCTAACGCCAGTGGACCTTAATTGAAGTAGAAGCAGTCTTTGGACCCAAAATTGACCCAGTTGGTGTCGCTGTACAGCTCCAGCTCGTAAAAATAGTTAGTTATTGAATCTTCCCATCAAAGTGCCATCAATGAAAACGGGGCCGGACATTTTACGAAGAATCTTCTTCTTCATCTGCATCAGAAAAAGCTCAAACTTCAGTTCCGTAAAGCAATACTGGGATTATCAGGGTCTTATATAGAATTTCCTTAACTGTGTGAGACAGAGCTCAAGAAAATGTGATTGCCAAGAGTTATCCTACAAAGAAGTCGCTAACAGCGTGTCGCCTTGACTAAGTCTTTTTTTTTTGACACTAAAGGTCTCGGTGGGAAAGCTCGCTTTCTCCAAATCGTCGTTCTACAGACGTAAGAGTTTTGTAGGGTAAACATGGCTCTGTATAACTCGTCCTTTTATAGATGCGTCATATAAGGCTTTGATATCACTGAAAGAATAGTAAGAATTTGTTTTTTTCCAGGATCTCTCTAAGTCTGAAAATTTAATTGTCGTTGGGTTTTGAAAGTATTCTTTCTTGTGTACAAAATGCTGAGCTTCCATTCTTCCGGCATGCATTCGCCTGACTAAATCTGGAATTGAGTTAGTGCTACAACTTGGATATGGCTACCCTTACTTTGTTTAGGTGAGGTAGACTAGGCCGTTCTTATAGAGAATGCAAAAAAACGTTTAACCGATTGGGTTTCTACTTTCTTCATCATCTCTACTACTTACAAATATGTTTTTATACGGGATTTGCTGCTTGGCATGTTCTTTTTACCGTTTGGTAGAATTTCTGTATCACAAGGGGCCGATGTTTCTTTCATCTCTTTTGCTCTTAGAGCTGCTCTAGTCCTTTTTTGGACGCCCGCTAGCTTGCTTCGAAATTATCTATCAAACCAGGAGTTTCTTGAGTTGAGGTCGAGTGAAACCACGCACAACAGTGGCGGCATTACTGATGGCTTTCTGGTAGCGTTGCCACTGGTCTTCTGCACTAGCTGCTGCTGGGGTTGGACTAATAGCGATGCATCGGGTTGATCTGAGACTCCAAGTAAATTTTGGACGCTGATTTTGGATATCCAGAATACTGGAGGCGTGCCTTGAGTCGATAGAATCATTGTTGTCCATTTGGCTAAAGACGGTTTTTTGATCCGAACACCGCCATTTACATTTCGCCCTCGGCAAAGACAATTAGCCCAAGTTCGTTGCCAAGTGTGTGTTTGACCTTGCATTCGTCACAAAAATGAATCTGAGAAGCTATTCCAGGCTGAAGGGGTTTCAATTTGGACCTGCTGTCGTTTATATAAAGGGTAGGGCAGGATAGTGTGCCATGGACCAAATTTAATACAAGTATTTTTTTTTTCTTTTTGTTTGATTGCTTTATTAGTTTAATAAGGCTACGCACTTGGAATATTTTCATAGCAAAAATACATTTCAGATTTTATCTAGACTGTTCATGTCATGTTTAAATGCAGTTTAAGAAAAACGCATCTCGATGTTCCAAGGTAGACATAGTAAGTGTACCATGAACCAAGCCAGACTGCTCACAGTAAATATGCAATCTTAAGCAAAATTAAAGAAAACTTTAATCAAATCAAACAAGAAAATTTAACAGGCTATACAATAAAGAATGGTCTTAATTTTTGGCTTTGGCTAGCTTAAAAATTTCGTCAATGGTCATGTAATCTTCTCCGCTAAAGTCCGCTTCGCTGCTTTCATCCTTTTATCCTTTTGTTTCACAGGTTTTCGTGGTTTTGGTGTTCGGTATCGTCTGGTACACAGAAAAAAATGGAACAAGGTACACCCCACACTATTTTTTTTATACAAGAAGTGGCTCTAAATTATTTTGATACAATAAATGTAATTAAAAGACTTCACAGCTTTACAAAAAATATCAATTGTAAGGTAAAAAACAACAGTCGCGCATTCCAGCTGCTCATACACGAAAGAAGCACACTTCCTGAAATTCCTGAAAAAAATACGTTTCATACACGAAAAGAGTTCTTGAGAATTTCTGTCCAACAACTGCGAAGAGAAGGCAGCGACTAACTGAGCTGACATTAAACAACATAGTTTTGGCGGGAGTACTCATTTTAAAAGAGTAAATGCGCACGTTATAGCTATTGGTGCCTCATTCTGGACAGCAAGTTGAGCTGGAAACAAAAAATTTTGGAGAGAGTTAAAAAAGCCACTACGGCTCTGTACTGCTGTAAAAAAGCTATAGGAAGTAAATGGGGGCTTCAACCTCGCATTACACATTGGCTCTACATATCGGTCATAAGACCTATACTTACGTACGGCGTGATCGTTTGGTGGTCGGCACTTGAAAAGGCCATCCACCTTAACTGCCTCAGTCGCGTACAACGATCGGCATGTATCTGTATTAGCGGAGCTCTCAGAACCACTCCAACGGCGGCTCTGGACATTTTATTCCATATGCTACCGTTAGATATCTATTGTAAACAGGTGGCAGCAAACGCGGCCACCCGCTTGAAGGCAATTCATCTGTGGACCAGCAGACAAACTGGCCACTCGTCCATTCTGAATAATATAGGATGTATACCAAAAGACACTGATTACACCCTCCCTCAACTTCAGTTCAACAAACACTTTGAAACCTGTATACCCTCCAGAGCTGACTGGGAGAGAGTTGCAGGTTCTCGAAGGGAATCCATCTGCTTTTACACAGATGGGTCAAAAACGGAAACAGGAGTGGGGGGTGGTGTATTCTCCCAAGATCTGGATTGTAAGATCTCCTTCCGTCTTCCTAACCACTGTAGCGTGTTCCAGGCGGAAATTATGGCGATCAAGGAGGCCCTGTCGTGGTTGCGGTATAATGTAATATCTGCAAGGGACATAACTATTTTTACCGACAGTCAAGCCGCGATTAAATCCTTGGAATCGGTCACCTTTAACTCCAAGACTGCCCTCAATTGCCGCCTATCTCTCAACGAGATGGCGGAACAATTCAAAATTCACCTTATTTGGGTGCCGGGCCATAGGGACATTCCAGGCAACTGTACGGCCGACGAACTCGCCAGACATGGCACAACTGCCTCGATTCTACCGGAAAAGGAGAATCTCTGCATGCCTCTCGCTACTTGTAAACTTCTTATCAAACAAAACGCGATAAACGCTACTAACCGCAGGTGGGCAAACTGCTCCACTTGCTCTATCACGAAACAAATTTGGCCCAGGCTGGATCTCAAGCGCTCCAGCGCTCTTATAAGATTAAAGAGATCCGACATAAGCACCCTAGTAGGGGTGATCACGGGGCACTGCTTAATAGGCAGACATGCTCTCAGGCTGGGTCTTCCCGCTAATGACTTCTGCAGAAGTTGCATGGATGAGGAGGAGGAGGAGTCCGTTCTTCACCTCCTATGCACCTGTCCTGCTCTTTCAACTCGAAGAAGATTACATCTCGGAGAGTACTTCTTTGACAATCTTGGCGAACTCGATATTATTAATATCAATCGCCTCCGCCGCTTTACCTTTAGCTCCTGTTGGTTCAACGGGTAGTCTGAGATCATTGGATCCTGTGGTGTCACAATGGGCCAATTCTGGCCTAAGTGTGGCTGCACTTGTGTGTAGCCTGCCACTATAACCTAACCTAGCTATTGGTGCGAGGTGCACTTGGTCCAACCAAGGTACGCTATCCTCCCCTACCTACCTTCGATAGGCATTCTGCATAAAAAAAAACATTTAAAAACACTGATCAATTATTTTTTTTCAATTTATTTTTACTTCTCGGTATTTATTTTATTTTCATTTGATTTTGCTTTTTATGTTTTTTAATTTAATTTTATATAGTTAATGCCTTACAATTTATCGCTTTATAACTACCTAAACATACGTTAAACATCAACAATTTTAATTTAATTTCTGTGAGTTAGTGCGTCATGTAAGTGCTCTCTAATAAAAATTTTAAATTTTTCTAAGTAAATTAATTACAATTTATTTTATTACACATACACAAAAGACTCAATATATTGCACATCGATTGTTACACATTAATCATACTACAATATTTATTATGTACACTAAAGTACAACGAAAAAAATGTATGAAAACAATTTTTTGAGAAAGGATATCCCTTTTGAATTTGCCAATTAAAACAAAACAATATCGTCGTTTTCTTTCTATAGTTAAAACTAAATAAGAAAGAAAGAAGAAAACAAAAACAGAAAAATCATACACATCTATTTGTTTGATTTTATTTATAGTTTATCGTACAATTTTATATATTTGTTTTGATTTTAGAAAGATTAGTAATTTTATTTTTATTTTTCTCTCACTATTTTCTGAGGAACTTGTATACCATACTTTTTGAATGATTGAAACGAAAGGATTTCATATCGTTACAAACAAAAATTGAAAACGAAAACCAAAAATATACACGAAACTTTGTCGAACTAATAAATATATATATATATGTTTCTATATGTTATTAATATATAAGTTATGTATATATGTATATAGGTTTTTTTTTGTTGTCTTTGTATATAAATATTAGTTGTTTGTTACTTTTCTATAAATTTTATGAAGTGAATAACTTTTCGTTGGAGGTATTTGGTATTCCTGGATTTGTCTTTGAAATAGAGGAAGGGGGAGCAAAATGAATCCTTGTGCCAAAAACATTTGGGGACAAAATTAAAATCATAATTCTCTTGGTAAATTTGCATTTTATTTCATAAATTCTTGCATAACTCAATGAAGTAATAAATTCAATATATATATTCATAATGTAACTAAGAAACAAAAACAATTCATTATTTTTAATGCAAAAATTTAGCGTAAAACAAATTTAATAAAGCAAAACATTTCGATTTTGTAAAAAATAACTTACAGTTAATTTTGATTGTGGTGATTATTTTTTTTATCATTTTGGAGCACATTTTCTTTCAGAACAATTTATTTCTTACAAAATAATTTTAATTAAAAATAAAAAAAATTGAAAATAATAAAAAAAAAATGTTCAATATAAGTTGGAAAATTTACAATTGGTTTGTTCGCTATATTTTATATACAAGTGTCTTCCGATTAAGAGTAAAACTTAAGAATAGGCTTAGAATAAAAATTATAAAGAATGGCACAAGTGACTACTTTTTTGGAACTCGTTACTTTTTTTTTCACTTATTAAATATTTTGTACATTTAAATTCATAAATAGTTTATATATAAAATTTAATGTGATTTGAGGGGTTGTACTTAGATTAATTCCTGTTTCTTTTTTTTTTGAAAATTCCTTTTTGAAAAAATTTTGGTATAGGTTTGAACATATTTACAATATAGCTTGTTGTTAAACAGTTAAGTGGCTTATTCGATGTGTACGTTCCGTTTGAACGCAATCATCTGCTCCTCCATTTGTTTTTGTTGCTGTTTCATGTACAAGGTAGCCGCATCGTCCAGGTCGTCGAGGTCGTCGTCGTGATGCGAGGACATTGGGGACGCGGATCCGCGTTGTGAGCGTGGCGAGTGCATACTGAGATCCTCGGGCTCGGTTTGGACCGGGATGTCTGTGGAGACGTGCGCAATCTGTGGTGGTATACGGAAAACGCGACGAATGTCGTGAGGTTTGCGGGACCGCTTCTCTCCGTCTACACTGCCACTCGTCGACATGGCTCCGTCTTCGGACAGATCGAGAGGCGTTTCGTAGTTGACCGGGGTGGCTGTTGCTGCGGACATAGACTCCTCGGATCCAGCGAAGGAGCTGATTGCGGATTTTTGGTCGCACATTGGGTAGTCGGCGGACATGGCAGGGCTGATGGCTGGCGTGGGAGGCGACTGAATTCCGCACTTGTGGTGCATGAGGTGGTGACGCCGGCGGAACTTCATGTGGCAGCGGTCGCACTCGAAGGGCTTTTCGCCGTTGTGGATGAGCATGTGAGACTTGAGTTGGTTCGAGTCGCTGAAGCGGCCGTCACAGATGTCGCAGTTGTAGGGGCGCTCTCCAGTGTGCACCCGCAAGTGGCGCCTCAAGTTGGCGACCTGCACAAACTGGCGGTCGCAATGACTGCAGTGGTAGGGCTTCTCGCCTGTGTGCAAGCGCATGTGGGTCTTCAGGTGGTGATCTCGGGTGAAACGCTTGTGACACTCGGGACACTCGAATGGCTTCTCTCCAGTGTGGGTGCGCTCGTGGTTCTGTAGGACGTGTTTGTAGCCAAACGAACGGCTGCAGATCTTGCAGGTGAAGCTCTTGTCACGGGCGACTTCCTTGTTGGAGACGGGGCCTTCAATTGTTGAATTCGGCGACGATCCACTTGATGGCGGCGAAATGGGACCGCCCGGCGTGTGATACATATCCCCATTGATGCCGATGTCCATTGATGCCTGTGGCGACTGAAGATCCTTTTTAACCGAAATCTTGCGAGATTTCTTCTGTGTCACGTCTGCGTTGGTGGGCGATTGCATCAGATGTGCTACCGAGTTCGGCTTATGCACCATTGGCGGAGAAATGGGGCTGGCCGGGGGCGAGTGTGGTCCCAGAGGTAGATTTGCGGCTGAGGCAGGCGGCCAACCGCCAAACAACGCAGGGTGATGCGGGAACAGTGTTGACGCTAGTGTGGACATCGGCAGTTGCGCGGCCATAAACGCGGCCGCTGCAGACCGATTTGCTGCCAACAACTGTGGTGATAGCATTCCAAAGGCGGAGGCGGCTGCAGCTTGCATCGCTTGACCACTCTGGTACATCGAGGGTGTATTGTTGCCCGACATTGGCGGTGACATCGAGAGACTGTCGATTTCTTCACGTTTCATACCGGCTAGGGCGGCAGCTAATCCTGAAATGACAAAGAAAACGCTCGGTGAGTTGGGTTTTTATACGCCCGGCACAGCAGGATGCTCAAGCGAGTCTCTGCTGACCTGCTGTGAAAATTGTAGCAAGGACATGATATTGCAAACGCTCTTTGTGTCGCTCTCTGACCTGAGGGTGATTCGGTTAGGTAATACAATACAAAAAGGACATTGTCGGGGTGAAAGTAAATCTGTTTGGTCGGTTCCGTTCGTCCTTAGGCGGTGTTTAACTTTCTATTCCTTTTGCGAATTTATTTCTTTTTTGGCACGTGCGTTTTTACGACGCACATGTAACTGACAGGACCTTAACCTTTTGATCCGAACAGAGCAACACAGAGAAAAGGCGGAAAAGTAGACACACATTACCGTCCCTTTTCAAGGATATTCTTACACATCGTACTATCGTCATATGTGAGTGAAGCAAAGCGTGAATGAACAGAAAGGGGAAATGTGTTCATCCGCACTCACACATGCCCGGGATTGGGATTTTTAAGAGAAAACCACTTGCATATGTGTGCAGTGCATGCGAGTGGTTCTCTTAAATCGGAATTCTTTCTACGATAAGGGGTGAAATGGGGGCGTGCTACGAAAACACTTTCCCCCTATCAAAGTGACGGCAAAAAAAAAAATACAAACATTTTCGAAAAAAGCAGACAACAACCGGCAGCCCTGCCATTGAGACGTCGTAATTGCTTTGCCGCTAGACATGTGTGTTCCCTATTGAAAGGGTGGCACGCGGGAGTGATTTTTATATCTCGAATTGTTGCTACACATAAAAAAGGAGTAAAAGCAAAACGAGTCACATAAAATGGAGGTGTGCAAGAGGGTGTCACTAAAAGCTGACGAGAGCAATAAAACCGACCCAAGTCAAGGATGTAATGTGGAGACTTGGACATTTGAAGTGCTGCAGTCAACTGCGGGATAGTGAAAGTAAATGGAAATTAAAAATCACGAAACTTTTGGAGCCTTTCCGAATTTGCAAAAATTTTAAGACGGGAAATGAAATATTCCTGTGCTGTGGAATATTTTTATAAATCCGAAGTCTGTTAGGAGAAATTATTCCTCAAACTTTAAGGCATTTGTGAGAATTTAAGTGGTAAAATCGGTTTCAAATCAGAGACTTTTTATCATGTCAATCAAACGGTAAGTTCGCCAATAATAAATAGAAAGGCCTGTCACAATCACAACTTAGATTGCCAAAATAGATAGATACATACCTCTTGTTTGCGCGTCCTGCAGCAATGAAAGTGCCATATTCAACGTGATCGTCGTCCTAGTTGTGTCTGCCGACGGACTTGGTAAGTCGCCTTCGTTTGATCAAATAAACTCTGCACGATTGTCTTTAAATTCACAACACCATAGGAGCTTGTCCTATTATTTCTCAATGTAATCCCAGTTGGCAATTTGTTTGGTTCATCACTTTAACTTTGTTTGTTTTATAATAAAATCTTTTTTTTTCAATTTTTGTACTTGAATGGAGGTAGGTTTGTTGTTGTTTTGCACTAGCACTTAATATGTAAAAATTTGTATTTTCGAAAAGTGTACCCGCGATGTAAATTCTTATTTCTTTTTTTTGTGGGTTCTAATGCGTGAGGTAGGTAAGTTGAGGTATTTCGTTTGCACGGTTAAAAACAAAAAATAAACAAATAAATTTACACAAAAAAAGTTGCTTCAAATGATTTGTTTAACAAAAACCCGCTTGTAGTATTTTTTGTTCTTTAAGACACGTTCGTGTTTCTTGAGGTTTGTTAGTCGAGTGTTCCTTGAGTATCCTTTACACGTTCTTAAATAGTTTTGCGACTGGTTGGTTATCCTTGCTTGAGTCTTTTGTATTTTAACGGCACAGCTGTGAATGTGTGTGCGTGTGTAAAAAAAATAAATAGAAGAAGAAGAAACAACTTTAACTCTCTACAACGGTTCACAACTCGATGAGAGCCAAATCACGACTGACATAATTCGAAACGATGGTCCTAAACATATAGTGAACCGAAAGACTGCTTGCTAAACAACCCCTCGCTAGAGTCGAGTTATGCTATGCACCACTACAAGGGTGATGGGTACTTTTTCTTGTTCATTTGTTTTTGTGTGTAGGTACATTTAGAATGCGTATCTATGAGAGGCGCGCATATACCTGAACTGAACGTTAGAGGGTTGCTTTTGTGTGCGTGAGTTGGTTTGTTTTTTAATACCTACTTTCCTATTCCGGAGGAGGAATTGAATGCGAAAGAGAGACAGAGTACGAAAAAGATTGAAGAAAAAAATAAATAATAAGACGAATATTTTGGGTGATTATTATGTAAGCCTTTGTGCATAGTTGTTATTCTCCCATTCGCACTCGATTCTCTTAGGCAGAGACAGAGTCTTCGCCGTTGGATTGTTGGAGATTGGCATTGGAGTTATATACAACATTCCTCCTCTGAACCTTTTTAGGGGTAGAAAAGAGCTCCACAGCGTACTGGTTATGTTTCTCCATACATATCCCATTTCCCATTGCCTAGGTATATGGGTGTACATCGTACATGGCTTTTGGCTCGTTCAAAGAGAACATGGTTCCACTTTTCCCAATTCACTTTCCCTCTTCGGTGTTGTCTTATTTTTGAGTTGAGTTTTATTATTTATTTGCCTTTTTTTATGTCGAGTTGGTATATAACAAACAGCTCGAGCAGGCAGTGTACCATGTACCTATTGCGAGACTGGTGGGGTGTGTGTTGCAACAGCCTGTGGCATGCTATTTTCAGAGTTGCATATGGAAATGCATTTTTTTTGACAATTTCCTAAATCATTAAAAAACAAATGCATGGGAAGATGGTAAAAAATAGAGTAAATGGGCTGGCTTCCCTTTTTTACGGTGTAAGCTCATTCAAAAACAAGGACGTTCTTTTTTATGGTGTGTGTGTGGTGTTTTTTTTGTAGATAGATTAGGCGGCGCACGCAGTTTTCTATTCATAGCAAAATGCTCGTTTAGTTTTTTAGGGTTTATTTTGTATGGACCGACAAGATTGACTTTTTAATTGCGCTCGTGCGGCTTGTGGTGATAAAGACAAATAAGGAAGGAGGTTAGGTATTGGAAGGTATTTCAAGATGTTAAATTGTGTGGTAAATTAATGTGAAGCTCCGCATTTCCTAAAATTTTTTAGGGTAAACCTATGGATGGGTAGGAGGGACCTATTTTTTTTGTTTAAATTGATAACTTGTAGGTATTGTGATAGACCTACTTAGGAGACCCGCCAGTATACGTATTTATGATGAAGGAATAACGTAAACATGTGCGAGGTGGCATCGTGTATTCCATCGAGATCCCCATAAGTGACCCTATGAGTTGATGTCATCCACTTCGTTGAAAGGCTTTTAGGTATAGGTAGGTATGTCTGTGATTATTTGCATACCCAGATCCAAGGTTTTGATTTTAATGAACCCAATTCACACAAAATCACTAGGTATCGGATCTGGAGATGATATTGAAGACTTCGGTTTAGTGAATCATACTAACAATCACAAAGGTCGATACCTAGCTTTGCTTTTTAAGCTTTTTTAGATGATTTAATAGGTGAAGGATTCATCATTCTTTATACCTTAGGTACCTACCTTCTTGCTTATCTCCGATTCTTTTAAGTTTGAAAAAAGCTGACTAGGTTCCTACCAAGCTGTAGAAAGTCAATATTCTTGGTTAATATCTACCTATATATGACATGCATTGGCACTTTTGGTATGGTAGGTAGGTATATCCCTTTCTCTCAAGTATGCGTTTCGCATTTTATTCCCATCGAACCGGTCACCGAAATTTCGCGAAAAGAGTCGGAATCTTCATTAAAATTAGAAGTTATCCAAGTAAGTTTGGATATGACACCTCCTCTTGTCGTAAACTTCTACCAGTCGTTGGGCTCAGCCAATTTACTCATAAGCTATGTCCAACACGGTAAAATTGTTTGCTGCAACATCACCAAGCTTTAAGGGCTTGACGAAAGTGAATCTCGTAAAGGAATGTGAAGCGCGGCAAAAATTGGTTCAATGGTGAATCGGAGCAAAACAAAATACCTATACCTATTTTCTGAATATTGTACAGCCTCTATGTGACAATAGGCAGATACTTGAGATAGTTAGGGAATTTCTTTACCTTTGGCTACACTTTAAACCAGCTGAAGACCGCAGCAGAAATCAAGTAAAGAATTAACTTGCCAATTGCATTTCCTTTGGCCAAGGAACATTTTCAATAACCCACTTAGGTATCCACTAAAGAATTGGAATTGGTTGACATCATGCGTGTTCAATAGAATCCAAATCGTAAATTGAAGAAGCATAGTCTTAAATTTAATACCTATCTGTTAATTCTGATGTTCTACAAGGAAGTAACATTGGTCAAACGTTTTATCATCTACCGTCCGACTTGAGGTAGGCTTGGCCGCCAGATAGTAAGACTCTTTATTTAGCGCCTTAAAAAGATGGGATTATCTATTAAGCCTTACATGACCGAAAATAACCCAAAGAGCCCAAAGATCGTCGATCACTTTCGGTAACATACCTAGGTACATGCTTTTTAATATAAGTGAGTTTATAGTTTTTAAGACGAACGATGGGCCGTACAACTTTATTTAGGAAGCTTCTGGGATAGATATATGAATTGCATAGGTATTAAAAATGGCGTCGCAATTGAAAATGCCCCTTTTTTTTACAACCGCTCAAGTCTCAGGAACATTTTTCTCAGAATTATATAAAGCATTGGGAGGTTTTTTAGCAATGTTCATTGGGGCTCAAAGTTTTCGTGTTTCTAAAAGAGGACTTAATTTTTCTTTATGTGCGGTAGGTACCTACCTACAAACCTATACAGGTACGATATTTATTTAGGTGGACAAATATTTAAGTAGTAGCTAGTTATCTAAACTTCGGTGTGTTGAACATAAGGAAAAATCGGCTTGTAATACCTATGGAGCTAAACTATGAATTTAACTAGCCAGTTCCACCGCCGACATATAACAGCCATTACCGCTGGAATATTTTGTGTTAAAAAACACGAAATTCATTCAATGACCAACAAAAGTTTTCGGCGAACTTTAAGAGTCAAGTGCTTTATTTTCCATACAAATTGTGAAAATTGCAGCTTAAGCTTTATAAAGGAAAAATGCTATGAATTTAAAACATAAAGGGACCCAATGTTCCCTTACTCGACTTGCCGATTTAATTCGAGAAGATACAAGACCATCTACCCAAGCGGCCAGACCACTATCGTAATATGTATTACTTTTTGTACTCCTTGCCACCTTGCCAATCGACTGTAGCCATTTAAAAAACAAACTATTTCGTCCAAAACAAATACTAAAAAACCGACTGCAGGTAAAAAACAACGTCGCCCGCTAAAAAAATATACGCCTTATCTACTTGAACAAACATCACATTAAAAAAAAACGCAATCATCAGTTAGTCCCGTCAAAAAATAGAACGCATTCAAACAACGCTACACTTAAAAACTAATTAAAGTTGACTTTTTTTGTAATTCTAATTTTTATTTGCCAATGCAGACCTTCAGAGAAAAAAATACTAGAAAGTAACCCATAAAACACGGATCTATTATATCTCTTCATTAGGTAGGTAGCTATTTCTGTCACTCGTTCGAAAACTCTAAAATCAACAGCAAAAACTGCACATTTTCGAACCAGAAATTCGCATGCAAATTCGAAAAACCATAAATGAATGTGATTCATCGTAACTACGGCGAATATCTCTTTTATGACCTACGATAAAGGCAGTCCGAGTTTGGAAAGTAGGCGTTTCGCTTGTTTTTCAGTTTTTTTGCTTTGTCCAAGTTTTGTGTACAAGAATCATAATGAATTAGTCATTGTTTGAGTGCTGGTGATGGTGCTGGATGCGCTTTAGTAAACGTTACCTTTTTGGTGGCATTTTTTTTTTTTTTTGACTCTATCTCGTAGTTAAAAAAACCCTGACCTGACGCGATCGATTGGCGATAGCTCTATAACATGATTTGCGAGTTATTTATGTGGACTGGTGTTGTTTGTTACGGATGATGGGCATTCTCGGTACCTTATGTGTCGTCTACCTTTTGTAATTGGGAAATTTTAACAACTTGCGCTGTTGTTTCTAATACTCGTACGTGCTCGGACCGGAATTCATTTATGGATGATAACAATTATATTCAACTTGGATTGTGCGCTTTCTTTTCTGTTCACTTTTTATTTTACTCCATATGAGTGCCGTCCATTCCAGTCGGTGCAATGTTTTGGGGAGATGCATACCTACCTGGATGGAAGGTTGTTGAAGGTGAGTAGGTACGGGTCGAATTATTTCAGAGTTGGTAAAGAATACGGTTGGACCTTAGGCGGGTTGACAGGGCTGGTTGACTACTTTCTAGATGTGCGGGCTTTGACAAACTGACCTTAACTGATCCTTCTATAAGAAAACAGGATCCGAATCGAAAGATTCGGCGAGCTACTAGTGACAGAATTTACTTTCGTGGGGCTAGTTGTATGAGCTGTTTATTTTATCAAGTGTCAAGCTTGTGCTTATAATAGTTTTACAGTTTCAATCCAGTAATAGTATTATTTTCCTTGCGGACTAATATGCCTTAAGGGAGATTGTTGGTTGATGGTCAAGTGTGTCCTGTATAAATGGTAGAGTTCGGAGGGCGATCAGCGAGCAGCGTTTATTCGGCATCTTAAAAATTTCTTGCAAGATTTACTGCCTCGAATGCATTGCTCTAATTAATAAAACTTACCTTAGGAACCACAATAAAGGTCTTGACAATTTTTTTAAATGATTGTGCACGACTGGGTTACTCTAGCTGGAAGGAACGTATCTAGGTCTAGGCAACTGTAGACTTGAAGAAAGAGCTAAGTATAGTACATATGAGCAGGGAGTCCTTGTGGTGAGTATCAGTTGGTGTTGAACTTATAAAAGCCATTTTTGCAGGCTTTTAAACGGCGCTGGTGGCAATTCCGCCGTCAAACTGAACAAATAATTTCACCTGCCGGATGAAAGTCGAAACTTACGTTCACCCGACCAAAAAAAAGTGAGAAAAGGAAAAAATAAAATTCTATTCAAAGTTTTTCAAAAACAAGGTAGCTCGGCCAGAGAGTTTCTTACAGCTGAACTGTTTTCAATAAGCCAGTGAGCAGTGACATATGACATGGTGGAGAGCATACACCAACCATTCTTTAAGATTTAATAGACAGAAAGTATGCCTTATGAATGGAATCTTTATAACCGTTTGACAAGAACGGAGGCATTCCTTTGGCAACTATTGAGGCATCTCTTTTCTTAATATTGCATACGAGTATACAGTAGGTATCGTGTCTATCCTAAAGGCTGTAACGCTGTTCGAGTGAAATGAAATTTTCACTCCTTTCCAGGAAATTGAAAGCGAAATTTTCAGGCCGAAATGTCAAAAATTCAATGCGACGGACAATAAAAGTGAAATAGCTTAAGTAACGCCCCTACAAATCACTTTTTGAACAAATATTTTTCACTCGAACAGCGCCTAGTGAAATCTTCACGTGGAATGTTAATTTTGACAATGCGCAGTGAAAATTTTGTATGAAAAATTGGATTTCACCTGAACTGCATACTAGGCTTAAAGTGCGAACATGTTCAACCATTTTTACCGACTTAATTGGCATCAAGGTGACTCTTCAACCGACCAGCCGACCGACTTAGGCAGCTCTTGGAGAATACTCAAGATGACCAGTTCGATACCAAAAACGGTTTATCAAATTTGTGGGCTGCAATTGGCAGTCTTTATAGAGGCGAAATTCTGAAATTCTGTCAGAATGACAATGGAAAAATCACGCTGTTCCTACGTCGAGAGCAACCGCAGCGAATTTTTGATGTCAGAGACTTCTCCAAAATTAGTCTGTCCAATTCGCGGATAACATTGACAGTATCAGCGAGTTGTGGCGCGCTTGCAAATATGTATTTTGGACACCAGCCGCAAAAATAGGTTTTGTTTTGAATCAAGGCAAAGCCATGTTTATCCTGTCAACAAGAAGGGACATACAACTCAGACGAATCGAGGTGGAAAATCGCCAACTGCCAACTTTTATAATGATCACTTCGAAAATCAACCGCGGAACTATGCTTGCCAATAGGTGATTCTATGACCTATACCAATAGCAACGTAGCCTTCATATACCACCCTCATGACCCCATATAGCTTTTCTCTGTGATGCAGATGCAGTCTTCGAGTGATTTTGAAGCATTGAACCGTCTCTGGGGAGGAAGCTTTATTTGGGAACTCTATGTGAGCTTTATACATCAATGTTGATCTAGTAAGTCATATAGGCTTGATCATGTGTGCAGCAAATGGACACTAACCCTCCGATCTGAAGGGTCCTCCGAAACCAACCCAGAGGTCCAACCACAAGTGGAGACCTTAACAACTGGGAAAGCACTGCTAAAGGCATACACACATCCACAAGAAGAGTTTTGGCTATGAAAGACAACTGCGCCGCAAATAAAGTAGTAGAATAGCCCAAGTACAAAAGACTGTAAGCATTTCCTATTCAAATTCACAATAAGTGGTGTTAATTGTTATTTGACTTTTTCCGAACGAATTTTAAATATTGCGCAGTGATTACTGTGCTGGAGTATTAAGCTATTGGTCTCAGGTTCGCTCCCCGGAAAAAAAATTAATTCTCAAGGTTTCTTACACTCTCGAGAACGTCACACAAACCTAACTATTATGAAAGAGTTTCAATTTAGCCTTTCGGGCTTGAAAATTGTAGGACCCTTCCATTAAACCTTTGAACCACACAGAACCGCGTTTTCATACTGAATTCGCAGCTTTTTAGCCGTCAAAAGTACATCATTTTTAGGTATCTAAAAAAATCTAACATGTCACTAGTCCGAAAATGTCTTTCCGTTAGCGAGGCATTCGGTAGCCCTAACCTCTCCAGTCCATGTCACATTTATTAAGTCGTTTTATTTAAAACATTGTAGATCAATACAAGAGACTTTCACTCCTTTTCATGTTTATGTTAAGCCGATCAAAGACTGAGATAGATTATCGCCACATTCGTTGTCAACAATCTCTAGACTTACCTCGCCAACGAATCGACTTCGAAATGCGCTCATCGCTAAATTCGCTGATAATTTTTTTAAATTATTGTCAAGTGCGCAGAATGGGTTGCCTCAAAAAACAACTATTATTTCAAGAAAACACATTTCGCAGACTGCCGCGGTGATAACTATCTGCTTGATCAAAAGAAGGCACCGCGAACGGAAACAATAAACAACTTGAATAAGACTCAGTGGTGTCAAGATCGAAACGTTGTATAACGATTTGAACTTGACACCAAACTTCAACCAGCTGAGTGAAAGAATGTCTCTTGCACCCAGTTAATCAACAAATTACTGATTATTTATACAAAGTCAACGAGTTTACTGCCCTCACGCACATTCCTACAAATGCGTAGCATAAGTCGAAAAATTATTTCCTTGAGAAAGGCATAAAATAAACGTACAACAACCGCAAAACTCTGTTGATAACCGTATAGCCTTATTAAACAAAGTTTTAAAAAAAATAATAATAATCCGAATGACTTAACCCATTACCGCAACGATAACCGACCGCAAATATATTTTTTTTTTATAATTATTTTCGACGCCTTTTTCTTGAATAGAAAACAAAAAACAAGATTTCCTTATCAGCTCGCACGCCTATGCGTAATAGTTGGTGGTCGCTGACCTACCACAAAATAGTACGCAACGCGGAGTTGCCCAGTTGAGTCACTCAAAACGTACTAAAAATCGAGTAAAGGAAAGGATACCCGAACCCTATCTACTCTATCGGAAAGAAGAAAGGATATTTTATATACTTCCTTGTTTTGTTGAGCGCAAACTTCCCCGCCTTTGTCGTATCGTAAGAGAGCGCAACAATTTCCCCGTTCTCCCTATTTCATTTCTTATAGGGATGAGTTATATTATATGGAACCTGTGAAAAGTGAGAGTAGTATATACTTTCCCTTACATCAAGGGGTGTTCTACTATATAATACCTACACACAGAGCAAACAAAAAACAGAAAAGGATGTCTTTCTTGAGCTCGCTCGACTCTCTTCCTTTGAAGAGCTCTTCAATGCGTGTACGCAACTGGGGGTTGCTGTGCTGCTTTCATTATTCCTTCGATAAAGTAGATATAGGGAACTCGGGCAAGGAAAAAAGGATATCAACACATGGGTGCTTCAAAATTTGATGGATACATAAAGGTAAAGAAGCACTATACACACCAGCAGCGCGCAGTATATTTATGTGGCCGATGATAAATGATTCCCTGCTACAGAGAACAGAGCGGAGTCAAAGTAGGTGTAGGGAGAAAGGAAGTTTGAGTTAAAATGGTATAGGTATATCCGTATAGCGTATAGGGAGATTGGAAATTCGCTGTTGAAAAATTCTCAACGCTCTGATTACTTTTGTAGAGGCTCTTGCAGAGGACACAACTGAAGTCACAGGACTTAATTTTTTGTTTAAATTAAAATGGAAAGAAATGGAATGGATGTTATAGGAAGGTGACAACGATTGTCCGGTGAAAATAGCTATACTAGGAAACGCGTACATACCTATTTGAGCGGGATCATCATTATGGTGACGGTGGGACGTATCTACTAATGTTTGGAATAATAATTATTTATTACTGGGTTAATTGTTTATAACAAGGGCGGTTGAAATTATATTTTTTAGGTTTTATCAGTGATTCAAAAATAGTTATTTAAATAGTGGCGACAGTTTGCCGCATCAGTTCACTATGAAGTATATACCCACAGGACGGTTCATTGGTGCCTGTATACTTAGTCAAACCAGAGCTACATTTTAGATCTTTGACCAACAAAAGAAAAACTATTTTCTAGGAATAAAAATTGCCTCCAAACATGAAAAGAGACTGTAGTTATATATACCTACCCGTTTATCTGCGTTTTTCAGTTAGCAATTTATTCCCAAAATGTTTGCATAATTTTATGTATTTTTATCCGTTTCGTGTCGCCTAAAATTGTGTACTTTATTGCCTCAAAAATGACATGAAAGGCAAGGAAATCTTAGTCCCCATCAGCAGCGTTGTTTGACGTTTTCATGGGTTTGACATCCACGAACATTTTCAGTCATTAATTTCAGAATAATACGGCGGTCAGTGTATTAAACGTATTCATTGACACTGTGACAGCCGTTCTCCAAACAAGATGTGAATTTTGTATAGGAGCGTTATTCTGCTGTATATACATAAATCCAAAAACACTTCCAAAAGAGCGTTGCAAGAAACACCGGTCATTTTGTTGGAAACGATTTCACCAATTCAAATGAAAACGGTTCAGAATCATTTATTTTTTGGGAGACTATAAAAATTGTAGCCATCAGTGTTATCTAAGTTAAACTTTCTTTTTATCCTACAATAAATAAATAAATAAATATTTTGGCGCGACAGGTCTATGGGACCCAAGGCCTAGCTTCTCGCAACCATTCGCTTTGTGTGGGTTTTCAATTTTTGGGACGAATGGAAGGGATCTACAATTTTACGCCGAGTCCAAACGGCTAATTGGAAGCTCATTCATGACAGTTTTACTCTCGGACGTTTGTCAGACGTTCGCGAGAGATGGCGCAGTGGAAAAAAACCTTAAGATGTAATTTGGCCCTCTCGGGATTCGAACCTGAGCCTCTCGCTTAGTAGCCCAACACACTACCACTAAGCCACTGCGCCGACCTTTTTATCCTACACCGAGAGAAAAAATAAAATAATAGTATCGAAACATGCTTAAATTTATCAATTTTCAAGACATAATCATCGCTATCCGATCTGTGTAAATCAAGTAAGTCGCTCTTAAACTGGTGACCCTCTATTCTTATATCTATATAATTTGCATTTTTTATTTAATAAATTTTCTTGTAATTGGACGTCCTTAAATTGATAGCAAATTTTCTTATTCTTAAAGTGCAGTATTAAGAACTTTCATAATTTCAGTATAATCTATGTATATAATTTTTAAATTAACTAACCATTACTAATTTGATAATGATTTTTATTTTTATGATTTATGACCAACTGCTATTAATTTGGGAACGTTTTTCCTCAGTTTAAATACAAACGATTGATGTTAGATTGATCTGACGTTTTCAAGTTAATAATTATAGATACTCGTTACGATTCGTAACAAAATTCAATTCCTTAAGCCGAGTTCGAGGAAGTAGTACAAACCTGTCAACTTTTGCAGAATCGATGTAGAGGGTGAAGCTACTTGTCAGCTATCGATCATTTTTTACAAACAAGCGATCATTTTACTTAAATAGTTGAGTATTTTCAAAGAAATCTTATAATACGTTAATAATTTAATAAATTATGTATAAAAAAAGACGAAATTGATTTTAAAAAAGTGTTATCCACGTTTTTTTAGGTAAAGTGACTAGGTACAAACTTAAGAATATTTTTTTTTACTCGAGCAAGAATAATATTTCTCTGATTTCCTTTAAATCAAGTATTCAATATATACCGAAAAGTCTATTTAACACAGTACTTTTTACTATGATCCTAATGTTTTAAGAGTTCAGAATCACTTGGCTATTGTTCCAAATAAAATATTTTTGGTTGAAGTACTAATTAAATTCAAATTTTAAAGTAGAAAATTTGTGTTTTCTGAAGTTAATTTCAAAAGTTCAAATTCCGGTCGTGGATTTTCCCTCAGCGTAAATGGCAACTTTGTTACAATTTTTAAAGATTGCATTAATGTCCACATTCCATGTCATTTAAAACAAAGTAAATTCAAATTTTTTTAGTTTTGTAACCTTTAAGAGTGGGGCATTCACAAATCACAACTATACGACCCATAAATGGATACGCTGCAAGAATACATTGCAAATTCTTTAATGGTGGGTTGAGAGGAATTAATTATTGCGAGTCTTTGAACTTTTCACTTGTCTTGTGGCTTTTGTGATCCTTTTTCTGTATTTTTTCCCATTTGGTACACGATTCCTTACAACATTTTTGATAACGTATTTACTTCGACTATGAGTCAGTGGAATTCGCTTGGGAAGAAGAACTTAAAGCTGCTTATCCACCTTAATAGGGGCACTTGCATACCACGATTGAACAACATGCAAAATGGGTTGGCCTTGAATTAAACAGAAGCATGAGTTTGACTAGGAGGTCATCTACCACGGAGAAGGTACATACCTAAACACCAAAATGGGTAACAACTAACAACTGATATAAGACGACACATTAAAACTAAAGAACACGTAGGTAAGCTTTATGGCCGATAAAACGTTGGGAACGAAAAGGCGAACCCCTTTGCAAAACTGTTAAGATGCGCTAGGACCAAAATTATTTTCTTCCATTGGTAGAAGAAAAGTTATAATATACAGATGGATCTGGGAAGAAAATTGTGGAACTGTTTAGACAGACTAAGATTTTAACGGACATGCTTCACCTAAAAAAGTGTTTCAAGCAAGCGTCAAGGAACATAGAGAGCGAGCTATGAAGCTAAAATACGTCAACTACATTGGCTCGGCCATTTCGAGTAAATGGACAATAATGCTCCAGCTTAGAGGATCTTCGAATCAAAGTCCTCAGGTTCGAAGCGACAAGCAAGCCGACGTTTCATTCACTTGTCCCTTACGACTTGTATCTATTGAAAAATAGAGCGACAAATATCCACCATAACGAGCCCGACCGGCTGAATTGAAAAGCTCTTTACTAACAGCTGTAATCTCGGATGTTTGTCAGACGTTCGCGAGGCCTAAAGGTTAAACTTGTCAATAATCTACTGTCCTGCGGAGTCCACCTTCGCTTTACAACTTTTCTAGCCCCTTGTGCTCTCTGTCACTATATACCACCGATGTAGTCATAATTGTCACAAAATGTGCGAACCTATAAATTCCAAATAGGGCTCCACGATGCATTCGAACAACATGCCCATTCCATTCCCACTCACACCTTAAACACGACCAAAATGTTAACCATCCACCAGGCACACATATTCCATTCATTAACAATTTTCCCGTCCATATGCTAAAAGTCAAAGTGCAGCCAAGCAATCCATTTATCCTTAGGAAACCTAAATTCCTTCCATACCTACCTCATTTAATTTCACTTTGCCATGTTCTTCTGGAAAATTTATCATTTTTTAACGCGCGTGCCTTCGTCTTCTCCGATATGCCGCCTTAAGATGTTGATTCCTGTTTCTACAACTGTCCTTGTTAATTTGTTTTTTTCCCCAGTCCTTTCTTCATTCAAATGCATTTGAGAAACCACCTTTGATTGTCATGTGCCGGTAGTTAAAAAAAAAGCAAATCCAAGGAACACAAGGAATGTCCTTTCCTTTCACTGGGGTGGAATTTAAAAAATGCTAACAACAAAAAACCGTTCACTGCTGGAGCAAAGTAATTTGGCTCACCCTAGCTCTGTACATATATGTGGATCTGCATCTGAAGAGGCATTCGATTTCCTTGCATTAATTTTGTTCCTATATCTGAGCACGCGATGCAGGAATACCTACATATGTGTGTGGTATTAAGGTAAAAAAGTGATATGATTTTTTTTGTCCTTTTCAATTCAACGTCCTCGTCCTATTTTAGAGAATAATCGTCCTCGTATGCCAAACGCATGCTGCGCGCGCAGCTCAGATTTTTTTATACCATTTTTTTTTGTGTTTTCACTCCCTACACTAAACACACATATCCTTAGGGGAAATGAGTGAATCAATTTTTTTTTTAGGATTAGGGGGCAGTATTTTTTATTGACGGTTGACAGATACCCTGGCATGTCTCATTTATGTGGTAAAAAGTTGCGAAAAAATCGAAAAAAGTGTCCTTTTTTCCCGGGCTGGGGTGGCTAAATACAAAAACACATACTTCAGATTGTCAACACACGGGTGGGGTAGGGAAGACTTCTCAATATAAAAGGGGTGTGAGTGGAGGATAATCGAAAAAATGTATTATAGCGAAAGGGATATTCCTTCACATCCTTTATTTGTCCACAAATTTTTCAATTTGTAGCTGTCGATTGTAGTGCTGTATGAACGATCAGCTAGAGGGTATAATACGAATGGAACGTGCGACAGATAAACCCCTTTTGATGGCTTGAACGGAGAATGATAATCCTTTCATGTGTTCAAACAAAGGACGAATAGAGAACTTCCCACTCATTAGGGAAACAGAATTGCTGAAGACTGTTTTTAAGTGGAGGTATTAGGAAACCACAGGATTACTGTTAGGGATTATGAATTGCATTAATGAATTTAAAGACAATCTATGAAAGGAAGTCTTTAAGGTGGATTATGTGCTTAAGTCAACCGCTAACTAGGTCCGGGAAATACAATTGAGTGGAAGGAAGATGTCTTGAGTTGTATACCCTTTTAGTAGACTTTGTTCTGGGCAAACTGTCCACGCACACATTTAATCAGGCAGGTAGAGGAAGCCTTTTAGTGGTTTAATCCATTCAATCCGTTCGCATTAAGTAGCCCGAGGGACGTGTTGTGCGTATGATCAGTGATCGATCACCTTTTGGTATTTACCGCGTTTTTTTGGTAGGAAATTTCCGAGTTAAGTCGAGAGTATGGTGAACATATGGCTATCGCGGCAGAGTAGTGGACAGTGTTGTGTTTTTCTTTTTAAATAAGCAAGGATTTAATTTGGCAATAGCTGGGATCTGTCAGTTTACGATCACTGTGAACAGTATTCGATCGACGCACCTTTGAATATTTACACATTTTGTTTTGAAAACTTAGCTCGATTTAGAGCAGTACTTTTTTGTGCGAATCGTCCCTGTGACGAAAGTTGAACGATCTTCGGTATACCTACCCTGATCTTTGTTTTAATATTGAGTGATGGCGTAACCTGTTGCTTATCGGAGTTGTGCTCTATACTGTATGCCAAGAATTCCACGAACTTTGGAAATATCGTATTCACTTTGTGTGTATTCTTATGAGTTTCGAACAGATCTTCACAATGCTTTTTTTTACAACAAGTGCGCGTAATAACTCAGTGTTTGGCCAGTGAGCTGGACTGCTGATCGAGGGGTCTTACGTCAGTCGCGTTAGACCGATTTTTAGTTGCTTAAGTCTGTTATTGATTGTCATAACAATAAGATTAACTGCACACACACACACACTATCGGACGGCATTTTGCGCAGAAAAAGGATCATTAAGATGAGCAAACTTATTTGTCAAAAGAGTGTCGTAAAATACTGTAGGTGGCGCAGAGTCTCTATTCTTGTAGATCGATCAAAGTATGTTGAGTTCATTCATTCCTCAACCAAGTTTTTGTGCAAATACTAGCCTTAGTAGAACATATCATCAAAGTTAAGGTTACTGGTCGACCGTCAAAGAGATTTAGAGTTTTTCTAATCCTTTAAAGTACGTCATAAACTGAATGTGGAACCGCCGAAATAACCATAAATCAATGTTTTAATAAGGATTACGTTTGATTCCAAATTAACAAGCAATGCAAAAACCTTCTAGACAAAAAAACTAAGAAAGATTGGCGTCTTTCGCAAGAATTTTTTTTACTTATAGAATGTCTAGTTAGTCTAGAATCAATAATGCACATCACCGTTTGATTTGGAAAGTTGCAGTAGATTGGGAACACATTTCGAAATATGCAAGTGTTTCTAAATATTGGTGGCACAATTTTTGGAAACCCCATTATACTGCCAAGAAAATAGGAAACCGGTAAGTGAAATTATTTATAAGAATTTCTATACCTACCCAATTATTGAAACCATGTTAGAAGCAATTTAAATACTGACCACCAGTTCGTGCGCGTAATAACATTTTCTGCCACGTATTAGCTGACATCTGAAACTCTAAAGTTTGATCAAAAACGAAGTCAACAGCATCGAAAATGTGGCCGTGGAAAATGCCGTGGACGACCAACAATGACATCAATCCTCGAAATTGTATCTTTTGAATCAGTTGGTGATGAAATGGAAACCAAATGTTGCTCGAAGGTAAGCGCAACATTTTCCAGAAAAAAAAAACACAATAAATACCAGAACAAGCGCGGAAAACTTTAAAACTTTTTATTAATATATATACGCTACCTCTCCTTCTTCTCGTTGGGTCATTTAAAAGCTGTGATAGAATGTTACCAGCCGACTAGGCCATACCTACCTTCTTATAAATTCTTGAAAATCGATTTTAATTTTGCCCAAAAAAAATAGTCTTCAGTGACGAGGTGCATTTTTATCAATTCGAGGTGTCTACCCAGAGCTACCATATTTTTGGATGTGAGTTATCATACAACTTTCTCACTTTTATCCTACGAGACCAAAAATTATCATACAGAATTTTTAAAAATGCGTGTGAGCTAGGTTTCCCAACTTAACTCGAAACGAGGAGAGAAAGAAATTTCTCCAAATAACACAAAAATTAAATGATTATGTTTTTTGTTGTACCTATTTAAAAAAATACATAAATAAAATTAAATGCATCTAAGCTTAATTAAAGACATTATTTAAATATTCTTAAACATAAAGATAACTCATGTAATAACTAATTATAATAGCATCATAGATCTGACATCACCTAACCAATTTGCAACTAAATCTAGTCGGGATCATATTGAAGAGAAGCAAGACTGACAAGGCTGACATTCCAATTTTGGGCGTATTTATTTCCACTTAAAATTGGAAATGCAGAAAAAGCTGTATTCCGATAATACATACAAATTTAAGAAACGTCTAAATATTTTTTTAAGACACACTTGAAACATTTTGTAAGTGATAACTATATACGTAAAACGAAACCGCATTATATGTTGTTATTTTTTTTGGGTCACTTAAACCTAAAAATTTTAGCCGAACCTTATGTGTGAATTGGAAATTAACGAAGCAAAAGCATCTAGATTTGGAAAATTTATGGACTTTGGACAAATTTTAAAATGTTTACTTTATTCGTTTTTATTTTTTTATTTTTTATTTATTTTATTTAGGAACTTTGAGTTTTATATATTTTGGTGAAATTTCCAAGCACTCTTTTTACTGTGATGCATCGGCAAACTATTATCATCAATTTTGCGTATGATAATGACTTCCTATCATACATCACACAAGACCTAAAATTACTATGCATGTAAGATAATTATATTACAGTTGCCAGCAGTGTAGTCTACCTAATCTTTTTTTTGACAGATAGTATAAAAGTACAAAAATGAAGGCCTGCTTGTTCGTTTGTTGTCGAAAAGTGCACAAACCGCTCAGCAATTTTAAGTGGAGATTTGTGAAATTAATTCTTAAGTGGCGGAAAATGTTTTTATCATATTTCTTTCCTTAAAACATCTCATAAAATCATTCCAACCCCGATATCCGGGCACTTATAACAGCTCTGTGTATTTTGAGAAACTAATGCGGACGCCGTCAACTGACCACCATATCTGATTGCGTAGCGACCGATTCTGAAATTAGCTAAAAAGAGTTTTCACGTCACCTGCAAGACTCTCTGCACTCAAGTTTAACCAAAGTCTTCTATAAACAGGGAAATAAGCCTAGGGTGGTGCTGCCCTTCCTGGAGTCCGTTTCAATTTTCGAAATGATTTCTGGTTAGAGGGAAAACCCCTTTTGGTATGTATATGGAAAGCCATCTATTAATCACAGTCCATTTCCTAGGACCGTACCCCCCAAAATGGTAAGTTTTAAGTAAGCAAAACTAATCACCAACAAAACTCACGCCATATCTTGGGCCAAAACAAACAAACTTACGCGCTCCATAAAAAACGAACAAAAAATGCTGGCATCTACAAAAAATCATAAATACTCACCAAAAAGCAAACAAATGCTAAAAAAGTCAACTACTGCAATAAAAATGAAACTGTTCGTTTTTTATGCCCGCTTCCACTTTTTTAGCACTTAGTAGAATACACAAAAAACCATTCTCACGGAGGCGTGCTATTAAAAAACAAACTTCGAGGTACGACATAAGTCCACATACCCTTCAAACACAGATGCATATCCCTAATTGATGTATACCTACCTAGAGCCGTAAAAAAATCGACTCTTTAGCTTTAAAAGATTCATAAAAATGCCAAATGCTTTTGAATCCTTTGTTTTTTTGTAACGGAAAAAAGCGATTTACCTGTAACTGTGCATCCCTAATAAAGTAGGTCACAGGAAAATGTACTTTTTGGGCCGATTTTTATGATTTTTTACGACTTGCATCATCTCATATATGTTTAGGATGTAGGTACCTTGCAGACTTTGTTTTTTTTTATTGACTAAAACGTCGCCGCAATAACTTGATTTGCAAAACAAATTATTTTAATTTCACTGAGGGTTTCTTGGAATATGGACGAGCATTTCTTACTTGAGGATGTATGCGTAATTGCGCCCTTTACGCCATTGTGTATATAGGTAGGCTAGGTAGGTAGTCGCGCATTTACCTGATGATTTTTGCAATGTTGTGGAGATGCATAATTATAATCCGAAACACGATGAGATTAGTTTCAAATTTAAGTCCAAATTTGTTCCTGGAAGATTGGCTACACTGATGGTGTGATTGTGTGACTGGGCTAAGTTTGTATAAGAGGAGAAACCACTAAGCGAAATATGTCAGTGTCAATTGCCAAGCAAAGAAAGGTGTTAAATGTGCTAATCTTGTGAAAGAAATAGCTGCCCGAAAAATATTTCAGAAAGGACAGAGTTGTAAACAAACTACTTATAAATAAACTCTGAAAATTATGAAGCTACTATGGACCTACTGAAGAATTAGCTCTTTTTTATGCGCGTAAACTTCTCACCTCATGGCTATATGGTAGTCAACGGATTGCTAATATTATCCACTAAGATAAGGTACATTGCGTAGTTTTACGTAAGGCCAGCAGAAACTTATGCAGAATAAAGAGAACCTTTACAAAATTTATAATACCCACATTTATACCTACTGCTATCCAACTTTCTTAAAAATTCAACATAAATTAGCCATGAGACAGTTTTTTAAGTCACATAAGAAATCTTTGGAAGCAACCTAAACCTTTATGCCTAGCTTAGTAACCTCTTCAAAATATGTTAAATATTTTAAAATATCTTAAAATGTGTTAGCCCATTGAAGATTGTCATAACTTATTCAAATATCATCAGCACTTTTCTACTTTAACCTCTACCGAGACCTAAACGCCTACATTTGAGATCAATAAAGGCTCTTTAAGTTTGCAGTTCCTATTTTTGTTGATAAATAGTTTGATAGCCTGTACCAATTAAAAAATGTCAAAAAAGCTGTACGGAGGGGTAAGAAATTAGTCTTCTTCGTGTAAAGACCGCCAGCTGAAAGCTGGAAAGGGTTTAAAGGTTTTATTTTATGACATTCTAGCCTTTCAAGCATGCTTATTGAAGTTACTCACTAGCTACCTATAGCTAGTTTTTGAAAATATAGCATACCTAAGCATTTTCGGCCACTGAAGAAGGAATCAATTGTCCAAAGCCTGAAATAAACTATAAAGCATGTCGAAAACGTATAGCCCGAATAGAAACGAATGGTGTGACATCTGAAAATATGTATTTATCTTAAAGAGCAAGGGAAAGATAGAAAATGGTATACTACTTGTACTTCTGTAGCGAAAGTACACGCAGCGATAAGAAGTTCGAACAGAGCTTCAAGCCTTTAATTCCACTGGAGAATGATGCAAGTTCCCATTACAAATTTTATGTACGGATGACCGTTTTTGGATGAAAAATAAATCTGACGGTGCCCGAGGCTAAGATCTAGGTTTCAAACAACCCCATCACTGGAAAAACGAGCAATGAAGAGTATTCATGCAGCAGATATTAAAAGGTCTGGGATCGTTTTCGATTTGATCAGAGGTGATTTGGATCTTCCTCAGTCGAATACAACCTCGAATATAGTCTGAATCAAAATTCAGAAAGCGGAACGATGATCTACTATGACTGCTGAGCCAAGTCAAATGGCTTGAGGCAAGCTTAGCTCGTTTTCAGGCCGATATGTTTTCTTAGCTCAACGGAATAGACCTTTGAAGGTTTTAGACACTCTTACGAAAAGGTCATCTTAACGAAAAGTGAATGTTCGACGAATAACCACTCGAAATACAGACCTGCCACAAGATATTGTGCAAAGTTCCCGAGGTTTCTTTGAAAGACTTGGCTGATAGACCATATGCCTTGAACTAATGCAGGTCTATTACGCGTTACGTGTGATTGCGTCCCGCTGTTTCACTATACGCAAAGCATACCTACCCATGTTAACCCAAGTTTCATTCAAGCTAAGCTCTGGAATAAGGTATACAAGAGCCGACTAAATTTTTTGAATTTGAACTTTTTAACTGAGGTCTGTGAACGTTATCTTCCCGAATGTGGTATAAAATCAGAAACAAAGAGAGCATACCCCCGGCGTAGGTTTGTGCCTCGACGGGAGACCATTCCTCGACCTCAACCATTAAGCGTATTAATAATGAAGAAGACTCTTCAGCCCTACGCCAAAAAGGGTTTTTCCTTTGTGTAATGGACAGGGATTCAACTCAAGTCTGAGTGCTCCAGGTCTTCTTAGCAAAAATAAAAACCGCCGTACCTTATGAAGTACTTACTGTAACTGTTCGGGAGTTTCATGTGCCAGAGATGTTTTGAGACCCAAAGAGAGCTGTTCTAGAAATCGATCGCCATACCCAAACCTAAGCAATCTCTTCTTAAGCGTGAATTATGCACTTTTTACGATAAGTACCTACTTACGGCATCGCCTTTAACGACCAAAGCAAACAATTTACATTAAAAACTTAAACATAATCCAAAACATTGTTAAATTGTGTAATAAAAATTTCGAAGCCGAGTCACACCATAAATTCGCTGCATAAAGTAGCTAATACCGTCGGCCGGCGGCTCAGGTACAAAACCATAAACCCTTCCAAGGAATGTTTGCAATTAATATTATTTCCTGACCATCCCACACCCAAACAGAACATAAAAACTACCCTAGAATGGATATACGTTTTCCCACTCGCTTAATTGGTCATTTCAGTTATAACAATTGACATGCCCGACTGATGTGCATGTCCATCATCTGTGCAAAGGCCAGGTAAAAGGATAGAGGTTTATGGACTTTTTTTTTTCTTCTCTCATGTGTCCTAATTTTATGATTTGCAAAATTTGGAGGTGTTCTATTTACGTTGCAGTCTTTTGTTGCATCCGCCAGTTATTTTTGCGAGAGAATTCTGCGACAATAAGGCCCAGCACCGGGAACATTAGATAATACACAATATTGCCGACCCAACCTTGACTGCAGGATACAATGTGTCGCCGATATTTTTTTTTGTTGAAAGTTTTTCAATTTTTTGTTTTGTTCCAATTTTGAACCGTCTTTTTATGGGCAATCGAAATAAATCCATTCAACGTCCTGGCTAATCCATGTCTTGTTTACTTGATTTTTATTGCGTGGATTTTTATGAGGCAACCTATATTTGTAAGTGAGTCCTGCGGAATGTATTTTTTCTGCGTACACGGTTAGGTAAATCTATTTATTTGCATATGACTGTGCAATCCAGATCGAGAGCAATTGTGTTTGCTTAGGTACCTAGATGGGTTTGAGCACTATAAAAAAAAGGAGAGCGACGCGCCTCCTGCTCAAGGTGAATGATGTTTTTAGCGAACCATTAAAAATGGGCGATGGTTTTTCGTGTTGTTTTTAAAGGACATGTGTGGACTTTGAAGTTTCTGTTTTGTCGGGGATTTTACAAACGCCATTAAAACAAACAGAAAGTAACCGGGGAAAAATAGTTGACTAAAGTCAGGTTATCAACTCCAGCAAAGACTTAAACATATGTGGGGGAGTATAAGTTCGACCAGCATAGGCTTTGCTCGTGATCAAGAATTGATAGACCTATTGCCCTGTACACTCTCTGCTCTAAAGTGCATTAAAGAGGAGATATTTAAATTAGATAGGCTTAGAATAAGGGGTCTTTGGGAGGGCCGGGCTCATCAATATGAATGAGTGCTTCCGGAACTTGACCGACCGAAAAAAAGGGAATTAAAGAACTCACTATCATGTGCTATAATTGGTAAAGGTAGTAGTAAAAGTAGTATCGAAAGGCCCTCTAAATTGCCTCATTGCTTGGAAGCACACTGGTTCGCGCCGATTAGAGCGTTGCAGACGTATTAATACTTTCTTCTTCTATACTACTTAATCTACTTAATCTTTTCTTTAGAATGCCTTGAAACTTCTGCATTAAACCTATTGAACAGACATAGACCGCCGAAAAGTCTTTTTGGCGGTTAGCGGTTTTAGATTTGATATAAGTAGCAGCAACCTTCAGGCTTGTTTACTGTCAACAAGGTTAAGTGAATGTTTCAAATCCGAGCTTCAGATGTAAGAAGAATACTCAAGCTTTATATACTCGTAGAAGGGGGTTGCAGGAAGCGGATCTAAGTAAAGTATGATAACTTTAGATGCTATAATAGCTTAAGAGGTAGCAGTTCTAGGCTAAGGCTAAGGGTCTTATGAAGTTTATAACATAAACCAATGTAATCTCTTTCTATGAGGGTATTAAAATTCGTTCACTCATTTATGTCAGCTTTTATTTTGGGTTCACAAACTCTTTACGAGGTTCTAACAGCTTTGTATATTGGTACCTACTACAATTTTTTGAGTCTGTAGCAGCCTCGATGTGTTCGCTCTCTGAAGATGTCTTAGCAGCTCCGCATGCAGGTCCCATAACAAACTTGGGGGCCTTAAGATATTTTGTGTTTGATTCCGCAGATCTCCTGAAGCCATCACAGCTTATAGCAACACGGTTTTTATGTATATTAAATGAGGTAATGAGGTACATAACTCGGTCTGATTCGCCTTGTAGAACATAGTGAATATTTATTTTTTTTCTATTCAAGAAAATTCAGACAGAAAAAAATAAAATTAGATTTCTTAACATTCATCGAAATCGAAAATATTTTATCGCGAGCTCTGCAATTTGTGAATGTTTTCAGGGATGCTATTTTTTATGTACAGTGAAAAGAAAAATTCCTCGCCTCAATTAAAAAAAAAACTGCAGGACTCCAATTTCTATGTCGAGTGACTCAAATGGGGAGTCGTACACTTCGAATTTTTCCAGGTCGCTCAACTTTAGGTCGCGATATACTGGAGACATTGTTGAACAAATTACTTTTCAAATCAAGACGTCAAGGGGTTTCTGCTTGGAGTACAATGGACGGGGTTTGATCTGGCCTGAGTGCTCCAGGATTTGGAATCCCCTTTTTGACACAAATGGATGAGCTTGCTGATTGGTCCCATAGTTTCATGCATTTTTCTGACCGACACTACAAAACTTGCGTTTTGGTTCCGTTTTTCCTGGTATCTTAATCATCTTCGTCAATGTGCTCATCTGCGGCCACTCTTGAATGATGAATAATTATCGATGAATGATTTGAATGGGTTTCGAGAGCTCTCAAAGCGAATCAGTTATGTCGATTTGGTAGCAATGTCAACCTGTCAAGTCATCAAAAAACGACACATCTTTATGTCAAGTGACAGATAGCAACAAATGTCATCGCGCCCGCCGCACAGCATGGTAACAAGATTCATTCCTTCGTAAACCTCGATACACAGCAGCTCGGTAGTCCTCGGCGAATTAAAGATTATAAATTAAATAAATCGGTAATATTACTAAACAGTGAACACAAAACTGTCTTTTTCTCACCTGCATTTTTTAAACGAACTTCCAATCTCGGCTTTTGAACTGCCATGACTTTTCTCAAAATGGTGTTAATATTCTTGACGTCAAAAAAAATCCTTGGCCGGGATGTACATTACATACCCATGTTAGCGGTAACTTTCTCTCTTCTTTCTCTTGCCAAAGTGGATGCTTTCAAAACGATGTCAACTTAATTATCCCTCGATACGAGAAGTTCAAAAATTAGTTCCAGAAGACAGTTTTTGGTCTTCCGATGTCGCCAGAATAGTAATTCGATTTAAATCGGTACATCCATCGGTTCAGCCATCCTTTTGCGATTCGGTGATGTACACGCTGGGCGTAATGCTTTGACGAATGTCTTAAAATGATCAGACTCCCATAAAACAATGAAGCAAATCAACTTTGTTTATGTTGCTTCGCTGCAAGTGGCGTTGAAATCGATTGCTCCGACTGTGGAGAGCTTGTGACGTTTACAGAAGCTTGGAATAGTGGTAGATTGACTAGCAAAATTAATGTCGTGAAACAAAACCAAGTAAGGAGAAACGACTACTGTGACATTTGAAAAAATCGCTTTATCAAAATGGGTGTTCTGTTCGGGCAGCGTTCCAAGCGCTTCGCTAATTTTACGTTGAGGCCCATTTCTGGATGAATGGGTGCGTCAACAAACAAAATTGTCGAATTTTGGACTACACCAATGATAAAACCACATGAGATCCACAAGCGTCCAATGCAACCCGATAAAGTCACTGTTTGGTGTTTGCTGGCGGCGTAATCGGTCCATACTTCTTTGAGAAAGACGTTGGCCAGGCCATCACCGTCGACGGCGAGCGATATAGGTCCATGGTTACCAACTTCTTTTCGCCTGAATTTAATGATAAGGAAACGAACGAATGTGGTTTCAACAGGATGGAGCTACGTGCCACACACGAGCGATTCGAGGACAATAGTCATTTCACGTGGAGGTGATGTGAACTAGCCACATAGTTACACTAGGTAAGACTCCTTACTTACTTACATAAGACAGATGCTTTCGGTAGGGTTATCAATTTTTCTGTGCACTAAACACCTTTAACAGACTTTCACAATTTGTGGAGATCTTTATTTAGGGAACTAATTTGCTCGCATGCCCGACTGAAACTTGCACTCACAAAAAATGTGAGGGTGCTGTTCTCAAAATATTGTTATTCGTCGACCAAGTAGATCATGGAAATGGAAAATTAAATGGCTGCTTGGGGAACTTCTGCGGCAATGAGACGCCATCTATACATATACTATACCTTTTTTTCGACCTGATCTGAAGAAAGATTTGCATCCATCCGCCGAGTTTAGTTTGAGGGCTATATATCTTAAAGGGGGCTACATTGCTCAACAAGTAAGCAGTTAAATAAATTCAGCTCAGTAGCCGCAGTGGCTAAGTGGTAAGTATGTTGAAGTACTACGAGAGCTAAACTCTCATGAAAGAGCTTCTCAATCAGACGTTTGGACTCGGCATAAAATTGTAGATCCCTTCTATTCGTCAAAAAAATTACAAACTCACACAAATCGAAGACGTATTTATAAAAAAACTTGTAAATAACTAGGTCTTCGCTAGTCCAATAATATTCCCTTAAGCCTACCAATTCCGTTCTGCAATCTTTTCCCCTTTCAATTTTTCTACACAAAACTCTTCAAATTCCCACATAGGCACCAGCTGCCAACTGAATCCTTCATTTTAAAATGTTAGGTACCTTCCGAAATATATCAGCCACCCACCAACATATGACAAATCGATCGCACCTTAGCGAGGCGACTCTCGATTCTGATCCTGTAGGAGTACTTAACAACGAACCATAAAAATCGTGATGACGTTCGACTTTTTTATTTATCTGCCTCACATGATTAATGAGTCGACGAGTCGACGATTCCAATTCTTGGTATTTTCGAAAAAATTCGTCACAAGTCCTTTGACTTCTCCACGCAACAAAACATAATAAACTGCGCACACTAAAGGACATACACACTTTCATTCAACAGCTAAACGGAGCACTCCTCGGCACTTGGGGACTATCGCTGGACAATCGGGACACATTGTTACTCTGAGACTTTTATACATACGTTGGCATTGCCATTCATAAATCAAGGAGCTCTCAAGCAGTTCTCCTTTCTTTCATTTTTTTTTGTTTCATTCTTTCTGAATTTTTTGTAAGGTATATATTTTTCCAAGTGGTGAAGGAAATTATTAACAACTCCATAAAGCATCTGATGATTTATCGTACATCAACAACTGAACAGATCGAATAAGGACACCCAGTCAAAGGATACTACTCACCACCGGGGAGAATTTCAATTTGTTCCGCATTGAAACTCCTTCAATTTGCGAGAGGTCCTTCAAAACGAAAGTGACTGGACAAATTTACATATCATCGGACGTTTTTTTGCGCACACACCATTGTAGTCGTCCAGATGAATGACCCCATGTTGTGCAGTTAATTTGAATCCTTATTTGGGAAATCAGTAAACCGTTGAAAATCCCATGTCAACGAGAAATGTCATCAGTGGCTCGTCACAAAAATCACTCTGTGTGCGAGTGACATGACTGTTGACAGTTTTCCACGTGGAAATTTGATACTTTTCCCAACGATATTCTGACTTTGAGGCACAATTTGCCGTTATTCATGGAATCAGTGAGAACGGTGTCTGCGGTAGGATACTAGTAATCAGCTGGCGGCTACCAAAATCCAGTTTTAAGGTTTCTCCTTTGGAATAAAGTTTTGAAAGTTCGTTAGTGTGGTGTCCTTGCGGACAAGGCACCTCTAATTGGATCAATATGGGATGAGTGGCAATGACAGTTTGGCGGGTATGGTGGCTTAGAGAGTTTGTAGGGTTTCAATTTGTACGCGGTCTCACTGGGAAGCCGTTACAGCTGACTTAATTTACAGATTGAGCCGGTTAGGAGGTGAGCACTGAATAGTGTTCGTTGCGATGACAGATTGGCGCCAAAATTCCCTTAAATTAAATTTCGGATTAGCGCCCTAAAGCGCAATGTTCACAGTTGTCATACTGTATGGGAACACATGAATTTTATCGGTTCATTCTGACAGAGTCTGTTGGAAAAATTAATTAAAGGTGTTCTATAGAAATAGTTTGATTAAAATTTATTGGAAGGCGATCTGAGTAAATGGTGGATACATACATCAGACAAGATTGCAAGCTGCAAGAGTTTACATAATCTTGTCTGATTTATGAAGTGCTGAAAAAGGGCAGCCGCCTGGGATGCAGTTTTGCACAGGGTGGCCTAAAAGTTTAACGTATATCTGGAATAACTTTTGAACGAAAAGATAAAAACCAATGAAATAAGTTACAAATTAAAGTTTATTTCATGGCCATTTTTTACATTATGTTTCGAATATCGGTTAAGTGGCCACCATTAGAATGCATGCACCTATGGGCTCTTTTGATAGCATTTTTTAGGACTTTTTGAAGTGTTGCCGGCGTAATTTGAGCGATTTCTGTGCTGTATAGTTCGTGTTTTTTTCATGTTAATCTTGGGCATGCACAGGTTTTAGGTAAATATGACTCCCCATCTGGACAGACCTGCTGCTCCTTAACGAGTAGAGAGGAATTGAACGCCAATGAACCCACGAAAAGTAAATCAATATCCATCTACCCGGATAGATCAAAGATGGACTGTGGAACCGGTGCCGGTATATTCTCTGAAGAATTAAATATACACTGCTCAATCAGGCTACCTGATAGTTAGTAGTGTATTCCAAGCGGAGGTGCTGGCTAGCGCGGAAGCGATAGGTTGTCAATATTGGCAATACCACGTAGCGATATCTTCATAGACAGCCAGGCGGCGATAAAGGCAGTTTCCAAACTAGTCCAACGCTGCCGCGAAGAGCTCAAGGTTCTTTGCTTGCAGCACACTACGAATCTCTGCTGGGTCCCTGGACACAGCGAAAAAACAATGAGAGGGCATATGAGAGGGCAATGAGAGGGCATATGAACTGGTGAGAATTGGATCCGCAATGGACCGTGATAGAGCACTTCAGTCGGTAAAACCACCGCTTTGCAACCTTAGAGAGCGGGTGGAAAACAAGATTCGTATGAAAACCAACAACAGGTGGAAAGAACTTACTGCCTGTGAAATATCGCGGAAGCTTTGGCCAGAATATAACAGTGGTCGGACCAATAAACTTCCATAACTTCCTAAGAAAACACACAATGCAACTTAATCTCAACGATGACGACATATCTAGAGGCTGCGGAGTCGAAGAAGTCGACGAGGACACACCTCACGTCCTTTGTCACTGTCCGAGTCTCAGTCACTTGATGTCTCACTGTCTGATCTTTACAGGTTTTTGAGGACATCGGGATGGAGGACAGCGTCTGTTAACCACAAGGAAAGGAAAGAGGACAACCGATACAACACCAGCGGTTAACAACTATGCGGTATGCCCAAATGTGTTGAACGGCGTCGTGTCTATGTTTCAGGATCTGTTACAACATTTTCCCTGGCGATCTGGATGTTTTCGATCGATCGTCTAGAACGATCACAGCACGAATTGTGGGTGCTGTTGGAACATTTCTAATGCCATAAACTTGCTGGTAGGCACGTCGGGTACAAAATATTGACTGGCTATTTTCAAAAAAATAGTTTGACAATTTTTGTTCGCTGTACGATCGTGCTAAATCTCCCATGTCTGAACCAAAACAAAAAAAAAACTCAAAAATATCTATAAAAAAAATAGTTAGGTATTAATTCCTTACATAAGAAAGATACTTTTGGTCCACCCCGTATTTACACCGGCCCTCAGAAGGAGTTGAGTGCCCGTAAAAGTGTCAGCTTTTAAGCCAACAATCCTAGCTAAAATCTTCCCAGATGGGAAACTATAACAAATTGCGAGCTCCACCTTATAGGAAAGACCTTCTTTAACCGAGTTGTCCTCCTGAAGTCTAATACATATCCTCTATGCAACAAATATCTGCTTTAATATCTAGGTTTTTTATCTTAGTTCGTCATTACCCTAGATTCCCCGTCAACGCAAACTAAAAAGAAGATCGCATAGACATTTTTTGCTCAGAACAACAAAGGTTTCATGGCACGAAATGAGCTTTAACTGACATCTGCGTGAAGTTCCTCTCAATAAGCATGTAGACTTCATCAATGGTAGGTATGGACCTAAATTACAGAAAAAAACCTAAAATTATGGACTGTATATGCTTCGCTACCTAATGAAGACTAAGTTGATGAGGTCTTGCGCTAGAAAGCTCTGTTCTACAAAATATTTGTCCATAAAAAAGGTATTGGACAAATGATCAGTCTTGGAGATCTTTACTTTTTTAAATCGAACTCTTATAAGACTCTTTTAGTGAGCTTTAAGAATCACTTCAGTTAACCTTTTGCCACCTATTTAAGACCTTCATATGCCTTCCTTTCCTGAAATTATTTTCGGGAATCTACGGAGTCCAAGCAATGAATAAAGAAAACTAAAATTCAAAGAAGGTGTCTTTATTTATAATATCATTTTTACAGTTTTTCTGACCCAACTTGTTGAAAGCAAGTCTATAAAAGGTAACCTACCTTTCGAGCACGGTTTTTATGCCAACTGCATAATTTGGCTAAAAATGCTGACTCTGTTCCTGTTTGCAATAGCCTGTGCTGGATATCAAGGTAAATTGTGGCTTGACAACGTTTTTACCGAAATCTGCTCATTTATTTGATTGAGCTTATTTCTATCCCTTCCCAGTGATACAAAGCTACGCAGCTATAGCAAAAACAGAAAGACAGAAGATGTTATGTCAAAATGTGATAAGGGTGGGATTATTACCTTTTGTAGCCTGGCTCTAAGAACAGGCTGACAGAAGCTTTTATTAATCGACACTGATAGATAACTTAGATGTTCGCCAGACGGGCTTAATTGAAAACACCGGCGAACGCTGTGCTACAGAAAATCCTTATTTCTTCCTACGCCTGCTCAATACACCCATACCAACTCAAATGCTCATTGAGATCTTCCCCAAAGCACGTGTTTGTCCCGCGATCGCCAGAGGACTTAAATTTCAGCATAGCACCGGCATTTCTTATTTTCCTATTTCGCTACAAATATTTATCGACTATCCTCTATAAATCGTCTTTAATCCGCGCAGTAACCAGCTGCTCCCTATTAGCAGCCATTATCTGCCAACAAACCCACGCAGCGCAACAATGCACCCCAAAATTAATTATCCGATTAAAAACATTTACCCATAAACGACAACCAAGGTGTGCAGTCAAGGATCTCAATTAAGTCGTATCCTCAATAGCCTTAGGGGTTTGGTCAGTGCGAGCGCACTGCCAAACAACGTTCATCGTTGCAATTGCATTCAAACTCCTGAATCCTGATTGCATCTTAATCCTTATTTCGATTCCATTCCACAGAAGGGGACAGCATTATTCCTCCCACAAAAGAATGCACAGAAGCAGGCTATATGTGAATAGAAAGCGGAAGGATATTCCTCTTTTGGAAACTGTCAAAATTGAAATCAGGACAAAGTTCGTCCTTCATCATGTAATATATGTCGGCAGTGCACAATACATGTCGCGTCGCATTCTTTTGCATCACTTCCTCTGAATTTTTCATATATTTGGTCATTTAAGGACATTCCTGGTCGTTTTATGTATCTTTTCATCTGTTCCACCTATTGTGCAATTGTCAGTGGGTGTCCTATATTAAGAAGACCAGAAGACATATGCAATTTTTTTTCTTTTCTAATAACTTAAAAAAATAGACTCTTTAGGAAATGCCAAATAAGGATTAACGATATGTCAATGGTACTTGATTTTTGGGCTGCCAGTCAGTAGGGAGTATTAAAATACAATGATCAAAGGACAACAGCGAATCTGAAAATACCTGCAACGTGTTTAGGCAGGCAGAGATGAATCGGTTGGGGCAACAGTTGACACAGCTTGAAATCTCAAATTGGACATGTGGTATACCAACAACTATTGCGTAGTTTGGGAGTGATTAAAGGACTAGTACTTACCTACATAGTTAAGGTACGGTTGCCATCTCTTTTAAAGAGAACACATTCTCTTGATTGTAAAGTATGTCTGCTTTTTCGTTTGAGGTATATAGACACCCTATGTTAAGGGGATGTACAACCTGGCCACCGAGATACTTTGCATCAGTCCTCCATCTACGAAGGTTGCTTACTGTTCTCTAGTTAAACCAAGCACTCTGGTACTGGCGATAGATTTCTATTCCTTGCCGCCTCTAAATTGAAGACTTCATGTCCATGGTCATTCATTTGCCAACTTCTCTCTCTAGCCACTAAGAGTATCCTGCAATAGGAAATAACAGATACGCCATCAGAAAGTAGTGAATTGCTGCAAATCTTTACATTTTTTTTTTAATTGAAACCATATGATGATGACCTTCTTTTTTCATTTGGAAGTAGCTCTTATTTCAAACTCGAAGTAAGCGAAAACTCCACAAATACGGCTCTAGTGAAGATCAGGATATAAAGAATCCTAGGAAATCACTGCTGCCTCAGTTTGACGCTCTTCCTAACACCAAATCTGCCAAAACGAGCTGATACTAACCTATGTTGCATTAATAAATTTTCAACTGTATTTTAGGTACTGTTTGCTAAGGGATAAACGGCAAAACAGATGCACCCATGAACCCTATGCGCTGTACTAAGATGTGGACGTAGTTTAAAATGTCAAAACACTAAGCTTCTAGAACTATATTCCAATGCCCAGTACCTCACATTTATACTAAATGTAGTTGGAAGCTAAATATGGATCGCCCTGTTCGCACAAATCGCGAATACCTTTGTACGCCATCAGTTAAACTTTTGCGAACAAGTGCGAACTTCAACTAGAAATGGTTCCGTATACTAAACCGTGGTACGTCCCATTCTTATATAATACACTCGTCATACTCGTCCCTGATATGGTCGGTCAGCTGCCTCATGTAAAGTCTGCAACATCACTTAAGTGAGCAGAGTTCAAGTCCGAAAAAAGCTATTTACGTGACATTCTTAGCATTCTACTGCTTGAAGTTTATATTAAATCACTCTTCTCTGTGCTTTCAGTCCATAGAAACTTTAAGTACAGAGTGAGAGCCAACGAACTGACCTGACGTGGCTCCGATCTTCGACTTGTGTTATCCGCGGAGGAAGTCTACTTCTGGTAGGACATGTAAAGCAAAAATCTTTTTGCACTTTACGAGGGACCAGATGGATGAATCTGACGAATTATTTTTTTCCAGGAAGATTAAGCCTGCGCAGAATATATCTAAAAGACAGAACCTTATCTGCATACAAAACAGGTCTACACCCATCGCTAGACTGGTGGTACTTAGTAAGGGTCTTTGGCACAAGCACAGCAAAGCATTAGATTTCACATCATTCAATCTAAGAGCTATCCTCATTCTTCAGTCAAAGCACAGTTGCCTAGTTGTTAGGGTGTTGGACTAGTAGCGAGCAGTCTAAAGTTTGATTCTCAGAAAAAACACACATTACATCTTAAGATTTTTTTCCACTGCGCCACCTCTCGCGAACGACTGAAAAACGTACTCTCATGAAAGAGCTTCTGAATTAGCTGTTTGGACTCGGCATAGGATTGTATATCCATTCTGTTCACACAAAACGATTGGTTTTAGGAAGCTAGGCCTTGGGTCTATTACAGACCTGTTGCGCCAACTGTTTAATTTTTTTTACACGACCCCAAAGAAATCTAATTTAAATCCTAGTGATTAAATGCTAGACTGTCGTTTCGTGAGGATCAGAGATGAAAGGAGAAGTAAGCTTATTGGGTTTATATATACCACAGTGAAACAGAGTAGTTAGGTATACAGGGTCAGTTCCGTCTTTAGAAGTTTGCTACTAAGAAAAAAAATTAAAACTAATAGACAATAATTTCCCAATAGTCAAAGAGGATCTCTGAGCCTCAGCTTTTAAGTCTGTGAATCTCATCTCCCTAAGGGTCTATAGCAGCAGGGCTTATAACAAAAAACTACAAGTCTGGAGACCTCCAATCTCTAAGCTCTAAGCGTTCGTGGAGTCCGTAGTGGAGACAGTTTTTTTTAAAGGTTTCTGAGTTTTTTTGCTCCAGAAGATGCAATTCACTGCACAAAATCGCTCCAATCAAAATCATTGCTTAAAATAAATTTTAAAGGGTGAAACTTCAAGTCTTTCTTTAATATTTCACTAACAACTGGTTTTGGGACGCAAAAAAAAAGCTCTTGAAATTTTGCACAAGTTTTGTTTCAACGTCGTGTGTTCAAAACCACCGACGCGTAATAATGTAAAATGGATACCCCAGAAAAACGTTTCGATGGGTAATACGAATAAAATGTACCGATTCAAGCTTGTGATTCTGCTGAATCAGACTTAATATTTTGTAATATTTTTGACTTTTTAACATAAAACTAAGCTTTGCGAATTTTCCATGTTTTGTTAAAAAGTTAAGAAATAAAACAAAATGCTATAGTCACGCGAGCTATGTGACTATCTGGATTACATTTTTTTAGATGGAAATGTTAAGACACAATCATTCCTAAGATATTGAAGATCCGGAATTTTAGGTTGCATTTTAAAAACCTTTCAGTTATTCACAGCAATTATTTAACTAATCTGCTTGTGTGTCCAAAAATATATCCCACAATCTGATAATACTAGTCCCAGAACCTGAGGAAGAAATTAAACATCGACCAGTTTTTGGAAACAAAAATCATGTTTCCAGGTGCAAGGTGGAGCTGTGGATTTAGCGCACTTTGCCGTATAGTTTTTCCAATTTCGTTCAATTTTGTTCAAATGTTTACAAAAGTCGGTCGACTCTCAAGGAAATTTCAAAAGTTAAAATTCACCAGTCAGGTTTGGCAGGAACTGCAAGGCAAGTAGGTATACACCTGAATCGTCGTCGAATTTTCAAACTTACTTTAGATAGACAGATAAAATAAATAATTTTGATTTATTGATATCCTTTCATACGTATATTACAAATTGTTTATCAACAAAAATCATTAAACAGGGCTTTTCCGTCTTCTCAACTTACTTTAGCAATGAAGGTTTTTATTAATACCGATTCGAAGCAAGTGCTGAGTGCTTTTACTTTTGCTAAAACCTTTAACTCAAATCAAATTCCTGTTTTTATTCAAAGGACCCAAAAAAAGACTAATTTAAAAAATATCAGTTTGAGATTCTGACGTCTTTTAAACATAAATCTGCCAATATTTGTACGTAATTACACTCCAAGTTCACAGCCTACAAACCACCAGCCTGTGGTGGCTAAAATTCAGTGACAATACGAATTTTGGCAACAAAGACTTTAGCTAAAACAATTTTGCTATTTCCAACAACTGGCGATTTGCAAAGTTTGCAATTCGACTTGCCTTGGACATATCTAGCTAATTATACTTTAAATTTATTAGGTAGACATCCACTGATAACCTAATCATACACGAGTCACTTTCATTCCACTTCAACTCCATCGAATGCCATCGCGAGTCCTTAGCAACACCAAAAACCTATCAGCACACAATCTTTTCGAAAGAGAAATGTGGGAAACAACACTTTGATCATGCATCTTATGCATGGAGTTAAAAAAATTAAATCTTTCCGTGCCAAAGTTCGTCTGGCCAGCCGCCGAAAAAAACGACAAAGTTAAAAAATCACTCACACTCTTCTGTCCGTACACCCTAATATGCTAATACATTCATGAGTATGCACTCTTTGAATAATAAAATTCATTTATATACACTTAATTATGTATAATTCGAAATTTTGTTGGGTGCATTAGCCGACCCTAAGATAAGCCTAGCTAAATCCTTGATCTTGATGCCGCGCCAAGTCAATGCTAAACCCAAAAATAAGCATTCACTTTTACTCAGACACGTTTTTGCATTGCTCTGGAACCATGAAGTACTTCACCAGTTGCGGGTATTCGTACATGTTTATCAGCATCCATAGCATAATGCAAAGCAACCAAGCTTTTTTTTTTATAGTTGATAAGCGGGATTTTGTTTTTAAAAATCGCTGCTAAATGATTCGCAAAGCAACTTCTTAGAGACATATGAGACCGAGCAAGTCGCATCCATTCGATTAGGACCGTATGTTACAAAAATACATATACCTACTGATAAACAGTGTTTTTTGTGTGCCATTAGAGCAGACTTGTTTTTAATTAATGCGTTTATGGCCAATTGAAACGTTGAAATTGGTTGGCCTTTTTTCGAAAGAAAGCTGCTGAACTTGAACTATGATAAGTTGGACTGGAATCAAAAACAAAGACGGTAATATGTCATGGAAACGTCTCGCGAATCGAGGTCTTGCATTTGTGCCTGACTATGACTTTGCCGTGTATTTTAAATTGTTAGAAATGGCTTTTCGAACATAGACCGAGCGAAGCCCTGGAACTCTTTCATTTTCGTTCAAATTCCACTTTATAGTAGAAAATGCCTGTGTAGCATGAGCTCCTAACATACTTTTTCTTGAGATAGCGTTTAGGGTTATTCACTTAATCTTCTGTCTTCATCCCGCCTAAGGCATTTCTTCTTCATACGAAAGAAAATTTTAGGAAAACCCTCAGGAAAAGTCGGGAAATTGAAAAAATCGAAAATTTATTTTTTTGTATGGAATTTTTAGTGCAATTGTTCCGGAATGGCTTTCGAATGGAAAAAATAGAAAATTTTTGGTGGAAAATTTGAAAAATTCCGGAAAAACACGAACAATTTTAATATTTTTTTCGAAGATTTTTTGCATTCTATCGCATGATTTGATTTTTGGTGAACATTAGAGATGATGTGCTGTGCGCCACTTTTCGGAAGGTTTACCAATGTTTAAATTTACTCGAAACGATATTGGAACTCAACGCTCGCCGATGCAACTTTTTCTATGTCAGTGAATCAAATTTGTACATTGTTTGCGATCATCATAGCGACATTTTATCCCTCGAACCCGACCGAGAGGTGGCTGACGACATTTTGCACAGAGTTCGCACGACATCTTCGAATTTCGATCTTGAAATTAACGATGTGCGGCAGTCTGCTGTCGAAATTGGGAATGCCAACGCCAAATCGTACGATGCACGATGCATTCAATTGCGAATTACAACGGGAAGAAGGCTATGATCGGGATGAGCCGGCCGAAAGAGGCCAACAAAATGTGCAGCTGTTGAATGCCGAGCAGAACAACGTGTACGATTCGCTGATAAGGGTTGTTGACGACGAAACGGGAGGCATTTATTTTCAATATGCTCCCAGTGGGACATGCAAAACATTTCGTTGATTCTGGCAACAATTCGTGTCTTCTTCTTTTTGGAGGCATATCAAGAAGTTGAAATTGACCACGAACATAAGAGTCGCATTGCAGAACGACCAATCGGCTGCTGAATTCGTACGAAGTAGGTACGACAGCTAGCTAAATTTTCGTTCCCATATATTAAAGAAATGATTTGTCAAGGAGGGCCAACTACACTCGGCTTTGTTAAACGATGATTTTAAAAATTCTCCAACCCTTAGGTTAGATTAGGTAGACGGGCAGGTAGAACAGGGCGTACTCTGCAATACCACACTTAGGTTCTTGTGCACCCCTTTATTGGGGTTTAACCGTTGGTGTTGTATCGGTTGTCCTTTCAGCGTCAAAACGTCGCTTTCTTCGATTTGCTCAGAGAGTCTGCAGACATTCTTTTCATTTATCATCTTCTCACAGGCTTCCTCGATTGCACGACTCTTTACAACTATTATTTTCTTTCACACAAACCCACGTAATTGTAGTTATCCTTGTCTCTCTTATCGTACCTCATTTAGGTGTTAGGTTAGCCAAATGTAGGTAATTGCAAATTGCCCTGACCATAAAAAACTAGTTAAAAGGGATAGACGTTCCGTTGCACAAGTGGAGGGTATAGAGAATAGAGATATCCCTCAAAAGCGTTTTGTAGACAGAGGAAGTGCAATTGACCAGAGATGGTACTACTGGCCACAATATTTTGCACAATTGGTCAAACTCCAATCACCCTATTACGTAAAAGTTTTAAGAAAAGTGCAAAGTACAAAATTTAAATTTTTTCATTATTTTGTGGGTGAGTATAAAGAGCTCTAACATTTTATACCATTTATTCGACTCAGACTGTATATAACTAACTTGAAATGGGGTGAAAAAAGACTGTCCCCTTCTCCTGCAATACTTATTTTGAAATTTCCATCAAGGATTCCTATATCTTAAGTGGGACAGCATAACACCCTTTAGAATCTGACCCCACTGATGAAGCGCCCATTCACCGTCTACTTACTTACTTATCGGGCTCCCGACCAGTGAAGAGTCTCTGCCTGAGACACTACAGCTTTCCATCCTCTACGATTCCGGGCACGTTGCTTCCAGTTGTCCAGACCAAGCGCTCTGGCATCCGCGATGGCTTGGTCTTTGAAACGGAGGTTCGGTCTTCCTTGTCTTCTCGAATCTGGGGGCTGGGATTCGAAGATCCTCTTAGTCGGAGCATTATTTTCCATTCCCTCGATGTGGCCGAGCCAATGTAGTCGACGTGTTTTGGCTTTTTGGACTACATCCACATCTTGGTACAGCTCATAGAGTTCGAGGTTGTATTTTCTCCTTCATTTGCCCTTCTTACCTATGGTCCAGCACTCGGCGCTAAAAAGCAGAACTAGCAAGATAAGGGTCTTGTAGAGCACACATTTCGTCCTTCGAGTTAGGAGTTTTGAACCCAGTTGTTTGGCCAAACCGAAGTAGCAACGGTAATTCTTCGAGTAATTCTTCGCCGAATCTCCACTATGGTGTCATTCGTGGAGTTTATGTTTACTCCGAGGTAGGTAAACTCCCTAACTACCTCGAAAATTCATCGTCTTACATTTTCAATTATTGGCGCAGGTATGGCATATGCGAGTGGGCAAACCAATCTTTCCACTAACGAATTTCCACTTTTCACTATCAGTAACTTGATACACAAACACAATCAGTGCTCCTTAGATAGTTGCCCCACCTGCCCACAGCGACCCAATATTAAATAACTTTGTTTGCACTGCTGGACATACAACTCGAAGCCGAATTTATTTTAAATCAAAGCCATCGCATAGGCCACTTGACCCATTTCTCATCGGCATCCACCTGTTGCACCCGACTGTACTCAGTCAACAGCGGATGTTTGTCCATCAGAGGGAACCATACCCTGTCGCTTTGCGCAACACCACTTGCAAGAAAGGAAAACACCACAAAGAAAACAAACGCCAAACCACGCAACGCAACATATGCAACAGCTTCTCCCTTCAAGGATCACCGCGAAAAGGCGAGACAAAATCAACTTCCTGTGATCCCAAACCCATATAGCCACTATACTTTCCATAACTACATAAATACGCCATGTGCAGTCGCCACTTTCGATTTTATTTCAATGACAGGTCGACAGGTCCTTTTTTTCAATGATGCGCTCATTTTTCTGGCATCCTTTGACAAATATTTTTAAAACCGGGAGCGGGACAGAAAATGTTCACACGATTGCGAGTTTGTCATGACACTTTCACCTGCAGTGACAACAATCCTTTAACCGAATGGTTGGTTAGCGTTGTTTATTCAATTTGTCTGATTATGAGAAATAGTCCTTGCCAGTGACAGTGCGAGAAAGTCATTTTGCACACACATATGGACATGTGGGAACATGAAATGATGAAAGGGTCTATTTTGATCCTTTTATCCTTGATTCTCCATTGAAATGATGATGATGGAATTTTATATTTGTTATGCGAGAAGGACGAACGCATCTTTGCATTTTCCCATGGTTTTTATAGAGGATACCTTTAGGATGCAAAATCGTTTCGTTCTCACATTCCCGCAAGTATCGTCTTCGTCGGTCATTGTGCAACTATATGCATAGCCTTCTACCTGGGAGAGGATGGTCAGTATACTGGAATCATCCTTCCTCAATATAATATGCTGGTCATGCGTGAATCCTTTTTAAAATTGAAAATTGCGCTAGATTCGGTAAAGGGAAACAAATTTGAAATTTCCCATGGGTACTGCGCCACCGTTAAGGGCCAACAGCGGTCTCCAAAGGACTAACGTTTCTAATTGACCCCTATAATAAATAAATCGCATCTGTATCTGTATCTGTGCCAAGGAGCGATATTTCGATGTGATGCGATTGATGATAAAGGCTAATTGTAAGTAGTTGCCCTCAAGAGCTAGTCAAGATGAAAGGAGAAAGTTGTGCGTGTCCATATGGTGGTGGTTTATCTTAAAAAGTATGAACGTTGAGTGATTGCACTTACGCTAGGTATGGGCAAACAAAACGTCGAGTGGAATAACAATTGATACATATTTTATATAGATTGCAGGAGTAACAATTGAAGAGATTTGAAGGATGGCGGATTTTTGATTGAGCTTACCCACATATGACAAGCGGGTGCACAAAGAAGGATATCGATGAAATGTGAGGCCTTAGCTGGCAATCGAACGCACATGATATATTTTTTGTTATGTTGATGAGGATGGTGTAGTTATCTATAAGAAAGTTGTTCATTTACAAAGAGAGCGATCTTTGAAGTCTAAGCACTTTGGATCAATCTACCGTAAGTGGCTTCGAGTCGAATGCTTTTTGGACAGAACTGATCTATCCCTGTGTTCAGTGTTCAGTCCTCTCGGTCCAAAGTCACCTGGCTCTAGTTAACCAACCTGAGTTTAGTTCAGATCCAATTGTGCGCGGCAAATGAGGGGGGGTCTCTCAATCACTTATAGGGTTGGATTGTTGTCCACTACCCAAAATAGTGCACTAACTTTACACCGCGGTAATCAGACCTATAATTCTATGTGGCATCATTATGTGGTGGTTGACCTTGAACAAGAGCTTCAATCTAAAGGGCATTTAGGAAACTTAGCGCTTGGTATGCCTGCACATCACGTGTGCACTGATCACATCTCCTACCGCCGCTCTACTGCTTAACATACTTCCTCGTCCGCAAAGAAAAGACATGCCGCACAAACGTGTCAATCGGACTAAGAGAATGGAAGCAGTTGATAGGACACACAACTGGACATGTCAACGTCCTCCTACAGACAAGAACCTTGTCCAACATTACTGAAATTCGAAAATAAACTTCGAAAAAGGCTTCACACACGACTTCGGACAGTTCCCAATGGGATTCACGGATTGACTTCAGAAGGGGCTAGAGCTGGAGTCTTCTAAGAGGAACTAAACCTTGGCCTTTCCTTCTCCAAAACATTTCAGAGTTTCCCAGGCCGAAATCACAATTATTTGTCAACCCTCAGCGTGGCTGTCGATTCAGACGGTACCACACGTCATGGATATCATCATATACATTGACCGTCAGACAGGCTGCCATCAGATCCATAGTATTCAGCGGAATAAGATCGAAAGCGGTGTAAGATTGACGCGTATCTCTTAAGGAGACAGTACAACCTCACCCTTTGCTGAGTTCCGGGAAAATGTGACCTTGGAAGGTAGGTACTTCTTCGATAATTTGAAGGAAGTTGGATTCTTAAACACAATCGAAACCATCTTTAGGTTCTGCAGGGAAATTAAGTGCTCGGGCGAATTGGTAAAGGTTTTTGACCGTGAAGGTTCCTATTAGGATGGCGATGGGCCCAATACCAACCTCAACTCAACCTAACCTAACAGTTAAAACAGGTCATAGATGGAAACCAGTCTACCTAACTTGACCATTTCTGAATACCAAAAGTTTCAAGGAGGTTTTGCGACTCAATTGATCTAGTATAATGCAAGTCTTTAATGACAATACCGGATATTTGTATTCCGAGCAGACATACGAGCGAGTACTTGGACAGCCATACAATGACTTTTGCATAGAAGCTGTAGAAATGCAGATTAGGAAGAGGTTGAGTCCATCACCCCCCTTCTCTGCAGCTGCCTTGCAAACTGTCCTATCCAACAGAAAGGCTTACTTAGGGAACTACTATATCAATGATCTAAGTGATCTAGACTTTACCAGAGGTACTAACAATCTGAGCTCCATTCGTGTCTAGCCTGTAAATTTCCGCTTCTCTTTAACATTTTGATCTTTCATATCCGAGGCTTGTAGTTTTTTTGTAACTAGCTATTTTTTTCATGGTAGCGATGTTCTCCTAACGCACACACCGCAATTCTGGAGCACTTTGCTGAGCCCTTTGCGCAAAAGGGGCCGGATTTATTAGCGCTGCCGCTGGCCCATGAAGGACTCAGCCGCCACCATCTCCCTTTCAATACCCCGTCTAATGCTGAAAAAACGTTAATGACTTTAGCTCCAAAAAAGTCGAACAGTAGCTCATTAAGGTATCCTGCCATGTTGACTAATGACGACAGCGTTGATTTAATCATTCAAATTCATCCGCCGTACGTCCCCATTTTGATGTGCCCTGAGGATCGAGCAGACAGTCAACTCCGAAGAGCATTAGTTTTGTTATTTTGTTCGTGCTTAACATTCGCGTTTAAAGGTTTAGCAAGTCGTACACGGATGGGAAATACCAGTACCATGTGGCTACCATGGGCTGGTCAAATAAGCAAAACTGGGATAATGAGTGGCACCAAAAGTGATGAACGCAGAGAACTCATAAGCTTGAGTTTCTGTTTTGTTCCCGCAACTTCCTTCTTCAGTCAGAAATATGTTCCAAAATGCTCAAAATTTGGTACAGGGACTACAGGTTGTGCAACTTTCTTTGAGTCCTGTTTGCGGTGGAGTTGATCATGGAAGAGGAGGTGTATTTAAATAAATTCCAGCTTTCCTGCAAGAATACCTATAGGAATGTTTTTAAAGGCAAAGAGTTCCGGTATACGATCTTTTGTTTGCAATCAGCCTGATGTCTTCAGCTCCCATCATACATTCTACAGCTTCCCACATCTCATCGAACATTTTTTATTATACCCTTAGCATATTAAGTGACATGACTTATCTTACGGCACGGGTGACTACAAAAAAGTCCTCCTTCCATACAATGAGCTCATTTGCCTATATAGCGTCCAATTAACGCCAATGGTCACACTGACTTAATAAACATAACTCAATGACTAATCATATCGCACCCCATTCAAATGTAATTCTACGACTATAAGTACACTCTTCACCGTCAATGAACCACCATGATTCGAATTAATCTAACCGTGGAGAGAAATTTGCTATAAACAAAGATTAAAAGCCATTCACTGGGTGTACCCTTAATCTGGACATCTCCTTCTTCAATCCAACCACTTACGATTGATTAACAATTTATTTATCCAAAAAGAATGACGAACAACAAAAAAACAAAGCAAAAATTCGATGGAATTTCACTTGAAGCATTTTTTTGCTGGCTCTCACATTTTTACCTACCGGAAATGCGGGTCACTACAATCGGGAGGGAAATGGTATACATCAGCAGCGCAGCATCCCTCGGTTTTAGCGTTTGTTCACAGAGTATGTAATTATCGAGTTTAATGGACCACTAGTGGCGGAATTTGTGTGTGTGCTGATGCATCACGACGACCAATGGAATACAAAACACAAAAGTGCCACTTAAAATTGAGAGGCCTTTCGGTGGGGGACACTTTTGTTCTGGCTAACCGAACTAACCCATAGTAAGGGGTGGAACTGATGCCTTTGTATGCAGATCAGAAAATCGGAACTCTTCGATAAAAATTAATAGTTTGTCGGTGGTTGGTTTAAATTTTGCCATATAGAGAGATGCGGGAATGTTTGGCTGTTGGGGAGGAACCTATTCTCTTATATGTTGTATGTGAGATGCTTCAAGTAGGGCAAAACAGTCGGGTACACCGACCTGAAGGGATAGGGTGTCTCGACAAGAAGCATCTTTGTTGCACAGGAACGTGGTTGTGTGACAATCACGGTAGGTAAGATTCAGATTTGGAAATATATCTATGAAGGCGACACATTTATAGATGAGTCGGACCTTGGAAGTGTATAAATCATGCTCAAGGGAGCTTAACACATTCAGGTGAACGACTACGTCAAGGAGTTTCCGACACTACGGGCGGGACTGTTAGAATTCAAACGACCTCCAGAGCACCTCTCGAATGAATCACAATCAATACGCCTCTCCGGTTAGTGTGATCTTTGGCTAACTGACTCCAGTTGCGCACTCCAAGTTCGTTGAGGTCCCCTTCCAATTGCGCGCTCCACCTAAGGCGCACCACTGCGTTGTAACTCCTGGTTGGGATCGAAGACCATTCGGGGCGGAACGTTGGTTTTCATTCGCTCTACATGTCCCAGCCATCTAAGGCGGCTGATTTGTACTTTTTTTCACCAGGTCGATTTCTTTTTACAGCTCTTAGAGTTCACTGTAAAATCTCCTCTAAAGCGAAAACGGGACCGAAAATCATTCAAAGAATTTTTCGTTCGAAGCGACCAAGGAGATCTTCATCCGCCTTTGAAAGCGTGGGCTTTCTCCAAAATCTGCCGTAGTGTGAATATTTGGTCGGTTGAGGACCCGCACTGAAAGGGTCTAGAGTCTGGCACTTGTTAGAATGCTCACTGAAAATAAAACCTTGGTAGGTATATTTGATAAAAATTAGGCATAGTTTAACAACCATTTTGTCATTTTGTTAAATCAAATATTGTTAATTATACAGAAATAATCTGTCAGGTCTAAAACTGTGTTTCTTTGAAAAATTTAAAACTTTTGTCATATTTTTACAATGGTCGCACCTTTTCATTTTATGTCAAAAAAATTTCAAAGCTTTGCCAGTTCACGTTAATTTTCTTGTTTTTGAATGAGATATTTTAGTGATCCTAGTTTTACGAGTAGTTGCTTATGCTTAGAATTTGGAGAATTCAGGGATTTAAAATTTGCATTCGTAGCTATATGCGGATGGACATGTGTGGGGCTGCAAATGAAGTGAGTTTCTGATTGGGTAATCTCTAGAATCTAGGTGGTGCATGTTTAATGTTGTTGAAAAAAGATGAAGTGTGTTCTATTTCAATACAAAAAGTATTTTGTAGTTGTACTTTTTTTGGTAGTATGGTAAACATTTAGGTACTTATATTACGCCAAATATGTTTGTAGGTCAAAACCGTTGGAGCGGTTTTTGGACAATTGTAAGCAGACAAAATAGTTACAAATATTGCAAAACATTCATTTATGCAAAATCATTGTAGCCGTTTTCAAATATAGGTAAACTAAGAAACCACGCACTCAAAATATGATTTTTTCAAAAATTTATTTTAAGGTAATTTAGAAAAAAGAGTTTGCTTTCGTATTGACCGTTTTAGAGATATATCCAATTTGTAAACCAAAAATATGGTTATTCGATCTTTTAGGGAAAAACTGGGTACGCCTACGCAGCAACGTTAACCCCACCTACCTTGACTCAATTATCAATTTTAGTAAAAATCGTTAGAACCGCTTTCGAAAAAATCAAACTTGTTTAAAACCTTTATGTGGGAAGTACCGTTTCAAATAATGTTGAACGTGAAGTGGTCCCAAACTGTATGCTCAGAAAGTCTAAATCCGAAGTTTGAAACAAATCCGTCCAGCTGATTAGGCCGTAGAGGACGGACGGATAAAACTGCGGGACCCACTTTTTCGAGTTCCTCTATCATCGTAATGTCAGAATTTATTAATATCTCGAGTTCGAATATTTGTACGAATACGAATTAAGGCAGATGGTACTGGTACCCATTGTGCCTTTTGCCATTGCGCTTGCACCGGGAAACAAATTTGATGTACCACGAGAAAATGCTTCGGTCTGGCTGTATCTCGTTTGAAGCATTTATCCATATAGACATGAGAGCGTCAGCGGTATGTCCACCAAAAAGAAGGTGTGCCGGTATTGTATCACAGCCACCGCGCACGCGTGGGCTAAGCGGCTCATCTATGACTGGTACGCTGCCAATGCTCAGGAGATCCTCCATTTTAGTACCGCATAACGGAAATAGAAGTTCAGTTACCCTGAGGTCACAGTGATACTCCAGGACAACGAGAAAAAAACGTGGGTAAAGCTGGGTTCGCCACATTGGAATTTCACCAAACAAATGTGCATTTAGTCGATATACAATCGCTCTATTTTTGATTTTGGCGCTCTTCGGGAAGTGGCAGATTTTGTGGCGGACCTAGCGGTATATAAAGCCGGACTCGTCACATTGACTTTTAAATAATAGCTTCTAATAGCTCTGGGGAAATGCAATTTTTTTTCAATCACCATTTTAGTGTTTTTTTTTAACTGCCAGTTCGCAGTAAAACTCTTTTGGGTTTCGCTCTACTTTAAATGTGTCAAAAAACAAAAAGATTATTTCTTTGAAAATCCTGTTCGCTCACCAGTTCGCTCATCAAAAAGTGAATTAACCCGTACGAGTTATTCTGTTTCAATGATGGCAAAATAATCATTCATTCATAATTTCGGAAAATGCATTTGGCTTTTTTTCTCTTAAACTACTTTTTGCAAGCTGCAACAAGGCTCCACAAAAGCAACGTTCGACCTAACTTCTGATGGCGGCATTCCCTATCCTCTCTCTCTCATTCAAGGCGACAGCTACCTAGCCTGAATCTCGTAATTAATGAAAGGTAGGTAGGTACCTATACATATAATCTTGAATGCTAAAATATCATTCCTCTCTATGAATTAATCGAATCACAGTCTTTTATCATAAATCCTTGATCCTGAACACGTAGAAACAGTTTAAAAAGTTCCTCTCTCAAATTGGAGTAGGAACACGATAAGATCTCAGTCATTTTCTATCCAGTCAGGTTTTCGAATGCAAGGTCCACAATTGTAATGCCAAATGCTCTTACAATCTTGTTCCCACGTCGACTGTCTGCAAGTATACCTTCTTAACCTGTCCAGCTACTTCCTATCCGTATTGTCCCCTTTCTTCATTTCTATTAATAAATATCGCCTCAACTGAACATCCTGATCAATTTAGCTGATTGTCAAGTATCCGATTGCTCCCATCCAGAGCTACAGCAATTGACCTATCAATTTACCCGAACATTCAACTGGAAACCACAATAAAGTTCCTTCGGCAATCTCCGCATCGAATTTCCTCTCAATCAGCTCCCACCAAACGGTGCATTACTTAAACACTTGCTTGCGACGAACCCAAAAGGACATCTTTGGCTATCTGATCGACACTAGCCGATAAGAAATCTTATTCCCACACGGCAGTCCCTGCCCCACGCACGATGTGCCACACTGTACCTGCAAAAGAGTTTCGAATAACACTGTCACACATCCTTATTTCAATTTGTCCCTTAAAATGCATTCAATTGCAATTGAATACAGACAGTTGGTCGATCTGTCCGCACAAAAAGATGAACACTTGTGCGTTCTGCGCAAAACGAATGGAGAACTGCACCGCATGGTTTCCTTCTTATTTTCTTATTGTCCCTGGTGATCTATGGATGAGAAGAAGGATAACTCTCGTAGTTTTTTCGCAATATGGTCAACACATTGGAAGCGGTGTGTTTTTGTTACAGTATAGAGACAGATCAATAACCAATGATCCTTTCGTAATGATCCTTCTTTGGCATTGCACGCACAATGATGCAACAGAATCAAGTACAACAAAAAGGGATAATAGCGTAGGTAAGCACATGTCCATCGATTCGTTCGTCCATCTTGAGGCCTCTCAGAAACATAATATCCCACTTTCCACTTGGATAGAAGCGTGCAAAATTTAATCTCAAGGATCCCTCGTTTTCTCCTCTTCGCTGAGCATGTTCAAATGTTGCTGGATGGAAACAAAAATCGAAGCGGCGCTCTTGATAATAAAGTATATCCGCGTATGATTAGACGTATTGAAAGGAAAGGACTATATACGAATGTGTTTTGTGTATTTGAGAAATCATTTCCGGTGTGGTGATAGACAGCGCCATGGGTAGCCCAGTGTCGTGTATGTACAAATAAAGAACAAAACGCTGTTTTGTGTTGTGCTGTTTCCATTCGATATGGTGTAGTTTTGGATATCCAACCGCATTGGCACGCCTCCTTTACAGACATTGTGTATAGGAAATAAATCAAATTCAAATCCACATCAACACAGGTACACCCTATAGGACATACCGCCATACCGCAACCGCTCTCGCATAGTTAACCACAAAAGAAGGTGAATGGAAATGGAAAGCGAAAGCGAATTTGAAGTGAAATATCCGGAAATCAAAGTGAAACTGAAAACGAAAATGAATGTCCTTTAATGATAACTTATCGAGTTGCAGAATGAAATATGGGCGAGCGATTATTCTCCTCGGTATGGGGAATTTCGAAAAGTGAAATTGTTTAAATTCTGTGCACCCTTCGGTCCTCTACGAACTGGGTACTCTTTTCAGGGTGTATTTGAAGACGAAATCCAGCAGTGGTGACGGCAGGGTCACAACTTAAGTTAAGTTTTTTTTGGATCAGTTGCAGATGTCGGGTTGTAGTGGAAAAACTGCAACAATTATGCAGATATGTGTCAAGCCATCAGCTCATGAGGGACATCAAATGCTCTTGGAATTGGTAACGTGCTATAAGGTGATCAAAAACCAGGCCAGCGTATACAAGTAGTAAACCTAAGTTTCATTCATTTTCACAATTATTCACAATAAAAGACGCCTCTTTACATGAATTGCATATAGTAGAAAGTTTTCTGTCTATTAAGTCCAAGGCTTCAATTTCGAATGTTTAATTAATTCGATTTGGGATGCCGCCAGGCACATTCAGCCAAGAACGAGGCCTACCAAGTACCAACTAATGCTGCAGACAAGAACCAGAGCGGCTGAGAGAGCTGCCCCTGAGCTCTACGGGCAAAAAAGAAGGGAGGAGCACCGACTTCTCAGAAGGAAAAAGAAAGAGCACGAGAAGCGAGCGGTCGAATCAATTGAGGGACGATACTGCAGAAGCAATGTTCGAAAGTTCTACCAAAGGGTAAAACGATCCACCCAAGGATACAAGGCCCGAAGAGAAGCTTGCAGAGATGAGCATGGGAATATAGTGGTAGATTCGAAGTCGGTGCTGAGGATTTGGAAAGAACACTTCTGCAGACTGTTAAACTACGGAGACAGCCAACAACCCACTGCCAGGCAGAATGATCTGTTCAGCTTGGACGATGATAGCCAAAACTTCCGTTTACCCGACCTACACGAAGTGAGGATAGCGATATCCAAACTTAAGTCCAACGAAGCTGCTGGAGCGGATGGCCGTCCGGCCGAGCTTTTCAAAGCAGCGGGAGATGGCTTGGTAAAGAGCATGCACCAACTCATCTGTAAAATATGGTCGGATGAAAGCATGCCCGATGAATGGAACATCAGCATCGTGTGCCCCATCCACAAGAAATGAGATACTCTGAACTGCGCCAACTACAGAGGAATAAGTCTCCTGAATGTCAAGTTTTGGCATCCCCGCCAAACTCGTCCGTTTGTGCAGCATGACGATGGGGAAATCTCGCTGCTCCGTCAAAGTCGGCAAGAATACCACCGATCCATTTGATGTCGAAAAATGTTTAAGACAAGGCGACGCGCTATCATGTACTTTCTTTAACATCGTTCTTGAAGCAATTGTACGATGATATTGACATTATTGGGAGAACGCGGCGAGCTGTCAGTGGCGCATTTGCAAGCATTGAAACTGAGGCGGCGAAGATGGGTCTGGCTGTTAATGAGGACAAAACAAAGTATATGCTGTCAACGAGAACATCGGCGACTTCGAAGTAGTGAAAGACTTTGTACCTATACCTGGGCTCCACTATCACTTCGCAAAATGACATCGGCGCAGAGATCAAGCGAAGAATAACTCTTGCCAATCGCTGTTTCTTCGGGCTAAGAAGGCATCTAAGAAATAAAGCCCTCTCTCATTGAACCAAGAAGGTACTATATAAGACCTTAAACATCCCGGTCCTGCTGTATGATGCAGAAGCATGGACCTTGTCAAAAGCGGATGAGAACCTTCTTGGATGCTTTGAGAGAAAGATTCTTCGAGTGAAATTCGGTCCAGTTTGTGTCAATGGAGTGTGGAGAAAGTTAAAAAAAAAGCTAAAAATACAACGGCTGAGATGGCTGGGACACGTGGAGCGTATGGACAACAACGCACCAGCCCGACGAGTCTTTGAATCCACCCCTGAGGGACAACAAAGCAAAGGAAGACCCCACCTTAGGTGGCGCGGACAAATGGAGAACGACCTCAACCAACTTGGTGTGTAACTGGAGGCAGCTAGCGAGGGAACGAGCTGGCTGGAGGGGCTTGTTAGTTGAGGCCGTGGTCCACCCCGGACTGTAAGCGAAACCAAAAGTATAACTAAATATAAGTGAACAAAAACAAGCCGACTTACAAGATGGTAACCTTTCCTATTTTCTTCTCTTAACGCAAGGAGTTCCCCAAGGCTATATTCTAGGACCTAGGCCTAGCTTCTCACAACCATTACTTTTGTGCGGGTTTTCAATTTTAAAGTTTAAAATATCACTCCTCTTGAAACAAAACTGCTACTTGCTAACACTTTAGTTAGCCGTGAGTAGAAGGGGCTTCAAGTATGAAGTGGCTTTCCTAACTACTGTTTGATGTGTGTAAGAAGACGTTTGACATCTTGCAAACAACCTAGTTAACATTTCCTTTTGTAGCTATATAAATATTAAATTTGGAACCGCTTACTTACTTCTTTTTAACAAAGGTACTCATATCTTTATGAAAAAATCCAGTTGCCAGCATCTAACAGATCTTCTTCTCTGGTACTTCTGCGTTCTTCATGTCTTACATCGAAAGGCATTGTTTTTTTTATTCTGCTATCCGTTAAGTGATTTGCGACAAATTAAAAACAAACTTTAAAAATTTCTTAAACACTAGAGCAACAATTTCACATCCCTTTCCCTCTTTAAGCAATTTAAACTACTATTAAAATTTTTTCAAAAATAAATCTAAAGCAATCTAACTTAACTTTCAAATCATTTATGGATATTAAATTAAAAATTGTTAATATCCTTTATAGACTTATAAGTGAATTCTTACTATGGGTAAGCAAGTGTGATACAAAAGGTAGATAAATAAATCCGAAAGACTTTGGCCGTTGCCATCAGCCAAAGACATTCATGCGTTCATTATTTGCTGCCGGTGTTTTAATACAGCTTTAAGGTACCTTACCATTTAGACTTCTGATGAGGTCAGTTATTGACAACGCCTCTTTATTCCAATGAGCTCTTCTCCTTCAGTATAGGACAAGTTCCAATAAAATGAAAAAACGTCTTCTTTAGCGTAAGCTGCATTCCTCACTCCCGTCGCTTACATATATATATGGCCTAAAGTTCAACCAAAGTAGTTCGCATCTTAACTTTGGATATGACATATGAGCTAAGGATATTGTCGGTGAATTTTCGGGTAATCTAAACACTTTTTTATTGAATATTTTTAAAGTGTTTCAACCTCATCGTACTCGAATACCCCTGAACTTCTGCAGCGTAGTACATGATTGACCTCGTAGCCGCCTCCGAAAGTCTTAAATTTGCAGCTTGATTGAATATCTTTCCGAACATGATGCACCAAAGTGATTGCATTTTTCGGCTACAATCATTTTTCTCTGATAATGCGGCTGCAATTGAAGATTGAAGGATACTTGGGATATAAGTAAAACTCCGAAGTATTTATTTTCCTTAAGCACTTAAAGTTCCTGGTTTACTCAAGTCCACCTTTCTTGCTTTGAGTATCGTCCATACCCATTTTTAAATTGTATTACTTAACCGTGTTCATCTTCAGGTTCCATAATTTGCAGTATAGTTTTGTAGTTTATTAATCATCACTTGTACCACCACGGGAGCTCCTATGTTAAGATGGCCGCTGAACATAATTCCACCTATTCCACCTGTATCTTCAAGTTACAGAATTGCATCACTTTATTTGACCATTGCGATGCCCTACGATGTCCTCGATAAGTAAGACTCTCTCCTCGTATGATTTCTCACAGGGTTGTGGCCGTTACACATTTGGTCTTCGTCCTTATACGCAAATTATTTTCACAGTAATATGACACTCGCAAACCTCTCAACACTCTCACAATGGGACTGCAACTGGCCGACTTGGAGGCAGCTTTGACTTCAAGGGTAGTGACAAATGACAGTGCAGTACCGCTTTTTTCCTCCTTGCATCTGATTCCAGATATGTCCTGATGCCACATTCGAGTATTGGACTGCATAATACCTACACCTGAAGGCTTAAGTCAACCCCACAAAGATTTGTGTGTCTAGACCCAACCCAAAAGCAGCATTTCATCATCCACCTAGTTGGCAAAAATGGAGCGGTTTCAGTCCTTTAGAGTCATACAGCATATTGTCATAAAAAACCGGTGAATAAAAAAATACCAACCGCCCGCCATAAGGAGTAAGACCCAGCGCTCACTATTATAACAGTCGACACTTTTTCCATATACACTCAAACGATATTGCCATGCATAAAGTCTTGGCCAGCACAATCGCCAGGATAATGAGTTATCCTGGCACACAAGTGCGTGTGACGCATCAATGCGTCGTCATTTTATCGCCGCACCACAAGATGAAACGACATTTCCGAGGATAAGGAGCGCGACAATTTGTCGCGTTTTTTCCTCAACTTCCCTCGCACAGTCCACTCTACTCCACCAGGAAGTCTCAAGTGAGTGTCCGAGGTGGCAGCGGCGGCGGCAGCAGCACTACACCCGACGACCAAACAATAACACACCAGTGCCTGCAGATGATTGCATTTTTACGAGGCACTTTACCAACATGATATCCTTTTTTATGCGCGCCAATGTGTGTCCCCGAAAATCGTATAGAATCACTCTTGTGAAGGAGTTTTTTTTTTTTTTTGTTCTTTCCCCTGTCGTCCTTTAGATCTTTTTGTCAACTTCCGTCAAATATTAAGCACTTTTGTGTCGAACGCAGATTTGTTGGTTTTTGTTTTATGTCGTCCTCGATGTTGTCTTCATTGGTTTCTTTCGTTTGTCGTTTGGGGGTCCTCCTCAGAGAGACCGAAATATATAAAAAAAAAATTAAGGAAACACCAAAAATAAAAAAGCAAGGATTTATCTCTTTTCCGCTCACATATGTGTGTAAATGAGATCCTTTGTGTCCGCATCCTATTTGGTGTGCCACCGAAAGTGGCGCGTATAAGTGCAATCTAAGGATTTATCTTGAGGATCTTAAATGCGTATTATGGCGACATAAAACCGACTTAATTCGTTCCTTCGGCGTACTATGTGTTTGACGGGGAGCTGAGCTGTTGCCATCGCTTAGTAAACACTTCCTGAGTGTTCTTTAAGGTCTGTGATAAGGGTGGGTGTCTTATTTTTTGTGTGCTATCTGCTGATAGGAGATGTGTTTATGCTGCTGTTGCAGCATGCTGGGGGTCAGAGGTGAGAAATGTGCATATCGCTGAGGATTCCATTTGAGGGTAGGTACCCTACTTGTATTTGATTTCCCGATTTATTTGGGACGGGTGCACGTTTTTTATGAAGCGAAACAGAAGTAACATCAGGCGTCATTTGAATACATCGCCACCAGTAACCCGCACGCGGCTTACAAATGTGGCGAGGGTCAAAGTGTATGCATACAGTTTTGTTGGAGGGGTTTGCTATAGAGCTATATGGAGAAGTTAATGTTTTGTTCCAATATGGTTGACTTTCAGTGCACGGATTAAACCCAGAAACACGATCACTTCTTTGTCAGCTGCAAGTAGATTGGGGTTTTTTTCCACACTTGCGCGTGTTATTATGTCGTTTGGATATGTTGATAGATCTTGTAGGACTCGGGGAGTCTGTAAAGACAGTCTTCATATTTTTACTGATTTTTAAACTTCAGGTTACGGAATTCATATAGAAGAGCTATCGCTGGCATCACTGCCACAAATGGTTGGAGACCTCATTCGGCTTGCTGGGTAACTCGAACCCCTATGCTAAATTCCTTGGCCTCAAATGGGAGAAGCATATTTTGACCCACTAAACGCTAAATATGACAGGCGTTCAAAAGTCGCTTCCTTGTGCGATGTTTGGTAAACTCTATAAAGAGTTGCGTTTGGGATTGATATTTAAACATAGATTTGGATGGACAGTGAGCGCCAAAAGTGAGTACACAGGAAAAGATGAGTCTCTTGATCAAACAAATATAAAGGGTGTCCCACATTTCAAGCAAAATGTAACTTTGATGATTTTGTTCGAATTATGGGACACCCTTTAAATTGTTTTGTGTTTGGGGATTCTCTGAAAGGGAAATTCATCAAAAGACATTGCACGGCTACAACGCGAGGGATGCTTTGGCAAGAGAGAGCGACTTTAACCCGTAGATATTTTTAAGTGATTGCAAGAAAGTAGCAGTAGGTACCTATACATTTGCGAGAAATTAATGTAAACTACGCAAATAGGTACGTGAATCTTGGGGTACCTATGGTAACTTCTTCACTAGGTTCTTTCTCCAAAATTTCCGTCTCGGAGGATATTTTATCTTTCTTTCGTAGACCAGCAGCGAAATAAATGAGTTTACTGTCAGTTTTCCCTTTCTTTAATTTTAGAGCTGTTTTCTAACATTTTCTTTTTTCTTTCCTTAGAATAGATACTTAACAGTAAATTTGATGTAACAATAGTTTGGGTGATTTCCAGTGTTCCTATATTGCAGAAGTTGTTGAAGATACATTAAGTGTGTTCTTTTAAGACTGTGGGGATATTTTCATTGGTTTAAAATAATTTACTTTGGGACTTATTTCGTTAATTTTTTTCTTTCAATTCATACAATAAGAACATATTTCAATGAGTACCTACGGTCTCATAAATAATAAGCAGTTGCTAACGCATTGAACTGATGCAATCGTTATGAAAAACTTATGGTCACACACACAAATAAAGCTTACTAGATACGATAATGAAATAAGGCACAAAAACTATTTTAATTTGACATTACGTAGGCTTAAACCGGTTTTAAGTGTTTTAAATCCACACTTAAATCCATCTTTAATCCATCGGCTATAATGTAAATTTTTCAGTGAATAATATGGACATAGGTTTAAATTGGCGGATTTAAAAAATGCGGACTAATTGACGGTTGTAAAATTAACTTAAACATAAGTTACACCCGGACTGAATAATATGGCCGTAGGAGTTGCTGTCTTATTTTATAAAAAAAAATTTATTTCACCCAAAATATAGGTACCTTTACCATATTTTTGTTGTTAGTGCATTGTGAGCATTATTTTAAGGGCTTAATAAGGCCGCCTAATATAGTATCCTCTTTTTTGTTGGCCCTTATTTCCTGCTAGGTATACGTATAATTTCACAGCGCCAGGTAAAAATGAACTTTCGTAGTAACGTGCTCTCTTTATTGCACAAGTAGTGCAAAGTTATAATCTTGAGTGCATTTTGGGACACGCTTTAATTGCGAAAAATATTCAAATGCAAATATAAATGCAGTCGTTTTCGATTGGAAAAATATCAATTTTTTTGTCTGCTCCGTGTTAATTTTAAAAAGACACCTACTTATGTATTTTATATAGGTACTGCAGTCGTTTGTGAATTCATTTTTCATGGGTAGTATATGCTTTTTAACTAAATTATACTTTTGACGCAGATGGAAATGTTTTTAAATTGAATCGTTTTGAAATGCGCTTATATTATTGATTATTATCCGTGCAAGTGAAAATAAATTCAAGCAGAGACCAATAAAATTCAGTTTGATCTGAAGTCTGAAATACCCGATTGAGAACCACGTTTACAAAATTTGTTAATAAAAAAACTAGTTTTCTTTGATTAGATGAAATAAAATGTCCTTCTAACTAACAAGGTTGCGCTACAGACCTTGGTGGCAAGCTTGGCGAACCGTTTTCAAATTCCTCCAATTTAAACGACTGACTGATATGCAATTTCTTTTACTATTATCGGTCCTTAAAAATCAGTTAACGCATAAGGGATCTGGTGCAAGATGAGGCCCAAGCAACATATATGCAGAATGCAACGGACTTAGTAGGTTTGCTTTTCCCTTTTTTCAATTTAGAAGTCTTTTTATAGTTTTCTGAAAACAAAATATGATATACATTTCAATCCAGTTGCAAAAGGAACAAAAATAGTGGACCAAAATCAGGTCTCAGCACTGAAAAATTCCGCCTATCTGTCCTCCTTCATAGCAGTTTCTCTAAGTCCATGCCTGGTCTGAACCGCCACCTCCCATGAATTTTGGTCACCCTCGTTGCTCATGCTCAAATGCACTTTTTTCCATTTATACAGTCATACTTCATGATGTTAAGAGATTCGAAAGTTTATCCTTCGTAACTCATTGCATTATTAATGCCAGTTTGTAATTTGTACTGTCATAACATAGGAACTCCCATACTAACACTACCAACGCTTTTCAACTTAGAGCAACAATTTACACAACTAAAGATTAGACAACTGGAAATCGGACTCACTACTATCTGTGCGCGGTGTCGCATTCAAGGGCATGCCATCAGGTTGCACTCGTTAATTAAAAATAATGTGGTCGAGTATCAGGCAGACAGTGCCCTTCCTCAATTACAACAAGTGCAAAATGCCATAACTCAGCTGAGGCGATTAGTCAGTTGCACCAGTTGCTTGTCCCGACCTGCGGAAAGACCCGACCAGTGTCTGACCCAACTAGTTATACATCAAAAAACTATATGTATTTATACATCTACCTACCCTAGCGATAAGCTTATGCCAGTTTAATTGCCTGACCAGTGCTTGTCACTAACAGAATGTTATTCGTCTGTAAACTGGGCAATAAATTTTCTATATTTAAGCAAAGATCATAACGATCAAGTTATTTGTGGCACTGAAATAATTTTTCACTGCGCTGATAAGCACTTTCGAGTTGTTTTCAATCCCCAAGAGTTGCCACAATGGCCAATTGTTTAGAGAGTTTGGAGGTAAACAATCTGAGATCGCCTATTGAGGCGGGCCCGGCGTTCATCATCGACGCCGGCCGTATCATCGATTATTATTGTCGGCCAAGTTCAGGGTTGCGATTTGTTTGCTGCCTTTTAATCGCTTTTTGCTTTGTATTGTGGTCAAACAAATAGCACCCCCAGCGCAACACTGCGCTCTCGATTGTACTCGTACTCGGCGCATTATCACGCCTTTGGCCACCGAGACCGAGACCGGATTGATATAGAACACACCCGAGTACAATTATTCAAACAAAACGCGGAAACTGTTTGCTGTTCGAAAATTAAAACTCGTCGGAAGATTTCTATGCGAATTCGCTGCCAGAATCGGGTTATCAATTGTAGCCGAAAGGGCGGATCGACTTAATCAGGTTTGCCTGGTGAAAGTGAGTCTCAAGGCTAAATGGATATCGCGATGAGTAAGACTGTCGCGACGAGATCGCATTATCAATAATTTGTTTACCGCAGTAAATTTGGGAAAGCAACCGACATCGAATCAGAGGCACACTGCAAGATTTGACCGAAAAACAAGTATATTTGGTCAGAGTTAAGACTGATAAGCGGAAAAGGTTACTCGCATGATAATGACTCGTGTCCAGTAATTAGTTTGTCCAGTAAGACTCGTTTGCCTCTGTTTGTCAAGGTAATTGGGATTTAACAAATTTGAGATCTCTTTTGTTTTGTAATGACTACGGGACACGACGTTTTTGTTGGGATAGGTTGCCACAACAACTGGAAATACTATACAAGCGATAGCGGAGCCGGAAACTACTCTCATACTGCACATTGTTTTGCTTTGTTATTGGCTTTGCTTCTCCATTACACTGCCGGTTGAATAAAGGTGGGTTTTAGGGAGGAAATTTCAGTCGAGCTTGGCCATGTTGGGGCAGTGCTTAGCTCTGAAGAGTGGCTTTGTTTGGCTTTGGAGTGGCAAGGAGTACTCCCAACTTTGACTGCTTCAAATGGCTCTAAATGAGACGTTACTTATGACCACTTTTGATACCACTGCGACTGGAAACCATTTGCTTTTCATCCCAGTGTCTTTTGAGGGAAGTCGTTGATAGGCAACCCAAGTCGTTGCCGATGTCTGTCTAAGCTGGATTGCCTAGTAATGACCTTAGAGGAGCTAAGGTTTTTTATTCTTACCCTAAAGACGAAGAAATTACCCAGTCCATACTTTTCCCCACACCTTTTTTCTTTCTCATAATTTCTTGTGATCCGTTGGTTGACGGAAAATACCTTTTTACAACAACGTGACAGACTGTCACTGACTGTGAATGTAACAAACAAATCTCTAATTGAGGATCTGGAAAGAATCTTGAAGTGGGGAAAAGTAAACTTGGTTCTATTTATGCATAGGAGGTATAGATCGACTCTATGACAAATTAAAGCGGACTACCAAAAACATTAGATCTGTTTTATGAACTTCCTGCACCTTCTTTGAATCATGTTAAATTCAAAAAATAATTTGTAACATTGCAAGCTTAGAGTTGAGTTTTGAGATTATTTAGGACGAAGCTACTATTTTCAACATTAGCCGTATACGATCCGGCATCCGGCACCCGGATCAGATCATGAAAATAAAACAAGACGGATCATTGAAAACTAAAATTTTGAAAAGCAACAATTGCCTTCGAAAACAAATCAGATAATGCGGGTATTACAAATTTAATTCTGTGTAACGTCACGTCACAATATGATGACATTTGTAAGCACAAGGCACATACAATTTTCATTGCACTGTGTTACGATTTGAATCAGATTTGTATTTATTTTAATAATTTAAAATTGATGTTCAAATATGCAACATGTTAATGTGATTGGGCCCAACGATGGCGAATTAGACTTAATGAGTCAAAGTCCACTCACATTAATTTTACAAATAAAAAAATAACGAACGCTAAACTGAAATGGAAGGAACATGTGAAAAAGAAAGTAGAAGAGTTAAATATTAGGTATAGAAAACTGTATTGGTTGCTAGGACATAACTCTGAAATGTCCACTGAGAATAAAATCTATATATATAAAAATGGATCTTGGTTTGTTCGGATGCTTAAAACTCGAGAACGGCTCAACCGATTTGAATGATCTTTGTTTTGTTTTGTTTGTCTTACATCAGCGATGGTTTAGAAGAAAAGAAAAGTTGGAAAATTCTCAACAGGTGGCGTTGTACATTACATTTTTCATGGGGAAACGCACTTTGAAAAAAAAAAAAAAATAATAAACTGGATAGAAATCGAGTAGTGACACTTCAAATATAGAAAAAAAATATTTTCAAAATCACAGTTTGTTGATCTTTTGTGATAGAAACACTTTACTGCTAATTGCGAGAGAATCAACAGGTGGCGCTGTGGTCGATCTTCAGAGCCGCTCAGCCGATTTCAATGAAATTTTGTGAATGCGCATGGTTGATTCCAACTTGAAAGATAGTATAGTTTTGGGCCCTAATGGAAACAGAGTGCAATCAAAAACAATACAAATAGAAAACCTTAGATTAAAAATAAATAAATAAATATTTTGCCGCGACAGGTCTGTGGGACCCAAGGCCTAGCTTCTCACAACCATTCGTTTTGTGTGGGTTTTAAATTTTTGGGACGAATGGAAGGGATCTAGAGCTTTACGCCGAGTCCAAACGGCTCTTTCATGACAGTTTTACTCTCGGATGTTTGTCAGACGTTCGCGAGAGGTGGCGCAGTGGAAAAAACCTTAAGATGTAATTTGGTTCTTTCGTTAACAAAGCTATTTGCAAAAAATAATCGGGATAGAAATCGGGATATGGCACTTGCCATATAGGTAACAAAATAATTAAATTACTATGGGTATCTGGACATTTATGAAGCCTTGAATTTTTGTAAATGGTGTTCAACACAATGGGGCAGTAATCAAAAAGGGCACCGTTGCACATCCCTTAAAAAACGACTCTGCGAATTGTGGCGGGACTTAATACGAAAGGCACGGGCAGCGCCGTGGGAGTACTGCTAGTTTTAATATATAATCAGATACTAAAACCTGTTTGGACGTATGGTATCCAATTATGGGGTCGCACAAAGAAAACAAATGTACAAATAATACAAACATTCCAAAATAAAGTCCTTCGGGGAATAGTAAATGCCCCGTGGTATATTAGAAATAATGACTTGCATCGTGATTTGCAGATTGATCCTGTAACGGAAGTAATTAAAAAATACGCAATTCGTCACAATGACCGTCTGCAGATGCATATTAATCCTGAAATAATAGACGTCTTAAATGTACGGTATAATATTCGTAGATTAAGAAGAACTAAGCCTCACGAACTTATTATCTAAAAAATATGAGAACTCGTATTCAAATTGTAATACCTTCTCAAACGCAACTGAACGTTGAAAGTAAAATCATTTGTCGATCTTTCTTTGATTGGTCATGATTAAGGAGGTGTTCTTAGTGCGGTTAGAGTCCCACACTACTCTGGGTTTCTAGCCCCATTGTGTCTTTCGAGATTTTCACCTTCAATAACAAAAAAAAAAAAAAAAGATCATGAATATTATTTGTGTCCTCGATGAAAAGCAGGATCACATGTTGGGTCTTATAGCTGATAATAAAAAATTAAAATAGGCCTTTTGCTCCCGTATGGATCTCGGGCTAAAAAATGTCACCTTATCTGCTATTTGCAGACGAAAAGTTTGACTAACAGCATATCATACACTTAAAAATATATAATACCACTGCAGATGATGCGATGAACTTAAAAAATGAATAGGTAACAGATGAGCGCACAAGGAGCAACAAGAAAGGCTTCTATCACATTTCAGTGCACTTTACAACTGCGATGCGAGGATATTTTTAGCACCAGGACAAGCAAACCTTCCGGATATATATAATTTCCTTAAAGGACTGTAACTAATTATAGAATTCAAGTGAAAATGTAACACCTTTATGCAAATGTGTTCGAACATTTTAGACTTTATCTACCTACTTATCTGACATAAGTTTTCAATAAGGAACGGTCGATGCTTCAGGAAAGCCTTACAAGAGAAAGTCCAGCAGGATCTTGTTGGCCAATTCACGTCACTTCTGCAAGATGTAACAATATGTACTTACCCTCAAATATCTCACGTCGAATGTCCATTGTGGCATCTCCTGTTGGAATCGCATGTCGTCTCTACCTCCATATCGTTCAATTTGAGCCAAAAGAAATCGGTTAGCGTCATTCTGTGGTGCACCAGCCCAAAATCCAAACCAAACAGTAGCTTTAAGTAGATACATTGCCAACAGGTCAACTTCATGGGGTTGGCGTCGTGCCATATATTGCAATTTTGCCTGTTATAACATTATCAAAAAATGCGGGTCCTCTTCCAAACGCTCCTAAGCCCAAGTTAGCCAAATCTACGAAAGGCCGACTTCTTGTGCATGGCGAGGAATTGACTTGGGTTCTCCTGTACAATTCCACGGAATGCGGCAATGCTCTCGGTAGATCTGGCGGTCCAAAGTTCCAAACGTTGGAGAGATTTTGAAGACGGAAATTACTTTGTAACTTATAAAAAGCAATCAGCAAACTTACTTACATCTACTTAACAATCCAGCTCAGCTGGTATCTTGTATCAGTGTTGAATTTGTTCTGTTGAAGTTTTGATGGTTTTTATAGTCACAAAGTGCCGCAGGGGACTATGCTGTTAGAGCAACTTGAAGCACCGAGCTATTACAAACTCTGTAAATAAAATAAAATGCTGACTTGATAGTTCTATTTGAAAACAAATTGGTGAGCTGATACACTCAGATCCGTGCAACAAATGTGTGTAACCGACTGGAAGGATATTCAAACTTGATTTCATCAGAAAAGAATTGAAACACTGGTTGAGATATTCCCCTTCGGTAATCACAGTGATTGCAGAGCAGTTTTGAGACATCCCAAAATTTGAAGCCAAAGAACTCACCTCAATATAGTGTTAGATAATCTGTTGCTGGGTACGCGACCGTAGGACATAGTATGGATAGGAGGAATGCAGTCTTGCCCTCTAGTGTTGTTTATCCCAATAAATCAAATGCAAGAAGGTCGATGATATACTTAGCTATCACCACAAATTTTTGATGTCATGCCATAAGTTTAAATTTTCCTTGAAATAACTTTTTAAGGAGTTGCATGGACCAAGAGGATAAAGAGACTATTTTCCATTACGTCTGCAACTTTTTTGCTTTGGGTTCGTCTTAAAGGGGAACCTCAGTGAAATTTGCTTGGCAATATTGACAAGTAGGTAAAACACAAACCCAAGTTCCCCACGTAATTTAATTTATATAGAAACTTCTCGAACAGCCCTTTTCTACAAGGTGGACCGATGTTCTTTGGCTGCCATTTTTTTACGAATGAAAAATTTTGGTTTTGCTTTTTGAATATTTTTATTTAATGTTTTAAATTATTTTCCATTAAGTCGAGAAAATGATATCGGCTAATTGGCCGCCGCCAAAATTGATAAGCATTCGGGCCCGTTTTATGGCATTTTCCATCGTTATTGCCAGAACGAAAGGTTTTCACATTCTTGACGTATATTCATTTTCAGAGCTTCAAGGGTACTGAAGCTTTTGTTGACAGAGACTCGTCAACATATAAAGAAGTCTGGGATGTTTAAATCAGGCGATTTTTAAGACCAGTGAAATCAACAAAACGAGAGATAATGCGACAGGGAAATGCATCTCTCAGAATTTGGGAAGTGTCTCTTGCAATATGCACCGTTGCTCCATCTTGTTGGAATTGGAACCACATATTCTCAATTCACAATTCATCCATTTCAGGAAGAGGAAAGTCGTTGAGCGCATGGTTATGTAGGGCTCGCCGTTCTCAGTAGTCGTCTGGTCGACACTCCGGGGTCTTCAGCCACATACCTATGCGTTATTTTCAACAGAACGGGAGGTCCGGTGTCGGCCAGACCTGGCAGCATCTCGTATACTGTACCAAACTCTTTTAGGCATGCAGCTAAACGTCGTAGTATTTTCTCAGTTGGTGTCGGACGTCCGGGAAATCTGGGCCGAAATTCACGCTGCCCTAACACCATCGACGAATTATTACGCCGAAAATTCGAAAGGTATATTTTATACTTGTTTACTTAAAAAATGTCAAAATTGACATTTGCCATCATTTGCAAAAATTGTAGCATCTTTCGATAGGGTACCGATAGGATGATGAAATCTGCGCCACCTTGTAGTACTTCTGCGACTTGCGAGTGCATTTGACAGGAAAAATATTGCGATCCAAATCCTTATTGACATTGAATGTGCAATACTTCTGACCGGAAACTTAACTTTGTTGTATTATTCCTTCCGCAGCGACTGGACCAACGCAAAAGAACTACCCAAGTCGAATTGGGAAACCATTATAAAACCACAGCCTGTAGGGTTTTCTTATCTATTCCCGCCATCCAGAAACTCCTTGCGATTCATGAATGAAACCTTAAAAAAAAATCGGGTACGTACCTACTACAACCATCGATCACAATTTTCGTGGAAAAACAACAGGCGCAAAGGGAAATCATATAATAATATTCAACCGCACAAAACCACTCATATTACTGTGATGTGAAAAATCAACAAGGAAATCGCTCACGGAAGACGAAGGACAGGATACCGAAACCAAATAAAGACGAAAAGTGAAACTTAACGACCACCTTCCACAGTCACCATTCGGTTTCATTCATAAATATCCTTTTTCCATCGCCCTCCTTTCACTTATTCCATTCCATAACCGGGGCAAACAAAAATAAAAATCTAATGAAAAGGACACTCACTTCTGTTTGGGCGGTTCCAATGCGGATCAAGTTGCACTTTCACTGATTGCAGGAGAGTTTCCATTCCGAGGTAAATATTAGAACCGTCTCACCTCATCGTCCTTGATTTAACCAATATTTGACAGGACAACAATGACAGTAGTATTCTTTCTTTTTGCAATGAAAAAAAAAACGAAATAAATCGAAGTGAAAAAAAGACGCAACCCAAGATGTCCTTCTTCGGTTTCAAGTGTTTTTCCATGGTCCTTCTGTTTGCGTTCCAAATGAGATTTACTGCACCATAACTGACGACAGTGCACAGGATAATTTGGCACAATGAGTGCTCGCATTGCATAAAGCCGCATCTGAGTAAACATGCGGATGAAACTGACACATGTGCGTCTTGCTAAAACGAAACGCCTTACCATGGCTACCTTACAACATGATACTCTCAGCCCAGTGCAGGTGATACTTTTAGTTAATCAATTCGCCCGCAGGCATTCCATGGCAGGACAAGGACACAAGTCAAAATTGGCCTTAAATTCGATGCAAATCCCTCCGATGGTAGGTATGGCGAACCCCAACAAGACACAAATCCTTTCTGCCGCCGCCGTCGCCACCGCCCCCGATGGCTATTCAATTTAATTTCGTGATAGAGCACAACCTTTTCAGATTATCCTCGAAAAAAGTTGGGCAACCAGCACGAGGTATACATCCTCGGCAATAATTTTGTCACCATAAAGCTTCGAACACATAGCATCCATTGAAATGTTAATATCGTGTGTCGTGGCAATCCTCATCATCGAAAATAGAAAGAAAAAAAAAACGGATTGTCAGGACCCGACACACCGAAGAAGAGTAGAACGCAGGAAAATTGAGTCATTTCAAAGGACATAAATTATCATTTATTCATAGTAAGCGCGCAGTGACACCTTGTACGGGTATGCGTTCCCAATGCGGACTCGAGACAAAGAACCACTCTGCGTGGAGGACAAAAACGAAAGGATAATCATCATCATCACATGTGTTTGACATTGTGACAATATCACGTAAAAGTGTGACGCTTATCACAGATCAGTGTATCTGTAAATCGATTTTTTATGATAATCATGTGGCGGTGTCCTTGTTTTTGTTTCCTCCGTGTTGGATGCCGAAGGACAATTTGTCTCTCTACATGCCGCAGAATTAATTTTCGTTGTGGAAGGATTAGGTTCGGTTTGGGAAAGGTGTTGCGTACGGTGGTGTTGTGTAAGGGGTATTCGGAATTAGATGATTGAATTGCGGCGGTCGATCAAAGCGATTTGATGGACATGTCATTACAAACGGTTTCAGGCTTTCGGTCATCGTCTTAGTGTTATTTTATTCGTTAGCATTGCACAAAGGTTTACTTTGAAAATGGGTTGTCCTAGTTCGTCGAAAGGGTGCGATAAATAGTCTGTCCCGCAACAATTTTGGCTCCTTCTCACGATAAAGGCTTGTCGGAACGAAATCAAATAAAGAGTGAGTCTTACGTTAGTTAACATATCACTTTATATGTAACAATCTTAATTGGGGCGCTTTCCGGAAGAAGCAGTACTTATTCGCATTCAAGTTCGTTTAATTCGTTTGTGGTATAAGGAAAAAAACAAGGTAAATGGTTTAAGGATGATGTTAAGACCTCGTTGTACCTACCCAACTTGGTAGCTTCTGAAGTCTAATGAGCCCGCGTTGCAGAGAAAAGTGTTCTAGGACCCACCTTATATTTGTTACATGCTTATTAGGAATCCTGTAACCTTCTTAACGCAACCGAATGTTAAAACTAAACCCGTTTTACATTCACTCTTCCCGTCCGGGACTTAGAAACTATTGCAGGTGGAACGGTTCATTATCTGTTGAATTTGCCACCTGAAATGCATGTCCTCGATAATAGTTATTATAATATGGGATCATATTGGACGTCTTTCCTCAACAAGCATGGGATTTAGAGTCAGATCGACAACCATATGCAGCGTTCTCTTAAGCTTTAATGCATTTTAGCTCACAGGCTAGTTTGATATACTACTAAGCGAAGGTCTTCGGTTGAACCAACAGTAATATACGGATTATCTACATATTTAGGTTTCTTCTTGTCGTTCCGCCTTTTGTTTGACAAATACCTCGAAAATATGAGTAACTAACTTAAAAGGGCTTTCCCAAAAAGGAATACCTAGGTTATAAAGTTAAATGCAACGCAAGCAAATGTGCTTGGATTTATCGTCATGCTTTCCAGCCGAGAATAATACACCCACTTACCACAGGCTCTGCAGAAAACTCATCCTTCTGTAGACTGGGAGATTAAGTACCCACAATATGTACTCTACTCATCATCCTTACATTCGAAAGATTCATTTTCTTTTTGTGGTGTTTTTTTTTACTAGCGAGGGGACCCCGGTTCGATTCCCGATTTTTTTTGCACTCCACCACCTCTCGCAAACGTCTGACAAACATCCGAGTGTATAACTGTCATGAAAGAGCTTCTCAATTAACCGTTTGGACTCGGCGTAAAATTGTAGATCCCTTCCATTCGTCCCAAAAATTAAAAAAAAACACACAAAACGAATGTTTGTGAGAAGCTAGGCCTTGGGTCCCACAAACCTGTCTCGCGCCAAAATATTATATTTTTATTTTTTTAGCGATGGACATGGACTTTGTGGATTCAGCTTCAAGCTACGTCTTACATGGACAGCTTGTTATAACTTTTTTAGAAAGTTATGTGCCCAATCTTCTCCAGTCATGCGTGTCAAAGTTATTGGCTAGCTAATTTGTTTTGCTAGTTCATAAGCTAGTTCTAGAAATTTCTTCATTGAAAAGCCAAACAAGCGTTCTTCCACATCCTATGGATATTTGGCTAACTCTTTCTCTTGAGCAACAGAAAGAACTGGTTTTAAATGTTCTACTTTTGTTACAGATCTATTTTTTTAGGAATCTTTGTAAAGTAGTTCCGAGCAGCTGCTTTACAACTCATTTTATTTGTTTTGACGTCTTCAACAGATCGGCGCATATTATCTACACTTCCATTTTTGCCAGTTAGTCTTTCTCACATTTAACTAATTAATGCTTATGGAATAGTACCAAAAAATAATATGAGTACAAAATGAATGAATGAAATTATGGGCACCCAAGCAAAATATGCCTCTCGACCAGGGTTTTCCCCTATTTGCCACCGATAATTCGGAGTTTCCAATTTACTCAACTGAGGCGTATAAGGTAGAGGAGGACAGTTTTTACCCCGCATCCCGGATGGCTGATAAGCCCCGGATTCGCCTATTACTGTGTTCTTAAGAATGGGGATCCATTGACTGGTCGAAAGTTGGTTTAAGTCAGCTGCTTATAAATCAAGCTCGTATGATAAATTGCACAGCCGATATATTTTCTTGGTAAATAGACACTGGGCAAAATTCACTATGCAGGAAACTGACAATACTGTGCTCGGTACCCTAAACATCTTATTGGACTTCTTACGGAATGAGTACTTTTCTTTTGCAATGCATCATAATAGTGTTGATAGTGTTGCATGAATTTTTGCAGCTTTGTGGGGTTACTACCAATGATTGTCTTAATAGACATACCGTGTTCGACATTGGAGTAGAACAAACATAACTTGGTGTTTGGTTGGTCGGTTTAGGGGTAGTCCTACGATAAAGTGCACTTAGACCAGAATAAAGGTCCATTATGCTGCGACGTCCATAAAAGTAGAATAAATAAAGTCTTCGGTACTCTGTCCCCAATTTGGAAATCCAGTCAAATCTTCTTACGTACTAAGTTGAGATTCTTTGAATCCAATGTCGAATCCGTCCATACTGCTATATGCTTGCGAAACCTGGAAAGTCAAGTCTACCAATTCGAGGAAATTACAGGCTTTTGTGAATCGCTGTCTACGCCACATCCTAAACATTCGCATGGCCACATATTATATCAAACGAGAAATTGTGGCGCAGGACAAAAATCGAGCGGCTGGACGTAGGCATAAGGAAGCGTAAATTGCAATGGATTGGTCACACATTGAGGAAACCAAACGACTCGACGAAATTGCAAAGCAGTCCTTTAAATGCAATCCTTAGGGTGCACTGCGGGTTGGAAGACCAAGAAGAATATGGAAATCGACTATCTTAGTAGAAGCAGACTCCCAGAGAAAGACGTGGCCACAGCTAAATATATCTGTTGTTGCAGACCGTGAAGGATGGAGAACTTTTGTTGACGTCCTATGCCCCATACGGGTTTACAGATCGTCTTCAAAATACGTCTTCTTTTTTAGTGAAATTCCGACTTTAAGCGAGACAATATACTTTGCAGATATTTTGTCAAAAGTAGGCCCCTACTATCTTTAAGCTGTGGGAACGCGTCTCATATAGCATCGACAACAAATTAACCTTTGCTCCCTATAAGAGTGCAATTGACCAACCTGGTTAAAATGTTACAATCTTGCAATCCCCAAACAAAACTGATGCCTTCACCATACCATACCATTTCTATACAATATCTATCCTTATCCCACTCCTCATTCCAGCCCATAATTTTATTCCCAAGACCCTGTGAACGAAACTCCTTACAACTCCTTACAATAATATTCACCTCGGTAACAAAGAAACCCATTGATCCAAACACCTTCCAATTGTGCAAAACATTGTGCAAGTGCGCATGGTGCAGCAACGCAGCGCAAAAAGGACGATAACCCTTCAATCAATCACTTATTCAATCATGACGTTCTGTTGACAATAAGTCAGCCCATTGATTGCATGCAATGCAATCCTCAATAAAGGAAATCACTATTAAACCAGGACAATTTGAAATCCTGTGTGGGAATAGTTTTTCTAATAAATAGAAAGGGGTTACTCTGCCGAAAATAACCTGCGTTTGTAACCTGCATTGTAACAAATAAGAGGCTACAATAGAGAAAGGATTACTGAACCTACCTGCATCAGGGGATCCTGAATCCTTTTCGCTTTGCTCTATTCACTTTTTGGTTGTGGCGGGCATTCAACTGGAAAATAACTCTGTGTCGATCCTTTTCCGATTGTAATCCTTTCTGTGCAGTGTTTTGATAAATGATGATGACGTTTCAAATTGATTATTATTTTCTTTTGACAGTGTCACTCTGCCTTCCTGGATAATGACGGGGTTGAAGGCATATAATGGATAATTACTAAATTGACATTTGTTTCGATGCAATGAATTTTTGTCTACCTAATTGAAGAGTGTTAAGTTGCTGGCTTGACTTGGGTATATGATATTACAGCTTCGGTAGTAAACGTAGACCATTTTTGAACATTCAAACGATATCGTCAGTGTCATAAGTTGAGAGTTACTTATTGTAGAATGAGCTCTAAAAGTGTGGGTCTTCGAACTTCTATATTATATAATACAAGCAAATTGTTGTAAGAAGGCTGTAAGCTAGGTTAGTTTCACAAGGACATTTACCGTCAAATTTTTATTTAAATTTATAACACTAATCGTTAGCTTGTTGTGATCATTTGTCAATTGACTGGCTTCCAATCGACTGTCCATTTGACGATCGTCTGAAGTTTTGAAAGGTTTTCTTTTAGACGTTCGAGACAGAAGAGGGCTGGTTGGTAGGTAACAATATAAGGAACACTCTCTACCGGGAGTGGGACCTATCAGCAACTCTCGTCCACCAACCATGCAAAGATCAATGATGGGCTGTAATCGCCATTCGCATCAGAAGCGGCGTAGCTCGAAGTTTATGAAAGGTACCTGAAGACACAGTAGGGAGGATTAATCGAAAGAAAACCCTGGTCCTACAGAAGTAGGCGAAGCAGCAAGCAGGTTGGACAGCATAATAGTTTCCCAAGTTAGATAGGCCTGCGAAGGACTTTGATGTTTCTATACTTGTTTTAAGACCTGCTCAAAAGATGAAAGAGGCATTTTGCTATGATTTTAAGCTGTACCTATATTCGGCAGTGGTACAACAGATGCCCGATTGTGTGTATATACTTAAAATAGCTGTAAAGATGCAAGACTCCTTATAGAATAGCAAAACTGTAGCAAGGTCGTTTCCGAGCTATGATTATCAACACCAGCAATGATGCTCCAAATACCTGTAAGGCGTCCTAGAGACAAAGAAAATTTTCCTGACGGGTGAATATTAAACTTAGAAAAAATTTGTAATATCAAGAATTTTATACTGTGGCCCAACAATTTTCGTACGTACTTTAAAATGAAGACAAAAAACTTAAAATTCTTCAATTGAGAATGTAAATGTAAGACTAATGCAAGAACTTTTATACTTAACTTAAAGATAAAAAATGTCAAAATTTTAAGAATGCATTCAAAAGATTGCAGCATCAATATGATTAATCAACACTTGTTCATTTTCAGGCAAATTTTATTAAAAAATCACTTTTTGATACTTTTTTTATTTTTAGCACTTTTTAACATATCTACATAAAACGAGATCGCAATTCATGATGAAATATTTACAGTTACTTTTTTATGAATATAAGAATAAATCTGGTTGAAGGGTTGTGATGCGTTTTATGAGAACACAAGCGTTCTCACTTAGCCTCTCACAATCAACTCCTACTCTCACCTCCACGTTGGTGACTGGTGGGTGCCTAGTACCTCGACTGGAGATTGGGTAACCAACCCCTTTGGAAGGTCGTTGGTGGCAGCAGACGAGAGAGGGGGGGAGGGAGTGTTTTCTCACTAAGGCACTTCCTCTTGTTCCAGACGGCAGCGGAGGAATTCTCTAGATGGAATCAACGGTGGCGTCTACAGTTCCAGTCAGGCCGAACTATTTAGTGTTACCCCTATATGGGCTGCTTCGACATATTCGAATACCAGGTCTATAGGGATTTCCAATACTGAGCCAGGGTATTGGAGAAGAGTTGGTGGCGGATGAACCCTTAATGGGCCAACGGCAGCGCTCACATCCCAAAGTGGGTTACTGGCACCGGAATAACCGGCCTGCTGTCCTAGGGTCAAAACAAGGGCCTGGCCCTCCAGGTTGGGGGTTGTGCCGTCGGGGTAACTTCCCGACCACGGAAAAAAGTATTAGTTATGAGAGAGACACGAGGAGCCTCGGATATTGAATTCCCTCAAACGGCAACTAGACCCGGAACGTCAACGGACAACGAGATGAGAGTATGCACCTGGAACGTGCGGACGCTGTATACCCCAGGTGCTACTCAAAAACTTGAGTCTGTCCTCACGCGGTACAAGGCAGACATTACCGCGATCCAGGAGATACGATGGATAGGATCAGGTATGATGAAAAGGAAAAATTGCGACATTTATTACAGCTGCCATAAAAGATTGCATGTATTAGGATGCGGATTCGTCGTGGGAAATCGGCTTAGGACAAAAGTTATTGACTTTAAGCCGATTAGTGATCGCCTGGCTGTGATCCGCATCAAAGCTTGTTTCCAAAACATAAGCCTAATATGTGCACACGCCCCTACCGACGAGGCTGAAGACCCCATCAAGGAGGAGTTTTATGACCTCCTGGATGGAGCCTACGGAGCCTGTCCGGAGTACGATGTAAAAGTTGTACTCGGGGACTTCAATGCTAAAATCGGAAAGGAGAACATCTTTGGCGGGTTAGTTGGTAAGCACAGAATCCACGAAACGACAACAGACAACGGCTACCGACTAATCGATTTTGCAGCAGCTCGTAATACGGTGATAAGTAGCACTAGGTTTCCAAGGCTAAGGATCCACACAGCAACCTGGCGCTCTCCAGACGGTCGAACCGCCAACCAAATCGACCATGTGCTAATCGATGCGAGGCACGCATCCAACATCCTCAACGTGCACACATATCGAGGGGCAAATGTCGACTCTGACCATTTTCTTGTCGCGGCTAAATTCAGAGCTCGACTGTCCAACGAGAAGAAGCTGCGAACCGCCCAGAAGAAGAAATTCGACGTTGGACGCCTTAGCACACCTGGAGTAGCTAGAGCCTACAGCGAGCGCCTGAGTATGAAACTCTCCTCTGTGCACTCACCTACCACAGACGCCAACAATCAGTGGTGCCAGTATCGCGACATCATCAAGGAGGTAGCCGAAACCACTGTAGGGTACCAGCCACCCCAGAGAAAGAGCCCGTGGTATGATGATGAATGCGTATACAGGAAAAAGGTGACAGAAGATGCACACAAGAAAGCGCTGCAGCGCAAAACAAGGGCAGCGAGAGAAGAGTATCGAGTCAGGAGAAGGGAGGAAAAGAAGATCCTGCGTAGAAAAAAGAGGGCTTACGCAGCTTCCCAGCTCAAGGAGATCGAAGAGTCGCGCGATCGTAACAACATCCGAAGTTTTATAAAAAAACCAAGCAACTGGCTGCTGGTTACAAACCCGGAACGCAGGCTCTTCGAGACAGCGAAGGAAACCTAGTCACCGAAGCACAGGGAATAGTAGATGTGTTTAAGCAGCACTTCCAGCAGCTGCTAAATGGGCACCATGTAGAGAGAGTGATAGGGCAAGAAGAGAACCCACGTCCAGTCAATGAAGAACCAGCTCCACCACCCAGTATAGAAGAAGTGCGCTTAGCTATAAAAAAGCTAAAGAACAACAAGGCTGCCGGCTCTGATGGCTTACCAGAACGTCTAAAAGCTTCCGGCCCGGCAGATCGACTATAGACCAAATCTTCACACTCAGGCAAATCCTGGAAAAGACCAACGAATTTCAAGTCGAAACTCACCACCTATTCATCGACTTCAAAGCCGCGTATGATAGCATACATAGTCAGGAGCTCTATCCCGGCCGGAATACCAACAAAACTGATTCAGCTGTGTCGCGTGACGCTGGAAAACACGCGCTGCAGCGTGCAGTTTGGAAGTAGCTCCTCCGAACTATTTCAAACATGCACCGGATTTCGGCAAGGAGATGCGCTATCATGCGACTTCTTCAATCTCGTACTGGAGCAGATAGTGCGCAGGGCAGCTGTCAACACGGAAGGCACTATCTTCAACAGGTCCGTCCAACTGCTGGGCTATGCGGACGATATTGACATCATCGGTCGCTCCCAGCGTGCCGTGATAGAAGCGTTCACGGCGATTGAAGAACAGGCGAAATCCGTTGGCCTTGAAGTAAATGAGGACAAGACCAAGTACATGCTATCAACAAACAAACAAACAACTGTCCACCGCCTAGGACAAAACGTCACTGTTGATAGCAAAAATTTCGAGGTAGTTAGGGAGTTTACCTACCTCGGAGTAAACATAAACTCCACGAATGACACCATAGTGGAGATCCGGCGAAGAATTACCCTAGGAAACCGCTGCTACTTCGGTTTGGCAAAGCAATTGGGTTCAAAACTCCTAACTCGAAGGACGAAATGTACGCTTTACAAAACACTCATCCTGCCAGTTCTGCTTTATGGCGCCGAGTGCTGGACGATAAGCAGGAAGGGAGAGCTGATACTGGGCTCCTTCGAAAGAAAAATTCTTCGACGGATTTTTGGTCCTGTGTGCGAGGAGGGCGAATGGAGGAGAAGATACAACCGCGAACTCTATGAGCTGTACCAAGATGTGGATGTAGTCCAAAAAGCCAAAATACGTCGACTACATTGGCTCGGCCACATCGAGCGAATGGATAATAATGCTCCAGCTAAGAGGATCTTCGAATCCCAGCCCCCAGGTTCGAGACGACAAGGAAGACCGAACCTCCGGTTCAAAGACCAAGCCATCGCGGATGCCAGAGCGCTTGGTCTGGAAAATTGGAAGCAGCGTGCCCGGGATCGCAGAGGATGGAAGGCCGCAGTGTCTCAGGCAGAGACTCTCCACGGGTCGGGAGCCCGTTAAGTAAGTAAGTAAGAATAAATTGTTGTGTCAAGAAATTTTTGTAGAAAACATAAAAAAAAATATTTGAATCTCAACTTTTTAAAGAAACAGTTTAACAGATAATTTATCGTTTTTAAATTTGTTTAAGAATTTTAAAATTGGTTTTAACAAGAATTTTATTTTTAAACTAGGTAGGTAATAATTTGATTCTTAAAAAATAAAAAATGTGTTGTTGACGGAAAAACTTGTTTTAAGCCAACAATTTTTAACTCACAATCTAACAAGAACTAAAAATTCTTCGGGTAACAAGGTTTTTTTTCTGAGTGTACCTGTATCTACAAAAGGAATAATTTGTGGAGTGTAACAACTGGAGATGGAATTGCATTCGCAACTCGCAAAAGTGACGATCAAAGCTACCAATTCAAAAGTTTTTCGAGTAAAAACAACTGTCAGCAACTACTAAATACTGTACCCAATGTACCTAGAGTGAAAACAGGGTGATCATTCATTAATTAACTTGAACCCTTGACATACCTAATAACTGCCAACTATACACCAAATACAAAAGTACACGATAAAGGTACCGAGAGCACATCTTGTGCTTTATTACAAGACGTCTACTGTCGTCCCTCACTTTAGTGTTCCTATGAGGAGTGTTGCTCTTTCAATTGTTGACTTCAACCTTTTGTAATCCATTTTACCGCGGTGGTCGTGTAAGAATTGACGCGGCAAGTAAATCAGATCATTATTTTTAAAACGACTCTGAAAGGCACTACTTGGCACATTATCTAGCTCCGAAGTTGTGAGTCCTCCAATCCATTAATGTGTATACACTCTCGGTAAACACCTAAGCCAACCAGTCTCAACTTTCTTTGCGATAAATCGGAATCTTAAAAGTTTGTTGTCACAATTCGGGACACATTCGATATACTACCGGGCCGGTAAAGCATAAGTAACGTAAGTACCGTAAGTAGGTACCTAAATGAAGGGTGTAGGAACTGTAGGAACCTACAGTGATACCAACGGAAAAAAAGCTAACAATGTGACAGCTGACAGTTCGGGGTTAGTGAAAATGGAGCGCTATACGAAAGAACAAATCATTTTCACTGTTGAGCAATATTTTGAAAATAATGAAGGCTTCATTAACCGTCGAAATTCTCGCATTTGGGGTTCAGACAACCCTTGAGTAATTGTTGAGAAACAAAATGCATCCACAACGCGTGACTGTTTGGTGCGGATATTGGGCTGGAGGCATTATCGGACCAATCTTCTTCGAAAATACGGCTGGTCGGGCAGTAAGAATTTAATTCAACAATTAGGTAGATGCACCAGTACCCGGTCACCTTACCTTTTTTCTTACTTCGAACCGTACTAACTAGTTCAACTGGAAATTAAAACAAGGTTTTTTCTTTTCTTTTTGTACATCAAAGGCAATTTTTGTTTAAAAAAAATTAGTTGAATATAAATGGGTTCTTGCATTTAAAATAAAAACTATTTTTTTTAGAAAAAAATAAAATTTCACCAGAACCCGGCAAGCAAAATTCAGTAGTCGGCCACTTTTGCACCGGTATCCGACCAGGTTATTTTTTACTTTTTTACTTTAAAAAACTGCAATTAAAAAGTAAATTAAACATTTAAGCTAGTTATGTTTTGGTTTCATTTGAAACAGCAAATTACATTTTAACCAAAGACCACCTTGGCCGGACACCTGAACAGGAACACCTCAAAAAATAAAAGTTCTAGTCACCTGCCACCTTCTAATACTTACCTAAATAAAAATGAAAATTTCTTGTTTTTTCAACATTTTATGAATCATTACATAACTTAACAGAAAAAACATATTCGAGTTGGTTAATATTGGAAAAATACTGAAACTAACGTTTTTCATTCGATAACCCCACTAACATTCTCGAACTAAAAAAACGCACTTGTCACTTCCTGGACGAACTACAAAGACTGCGCATTTTTTTTTTGGCGGCTTAGTGTCGTCCACAGCTGTCAAATGTTAGCAGCACGTTAGATAGGTCAAAAACTGTAGCCACAATTGTTGGCCCGTGAATACAACGAAAAATTTACTTATTATTAACTTTTTAACGCAAAGTGGCCGGTTACTAATGACTGGCCAGTTACTGGTACACACCTAATGCCTAAATTACAATATATAGATGTGACTAGCATGTGTTTTCAACAAGACGGTGCCATTTGCCATGCAGCCAAAGAAACAATTCAATTACTGCATGAGTCATTTCCGATATCAAATCGTGTAATCGGTCATTTTTACCATCAGAATTGGCCATCCAAATCTTGCGATTTACCGCTATTGGACATTTTTCTTTGGGTTTTTTGAAGTCAAAGGTCTATGCCAACAATCCCACTACCACCAACGCCTTGAAAGAGGGAATTGGGAAGGGGTATTTATGAAATTCAGCCACATTTAGGTATGCGGAACGGTCAAACAGAATTTCAATAAAAGAGTACGAACTTGCCAGCAAAGCTGTATAGCCGCCATTTATTCGATGTGCTATTCCATACACCACCCCAATCTAAATACCTATACTATCTACATAATATGAATCAATAAAAAATGTACCTAGGTAGGCTTTCTAGTTATAAATCTGCATTTTCTATCAATATTATGGGATACCGTATGTTGTGATGCATTAAACTTGCCTACTTATCACAATTAAGTGTACCTTACCATTTTAGGTAGCTAACCTACCTATAAACCTATTTGTACCGATATACGTGACACCCGAATATGGGCCATCATTATTTAATACAGAGAGCCTAACTCTTAAGCACGGTTTGCTTTTAGCCAACTTTTAGAAAAGCTACAAATAAATTGTGTATGTATTATTATACCTAACACCACCATCATCACAAATAATACCATCGCATCAAACACTTTACCCTTCCAAGTGAAAGTGCCAAAAACAAAGCAAAAAAAAATTCCCAAAACGAGAACAAAAATCAATAAGTCCCCACACCACCCCAGACACACACTCGCAACTCGCAAGCAGAAACAACCCTTTCAGAACTCATTCATCAACCCTAAGCACAGGCAGTTCCTCACTTTGCACACCCACGCACATCATCCATAAGATACTCACATATAAATGCGAGAGGATTAGGCCACCTCCAAGCGTACACTCAGCTCAGCTCGTTCACTTCCACTCCATCTGCACAACACTATACCTATATTGGAGACTGCGTCCCATAAACAACAAAAATTAATCTTCAGCAAGTGCGGCGGCAACCATCTTGGATCTCCAGACGCACATCAACGGCCGCTGTCAAACACACGAAGAAGACGACAACGACAAGTAGGTAGGTATAAAAGAAAACAAGCCATAGAGCGTTTGTTAACCCCTTGGGCGAAGCACATGTGATTCGGTTTCCTGAAAGGGGTGCACCATGAAAGGGAATCCCCAAACGCAACACACACTCGCACCACATTCAGAATGTAAACAAAACAAGCAATCCCACTTTACCGTACCGTACGTCCATCGCCTGACAGGTTGAATGGCAGCCATGATGATGCTAGCCGGTGCGCATGATCTCAATATTTATCGTTCCACCATACATCTCGCTACCTAAGCCTTTCGCTTTACACCATCAAACCAGACCAGACCCCATCCACATAACCACATGAGGAAACATGTGGATGGGTCTTCTCTCTTTGGTTCATTCGGTGAAACTGATTTCTCTTAAGAGATATTTTTCATTACCCCTTTTTCTTATATACCATCAGGCCAACCCATCCATATATGTTCAAATATTACCCCTTTTTGAAGAGTAGTTCCATCCCATGTGTGTGTGGTAAGAGAACCGACGAATGAGAAACCATAGCCTTCATCCACAAAGTGGAGTAAAATAAGCGAGATGTCTCATGTGTGTTGAGTATGAGTAGATGAATATGACCCTTTTAACCCCCTCCCTAAAAATTCCTCTTCTTATTTTGTTTTCTCATTCACTTCTCCAATTCGCTGAGAGTGAAAGTGTTAAAGTTGAAATTGAGAATGTGTGTGCATGGGTATGTGTTGATTTAAAATGAAAAAGGGTAAAACTATAAATAACCCTTTACTGATTGGGAGGTCGGGAAAAGAGTTGGGAATTAACAAATGGATGACATCGCCGAGGAGGCGGAGTTTTTCAAATCAAAAAGGATGGTTGCTGCATGGAAATGAATGGCAGAATGCTTGATTCTAATTTTTTATTTTGAAGGGGTTAAAGTTTCATCTGACTGGGGACTTAATTTTGGAAGGCGGGACCACGAAAATGATTGAAGATGGTTGGTGTTAGTTTGATATATGCTTAGTTCCTTTTCGTTACTGTTCGCAATCTCACTAAAATTTATGTTACTTTAGATTAGTTGGGGCTGGTTTGGAGGGTACCTTAGTACCTGCAATGAGGCTTAGAACGATGTATTATATTTGTAGGTTTCTATAGTTTTGGATGTTTGACAGACGTTCGCAATATGTGGCACAGTGAAGAAAACATTCAGAAAACTGTGATATAACGCCAGCTCTGTAAGTATACTTAGGTTGGGTAGGCACCTTGCACCTACTACTAACTTTACAGATGTTTTAACCAAAAGCAAACTGTTTCCTTAGTACGTAGCGTACCTACCTACATACAATGGAAAAAGCGCGTTTAAGAAAGCTGCGGTAACCAACAAACAATAATATTTTAGGACAGAGCTGCTAGAACTTATGAGCTCACATCGGACGGAAGATGTAATGTCCTCTCAGAAAACTTGTAGCACCCATACGAAGGCTACAGACAACTTCTTAAAGCTGCTTCAAAAAGTTATAGGTATGTAGGTAGTAAAGGTAGGTAGTTCGGTACCTATATAGGGATGGCACCAGTAGTCAGTCTTATAACTTTTTTTTATGTTTGACTGGTCTTTAAAAATACAGAGCTTTTTAAGTAGGTATGTACATAATTATATTAGCTACCTACTTAATCGAAAATATATTTAAGAACCAAGTGAAGAATGTATGATTTTGGAGTGGGTAGTCAGGCCCCTTAGTTCCAGTAGTTGGCCATCAAGCATCAAGTAGTCAGCCCCAATCATAATCATAATAACAGGGGCTGACAACTGGAAAACGTATTAAGGAAGTCTGTCTTTCATAATCAGCCCCCATTTCTTGACTAAATGTTCAGGGGGTGACTAGTGAAAAACCAAGAGAATTTTGATCGATATTCTGACCGAAGTTTCTATTCATTTTGCATACCTAGTTATGAAAAAATGGATAAAGTCTTAGTCAGCCAGAGGGGACTGAGCCTAAGATAATTATAAAAATAATGTCTCCCTATTAAAATTTAAAAACAAATATTTTTGCATTTTAAGTTAAGAAACATGAAAGATGAACTGTCAATAATATAAAAAAATTATAGGTATCAATCAAATCGACTTCCACTATTTTTATAAAAACTGGACACAGAAGAAATGTTGGCCAAGGCTAAAATATTTTTTTTTTAACGGCCGTATTAGGTAGGTATTCACTCGGTTTAAATCGAGATTAAAACGCTTTTAAACCATGAAAATAAATCTGACTAAACCATACGCTTTTAAACCTGCCTATGTTATATTCACTCGGTTTACCTGGTTTATATTGGTTTATTTTAAGTACTAACAACTTTTTTAAACCTCGCGTTTGAGAGTTTGGGCAAAGAAGCCCTGTTATTATGAGGGTATGAGAATATTCTGAAGTGTTTCAATCCGTTTTTAGTTGTGGTTTTCATTTATTTTACAGGAAAAATTTGTAAAATTTATAAAATGCCTACACGAAAGGCAATAAAATAAAACGATTCTTTCTATAGCCGGAAGTATTCATGGAAATTGACGTCGTCGACTTTAGCACGTCTGTCTATATATGCGGTACACGGATGGCTCCAGAACCGGACAGGGGTCTTCTTGTGGAGTCTTCGTGGAAAGCGAGCACATTCGACTACACTACCCCTTATGCGTCTATCTTCCCAGCGGAGATTTTCGCTATCCTTATGGATATGCACTATATTGTGACAAACAGTTGGAGGGCTAGAAGCATTTGCGTTTGCAGTGACAGCCAAGCTGCACTTAAAGCGCTGCTCAACCCTTTTACCTCGTCCAAGTTAGTGCTTGAACTCAAGCTTTCTCTGAACTTGGTCGGAAGGCTAAACACAGGGAAACTTGTATGGGTCCCAGGTCACACTGGTGTCCCGGGAAACGAGATCGCTGATGAGCTTGCCAGGCTGGATTCCAAAGAAGTTCTCGCAGGATCTGAACCTGCCGGCATCTGTGGTTAGGTCATCGATTGATATTTGGGTTTCTCGTGAGCACGAGTGTCGTTGGCGTGACTGTGCTGGACGTAGACAGACCAAACGACTGCGACCGGACATCTGCAAAAGATCAGCGTCTTTCCTTCTGTCTCTCAAGAGACAGGGACTGCTTGTGGGTGTCCTTTCGGGACACCAAGCTTTTGCCAAACATTTAAATGTATTAGGCTTGAGCGACACCACCATCTGTCCTGCTTGTGGAGAGGATGACGATGCAGCGGAACACTTCCTCTGTAGTTGTCCTGCCTTTGCTCGCATCAGGTGGCGGTTCTTTGGGGCTGACGTAGTGAGTGCCGAACATCTAAGCTCTTCATCACTGAAGCTGCTTCTCATCTTTCTTCGAAAGACGGGAAAACTACGTACAGCAATGTAAGGTGTCTGTTTTGGCAGTACAATTGACCAGTAGTTGTGTCTGAGTGCTCCATCGGATAGTTGCAAACTCCAACAAATAAAAAAAAAAAAAATACCTCAACAACCGCAAACGCCTTGCTGCTCTGCATTAGAATGTTTTCGCAAATTATGTCCATTCAACTACAACAATTTCACTCAAGACTAGATGTGCTTCCATTAACAGTGCAATTCAGTGTAATACTAGCCACTTTTCGCTCCCCTATCTGCAGATATTTCAGAAGGAAGGACGGCAATTTCAACAGTGAGAATAATGTTCTAAACAGCCCTTTTCAGTTATGACTTTGGAGGGCACTGTGACCTACAACCATGTAGAAGAGTCGCTGCTTTTCTTAGCTCTTGCGACTTTTTCTAGAATGCCCCTGATGAAGAAGCCATCAGTCTATCAACGATTTGTACACCTATCTGATTGAAGCACCATATTAAATTTACAACAGCGACAGGTGCATCGCACACAATGTTAAGTATCTCCTTCTACTATATACCTACCTATATTCATCGCAAAAAGGACCCACCAACAAAAAAAAAAAAAAACACCACTAACAACTCATCAATCCACGATCTGTCCGTCAGGTTGTGTTTTCCTAACACAATTCGTAGAAGCCCGAGGACCCTTTGTGCGCACAACCTCCTTAACCAGTAGGCGCAAATGAAAGCAAAAGTCCTTATCGATAGATATAGAGGGACAGCCATATCTTCTCCCTTAATGGCTAATAACTATCCTTTCCATATCTGTCTCAGGAAAGGTGAACGAGAAGTGTGAGCGAAAGTGAGGTAACGCTGAAAACGCGCACCAAAAAATTATGACATGTGGCCGATCATTGTTTCTGAGTTCATCCTGACATGTGAGGGAAAGTTAAGGATCTGACATTGGATTTTTACGACACGTTTCTATTTCTTGTTTTTGTTTATCACTTTCTTCTGCAATAAAAAAGGAGCACTCTCTCTACTCTCTTACATATGCGCGTGCTTATGTTTCTATAAAAAAATGAGTCCTTGCCACAGGGTCCTTGTCTAATTGAGAAATATACGGTTAACCCTCCCGATAATAAAACCATAATCGATGGCTTGTGTTGCTGTTCATTCTGCATTCTCTCCGCCGCGCCGCATGCGATAGCGGCATCCTTTCGTGTTCCAAGTCATTTGTAATTGCGCAATAAACAACCCCTTAAAAGAATAGGCACCCTTTCAGGTATAGGCATAAAGAAGAGTTCTAAACTCCTCAAGGACGTCGTTTTTAACTATATTTACACTTCAATTCGGGTTATAGCTGCGCCTGCGGTTTCTGCGACGCGGTATTTCCACAAAAAGGAGAACACAACACAAAACAACACATAAAAGGATAATGGCTGTGGTTGTTTCTTGTTTGGCAGACGCGCAAACGCAAATAAACGCGTTTCCTTTGTGGCAAATCGGAAAGACGGTGAGAGTTGAACCGACCGCACACACACAGAGTAGAAGAGTTCCCGATGGAAACGCTAATTGGGAGACGTAAATATTTGCCGACTCTTCGAAAGGAGTGCATATATGAGATTTGAGATTTCTGATAGATGGATGCATGAATGGGTATATCGTCTGCGACTCACCAACCAATGTTTGCTTAAAATTGGTTGGGGTGCTAATTTTGTGGCAAGCTGTGTGGCGAGATAAGCGCGCTCGTTGAGTCTTTGCTTAGGATCTGTGTATGAATAGTCTCAATGATAAGGATTTACGGAGTAACAGAAATGGTGTAATCTGGGAATTTAGTTTTGCAGGTGAATTTCTGGTTTGATAACTTTGTTGACGTTGCGTCTAGCCGTACGAGGGTGAGGGTGGTAAATAGCCGAGAGTTGTACCACTTCAAGGTGGTTGTGATAAGTACCATGTGCGTATTTAGATTGACGAGACGTAGGAATGCAGTTAAGGAACACTTTTTGTTCTTCTTAAGAGGGGGTATCATATTGCTGACTTGATTACCTACACCTTCTCAAAATTATCATTCATCAAATATTCTGGACAAGGATTCACCATAAAGAGGTTGAAAGTCGCCTCAAGTAAACTTTTCAATCAGCCTTGGAAATATCGTACTCCAGACTGACGTATAAAAACTGCATTAATCTTCTCAGGCATCCAAACATCTCTCAAAACTCTTGACTCATCTGTCGTTAATTCGAAGCTTGTCTTAAAAATATTCACAGCTTTCTAAAAACCTAGTCATTCTTCACTGGATTCCAAGCCACAGAGAGGCAAAAGTCCCTTTTGTGGAGTCAGCAAAAAATACCTTCTATAGGAACTAAATTAAGAGCTCATCCGAATCCAATGAAGACTGATCAAAATAACGTGGGCAAAACTACGCAAGACAATTATTTCCCAAATTTTCATCCATAAAATCTTACTCCCTCATTAATCTGGACAAAAATAAACTGAGGATTCTAGAAGGAATAATTAAAGAGTCCATTGCGGCATGAAAAAACAAACACCTTCATCGCATTGACCCTATATCTCCGGACCCTACATGTTGACATGTCTTGAGAATGACGAATCCTCTCTTCATATACTCATGGAATGTCAGGATCTCTTCCGTCTTAGAAAGTACATGCTTGGCGAGGTAATCTTCACTTCAGCAAATCTTCCTAACATTATACCAAGGAAAGGTCTCTCCTGGTCCTGATTTCCTTCGGAGTGAAAAGAGAGCTATAGGACATAGCGTCTTCGGTGTGATGCTCGAAATTTGACATGGCGTGGAACTAGATGCAAATGCTTTCCATTTCACTCGAATTCTGGAACCTAGCTGTAAGTCAGTGTTTTAAAGATCAAAAGTACAATCAAAGCGGTCCTTTAAAAGAAAGAATCGATTGGTTTGTTGGGGACTTATTTAATCATCACGAAAGACTAGGGAAGACATACTGACAGCCCGATGACTGTCCGCAGATCAAATAGGCGAAATTTTTACAATCAGGCAATCTTTGAAACGAATTTCAGGTCGAGACTCGCCATCTTTTCGCATAGAATTCATCGCCAGGAGCTTGGCGATGGTCGCATTCGGTATTCCGGCAAAACTGATTCACCTGCAATAGAAGCTTTCACGGCGATAGGAGGATATGTAAAATGTTGGCCTTAGCACAAGACTAAGTACATGAAATCGACAATAAAATAAGTATCTGTCAAATATTAATAGCTACATATTTGCAGGCTGTTTAGGAGTTCATTTACCTCGGAGCACTTACGAACACTAGGTATCAATGACACCCTAGTGGAAATCAGGCGAAGAGTTACCCTGGGCAACCGTTGCTACTTCGGTAAGGCAAGACAATTCCAATTGTGTTTAAAACTTGGAAGTATGCTTTCGAAAACCCTTATTCTATCAGTTCTTCTTTATGGCGACGACATTACGCTGGACTTCTTCGAAAGACGAATTAAGCCACGGATTTTTGGTCCCGTGTGCGATGTCAAGGAAGGTGGAGCCTACGTTGTAAAGACCAAGTCATCAAGAATGTCAGATCGCATAGTGTAGATAGTAGTTCAGTTCATCTTTCCCCTTAATGTTGTGTGTTTGCTATGCCTTGCTTTATTTTGAAAAAAATACTGTATTGTCGGGCAGCTGTTTTTCTAATTTACGGAAAGGAATGGATCCTGATCTGTGACAAGCGGAATAGCCCTGTCATCTTCACATGTTAGCGTCTTGAAGATACTCTACAAATGCGCGTTCACAGAATGTAGCGCCACCTATGAGTTAATAAGTAGGTAACTACTTCAGGGATTGCCTGTCTGACTGTCAATAATTGAGTGTAATAGCTACAGGTAACCTGTATACAGTTAAAAGTACTAGAGTTTAGTATAATATTCTTGGGATGATACACAGATATTTTTAAATTATATTTCAAAGGCATAAATAAATTAAAAATAAAACATAAAATATTTATTGAATTTGAATACTATCTGCTATTACAAAGTATGTCCAAAATATTGTATTTAAATATAGGTACCTCGATGGAATTTTTTTTTTCTATCTATGCTCAAAGTTTCTAAAACAAATTTCCTCTTTACTGAAAGGCTAAAGTATTTTAATACATTTATATTCGTAATAAATAAACTGCATATTGGAATATAACGCTTTTATCTCAAGTTAAGTATCTACTTCTTTTGTTTGTTATAAGCCAATGGAATATTACGGTCCAATTATATTTTAAAACTTATTTGGATATAATTGAAATATTGATGGAACATATTGTATGTGTATGAAAACTGTCACTTACATTTAAAAACATATTACAAGAGAAAATATACTTTGGCAAAAGCGATATTTTCTCTTTTTGGAGGACAATTGCCGAATATTTGTTATGGGGTATCATAAAGCGTTTCCTGTCTTGAAATTTTAATAAAATTCGTTTGAAAGGCCTATCGATGCCATTTAGTATGGAAAATAACATCGTTCAAATATTCGCCGCTGCTTCCCTCGGGGGCAAATCGCACGATCTCGATTACCAGAACTTAAAAGAATATAATTTTACTTGCTAAAAAAATTCCTCAACATAATCATTACTGACTTTTGGATTCCCTTCTTTGATAAGCAGGTTACCTTCTTTAGTTAAATGTTTTACACTATTGTTCTCAACAAAAGCCAACAGATGGAGGATTTAGTTGTTCCATATCGGTTTATGTATTAAATTATACCGCTGGTGTTAATATTGTTATTTATTTGCAGCTTACGACCATACGCGTTCTTCTAATTAATAATTCCATACATCTACAGTACCTACAGGATGGTTCATTAACGTGAACAAAAGAGAAAATATTCGTACAATTTGACATAACATTTGTATGAATTGTAAGCTTTAAATCTCAAAAAGTCTCAGAAATGTAAAAACATGATAGCAAACGTTAATAGTAAAAACAGCAACTTGATGTTCATATGGTACAAAAATGTATTAGCAGTTCGCAGTTCCCTTTCAAATATTAGAAAATTAATAAGAAAAGTTCTGCAGTTGATGCAGTTTTTTGATAACCAAATGTTTTTACTACAATAATAAACGGCTCTTTAGAAAAACGTATAATTTCCATGAACTGTCTATTGCTTTAACGTGACAACTAGCCTCTTTATATTACAAATCAGACATTTTTTGCCAAATTAAATGCTTTAAAATTGCCATGTAAAACAAAACGTGAAGTCCACAATTTGAGTGCAAAAATCATTTTAATATTATTAAAAAGTTTTTTTTTTTTCTATTTTATGGGTTTCTTAATATCTTACTAAATTCCTATAAAAAATCCTTTTCAGTTTTGACCACAGTCACCCTCATAAATTTATCCCCGAAAATCTGCAAAAAATATATTCCACTTTCCATTTCACAGCAAATTTTGGAGAGAAGCAAAAATTTCACTTTACTCGAACAGCGTACCAGCCTTAAGTTCTTAATTGAAAAATATTATTTATAAAGACGTTTTAAAATTGGAACACTTAAATACTAGATTTTAATATTTCGAGACTAAAGCTCAGGAAATTCATATTTAAAAAAATAATTTCAATAAAAGAAATATTAAACTTGAATACAAAATAATCCTACAGAAAAAGTTTATTGAATTGAATATTAATTAAAAATCAATTTTTCTTATATTGCACACATCGATATTTTTTATATAGTTACTCATATGTGACGTATTTTCCAGTCAGTAATCAACTGGTATTCTGTGGAGCATCCGTCAATATGACAACTCGCAAGCAGAAAACTCCTTACAATTCCCAATCACCCTCGGTCTGACTAATAGAATCTCAATTACGGTTACCTGCTTTTGAAATGGGTTGCACAACTCCTATTCCATCAATCAGCTTCATCTACACTATTTTCTAATTTATCCGCAATTCCATGTGCAATTGTCCCTTCGCCGGCACAATTCAGATCAACAACAATAGCCAGGACACATCATCCGTTCTCATCATACCACCTACACACGCTGCAAAGTGAGCATCCTTTACAAAACAACTGACTGCCTTGCCTGTGTCGTCGTCGTCATCCCTTTGTTGTCAAGTAGATTGAAATTCTGCAACATAATGTAAGCAAATCCAAAATGGAAAACAAATAAGAAAACCAGCTGACCCATACCACATTCTCAAGGAGTCCTTTTGCTTCTTGTTAATTTAGATGATGTCCGAAGGCCATTGTCTGTTGCCATTTTGATTCTGCCTCTCCTGTTGGCCTTCTTCTTCTGTGATGAATGAGCGAATCCTTACATGCCATTCCACCAGCAACCCTTATTTTGCGTTTGCTTTTCTGGTCGTCCTTTCTTTTCTTTTTGTGTGCTTTGTACAGCCTTGGTAGGAAAACTATGTCCACATGTATCCATTCTCGATGGCCACATGTGTACGTTCCATCATAATTTCTGATGGGTCACTTGAGGATATACGCTATTCGATATCAATCCGGTTGCAAAGTGTATGGGGTAACCAAACCAAACCGTAATGCAAACGCGCACAAACCCCCAACACTTTCGGCCATCGGACTCCATGGCCCATATCCGCAGCGAAACTGGTAATTAATCGATCTGTGCTCGAGATGGTCAAGTTGAGGATGCGGGAGCGTGTGTGTGCAGAACTTCCGCAAACATGCCATAGATCGAATTACCAAAGTCGGAGGTTGCGGGGGTATGTGAGCACAAGCACATGTAGCGTGTGGATGTAGATATGTATCTCGAAGGAGGTGCCCTCGATTGAGTGGACAAACTTTTCGATTGAGAGATGAGAATGCATTCATCATTTGATGGAAGCGGCAATCAGTCAGCGGTGTACGTTCCTGTGATGGCAGATAACAGCGAATAGGCATTACTGCAAATGGGACTTTCATACATTCTTTTTGGAGTGGACGGTATTTTGCATTTGTATGAGGTAGGGAAAGTGGCCTTGGTAGTCAAATATAAATATGGCGCCTGGAAATGGGAGTCTTTTTCATCTTTTTCTTATAGAAGGGGAGCAATCTTCACCGAGAAACGAGACAGTGGGTTAGCTACAAAGTGTAACATCATAAGTCGCGATATCACGTCCTTTCGATGCAGAGAATCAATGTTCACAGGCGCGTAAAGTGAAAATGTGAAGCACCCCCAACCTGTTCTCCGCAATAAAACGCAGCGTAACATGTGAGCTCAAAATTTGACACTTAAAAGGATTGATGTCCCATACATGTGTTTGCCTCAGCCAAATCCATTCGCCATTCGCACGAACGTTGAAATTAAAATGACTGCCACGACGACTGTTGCCATTGACATGTATTTGTTATGTAGGTATACATGTATGTGGTACCTTACACCCTCTATACGCATTGGCTTCGGGAATATTTTATGCGTTTGCCAAACCATTTCAGCCTCGCATCAGTGGAATCCCTTAAACTCCCCCCGCATAAATGTGCGAGTCTGAGCAGCACCCTTTCAATAACATTTTATATGTCCTCTTGGTAACATCATCCTTTACCATATAAAAGTTGGCCCTGCTGCAGTCGTCGCGGTGCGGGAGCGAGATGGGAAGCATGTTTATTTTATGCACGCACATATGTGACCACATATATATGTTCTTTTTTTTTTATTCCTTCCCGATAGCATTTTCGGCTTCTATTTCAAGGGTATAATAAAAAGGGGTGAATGGCGAGTGCCAAACTTACATAGGGGTTGGAAGAAAAGTATATAAGAAACACTGCGAAAGGCAATTATCGATTTTCCTTCCATTAAGGGATGAAAATTGATGGCGAAAAGTTGATTATAACCCTTTTTGGTTGGTTGACTGAATTACACATTGAAGTCGTCTACTGGAATCGATTTCGATTGTGACTGAGCCAGACTGAGCTATTCATGGGGGTTTGTCTGGCCTACGCCTTTGAAGGAAATGTTTTTATTTTTTTTTTATATCGCTTTCTTAACTAAGTTAGACCTAAATCATAAGGATCCTCTAAGATAAAGATATATGGTTATGTCCTACTTACAATGGTACACAATGCACAAGTGCTTGTTATGCAAGTGAAATTCGACAACTGTTGACAATTTGGGTAACCCGTTCTTACTAGTCTGCGAGCACTGCAACAAATATTGTTTTAGAACAATTAAACAAATGGGAAATTTGATAAATCTACTATTTCTGTAACTGGAAACAACAAATGCTTTAATACAAGAGAATGCATTTGTTAAAAAGATGCTTAATTCTAACTGGCGGTGACCGACTTGTTAGAATTAAACATTTGCAAAGAGATATACAGGAAGGTCATTTAAAATTTATTTAGTGAATACCTAGAAATCTGCCATAGAAAATGTTTTTTTTTTGATTCTGAATTTACGAAGTTCCTATACAAGTATTTAAAGAAAAAATAAATTTCGAAAAAGATTCCAATTTGTTCGTTGAAAGACTTTGTGTGCCTGTACAAATTGTTGATTATCTGTCTCAAAGTCTCTCCCATTAATGACGTTCGCCAACTAATAAAAGCAAGGCATTGGTTTGGGAATTGGGACTGGATCTCAATTTCCATTTGCATTTTCGACTTTCGAAAATACTTACCACAACATATTTCCTACAATTATGCCAAAACACAATACATATTATACGTCCAGCATGTTCCTTTAGGAAATAAATATTTAAACTTTGTGGCAATGTAAATACTTCACGCCATTTATCACTTTTATTTTTGTTAATAAATCAGAGAATTCACCAAACAAAATATGTTTGTTTTCTCTTATTTTAGATGGAGGCTTATCTTTTTGCTTCACAAATTCTTCGACTAATCGCGAAGGACTGACATCTTAAACTGATTTAACAAGTCCAGGGAAATTTTTGGTTTTAACGCAATTGTGACGGTTTTTTGGGTTACAGCTTAATCTACACTTGTCAAATAAACATAAATTTACAAGCGCCTGTTGACTTTTGGACTTGTTGTTCTGTGTTATAGGCCCCTGGACTTCAACTTAGATGCCTCAAGTTTGTGGAGTTCTTTTTTCACCTACTGCGTTGTTTTTCTGGGTTGATTCGCTCTACATATCAAAGCCTCCATAGACTAGGCCGATGGTACTGTACAGCTCGTAGAGCGTATAGCGACACGAAAAATGCAACCGAAAAAAAATTCTTTTGCTTAGGAATTGTAAAGTAAAGTTAGTTTAACAATTAAAGTGGTTAAAAAAAGCAAGAGAAATATTTTTCTGTTGCATTTTTTGTGTCGCTATAACTGACCCCTTAAGTCTTCTCCATGATCTCCAAGATCGGCCGTTCTGGACTTAGCCGGATCTAATTTCGCGCTGGTAAGAGGTCAATCACACAGCCGTTTTAGAAAGGGGTTCAGACGTTCACACAGTACGGCATATACGTCTTTGTAAGTAGACTGAGATCGTGTTCTCTACGACAACTGTAGATGCATTAGCTTCTTAAGCATCTTTGTTTGAGAAAGATCTTATCGATCCTTACCAATGCGGCTTTAAACCAGATCCTGGGGAAGACCTAAGAATCTAATATCGATATCGACCTTGAAGCCGCTTATGGCATTGTCAGTAAAGATGATGACCAGCTTTGGTATTCGAAAAATTCTGAGTAGGTATGATATCCACCAAGGCGTTCAGCGTTTTACCATAATTTTCGGCCGGTAGGCGGTCTGGTCCAACAGCCTTGTTGAACTTAGATATTGGTATCTTCACTTTATTTTTTTGACTTTGCAGGTCTTTCCTATTTTAGTCATCAATGCTGAATGCTTTATTCTGCCTTATATCCCTCGCCGTTGATTTTTCATTTTCTCAACACTGACTACAAGGTTTTCTAGCTCATACGTAGAGTTCATACGTTTGAGTCTGCGGCAAGAAGAATACGACTCGAAGATATTACTTATTAGCGATAAAGTACACGATCGTTAAGCTTAAAGGAATAAGTGCGATTAAAAGAGAAAGATTAATGCTTGACATAATAATTTGTTTAAAGGTCATAGGGTGTTTCCTATATATTTAACATAAACTGACTGGCTAATGAACTTCTTCAAAGTCTCAGGGTGGTTCTAAAGAGTTTTTTATTGGAGACGGGTTGGGGTTGAAATGGGATGAAACCAGCTGTTGGTGAAATGCTCTTGTATGCCATTATGTATAGCCGTTTTTACGGTGGCACAGATATGAGCAGCCCAATTTTTTGTGACTTGCACGATCTTGTTGGCCAATTCACGTCACTTCTGCCAGAGGTAATCATACCCCCCAATAGGCCATTCAGACTGTATGTCGTGGCGTCTGCTCTGTGGCACATATAACGCTGTCCTGCTGGAATCAAATGTTGTTTATCTCAATATCCCTCAACTTGTGACAAAGAAAATCGGTTGGCATCGTTCTGTAGCGTTCCTGTTAATATTGATGGCCCCACCATGGTCATTTTTAAAAAGTGTACCTTTACCTATGGACCAATGACGCCGCCGTCCCAAAATCCGCACCAAACAGTAACTTATTGCGAATGCATTGCCACGTGGTAAACCTAGTGTGGGTTGGTGTTGCCCCATATACAGCGATTTTGATTTTTAATATCGCCATTTAAACAAAAATGTGCATTGTCGCCAAAGATGTTTTATTTTACATATATAACTGTGGTCCTATTCCAACCGCTTTAGAGCCATAAAGTTCCTCGAAAAAAAACTGCGCTTTGGTCTTTAATTTTCAGCTGCTAAGTCATCTATTAAATAAAGTTTGTTTAACGTGAACACCTGCCGGTGTGGCATAAATTTCACGGTGGGCATACCCACATAGAGTCAATGAGAAAGGCGTCTGACACTACGCCCTGGGAGTTAGCACTTTGACCAATCCCAGTTCACTTTCCGAATGACTATAAGATCATCCAGCACTGTGATCGATGCGAGGCTATCTAACACCTATGTGCTCTAATGAACACATCTAGTTCTCGCTATTTTGAGTCACCGCAGCCCCCACATTGTTCCTTGTCCCATGATGGGCTGCTCAAAAGAGCAGAGGCCCCATCCCCGTTAATATACCAGTTTATAGCTACTGATCGAGCTTTCGCAACCCGAGAATCTCTTACAGATTGGGTAATTGTTTACCGAACTGGCTGTCTCTAAGATTAGCACCAAACGCTGAAGAGTTGATTTGAAGCGCCACCGCGTCTATCGTGAAAAAGGGGAAAACGCTCGCAGCGTTTATAATGACGAACGCTCATTTTGGTGCTGCTTAATCGTAAACGTTGCCCATAGTGATTTTGCATCAGTCACTGAATAACAAAGACATAAGACAGACGCCCCGAAAACAACATGGGCGCCACAGGCTGCCAACAGCGACCCGTCCCAATTGAAAAACCCCTTTTTGTGTCAGAGCAATAAGTAATTGACTACAGCATTTTTGGATAGGGTAACAATGGCCTCAAGAGACAATCTCTTTCACTCAGCGGTGTAGCAATACAAGCCCTCTCCGTCATTCCGGTCATCCAACATAACCTAAGCTTCTAGGTCTAAGACTTTTCAAACCTTTTTTTGCACCACTTTCTTCAGCTCTGCAATAAATAAAGCTACATAAAAAATTGCAGCAACTTCAGAATTATCCCAATGTCCTTCAATTATGAAGTCAATTAGATCCAAATCCTCCTCCTTTATCTCTTAAGTAGATCTATTTGCTAAAATGGTATGTCCCTTTTTTAAGAACCTCTTTGATAGCCAACAAAAGACACAGACCACTTTCCAATTTCTAGGGTCCAAATTACAAGGTAAACAATTTTTGTCCTCGACCAGTTGTAGGCTCATCAACGAGCTTTCAACGCATCATACCCAGTTGCTCTATTTCTGTTCCATATAAACACAACTCAATTTAACATCTACAAATCATAATCACTGCCAACAGAGGGTTAAATTCCTCATGATATCAATTCGCCTCTGATCGTCTTAATCAAATGAAAAATGAAAAACGAAAAACATTCTGTTGTCCGTCCGTCAATCGTGCGGTTGGGCCTCGCTTCTGTGTCTCAATTAAAGTTCAGTCGTAGTATACTGAATTTTTGGCAGTCCAAAAGTGGTTCTTCCGCTCTGACACTATTCAGATTCAGCGCTTAATCGGATCGTCGCGCCTGCTTCACTTGAGATGCTGTATCGTGCTTGGCATGGTTATTAGAACTAATGTGGGAACATTATCCATTCCAACTATCGTTCAACCACCAGACAATAGCAGGGCCCAACCGGCAACGGTGGGGTTGTTGTTACACTTTACGGGACGCTTGTCAATTCGAATCAATTTATTGTTCACTCTCGCTCTCGCAGTCGTGACAATTCGTGACTTCTTAATCGACAATGTTTCGCGCTTACGCATGACATGACCAAGACACAATAGGCTTTAGATATATAGGAATGGAGGAATGCCCCCAAACCATCACACCGGACGAGCGACGTGGGCATAAGCCTAAGAAAAGGGAATGAGGTTCTAATTAGATTATTGTTAGACACTTTAGGGACGGACTGGTGGGGAGATGGCACTTGGCCATGAGTCGGTATAGGGTACTTTATGTAGTCGAGAAAGTCAGTTGCAGCCGGATGAATGATGTGAGAAGCGAACAACGAGACTGCACTGGAGAAAGTGAATGAAAGACTGTTGTAATTAACACTGCTGGGATAAATTAACTTGTTATAGTGGTCTTGTGTTGTGGTGCTGCTAGGATTGGATTGGACAGTTGGACTTAAGGTTGGATTTATGGCATTCGAATGTCTGTGGGAACAAGCTTCGTCGGGAGGGGCAGTACAAATGGGATTTTAATTGTCGTGGCACCTAAGGCGTAGTAGAAGCGTGCTAATGAATGTCTGTTGGTTTTGCTAAAATTTTTAAGACCTTTCAACGATTAAAGTTAAGACTAGTGCTGTTTGCTTCGAGCTGTTTCTCATGCTGATTGGGGTCAACCTGGTGGTTGAAACTTCTTAAAATACACATCAACCGTGCTTACTCTACCCCCGTGGTAACCAACGGGTACTTTTCGGCGGATAAATTCACTGAACTGAGTTAGACAATAATCAGGATAACAGATATCCTGCGTAAGAGACTCTGACGCATTTGGACGGTCTGTTTATTCAAATTGCGTCCTCGGATATTAATGGATTTGCTGTTGAGGATCCTGCAATAAGAAAAAGAGACAGCGACATTCAGATCTGCACGTGGAACATTTGGACCTTCAATTGGCCGCATGTAGTCGAACAATAAGCCTAGGCCTCGACTGTTATACGACAGACATAAAATATAACTATCATAAAGCTAGTTCGATGGGTTTGGCTATGTGTTACAGCTGTTGTACAAGAAAGCAGTGATATCATTTATTTAGAAGTATGGACTTGCGTAAATCAAACAGTCTTGAACTATTCAGACATCCATGTAAGTCTTATGGCAATCCGTATCAGCGCTAACTTCGTCAATATCAGCTTAGAATGCGCTATAAAAGATTGTTTCTATACAATCGAAATTTACTACGGAATTTGTTGATAGAAGCAAATGGGAGAACAAGTCCAACAAGGCCATTTGTATCGATGATTTTAAATTGAATATCGGTACAGACGCGGACACCTCTTCATCAAAAATCATATGGAATCAGCGATATTGGCAGTGTCTTTCAGGCAGAGGGAGCTACCACGCTTCTAACCTTAGGAATTTACCAAGATAAAAACATCACTATACCTACATACATACATTGACAGCCAAGTGGCCACAAATGTCATGGAGTAAGTCCGAAATAAATATATGCCGGGCAACTTTTTTTGGTTCTTTAATTAATAAGAACTCCGCTGAGGACACTTGCAAGGAAGATTGATATTCCGTCTTTCAGTAGAACAAACTTAAACGCTGGACCAATCTCAGTACCTATAAACGAGCCACAGATGAGCGAAAAGAGATCCAAGCTCGTGATCGAACTGAGCCGTAACGACATACGGATACTTACGGGGGTCATTACTAGACACTTTATGCTGGGCTTAACGCATATTGACCATTGTGACGCCGAAGAAATTGAATCTAACAAATCGAGGATCATCAACAGTGGATCTAAAAAAGTCTTAAGACTGATACCCTAGTTCGGGTGGAATGAATACTTACTTACTCTAAGGACGTAGTGAAGGTTCTGCATTAAAAGAGATCCTGAGATCTAGAGGTGGTTCAGTTGTTAAAAGCGGACTTCTGTGCGTCCATTTTTCATTTCACGGATGTTTCGCGTAATGGACACGAGCTGATGGTCTTAGTGAAGCTGTTGATGTTAAGACTACCTACCAGCTTCTCGACAAAATATATGAGCTACTAGCGGACCCGACAGACGTTGTCCTGCATGCTTTTTGAAGCCACGTATGATTAATATAATTAGCTTGTAAATCGGATAATAATTTTGCATTTTTGCAAAAAAAAAAAACGGTTCTAAAATACCCACAATTTGTCTCTTCTCCATCTGCTCGATATGGTTGTACTGGCAGCGTGCGTATTAGGCATCGGCATTAAAGAACCAATTTGATGATACACTTGGCCCTGAATCTTAAACGTTGATTGAGAATTGCGACCATCCGCGTTCTGAACGATTTTTGTTGCTCCAAATGAGGTCATTTGAAATTGAATTTGCGAATTTTGCGCAAAAACTATTTGGATTGTGATGTAGCTCCAGCCAATAGTGCTTTCAATGGTTCTGGCGGCGAATTCAATGGTGGCAATACAAATTTTCCAGACGCGCAGCAGAAACCGGCCGATTCACCTTTGTATTTGAGTGCATGACAGTGTTGGCATTGTTTGTTCATAGCACCGATTACAATTTGTGAATATGACGAATAGTCGATGTCCGACTCATATTCAAACGCAAGGTGAAGAAGTGATGCACGTATCAATGCGCGATACACTTGCAAACGCTGTTGTTCACGTGTTCTAAATGTATCGGTGACTCTTTGACATGCCAGTCTTTGTCTTAATGCATTGGCTCGAAGACGTTGGCATTGTTGTATGTATAATACACTTAATATTCATTGAAATGCACTGTGTTTGTATGTTCCGTATGAACAGTGGAGTGTGATATTGTTACAACTTTTTTTGTCTTATATATTCCAAATAAATCAATTTTGTATTTTACTTAATAACTCGCAGTCACGATTCGGTTGCTTTTGAAATACGTATAAGATTTTGAATGTAATATTTGTATGGCCGGTGTCACGCCTCTTTGTCCAATTTTGACAAATCTTCACAGAAATACTCTTGGGCCAATACCTAAGATTATGTGTAAATTTAAACTCGATCGATTCGGTGGTTTTCGAGATATAAGATTTTGAATGTATTTTTTGTATGGGCGGTTCCACGCCCCTTTGTCCAATTTTCACCAATCTTCACAGAAATACTCTTGGGCCAATACCTAAGATTATGTGTAAATTTGAACTCGATCGATTCGGTGGTTTTCAAGATATAAGATTTTGAATGTTATTTTTGTATGGGCGATACCACGCCCATTTGTCCAATTTTGACCAATCGGCTTCTAAACCATCCAGGGCGCTACCCAAACGCATACAAAAAAAATTATTCAAATCGGTCCAGCCGTTTAGGAGGAGTTCAGTGACATACACACGTACAGTAGAATTATATATATAAAGATGTCCTAAAGTACGACAAGCAGAACATATCTACATACGTCTAGAAACGTCTTGAAGAAAAATGCTTTGATTACTTTTGTAAATGACGGCAACTGTCAGTGGTTTCTTTTTTTCATAGTTGTGCAATAAAGAGATGTAGGACGCTATAGGACTAAAGAATGACTATTCTTCAATAATTTTTATTTATTTATTTATTTGTCCACAAAGTACAATGCTTTTTGCAGACATTAAGATTTTGAAAATTACAAATCGAAAAAAAGAAAAGAACATTTTTAATAAAACACTAGTGTAATAAAAGATTAGCAAGAGACAAAAATTATAGAATACAGAAAAAGAAGAGCACAACAATAATTATAACTGGAAACAGCTAGGAGAAAAACAACTCTTGACACCTTTCTCCTAACCTCAAGAGACTCGAGACCAATAAGTTTTAATCGAGCTGAATAAGGGGATAAGTTATTAAAATCAGACCAAGGAATTCGTCTTCGATTCTTGCAACATGAGTGTTGTAGTATGGACAGGGACAACAAACGATAGACGCATTTTCCAACAACGATCGAACAGAAGCAAATATCATCATTAACAAACAAAATACAGTGGAAGTCGCTTATAACGACCTCGCTTATAACGACCAGTTGCTCATAAGGTCCACTTTCAATTCATTTGGTTGGTTCATTATATTTTAAGCTAATTTACCGCGAGATATAACGTCGGCAACTTGTCGTATATAACGAAATGTTAAATATAACGACCAATTTTTCGGAAAAAATTGGTCCTTGTCGTCGGTTATAACAACGGAATGAGGGAAAATTTAAAAAATATTGTCCGTTAAATATTATGGCATATAGCGACCGCCGGTTATAACGACCTCATTTCATCGGTCCCTCCACCGTCGTTATAACTTCTACTGTAAATAAGAGTGGGCCAACTACAACTTCCTTGTAGAACGCCGGATGTTACCATGATTTCTTTGGATAAGTGGCCTCGAAAATTTACAAATACAAATCTACTTCTTAAATAGGATGATAGCCATCTAAGAAAAACTGTAGGAAAACCTAAACATAAAAGGTTGTGGTCAACTCGGTCAAACGCTTTGCTAAAATCAGTGTAAATGGCATCAACCTGATTACCCTTAGATATCTCACTAATAACGAAATTTGTAAAATCAGTGTAAAGGAGAAGATTAGTAACAGTGGATCTGTTTTTCACAAATGCATATTGGTTTTTACAAATTAAATGTTTGCAAAAAAAGTTCAACTTATCAGTCATCAAATCGTCCAACAGTTTAGGGATGGACGATTGTTTACAGATCCCTCTGTAGTTTTCATTGTTATTTTTCCTACCGGATTTAAATATTGTTACTATAAAATAATTTTTTCAACAATACATTGAATATGTGGCACAGTATGGAATGTAAAGGAAGGGCACACATTTTTTAAAAGCCTGATGGAATCCCATGGGGACAAGGATTAAAATTGAGTTGAGCCGAAGAGAGGTGCCAACAAGTGATAGAAGAGGTCCCGGAAGGCCCTGCTCGTTCCAATAAGAATCTCCAAAGCTTATTTTCTTGAAGATGTTCCCTAAAGGTGCTGAGAGTCCATGTCTGCAGACCGGCAACAGCGTCTAAACAATGCTTACGCCTTCCTTAGTATAAATCGATTGAAGTTCATCATAAGTGACTAGTGCCGCCATAAACAAACTTTTGGGGCACTGGCAATCCACATGTCGTTCATGAAGAACCATTACGTCCACTCTAAGTAACTTCACGGTCCGTTAAGCCGGAGGTATCACCGTACCAATTTTTAGGACGCCGTACGCAAAGACGGAGAGCCATAACAATGGTTGCCACAAATTGATGAATTGGACGTGCGGAGGACATGTGGTTCAAACGGAGAACAGCCTCTTGAGATTCTGCAACAGAATATCAGACAAGTTATTGTCGAAACGATTGAAATCGTCCAAATGGTCATTAGTATACCCAATGGCGGTGCCAACATGACAGATACTATTTTTGAGTATTTTCGGGCCACCCTATAGGTACATTAAATGAGTTTCAGCTCAGTCGTAAATAAAGTGGTCCCGAATTTTGCTTCACTGCGGTTTCACTCATGATTTCCACCGACTGCCCTTTGAAAAATGCGAAAGCTATGTGTTGAATGTTTTTGACATTTTTGATGTGAAACATCTTATGGCGCGACTTGGGAGTAAAATCGATTCATGAAAGTAGAAATGACCAAGCGGAAGTGCGAGACGGAAATTGGCCTGTCGCCATCGCTATGCCGCCGCCTAAAACTCCTTAACCACTCAACCGATTTCAATGAAATTTTGTGGGTGGGTATGGTTGGTTGTTACTTGATGGATGGGATAGTTTTGGACCCGATAGGTGGCGCTGTTGTCGATCTTCTTAACCACTCAACCGATTTAAATGACATTTTGTGGGTTTGTATGGCTATATGGAAAGATATGTTTTTTGAATTTTTTCGACTTAATTCGCAAAGTGAATACTAATCTTCTCTTCCAGTTCAAGCTGATTCAGTTTCCCGTTCGATTGGCTTTTGTGAAGACAATCAATTAATCGCGAAGCCAATCGTTGCTTCCAACGATTATTGGGATTAATCTCGAATTTCCCTGTTTTTCACATGGTCAGCTCATCAGCTGAACGTTGCCTGTTCGCGTGTTGGCAAACCTTCTTCGTTTTTTGTTTTTGCCCCGGAAAACACATCAACAATTTATCATATCGCAAAATTAAAATTTTAGCTGTGTTGCATTACCACTCTGGAGTTTATCTGAAGGCGCTAAATTGGGGCGAAACGAAGTTCGCCGGGTCCGCTAGTAATATTATAAAAATTTGGTTTTTAAATTAAATATCTTAATGAAATTCAACTACCTACATACAACACAGTTCAATTTAACATCCACATTTAGCGAGAGAAGTTTCACATCTGGCGTGTGGTCAAAAGCACGCTCTCTGTTTTTTTGTGTAGCAATTCATTTCCACATTTGAATGACCGAAAAAAATTGCTCCTTATGGAAATATAACCAGCGAGTGGTAATTTCATGTTCTTAAAATTTCCGTTGGTGTTGCTTTGGCAGCACGTAACTTATATAACCCTTTTCCTAAAAAGTAAGAAAAGCTGTTCGTGTTACATAAATGCTTAAATATATGCATCACCCACCCATCAGCAACCATTCCGATCTCTTTCATTCTTTCAATTACAAACACGCCTTTCCGTTGCAACTCATTCAATTGACAGTGAAGCCAAAGTGCCGCCTTCTTGAGTTAAATCTATTAAATACCCATTTAACAGCATTTACCTATACTGGTAGAGCTCGAACATGGTACGCAGTTTCCAATCGATTTTAATTAAACAGGGGGTTGGAGAAATTTCTAAAATTAGTAAAGAAATACGATAGAGAGAATTTGAAGAAAACCATCGTTAAGCGCATCGAAAGGAAAAGGAAAAGGGAATGTGTGTGTGCTGATGGCCGCGTGGGTATTTAGCAAACACATTTCACTCGATTGACCCTGAAAAGCGTAACCAATTCACCCAAAGGAACACGACAAATGCATTTCAATACTTTAGCCGGGCGGATTATTCAACGAGCACGAACCGAATCCGTCTGTCTCCCATTTAGATCATTACAATTTATTGATATTGAATGGCAATGTTAATTATATTGTCCAGGAGCTCGTTACGTTTTGTTTGTGATCCTTACTGTGGACATATATCGTGTTAAGTACAATACCCCCATAATCCAGTAGGAATTGCATCAAAGAGAGCGACTGCGGTTCGTAATCAACTATCGACTCATGCCTTCCCACACTCTGGGAGGACTATCTATAGTGTGTAGCTGACAAAACGGATTGCAATATGAAATTAACTAGGCATGGAAGGAAGACAAATATGTCCGACATGCAGGCATGGGTTTGTAATATTTATTGCATGTAGGTGTAGTTTCTGGATATAGCCGCTTGTTAAGTGGGTTCAAAAATGATCCTACCAATCGCATGATATAGCTTAAGAAGCGTGCCTCAATAGGTAGGTATCTAGAGTATGTCAAAGTATGTAAATTGTACGCATTAAACCTTTAGTTGATCACTTTCTGAAGAACCACTGAACTTTATACTACTAAAAATACAGCCAGCGGCCTCATTGGTTCTAATTTACTATCAATAATAACAAGAACTCAAAAGCAACCATAATAAGAGCAGGGAACCAAGATTGCTCCGTCAACGGGATAAAAACGTCTGCATTATATACCTAAATCTACCAGCAGTTTTTTAGCGGAATTATATAAAGTGGAAAGGTTTCGGGAAATGAAAAATGGGTAATATTTTCAAAGATCTTAGTGGCTACTATTATATATTACAAGTTTAGGTTTTTAGGGGAACGTCTAAGTGGACTTATAAAATTTGACACAAATAACAGAGCCCTACCTACCTATGCTCTGTGGAGTAAGGAAAATTCAAAAACCTAAGCTATCCAAAACGATACTCATCATTTTTGCATGGATTTCAGAGCCGCCTATTAAAGCCTCTGTTTAGACGCACAGACTTATATAGAGTATTGCCAAAACTTATCTGTCTATGGTGGATGACGATAGAGAGCCTTCTCCGCATACTTCATGAAGGTCGATAATCGCCTCCTTAGAACACAACTATATAGCTTTCACTGGAATACCCAACCTTGATGAATCGCACAAAATGTTACAGTGACGGCAGCAACTTTGAGGTAGTCAGGGGCTTTGTGTACCTCGTTCCTGCTATATAAGTTCTGATAGCAACATCTCCGCAGAAATTAAACGAAAAATATCTGAAGCTTATTTACTAAAAAAATTCTGCTTAAAACTTTGGCCTTCCATCCGGCCAACCCGGTGCGCACAGAAGAAGGGGGTGCGCAACTAAACACTAACTGTGACGGCGATTTAGTTTAGACATTAATTCACCCCTATTTGTAGAGCCATCTAAGCAGAGAAGTAAAGGAGAGGAACGCATATTATGCGAACTTTCAAACAGTTAGAGGTGTTTAACCTTATTCGATGGTTTAGTTTAATCTCTATTCATAATAAATCCGTAGAATAAAAAATGCTGGACCACGCATCACGCGGAAACTACTGGACGGATTTTGATGAAAGTTGACATAGTAATTGCTTATGTTCTAACTCGTGACTTAGGATACTTTTATCCCGGAATATAACGTGGTAGTCAAAAATCTGCATATCTGTAAGGAAAATTCTAATTCTACAGACCTAGCTTAGTAATGGCTTATCGCATTGAAAAATAAGAAAACAGGTGAATTTATTAAATTTTCCCCTGAATCATTTGAGATATAAAGCATCCTCCTGCGTTGTCCTGAAGCTGAGCTCTGAGCAATGTTAAAAACATCGCCCACAGTTTTTGTTTTTTTCTACTGCTACTACCTACTGCCAGTATAGTCATGCAGAAGTGGAAATCGTTGCAGTAGCGTGCGCGCTCTAACGTTATTGCACTTCAGCGGGCAGTCGTCTCTTTTTAGGTTGAACACATTTTCAGGTGTTGTTCAATTTGTTCAAATTTGTTTTCAGTTGTTCGTTTTTTTTTTTGGGAAAACCCTCTGGAAGAGTCGGAAATTGGAAAAATCGAAAATTGATTTGACAATCTCTTAAAATCCTCAACGACTGAGTTTGATACAGAAAAGCAGGTCTAGCCTTGGCCTACGGCCTATTATTTTTACCCACTGAAACACAACAGAAATCGTGTGAGCTAGGTATTTTTGACGAAACCTAATAAATTAATTTATTTCTTCAATCAAAATTTTGAAGTTCGTAGGTTACGTAAAATCTTGAGGCTCTGATTATCTCTGATCATATGATACCTTTTCATACATATGGGATAGAATATATGAGACGAGTTCAATTCAGTAACATTGCGCAACGGTGTTAATCTTGGGATCGACAAGAAAAGAATCTTAAAAGGATTTAAAAACGAGTCGGAACAATAGTAAACAAATAATATTCAAAAATCAAACAAATTTGCGTCAAGAAACATGTCAACGAATGCATTAAAACACTTTTCAGGAATCGTGACGACAAATTCCTTAAAAAAAATTACAAGTTTTAAAAAATACAAAAAACGCGCAAAATGTCTTTAAAGAATGTGTCCCATCATATAAGTTTACGCTTACCATAGTTACACCGTCTTGGTCTTCTAATGAACTTAATACCTATGAGTCGACTGCACTTTATATAAACTTTGGGCAAAACATACCTTAAAAGAAATAAATATTTTAGAAATGTATTTAACTCTTCATTAGGCATTTTTAAACATGTCGCACTACGGTTTCAAAGCCAACCATGGTCAATGTTTTTATTAGCTTATACCTAACCCAGTCGTTTCACCGTAGTTCAGAACTACTGGTCGAAAAGTGGGTTTTCACTTGTTTGCGTGTTCAAGAATGGCACCAGAAACGTTCTTAATGGAATCTTTTAGCAATCAAAGCAGTTTTCAATACTTTTTTTTAAATACAAGCTTAAATTAGTTGCAGATTTTCATATTTAGTTCTGACGAAAGATTCAAAAAATCAAACTGATTTGAACGATTGATAGATTTTCTGCACTGTTACCGATTTCACATACAGGGGTCCTTCCTCAGAATAAGTGTTGAGACTTTTCATGACTGTTAGAGCTTCAGCTGTGGCGATGTACAGGGTGGCTGATGAAACGCGCTATAAAAATAAAACGTAAAAAATGTGTTCCTGTGTAAATTATCGGTTCTATTTTTTCTTCATTTTATGGACTAACTCTAAATATTTCTGTGGTCACAAGGCATAACCGCCTAAGTCGAGTTATGACGAAATAGAGCTTTTAATGGTATTTTAAAAGCATTTTTCTGCTCTATCTTCATTATTTTTTTTAGATCTGTAGCTTAGTTACTTTGGAAGTTATGCCCTGAAAAGGATCGGACGTTTCCTTGATTACTGACGCTGATCTGAAACTTAAAACTGCTCTCCTGAAAAAAGTGCAAAACAGACTTAGGCGGTTATGCCTTGTGACCACAGATTTAACGAAAATGGACAATGGACCAGAATTTGTATAGTGATCCGCCTTAGAGTCTATAAATTATGTCCAAAGACAGTGCTCCAATCAGATGAGGCTGGTTTATTCTTTAAACTAATTCAGAGATACTCCATGAGAGGGGACTGCATCTAGATCGAGTCACAGACTGCTGTGCAGGATCATCAAAATCCATTGTCTGGACATAATTTTTGAAGAAAACGGTCGTATTGTAACGGTCAATGATGACGCCGCCAAGATCTCCTGATTGCACATAATATTTTTTTATTTGGTTATTGTAAAAAGGAGGAATACAAAACAAAACCCACAACGATTTCGAACGATTCAAAGCAAGTGACTCAAGAACTAATTGAAGCAATACCCACTGCAACCCCACAGGCAGTAATTAACAACTTTTTGATAAGATATCACACATGTGTTAACGAGCGCAGGAACCATTTAAAATCAATTATTTTTTTTAAACATATAATTAAAAAACATATTAAAAATTAATTACCTTTCAAATGAAATAAAAATAAAGAAATTAAATATATTTAATTTAAAAAAAACAATAACAAACTTTTATTTTAACCTATTCTCACATTGAAGCAACAGTGTTGCCAGAAATTTCTAGCTGTCATGTATGTCTTCCGACGACTCCGATGATATGATTTTGCAAATGAGGTAGAATTGAAGAAAAAAAGAGACAAAGTAAAATAAACGATATTGAGTTGCTTTAATGTGAGATGTCTAACTTTTTAATGCAATGTAAAATAACCGTAAACTGGGGTTAGTTTGCCCCAGCAGGGGTTACTTTGCGCCACTAGCGAAAAGAGTTTATTTATTTTTTCGCGCCCAGACATGTCTCGACCTGCATATCAAAACTACCGCAACTAACACATACAAACATACACATTTGCGGGTAGGATCATTCGTTCGTAAACCTTCAGTGAGTAATCAGTGGTTGACGTGCAAACTTTTGTCAAATTTTTTGAGTGTTTTTTTTTGTGCAAAAATTAGTGTGTACACCGGTTCCAGCGAAAACTGAGAAAGTAAGTATATTTTTTCTTGTTAAAGTGTTATTTTACTAATAATTTAAGCATGAAATTGTCCTTCCTTATCTTGAAACAAAATTATAATGTTTGTTTTTGTGTGACCATGAAGTTTTTTCAGCTTTAGGGGTTACTTTGCGCCATACCCATGGACCGATGTATTAGGCTCCATTCAACCTCCGAAGAACGTTTCAAATAGAGGAACTTTCGCCGTTATTGAGCTGCAATCTATATTTGACTAATAAATCAATTTCTAGAATGACTGATAACTACTTTTTTGTATTCCCTCCTTTTGTGTTATATTTTTTTTTGTTATTAGTTTTTAATTATTTTTTATATGAAATTGACTTTTTGTTGTTAAAAGCTATATTATATATGAAAGTTAGAGCTTAAATATGAATTTTGAATTCCTGAAATATTAAAGACAGACATTTTTTATGTTAAAGTTATATAATAATTAATGTTTTACTACTAATATTTAAAGATTTTGAAGAAATAAAATGTACCATTTGGTTTTTTCTTTAGGTACCTATAAAATAAAGTGTGGGGTATTTTTCACTTTTTTTTTTAGGAAAATAATCCTCGAATCAGTAGCTACAAAATCTCTTGACAACATTGCTCCAGCTTTTTAAATGCAGGCACATTCACCCAAAGTTTCGGATGGAGCAAAGTAACCCCTTCCCTTAGATAACTTTGCCCCACTTTTCAGCCGCAAAAAAAAATATGTTCTTTATTACTATAAAAAAAATAAAGGTCACTAAAGTATGCTTTAATATCTTATTACATAAGAGAAATAGGAATAGGCATAATTAAAATATTTTTTAATCATTTTTAAGAGTTTTTTGCAAAAAGACTGCAAAAAACGGAGCAAAGTAACCCCGGTTTACGGAACTGTTATAGTGATAATATCCCATGTTGCCAGTTGTTTGTTACTTGTTGCCTCAGTGGAGAGAGATTATAAATGTAGCAATATTCATCAGCCACCCTGTAGAATATGTAGGTAGGTATGCATTTCCAATGCATATTTTATAGTTTCGTTTTCAACAAGTTTTCGTATTTCAGGTATCTATTCCAGCTCAAAATTTCTTGCCAGTGCTAAAATTTTCCATTTGACTTATGTTTAACACAGGTAGAGCATTGCTCAGTCTTAAATCATTATCCAACATCATAGTTGGAATGGTTTTACTTTGAAACCAAAGTGAAACCAAAAGCTGGATTTATACGTAGAAATTTTATTGAAATAGAACCGCGCCTTTAGGTAAATGGCCTCGGGAAACGGGAATTAGGAATAGGCCCATAAGTTAGTTCACTCTGTTAATTGTCAAGCTCGTCGTCCTCTTCTGCCAATATTCACCAGTACTCAACCTAGTTCAAGGCATACCACCTTCAAATCAATCTGAATTCGGCGCACTACCTACAGCCTTACAATGCTTATGAGTTCACCCCATTCACAAAACAAAAGAACACATTTATCATGTCAAATCCAATTTAAAATCTCCTGTGACGTTGTTACTACTTGCTACACCTGCGCATAATTTACAGGCAACTCCCATCCCTGCCGTAATGACTCTTGCATCACCTTGCGCGTCAATTCACTCCATCAATTCCGACACCTACCGCATATAGGATCCCACAAAACGACGCCACAAATGAGCCGTATCACTGTCAGTGCACAACCCCATCTGCTTACACCATCAAGAAGAAATCCCGTCAATCAAAATCATTTGGGGGCGTCTAGCCGACATAAAAACGAAACCCTTCCAAGACGTCTTACATCACCCCTTTGACACGCAGTTTCCCTACCACCAGATGTGGTAATTGTAACCGTATCTATCCACTTAAGTACTCTATCGCCGCCCTTTAATGACAACTCACTTAACCCTTAATGATCGTTTGCTTAAGCGCCGTGCGTCGTCGATCATCTCACCGAGCACCAGAACCACGGGCACGAGTTTATTTTTATTTTTTACCATCCGAGAGGGGCGTTCGCTTCGCTTTATATGCGAGCGAGATGTGTGCAGTCGAGGAAACCCCTTCTCTTAATTGCCTTCTCCTAATTTGCTTCCTTTATTCTTGGATTTCTTCGATGGGAAGTGAGGCACGTTCCTTTGATCGTGTGACTGATAGGTGAGTTGATGGGTTAATTTGGGGGAAACCCATAACAGCCTGGTTAATTGGAAAGGGGAACGAGTATGCGATGCCCATATACAGCGCACGGATTGATTCGTATTCGATTTTCGAAGAAACACGTGCCATATGGTGTGGAATCAATTTGGGGACGAGATCGTGTTAATCGATTGGAAGCGAACCATTCTAAGAAAATGTTTACAAAACTTATCAGAACCTTCGCATCGCTCTTGACCAGATGTCACACCTGTTACGCTGCTGAGACGAAAGACAACAACAGTGCAAATAGAATTTGAAAATGTATAAGTGGAAGGGATGTAAATAGAAATACACACATTGTTGCTGAGAGAGGTGTTTTGTCGGCGAGATGTAAAGAAAAGGACAAGATTTGCAAAGGATAACTCATGCAAATATCTATATGAGAAAATTGGACTCCTTTCACTTTCAGACTTTCTTTTGCCGATTTCGTTATCACCATAGGTACAGGCACAAGGATTGGAAATTTCTTTTTCGTACACATATGGACACAAAATGAATGACATGATATTCTCGTGTGGAAGTATAATAGCTTCAGGGCATGATTAACCCGTGTGCGGCCGGTTACTCTAGTAACAATGTGGAAAGGTTTGCAGTATGTGATGGAATTGCCATGAAGATTTATCAACCCAATTTAACATGAAAGGATACAGCTCTAAAGAGACCCGAAGGCCTTCAAGAATCATAAAGGTAGCCGGCTATGTTGCCGCTGCCAACATAATAAGGGCCATATCCTTTGGACATTGAAGTGAAAAATTCGTTGGTATTAATCTATACTCTTTGGCATTGTCAACTTGTGAGTAGATGATGAGGCTTAAGACTGTGCAAAGAGGTTATACTCTGACAACTACTTTGGTTGCTGATACCGAGATGCTATACTGTCAAAAGCTCACATTCATAGATGAGATAGCTGAGGGCATGAGCTATGCAACTACGGTGACTACATTCCCGTACCCACTAGAGGTATTTTAAAGGCTTTCCTATTAACTGCAGGCGATTCTATGGCAAGAATTTGGACTCCTTCGTGGACATTCAGGGAGCGGTTGACAAATACCTCCTTCGATGCGATAAATAAAGCTATGATAAGGAAAGGCATTGCCCCACTAATCTTAAAATGTGTTCTTAACATGTTAGAAAGGAGAATCATTAGCCTTGGGTATGGAGGCTCACAAAAGTCTTTAAAAGCCACTAGAGGCTGTCCTTAAGGAGGTTTACGTTCTCCTCTTCTGTGGACTTTAGTCATAGATGAACTCCTAGACCACTTCACACAATCGGGGTACATAGTAAAAAGTTATGCATATGATGTGGTAATCATTGTTAGGGGCAAGCACGACTCCACTATATCGGAGATCATGCAAAAGGCCCTAAAAACTTAACCTATAGATGGTGTCAGGACAAAGGATTGACCATTAGTCCTTCGAAAACAGTCATGATACCATTTTCGAGGAAGAGAAAATTAGAACTGAAACCGATCAAGCTGAATAATGCAGTTATTGACCTATCAGGAGAGGTAAAATATCTGGGAGTAACCCTAGAAAAGACTCTTACCTGAAATTCACACTTTGATCAAGTCACCAAGAAGGCAACAAAGGCAATTTGTATGTGCCAACGTGTTTATGCAAAACCTGGGGCTTAAAACCAAATATGTTCTATTGGTCATACAACACGATCATCGAACCAATGATTACCTATGCAGCGATAGTACGGTGTCCAAAAACCGAACAAATAACGGCCCAACAAAAACTTGACAAGCTTTATCGCTTAGCATGCATTGGTATAACGTGGGCAATGAAAACTTGCACAACTGCAGCCACAGGTGCGATTCTCAGCCTTCTGCCTTTGCATATCTCTGTAAGGAAGCTGGTCTCAGTGCCCTCAGTCTCCCTGATATATCAAATCTTAAAGCAGGAAACCTCACGGGACATCTTCGGATATTACAAATGTTTCAAGATGATCCTGTGATCAAGGTATCAGACACCATGCTTAAAAGGCTTTGCTTCTACAGAAAATTTAAGATAGTCATATCTGACAGAAGAACCTGGAAAATCAATCAATTCGTAATACCAACAGGATAACAAATCTACAAATCTGGTACACCGACGGTTCAAAGATGGAAGATGATGCCACTGGGTCTGGGGTCTTTGGGCCTAGGTTTCGAAGAGCTATTACACTGGAAAAATCACCAGGCATCTCTCAAGCGGAGGTACACTCCATAGAGATATGTGTCCGAGAATGCCTACGAAGGCGGACAAAAGGTGCCCGCATATAAATCCTCTCAGACAGCCAGGCAGCTCTTAAGGCCCTAAGATCGTATTCGATCGGGTCAAAGCTGGTCTGGGACTGTTTCAGTCTCCTCAAAGATCTGGCCAAGGACAACACAGCCACGTTGCTTGGATACCCGGTCATGAGGGATTTGAGGGCAATGAACGAGCGGATTGTCTGGCGAGAAGAGGCGCATCACGCCTGCTCAATGGTCCTGAGCCCTACTTCGGGTTACCTTTGTATTACGTACACTCAAACAAAGTTCAGGAAATGGAAAGATGATCACCTTACCGAATACTGGACGGAATCCAAAGGACAGAGGCAGGCAAAAAGATTCGTAAGCCCAGCTCGTAGTAAAACAAAAAAGTTACTTGAGCTAAGCAAAGAAGATCTAAGGATCCTAGCGGGTTATCTAACTGGTCACTGGCCACTAAGATACCATCTCAAAAAAATGTGACTTTCTGACGACGACTCCTGTCGACTCTGCGGAGAAGAGGAGGAGACAACGGAACACATACTCTGCGAATGCCCTGCTGTGGCACGGGCAGAGCGATCCAAATGCAAAGGGCGTTTTTAAGTCCTGCAGATATAGGAAAAATGGAACCAAAAAGGGTGCTGAGGTTTATAAAGAGCCTCACTAGCTCCTTAGGTTATTAAATAATAAAGGCCAACACAATAGATCTCTTTTGTTCGCAGTGTATAGGGCCTATAACTAACAATACAATACAATGGCAAGAATTTCAGGGGCATGTCTCTGCTCCCAATCTGCATGTGATATCCTTAATGGTTAAGAGCTATATCCTGAGATCGCCCAATCTGGGATACCATTAAAACGGAAGCATCTGATGTAGGTATGTCGTTTGACACCGTCAAACATGCTTGACTAACTATTTCAAACTTGCAACGGGGAGGTTAGTGTGTAGGGCAAGTTAGTGTAACCACTACATTCCATAGATCCGTGCAGTAATTGATATTGACAACATTGGCGCACCAAACGTATTAAAAGCTCATACGGCTCGATTGTAAAACTGGCAAAAGTGTTTGACAATAATTCCAAAAACCAAACAAGAATCTATGTAGGTACGACTAAATGGCACCACTGACAGCGAACATCGAAATATTTAGGAAGTTCGCCTGCCTAATCATCATCATTTCTACAATGGGGACCATTTAACGTCGAAGCAAAAATTTACAAGTTACAACATTTTGACATTTTTCGAAATTTTGGACGAATATAATACTTACTTATACTCTTACTAAAAATACGAGAAAGTTAAAAATGTCGTAACCGGGATCTTTTTCAACGAAATGTACAACTTGTGCAGCAAGTAAAGGGGAAAATTTCAAAATTGAATGAATTTCGCGAAGGTAATTGTTTAAACAAGCACATACCTACTAGCCAAAAGCAGGGACATTATAACACAAATCAACAAGTCCACAAATCTAACAAGTATCTGGTGAAATTATAAACAAGTGATGCAAAACACAGTAGGTAGTAGATATTAAACATGTTATTATGTTAAAGAGTTGTGACATGATTGTATAAAAAAATAAATTCGCTGGTTAAACAAGTACTTTAGTATTTAGTTTTTTTGTACTTTTGCTGTGTTGTAGGGGGAGATTAACCGCCAATCTGAGGCAAATCTAACACAACTGGACAAATTAAAAAAAAAAAAATGTTAAATTTGCAAATCGCTGAAGTTTTAACTTGTTTGATTTGTACAACAAGTACAAGTTTATATCCACCGTAGTGCAACAAAGGTAATGAATGACGTCAACGAAAAAATATTTAAATATGGATAGTGTTGTAACTGCGACACCCTGTTGGTGTCTACCTTGGAGGCTGTCATCTGCTGTCATCTGCTGACAGCTGTCAAGCACCTCATGTGGCATTCAATGAAGAGCGGTGTCACAGGATAGAATAAGAAACTGAATTAGAGAAAATAAAAAGTATGTTAATTCTTTAGTTTTTCTTAATTAAGGTTTGCAACAGATAGCATAATGACAAGCCTTGAGAGCTCGATGAAACTTTAATTCAATAGAACGATCAGGAGCCTATAACACAGAACAACAAGTCCACAAGTCCACCAGTCAACAGGCACTTGTAGATTCATGCTGTAACACAACAGAAACCTTAATAATTGTTAAAATCTAAAATTTTCCTCGATTTGTTGAATAAGTTTAACTAGTCAGTCCTTCGCGATACGTCGGAGAAAAAGTATGTACATTGGAACAACGTTTAAACATAGTTCCTGAAGGAAACGGCTGGACGTATATCAGGGATGTGTTTTGGCAAAATTGTAGGAAAAGTGGTATGTAGGGTAAAGCTATACGGGACATTTTTAAATTTATATTTTTTTTATTTATTTTTTTAGTTTAGTTTAGTTTAGTTTAGGTGGGGCGTTTTGTAAATAGGTTGTTGAGTAAAAAGCCCCACTTTATTGACAAAACGTCCTTTTCTTTTTGGCCAAAGAAGGATTGCTTAAAAAGTCATGACTTGATATATTAATGCGAAACATTTCTTAACGTCGACTTGCGGTTCCTATTATAAGCTCCTGCTACTGATAATCCTTCAGATTTTTTTGGTTCTGTTAAAGTATTGCGTGTTAAAAATCCACAACGCCAAACATTACCTGCTGATTGAGAAAAGAGTGTTTTACGTCAAGACCGCAATATTTTTGAGCGCCAAACATATTTTCCACACAATATTTCGCAATTTTACAAAAAAAAATCGCAACCGTTTCCTAAGCCTAACGCAATTCACCACAAAATGAAAATGGTTCCAACAAGTTTAGCATGAGTCATATAACCACACTGGTGGGGCGTTTTGTCAACTGGGGCGTAATGTATAGCTTTACCCTATTGTTGAAAGTCAAAAATGCATAATGAAAATGGAAAGCTATTGCTAGGCCAAGGTAAATAATAATAAAAACTGCAAACTAAGCTGTTTTTCATTTACTGCAGCAGTGACTTATTTTACTCACCGACAGACTGTCATTTTTCTAACACCGTGAACTTCACTTAAAACGTTATAACTTACACTAAGCGACTTTCTTTTATGAGTTTGGCTAACGTAGTTTGTGGGAGAGACTTTCAGTCAGGTAATCAACAACTTGTTCAACGAACAAATTGGAATGTATTTGGAAATTTATTCTTTCATTGAATACTTTTATGTTTCGTTAATTCTCACTGTCACTGTCTGATTCTGTTGGCGAACACAATAAATTATTTAAGAACATTTAATAATTAAACTATTGTAAATATTTAGAAATGGTAACTCTTAATAAATCAGATCCCACACTTTGTGGAGAGTTATGAACTGTCAAAAACATATGAAATGTAAACAATATAGGTATAGCTTTTGTGAAACAGTTTTTTTGTACATATAAAGAGAAATTAACCGAATAAAAGATTATAACGTTTTGAATAATAGAAGAAAATAGAAGTTTCTAAGTCTTTCTTTTCAATTTTCAATCAACCCAACGGATATTTGATATTTGATTATTTTCAACCCAACCCTAAAACAGATTCAGAATGAAAAAAAAAAAACATTTTTAATCGCAAATTTCTAGGTATTCACTAAATAAATTTTAAATAATCTTCCTGTATAACTCTTTGTAAATGCTTTAATCTGACAAGTCGGTCACCGCCAGTTAGAATTAAGCATCTTTTTAACAAATGCATTCTCTTTTATTTAAGCACTTGTTGTTTCCAGTTACAGAAACAGTAGAATTATCAAATTTGGTTAGCACGTGTTACACAAATTTGCAACAGTTGTTGAATTTCACTCGTTTTAACAAGAAGTTGTTGTATTGTGTCCATATACTAACAAGTATCAATTGCATCTGTCTGCAAGATGAGATAAGAACGAAGCTGGGTTTTGAGTTCTGTGTTAAAATAAATTGTTACACTCCCCGAAATTCACGTGTACTACAACTCAAAATTACCTCGTGTCTTAGTTTTGGAACACCCTTTCCAACCATACGTTCTGCCTTCGCTCGAAACTTGGTACAAATACATTCTTCCCAATCCATTTGAGTACATTTTTCCACACATCTTCTCGTAGAGTATCTACCCATTATATACCACATTGTCCAACTGTCCGACCACCTGGTGGCCACTTATTAAAATCCCTCCCAAATACGAATACCTATACCGCAACACTCCATAGGGTAAAAAATGATAAAGTAAAATGCAAAAAGGAGTTACATACCATACTCTTCCTTTCGAGCACCCTCTCTCTACCTTAAGCCATTAAAGCCGTACCGAAATTATGTCATTTATTTAAAAAGCCAGAACACCATCGCTCGCCAAGGATCTATAGGACTTCATAGGCAGAAGGAATGGCAACAGAAAAAAATAATAATAATACTACACACGAATCCCATTTTCTATTCCTGGTAGCAGTCCTCCCACGTCTCCCATTCTGCGTGCACCGCACACTTAAGGAACAACAACAAAAGAAGAAAACGAATTTTTTACAGGACATCTTTCATTTCTCTCTTTTTATTCAAAATAGGTTGAGCAAGGATATACCTATAAGAAAAAATTAAAAACACAAGATTTCATTTTTTTCGTTGGCCCGTCCGTCATATTGTCCTCCATTGGGATCCTGCAAAATTAAAGCATATTTCATTTTTTCCCGTATATCCCAGCAACATTAAACACAAAAAAAGGATTTACCTTTTCAAATAGGAAATGGAATTGCTGGCTAGAAGATGAAAAACTCCCGCACTGTCATAAGTCGCCGTGGTCCTTCTGGTAGTCGTCTGTCTTCATCATGACTGCGTGCGTATGCCTTTATGCAAAAATTACTACCGTGACCTGGTTCGTTAAAGATGAGAAAAAGAGAACAAAAAAACGCACACAATAGTTGCTGGATTACGTTTTTGCCTTGCAAAATCCTTTTACGCTTATTTACATATCCCCAGAGTTGTGCAGTTTCATTTGTTTGTTTCCTGGCAAGGATTAACCCATGTGACATGGCAGGAAAATGGAAAACCGCAAGGATTGAGATTAAGGGCAAACACAACGCTTCATATATACATATAGACCGAATATGTGTACCGCAAGGATGATTTATTATGCCCCACTATGCATCGATAAATATTTGATCTGTGCCACATTTCCCTGTTCATCCTTTTTGCTTGCGATATCCTGGGAAGTGGAAGTTTCCATTTTGTCAAGTCATCCATCACATACGCACACAACCTTATACCGGCCCACAGCATATTGGCCAGTTAAAAAGGATTTATCGTAAAAGCGAACGAAAAAAGGAATCCTTTAACTTTCTGATGGTATCCTTGAGCAGATAACTTTTATATTCGGCCATTTTCGAACAAGGCTGTATCGTTAAAATCCACTTTCAATATAAAGACGCAGCTACAACCAGAACAACCCGAAAGCGGTGCCGGAGGGGACAAACTTGAATATCCCTTTTTTTGGGAATCCTCAACACATGATGGGTTCAAAGTTAACAACACAATTTCGATAGCAATAACGACGACTAGAACGACTACCGTCGAGCCAGCCAAGCCAACAGCCATGATGTTCATGTTTGTCGACGAAGGACGTTTGATGGGCGAAGGAGGTGGATTGGATATTATATTCGAGAGGGTTGTGTCTTGTGTGTGAGAAGGATAACTCGGTGGCATGTGTTTTTATTTATACATATAGATATGTACCTATGTGCAATCTCTTTAGTATCCTGTTACGAAAGGCTGGCACTGGACACATGGTGGCTTCGGAGGGCGACCGAACACAGTACAGTACACAGATGACTGCGCGCTACACCCTCTTGTGCTGTTCGCTTTATTATCCTTTCCCTTTCGTCCTGCACATAACTACTGAGACACACATCGCAGTTGAAGGGTCAAGTTATTGGGTTTGGGGTGCGACGTTACTGTTATTTTAGGGTTAAATATTTTCGTAATTTTTTTTTTTTGTTCTACTTTTTCGTCCTTCGTATATATGAGAAATGGTCAGGGGATACACTACACACACACGTCCAGTCCACCCTCCAGTAACTTGGACGACTGTCCAAATTTATTCTGTCATCCATGTCAAGCGTGCGTGTGTGCGAGTTCGAAAATGTGTGCTTCTGTTAGATGTGTCCTTTAAAATGTCGTTCTTTTTGGGTTTTCTTTTTTCTTTTTGTGCGTCGTTGACCATCTAATCGTTATAATGCCTTTCGGGTGCTTGAATAGAGAAAAAGGGATAATTTATGTCCAGTTGGGTGCCGTATAAAGTTGTCATTTTGTGAGAAAAGGACACTGGCTGATGGAACATGGGAACTTTTACCTCATTCGATTTTCTCGATTTGGATGATCCTGTGCAAAGTTAGTATACGATTTGCATAGGTAATACATTAGACCTTAATCAAATACTAACATCGACGAATTGTCGGCAGCCAGCTTTGGTAAAAATGTACGCTAAGATGGTTTTGATGTTTCCTTCAGATGTGCGCTGACTTCTATCCTAGCTTTTTCTGGCTCGTGGAATGGTGCTTCGTGAAATTGGTAGTGAAAAATACCACTAGTTGGCACTGGCACTAGTATGGGTATTTTTTCGGAAAAAACTCATCTTCTTCTGGTATTAGTAGGAATACCAGAAGTGCTACAAAAGCTGGAATCAAGAGCTAGTTCTTGACTTGAAACTACCGAAGATGTAGAATTATTTTCTGGAGCCCTTTGCCCTAATTCTTCAGCCCTTTGCTTTCGTTTTAGAGAACGTTCTTTGACCTTTTCTAGCTTCTTGTCGATTGATGTCATAATCATCTTGCGCTCGTCTCATTGATCTATAAGAAAGTCTCGGTCTTCTGCAATTTTGATTAAATTGTAATTGAATGTGCAATATCGAAAGGCTTATTTAGCTCTGCTGTGAACGAATTCTATCTGTTATTCTGCGCTTCTGAACCTCTTGTTTTATTCTTCTTCAGAAGCAGCCAAGTTTTGTGCAGCTTAAGAAGTTTCTCAATGCAATGGTTTGATTGTCTTGCCCGAATACCAGAATTTTGAATTTTCTTGAATGACTATATATGTGCAGAAATTTTCACATTTTTTAAAAACGTTGTAAAACTTGCTGAAGAGTTGGAAGTTGATTTAGCCTTAGCAGTGGCTCAATGTCCCGGCATCCTAGTAAGAATATTTCATCTTGTTTACGTGTTGATAAAATCATTTCTTGCACATAAAATAAAATATAATAAATTATTTTAACATTAAAGCAGATAAGATAAATTTTACACTTGTAACTGACCTGCAAAAAAAATTAAGATCAAGTATTTTTTCCAAAAAAAATCGAAAACATCATTCGATTGAGCACTCTCTTCCACTAAAGACAGCCAACTGAAATTTTACAGCATTTAATACTATAGAAACGTGTTACAAATATACGGATGGCAAGCCTGGAAAAAGAAAAAAAATTGGACCGCCCTAAATTGAACACGTACAGCTTTATTAAAACGGTATACCAATAAACAGTTAGACTTTAAAATTGACTAGTGCATAAATAAATATTTTGGCGCTACAGGTCTATGGGACCCAAGGCCTAGCTTCTCACAACCATTCGTTTTATGTGGGTTTTCAATTTTTGCTCATTCATGACAGTTTTACTCTCGGATGTTTGTCAGACGTTCGCGAGAGGTGGCGCAGTGGAAAAAAACCTAAAGATATAATTTGGCCCTTTCGGGATTCGAACCTGAGACCCCTCGCTTAGTAGCCCAACACACTACCACTAAGCCACTGCGCCGACAAACGTCAAAAGCTTCCAATATATTTCTACTTTGCCTGCAATACAAAGCAAATCTACACACAGATTGAAACTGAGGGCTGTGGCATTCATGATTCATCAATCATATAAATGAACATTTAAATTGTTATTCATTCCGAAAAAGTCTGTCCCCTCCCTTTAGCACAGGTGGAGTGTTTCTTGCATGAATCCAATTTCAGGACACAACAGCGACCCGGAGAGATGCTGACGAACATTTTTCAGTCGATTACTGATCGTTTCATTCGAGCTTAAGCACATGAACATGATCGGTAAAATGAAAAAGAACCCCAAGTCCTGAAGTAAATTTTTCATTCAGCGTTTGAAGCGATGCTCGGTTCCATGCCGATAATAAAAATAAATTAAGCCATATCTGCGACGCAATCACAAATGATTACTTATTCTAACAAGTCCAGTCACCGCTCTGGGAGACCATCTAAAACTCTACCTGATGGACATCCTGGCTTGGTTTAATAAAGATGAAAGCACTAACCAGACATCAGTCACGTCCTTTAAATATATAAATAAATAAATAAGTTGCTCATCCTTTTGAGGAAACATAAGCCAAGGTCCCGCTTTCACGTGGGTGTTCTGTGTTCTGTGTTCTGGATCCCCTTCAGAGCCAACTTGTAGGCTAATAATCCAAGTATGTGGGTGTGAAAGTCATATCAACCATCTTCGCAACTCCCGAGTTAACAGACTTCCTAAAGGATCCGAAAATAGAAAGGCGTTCATTACAGGTAAATTTGGCAGATTTTTTGCCGAAGAAACTCGATCTTCCACATGCTATTCCATCCATTAAGCATCAGAAAAAACGATCTTATAATGCGTTAACTAATAAGGAGTACCTACAACATAAAGCCCAACAGGGTGGGCAGTTAACATCTTCATCTTTGAAAGGTTTGTATTTCGGTGGAACATAGAACTACACCATGTACAACTGAGAAGTCTCCTCATAAACTGGTCCTAAACTGATGCCGATCCGACAGCATAATTCGCCTTTTTCAATACAAAAACCCAATACCTACGAACTGTCAAGAAGAGTCCTATCGACAACTTACCTTCATTGAAGCCTGGGCAAGGAATTACTCCTGTGGGCACACCAGTCGCGAAACGAAATGGCCCCGTCTCTCATACGATGTAAAAGGAAAAGCAACCAAGACCCACTTGGATCAACAAAAAGGTACAGAAGCTAACCCCATTCAGAATGATCTGCAGAATAGTATAATGCGCCACCTAGAAGGACAGCAACCCCCAACCCCTCAACAACAATTGGACTCTTTTTCAACAACAGATTTGTTGCGTCTCGCTTAAAAATACAAAAAAAGCCCAAGTTAATTTTCGAAATTGCTTCGAAAAGCGGCATTGTCATTGTCACATCGCACACATCCCTTTACACACAAGCTTTTTGCTAAATGAAATATATCCCTTCATCGATTTCCTTGAGAACGCCATACTCGGTTTTACTCACTCCACAAGGGGAAATCTGAAAACGTCATCCGAACGAAAACAATCAAGCAGTACAACTCATTCCCGCCAGCTCCGCATGTGATATCCTTTCAATTACATATCATGTCCCCAACTATACTATACATCAAACCAAAGGAAACCATCTAAAACTCCATTACATCAACGATTTGTGAACTTTCACTGGAACAGGAGAGAATCTCGTTCACGAGGCCAAGGGGAGCCCAAAATTGAGAGATGGTGTCCTGGACGAAGTCACCCCATTCGATCGACTCGTCCACTCAATGAAATGAATGAATGGGCCAAACGTTGTTGTATCCTTTCTCCGAATGCTACTAACAATAGCAACACACATCATCATCAGGGAAAGTGCGCACAGAAGAGATCGCAAAGAGACGAAAAATCACAAACAAACTAGCCGAGCTGTGACTTGTGTCTGTGTATAGAGGAGACGCCAATTCTCGTTTGATTAAATTGCCAGACAAGCGACGGAGGGTCGACTCATCCCGATATCAACCAAGCACGCACGCAAAGGAGTGAGAGCGAGTAAAAGCGAAAGGAGAACCGTACACACGACCGAGGACCGAGACGTTGCGAAAATGATTGTCGCCCGTTCGAGCCAAGGACAAGGATTTTCCTGGAATAGTTTTACGAGAAACCTGTACAGCAACATCCTATACCACCCACCGATATAAGCCCTTCGTTCGTGTATGCGTGGGTGTAGTGGATGTGGTGTAACAATAATCATAAATGCTACTGTTGCTTCCACACAGGACCATAATCATCAAAGGATATTGTTATGGTGTTTCGATATTGTCTCGAGGATTATTAAAGGAATTGCGTTTGGCTTCATATTGTTGTTGCCTGCTTGGAGCTTTGATTTAAGGGTTGTCAATTGCCTGCTGGAAGGATGTTTGATGGCCAGCTCGGAGATGTGTGTTGGAGTTTTATGTTTTTTTTTTTTTTTTTTTTGGCATATGTCAAAGGAAGGACATCTTCTTCTACATTATATTGGTGTTCTGGTTAAACGAGACGCACACATTCGAGGTCATACCACATAACAATGTCATTGCTTATTTTCGAAGGATATAAATTTGATTGCAAATTTTTATGATGATGCAAGTGATGTAACATGCGGTTAATTACTTTGGAGTGAGGAGGCGGATACTGTCGGACATGGTAAAAGGATGTGCGTGCAGATGAATGAGATATGTGTGTTAGATGTGAGTTTGCCGTAAAAAGGAGTCTTGAAGATTTCGGTTTTATGTCCCTCTGGATGACACGAGTATTATTGGCAGATGGGAAATTCGTTTTGCAAATCCTTTATTCGAATCTAGGATGGGATATATCTATATATATAGTTAATTGGGATGGGATGGCGAATATGTCGTATTGTGAGTTTGATTCGTTTCTATAGCTTAACACTGCAATGAGAATGTAGGAAATAAATGGTACTTCCACTGTCCGAGTGCTAGAATAGGGCTCGCTGACAATGATGGCTATAAGTAGACTTAGAAAGTATATCCATTATTTCTGTGTCAACTCTAGCTTAATACTATAAGAAAGAAAAATAGACAGTGGCCATGCTGATGTAGAAGAGTACGACCCGAGGGTTGTATAGGTTCGAGCAAACCGCGCTACCGTAAAGAGCAACGGGCCCAACATGGAGAGTGATCATATTTAATGAGTATCCTTGTACGGGTTGAACTCCTCGAATTGGTCTGAGGGTACAAACCACATCAAGTTGAAATGACATTTTCGGAGTAGACTGCAATTAGAGCCGTATATTTAAAAAAATTAAAAAGTTGAGCCTAGGAAGTTTTATGCTAGTCAGACCAGACATCTGCGAAGGATGGCCCAATGAAAAAAAATAAGATGTAATTTTGTGCCTTTCGGGAATCAAACCTTTAACCCCTCGCTGCAGAACAACCTTCGGAATTGCGCACTCCAAGCGCTTGGTAAAGGTCTTTTTCTTGTTAGAAGCGAGCAAGAAGAACTTCATCCGCCTTCGCTAGCATCCTGCTAGCCTCTGTGCCATAGACCCAGCACTGGTATACTGAGAAAGTTATATGGAGTATCCTTAGTGTATCCTGACAGGGCCTTATTCCTCAAGTGCCTTCTTAAACTTAAAAACAGTGATTGGTAAAGGGTAATTCCTATTGTGATCGTTGCATTTCTATACTATGTCTACGTCGCTGTCGGCAGCATTTATGATAGTTGCACAGACCATTGGAAAATATTGCTCCTGCTGTTGGCTTGCGAGTTTTTAAAAATGTTCTCCAGTCTGATGTAGAAAAAGTCACATGACAGCGGATTGCCTTGTTTAAGTACTTTTTTTGGGATCAAAGTGTTCCCTTAATGTAGGTACAGTGGAAGTAACTTTTAACGACCTCGCTTATAACGACCAGTTGCTTATAACGTCCACTTTCAATTCATTTGGTTGGTTCATTATATTTTAAACATTTTTAGCGTCGGTTATAACGTCGGCGACTCGTCGTATATAACGAAATGTTGGATATAACGACCAATTTTTTGGAAAAAATTTGTCTTTGTCTTCGGTTATAACAACGCAATGAAGGAAAATTTAAAAAAATTGGCTGTTAAATATTATGGCAGTTTATTTGATGTGTCGCAATGAAAGCTGCTTTTAAATTAGTTGTGGTTTAGGCGTCTTTAACAAAAAAAGTTAGCATTTTATGTGATTTCGTTTATTCCTGAATATTTGTGGAAGCCAGATATGGCAGGCGGATATAGCGACCGCCGGTTATAAAGATCTCATTTCATCGGTCCCTCCACCGTCGTTATAAGCGACTTCTACTGTATTTCAATCAAAAAATGTATGAAACGGAAAAGAACTAAACATAATCAAAAATTCCTCGTGCTCTAGTAGCAGGTGTCACTAATGTCGTACGACTGATTGAAAAATAAGCCATATTCAATGTGTATGTGTTAATTCTAACATCTTTTGAGTTTTTGCATTGGAACTTGGATGAAACATTTTTAGGAAGCTGTCAGTTTACTCAATATGGTTGTGAGAAGCTGGGTTTTTAATTAGTATTCTACTATCTTCTAATATAACTAAAATGGGGAAAAAAAGTGTCATTTAAAGGTTTGTGTTGAATAATTTTACTTAAAGCACCTGGACCAACACTGGGCCTCTGTAATATTCTTTCCTATCTTTGTGGAGCAGCGGCGATCTCCATTCGGGTGCTACACAATTTTACAAGGCAGGGTAGGGAAAAGAAGACACGGCTCTTTATAGCTCGGCTCTAAATATTCTGTCATAATTGAGTGTAAATATTTGATCGCCTGTTGGCTCAGCAGGCCTATAAACTCGTAGCGTTTAATCAAGTCGCTAACGAATCCGGTACCGGGTTCATACTTTTGCTAGAACGGGGTGTGTTGGTTGGATTTAAAAACTTTCGGTACACTTGGTTGACGGCTTGTCGATTTGGTGACAGACATGTTCCTTTATGAAAATGAGTGAAGCCCTCTGCCTGATGTGATATCCAGTAGGCTATGCTATAAAATTGTTCTAAAAATGATGTCGCACTTGAATATGTTGACAATTAAATAACCGGGAACGATTTTACCACCTTAGCTTCTTGTTTTGTCGAAAAGTTCGTATAGAAACAGTCCTTCGTAGAGGTTGATGTTCCCAACAGGTTCATCACTTTCCGAGCCTACACTGTCAAACGTCACCCGTCCAGAAGGTTCCTTACGGACTGCTGAGACCCATTTAGCCAGTTAATTCCGAAAGAGCATTATTGCCATTTCCACCACGCTCATTACTAACGCTTATGGGTCCATCATGTTGAGCCTGTTTTGAAAAGAACGTACCCGGTGGCTAGAATTGATACCTACCTTTGTTAAGTTACCACAATTCTTTACCATACAACAGGTTCTGCTTTGTGGTACAATCTATTCTATAATTATTTGCAGCGTAGCTAAGTTTGGTGTACTTAGGAAATCTATTTCTTTCATTGATAAATCTCTCTCTATTTAACTTAACTTAACTTCCTTCAATTGCAACTAGTGTTACTACTTACTTACTAATAGGGCCTCAACCATCAGTACGCCCCTCCAGTTAGCTTGGTCTTTGGCTAACTTCCTCCAGTTGCGCCCTCCAAGTTGGTTGAGGTCCCCTTCCACTTGAGCACTGTTGTCCACACGCTCTGCAAGTCCTAGCTATCTCAGACAGCTGATCCGCACTTTTCTGACAAGGTCGATGTCGCCGGACAGCTCGTAAAGTTCGCTGTTATATCTCCTTCTCCAAATCCCATCAACGCAAATGGGGCTAAAAATCACACGAAGAATTTTGCGCTCAAAACGTCCAAGGATATTCTCATCCGCCTTCGATAATGTCCATGCTTCTGGTGGTGCTTGGATGTTGTATGAATAGGGTAGGTACTGATTGGCGTCAACTTGGCGATGCCCAGGCGTCGAAACTGGTTCATACGCATCAATTGTGCTTATTTTATTCCGCGTGGTAGTCACCGGGTACTGGTCTTGTCCTTCCGGGCATGACTTGCTAAACTTATAAGCGCGAGTGTTGAATACGATGAAAATAGCAACACCATAATGCTCTGTCGGAATGACTGACTGAACGAGTCTCAGAAGTCTATCCTCAGAAAAAGGAATCAACAGTCAATTTGGCAGATACCTTACTTGAGCTAGTCCGACATATTTGGAGCTTAGGTCATTGAGGAATTTTCATTACTAATCAGGGTACTGAAAAAGAGTTGGTGCGGATGAACAACGGCAGCTCTCATCCCCGAAGTGGGTTACTGACACCGTAAGATCCGGACCCTTCCGCCTTCCAGGCTGGGGTTTGTGCATGAGGATGATTACCCAACCACAGAAAATAACTATGGTTACGACGCAACCGGAGCCCCTTGGAAAAAAATGAAACTAGTGTTGCCACTACAAAAAAGTGAATCCAATCGAAACTGACCGAATGGCCGATGATTTTTTTTTTAATTATGTCAAAAATCCGCTCAAAAGTTAAAATTGGAATTATTAACCGAAATCCGATTAAAATTAGAATACAGTAATGTTGACTACTATCAGTTATATTGAGTTTCCTTATTTTACACAAAAATTCAGTCTTGCAAAATATTACTAAATGCATAGATATTTATGTAACGAATTTCTTTACTAGATTCGTCGGCTACCCCTCCATAAACCTCAACTGACACAGGTGCCCATGTGACGGATCTAGGCCAGTCAAAACTGAGATGCATCAAGTCAGTCAGCTGTCAGACTTACTAAACTAGAACGTCCCCAGTCCCCACTGACTACTGTTTGGCATAGCTGTAGTTTTCTAAATTTGTTTCTGTTTGATATTATGAGCGTGTTCGTTAAGTATGGCAAAGTTTCATTTAAATTTTGCAAACCTTTCTTTATTGTTAGACTATAGAACAATATTATTTTTCAGGTCAAAAAAGATTTTTCCTGTTAAACATTTTGTTTCCTTTCGGTCAAAAATCAAAAATCAGACCGGATTTCAAAATTTTCTCCAGTCATGGTGGCAACACTTTCAACATCGCAGTCTCTACCAAAATGGCGCCGTTCACACTCATATGAAAATGTTACCCCTGTTCCATTATCTCATTCAACCCTTTATGTTATAAAGGAATCTGCGCCGTCCTCGCATCTTTTATTCCAACACATCAACCCTTTCATAATGGCCGCCATTGCGAACACCACAATCGATTTTTTCCACCCCGAAGTTCGTGCGGGACATTTTCAGCGGTCGGTAACCCTTTTCGGTTGGCTGGCAGGAATAAAACGAATCCTCTATACAACCCCAAGCGCATGCAACCCCTAACGGCAAGTCGCTTCATTGTATTCTGAGAATATGGTAATTTTCAGGTGTTCCTGTACATTTCCTTTCGCCATAACATGCAATGAAATTTTATGAACACAAAAAGCAAAACTCTTTAATAAACAACAACACGGCGCGGCGGGGTGACAGGCATTTAACTAAAGAACGAGTAGCGTTTAACCTTCTGGCGCAGTACTTAGCTTGGTCACCCGTTTGCCATCGTCGCGGCTTGGGGCCATTAAATATGTACGAGCTTAGCGAACATTACAACGGTACTTGTAAAAGGGGTTAATTGTAGACACAGACACGCCTTTCAATTATCCTTGATGACAATGCAGTGTAACAAAGCTGTATATAGACGCGGTGCGGGAATGCAAAGTACCCAAACACGCGAACAACGCGGCGCGGTATGTAAGTGTAAGTTTGTTTGAGGTTGTCCCGGTTGGTAAGTGTGTTCCCAACTCTCTAGGTGGGGGTGGCAAGTATAATAGTTTAACCAGAAATCATATTCCACGATAAGAAGTATTACATACACGGCTGAAGGGTGCAACAATGAATATTTTTGGAAAAATATTAACGAGTTATGGATGGGGTTGGATGGTTGGCTGGTGGGGTTTAGCTGGAGGGCGATCCGAAGTCAAAAGCATGTCATTATACGCATAAACTATGCGCGGTCTATTGTAGTTGGTTTGGCTATTTGCGTGTGAAGTGACAGGAAAGGATAACGGTGTAGGAATAGCTGTCATTTATTATGTTGGAAAGGGATTGTTTTGCATTTTGCCTTTTGTGATGACATGAATGGCATTTAGGCAGGTGTTATGGGCTGGCATTTCCAATAAACGCAAGCTCTTGTGTCGGGCGCGATCTTATCTGATAATTGCACTAGTCTCTCCCAGGTACCGCCCCAAGGCTGTAGATAATTTGCAGGTATATATACACACAGGTGGCTGACATTTGCATGGAGATCGACTCGTTCGGGGCGCTCTGTGCTTAAGCGACAAGCTATGGGACCTAACTTTGTACAACCTTCCACAATTATGAGTGGTTTAGGTCATTCACCACGTTCAGACCGCAGGTTCTCTCCTCGCTTTTTTTACTATTTGTCTTTTTTTGACCCCCATCATTTCCTCAGCTACCTCCTCTTGTTTTTTAATTTTCAGAATCTGGGTCAGATACGTGCTTATTTGCATCCACTGTAGGTACTTCGTTGTCCAGCATCTTCTGGATGGTGTTGTTTCCACTTAATTCTTGGCGGAGAAATTCCCATCGAATGCACTCGAAGACGGTGTGATAGACGTCATCTGAAATCGAATCTCCGTATTGGGAAGAATTGCTTCTCACTTTTACTATCTTGTGTAGGAAGGCGTTGGAGTACCCGTGTCCGGTGAGGAACTGGGTAACGTAATAGTTCACTTCACCGTGTTTCCGGTTACTCCATGCGTCCGCCATCGCTTATTCAGCTCGAATTTCCGTTTTCTTTTGGTATGCGTACTTTCGTGAAATACCACCATGGTACCTACCTAGTCAAGCTTCTGTTTAACAGGCCTCGAAAGATTATCATTATTTTTAACGGCGACGGGGCTGAGTGTTAAATTGGCATCTCTTATAAGAGAAATTCCACAGTGACCGACTTCTTTTGATGTGACCCATTTTGCCTACATGCTTTTTCCAAGAGGCATGTTTTTAAATTTCATAAACTTGACAGCCCCTTGTTGACACATGTCACTACAGACAGTTTAATAAGCATTTTAGTTTTTGTTGGATTGGGACCGCAGCGAAGCTCACCTTTCTTGGTCGTTACCGCCGTTTAGCAAACTGCAGTAGTATTTGCTAAAATGTTACCCTTATTATCTTTGCTGGTTTAGGATTTTGCTGATTTTTTACCCTTTAGAAAAATTGTCAAACTTGACCCAAAGTAAAAATCTATAAACCAAACCGCACGCTTCTCGTATTCCGTCTTTTTTGCTTGTTTGTGTTCTCGTTTTCTCCTTAGACCGAAGGTGTCCGTGCAGGTGCAGCCATGTTGCATTTTGTCGACATAGTCAAATAGACATGGTATCGTTGAGTCTATATGAATCCCGTAGGCAATGCCTAGAATGTGCGCAATTTTCCTTTTTTAGCTTAAAAATTGCCAACCGTTGCTTAGCTGACGTATTTTGATATTGGTCATAGGTCATATCGTTTGAGGCACGATCGAATTTCGACTTGATGAGGCTTATTGTCAATTGACTGTTCCAAGTCTTCTTACACTGTGACGCTTGATGGATCAACTATTCATACAGCAAGTATTCCTTCACGTTTGCATTATAATGACTTACTTATGGGCTTAGGGTTCAACTAGCGTAGCGAATAATAGGACAGAACTTCACGATAGAGAGCTATAAATTTGAGGCAGCTTAGGACTTTGACTACAGCAGAATTAAAGTTCCAATCGCTGTGTCTTTCACCGAAAGGGAAAGTGATTAGAAACACCAAGGAGACTAACATAGGTTAGGTTAGGTTAGGTTGAGTAGGGTGTAATTTCGTCACAAGGACACGGCACCATATTGGGCCCATTGCCATCCCTATAGGAACATTCACGGTCAAAATCCTAAACCATTTCTCCCCAGCACTTTATTTCCCTGCAGAACCTAAAGATGGTTTCACTTGTGTTTGCGAAACCAACTTCCTCCAAATTTTCGAAGAAGTACCTTCCAAGGTATTTCCTTCTCTACCGAGCTATAGCCTGACATTCGCAGAGAATATGCGTAACGTCCTCTGCGACATGTAAGTCCTCACAATACCAACATGCATCCGTATTTATTAAGCCTAATCTCCTGGCATCTTTCCTCAAGAGGCAATGCTAGTATTCCTATTGTAATTCGTAACTTTAATCTACTTAGATTTAACAATTCCAGATTTTTTCCTATCTAATTTTGGCCACATGGCCTTTGAGACCCTATACCATTCTATATGTGACCATCTTACGTCTGCCCTGTTCCTGGTATTTTCAAGAATCAATCTTTTGGCCACGGCCAATGGTGGTCTTATGCCCTCGATTGTATCATTCTGTGGAAGTTCAGCTCCGTTACCCTCAATATCACAGTGTCCAGGCACCCAACACAATCTGACATGGTTCTGCAAGCATAATCTTCTGAGCATTATGCGGCAGCTCCTGACTAGTTCAGTTTTGATGCGCCTTTAGCGCAGCCTGACTGTCAATGAAGATGGCGATATTCTTGTTGGATATTGATCCCATTTCAAGTAGTTCGGTAGCTTTGAGTACGGCCAGAATCTCTACCTGGAACACATTGCATGTTGCCGGAAGTTTCTTTGACACGTGTAGGTCTATATCTCTAGAGTACCATCTTTCGTTTTGGAACCATCCCTCTATAAGGAGACTCACATAAGAACTTTATCATTCCAGTGGCGAAAAAGCATGGACGATAGCAAACGCGGATGAAGATCTCCAAGGCGCTTCGAGGGTAAAGTACTTTGAGTGATTTTCGGTCCCGTGTGCGTTAACGGGCTTTGATGGAGTGATTTTCATCTAAGAAGCCGAGAAGATCTAGATCGAATGGCCAGCAAAGCTCCCGCTCAAATAGTCATCGTTTCCAACCCCTTCGGATAAAGGTATAGAAGTAGAAAGGACCACAAACATCTTCGAGTGCAAAACTGGTTGCAACTGGAGAACCCCATTGGTGAGGGGACATTTCCATACACGGCTGCTAATCGTTTGGCTATCCAAGTGTTCATTTAAACGCAGCACACGTTCATCGTCAGCCTAAAATACATAAAACTTATATAAAAGAGCATCCCGTATAAGTTAATGGATAGGTGTATAGATCCAGGGGAAAATAAAATATATCAGGGAAAAATGCAAAATATCAGGGCGTTATGGAAAAGAAAATAATTTATTATTAAAATAGTGCAAAACGATTTTGAAGATTTTAAAAAATTGGACAAATTGGCAGTGGAGGTAATTTCCTTTGCAGAATTTATATTTTAATTTTAACAATATGGCAGATGTGAGTGGTAGTTATTCACAATTAATTATAGGCGAACATAACAGAACGTTGAACGCAGTAAGATTGGAATTGCGTTTGTGCATTGAACAATGTTACTTCTTGTTCTTTGAAAAGTGGCAGACTGGTGAAGTGACTACTCATATGAGAGCGAATTGCAAACTGCGAACAAGCGAATATATATAAATTCTGACATTGATTTCATTCACATGAAAACTGTTTTGGTCGTAGATACGCCCGAAGCAAAGTCAATTTTAAAGGTTATAAGTTTGAGCAATTTTTCATTCGTTGATTTGTGGATCGCGAATGTATTATGTGGATTGCGAATAAAGTGTGACAGTTCACAGCAAGAATTTTTCAATTCGCGGGATCGAGAAAGCATTTGAAGAAAAAAAGATATGCTCAAGTGTATTCCTTGACATCTCACAAGCCTTTGATAAGGTGTGGCATGACGGTTTAAAATTGAAATTACGACAAGTTCTTCCCGTACGCCTATATGATATTTTAGAATCATATCTCGGGAATAGACTCTTCCGTGTTAAAAATCGAAACGAACACTCGGAGCTTAAAGAAATTTCGGACGGCGTACCGCAAGGAAGCGTCCTTGGGCCGCTTCTCTATCTATTATAATATACTCGCGATATAAGAAGATGGCACTGCCTTGCTACGTTCGCCGACAACACCGCTATCCTAGCAGTGGGTACTACAAACTACAATCGAAGAAACGACTTCGAAACTGCAAATCGCACTGAATAACATAAACGCACGGACGAGGGACTGGCGGATCGCCCTCAACGAAACTAAATCTGTCCACGTGAATTTCACGTATAAAAAAAAATAGAGAAATGTACTGGTTACTTGGAAAACATTCCCAGATCAGTACCGAGAACAAACTGCTTCTATGCAAGCAAGTGCTAAAGCCGCTATGGACCTACGGTATACAACTTTGGGGTTGTACCAAGAAACCGAATGCCAATGTTTTACAAACTTTTCAAAATAAAGTGGTTAGAGAAATTGTACAAGCACCATGGTACATTAGAAACGACGATATCTACAGCGATCTCGGAATTCCCACAATAGAAGCTGAAATTAGAAGCTTCGCGAGAAAGCATAGAAACCGATTAATCGGACATATCAACAGTCCGACAAATTTTGGGTGAGAGCAATTAATTGCGCCGACTACAAAGAACGAACCCGTTCGACTTGGCAAGATAAGATTAACCGCGTCTAAATTGCGGAACATGCAGGACCTTTCGTTGGAAAGTAACCCGCCAAAAGTTATTATTTCGTGATAGAAAAATAGCTTGATAAGTTATATCTTAGTTGCAGTATCTAACATTTTATGGAAGGGTGGTGTTTTTACTATGAGCACGCGCTTGCTATTCTCATAGTGTCTTTGGAAGATTTTCACTTACCCTCGGGAAAAAAAGCAATTAAGACTCAATTTTTTTTGATTAGATATTAAATTAAATATAATGCTTCTGTGCTAAGACAAATATCAATTTTCGGTTCATAAATACCTACAGTTAAATCGATTTGTTCGCAGTTAGCCTATATTCGCACTTCGCTTTTATGTGAATAGTCCTTAAAGCGAACACACTTAACCAAGTTTCAATAGATTCGCCTAGTCTAACTGTCTTAACATTTCCAATACCTAATACTATAGCTATTAATATTTGTATTATTATACTTTTTTCTTGTAAAATCTCTTTGGAGTTTTTTTTTCGAGTAAACGAAAGCAATTCAATGCAATTTCCGCTTTGGCAATTTCATTCATATCCGGTAGCAATTTGTTAAAAAAAAAAATCGCCGACATTTGCTTCTCCGCCCACGGTACACCTATACCCACCCTGAAATCACTTTCTATTATATACATCTTGTAGCCGTGTCCAAAGAGCTAAGCTTCACCCGGCTATATATTTAATTACAAATTACTCAGCGAATTGTTAAATAGCAGCAGAGGCACACTCGGTCGTCGCACACACAAAAGCAATGGAGAGATGAAAGCAATTAATTCCACGGGGCTCTTTTGATCCTTTGTTTACCAAAAAAAGACTAAGAAAAAAAGATTTACTCGCTCTTCAAGAACACCCCCATCGTATATCCCCCAATCCATTTAGAACCCAGCCGGCTCCATGGGAGTCCTGTTGTTCCATGAAAATGCCCCGAGCTGTAAATTAAAAAGGAAATAACCAGCAGAACAAGAAAGAGCGCAAACATTTTCTTATTTTTCATTCTTAATGTTTAGCGAAAAGAACAAGAAGAAAAAAAAAATTAAATTTCAATTAGCCAAAAACCCTGCGAGTAATGTGTATCTCTTACCAACACCATCGCACGCACTGGCTTTTTTTTGCTGATTCCATAATAAGTAAAAGCTAATTCGAGGGGCTGATTAATTTCAGTTATGAAATCATAAGGGTGGTCCAATTTGGAGGTGGACTATAGGTTAATGGGTAGAGTATGAAATTCGATTAAAATTAAAATCATACAACGTACATCCAAAACAGGATTTGTTTATCCAATACCATAACTGAGCACTACTTAAAGGGCGAGCAGAATTTCTATCCCTGTTTCTTGGGCGCTACACTCCAGTGGTGGTATGAGGGGTAGTTCATAGTTATCGAAACTCCTCTTAGCATTTTACAATTGCGTCATTTCCGTCTTGACCGCACTGAGACTCAATTTCTGCGGCTATCCGTTTTAAGGTGTACTCTGAATGCGAAGGCGGGGGTCATCGCTTTATGAATGTTCCTTTTGTTAGCTCTTCTAAGGTCATTCTTAGGAAGAATTTGTTTGTAATTACATTTAGAAGGAGAAGTAAGTTGTTAACATCTGAAAGCAAGTTCCAAAGTTGACTTGTCCTTCAGCCATAAGAATTTTGGAAAAGTTATATCTTGCGGTTGTCATAAGTGTCCGTCTTCTGAGGAATAATTGCGTAAGGATCCCATTAACATCTGGTTGTAGCTACCTAAAGATAAGACATTGAAGAACCTATTTTTCTCTGCATCGGCTGCTGCAGATTCGATGATAGTACAGGATCGATGATAGTGTCGAACTTGTGTCTGTATGCTGTCTAGTTGGTTTGTTGGTTGGTTTATGTGACTATTTTCCAGCGCCAGTGGAGCGTGAACGTGAATATACTCGACATGAATTAGACCAAGCAGTGTAAACAAATGTTCCCTTGTTAAACCCCCAACAGAAGGAAATTCATTATACATTAATGAATGATGTTGGAAATGGTGGCTGGATTGCCCTTGGTGGAACTATGAAGACATTCCTCAAGTCATTGATTTTTGCCACTGTTCGTGTAAAATCCGACAGAAGCAGTTGCTTTTTCTCGAATAGCGCCGGTAACATTGTAAGAAGGATGCCGTTCCGCTCATTCAGCTTTAAAATTGACGTTAAGCCTTTAAACTATTGAACAACCGACATTCAACATTTTAATGTCTAAGTTTTAGTTTCTAAAATCATCATCTGGGACGAGTACAAAATAACGCACGTTTTCTCCAAGATCTACCGCAGTGTAAATATTTGGTCGCTTACGAAAGGCTTCAGGCGTTCACACAAAACGGCAAACATCATTGCTAACCACGAAAATAATGAATGGTTGAGTGAGTGAGCACTATAAGCGGCTAAGAATAAAGATGTCGATGACTTGAACTGCAATTCAAAAATTCAAAATCAAATAGCTTAGGTACTCTGTATTCATTCAAATCCATTGACTGTGTAATAAACGAAGACGAAGCCACCAACTATTCAAAAGATTTTGTAAATTTCTTAGATGTGGCTCTGTAATCTTAACCAAAAGCAAGTTCTCATTCCGAGGATTCCGATAATCCCAACCGATGTGGCTTTTGAGTTTACGAATTCAATTTCCGATAGGTACGTCTTGCATTTACCATGACGAATAACAAATCACTTAAATTTAGAAAACGCATGTTTTTCTCTTGGTCGATTGTACGTGGCATGTTCGTGGCGTTGCCCTAATAGTAAAACAAAAATAGTAGTTTATCAAAAGTTAATTCATTGAAGAGAATCAACCGAAGTAAATCAAAGCAAATGTCTTGCCGATGCCGATGGACTTTTATTTCAACTTTTAATTTCCTTATTACAATGAACTATTAAACTTAATAAATTTGTTGTAGATATTTAGTTTAGTTCGTTAATTAAAATCATGTATTAAGTTTAGCTAAAAGGTATCACAACATTCATTTAATGTTAGGCCGGGTCAGCAAGTTATTAATATTTAAAAAAAATATATCATTAAGTATTAATATTTTTGTTAAATCTACCATATCTATTATTATTACTATTATAACTTTTATTTACTATTAGGAATACAAATTGTTCATCAAAATATTAGATACATGTTTCTTTTCTATTATTACATTGTTATAAGAAGTATTTATAGCATGTCGTTATTTAATTTATAATACATAAAATGTATATTAGTGGTAGTGTGTTGGTCTACTAAGCGAGGGGTCCCAAGTTCGAGTCCCGAAAGCACCAAATTACATCTTAAGGTTTTTTTTTCTACTGCGCCACCTCTCGCGAACGTCTGGCAAACATCCGATAGTAAAACTGTCATAAAAGAGTTTCTCAATTAGCTGTTTGGAGTTTTGGACTCGGCGTAAAATTGTAGATCCCTTCCATTTGTCCCAAAAATTGAAAACCCGCACAAAACGAATGGTTGTGAGAAGCTAGGCCGTGGGTACCATAGACCTGTCGCGCCAAAGTATTTTTTTATTCACATAAAATAATAATAGATTGATCATACTTTGGCAAGTCTAGTCATTGTTTTCAAAATTAGTTGCAAATGGTATAAGCCTCCCCCATAGTTGTGTATAAATCTCTATTTTTTGCGTCATGGTAGCAATACCTATTAAATTGGTTAATATCGTCAACCCATCTTGTTCGTGGTCGTCGGTTGATCTACCACATAGCAACTTTAAAGCCAATTAAATTGCAGAATATTATATCCCCAGCATACAAAAATACTTTATTTTGAAAAAGCGCTTTTCACCCAGTTTTAATTACATTGACATTCATAATTTTTAGCTAGAGCTAAAATATTTCTGTGTCTGAAAGCCTGAATCATTTAACAATGAGTTTGAAAATGACAACCAACCCTTTGGTGAAAGAGACCGGCACATTAATGTAGCAGCAAATTATATTCTGGTTTTAAATAGGGTTTTATATTGTTGATTATGAACTTCGTGGTATTACCTGCTAAAATCGGCAGAACATTCTCAGACAATGTGAAATAATCCACGACTTTAAAAACTTCCACGTCCAAGAGAAATGTTTTTTCAGTAGCCACGTTTTCTATGGGGGGGGCTATAGATAGTATTCTGTTCAACAAACAAATAAAGTCACAAATTTTCAGTCGAACAAATGGTCTTACAGCACTCGGACTTGATGACAAATAGAACAAATGCGTATTGGCTACGGTAAGTGCAGTTGTTAGATTTAAAACTCAATGCAGTTTCAACTGAACACGGTTTTAGTTTTGAATACCAACATGTGTTGTGCATTTTACATGTTTCTGAAGTATTTTATATGTAGTTGCTGTTTCATGGTTATAGATTTGGCGAAAACATATCTTTATATTTAACAACAAAAATTTTTACAATTTAATTGCCTAAACGAAAGCAATCGCTGCAAAACTTACAAATTGTGAATATGAACGCATTTGCTGTTGAATACCAATTACTGCAATGCTGACACCACAAGAAAACAGGCAAAATAAAGCCAACTAACATTAGATACATGCTTCTTGTGGGTGCGTCACTCTTACGCTGTGTCCAGGGTAAGCACGGGCACGATTTTAGCGTACGATACGATGCCTGCACGCATCCCATTTGTTTGCGGAGAATGCGGAAGTGTCCAACTACAAGGCGATAGTGCGTTCATGCGGGTTGCGTTAAAAACCACATTTTCAACATATTCAATTCGAATTGACGTTATTTTCGGCCCTTAAGCTTTGACTGTTGGAAAACCGCTTACTAAAACTAAGAATATTAAGAAAGAAGAGTAATAAATCAAAAATCATCTCCACAAAACATATTTCTCTTTTGCATTTCCGAAAAATACGCGTTGCCGCAATATCGTGTTTACGCTGGACGTCCGCATATGGTCGCATCTGTTTGATTTTGACAGCTTACTGCATTAATCGTATCGCACCGCATGCCCGTGCTTACGCTGGACACAGCGTTACGGTGTCAATTGCTGCAACTGAAATACTTGCGAATATGCAATACGGTGTCGTAAGCCGATATTTGATGGCACGCGATCTACTTCATATCGAAATGCATTGGAAATGCTCATGAGGAATAGTTATATAAGGAACGATATTCAAAAATAAATTTAGATTCCACGCAGCTTACATACTGTGGTATTATCTCTCCCTTTGGCAGACTCCTATGGCATACGTGCCCTGCCCGTCGAACCAATCCACTTATTGGCCACATGTTGCAAAATTTACAGTGGAGATTTTTTGGGTGTATGTTATTTTAGGTCCGATCCAACCTGGTAACGTGGTCAAGTAAGCCCAGTAGGAGCGGTCGTTCCGATTTTCTTACAGCAGGTCAGCAGCGGAGGGCGAGGTAGAACGCGAGTTGGGGATTTCTCTACCACTGTTATGCTGTCGGTTGACTACAGTAACTGTTGAGTAGGCAAGCCACCAACTTTATTCCGTTTAAAAAATAAGACGCACAGTAAAATATTTTAAAAAAATAATTACAAAAAATGTTTATTGAAAAGAAAAAAAATTCAATTACAAAGGCTTGAAACGGCTTATCAATAATAAAGAACGCTCTGCTCCCAATCTCTTTAACGTTATGCTGTCCGTGGGACTACAGTAACGCATAAGGCAATGTGAGCAAAATGTCGACAAAATAGGCGTAGGCGAGAACCGCAGCGAATTGTGTTTGCTTTCAAATGAGGCGGTAGAGAACCTTCGTCAGTAAGCGAGCAGACAAAATTGGCAATTGTTCTTAACGTGCGTGTCCCTTTTATACTTGTTAGGAGAAGAGCTTTCGTAATGCAATAATTGTTTACAATCATTGTTGTTGTTTACAGTAAATTGTGAATGCATTTAAGTTGTTTACAATTGTCGTTGTTGTTTACATTAAGTAATGATAAGTAAAAAGGGTGTTGCCATATTGAAATTTATATAAGAAAATATTTAATAGAACAAAATTAAAGTTAACATACTACAATTCATTAAAATAACTATTTGGTAAAATAAGATAAATATTATGATGATGTTGTTGTTAGGGGATTGTTACAAGTATACTTATAATTCACTTAATTTTTTTTATTTTATTACATTTAATTATTACAAAACAAAAGGAGTTATAAAATTCATTAATCTCTAATGAATTGAAATAAGGAACGAAAAATTAAGTGAATAAAAAAATAGTTATTAGACGTGTGCTAAAATATAGAAGTCCGTGAAACAATTCCGTTCAGAAGTAAGGCACAAATTTACATTACCTTTTTTGCACATTGTTCGAGTGCGACTCTTGCAGGTTTTTAATCGTTTGTAAGTTTGTCTACAATTGGCCAATGCTCTGCGCCATCCATTCTCTTTCTGTTTCCTAGTAAGGCTGAGTGCTGATAGCTGGACACATTTGGGTGATTTTCATCGCTGCTCTCAGATGAGTCCATTTCTTCCCTCTTCCTTTTTGGGCAGGATAGAATAGCTTCATCTATCTCCAAGTTTAAAGATAGGAGGTCTTGTATAAATTGTTTTGCTATAGTTTCCTTGCGCAGCTATCTCTTTTATATTGCAGCCATGAATTGACTACGGCCAAGTCTGCAAAATGCAGCGAGCAGACGCTACCTCATTGTTCAGATCATAATATGTTCTGCCTGAAACGCAATTGATGCGCAACTGTTTAGTCCCAAGCTTGACATGCTTGTGGGTCATTCTTTATCAAAAGTTTTTGAGTATAAATCTAACACTAAACCTCGACTTTTACAAATTATATTAAAATATATCTTATACATAAAACAGTTAAAAAAACAAGTAACATTCAAGAAGATATTTAACAAAAGTTGAGCTCCCTTATTCTGTCACTGCTAACACAATACTAACTCAAATCAGACACAACGAGAGTGTAAATGGAAGAAAACAACACAAACGGGCTGGCTTGGCTAGGCTTATTGACTTACGCTATTCAAAATCGAGCGCGAAAAGTGTAGAAATAATGCTGCACATATGTGTACGTAGGGTCTGAAAGGGTTCAATTGCTAGTATACTTGCGCCTGCAAAGGCACTGATAGAACTCGGAAGAGGGTTTGACTTGGAGATACTCAGTTGCACTAAGAATAAGACAACCAATCTTACGCCCCATTACGTATTGGAATCGTTTGTCAATTCCTATAATATTCAATCGGAAACTCAAAGCAAAAGTGTAAGAACCCCTTGCCAAAGTAGTTCACACAAGTGGAAGTGGGCCCCATCAAATTTGGAGTGCACAACCCTGGAGGGGTAGTAGTCTAGGACGGATTTATTTTTGAGAGTTGTATAATCGTTTGCAACCATGCAAGACAATGTCACACATGACCACAGATAAGTCTGCGCAGACCAAAAATATAAATAGCCGACTCTATCAACTGTCCGGCACTATATCCTCTATAAGAAAGCAATCTCTTCTCTAGTACCTTCAATATTTCTTCGAAGACCAGTTTCCAGGATACCAGAAAAATACGAAGATTCTTTCAAAATTCAAGAAGCAGCCTTTTGCGAACAAGTGTGGTTGCACAACGAGGCTGATTTCTTTTAAATCCAAATGTATCCGATAGTTATTCTCACCCAGCCTTACCTCACCTATAAATTAAGCAACATTAAGTGCCGCAAATAGTTGCTGAGTGTCCATTTATTTTATTCCGATTTTATAAGACAAGATGGCCCGCATACCCCATTGGAAGTCTGTATTCCACACCTATACAAAGGCACATTCGGTGCGATATGTAAATTGCCAAAACACAATCTATTCCACTTCCGGCTTTGTCGCACAAAAATTCCTGTAATTAAAAAGAATTATCCAATCAATCTTATTTTTCCAGGTCCTGATTACCTCGCCCCCTCAACACATACAATAGATTCACACTTAGGTGAGATCCATTGATTTTCCCCTTCCCGATTCGTTATCCTTCCTTCTCCAACTCGATCCTGCCGAGCCTATATCCAACAAAAGCCAACGCAGTAAAAAAAAAGTTTTCCATGAAATATTGGACTCACTTCTTTTGAATATTTCCCAAGAATCATGATGGACTATGCACATAGTCCGCTAAAGACACAAAAAAAACAACCTCCAAGAAAACCAGGACAAGCAGAAGTGTTTCATTCTACTCCCCGCTAGAAAGGACACGCAAACAACGAGCCTGAGAAAATAAAAGGATATTTCATCGCGAAGGAACACGGGCGAATGTTTTCTTTAAAAAAAAGCGACTCCCTTTCTCTGATAAAAAATGAAACAATGGACAAGGAAAAATCGTGGCCAATTTTAATTTTTCCTCCATTAAAAAAGCAACACAGAAACGGGACAACAAAAAAAAACACGCCTCTACGACGCTTGAAAGGAATCTTTACTGATGAATAATGACAACGGCAAGTAAAAAGCTGGCAGAAAGAAAGTAAAGCAAGGACTACGCAACACAAAAAAAAAACACCCAAAGAATTTGAATAAATTCCTATTGTCCGAAAAAATGAATGGAATCCTTACGTATCCTACGCGAGAGCTAGGGAAAGAAAAATTAAATTAAATAAAGGCTTTTGTCTTCGCGTCGTCTCTTTCAAGGACTTTGCCTGGTATGGTGTGTACGGGTACTCTTTTTCAGTGGATTTTTAGATAAGGATTCCTTCGCCGTTGTCCTGTTTCCTTCTTCTTCATTTCTGTTTTTTTTTTTTTTTTCTTTTTGCGTTAGTCATCATCGGTGGTGCTTTGTTAGTTCCCCATCTCTATAGTCCTGTTTGATTTAGTATGGTGGTCCAGAGCCCACACAAATGACAGCCGAAGTACCAGCAAAAAGTTCTCTTTCTCCTGCATGTTTTCGATGCTCCATGGGCAGTTGGGTGCTGGGTGTTGGGTGTTGGGTGGTCCGAAGCGGCGGCATATCGCTTCCAAGCCCGGCCGGCGTAATGAATGCGAGCCGCGCTATCTAAATTTTCCACCGAAATGAGTTTGCTTTCATTAAAAATCGCACGAATGGACATTATTTATCTAAAGTTTTCGTCGTTGTTATGTTTGAGTTTTTTGCGCTTCTTTCCATTGTCCTTGGTTTTTAATTAGTCAGGACAAACCGACAAAATGTTAGTCGGTGCTGTCATTTGCATAGCAATTGTTAATTGTCGCCCAGCGTTTGGTTTTGTAATTTTGCGCGGAGCAAGAGCAAACGATGGGAACCGGCTCTAGGGGACGCAACAGCACGGAACAATGGACTGGTGTCTATCATATGAGAGGCGACGTGTCGTCTTCTTATCGCCGGTTGTTTGTACCCATAGGCAGTGGCTAACAATGAATGTCTAACCGAGTGGAACGTGCGCGATACCCAAATTATTGTGTGCGTTTTGTTTAACTTGCTGCTGTCCTTGTGGTCCTGTCTGTTTTGAATGTAATAAATATGCAAGCAGGCTTGGGGGAAGGGAGTAGGTAGTTTTGACTCTTTTTCGGGACCGTGACAAGGGGTCAGCAGGTGCTCGTCGTATGGTAATTGGTTAATTGGGTGTTTGATGCTGACTGCTGGTACCTTTAACAAGGATCGATCCTATGAATGCATTAGGTCAGGAGGTCTTCTTATCGGGAATTAAGTGTTGCGGTTGTGTTTTTTAATGGTCAGTGGCGGTGGTAGCAATGTTGTTGTATATCCACAGCAGTGTATTACTTAGAACTTGTGGTGGCTAATTCGGAAAGGCATCAAATGATCTTTCCAAGCTGCATTTCATATGGAAGCCATCATAGGGGAGCCCCAGATCAATGTGGCTGTCGAGCGTCCCAGGAACCTATACTGTCATTCGAGCCATGTAAGCTCAAATTGGACTAGAGTGCCATAAGGCACCTGATGGTGAATCATTTAGCTGGGGTCCTACAACCCAAAGTGGGTCGAACTACCTATCAGGTAGGTAGGTATATCTGGGGTGGCAGCACGTAACTTGATACAATCAAGCTCTGGCAGCACCTAGAGCTCGATTGTATCGGTTGAACTCGATTGTATCAAGTAATGTGCTGCTACCCTTGGTGACTGGTTGCCTAGTTGGTCTTTTAGATAGACCAGACCCTTCGGCTTTTGTCGAAAACCTCCGTGCAGTGGAGTCGAGCTGAAGTTTGACAAGCGCCTCTTTAATATCAACTTTGAAGGCGAAACTTGTGACTGTCCTAGAATCACAAATCACTTCAAACATAAGTTGGCCAGTAACTACAGATTCTGGAACTTCAATTATTGGACCGCAATATCCTCAACAATGCACATTGATTGATTGATTCCGCAAAAGGAATGCATAAGCAGTGTCTTACAGATTACGGGAGCTCCGGAGCTATAAAATGTGTTGGCAAACTTCGTGAATGAATAGGCATGAGGAGAAGTATACAATTCCTTCCAGCAGCCGTTAAAAGTCTTCTAAAATTGTGATCTCCTTATCTATGATGGCTTGATATAGGCATCTGACTTTGGCACGAGCATTATGCTTATGACAAAAGGTTGATCTCTGAAGTTTTTTTTTTTTTAGGATACCTTGTAGCTCTTTCAATATTCAACGCAGCTAAACGGTGATACATAATTTGTAGTAAATTGAGCTGCCCTCCCATAGGGATCAGAACTTGGTCGTCTTCATAAAAGCTTTCATTGACAACCTCGAAAAGTATTGCCCTATAGAAGCTCTTCATACAAGAACAGGACTCTTTTTAGGCCTAGCTATAAATCACCTATTGCCCTCCAAAAAAAGGAATATCTCCTGAAATGAATAACAGTCACAGACTGTAGGTTTGCCTAGAGGAGTAGTGAGAAGTATTGCTGCATGCCACACTTAAGTTCTTGCCTTCACCTTACCAGAAGAAAACTTAATTAGTTTTTGAGTTTTTGCGCACATCGGCTAGTACGCTCTCAGCATTGAGTTTAAAGACGTTCTTCCGTCACCTATGAATGCAATGGGAGGTATTTTCTGCCCCTTCTGTTGTCTTTGTTTCGAATTCGAACTCAAATTTTAATAACGCAATCACTTAGATGAGGTGCTATATGCCACCCGTCTTGAGAGTGTCCCATTAACTACTCTATGGTGCGTTCAAAAACTCGTCGATCTCCACAAAAAATATACATAGGAATGAGTAGGTATCTTCCAAGGAGTTTGTTCCTTGCGTGCTGCATCCATATCCTGAAGCGGCTGTTCGTTATTACAGCCTCTGCAAAATTCTTCTTTCATCAAGGCCATTTTTTCTCAAATCGTGGAGCAGAGTGTGCCACTTAATTACGTCGAATAATCAGTCGAAGGACAGCCATAGCTTCTTATGGTGACACAAAATTTCATTGAGTTCCATCTGGCTTTTTCCTATTTTAAATGACTTGGTTTGCTGCCTCAAGTTTGACTGGCCAAAACTTATATAGAATTACCTTCATCGTGACAAAACAAAGCAGAATACCTAAACCTTGTGCTCTGTTTAAACATCCTTGCGTTCTTCGAAATAGCATTTACAAGGCATTTAATGTTTTTATAGCTGCCAGGCTGTCGATAAGGAAAGTATGATAACTTTTTGCATCATTGGCTCTACCCGAGACTTAAGGGCTGCTGTTGTCGCTGGAAATACCTCCGCTTAAAAGCCACAGCTATAGTCCAAAATGCTATTCAGGAGATATGCCTAGCCCTTCAACGGTGTTCAGTTTTGATCCATTCGTCTACCTATACCATAACAAATTTTTCCCTCTCACCTACCCTTTAGAGGTTATGGTAGCGCAGTGTGATATTGAATATATGGCCAAAGCTTTTCTGCAAGATTATGGTATCTCCTTTTTCAATTTTTACTAACTGGCATCTTAAATTGTACTGCAGATGGTATCATAAAAGATTTAACCCCTCCTCAAAAGCTCCAATCTTGCCTATTCCTATTTTCCTAAGAACCGCACTGTCCTTATGTGTATTTAAAACCTCATTAGCACTAACTTCTCCATTATAAAAATGAGAGCAAGGTGCATCTTACGAACAATCTCAAGACCTGCGGTTAGAGTTGTCCTCATTGCAGTGTAAGTCCCGATGCAGACTATGGGTATCAAGTTCGACCTTTGAAAAAACAGAAATTACATTCAAAGGTTGTGTTGAAAAAGCTTCTCAATTCAGAAGTTCGTAACTCACCATCATACAATTAATTGTCTCTTCCATTCGTCGCAAGCACGAAAATTCACACAAACGAAATGGTTGTGAAAAACTGGCCCTAGGTACCTAAGCGGACTTGTGTTCTACCTTCATAGATATCATATAAGCACTCACATCTGCAGAGCAAGGGACTTGGGGAGATTCGCTTCAAAAGTAAGCCAGCTTTAAGTCTGTATAAAAATCAACTTCGAAAACAGATCAATATTCACGGACGGTTCCAAAACTCCAGAGTTAGCCGGAGCCTTGGTCATCTCAGAAGAACTAAATCTGGGCCTCTTCTTTTCCCTCCCGAAACACTGTAGTGTTATCCTTCAAGCCGAAATCACAATTCATAACTATTCGTCAACCCTCAGCATAGCTGTCGATACAGATGGTAGCACATATGGATATCTTCTCAAACATTGATGAAAGCGGTTGAAGATTTCCGCGTATCTCTTAAGGAGACTGTAACAACCGCACGCTTTGCTGGATTCCGGGACACTGTGACATCTCAGGGAACTGTGAAGCTGAATAATTAGCCTACCGGCGTTAATAGTGTTACCCTTAACTTAACATAACTTAACTTAAGATGTTAAAATTACATGCAATGAGATTTCAGGTATTTTGAACTATATAAAGTTACAGGGTTAAAGATATCTGTTTTGCATACCTAACTTCAAAGGGACTTCTAGACTGACTTAGAAGTTGTAAACTCTAGGTTCGCAATCAAGCTCCTGCACTTTTATACAAGAAATTCTTATACCAAAATTAGGCGACGTCTTCCAAGACTTCCCTAACGGCTTTAGACCCATTATAGCAGCGATTTTCTTTTAAGAATATTGATCTAAAATACTGTAGACAACGTCACCAAAAATTCGAGCTTAAAGCCTTTTTTCTAATAAATAGGTACTTTCCAAAGACTGAATAGGTACCAAAAGTTTTTTCTCTTTACTTAAAGCCTACAGCTTAAAGGGCGATTTGCTAAATGATTGGGCAGCATTCTGGTTTCATAGTAAATTCTTTAACCAGTCATAGGCACAGCAAAAACCGCAAAAAAGACTTTAGATGCAAGCTGAAATAAGAGCCTTTATAACTTCAAAGAAGGAAAGCATGAATCTGAAATGGTAAGGAGAACAGGGAGTCGATCGCAGACTCTTCGTCGCTTCTCTCAATCAGCAGAACATTTTAGGCTCCTTAAACTTTATTTCATTTAAAACACGAAGTATTCTAACATACCCACTCGAATCCGAATACAAATATGATGAGTACTGCAGCTCGCAACAGGAAATGGGTTCGCCTTGTTTGAATTGCGAAAACCATTCCAACTGCAACAAAAGTAAGGACTACATGATGAATCAACAGATAACTTCTTGACGCCCACTAGCCACACGTACTCACTCTACATCGACAACCTAATTCGCATTGAACAATTAAGTGTTACGCAATCAGCCGTATCCAGTTGCGTCGCATCCATCAAATCCCTACAACACAGCCCTTAAATGAGGCCACCCCCTGACCAACAAAAGAAGAAAAAAACCAACTTGAACACATTACCCAAAAGCCATTTAACTAATTAACGGGACATTTTAATTGCCATCAACGGCACAGGGTGTGAACCAACGACATCCTTAAAACTCTAATAATCCATTAAAAAGGACGACCGATTAATCAAAAATAGAACAACTAACCCCGCCAACGGAAATACGGAAAGAAAAGTCAATCAACACTAAAATTATGAGACCACAATAAAAATCCTTACCAATTAATCAGCCATTAATATCAACGAGATGGCAATAAAAAACAAACTAAGAGCCTTCCTTCTGGAATGCGCGTGTATCCCAATAGCTAGTTGGGAATGGCGACGATAAAAAGCACGACAGGACTTCCACTACTCAACATCTAATTTACTGAATTGATGGCTGACATACCACTCACACACACACACACACTTGGATATATGAGAATCCTTTCACAATGCAGTCGACCCAGAGTCATCAAATTTTCTACTCCATAAACTTAACCACTCTCAGTGTGCGGTGCGCCTCTTCTGATTGTGTCCTTCTTCCTTTTTTTTTTGCCCGAAACAGAAACCCAACTCAATGAAAATGCAATAAATAAGCATTTTTGTCATGTCTCCCAATCGATATAGAAAGGACCCACTTGAAATGATAAAAAAAAGGACCTAACAGCAAATTATATCGCAAAGTTCGGAAAGGATTCAACACAATCAGCACCAACAAATAGAGGCATATACGAGTACACACTACACACACGAAAAAAAAGGGATAATATCAATTTATCCTTTATGTTTCGGCAAGGACTCTATCGCGAGCTCCGCACACACAGCACAAAAATCGTCCCCATTAACACTGCAAACAACTGAATCGAGACAAACAATAAAAGGAATCGACAAAAGGATATTGCGTTGTGTATGGCTGCGTCGTTGTTTTTTATGGAATCACAGGGATTCTCAATAAAAGGGTATAAATCGGTGACTATTCTGAGCCTCTGTCAGTGCGTCTGGCCGTGTTTCTGTGTTTGTCAATCGAATTGAGACGCAACCGCAATTATTGGTTCCATAGATGGGCCTCCAGTGATAGCGAATGGAATTGACTTTGGATTTTTTTTTGTTGATACCTCTTCTCCTTCCACGTGATTGTCCTTTTTATCAGATCGAATCAGCTAAATCCGGATAAAGGGATAGGTACCAAGGACAACCGTGCTTAGAGTACTGATATGAAGAAATTTGATTTGAGCTGATGTTGGAATTCTGTTTGACATCTATCGAATTTTGACACTAGAAGAACGACGCCGGAGGCAGCCGCCGGCCGACAGTTAGCGTCCCTATTTATGTGACCTGAGGAAAGTAGGGCACTTTGGTTCACCTGTCGACCCTCAGGGAAGGGGCAATCTAATCGATCGCTCTGTATTTATCTGATCATAAATTTTCGAAACAAAATTGATCGCAGGACGCTCGTTTGCCATCCTTTGTGGATGATGTAAGAAGCATTAGTTCGGGGGATCTAATGATGCGGTAGGTGCGGGATTATGTCAATGATTGTAACGTAGATGATGAGGTTGTTCGAGGCACAGGGCGGACATCACTGCGTCCGCGTCGGGTGTCGTTTGATCGTCTGCCGGGTGAACAGGTGGAATTTTCTTCTTCCTTTTGGAATGTGAGTAAGATGGACAGTTGACTCATTTCAGACAGACAGGCTTTCATAGTTTTGAAAACATGCTCGCTTTTCTGTATTTACTGTCATCATAATAGTTTGATAGTAACAAGTAGGTAACAAGTGTAACAAGTAACAAGTGTTTTTTTACCGCCGCCCGATGTGGGTCTTGTGCATTTAACTCTAATGGATCGCTTCCAACGCTTTCCAGTCAACGCGTTGGAACGGCTACGCTTAACCTAACCCTAATGTTTGGATTATTGGTAACAGAAATGTGTCAACAATTATTTTTAAAGGGGGAAGTTATTTTTAAGATTTTGCGAACCCTAAACGAGCTAGGGTTGCGTTAAAAAGGTCTACGATAGACTGACGGATGTCCATGCGGGCCAGTCTAAGCCTCGCTTTGCATTTCTCAGGTCTTCTGCGACTGTTGGCCTTAAGCACTTGTCAATTGCTTGTTCTAAGACGGCAGTTGATAGGTAAAGCCTTATCAGGAAACAGCAAGGACAACTGGTGTAAGAGCATTATCATTCCAGTTCTGCTTAATGACGCAGAGCAATGGGAGGATGACGATCATGTTGGTCGCTTCGAACTTAAAAATCCCCGACTGAATTTCTGTTCCTTTTTTATTGACAAGCTTTGGAGGAGGAGATTTAGTAGCTACACAGCGACATCGATTTGTTCAGAAAAGTATGCATCAGTCGACTAAGATGCCTGGGACATGGACATGGGCGAATAGACACGGAAGCTTCGTCCCGCAGAGTCTTCGACTTTAACCTTTAGGGCCAGTAGAGGAAGTGGAATGGGACCTCAACCAAAGTCAAAGATCGCGCTTACCGGGGAGGCGTATTGGTTGAAGCCCAGGTCCATTCCCGACTTAATAGGACTCAGGTAGGCTTTCTTTGTAAATTTTGTAAATAATAAAGCGGACTTTATGATTTACGGAGCATGAGATGAGCTCCCCTGCCTTAAGAAACTTCTGATTGAAAGACACTACTTGTATCCGGTAGTCTTTCAGATTTGGATCTGCGGAATAGATGCCAAAACTTCTGCCTACCTTTGTTTTTGAGCCGATACAGGCGGTTGAAAATTAGCTTTGCACAGTTTCTTCATCTCTTTGTCATTCACCTCTTTCCAGAATTTAATACCTCACACAAAATGTTGAAGTCTACCAGAGAAAAGATCTCCTCCTTATGTGCCTAATGTGTCGATTTGAGGGCTGAAGCAAATTTAACTTTCAAAAATATCATGAAAAAACACGCATCAGAGAGCAGGAAAACTGGACTTGAGCCTTTGCGAAACAAGATTCATTGAAAGGCATGACAGTATTATTTTCTTTGTAGAGCTCTCCAAATGCATCACAATAAGTCTTTAAGAAATATCGAACATACCGTGGGCGATGTCTTCGAAAGCATCAACACTTTTGGCAGCGGTCCAAGAAGTGATTTTCTAGTAAGCCTGATTGTAAGCGTAAAATTATTCAATTTAACGCTGCCCTTATCAGTTTTCCTACAGGACGAATCCTTAGGCTTCGTTTCTGCAATCGACCGCACAAAATACGATCTGAATTCTCTTAAGAACATCAAAGAAAATGCCGACGATTTCTTCCGAGATGCTTTTCAATCCGCATCCCAACTTGCCGAGGACCTATTTGAAGTTCAATTAAGAGCCCCAAAAACCTCATTGAAACAGACAATGCGTTCCAATCCAGAAACCTCTTCTACTGCAGCCTATTTTAGTCTCTATACTGATTCCTTGCATATATTCGTTAATACGAAATCTTACGGACAGATTCATGGTCAACGAAGACGTTCTACCATCTTTTCAAGCTCTGCTTTCAGGTTTTGCTGTAGTTGAGCGAGTAAACGAACTGGAAAAGCTAACATGTTACTTTGATAATGTCATTTCGTTGTCAGCTGTAAAAGCTGAGTACATTCTTCGGTGCGAAAAAATATCGTCGAGTGATCCTTCTACCGAAGTTTTGAAATTTCTTGATATACTATGTGACAAGACGTACTTTAGAGGTATAAACTTTTTGCTGTCGGTTTTGGCCACGCTTCCAGTGACCACAGCTAGTGTTGAAAGAAGCTTTTCAACTATGAAAAGGATTAAAACAGTGTCCCGAAGCGTTATGAAGAATGCCAGATTAAGCTCACTTGCTATGATATCTGTTCATTCGGACATTAATTGTAGATCCAGATAAGGTGATTGATCTCATGTCAAAAAAAAATATTAAGACGTCTTCTGCTTTAAAAAAATGTGTGTAACAAAATTATTTAAGTACCTATGTTCGTGTAAGTATATACGATTTAAAAACTAATAAAAACCAATGAATTTGAATGTACCTATACAGTTTTTTGTTTAAAGAATTCCTCGTAAGATTTGGAAGCAAGACCACCCGGAAACAAAATCCTGGCTACGGCCCTGGGTGTAGCCCCAAGTCCTGACGCAAAATTCGCCAAGTTAAAGTCCACGGAAGGCCGACTTCTTCTGCACGGCGAAGAATCGAGGACGTTCAAGTATCTAGTTTATTAACTAGATCGGTCACATGGGCAGCTGTGTCAGTCGACGTTTATATGGAGGGGTAGCCGACGAATCTATTCAAGAAATTCGTGACTGAGTACTAAGTTGACAGTTCGCACATATGGCTGGCGTAGGAAAAGTGACGTTCCCGACCAATTTAGTTTGAGCGTTCAGGTTACATCCACTCCAGACCAATCTAGTCGACTTAAGACAACTTAGTTTTTGAATGTGCCCATTGACTTCTTTCGACAGATTTGGTGTTCTTTGCCGTTTAGATAAGTGCTGAATATTTACGGAACCGCTTATCTCGAATTTGGCCACCAAACGTTGGAGAGTCGACACACAAAATTTCCCAATATATCATTATAATCGATATCTTAATTCAACGCAAATCAACTTGTGATTGACTACTCCGATTCCAGCTAACATCAGCTCATGCTAGACGCCACTATAAATCATCAGAGGCCACATGAAAAGCAAGTTTCTTTTCCAGCGCCAGACAAATATGTCCAACACCTTCTAGGACAATAGCAGGTAACACAGGTCCTGATGCCGTCTTTCTGACCATGTCCATTGAAATGCAAAAATCTACCCGAAAAATCGATTGTTGTATCGTAACGTCATGTCAGTTGGGAAGCCATCAGTCAGTCGGTTAGTCAGTGGAACAGCAGGGATGCAGATATCAACCTGCCCGGCCGGCAAAAAACAAATTATTTTCGTCTATCGCAAAGATGCACTCATACAAGGTGCGCTCTGTCTCCTGTTCTGCTCTGTTTTTTTTTCGATTCATCTTTATGTCCACTGCGTACAGTGTGTGGAGAAAAAGTGACCGTTGTTGTTCTTCGCATGCAGAGTTATTTATTGTTTTTGTGAACAGAGCTGTTTTTTTCACATCTTACCCTATGTGCAGTGTGCAGAACGGTATATTTGGGAATTCAGTTTTTTTTATGAGTTTTCGACAAAAATCGCCATCGAGGAAAATTCTGGGAAAATTTCTCTCTCGAGTAGGTACACCTATGGAACATAAAAACTAATGATCCACAAATTGATGTTCGCACAGTTAACACAAACAGGCTGATGGGCAGGTGCAAATGACTCAAACAAATATCTACTATACAGATGATGGACTTAGCGGCGGCGACTTTCCACTCAATTGAATTCAAATTGGAGTTAACCGAATGCATCAAGGGGTTGTCCTCCACCCCTTTGACGGATGAATGGCTGGTCAAAATCAAACAAACAATTACCATCGACAAATTGCGGTTTCGTTAAACCCTTTCGATTAGTTCAACTCTTTCGGCAATAAATTGCAGCAACCCTTTTCAAAAGGGTTGCATATTCAACCCCTATCTTTCGGGTAGGGTTGCTGCCGTTTTTGACTCTATTAGCGATCAATTAAATTCAACCAGCGGATCACACCAATCCCATTATGATGAGTTCTCACTTATTAACGAGGAAGAAGGGTTGAAAGGGTTGGCCATCCGTTGGCTCCGTTTAAAGAGGAAGGGTACCCGTCCACCGTGCCCATTGTTTACGATGCAATTATACTTTGATGTGTATTTTGGTGTTGTTATGATTATGATGTTAACAAGAGTGATGATGACTTCTTGTAAAAAAAAGGGTTGAATGGATTACATTAAGTGTGACAGTGTGGACATAAAGGGGTTGGTTCATTTGAAGGGCTCTCCATTAGGTTTGTCAGTGCCGCTTTGAATGGGTTGATTTTGACTTTATGTTCACTTGGTTGCTGATGGACTCGTGCAGGGGAAACCATATTTTGGATGTTCTTGAATGTAATTAGGGAAACTCATCGACTTCAGCTCCGATGATTGCTATTCGTGTTCATGTTCGACATTGGATTGGCGATCTTATTCAGTCATAAATGTGTTGCAAAGGCATAGTCATTCATCAATTGAACGGCTGGGCCGATTTAGATCAAATTTTTATCAGTTGTTCCTAATTACCAGGGGAATATTGTTACGAAAGGACATTTTTTGAAAACTCCCCGGAATTGTCAGGATATTGGTAAAATCGGAATTTGATTTTTTGAATGGAATTCATTGTGCAATTGTTCCGAGATGGCTTTTCAAATGGAAACATAGAAAATTCTTAGTGGAAAATTTGGAAAATTCCGGAAAAAACACAAAAAATTTTAAGTTTTTAGGCGAAATTTCGCATTTTATCGCATGATTTGAGGATTTATAGCTTTTGGTGAACATTGAAGGCCCTACACCCTTCGATTTTTTTTGTACTGTAGATAGTGTGATGTGCGCCACTTTTTGGGAGGTTTTCCAATGTTTAAATTTGCTCGAAAACGATACACATTGGAGCTCAACGCTCGCCGATGGAACTTTTCCTACGCCAGTGAATAAAATTTGTATACACTATTTGCTATCATCATAGCGACATTTCATCCCTCGAGCCCGATCGCGAGGTGGCTGACGACATTTTTCACAGAGTTCGCACGACAACTTGAATTTCGGTCTTGAAATTAACGACGAGATGCGCAACGAAGCGTTAGTTCTCATTGAAGACATGTGCGTGTGCGTACTCATGTCGTGCGGCAGTCTGATGTCGAAATTGGGAATGCCAACGCCAAATCGTTCAATGCACGATGCATTCAATCGCGAATTGCAACGGGAGGAAGACTATAATCGGGATTAGCTGGCCGAAAAAGTCCAAACAGATGTGCAGGTTTTGAATGCCGAGCAGAACAACGTGTACGATTCGCTGATGAGGGTTGTTCACGATGAAACGGGAAGCATTTATTTTCTCTATGCTACCGGTGGGACATGCAAGACATTCGTCATTTCATTGATTCTGGCAAAAATTCGCTCAAGAACTCAAATTGCGTTGGCTGTTGCATCCTCTGGCATTGCTGCCACACTGATGGAAGGCGGTCGAACTGCACATTCCGCTTTGAAGCTGACGATGAATCTTCTTACGGTTGACAAGCCAACGTGCACAATGACTAAGAATTCAGCGACAGCGAAATTGATGCGACAATGCAAAGTTATCATTTGGGATGAATTAAGATGGCGCATAAACGAGCTTTGGAGGCAGTTGACCGAACAATGATGGATTTACGAGGTGATTTGAGACGATTTGGTGGGGCTATGAGATTGCTCTCCCCAGATTTTCGTCGAACGCTTCCCGTCATCCCGAAATCTACTGCTGCTGATGAGCTCAATGCTTGGGAACTTGAGACTCGCTTTAAATTGGGTCGAGACGAAGTTCGTCGGGTCTGCTATTAAGCAGTCAAACGAAGAATGACAGCATTTGAAATCCTTTTTTTTCGGTGTTGTATGGGTGAAGAAAGCACAGGTCGCTTTTAGGTAAGGTTGGGTTTAGTGATCCTTTTGAGCCGCCGAAGCGTGCCATATTGTGTTCGATGTCATCATGTGATGTACGATATTTTCAGGAGTTGGTATTTTTCCGATTATCTCTTCTAGTTCTCTGCGTTCTATATTAAAACGCACGGACAAAATACATGCTGCTCGTCTCCCCTAGCATCGCCGCAAGTGCGACAATTAGGAAATTCATGGAGTCCAAATCTGTTCTGATACGCTCAGAAGCAACCATGTCCAGTTAAGAGTTGACTTAAGTAGAAATCTACTTCTTTGTGCGGCCGCTCTATCCATTTCAGAATTTCTGGAATAAGACGAGTCTTCGCAGACTTATTCCATCTGTCCTGAAAAATTCTTTCGCTTCGCTGTCTTTCCCTCAGCTTGATATCTTTGACTGTGAAGTTATGGGTTCCTGAATTTTGGCATCGTATGTCCTTTGTAGTTAAGTGGCTAAGATATCCGCTGGTAGCACTCACGCGATGACAAATATTGCATCATCTGATACCGCCCGATATGCACAGCACACTCTTAACGCACATAGCCGATTTACGGAGTTTATCATTTTTGCATAGGTCTTCCTTGTAGCAACCTTGGCCCATATGAATTTCGCGTACATTAGGATGGATTGCACCACCCTTGACAGTATTAATCTCCGTTGCTGTCTTGGTCCTCCAATATTTATCATTATCCTGGATAAAGCACCACTCACCCGAGCAGCTTTGTCAAATGTACTTTAAAGGTGTTCCCTATTGCTGAGCCACACAATTGCAATATCATCGGCAACTCCTACGGTTTTTGCCTTATTTGGGATTTCAAGTCTTAGGACCCCATCGTACAAAATATTCCATAGGATAGGGCCTAATACCGATCCTTATGGAACTCCGCCGGATACTTGGTACCGCTTAACTCCGTCGTCGTAGAAACCGTTGCTAAAATTAGTTTAGTTCAGTTAGTTGTTTTAAGTAAAAACCACTACTTCGACATAGACCTAAGGGAGTGTACCTCCATCTCCTGATGTCCTTAATGGCTTCTTCTAGGAAAGACACACTTAGACCAGATTGATAGGTTCTTTGTGGGGAAAGGAAGATGACCAGACTAATTTTAAGACCGGATATACTAGTGGGAGCCTTGTTTTTATGACGATTTGACTTTAAATAGACGCCGAAACAGTATAAGCCCCTCTTATAATCCCTAACGTCCCGTCTAAGAAAAAATTGTGGTGCGGGCAGAATACTGTAAGACCTACTGTTTACACCGAGTTTGTGTGGCAGCTCATTAAAGCCATCAAGACTTTGTAATGCTGACGTAGCGTATGTCCGTACGAGACAAGTCGTTCCAGTTTTCAAAGAGATATTCTCCCAAGTTGGCATTGCGCAAAGTGGTAAGAGCTTGACATGTGCAAAGTAGATCCATTCAGTTTCTACGTTTGTGCCTTTCTATCAAACGGTGTCCTGTTAAAGTTTTCACTACAGAGCTACCAGTTCTAGAGTTATATTTGGGTTCTTTTGGCATCCACATTTGCCTTCATATAACGCATTACATCGGTATTGACCGACCTAACAGTCTCTTCGAGGAAATTTATAGATTGCAATGGACAACGGTCATTGTGGGGCTAGTTATCGTCTGCCTTGCAGTTACCCGGAATTTCACTGTAACCCGATCCCAGTTACTCACGAAGAGATTCCCGGCATTTTTTACCAACTTTGATGTGCCTTTTGGTGCTTTTGGGAACTTTGCAGCTCCCTGACTGTCAAGCCAAGGCAAGTCTGCAGGCTGTCTCTCGTATAGCCATCTTTTCCGTCTGAAAGGCAATGTTAAATTCAGCTGATTGAGAGAAGACTCACCTTGACTTCCGCCATATTAGATCCGTCTCTGTAAATGTTTCTTATTTAAGCTGGCACTCCTTACCTCCTTACAGGAACAGGCTCAGAAAATGCTGATGTCCAACTTTGTACTATTCGTATTCCGTATTATATTTTAACGCCACGCTTTCACTGCGTATAACCCACCTGCACTCTAAGTCGATATGGGATACCATATTCAATGCAATTTATAAAAGTCATGCAAACCTTTTGTACCACTCTCTCGCTCTCTCTATTTCCTGGAAGTAAATGTAAAACTAATTCAACCTCTCTTCGCGTTGTTATACGTAATTGATTACTTGCGCCATCAGCATCATCATTCTTACTGTCGTTTGATTGTAGCCTAGTAGCATCTAAACAAAAGGCTGCGAACTATATCCCTGCCCTGGACGACCCTCTGTAAAGCAGCAACAAATCTGATATGATGACGACTTAAAAGGATATCAAATTAAAGGATTTGTGATACAGCGTCATATGTTTTCTTGTGCAGGTTTCACCTTTGGTTTCTTTTGTTCTATGCGAATCTGGCATGGTGCGGTCGTATCCTTTATTGTTTTCGTTAAAATTGTTCATTCTCTTCAACAACTCTCTTCACCTTGATGTTTGGCGCCTGGGTGTTTCGCAATTTGCCCCGCATCAATGAAACCAGCAACCCCTATTCGCTGTAAAGGCATAACCGACAAAGAAGACAAAGCCAGAAGAAAAATTGGAAAAGGGATAATTGAAAACGGCTTAAGGATTTTATTTTTTCTTGTAGATACGTGGGCTGTAGGAACGCAGTCAAACCTACTATGCTGAGTTTTGATGGAAGGAAAACTCGCTTACGTATGTTTACGCACCTAATTTAGGGCTTATGCACCTCTGACATCCAAGTGACACTTTAATTTGCAGGTTTTTGGCCTCTTACAAAGGAAAGGGAGCGTTCTTTGAACCTTTGTTCTGCAAAGCGTAATTATTGTTTGAATCAATAATTGCTGGACTGCAATTTCGGGACGTGGGTTCGAGAGGAGCACGCCTTTGAAATGGTTGCACCTTGTCAATTATTGTTAATACTTGCAATGGACAAGTTGCATGTTTCTGGGTGTATAGTCCAAAAATTTCAAGATCAAGGATACAATTCTGTTACCTTCTTAAACACTTTCGGCAGCTGAACATTGGAGTACCTCTCATGCATCTGGTGGAAGTGTCAAATTTGTTGAATCAGTGGAAAGTTGGCACGCGTTTTCGGGATAAACAAAGTTCTGTTTATCATAAAAGCCACAATAAAGATGTTCATAGGCAATCTATATATATAAAAATGGTGTGAAAAATGTATAGTGAATCATCAATTGAGAACGGCTGGGCCGATTTGGCTCAAATTTCTTTTCAGTTCTTCGTAATTACCAGGAGCATATTGTTACGAAAGAAAATTTTGGGAAAACCCTCCAGAAAAGTCGGGAAATTGGAAAAATCGAAATTTGATGTTTTGTATGGAATTTTTTGTGCAATTGTTCCGGAATGGCTTTTCGAATGGAAAAATCAAAAATTCTTAGTGGAAAATTTGGAAAAACACGAAAAATTTGGATTTTTTTTTTTGCATTTTATCGCATGATTTGATGATTTATAGCTTTTTGTGAACATTAGAGGCCCTACAACCTTCGATTCCTTGCGTACTGGAGATGGTGTGCCGTGCGCCACTTTTCAGGAGGTATACCAATGTTTAAATTTGCTCGAAAACGATACACATTGGAACTCAACGCTCGCCGATGCAACTTTTTCTACGCCAGTGAATCAAATTGGTACATTGTTTGCGATCATCATAGCGACATTTCATCCCTTGAACCCGACCGCGACGTGGCTGACGACATTTTGCACAGAGTTCGAACGACAACTTCGAATTTCGATCTTGAAATTAACGACGGGATGCGCAACGAAGCGTTTGTTCTGATCGAAAACATATGCGTACTTATGTGCGGCAGTCTGCTGTCGAAATTGGAAATGCCAACGCCAAATAGTTCGATGCACGATGCATTCAAGCGCGAATTGCAACGGGGGGAAGACTATGATCGGTATGAGCTGGCCGAAAGAGTCCAAACAAATGTGCCGCTTTTGAATGCCGAGCAGTTCTTCTGCTGTACGTGTACGATTCCTTGATAAGGGTTGTTGACAATACATCCGTCATTTCGTTGATTCTGGCAATAATTCCTTCAAGATCTTAAATTACGTTGGCTGTTGCATCCTCTGGCATTGCTGCCACACTGTTGGAAGGCGGTCGAACTGCACATTCCGCTTCGAGAGATTTTTATAATTACGTCCAATACACATCCCCGGTATTGGACGTAATTATAAAAATCTCGATTGGATTAGTGAACGGGCAATACCAGCAGCGAAGAATAGGGACGTCGTCGGTAGCTTGAATTTGATTATTCAAAGGGAAATCGATGGAGAATTGTATTTGTACAAATCCGTTGACCGCGTGACCGGCGAGGATGGAGCGACCAACTATCCGACGGAATTTTTAAACTCACTTGATGTACCATCAGGAACTCTGCCGCATAATTTACAGCTGAAATCATCCGAAATTGTGCAACGGTACGCGGTTGTCCATCAAGAAACTGATGAATGTGATTCAAGCGACAATCATCAAGAACAAATTCAAAGGAGAGGAAGTCCTAATCCCAATAATTCCGATTATTCCAACTGATCTTCCATTCCAGTTCAAGCGGATTCAGTTTCCCGTTCGATTAGGTTTTGCGTTAACAATCAATAAGTCGCAAGGCCAATCTTTGCTTTCGGATGGTCAGCTGTACGTTGCCTGTTTGCCTGTTGGCAAACCATCTTCGATTCAATTCAAATAAATTACATTGAAATTTTAACTATCTGTGTTTTATTATCCCTCTGGAGTTTATCTGAAGGCGTAAAATTGGGGCGAGAAGAAGTTCGCCGGGTCCGCTAGTTAAATATAACTTCTTAAATATAGCTTCTCGTTTTTCAGAACTTATAATAGGTAGAGTTCAATCCCAATTTCGGCGTTCGAAATCGTAGTTTGTGACTTGTAAAACGTTAAAATCTTGCTCTGCTATTTTTTTAAAAATTGTCTGTAAGCTCGGTCTGGTGTAATGGGAAAGGTAAACGAAAGCTGTCGACCTATTATTTATAACAATTCAGAGGCAGTGCCCTTATCATTTACATTCAGCCGCAGCCTAAACAGATTTATTTATTTCCTTCAAACGTTGTATCTAGAGCTCCCCACATCAGCATATTTTTTTTTTATTTTATTCCCAGATCACACTGGTATCCCGGGAAACGAGCTCCCTGATGAGCTAGCCAGGCTGGGTTTTGAAGAAGTTCTCTCAGCATCAGGACCTGAACCTGCGTTCATTGATACTTGGGTTTCTCGTGAACACGACTGTCGTAGGCGTGACTGTGCTGGGTGTAGACAGACTAAACGACTGCGTCCGGACGTCTGCAAAAGGTCCGCGTTTTCCTTCTGTCTCTCAGGAGAATCGCCTGTAGACTGCTTGTGGATGTCCTTTTGGGACACGAAGCTTTTGCCAAACACTTAAATGTATTGTTCTTGAGCGACACCACCATATGTCCTGCTTGTCCTCTGTAGTTGTCCTGCTTTTGCTCTCATAAGGTGGCGGATCTTTGGGGCTGACGCGGTGAGTGCCGAACATTTAAGCTCTTCATTACTTTATTCATTTAAGCTCTCTTTTAACGGGCTAACTATTTGGACCAAAATGCATACTTGGAGTAAAATTGATATTTTCAAAACTATTGCGACCTTCCGTTTTTATTCGAATTGCCGCAAATTGTATTTTTAAAATCTGCTCATGTCTCGATTTGGGTAAAACTTCAAGTCATTAAATCATTCTTACTCACTGATTAAAACCGGTGTATTCAGTTTTTAAACAAACATTCGGAGAACAGTACTTTTCGAACCAAACATTGCAATATTTGTAGTAATTTATTTGCATAATTTAAAAAAAATTGGTCCAACGATTTTTAAAGAAATGTATATCTAAGATAACACAAGTATTTTAAGGCCCATACTTACTTAGTGGTACATTATATGGTGGTAGGCCACAGAAAAGTTAACCTATCCAAGGTACAGAGATTGGCAAGTATAGGCATAACGGGGGCAATGAGGTCAATACCTCAAGCCGGGCTGGAGATGATTCTAAATCTTCCACCACTAGGCGAATACATTTGCAGCATGGCAGCCAAGTGAGGCAAAAACCTGGAAGCAAAGCTCCTATCGACACGGCTCCATAATTCAAAAATACTTGAGTATTGATCTGACTAGAAGAACGGAATAAATGATTCCCTTCCAGATCTTAAAAAAAACTACTCTACCGATATACCCCTACGAGTCCTTATGTATAAACGACCCGTACAAACTCCCAGATGAATGCAGCGTCTTCCAAGCTGAATCTTCAAAAAATCTCGACCCATCTAAGATTACAATCTTTGTAGACAACAGGCAGCCATTGAAGCACTAGACAGCGCAAATTTTAAATCAAAGACAGTCAGGGACAGTCAAAGCGCCGTGAACGAAATTTGCGAAAAACACAAGGTCACTCTCTGCTGGGTTTGCGGACATAGTGACATTGATGGAAATGAGAAAGCAGATGAATTGGATCGGAACTTGATGCAACAAATACCATTAAATCAATAGACATCCCAATTAGTGCAGCAAAAAGAAATATTGACCAAAAATCAAGAGAAACAATTAACTCGCCAGACTACTGCAGGAGCTGTCAAGATATAGAAGAAACGAAGACCATCAAGCACCTGTTCTGCGAATGCCCAAACCTCCAAAATAGTCGATTCCGATATCTGGGAGACAGACTTTTCGGAGACTTAGGTTTGTTAAAAGTACGGGTTGGTTTTAGTAGACCAACTCCCCCAAGGAACAACTTCAAGAAATCAGCTAAAATGTTTATGCATGTTTTTTGTTGTCAGATATAACTTTAATTTTATGACCACGACCAAAACGTAAGGCACATAAGCTGTGCACTTCCCGCAAACCTAACCTAACACAAACAAACTAGTTTTATTAATATTTCTCAAAGCTGACCACCGCAGTCCCGATCTGTGTTCACAGGCGGCATGTTTTTGTAAAGCTTAATGCGTCACCTCCAATAAAAATGCAATTGCAGCTACAAAAATATGTATTCTTATTAAAAGCTTCTTCCTTTTTTCAACCATATTAAACATCCAATCTACTACAACCACTTGGAGCTTAAGTGACTAGAATCCCCACTTCATTTGCAATTCCAAAGACTTTCATTGCTATGTTTTCCATTCTATAACTGAATCTAAAAAAAAACCTAAATTCTTACGGCGATATTTTCGCTACATCATAACAATCATGAGCTATCTACTTCAAACCATAGGCACCTAAAACCAGCATCATCAATTTATTCCAGTCAAAATAACATTCTCTAAAATATCAGAAAATCCTGCTACGCTGCGCCTGTCCTTATACAAGGTGGGCCAAAAAAGATCACCCTATTGGAAGATGCTCTTATTTTTGCAAATGACCGCCAATGTCAAATCTGTTATCTGTTAACCGTTTTTTTTCTGCCGCAATTGGATGAATTAAGACTAAAGGACATGTGATTCCAACAGAACAAACTGCGCGAGCCACAGCCGATAATCTGAAGGCGGCGTTCCTGGGTCGCCTCATCTCTCGTTTTGGCGATTTGCGCTGGCCCGTAAGATCGCCCGATTTAACCGTTCCAGGCTTCTTTTTTTTGTGGGTTTTTTGAAGTCCCGTGTTTACGTGAACAAGCCCGAGAGCCTAGAAGCCTTCAAGAACAACATTCGACACGAGTGCGAGAATCTTTCGCCCGAAGTTCTCGCCGAAGTACTGAAAAATACCATAAAACGAGCCCGTATGGCTATTAATTGTGACGGCGCTCATTTGGCCGATATCATCTTCTCGACATGACCAATAAAATTCTAAATGTTCAAGTAAACATAATCAAAAAACAGAATCGAAGTTTTTTATTTAGAAAGAAATGAGACCCAAACAACATCGGGTGACTTCTAAAGCCCACCTTGAAAATCGCACAAGGTGTAAGAGCTTATAAATAAAATTAAAGTGAGTTCAAATTGCGAGCCGGGTATACGAAGCAACAATTCACTGCACTTGAAATATTGGTAAACAGCAAACGCGCGGTGCTCTCCCAACAACTGACTCGTTACGGTTGAAAAATCTCTTCTTTTACAAGTTAAATAACAGCCAACTTGGGTGTTAATTTGACACCTTGGAGCTGTGATTTGACCACGATATACTTTTTATGCAGGGTGCCCTTCAAGATCGATGTTATGCAAATAATCCAGAAATGGTTCAAGTCCTTAAAGCAAATATCATCAGAGACTGAAACGGTCAACAGTATATGACGTTCAGTTACCCGCTAAGCTTGCTACACTTGTTTATAACAGCCCTTTATCAGTCTTTACCAATGCAACTTTTTGACTTTTATTTTATTTTAATTTTTGGGACAATGTCTCTGATATTCCTGCGATTCCCTAGATGGCTTCAGATGTTATAACAGCTAGGGAGGTAGGAGTTTCAAAATACTATGGCAGCTGTGACTTTCCTAGATCTAGAGATTGCACAGGCTAAGCCTAAGGGTCTTATAAAGCTTCTCGGATGTTATAAGTTACAACATCCATCAAGGGAGCCTCTTTCTACATGGTATTGGAACTCTTGAACTAGGATATGTCAAATTCCCACTTGGGTTCACAAACTCTCTGAGTAATTCAGTACAGCATGGGTACTACAAATATTTAGAGAGGCCGCGATAGCCGCGATGGGCCACATATCTCTGAACCTATTTTGTATGCGATTCCGATAGCTTACTAGGATGTCTTAAGAAATATTTGTTGGTTCGCTTTTAACTGAAGGCATCAGTGCTTACTTTTGGTTATATCACCCACGGATTTAGCAGTTGATTTCAATGTCAAAACAGTATTGGCTTTTCTAATAGGACTATCGTAGCTCTACAGTTTTCAGAGTGCGCGGTTAAATGAAATAGGTTTTATTGATTTCAACTACCGATCCTTGTGAAGACCAACTTTAATTACCGCAGCTGCAAAGTTCCAATATTCTCTCGTCATTAAGGATTAAGAAAAGTCCCCTATAATTTTCTCGTGCCACACTTAATAACACGGTGCATATACACTCCCAAAGGATCTGCTCATGTACGCCCCCATTTCTGTCTGCGTTCACTTTCACTTCCAAAAATATGCGAGACTCCTTTTGAGCCGCACGAGTCAAACGAACTCGATTTCTCTTCCGGCTTTCGTTTTCTGTTTTTCTTTTTAGCAAACAAATCAAGAATATACACAGACAGCATGTAATTCAAGTCGATGTTGGTCCTTCTCCTTTCACAGCAAATATAGAGAACATTTTCGAACCGATTGATTGCACTTACACGCCCCCCACCGTCGGTCGTTGGCAAAAGAAACCGATTTCAACCAAACTCTGCTGGTATTGGAATATTGAAAGGATTCAATTTCGCAAGCACAACTGTTCGATTCTCCATGACGACAAATGCAATCATGTCCTGCGAGAAACATGATATACGTATGCCCAAAAATTTGATTCAAAACAAAAACATTTGCGAACACAATGGCGGCGGCGGCGGCGGAGGAATTTATTTGCCAAAGAAATGGAAAACATAATATGAGGATAATTGAGTTAAATGATATTTTCTTGTTGTTGCTCTGTTTGTTTGTTTTCAAAGGATATTCGAAGTGATTCAGATATAAGTTACGCATGTATTGTCCAGGGCAACCGATTCTAAACCCCATTAGGAACGTGAATCCTAATTCTCCTCTATCATTCCTGGGAAAACAACAGGAAAGAAAAAAACAGAAAGTAAATAAAATGACATGAAGAAGCTCAAGGATATCAGCGATCCATATGGCATTTCTCAGTCTCCTATGGAAACTCCTCAATTTTCCAATTCACTGGACATTCGTGGCGATTTATTTTTCTTTTTCTTATGAATTTTGCAGAAAAAATGTAGGACGATGGATTTCGTTGTCAAAAGCAGGCACATGAAATCAAAAGTTTTCAAGTGTATGTGCGGCAAGTGGTGACTTGTGAGTGAGGTGGCCAACTTTGTTGTTGAAACCATGCTGCGTCCACTCTGGTACTGTTTTTTTTTTGTCCCCCCGGATTGGGTGGATTTTCACTGACTGACAAAAAGTTGGATTCAAGTTTCTTTCATTTCGATAAGTAGGTAGTCCTTTTACTTGGTGTATGGGTTGTTTGGTGTTTTATTCTATTCAGTTGTCATGGCAGGCAGTTCACAGAAAGTGATGGAAACACCGCTCATCCGTTTCAAGGGCTTTAAACCAATTCATGTTGCGCTTCAGAAGCGATCAATTCACGTTATAGGAAAAGTGTCTTGACTTTTATTTTGTTTATAAATTGGGCGAGGCTTCAAAATTTGTAAAACGATAGGAAGGTCAATGGGCTGGACAATTTTTGATTTAACTGCTATGAGGATATCCCATCAGTGGATAGCGGACGGAAATCGCTCTCATCTGGTAGTTTTCTAAGTACTAAATCAGTTGGTATCGGAAAAACGTGAGATTGCACGGTATACCTAACCTAGTTGCCCGCAATGGCGTTGAAGGAAGATTCTAAAGAGCTAATTGTGGGGCGTATGGAGCCCAAATTGCCAAAGCCATATCAAACTGTATTATTGGCCCAGGAACAATTATTGGACTCACAGGTCAAACCGAGTCTATTATACATATAAGTGCACATAGGATGTGGAAAAAAATGTACCTTTTCCTACATTTAGAGTAACTGAAAAAACGACGCCTGCGTTTATCAACATAAATTCTTTCATCATTATGATGAACAAATTCACAAACAAGTTTTGATGATTTATGAACCGTACATCAATAAGATTCAATATGAAATTGCATTCATCAAGTTTTTTGGCAGGATTCTTTTAAAATTTTGGGGTTATTTCTTATCAACTAGGTCCGTTGTTTCATCAATTTGATGAAAAGACTTATTTTGATAAATTTAGTTCATTTGTTTATCCAGTTGACGATTTATTCTTTATTGATGAATTGATTCTAAATAATTCTGAATATCTTTCATAGTTTTCGTTAATATGATGCATATCACGTATGTTATGATTGGTGATGTTGCATCAGCAACTCGGTTGAACAACGGCAACCTTTTGTTTATTTGTCAAATGAAGTGTCTTCTGACGTGTCACTCTTTTCTTTTTCCTCATGGTTGGTTAACCTCACTTTGAATTGCGCTTTCCACCTAAGAGATTAACCAAACCTGCTCGACATTAAATACTAAAGTATTGTTATCTCATTTAATGAACCAAGTCTTTTATTTAAAACTTTGAGAGAAACACTACAGGTGATAATGTTAAAAAAAATGGTTTCCAAACAGACCGGAACTACTACATGACTAGCCTATATTAATAATGATTTTTAATTACGACTTTTCTCTTTCTAGGTAAATATTATCATCGAAAAATGTTCTACTCATCAATGCAATGACCCTATTCATCGTGATGAGTCCTTTCTATTCATCGTGCTGATGATCGAATTCATAAAAATATTTATGAACGATATTCTTATTAATACAAAGACTCTTCATTTCTCGAATCATGATCATATTGATGAAAATATTCACTAGATAAATGAAAATAATAAATACATCGTATAAGTGAATCAACAACATCAACAAGATGAAAGTTGTACTAATATTGATGAATATATTCATCGAAATGTTTTTCGTATATCTAGATGAATGCAATCATCAATATGACGAAAGTGTGAATAATATTAACGAATAAATTCATTCAAATGAAAATCTTTTGTCAATATGTTCATGTTGATGAATTTTTATAATATTGATGAACAAAGTTGATGAATGTATACGTTTTATAATTTACAATTTTCATCATATTGATGTAATTGGTTTCACCACCTCAATGATACTGATACTGATGAACTTGTGCATGATCATGATTATGATGTACCTTCTTGGATCAGTGGTACATGTAAGTGGTACTCCTTCTTCACAATGTATTAGAACTGAATTTACGAGCACTGTGTTAAAAGTGGCTACAGCGCTGTTGAAATACAATTTTTGAAAGCGGAACAAGCTCTGTTAAGAGTAGCGCAATTTCATAACGACCTAACCACAATAAGTGATGGCCTTCATTTTTTTTAAGCACTTCTTGACTTAACCATAGGTACATCATTCATATGTTAAAATGCACGCACCTTTTGAGACTGTATTTCATAAACTGGAGGTTTCTGACAACTTTTTCCAGCATTTTCACTCATTTTGACTGATTCCTATTCGGTCATGTTCTTTCTGTTCTGAAATCGAGCTTCAAATTTCTCGACTGCCTGGCGCTCTTTATGAGGCATTCCTGACAGCATTGTAAGCAAACTGTAACAGATTCCCACTGCAGCTTTTCAAACCTTTTGACAATATTTTCCATTTATTGTGACACTCGAATGTAATGTTAAATTTAATTTAAAATTTTATTTCTAAATAATCTCATTTAATTTTTATAGTTGAGTGTTGACTTAAGACTTGTATAACTTAAAAAAAAAAAAACATGACTTCTGCAGAATGTTATACTTATAATAAATAAAATGTTTTAGTTAGGTATTAATTTTCAATTTTATTCAATGCTGTTTTAATTTTAATTTTATTTTTTAATTATCAAAATAAAGCTATCTTTTAAGAAGTTATGCATTTTCGTAGTAAAATAATCAATGCTTTCAATAAAAAAAAGTTATTCAAATATTTATTAGCGAAAGGACTATTTTCCAATCCGCCGAAAAAAGTGTTGAATCTGCCCCACCCTACCCTTCCCACCTCAACTTTGGATATTGGCGTTCTGTCAGACAAAAGGGGCTTAAACCTCGAGTTTTTTGAATGTGGCACCCATTTTCAAGGAGCTCAAAATGGAAACCCCTAACAATTGTAGAGCTGCAGACATTTTTGGAGGTCTGCACTTCGACGACTACTTAAAAAGAAGTATCTTCCATCCATTGTGATAAATGGCATTTAAAAAACTCGGATGCGCTCTTAAAAATCAATATGCCTACACATACAGACCCCAAGACTTCAATCAAATCATCGCGTTACAGTGCGAAATCATTACCCAGGTATCATAATAATTGATGTTCTACGAAAATGTTTGTAAAACGCAACTGCTGTTAGATGGTCACGCAATTTCCAACGCAACACATTACCCCAACTGACCATCATTTTAATGTGACTATAGAGCATCGAGGGATAAGGGAAAAGGGAAAATGCAATTTACCCTATTAATACGAGTGACCATATGCCTTGGCGCCAATTCAATGCCGGCGCGTCAATCAATCCATTTTTCGAATTTCCTTCCCTTGCACGAAGGGTTCATCATTTCATACGCAAAAATCCATTAATCCTATCCCTGGCAACAGTATCCCATATATCCCTTTTCGTTCGGGTGTAATCGCCTTTCCGGAAGCGCGAACGAACGAAAAATTGCGTGATTCTGTCCAGCATTGGTCAGTCCTGGGGATAAACAATGAATTGGATAATTCGTGTGTGTGCACATTCAACCCCTTAAATATATGCGGACGCACCATCCTTTCTAGCATGTCTGCCATTCTAATCGACTTCCGTCTGGCCTAATGCTATCCGCAGTTTCTTGTGCTAGCGGGAATTATTATGAAATCGGAAAAGGATCTACGAGTGGTATAGGTATATGTATTTTATCGCCGATGATTATGATGACGAGGCTGAATTTGTGTTTTTTTTTTTTACTCGACACGTACTTCACCCTGTTACGTCATCTCTCATCCCTTGCATGGTTTTGTATTGCGCGCACACAGTCCAACCCTTATTGTTATGCATACACGTGCAGCAGCGTCCGATAAAGGGGGACGAATATTTTGAGGGAAAAAATTGCATTTTTGAATTTTACACACACACGAAATTCCAGCATTCAACTGTTTTGTGTTTTTTTTTCTTTCCTTTTGGGTAAAATCAATCGAATTCGATTTCGTTATGGCTGTTGTTGTTGTTGTTATCCTTTTTGGTGTAGCTGCTGTTTAGTGTCCCTTTGAAGAGCATTCAGGTTTTTGCATTGTGTGCCTCAGTTGTGCCGGGAAAGGGCCATTGTTATTATGGAACCTGAACACGGAACAAGGAAGCAAATGAGGAACAGGACTTGTACCGGGCAAAGGTTACGCGACAGCTGCGAGGTTTTCACTCTTCCTTACATCACATTGCCGAAATGTTGATGCTGGATATGATGAAAAGCCGAGCACACTTTTCACTTTCGCGCCTCAATTTTTAGAAAATTTCTCGAATGTTTGTTTGGTTGTGATTTTGATTTCGATTTTGATTGATACCTACCTATAGGTACTTGGATAGAGATTCGTAAGACAAAGGGACACTAGTTATTTGATTGATTTTTGCAACGTCAATCGGTGGCAGGCGTTTATGTATACATACCTAGTTATGGTTGTAGTAGGAGTCACAGTACCTATTTGAAGTATTTTTCCACAGGATTATAACCAACGTTTCCTTCCTTTTGAGTTGTCGTCTATCTAGGAACAATCGCATACAAATGACTTACTGATAATACAGTTGGTCGCATGAATAAAACGTAGCAATTGCTTTTACTCAAAAGAAATGTCAAAATCGAGGCATTTGCTACCAACCAATTTGAGCTAGTTCCAATTTTTGACATGTTCGAAAAGCGGCGGCACTGACCTTTTACTCAGATCGGTATGAATAAAACTTATCAGACAAAGCAAATGCTATTCAAATTCTGAGTCTGCTATTTAGTTGACTCAGACCTTTTGCTAAACATTTTGTTCGCAACTGTTTAACATAAAACAATTTAAGAATTTTGAATTGTCGATGTTTTGTTTATAAATAGTTAAATTATGTTTTGTTCGGGCAGGAAACCCAACGGATTCCTTCAAGCGAATGGGTGTATTTCCCGTTGCCTTCATGTCAGATTTCTACTTCACCCTTTGCTTTAAATTTGCAACTTTTTTTAACAATTTTGTCTGGCGTGTACAAAGTTAAGCACCTAAATAGTAAAAAATCACACATTTTAAGCGCTACGTTTTTTTTTAAGGTCTTGATATTTGGAGTTTGGGGTTTGTTTAGCAAAATCTTTCCTACAGCTTCTATGGCCTGAATAAACACCAACTCATTTTGGTCACTCTTGGGAGTAAACGAGGTAGATGGAATTTCCTCATCGTCTGCTGAAATTCTGAAGATTCGCTCAGCATATTTTTTTTTTATTTATTTCTCTTCAGTTTTTCTTTGAATTTTTTGACTTTTGATAATTTTCCCACAAAATTTTTTAAATAAATTCGAAATAAACAAACCACCGGATATTTGTCACTCGTCAAGTTTGACAGAAATTGCAATGCAAGTACACGTACAGCGAAGTAAAAGCTATTTTCGAATTTTCGAACTTACTTTAGCAAACTAGATTTTTATTCATACCGATTCAAAGCATTTGCTAAGCGATTTTACCTTTTGCTCACAGCAAATGCTAGTTTTTATTCATACGACCCAGTATCGACTTAAATTTCCATCGCCATTTGTGGAAACAAGTCCTGCGCGCTTACACAGATGTTGTTTGAACTTATTGACTACGACTTCTTTTTTAAATAAAATGCAAACTACTTGAGACATCTGACAAAAAAAATGTTTGGCTTGCATTACTATGAAAACATTTATAAATTGGATTCATAGCTGTGGGACACCCAGCCTTGATATGTCCACAACGGGACTCGGCAGCACATTTAGACCAATATTGGCTCTGAGGTCCTCTAAGGTCGCCGGCTTGTTGGCATAGACCAATTATTTAATGTAGCCCCATACAAAAAGTTTAGAGGCGTTAGATAATACGATCTCGGCGGCCTGTCGATAACACGTTCACCGCACTGAGACTTCAAAAACTCAATTGTTGGATACAACAGAGCGAAACCTGTAGTACCCTACTCAGGTACAAGCAGATCCATTGTGATTTCTTTCTTCTTACAGCTGCTTCTCGACCTTGTCCAGCCATCCAGATGTACTTATGAACCTGTAAAGAGTTAGTAAGACCTGACTCGATTGTTGCACCCGCTGTGTGACTTGTGGTACCGTCTTCTTCGAACCACATATCACTGATATTAAATTCAAGCAATTAAAAAATAAAATAAATAAATATTTTTGCGCGACAGGTCTATGGGACCCAAGGCCTAGCTTCTCGCAACCTAGCTTCTCGCAAGCAATTGCTCATTGAAAAAACGTTCCAACATGTCCCTGTAGCGAATACCATTTACCGTAACGTGACTGTCATTTTCATCGACGAAAAAAACGGCCTAACAACGCCACAGGCATGAAAACCGCACCATACAGTGACAATTTGTGGATGAAGTGCTGTTTCATGAAGCACGTGAGGGTTCTCACCAGTAACGGATATTTTGTTTATTGACAAAGCCATTAACCAAAAATGCGCTTCATGGATGAAATTCTTCATTTTCCTTCCATCATGTCCAGAGTCCAATTCAAAAATGTACGTCGCTTCATATGATCAAGTAGCTCGATCTGGTAAGACCAAGATCCTTACGCGAAATGCGCCATAATGTGGTGTGGGAGAGGCCCAATTCTTAAAAACATCGTGAAATTGACTGATTTGGTTTGTTTGCGACGGACGCTTCTACATACAGCAGTAATATTCTCCATCTCCACACTTCGGGCAAAATGTAGTCTGACTGGTACGGCAACATCAAGCAGCGAATATTCTGACACAAATTTTTTCACTAGAATATGAATTGCTTGTGTACTGGGGTGATAATTTACCTACGGCCGAAAATTTCGCGCTAACGCTCTTAAAGTTGCGACCACCGACTCAGAATTTCTGTAGCAAATTTTAATTCTTCGTAAACATTGTTCCTTCGTGTTTATTTACAATGATGACAGTGTTGATTTTACTGAATATTTTGACATTGACAGTTCGGTATTCTGTTCAAGGGTGGGTTTACACTGAAAGTTTGATGTAGTCAAAACGCTAATGAAAGACCCTTTATGATCTATTTTTATTTAATTTGGGCTTTTACAATTTTTTTTGGACTAGTTTTTTGAATACAACATCAAAATCAATTGGCCGCCTATATTGTCCAAAAAAAATGTGCAAAGTGGGCTGGGATTTCCATCACATTTTCCAGCATATCGGGCGGTACAGCGATGATTTTGGCACCTATGTTTGCCCTGAACTCGTTAATGGTTTGAGGCTTGCTTCCGTATATTTTGCCTTTTAAATAGCCCCTAAAAAATTTATCTGGAGCGGTCAAATCTGACGATTTGGGTGGCCAGTCAATGTTGTCATTTTTTGACAGCTCATTTCCAGAAAATGGTCGTTGCAGAAACTAAACTGTTTGATTTGCAGTGTGTAGTTTTTATTGAAACCAGTAGCAGTGCACACCTTTTTTTACACATTTGTGGGCAGATATAATAAGCCAACATTCACCGATATCGAATCCCATCGACTGTTCTTGCCTTCTCTGCCGAAAAATGGCTCAATGTTGGATTTGGTGGAAACAGTCACTCTTCGGTCGTGCAATTGTGTTTCATAGATCTTAGTAAAATTGAATTCTGTTATATACCAAAGTTATAGTGTTTTCTTTAATGCGTTTTTTAAAGAACATAACAGGTGCTCTATACAAATATGTGTGAACGCTTTGCACTAAAGGAGACGAACCTCAATGGCGACTTTTAAGCTATTCACTATTTCATTAAAAATTAATTTTTACATTTGTAATGAATTTAAACCTATATGAAGAACTTAGTCAATAAAATAAATAAATATTTACTTAGACGCCTACTCAAGTCAATTGGTTAATAGGCTACCTCCTTACCATCGATGGTAGATGACAAGAAAAATGAATTTTTACTCTACCTGTTCACTCTGATAAAGATTTCTTTCATGCGTTCAGCTCAACCCACCGTTGTGACGAGACTTTAAGTCCACTCCTAAAGTACCTACTGTGAAATAAAGAAAGACCTTCCAGCGGCAAGCTGGAACGACTGCAGCCAGCTTGGTGTGCATAACCGTAGCCAATCAGCAGTCCCATCTAAAGTATGCCGGATAGGTGAACACACATTTGTCCAAGTCGCCGAATGTGTTTAAATGTAATATACGCCGAAATCAAGTGTGATACGCCTTTCCAAAGAGTTCCGTCTGAATTTGAATTAAAGTGGACTTTAATTCGGTAGAAAATCCAAATCCCACCAAATCTTCATCGGACAACGTTCGACGCAGTCTACCACCACGATTGTGTCTTTACAAGGACGGATTGGCCAAACTATTCCCCTCTCCGCCTGCCACCAAATATTTTATTGAACGTTAGAAATTTAAAAAATAAGTGCAAGCTGCTCCTCAAACTCCTGCATCCCTATAAACCTTCCTGGCAAATGCGTGAGCCTTCCTCATCCTCATCGACTACCACAAGTTTCACTCCTTCTCATTCCATACCCCATATACACACGAAATAAACCCAAAAGACAATGGCAATCCTTTTCAATGAAAAATCCTTTAAAAAAAACCTAAAAACTGCACAAATGATTTCACGGTCCACAAATTATCGCATCATCATCACAGCGACCACCACCACTACCATCATCATTATTCTCTACGCCATCATCTTCATCAAAACCGACGACAGGACGTTTGTCAAAAAACGAGAAAAAAAAACTCAAACCCCTTTGCCAAAACTACTGACGTGTCCTTAACGCAATCATACGAATTTAAACGCATCACGCATAATCGCAACAAAACACAGAACAAATGGGAGAAATAATCATTAAAAGGACGAAAATTGAGACCAATTTTTTAACGCAAAAAAAAAAGGATGAGAAGGGATATTCGCAAAAAACTGTATCGATTGAGATTATAGGGTTGTTGTGAGATTTATTTACTTTTTTTTTCTGCGCTACCAGCAACACCAACCCTCTCCTGTTGTTGTGTTTGTTGTGGGGTGCGTGCGGCACATGCCATGCACATGACACATGACGCTGTGCGTCAAAAGGGTTCTATTTTTGGGTTGAAACTCGAATTTCTGGTAGAAATATTTCTGCCCGCAGGGCAATTGAATAATGCAGAACATTGCATCAAGGGGGTGGACGTTCTTTTATGTATTCGCATTCAGGCGACTATAGGAAAAAGCGGGTTGAAAACGGACTCGTAGTTTAATCTCAAATGGAAGGGGTTGTCGCGCTGACACATTTGGCTGGACAAACTTTTCTACTCTGTGTACCTAATTCCTAAGGGGTTGTGTCAGACAAAATGTCCCTCCACCAAGGAACTGCGTTCGAGTCGAATGTGTGCGATGTTGCTGATAATGATGATGTGTCATCTGGTAGATATTGCATTGCGTATATAGTCGGCCCACCCCAATCGTGCCCACGCATTTGTTACTTCTCGTCTCGTTATGTGAAAAGGCGCCTGAAACCGAACCCTTTTCCAGCAATCTTTTCCCCTTTTTATTGAGTCGTAAAGGGTAGAAACTCCCTCTGTACATAGATATTATATAAACGGCCATGTACAGTTTATAAATTTATATAAAAACAATAAAGCTGAATAAAATTTGCCATTTCTTCTAACCAACATGATGTCCCAGAGTCCTTAAGAGAGTACCGAAAAAAAAAACAGCATCCCAAAGAAAAATAAAACCCAAAAGGGGGAAGGGGGCAGGAGCCGGCAAAGAAAACTTTTGGGACTAAGGGACTAAAGGACTAAATAGAAGGAAAACTCCTTCACTTGATTGAGTGTCCTATGAGATATAGAAAAGGATGTCTTTCATATACGGAATGGAAGGGATGATGTTTGCTTCTGTGTTTAGGCTTGGGGACGCTGTATATTTTCATTTTTTCTTCTGCGTAGCTTAACTTTGCGGCCGAGAGGGTTGAAGGTATGGGAGTCACATATCTAAGGCGCACACATAAATATGTGAGTTCTCTATACCTTGACAAGGGTGAATCGTATAGTGTTGCTTAATTCAAGAAAAAGGGAGAGAGCCGGAATTTATTTTCTTAATTTTTTGTTCGTCCTTTTTTTAGGTCTAAAAATGGCTGAAATATACTTCTAGGGAGGGAGCAGAGTGGAGATTGTCTTAAAGTTCAGTTCGATGTGTTTTCTTCCTTTTTTTTTTTATTATTTTGGGGTTGAATCGCACATAAGGGGTTGATGTAACGATTGCAATATGTTGTGTAGCTTTATTTTTTATCCCTTCTAACTTGGGAGATGGAAAAAATACGACAGAATGAAGGACATTTCATACATAGGACGGGGCACAAAAGGATTTTTGGGGGGCATACAAAAAAAAAGTTTGTAAAAGTAGAAATTGCGTTATAAATAAAAGAAGAAAATCCTTTGTCGGTTAAGGAGAAAGTGTTTTTCAGATTTTTTGTATTTTTATTTGTTCTGTAAGATGGTAGTAGTAGATAGCGATGGCTTAAGTACCAGGATACCTTCGCTCTACATAGTTTGAACAGTATTTATTTTATTTTCAAAATTACAACATTGGCTTTGTTGTCAGGCTAAAGAAAAACGTTTGCGCACAGGAATTGGATGTGTTCCAAATTGGAAGGCAGTTGTCTAGAGATGGAGAAAACAATCCAAGTTTGAATAGTGCTATACGAATGTAAGGGTTATGGTATAGAGTGTGTGCTTCAACGAGTACCTAAGCAAACGGATTTAGGTAGTTTCAGGAGTTCCATAAAAGGAGGGAGTTCAGTAGGCTTCGCGAAATATATTTACTCCTGCTTGCCAACCCTAAAGCATTTATTTAAAGCCCAGAAAACTCTTCTAATACGACGCTTTAAAACCGAACCTTCATTTTACTATTTGAAAGACTGCTTGAATTATAGGATATAATTCGTATTTTTCTTGAGGTTGGACATGCCATGGATATGTTGACATTTTTAGTAGTTTTTATTACATCTGTGACTTTTAATTTTTGTAAATGTTCTTTATATAATTGAAAACAGATCTTAAAAGAATAGTGGCGGAGACTTTCGTAGGAGATGGAGACGTTTAAAAACCTATTTTAATGCTGTGCAAAAATACCTACTTATACTGAAATGACACCATCGTCCAGGGTGGACCTGGGCCTCAACGAATAGACCACTTCACTTAGCGCGAACTTTGACTTACTGCCTCCAGTTGCGTCCTTCCACTTCCTGCGTTGCCTCACCGGGAATACTCTGCGGGCATGGGTGTCTATTCGCTCCACATATCCCAATTATCTTAGGCGACAGGCGCGTACTTTTCTGACCAGGTCGATGTAGCTGTACTGCTCGTAGAGTTCGCTGTTATATAAATATAGGACCAAATCTTGGGAACGAGTTGCTCGGGACTTAAGCCGTCCGGTCCAGCAGCTTTGTTCGTAGTCAGCTTGGATATTATCCTCACTTAATTTTGGTCAGGTGGACGGAAGTTTTGGATTTCATTGCCCAGTTTGATTGGTTCATTCTCTCTGACAGCGGAATTTGTGTCATTTTCGCCGTTCAACACTCTGCAGAAATGATTTTTCCATGTCCCCAGCACCGACTGTGACTCCACTACAAAGTTTCCTTGGTCACCTCCACAGGTCTCTATTCGGGTCTAGTTGCCATGAGACGTTCATTTAACCTTTTGGTAAGACCTTCGGACAGTGTTCCTAGAGAAACACCCTCTCTATTGCCTTTTCTTCCAGAGAATCGGGTGTTCTTTCCTTCTCTTTTGCGTTTATAGGTCACGAGCGGCTCTCGTCCTTATTCGCAGCGCGGCTTCATAGGCACGTTGTAGAGTGGTACTCCGAGTGCTGGCATCTAGAATACTTGAGGATTGCCTTGCGGCGATCGCAATATTGGCAGTTAGATTGACGGTCTAATGATCTGGTGACCGCCATACTTTTCTGTGAATATTGAGGTTAGGATTGTGGAAACCGCATGCTACTTATAGTAACATTACGTCCAGACGTGGAGTCGTGTAGGCTTTGCTTGCCTATTGTGCAAATATCGAAATGAATTATTTTCATTTGTTTGATGGAAAATCTTGATTCTTTAATCTTTTTTCTAAGTCCCATCACTTGAAACATAGAAATAGTAAATCGAAAGTTGAAAGCGTTATTACTTTCTTAAAGATTTACAAAAACAGCAGTCTAAGGCTGCTCCACAAATCTGGAGCCTTCGGGGCAGAACCATAAAGCATTGTAACTATATTTTCGACGATCCTCTTGTGTTCTACTCTGATCCTCAAGCCATATTAAAAAATGTGACCATATCTTACTCCTTTTTTTTTATAAAATTTTGTAGTAAGAATTTTTGCTCCCTTGCTAAGTTTTTAGCAAAATTTGTTGAATATTCAGCTTGAAGAATGGCCAAAATGCTATCAGCATTTCTTAAAAGTATTGGAATGGTTAAGTCAAAAATGAAGTATTGTTCTTCACATTTCACGAAGACAATATGCTTCTTAAGAACTCGGTAAAAAACAAAAAATATTATACCATCAAATTTAGCTCAATAATGTGTCGACAATTCGCCCATGCAAAGTTTTCGTCACGCCTACTTTTTGCGGGCGAATTTGCAAGCTCATTATGCATTAAAGAGTCTTGATTGTTGGCAAAATAAATAAAAATGCGTATTTTTTGCATTTTTCAAAAATATACCATAAGCACTTGAACAGTTGTAAAGTTCTGTTTGGTTTTAATTTACTTCTCTGAACTATTGGTTATGTTGATGGTGACCGACAAACTTTTCGACTCAGGAGAGGGAATAAAAAATAAAGCAAGTAATACAAAGTGGTTTTGGTGGGTGTCTCAATTGAGATCAATGGTCCGAGACTAATGGTTTGTTGCATCGCCGTTATCTACCTACAAACGTTTCTATGTAAAATATTATGTCAGTTTATTTGATGTGCCGCCGTGAAAGCTGCTTTTAAATTGGTTGTGGTTTACGCGTGTTTAACAAAAACGTTAGCATTTGATGTGATTTTATTAATTTTAAGTATTCCTGAATGCATTTGGATATAGCGACCGCCGGTTATACCGACCTCATTTTCTCGGCCCCTCCACCGTTATGAGAGACTTCTACTGAAATATTTCACAATATAAATTTTGACCAAAATCAGCTTGCCTCTCTTAAAAATTAAAAATAATACGAGCAAATTAAAAAGAGTTGTGAATTTTGGTTATTTTGTTAATTTTCAAAATTCTAAGCCACAAGCATGCGGTAAATACCTACATATATATTCATATATTCTTGACACATAACCATTCCATTCTTTGTTTGAGTAGTCCACCACAGTATTCAAGCTCGTGCTCTTTACAAGCACTATATTTGAACAAAAATAGCCAGTGAATAAACAGAAAGTGGCAGATAGTATTCATAGCCGACCAGCAGCTTGCAAAAGTAACCCAAGGTACCTACTCATTCTGTAACTCTGAGAATGATAATCGTCTGCGCGAAAGAACTTAACGATCTCGTCGTTAATTTGCCTCACGTAACTCTATCACTATCGTGTCGTCCATCGTTTAATTAACATAAAGTGTGAAACGATGTTCTCCAGGTCATTATATTGAGTTACGGTTTACGGAATGAGTGCCCTAATCAAATTTTTCTTGATTTGTATTAAAAATAACTACAAAAAAAATCTGGCATAATGCCTCTCCAGTGAGGAATAATGCCACCGCTCGAAAAATCACACCAAACAGTCACACGCAAAAGCTGCACAAGCCCTCTAGACGAGCATTTGCTAATTAGATTCAACTTGCATACCAATAACAGAAACTTTTTCCACTAACATTCACACTTTGAAACACAAAAAAAAAGTTATAAGGTCCAAAAAACACTCTAAGCCGCTAGAAAAACTGAGAGGGGTATTTAGTTCTAACCCACAAAAACACACAAATTTCATCATAAAACTCTTTCCACTGAGCCACCTTTTGAAAATGTCTGGAAAAAAATCAGAAAGCATTAACTGCCTTGAGAAACCACATAAATCAGTTCGAATATGGCAAACAATTTTGACCCCGCCATTTGTCACAAAAATTAAATCTCACACAGACGAAAAGTTATAAGAAGAGCAAGAGCTTCTCAAAAAGCCGTTTGATATCGGCATAAAATTGAAGATCCCTTCCCATCGTCCCAAAAATGAAAGACTCACATAAAAGCCAGCATAACGACTGCGTCCGAAAAGCACCAAGGACCAAAATTGTATTGAACTTAATGAACGACTTGTGACAGTTACTTATTATATTATCCTTAATATATTACTAATGTGAGATTTAAGCTGATGCGTCATCTGAAAAAAAAAATATAGAAAGCAAATGGCAGCTGTTCAGCAGAAAGAGCTTTTTCAGGAAGCGGTCTCGCAAGAGTTGGAGTAGTCCCCAATCCACATCGATCTCCACTGAAAGGAAGGAAGATATATCTATTAGAGCAAAGATGAAGTTGAAAAAGTAATAACAGTTATCAGACAACGCTGGCAAAAAGGCTGGAAAACATGTCTTTTAATGCAAAGTCTGTCTTACTCCAATTGGTGATCAATCTTTGATTGTTTTCCGTAGTTCTAAAGCAAAGCTCCTTATAGCCTTGTCCGCTGCATCTAAGCTTATTTTTGTTGATAGGTACCTACTCCTATAATCACAACTTCCTTTTTGAAGGACACAATTAAACTTTTTTATAAAATGCAGCGACTCCATTTTGGTAAACACACCATGGCTACATTTAATTAGAACCGGACTATATTTATTACCCGCAGGGTACGGTGCACAACTGGGGGCAATTCGTAGCATGACTATCATAACCAGTTGCATCTTTTGGATAAGAGGAGTCGAGACAAATTTTACGCAAACATAAAACGTCCTGCTGCAAGCAATTAGGGAGTCCTCTGTCATTTTAAATATTTAGACTTCATGACTGCTACACTTTGAAAATCTTCCTAATATTAATATGTACGCATTCACTCAAAGGTCTTTCCAAAGTCGTGTCGCGTTCCGAAATCTCCACAGCCTACTCTCATCGCCACCACCCTCCGCCCCACTTTACTTAAATCTACATACGCACCCGACAACAGCGCCCCAAGGAAAAGGAAAGCCACTCAGAAGTTGTATATCACATTAGTCCCAAATTGACACATGACAAGTAAAATAAAAGTCATGTACCATACCAAATTTCTCTCTTTAAAAAAAAAAAACCGGGGAAAGAAAAAAAACACTCGAAACAAACCTGCCACTGCTGGCACAAGCCATTTGTCATTTAACTGCTCGCAGAGTCTCCCTCCTTGTGACCAAATATAGATTGGAGACGCCAATAAAAAATGCACCGCGACAACCCGGGCGCACAACTAAAACAACTCACCCACCGCATCCTTAAATAAAACAAACACCACAAGCGCGCAATACTGCTAAACAAACAAAAAAGAGCATCGAGTGACACACTCCCCCTCTGACTGGATGTCAGATGCAAGCCACCACAGCAATCAACTAACCTCCCCCAAGTGATCATCATCATCAATCGACAGAGTAGTCGAACTTCCCCAAAAATAAATCCGATTTAATCGACTGCTCATATCGAATAACCGCCTCGGGAGTTCCTCGATCCGATCTTCAATGGAGCGTGCCTCACATAAATACCAACAAGCTCCCTTCGTCTGTACAAAAAAAGGGAGAATTCATAAAAAGAAAACCAAATATGTGGCTGCACGGACCATGTGCCGCGGCCAATTTTATACATGCCACGCGACCGAACACCGAACACGCAAGACGTACGACAAAAGGTGAAGATCATCATGATCAGACGTCAGCATCATCGAGGAGATATTCACGGGGAATTAAAAAAACAAGAAACCGACAAAAAACCGTCCCTAAAAAAGATGGGGATCGTTTCGACTTGAGGTCACATGGCGTGTGCATATTCTCTTCTAGCAGTCCTCCTGATTATGTAAGGATTTTCTTACCTGGTGATCATCATCGCCGAGGAGGATCTTCTATCGCTTATAAATGAAGCGACATTAACCTATAAAAAAGAGCGAATAGAAGAACACGCATGATGCAGGATGGTAGTTTGTTTACGGATTCATGGACCTTTTTTTAAGAAGAAAAGTTTTTTCCCTATTATGCTGGGGATCCGGGAGGATAAAATATGGCGGAGGACGTACTTCGAACGCGTGCTTGGATAGGTTTTTGATGATTTTTTCTTGATGCTTACGTTACTTCGATTAATTTGGGGAGGTTAGGTTAATAGATGAGGAATGGGAAAACTGTGAGGGGTCTGTAATTAGTGCCTACCTATGGGCGAAAGGAGTGGTAGGGCGAGAATTTCCTTGTTACCTGCAGTTAATTAAAAAATCTGTCAATTAAAAGTTGTCAAATTTGCAATAAATAAGAAAACCTAACTAAAGGGTTTAAATAAATTATAAATAAATAGTTGGCGCAACTGTTTTGTAAGGATAACTTCACAACCATTCAATTTGAGTGACTTTCAATTTTTGGGACGAATGAAACGGACTAACCACGATCGAGTTTGTATAGAAACTTGAAATTTTGCATGCAACAATGTCGAATTGAATTAAAGGAACGTGAACGAGACTTACAGGCTATTCGACTTCGTAATGAGGGGAAATGTCATCAATGCTAGCACGTAATTTCCACACCTCAACTCAACATACAAAAGGACACTTGTGGCGGTCTCCATATCAACCACATTGATCAAGCTGCGATCAACGCAAAATATCGCTCCAGTATCTTTGAATATTCTGAGCGGCCAACTTAGACTCGGATCACTACTTGATAGTAGCCAACGTACGTATGTCCACAACGCCACAAAATCGAACGGATACTACAACTATCACAAGAGATCGCAAAAGCCTTTGCAGACCGCATTTTCAATAACCTCTCAGCAAGCTCATCGTCAGCTTTGCCAGAACCATGTAGAGAAGATCAGCGGTAAAGCTGACAAAGTGCCGCCAACCGCCACCGATTTAACTAGACGACCACAGCTTTTCGCTGCTTCAATGAAAAGTTGCCGACATGCACATGCACCCAAGAGCTAGGTCTATGAAGCAATGCTGCAGTCGAAGATCAGAGCGACTTCTCAGAAAGAAAAAGAATTAATGACGATATTCAAACTAAAGTCCAACGAAGCTGCGGAAGCAGATAGCCTACCGGCCGAGATGCCTTGGGAAGGAACATGCTCTAAATGATCCGTCAAATTTGGCCGAGAGTATGCCCGACGAATGAAATATCAGCATCGTGTGCCCCAACAGATGAATAAGTCTCCTCAACATTCCATATAAGATTTTGTTGGCCTTATCGTGTGAATGCCTATCGACTTTATAGTCACCTATGATAGCTTAGCGCCTTTGCATGTAATGAAACGGTGAAGATGTATCTGGTTGTAATTAGATTGTAATATTCCGTCAACAAAAAAAGACCTGCAGCATCGACGACACGAACAAAATATCACGATGGACAGACACAACTTTGAGGTATTTAATGATTTTATATACGTAGGCTCCAATATTACTTCGCAAAATGGCATCAGGATATAGAGATCAAGTGAAGAATCAATCTTCGCTATTTCTTCAGGCTTTGAAAGCACCTCTCGTTGAATGAAGAAGCGGAGGATTCCGCTTCAGTTTTGTATCGATGGATTGTGGAGACTCAAAGACGAACTTTACACAGCGATGCTAACTTGCTTAAAAAGCTGATACAACAGCGGCTGAGATGGCTAAAGCGTTGAAGAACAACGCACCACACTGACTAGTCTTTAAGTCCACCCCTGAGGGACAACGTAGCAGAGAAAGACCCCATCTTAGGTGACGCGTACAATTGGATGGCAAACTTGATGTGCGTTACTCGATTCAGCTCAGCTAGGGTTCAAACTTTCAGGGACTTGTTTGTTGCGGCCGAAGTACACCTCTGACTGTAAGCCCCATTAAAAGTAAAGTAAAGTAATTTAGGTGTTCATAGGCGGCGGTGGGTTTTTTCTATTAAATTACGAACGAAAGATAAGCTAAACAGCACTTAACTAATAAAGATATTAGGTTTTTTAAAGCTGGGGTTGAATTACCGCATCCGTGATCGAGTAATACGTGACTGAATTTGTTATTGTTTTGCATGTAAAATCAACAAAATTCAGTGACGTATTGCTCCCTCACGGCTGCGGTAATTCGACCCCTGCAGCCTTCTTTTCGTAAAAGAACAACTATAAATGTTAGAATTTTCAAACTTACTTTGGCAAAGTCATACCGATTCGAAGCAATTGCTGAGTGTTTTTATTCTGCTACAACCTTTTTTTCAAACCAAATGGTAGTTCTTATTCATTAAACCCAGTTTTCGAAGCAATGTCGTTAAGACACTTTTGTGATTGTAATTGAGTCTCCTGAGTCAAAGGGCATTCTTTGGTTCAAGTATTTTCATATTTCAAGAAATACTAGACATAGATGACAAGAACTGTCAGACGATCGCACCGATGATCTAAATAAAAAACATACGTTATCCCCATTTATCCGCGGGTTGGAATCGAAGACTCCTCATGATATAGCATTGGTCTCTATTAGCTCTATATTCCATAGACATCGCAGACGTTCAATTCTCACATTCCTAGGCAGGTTTATATAACGGTACAGCTCGTATAGCTCGCTGTTCTCCTGATCCTTCATCAAATCCGATTAAAAACCATTTGAAGAACCCATTTGAAATGGCAATGATTATTCTCGTGTCCTCCATTAAGTACGACTATGATCAAAACAGTCTTGTACAGAGTCATCTTGACAATAGGGACTGACTAATCAATATTCTTCTAGGGTCAAATGACAATTGGAAAGTTTAATTTAGTTTCATTCGTTTACCAGTGTCACTCTTTCCTCTTCTCTTTAGTTAGTAAAAATTCTTCAACATACTCGGATTCGTCTAAACGAGGTTCGATTATTCAGAATCACTAAATGAATCAACTATTAAATTAGAAAATTCTTCATATTTATTAGACTTAAAAGACTTAAAGACTTTTCTGTAACACACTTTGAATTTTTGAATTTTTTATCTGTCATTTCTTACAGATTACTAAAAACGCGTTCCCTAACTTTTTAGTAGGTAAGTGTATCTCCCTAAAAGAATTTATCGCCGCCACTGCCATTTTGACAGTCTCTTCCATTCTTACAACAAAAGTAAAGGAACAAACCTAAAGTCACCTACTTCTCCCCCAATGTTTCCACTTATGCAAATGTCGCAGTGACAGCTAACTATAGACAAGTCCCGCCAATGATTTCAAACAGTATTTGAAAGACTTTTAAAAAGTTGTGCATCTTTTTGGCCTTCGTATAAATATTTTTATAAAATCAAAGGCCTTCGAGAGATTGCTTGCAAAGTTCTGTATGAATGAAAACTAGGAATGAGTCTACGTAATTCGTCTCTAAAAAATGCAGTCATATAATGCTGCCTCTAATTCGATGAACAGGCTATGGAAAGGCCGCAGTGTAAACATTGTGGATTAACCGACTCTAAAAGCGCACTAGCAGTAGCCAACCAGTTTATCGACAAATGCTTTCAGGCATATAGTACGACGGGCAGGATTTTGTATGCAATGTTAAGGTGAATAATCTTAGACAAATTTGCTGCCTTAAAAAGTCCATCAAATTTATTTGAACTTGTGTTAAGAAATCGCTGGGTTAAGTTAGGTTAATGGGTGGATACAACAGATCGAGCCCTGTAGTACCCCAGGTCCATGTGGACCCATTGTAATGCCCTTGTTGAGGTGGTTGTCCGATGTTGTTGGCGATGAGATTTCTTCCCTCTTGCAGCTACTCGACCTTGTCCAGCCATCCCGATGTATTTATGAACCTGTAAAGATTGATTAGCGAGACATCAGACAGTTACACTATATCATGGAAGTATTAACTTTTTAGCGTTCCATTGCTCAAGTGACAGAGACTAGGGCATAGACAGAGGAAGTAAGGTGTGCATCCTCGTCTCCGCATCCCCTGCAGATATCGTCATCTATGTGATTCAATTTCATTGTATGATTCCTTAGAAAGTTGTGACCTGTTAGGGCCCCTGATCCATTATATTTCCATTTCTGGCCACTTCATCAGCCCTCTCGTTGCCGGTTTTGTTCCTGTGTCCAGGGAAGCCTTAAGCGCCAGCGGCGAACTAGCTTTGACTTTATTTCAATAAATATGGTAATATTGTGCTTTGGTATATTGCCAACATTGACACCATATGGGCAGCTTCGGTGATTGCCAGAACTTCTGCTTGGAAGACACTGCTATGATCCGGCAATCTTATTGATCGGCGTATGTACAATTCCTCACAGAAAATTCCGACACCGGTTCCACAGTTCATCTTCGATCCATCCGTGTAGATGGAAATTGATTTCCTTTTTCTGGGTTCATCTGTGTCCCATTCGTCTCTGCTGGGGAAATAGCAGGAGAATGGTATATCAAACGTGTAGTCAGAGGTGACAGTATTCGCCACGTAAATATCCAGAATCTGCTCTAAGATTTCCATCTCTTGGTTTGGCTTATTATAAGAGCACTTTTGGCTGCAGATTCTTGCATGAATAGGTCTATAGGTAATAGGTTGAGGATTGCCTCTAGTCCAGCAGTAGGTGTTGTCCTTATTGCGCTGGTTGTTCCTATACATGCCATTCTTTGTATTTTTGTCATAAGCTTAAGATTTGATGACTTGTTCGTGGCTTGCCACCAAACAAAGCTGCCATATGTCAGTATAGGTCGCACAACAGCCGTATACATCCACAGAATAAATTTAGGTTTTGGGCCCCAGCATTGGCTGCTTTCTTAAGTCTTTCAATAACGTTTAGTTTCCAATTAAGCTTCCTTTCAGGTATAGTCCCGTGATATTTAGCACTCTCCATGATTTTTAGGGGGGTACCCTCAATATTTGGAGGCTCGAAGTTTGGAATTTTCCTTTTGTTACTGAACAGAACTAGTTCGCTTATGGTCGGTAGGAACTTTCTTGCTGCAAGTATGACTACATCATGTGCGTAGGCAGTTACTTTGACCCCTTATATTCGAACTTTCCAACTATTTCGTTTATGACAAGGACCCCGAGTATGGGCGAAATTACTCCTCCTTGTGTTGTGCCCCTTAAGGCCATCACTATTATATCAATGTCACCCAGCTTGGCATTTATGTTCCGTTCGTTAAGCAAACTTTCTATCACGTTGATTAGCGTTTGGTCAACCTTGGAAATTATCAGAGCTCAAGCTCTTTTCACTGCACACGTCTTAACATTTATGAATGCTTCTTCAAAGTCTAGGCACGCAGCTAGTGTGTATTCTTTGTCTTTAGGGACTTTCCTATGGTGCTGGTGACCTCATGCAATGCGCTTTCCACCCATTTGCCTTTTGCAATTCTGCGCAGTTGAGATCAAAATTTCGTCAAGCCTGGAAATTGCGTATGTAGGAGCAGACTTAAAGTTTTTTCATAAAACTGCGTCCTCATCTTGAGCTAAGAAATTGCTTATCTCAGTAAATTTTGCTCGGGTGGACGGACGACGGACCCCTTGCCCCTCATCATCGAGGTTGGATGGTTTATTTGGTGTAACAGCCTTTGGTTGTCGATAGAATATTTTTCCATATTTAAAAATAGAGTCAAACAATAAAATCGAATCGAAATAATTGAAAAAGAACCGCTCGAAATATTCTTACCATCCCTTTTTCCACGCTCACCTATCCTTCATTTCATCGAGCATGAACATTAAACACATCTCTCCTGGGTATGCACAGCAGCGCGCAAAACGCAACGCAATATTGCGCCAAAATAGAAAAATACTAATGAATGAACCTTGAGAGGGATTCGAAAATAATCAAACGATCGAAGGGTCCTCTCAATATGCATAACAATCGAATCCAATATCCGTGATCAGAAAGGGAAACTAATGAATCCTTTTCGAATTCTATTCAAAAGATTTTATGTGTCAGGATGCAAATATCGTTCGTGATGTATTGCACATTATAGATGAAACGGCTTATAAAACCGGAATAGGGGTCAGTCCTGTGAGATCTGTACATAAAAATGCATAAAAACGATGAATATAGTAGCGATCGTCAGAAGAGGTAAGTCCGACACCGGTCAATTGGGCACACAAGGATTCCCCCTTTCCAATTTAGGCGCAACAAAAAATTTATACACGTCTTCCTATTGTTGGGCCAGCATTCATGTTTGCATGCCATTATGTTATCCTGTCGTAGATTGAAAAGGATACGGAAGCCGATTTTTTTTTGTTGTTTAATTCATCACAAGCTGCTGCTCAATGCGCGTACCTGGCGCGGGAAATATCCTACCATTTGGGAATAAAACTCACAAATAAGGGGCAAAACGAGGATTTTAAAATTTTTCAGTGCTCATTGTTCATTATCTATCTATCGGTGGGGGTCAGTTCGGGTCATAAACGGTTCGGTTATTTTTTGTTTGCAGTTTTATATCCCTTAGTGTCATGATGAAGAGGGGACTCGGGACCGGGATGCTGAATGTAACGGGCTATTTTTTAATCTATAGGTATGATGTTTGTTTTTTTTTTCATAAAAAGATGTAAAATGAAGGGAATTGCGCTTCCTTTTTTGTTGGCTTGCTGTTTGCTGTCAACAATATTCAGTTGGACAATGGCATACCCATACGAAATCCGGAATGAGGTTAACTATATTTTGATGAAAAGTCTCCTAGATCCCTGTAAAAAATAGGTAGGTTTTTTTAAAAGATGCGAAAATGTGATAAATCTTTGGCATGAGATAGAAGTGTGCGGCGATCTTGAAGGTAAACTAAGAAGGATCGTGGCACGAGGCAAGATGTTTTTTACCCTATTTTTTGGGAGAGTATCTACTTTTTTGCTGACTGACCTTTGTGCTAATGATATGAGAGGAAAAATAAGATCTGATGCTGGATAATTTGACCTTGAAGGTTTTGCCATAAGTGGGGTTGAAACTCTGTTACTTTAAACGTTTTTAATGGACTTAAGGGGGCATTCCTGGAGGCTGTCCGCAAGGTGGCATTCTGTCTCCACTGTTCTGGTGCAAAGTAGTTGGACTCTCTGCTGTATATCTACCATCAATAGTTCAAACGTCTACGCGGATGATGTTGCCATACTTTCAGTCGGATCATGAGTACGGACGGTCTGTCCTCATGCTCAGATGGCATTGGACATGGTCGATAAATGGTGTAATAGGAATGGGCTTTTGGTACATGGTCCAAACTGAAGTAGTTCCTTTCACTAGGCCGAGGAATGTAACCGATCAGACTTAACCATAGTGCTAAAAGGCAGAACTATACAGATATCCGATGAAGTGAAGCTGGGAGTAAACCTGGATAAGAAATTTCCTTAGGCAAAGTATGGTAAGTCGAAGACATCCAAAGAGCCGTAAGTTTGCTAAAATGTGAATATGGGTTACCTTTTCTTTCAATCAGACTGGCTTCAACGTAGGTCTGAGCCTTGACTGGAATTTGCAGAGAATACTCGACTACATTTTTCGTTAGTTAAGCATGCCTCTCTCTGATGTGTATTTCAAGCGGAAATTTATGCTATTCTTATCGCTGCCGACTATATTTTTGGGAATAGGTGGCGTATTAACGTTAGGCTGCGCGTAAGGGCTTGCTCAACCCTGTAATCGGTTCGAGAATAGTTTTTTTTTGTCAACCATCTAAATGTACTGGGTTATATGGCACCACTGTCTGCGACGCATGTGGAGTGGCAACAATACCTCGGTACACTTCCTGTGCTATTGTCCTGATGCTTTCGCTCGTATCAGTTGGCAGAGTTTTGGTACTGAGTTCTGATACTGCAAGCTTCTCTTTGCAGAAGTGTATTCTCAGCTTTCTAAGAAAGTCGAGAAAATGCAGTAAATTGGTAGTACAATGAACCAGTTGCGTCTGAGTGCTCCAGTGTTTCCTAACCTGACAAACAAAATAAAAGTGGCCCATCAGCCACCATACCAAAATTGGAGTTTGATAAAAACTTCAAAATCTCCATTTCTACATACGTTCAACCCATTTTCATAACATTGTTATCCAAATAACACTGTTCTTTCAGAAATAAATTATAAGGCAAAACAAATTTTAAAAAACATAAATTAATATGTCAGAAGCAAAAAAAAACATAATTTTATCCCTGCCGACGATATAATTTTGTTTCTAAAAAAATTAAGAAGTAAATAAAGAAGAAAGGAGTCAATACTACATTTACGAATTTTGATATATGAAGTGAAAAGCCTTTATAAATAAGATTTACCTATTTTCTAATTTGTTTAAATATATATTTCGAGTGTAGGATATAGGTATAAAAACAACTGTAACAACTGTATTCCCTCTTTTCATATTTTTTATTTTCACAAGTAAAAACGGCAGATGGCAGTTTAGCTAAGCTGTGCATTAAACTTTATTTTAAACAATAACTAGGATGAAAATAAAGAATCGAATAATAGTAACAATAATAAGAAATGTTTTCCCCCCCGAGTCTTGGTACAAAGTAAATTGCCTTATCTTTGAGAATTAATAAGGGAAATGAAAAGTTCCGTACCGAGAGCCTCAACCAAATCTAAGGACAAAGTTACAATACGTCTCGAAACTTCCCTGAATAAAACTATAAATCATAAAGCAAAAAGAAGACAGAGACGATCATCTTGAAATCTAGGTAGAAAAACATTTAAAAACAATTATATAAGTGTTTAATAAAAGTACAAGAAAAAATAATTTTGAGGGGAAGCTGAATATATTAAGTTACATTACGGGATCAATATCTGAAAGAATTCACAAAAAAATTTTATAATATACATAGATATTATTAATAAGAAAATTTTAATATGTTTTCAATTCATAAAGCGAAGCATTCTATTAAATCAAATTAAAATTCGTCTTTTAAGTATTGTCTTAAAACAACATTTCTTTTTAATTATACGGAACTAGCGGACTTCCACACTTCGTAGTGCAAAATAAAAAACCAAAACTCAAATTCAAAAATTCAGTTGGATAATTCACAACATCTTCTTCATTAGTAACTGTATCCACAGACTTGTACGAAACCAAGTCGCCAGGAATCTTGGATTATAAGCCATGTTTAATTCACTGACTTCTTTGTTCTTAGCAGCTTAAATTGCTATATCACTTAACCATGCATGGTAGCACTGTTGTGCTTTGTCAGGGAAAACTTTTTCAATCAATACCTCTTTTGACAGTACAAAACCACTAAATAACTCCGAATTATCTCGAACATCTTTCATTTTTTTTCCAAAGCTTCAACAGATTTCATATTTGCCATAGTGCACTTATCCTAAATCATGATACCGCAACGTTTTTGCCGTTCCAGATGTTCTTGAAATGTTACATGTTGAAGTTGCAATAACTTGGTAATTAAATGGCAATTTCAAAGCAGAATGTGCTGTCCGACCACGCCCCTTTGTCTAATTTTAAACAATCTTCACATGTATACTCCTGGCCCAATACCTAAGACTGTGTGTAAATTTGAACTGAATCGATTCTGTGGTTTCCGAGATATAAGATTTTGAATGTATTTTTTGTATGAACGGTGCCACGCCACTTTGTCCATTTCTGACCAATCTTCACAGGAACACTCCTGGGCCAATACCTAAGATTGTCTGTAAATTTGAACTCAATCGATTGCGTGGTTTTCGAAATATAATGCTTTGAATGCATTTTTTGTATGGGAGGTGCCACGCCCCTATAACTCATGAACCAATCAACCTACAAAGACCGTATATGCCTACAAACCATGGTATTAACGTCACCTTTCATGGAAAGATTCCAGAATTAAAATCGGTTCACGCATTACAGAGAACATTGGCGACAAACACAATTGAAGTTATTTTTATTATATAGAAAATATAAGATTACAGGGTTGGAATTCTGTAAGGTGATAGGTGATTTGCGGTAGTTGATATAGTCACAATAAAAAAGTTTGGTCTACGTAAGCTGATAATCACTGTGATTGTCGCTTTTATCAATCGTTTTCTTGCGACAGCTATTTAGGTGTCATCGTCATCGTCATATAAATAAACTTCTCTTTTAGTGTTATTGGCATTCGAATTATGAAGAGTGAATTTATTTAACTCATAACAGTTATTTATTCGTAGTGATAGTAATGAAGATAACTATTACGTACTCAAATGTGCGCCTTCCTAGAATGACCTTTCGAACAAAAACAATAATTGTTTTTGGCTGGTCTTTCCGAGACTCGGAAGCGAATTGTTACATTTTGCAGGATCCGGGTTCTTTTCCATTAAATTGTTTTACAATTTATTGCCAAACTTTTAAATATTATGTAGGTATTAAAGCTTATTATTATTTTTCACATTTTCGTTAATCTTAAAAATGAATTTCTAAAAAATATTGCGGGAATATATTTTAGAAATTCTTTTTTAAAATTAACGAAAAAATGAAAAATAAAAATAACAATTTTATTTTGATACGTTTAGATTTGCTGTATCTATAAATGACAGCTAATAAAATATTCAGAAAAGATGATGTGATGCCAACCTTTGGTAGTTATTTTGCGATCACTTTACGTAGTTGAAGAAAAACTGGCCAAAATCTAGATGTGAAAAGCTATAGGAATTTGTTCTCCCTCGACAGGAAGTACATCAGCGCTACAACTATAGTAGGAGTCATCACAGGACACCATCTTATTGGCCAGGCATGCAACAAGGCTTGGCGTATTCTGAAACGATTTTTTCAGAAGCTGTTTTAACGAGGAGGAGGTAGAGACTGATCTCCATTTTATCTGTACTTTTTCGAGAAAAAACTTATATAGAATCTGTGCTAACATTAAGTCCCGGAAGTCCTGATCATCGTAACCGACATATCCAAATCTTTTACCAATATGAATGCAAAAACAAATTACACATATATTGCAGATAGAAGATCCATCCTATAACCCACTAACCAGAAGAGACTGACCGTTTCTTATATCGTCCCTCATTATATTATCCTGGCAAAGTGCGCGTGAAATGCAAACATGTGTTGGAAATAAAGAAATTACCGAAAACGTCTTGATAAAAGCTTTTGCGGGACAGTTTCGCAGATTTTTTTCATTCATTCATTTACTTTTTGTATAAAGGAGGTGGACTGACAGTGTGCCTGGATAATAAATGATGTGCGCTTACGCTTTTTTCCACAAAAGTAGTTTGCCCGTTTACCGCATATGTATTCGGCTGATATACTTTTGGGGATTCGTCCTTTTTCAAATTGTTCCGTAATCACTATCATCGAGATCGGACAAAAATGGACGGAGAAAATAAACATACAGATACGAAAAATTGGAAAATGTCACACCACGAAAAAATAAAGCTGTCCTCCCGGAAAAAAAAAATCATTCAGAGTGCTTAGGGAGTCAACCATATCCTTATGGAAATCTGAAGGTAAATTTGTTTTTTGTCTTTTCCTATTGGAATACAGATACGAGTATATGAACCCGTATCGTATCCCATCCAAATGACCACTCATAGAGGGAAAGTTTGTTGCTTTTTTTTACTCTTCTTTCGATTGACATAATCGAGTGCCATCAGGATTTTGTGAAACAAGAACAAGTTGTGGTCCTCGTCGTCGCATATTTTGGGGTAGCGCGCACTGTCGCCATTTCGATGTCCTTATTTGGATGGTTTCATTTTGTTGTTGTTGTGTTTGTTTAGTTTTTTATTTCCTAGCAGTGAGCCGAAGTGATTTTTTATTGTCATCCGATTTTGGGAATTTGCTTATTTAGAGATACTTTCGGCCAGATTGTTTGATTAATGGGCTTCGTGAGAGGAGATGGGTATAGATGTGCAGAGATGGTGATGGAACACACCGCTGATTGCCGGTTACATATGTGAGTAAAGGACGTGTGTGGACTTAATGGCTTTGTGTGTCCTAAAATGAGATATTTGACTGCGAAAGCGATAGATTTGGTTTTGTTTTGTTTTTCTCTTTTCTTTACTTTTTTAGGGTGAATGTGGACACAAATCGAATTGGTTTTCCCCACCCGCTTTGCGCTTGACATATAAAATGGTAGCCATTGCATGATGAAGAATTTGAATATTATCGAGTAACACGCAACGGTTGCGGGAGTCGTGAAGCGATTACATTTCGATAATGGGAAATATTGCCAAAGGATTTTGTTTTATATACAAATTGGGTGGCAGGTTGGCTGCCTCGGGACCGTATGTTTATCGTCGTAATTTGAAAGTTAAATGCTTTGTCATGGTTAGCGTTTTATGGGGAAAATTTATTATTATGACAGGAAGCATTTCACATTTCATTAGAAAGTAGATTATCGCAAGATGAATGGCTTGCGATGGGATTGGATTAACATTAAAATTTACCATTGTCCTACGAAGTCATGAGAGCAATTCAAAAGCATTTGAGTGCAACTGTCCGAGATGGGAGGAGTCATCGTGGACATTTTAGACTGACGATGCGAATCCCCATTGCAAATGTAATTTACTTGAACAGGACTATCTGCAACAGCTGTTTTCCACATACATACTTATATTTTTTTAAAAGCTTCTTGCTCTCCTAGAGCGATTAAGGGTCACGCTTACCCAAATAGCAGATCCATTGTACAATTATTCATCAGAAATAGTTTTAGGCTGGTGGAACTTTTGCTTTTCTATTAAAGGGAACAACTCTTTCATTTCCTCAATACTTTCCTGAAGAGAACCCTCCTTTTAATTTCGCAAAGGGCCGGACACTTGCATTCTATGGGGTCCGCGGTTTCGTGTTCTTCATGATACAACTGGCTGTCTAAAGAGTCGGCGAGGTTAAATCTTGTTTAAGTGATATCGTTAACCATGGTAATCTGCAGGAGGTGCTACTAGGTTTTTTTGTATCACGCCTACTTAGATCTAAGGTCCTATTGGAATTTTCGTGAAACGGCTGGGTAGCTCTTTGGGCCAGTTTTGGAATGTTTTTCCAATGTGCACTTTGCGTGATCCCAGTTATTTTTATGGCTGAGCATTCAGTCGAACAAAGTATTATAGGGAGTTTCTGAATTCTTTCTGGCCAATTTATCTGCCTTTTCATTTTCCTCTTTAATCATGTAGGTACTTTGTTCTATAGTATAATCTTTTGTCCAAATATCTTTTATGATGTAGCAGTCTGTCTTAACGGCATTTGTCATGCGTGATGCTACTTCTTTTGCCACGTTTCCCCCTAATGATAATGATTAAGTCATTGTCTATATTTACTTAAGTCCCTGAATAATCCCCGTGTCCTGTTTCGTAAAAGCTCATATTTTTATCACGGTGGCTTCCGGCCCGGCAGATCGACTATAGACCAAATCTTCACACTGAGGCAAATCCTTGAAAAAACCAACGAATGTCAAGTCGAAACTCACCACCTATTAATCGATTTCAAAGCCGCGTATGATAGCATACATCGTCAGGAGCTCTACATGGCGATGGCCGAATTCGGAATCCCGGCAAAACTGATTCAGCTGTGTCGCGTGACGCTGGAAAACACGCGCTGCAGCGTGCAGTTTGGAAGTAGATCCTCCGAACTATTTCAAACATGCACCGGATTTCGGCAAGTAGATGCGCTATCATGCGACTTCTTCAATCTCGTACTGGAGCAGATAGTGCGCAGGGCAGCTGTCAACACGGAAGGCACTATCTTCAACAGGTCCGTTCAGCTGCTGGGCTATGCGGACGATATTGACATCATCGGTCGCTCCCAGCGTGCCGTGATAGAAGCGTTCACGGCGATTGAAGAACAGGCGAAATCCGTTGGCCTTGAAGTAAATGAGGACAAGACCAAGTACATCAACAAGCAAACAAGCAACTGTCCGCCGCCTATGAAAAACGTCACTATGATATCAACAATTTCGATGTAGTTAGGGAGTTTACCTACCTCGGAGTAAACATAAACCCCACGAATGACACCATAGTGGAGATCCGGCGAAGAATTGCCCTAGGAAACCATTGCTATTTCGGTTTGGCAAAACAACTGGGTTCAAAACTCCTAACTCGAAGGACGAAATGTATGCTCTACAAGACCCTTATCTTGCCAGTTGTGCTTTATGGCGCCGAGTGCTGGACCATAGGCAAGAAGGGAGATCTGATACTGGGCTCCTTCGAAAGAAAGGAGGAGGAGGGCGAATGGAGGAGAAGATACAACCGCGAACTCTATGAGCTGTACCAAGATGTGGATGTAGTCCAAAAAGCCAAAACACGTCGACTACATTGGCTCGGCTACATCGAGCGAATGGACAATAATGCTCCGACTAAGAGGATCTTCGAATCCCAGCCCCCAGATTCGAGAAGACAAGGAATACCGAACCTCCGTTTCAAAGACCAAGCCATCGCGGATGCCAGAGCGCTTGGTCTCGACAACTGGAAGCAACATGCCCGGGATCGTAGAGGATGGAAGGCTGCAGTGTGTCAGGCAGAGACTCTTCACGGGTCGGGAGGCCGATAAGTTAAGTAAGTGCAAGCCAAGGTCAAGCATCAGGTTACACCCATTACAATGCCCGGCAGACCCCACGAAACGCATCAAGTGAGCAATGTCCGAGGGTATATATCTACCAACGTAGCGCTACAGCCTTTTCTCCTGTCACAGATATCCAACCATACTGCGGGCCTCCAAAAAAAATAATATTTCGTATCTCGGGCGGTATTTGATGATTTTGGCACGAATGTTTGTCTTGAACTCGTCAATGGTCTAAGACTTCTGTAGTAAACTTTGCTTTTCAGTTCTGGAAATCGGGTCAATGTCCTTATTTTTAACTTTCTCGTTTGACTTGCAGTGAGGTATAGCGGAGAAGTAATAAGACAACATTCATAGATACTGTTTAGCCCAATCGGAAGAAAATGAAAATCATCCTTCCAAATGCGCCGCATTTGGTTCCACTGTCCAGTGTTCAAAAAAAAAATCCCCATCAAATGACGAATAGTGTTGTCAAACGGTGCCTGTTGGCCACTATATTTTTGACGTTATTATGCATGTTAAATTAACACAACTGCGAAGCGATCCATGGTTAAAATTGAACTGCACTGACGTTTTAAAAACATGCCTTTTCAAGTCAATCGCTTGTTAAATGTAAAAATTATTCAATGTTTTCATACCGAAATAAAACAATGGCACACCCTGTAGGTAGATTAAAACAAAACGATAGTGTTTTTTTAAGAACGTCTGTTTTTTTACATAATGAAAACCCTTTAAAAATGTGTTCCTACTTTAAATTACTTTTTAAGCCTTGTGCTAAGGAAAGGAACATATTTTTTCCATTTTGTAAACATCTAGGTACGAGTACTTGCAGTCACACTAACAATTCAATAACTAACCAAACAGGAATCGTAATAGCAAATTGCCCAAACAATAACGATTTACATTCAAAAACTATAGTATGTCCTTGATTTACTTCATCTGATTTTTTGAAACATAAAAATGTTCATTTGCATGGTAGGCCTATGTCGATTCTATTGGAGATGAAAAATCTCTACATACATCAATAAGAGGACCTCTTAGCGTGCAGTTATAGCGACACGAAAAACCAAACCGTAAAGAATTTGTTTTGCTTTTTTTAACCACTTAAACTTAATGGTTGAACTCAATCTTAGTCTTAAAATGTTGCTTAGGAATTGTAAAGTTCGTTTATCAAAAAAAAGTAAGTAAATTGTCTTCGAAAAAAAATGTTCGTACAGAAAAATTAATAAATGTTATTTTTTTCGAAAATGTAAAGATAATTTGCTTAATTGTTTTGATAAACCAACTTTATAATTCATAAGCAACATTTTAAGACCAAGATTGAGTTCAAGAATTAACTTTAAGAGGTCTAAAAAAGCAAAAGAAATTTTTTTCGGTTGCATTTTACGTATCGCTATAAACGGCCCCTTAATCAAAAAAAAATGCTATTAATGCTACTAGTAATAATAAGTTATTTACAAATCACGATAGGCGTTTCCACCCAACTTTAAAGTGTTAAATCGTGACATTTGAAATTAGTTGGCAAACTTTCAATATCTTACATATAAAAGTACAAAAGAAAAATTACCCGCAACAATTTAAAATGAGTTCAAATGCTTTAAATATAATTTATATCTACCGGAATAAATCCAAAAATGATGTAAACAATCACTATCTGCATTTTTAAATGGTAAATCATATCATTAATGAGGTGATTTAGCTAAATCAAGTGGAATATGGTATAACCGATCTCCATGACGAAGCATGAACGGCATAATATTGAATTTGAAGCCTTACAACAGCTACCCAACAGTGTACTAGGACTTAAGACATATTTCATGGCCACACTGCTCCCTGTACATGTACCTACTGAGATACGTCATCAAATTGGAGAGTATTATTCTTTAGCTAAATGGACGTGCGCAGTGGCTGTGGCTTAGTGGTTTGTGTGTTTTACTAATAAGCGAGGGGTCCCTGGTTCGATTCCCGGAAGAATACAACTTTAATTTTAAGGTTTTTTCACTGCACCACCTCTCGCGAACGTCTGACAAACATCCGAGAGTATAACTGTCATGAAAGAGGTTCTCAATTAGGCCTTTGGACTCGGAGTGAAATTGTTGAATCCTTCCTTCGCCCCAAAAATTAAAAACTCACACAAATGAATGGTTGTGAGAAGCTAGGCCTAGGGTCCCACGGATCTGAAGCGCCAACTACCTACTTATTTATTTATTTTTTAAATGGGCCTGCCCAGCTTTCGCAACTCGGAGGTGACTCGTGTCAAGGAGAACAATTTTAAGGTCATCTCTGCAAACTCGCACTATATAATGTACCTATGCATCGAATACCTCAAGCGCTGACCTCAGTGAATGCAAATTTTGCAGTTTTGACATTTTATTAATATGAAATGTCTTTCAGCGATTTGGCAAGGTATTCAAATGAATGTGCAATAAGCCATAAATCCCACCTTCCGCATCGGCAAAGCTTCTCAGTAAGAATAAATAAAATCTTCAATCTCGAAAACTCCTTTTTGGATTTCATTTTGTCCAACAGTTTTGTGAAAAGAAAATTCTTGCGCATGATTTTTTAAGGGTTTCTGAAAAGCTTTTTTATTTTTGACAGGATTATGTTTTCACTTCAAGTCAGAAACTCACCATTAAATTTTCGTCGGTGGCGGTCTACAAGGCTTAGTTTCTCGTTCAAATAAATGATCTCTCCCTTCCTCGATATACACGCGATAAACCTCAACAAACGTTCTTCGCGCCTAATGTAAGAAACCACCACTACAATTGAAGCCTCCAATCAATATTTACAAAACACTTGGATGGATGGAAAGTAAGTCCCTATACCTAGGTGTTTTTAATTACTAGGTTTACGGGTTGGTACAGTAGAGAAAAGCCCTACCATACCACACTTAGGTCCTTCTAGACCCATTGTGATATTAGAATTACTAACTATGAGAAACTTCAATACCGACTGGCCCACATCCTCAACTGGTTGCCATACATTTTTAAATGACATCTCTACGAAATTAATCGAAAACATAAAGCAACGATGCAGAAGACATGAATTTATTTGAGCTGCCCTTGTTTATAGACAGCTCGCATAGACGAGACGATATATGCGACATTCATCCCTTCATGAGTGTCAATCAAAATTTGGCATTTATTTCGACGTCACATTTTCAATTAGCAACAGAATTTCGTCCATTTACCTAAAGGTAAGTAGAGGTATATCAAAATCAGAAGGCAAATAAACATGTCATACGGCATACCTACTTCAATTGTCTCCCTGACCCTAGGAGTCAGCTAATGGACGCTTGTCCTTCGTTGATAACACTGAAAGTTCAGCAATTTACCTATACAGCCGGCAAAAACGAATAAATTTACGAAAGCAAAAAATATATTCCACATCCATTTGTGTGACAATCAAAATAAAAGCAAACCAAAAAAAAATATATGAACGACAAAAAAATCGAATACAAATTCGATCACCAAGGCATACACAACATGTGGATTGTACGGAGTGTGACACATCAAAAGGTCAACCGAATGATACTTCTCTTCCAGATCGGATACGGCATGGCATGCGAGCTCCCAAGGAAACGAAAATTTCAATTGGACTCGACCAAACCTGAGACATAAACCTGCACACGAGTGTTCCTGTTCAGTACATTATGTGCGGGAATGAACAGAGCTCCAAAAATAAACTTCTTCCTTTATCTGTTGTAGAAGTGGATTTTCGAAAATATGTGAGATGCTGCCACTCCTCGCCATCTTTGTACCTAGTCCCCAATCGACATTAGTCCGTGCGAGGTATATGTGTCTTTAACGAGACAACCCAATCGCATCCGATTTCTGATTCAGAAGAGCAGCCGTACCGGCGTAGCCCCATCCATCCGAATACCACTTTAGGGAGAGAAGCTGACAGCGAGAAAAATGCGCACTCAAAGGGGGAGTCCTCCTTCACCGCATGTGTCGTGTGTGCCTGCGTATACGCAGAAATATGTAAATTTAGATATCAAGAGGAATACGACTAAAAAAGCACACACCATCGAGAGGAAGATGTTCGCCAAGTAAAAATACAAAAAAAAGGAGGAAAACGTATAGCATTCGATGTGCCACCCTTCAGATGGAAAATTTATGCTCACGAGTGGAAAATCCAGCAGCAGAATAAATAAGAAAAATTTGGATTCGTTTTTTTTTTACATATATGTATATCCCCCCACATAAAAAAGAACCATAAACCAACTGACAGAAAAAGGGGGATCAAAAAATGAAAGGAGAACGTGCCTGGTCTCTGCCCCACCCACACGTGCTCTGGCTCTATACACCACACGCGCTAAAACAAACATCAGCAACGCGAATGGTACGACGACGACGACGACGACCTTCTTCCCTCATCTGCATTCTGGGATAAAATAGCAAGCGGTTTCTTAACCCCAGTTTCATCTACATCTACATCTACATAATACTGCTGGTCCTCGTATGAATTGTTTAAAAAAAAAAAGGCTGGCCGTCATCCTTTCGCCCACCCTTTCCCATTGTGCGCACACATATGGCGGTCGTACATCGTTCCGGAGAGAACGCACCAATGGGGAAGAAACGCTTGAATCAACCGCATTAGCATAAGGGAAGCATCACATTTGCGCTTAGTTAAATGGAGTTGTGTTTAGTTTTTTAGGGTTGCTGGCTTTGGGAATGGAAAAAAAAATATGCCAGAAGGAAGGACGGGGCGAATCCACTTGAGATTCGCAAAAAATGAAGCAAAAGCCAGAATTCGTAATGGCAGCTGAGCGGTCTTCTGATGGGAATGATTTAGATTTTAGAAATAATGCGGTAGTTGGTTCAGCCATTGGCAACGCTGATCTTTGACTCATCGGGGATTTGACTTCGAAAAGAGACACATGAGTAAGTGAATACTTATTACTTGTCTAAGGTATAGTGTTACAATAGTGTATAGTGCATACAATAAATGGCACCATTATGATACGAACAGTTTCTGATACCCCTTCCTGTTAAAGATGGCGAAGGTCTCTAAGCATAGTTTTTGGGCAACGGATTCGATGTCCTCCTTGGGAAACACGAGCTTTCCAAAGAAAATGCAATACTTTTTCAATAAACCGGTTGTAACTTAGCTTTTCTTAATGATCGCCAGATCGCTTTATTTATACTAAGTTGGCAAAAAGCGACAAATGTGGTTCCAAACTGATAGCAGGCCTAGGTATAAGAGTCGTTACCCATTCGCATTTAATCAAAGGAATTGATTTCGAGGTGTAGGGGTAGGCGGTAGGAGCACTCAGAATGCAACTGTTTTCCGTTGTAGGTGCCACCAAGCAGAAACTCCTTTATTCAGTGGTGGCGGAGAAAGTCGAAAATATTTTATTGAAATACTAGCGGACCCGACAGACGTTGTCCTGCATGCTTTTTCAAGCCACGTATGATTAATATAATTAGCTTGTAAATCGGGAAATATGCTTTCAATCAAAGCATCTTTCGTATTTTCCATGTTGCAGAAGTTGTCCGGCAATTAGATGCATTGTGTGTCTCCATGCAATGATATTGCTCCATTTCCAATGTTGAGCAATTGCTCGGAGAATGATAGTGCCAGAGGATCGTTTTGCACTTGAACTCTTATATTTGTGGTAAGACGTAATGTACAGACATTTCGCCATAGATATGATTGTTTTATACATGCATTTATTTCGTCCGCATATGTAGCGCGTGGAATGACCGGCAATGTCTGTCTAAAATCACCGGACAGCAGCAGTAAAACACCACCGAAAAGCCTGGTGCTATTATTTAAATCTTTCATCATTCTATCGAGAGCTTCAAGTGAATGCTTGTGTGCCATTGTGCATTCATCCCAGATAATATGTTGGCATTTTAACATAAAGAAAACGGTTCAAAAATACCAACAATTTGTCGCTCCTCCATCTGCTCGATATGGTTGTACTGGCAGCGTGCGTTTATTTGCTGTTCCTCATCACCAATGAAGTAAATTTGGAGAAATTTTGAATCGCTATTAGGCATCGGCATTAAAGAACGAATTTGATGATACACTTGGCCCTGAATCTTAAACGTTGATTGAAAATTGCGACCATCCGCGTTCTGAACGATATATTCACTGAAATGCGATACCGGAAATATCAAAAGGCTCCGTACAAAAAGGCGTTTTTTTACAATTTCGTTTCTTAATAATACATCGATTTTTGGAGCACTGTGTTTTTATGTTCCCTATGAATAGTGGAGTGTGATATTTTTACAATTTTTTTTTTGTAATGTTTGTATGGGCGGTGCCACGCCCCTTTGTCCAATTTTAACCAATCTTTACAGGAATACTCCTTGGCTAATACCTAAGATTATGTGTAAATTTGAACTCGATCAATTCTGTGGTTTTCAAGATATACGATTTTGAATGTTATTTTTGTATGGGCGATACCACGCCCCTTTGTCCAATTTTGACCAATCGGCTTCTAAACCATTCAGGGCGCTACCCAAACGCATACAAAAAAATTTATTCAAATCGGCCCAGCCGTTTAGGAGGAGTTCAGTGACATACACACGTACAGTAGAATTATATATATAAAGATGGCTTTTTATTTTTAAATTCAATATAAGTGTATGACATTTAAATAAAAATATTACGCAGTTTAGGATAAAAGTAATTTTATCATTGGATCGACCTATCTGCAAGCAGAGTGACCGTTGCAACGTGGCCCATTTTTTTGCTATTTTATACATTTTTAACTTTCTCGTATACTTACGTAGTAAGAGAAAGGTATTGTAATCGTACAAAAAATTTAACTCGAGATTTTAATCAAATCTAACATTACGATGACAGAGGAACTCAAAAAAGTGGGTCTCGCTGTTCTGTCCGTCTGTCCGTCCTTTCCTGAGCTCCACAGCGCAAACGGCTGGACGGATTTCGTTCAAACTTCGGATTTAGAGATTGTGGGCTTGCAGTTCGGAGCCACTTTTTTTTGCACGTTAACCCTATTATTAACGGTACTTCCCATATAACGGTTTTAAACAAGTTTGATTTTTTCGAAAACGGCTCTAACGATTTAAACCTAAATTGATATTTGGGCTAAGGTAGTTGAGGTTAACATGGCGAATAACGTTAATTTTGAAAATTGGACATATCTCAAAAACGATCAAAACTATATCGATAAAAACTCATATTTAAGGTAATATAATATGGTCATTCCTAACATGATACCAAACTCAGTTTATGGTTTCGATTCTAACCACCAGAAACGCTGATTTTGAAAACTGTTCAAATCTCGAAAACGCGATTTAAATTTGGATATAACTTTAAAAACCAAGTAATACTAACATCCTGAACAATACCCTATACACAGTTTTTAGGTAAATAGTTGAGAAAGATTATTTTTCGAACGCAACATTGCAATATTTGCTACTATTTTGCGATAAATCCGTCGGAACGGAAAATTCTCCGATTTTATACGATTCGGAGGATTTTCGCTTCAAAGTATTCTTTTGAACAGCTATTCGGAATATCTTTCCGAAATTTTGTCAAGCATATCGGCAAATTACGATGAAGTGCGATGAAAAGCATTTTTTTTGTTAGATTTTTGGCCCTCCGATATCCTCCGACAGAAATTGGTTGCGGAATTTATTTACGATTTGTATTGAAGCGTTTTCTTTTCCGAAATTGTATACCTCGAATGTGATTTGAGCCTCCGATGGAGTATGTGTTGCAGAGAATCTTCCATTTCGACGGACCGCTAACGCAGAAAATGTGTTCATTGTGTTGAAAAATGCGGTTTTTAAGGAATAAATTCATCGGCGCAATGGCTTAGTGGTAGTGTGTTGGGCTACTAAGCGAGGGGTCTCAGGTTCGAATCCCGAAAGGGCCAAATTACATCTTAAGGTTTTTTTTGCACTGCGCCACCTCTCGCGAACGTCTGACAAACATCCGAGAGTAAAACTGTCTTGAATGAGCTTCTCAATTAGCCGTTTGGACTCGGCATAAAATTGTAGATCCCTTCCATTCGTCCAAAAAATTTAAAACTCACACAAAACAAATGGTTGTGAGAAGCTAGGCCTTGGGTCCCACAGACCTGTCGCGCCAAAATATTTATTTATTTTTACATGCCATTCTAAAACAATGTACATTTGCAAGATGTTTTTTCATTTGAGACATGAGATTTATATTTTGCAGAGTGTAGAAGTCGAGAAGCTCTTGCAATGGACAATAATCGATAAGCCACAATAATAATTGACGCGTGCTCGCCTGGCTTTTCAGTCTCCCATTTCTCAAATTCAAAATGTTATAAGTTATTACACAAATTCATATTATGCTGAGTATGAGTTTACAATATACCATTCTGAATTTTGAGTCAGTTCATAAAAAAGGCATAGACATTATACCTATAGTTTTTTATTTGAAACTAGTTATCATTGGTAAAATTCAAGTATCCAGCTTTGATTGATATAAGAACCCTTTTTTAAATGAATGCAATTTTTAAAACATTAAAGCAAATGGGGCGTCATTTATTCTAGTATCTAGTTTAGTAAGTCGTGACAGCTGGCTGACTTCATGTGTCTCCGGTTTCATTGACCTAGATTGGTCTCATGAACATCTTTTTTAATTGAAGTCTTTTAACGGGTAGCCGACGAATCTAGTCAAGAATTTCGCGACTATGTATTAAGAAGACAAGCCGCATAAATGTGGCTGACGTAGTAAAAGTTGCATTACCAACCTAGTTTTTGCGTTCATGGTATATTAAGTCCAGACCCATCTAGTCGACTTAAAAAACATTTTTTAATGTTCTCAATTAATTTCGAATTCACTGCACTTTTTCACAAAATCGACTGCGTAATAAACTCCCACTGACCACGGTGGGTGTGCGGGCTTGTTGACATACCGCTTTGACTTCAAATAACCCAAGTTAGAATAAAATCCATTGGGGCTAAATAACTGTTCTAGGGGGCCTAGTTGCGTGACATGTCACTCCGTTGTTAAAATTACAATGTCGTCTACATCAATTTCATTTCAAAGAAGTCGGTCACCATGTCCCTGATATCGAGCAGCGGTAAAAATCGCCGCTTGAGTTTTTGAAAAACATATGAACCAATGACGCGACGCTTCCAGACCAAAATTCGCTACAAACAAACACATTTTGTGAATGCAGTTGATTTTCGACAACCACATGTGGGTTCTCTGACTCCAAATACGGCAATTTTAACAATCAACGAAGACATTAAGGTGAATATGAGCTTCATCGCTTAGATGATGTTGCTCAAATAATCAGAATCCACGTCTTGTTATTCAATAATCTATTCAATGAAATCTCTAACTCAGAGTTTTCTTTCGCGTAGTGTCAAGTTATTTATTTTTTCAGTGAAATTAAGTGCACGACTGGGTCGCACAAAAACTTACCCGTTTATAACAACAGTTTGGCTGGTTGATTTATTTTTTTTTAGTTAGAAGCAATAAGATAAATATTAAACCATACAGAAAACATGAGAATATGAATATCCCTACTGAAATAAAGCGCACTTTTGGCTTAATTTCAAAAAAAAAATACCATACTACCTTAGGAAAAAATTGGCCCCGAACTTATAAGCCCAATAAGTTCAAATCGTAAGTCTGAAACAAATCCCTCCAGGCGTTTAGGCTGTAGTCCTCAGGAGCAGACGGACAGATGGAAAAAATTTATGAAAATCCCAAGTTCGAAATTTTGTACGAATATAAATTACCCTTATACTAGATACGTATTTGAGAAAGTTAAAAAAAAAATACCCAATATTGCAAATTATACAAAGAACCAACAGATTGTATTTTGCGGAACTAGAAACATAACAAGTGAGGCCTAGGTACCTGAAAAGTGTAATGAGTTTTTTCTCAGATATGCTATCTCCATCAAATGCTGATTAAAACATCATTCTGTTGGTATATAAGTCTAATTCTAATATGTCTTTAATTGCGCACTGGAAAGGGATATCAATATTGAATTAGTCCAATTGGCAGCTTATCGATAACCACCAACATGTTTCCTTAAAAATCAATTAGAAATGGAATGCCGGCAGGAAGGGTTCAAATCCAACTAACAGTTGTTTGATCCTCCAGTGTTCTAGTGTCATTAAGAGCCCATTATAATTTGTAGTTTATTTTCAAATTAGTGAACCACTCACATGAAGGGTTGATGATGAGGATGACCAACTGATACTGTCCAGACCCACATATGGGAAAAAAAAGTAATTTCCTTTCCGTGAAATATGAACTATTGTCTAAGGGTACGTTCAAGCACCTAATGTTTATTTTTCAAAATAGTGATGGAGTGATGGGTGAAAGGGTTCGACTGACATGGGCTCTGGAACATATAATTTAATGGATCAGTTAGAATTAAAGACGGATACAGTTGAAGTGGGCTTGAAATTGTGATATTTAGTTTGTGGGTGGTCTTCAAAGTAACAGTGGGCTTATAATAATTAAAAATGAATTTAGCTCTTCTATATTTTTAAGTAAATCTTTGACGAACAATTTGCTTTGGGGTTATACTGCTGTTGAGTGCTGAAGGCGAATAAAATAAATCCCAATACTGGGAACATGGTGTAAAATCCTATTTATGGAATGCGGTTTTAGCTTTGAGGTATTTTAATAGGAGACAAATAATAATATCCACCTACAAAGCTTTTGATAAATGTGTTTGTAGGGGGCCAACTTAGGTAGCTTCATTGTTGGATTAAAGTCCCACTCTTGTCAGTTTTAATTTTTTTTAGTACAAAAGGGCAAACGTTTTATTTTCTAGTCCGCACTGGTCTGGAATGGTGAGTGTTAAATTTTTATGTCTTTAGAATATGTAATTGTCTCCGAAAAAACGAATCTTTCCAACAGTGCGCCGAGGTGCATGTACATAGGTTTTATCCTTGCACTTAAAACGCGGACAATGACATAACCAATGCCTTCGATTGAAAGATAATATTTGAAAATGGAACGCACTGTGAAATACCTACTAACAAATTTACGAAGTCTGTCCAACAGATTGTGAATGCCAGAGATATCGCCTTAATTTTTAAAACTTACAGGGCTGAACGACTGACAGAAGTGCTTTTTATATATAAGATTTCAATATCGACAAATAAAACTGATCATCTCTATCTGAGGTGACCGTTTCATCATAATCGTCAGCATTTTCATAGATGGATGCTCCTTTTGGGAGGTTGCTTTGTCGAAGAATTTGAAGATTGTACAAGATCGAGCTTACTTCCGTAGATTGTTAAATAAAGCCTAAATTAACCCCTTATGTATGCATCGCTATTAGATCACAGCTACACAGAATTTCGTATCAAGCCTGACGTAATAGCGCTTAGTGCAGAAGGTAAGAAATACAAGAGAAAAGCAAAAGGTGAAAGTCGCTATTAAAGATCTAAACAAGAATATAATCACAAGCTTTCTGACTTGTCCAATTCGGAAAACCAGTTTATTGGCAGAAATCCCGATGCATTCCGACTTTGTACAGATATCAGAAAGCTTTTAATTAGATTGTTCAAGAAAAATTTGGAAGGGAATTAAAACTCTGCTAATAGTGAAGAGAAAAAGTGGCTCTAAAGAGAAGGTTTGCGCACGTAAAGCCAGTCTCCTCACACTTCTCGGCAGGAAAAGGGCGAGACTGGCTGACCGAAAATTGATGGCGAGGAAAAAGTCATCTTTGTCCAATTGTTTTACAAGATTAGGTCCAGCTTATTTGCAGTCGTTGAAGCATTTAGAAAAACGTGCTCAAAAGATCTTTTTGTACCTTCATGAGCATTGGAAGCTTACCTTTCTTGACCGGCTCACTTTCTGAAACAAACATTGTGTTTGGCGATTAGTTACTTAACTTGACTGATATTTAATACAAGAGATTATAGCCTATTTCTAATCGTCACCTGAGAACTGTTTTGTTCCATACGCCATTGGCACTTTTCCATTGGCATTTAAAAGTTTGCGTACTTGGTACTCCGAAACCGTGTTATAGTATTTATTTTTTTATTTTTTTAACTTGAATTTAGTCTTATAAAGAGTTTACCTACCAATTTTCAAAGTGGTTTGCCAAACCGTTCACACGCTACGTTAGTTTACGTAAAATTCTACTTTTTTATTCATGCACGTGGAACACAAAAAAATGGATACGGCACAAAGCAACTCTCATCCAAAATATCTGAAAAGCAAGAAAGCATGGAGTTGGATGCTAAAATTTTAAATTGAAAATCGATTTCGTCTTTTTGACAAACAAAGTTTTAGTTCCAAAAAATGCAATTTAATAAGTAGATTATTCAAATTGTTTAGTATATAAACAATATAGTATAAATTTCTTACATTTAAATATTGCATTTCTTATTAAAAAAGCTTGTTATATTGTATCTTCATATTTATTTGGTAAACACAAAATAAAAAAGAAATAAAAGCAGTGATAGCAGATCCCAATAAGTTAGGGAAATTTAGCAAGGTTTTAAAATATTGCAGCACGATCAGTGTTCCACATACATATAGCTTTTCTTTAACAAGTTTTTTAATATTTTGTCTTTTTCTTGTCGCAGAGATTTGCACGTCCAATAGTTGAAATTACATTTCATGTAGGTAGTATAAGCATCTGGAAAATCAGAATATCGTCGAGGTATACCAGCTAATCCTAAAAAATGTTGGGGAAAAAATGTTTATGGCACAAAACAATTCTACTGTTAATTTTGGTGGATATGGGACAAAATCGATGCTCGATGTCTCGGGATTGGAAAGACATAGGGAAAATCGGATCACAGATTTAAAAAGAACATACAAAATGACCAAAGAATCCGTTGCTAACTCAAAAGCGACAAAACAATTCTCAGGCGACGAAATGTTTCCTACTTTGAAATTCATTTTTACTGCAGGCTAAGTCAACCAGCTAATATGACGAAAATGGCAGAGATGACCTCTTCGTCACCACAAATTTTCGGCCATTAAGTCTTAAGACTGGTAGAGCTCTTGCTTTGAAAAGCCAATCTTAAAGGTAGTTATTCAAACGAGAATTCCCTTCAAATCCTGGTTGAAAGGATAGATAAAGTTCCACGTTCAGAATTATCTATAAAGTTGTCTTCGTGGACATAGAGGGCGCTTTCGACAACGTTACCTTTGTCAGCATGTAGGTACGCAGCTGTGCAAGAAGGCATGTTGTAAATCTCTTGTTGTGTGAATCTAAGGCTTTTTTTTAAACCAAGGCTTTCTATATGTGCTATTAGAGTTGTTAATGGTATTTAAATCTCCGCTTACCGCACTACGCAGGTAATAAAGACGTGCTTTAAGTTGGTTAATCCATGCCATGTATTTTCAGTCAATCTTTTCAAAACAAAAAATGGCATTTTAAAAGCATGAGTTCTATGACACCCATTGCCAAAATTCAAAAATATATAATTTTTATCATATGCGACACAGAGGTACAAGCTTCTTGAGTCCATACCACATGGTCAGAACGTTTTAACCAGAACTTTCGAAAAAAAAACCTTTTACTGAGTGCTTACGTTGACCGAATCTAATGATACCTTAGTCTGTCATGTACAACAGCAATTTTGTCCATCACCGGGATGTCACAAACACAATATTGTTCATAAAATCCGCAACAAGTCCAGGGGCCCTTAGACCTAGCTTCTCACAATCATTCGTTTAGTGTGAGTTTTTAATTTTTGTGGCAAATGGAAGGGATCTTCAGTTTTATGCCGAGTCCAAACAGCTAGTTTGAAGCTCTTTCATGACAGTTATACTTACGTCCAACGGTCGCGAGAGGTGTCGCATTCGAAAAAAAAACCTTAAGATGTCATTTGTAATTTCCGTGAATTGAATCTGGGACGCTGCGCTTAAACACTGCTTAGACTCTGCTCCTGCACATTTCCTAGGTGCATAACCTTAAAATCGAATCGTCATTTTCAGATTTATGACAACCAAGACCTAGGACCTACCGCAAACTAGAACACAACTCTGTTTCAGTTTCCAAAGGATTATCAACGAATGCACTGTATGTGTGGTCCCCCGGCCAAGGCTATCCCTTTTTGCAATCCTATCCCATCTTTTCCAAATGTAATTCAATATTTTCAATATTACCACAAAAAGGCAGAGCTCTTAAAAAGAGCCTCACCAAAAGAAAAGGAAAAAATTGCACACGCATAATATTTTATAGGATTATAAGTCATGCTGCGTTGAGTTCCAACACGCATTTGTTAAGAAAATAATAATTAGTCTTAATGGGCATGAGACTATTGTTGCTGCTAACCTCCTACACCCAACTCTTTCAAGTCCGAATCCTCAGAGAATAAATAAATCCGTATACCTAGGAACTGTTTTGAAAACATGTACAGTTTGTGCCCATAGGAGTCCTCCGTCAGAGGAAAGTATTAAAACAGGAACAATTCGCTTGTCCCAAGAGTGTGCATACAATTCGCAAGATCATTAATTTAATTTGACGAGGTGCTTAATTGTTTTTTGTTATCCTTTCACTTCTCCTAGTACCTGAGCGAATCATTGAAGGAGATAAGGAGAAGGGTTTTTTTTACTTCGTTTCCTGCTGATTTCTTCGACCACTTCAGACAGTTTCGACGAGTTAAGTGCGTACTCTGAAACTGGAGAGAAGCAGACCTTAATGATCTCTAAAGGACAGATAAGGAATTGTGATTTTTTTCTCGGCTCCAAGGAGATTAAAACTTAAAAAGAGATAGAAAAATGTTTTCCTTTGGTGTTGAGTTTGGAAATCCTAATTGTTTTTCTTTCCCCTGTCTCATAGGAAAAGGATTCAAATTGAAAAGGATTCAGATTGAAAGGGATATACGAAAACGAAAAGAGTTAAGTGATTGGAAATGGACACGATAATTAGTTTGCACCTAATCCGAATGTGATTTTTGCAGTAAGATTTGTAGGAACGCCCGTCCCTTGCCTTCCTGGAAGTCTGCGTTGCTATGTCAGTTTTGCAATAATTTCTGGCGGGAAAATTGCGGGAGGTCCTTATTGCTATAACAAAGGGATAAGACGGACAGTGCTGGAGTTTTTGCATAAATTTGCATGGTATGCATGAAAATTATGCAAGGACAGTGGGAAAATATCATAAAAATTGATTTACTTCTTTAGAAAGTCGACCGTCGTATTGTTCGTAGGGAATGTACCTACGCTCCAGTTTTTGAGTTGGTGAATCATAAACAACAGTTTAGTTATGTGAAGTCAAGGATTACCTAGTGCCACTGCAGTAGGTCAGTGAGACGAATTTAGTGGTGCAATTTGTGAATTGAATGGGAAAAGGGCATGATGCATCCTTTTGACATTGTTGCGTAAGAAGGTCAGTTTATTATGTCACCGGCAGTTACTTGGAATTGTGTTATATTCCGTTAGGTAGGATTCATATTTGTTTTATTGCTGCATTGATGGCGAGGGCGACTCAATTATGCGTTGGTGTACAGAGAGTTTCTCTTTATTGCATCAGGAGCGTAGAAGCAATTATTTTTGCTCTCCGGATGTGTATTATTGAAAAAAACTGCAAAGCAGTTTATCCTTTGGCATCGTGTTTTATGGAATACAGCAAATAAGGTACACCTTCGCATCAAGTAAAGTCCAAGCGACATAAACACAAAGAGAGTATGCAAACCGAAAGGGCAGATCAGACCTAAAGTTCCTTTTCTTTTCTGCGTTTGCATAAAATCTATCTGTTCCGCTGGGACATAACTCATATTCTTATGATATACACTTTTAGGGTAAACAAAATAACTATGATAGGTAAACTCGTCCGTTTGTGCAGGATGACGATAAAGAAAACTCGCTGCTCCGTCAAAGTCGGCAAAAACACCACCGAGTCATTTGATGTCGAACAAGGTTTAAGACAAGGCGATGCGCCATCATGTTCTTTTTTTAACATCGTTGTTGTAGCAATTGTACGAAACTCACAAGCCAACACCAGAGGTACAATTTTTTAAAAGTCCGTTCAACTACTTGCCTATGCTGATGATATTGACATTATTGGGAGAACGCCGCGAGCTGTCAGTGATGCATTTGCAAGAATCGAAACGGAGGCGTCGAAGATGGGTCTGGCTGTTAAAGAGAAAGGACTCTTAACATCGGCGAAAAACGTCACGATGGACAGATACAACTTTGAAGTAGTTAAAGACTTTGTATATACCTGGGTTCCACTATCACTTCGCAAAATAATATCGGCGCAGAGATAAAGCGAAGAATCGCTCTTGCCAATCGCTGTTTCTTCGGACTAAGAAGGCATCTTAGAGGTAAAGCCCTCTCTCTATATAAGAACTTAATCATCCCGGTCCTCCTGTATGGTGCACAAGCATGAACCTTGTCAAAAGCTAATGCTTTAATAGAAAGATTCTTCGAGTGATGTAGTGTGGAGAAAAAGATTCAACGACGAACTATACGGGCTGACCTGGTCGAAAAGCAAAAAATACAACGGCTGAGATGGTTGGGACACGTGGAGCGTATGGACTACAAAGCACCAGCCCGACGAGTCTTCGAATCCACCTCTGAGGGTCAACGCAGCAGAGGAAGACCCCAACTAAGGTGGCGCGCATAATTGGATAACGACCTCAACCAACTTGGTGTGCGTAACTGGAGGCAGCTAGCGAGAGACTGAGCAGGCTGGAGTAGCTTGCTGTTTGAGGAAGTGGACCCCCCGGATTTTAAGCGCCACCAAAAGTAAAGCAACTAAAGAGTTTCAGAAACCCTTAATACATGATTGATTCAAATTAATTTATTTGATTCATTCAAAGTTGTTTTCAAAATCTGTAAAGTCGAATAAAGTGCTCCTTAGTAGGTATGTACTACAACCGTCGAATGGCTTATATTTTAGGACCATCTCGAGGGTTAATTTCTAGGAAAAAACGCGTTATTTTTGTTGAAAACAAAGCAACGAATTGATAAATCACCATTGTTCAACACGACGCCTAATGTTGATAATTACTCGGATTACTATTTCCGACTTTAAGAATAAACAACTGGCCATGCCGCTATCCTAAACAACTTCAGGAACCTTACAGGAAACGTTGACTATATCTACTACACCAATACTACAATTCGATAGAACATTCCAGGTCTCCATTCCTAGATCATTCTGGGAGGATGAAGCAATCCATTTTTTCACAGATGGTTCGAAAAGAGTGGACGGTCTTGTTGGCGGTGTCTTCTCCGACAGACTTAATCTTAGTCTCTCTTTCCGTCTTCCTGATCACTGCATCTGCAGCGTTTCTCAGGCAGAAATAATGGCGATAAACCCAAGGCTGTCGTTCGTCTCTCAGAGAGATGGCTGAGCAGTTCAACATTCACCTCTTTTGGGTGTTGGGACATAGAGCCTCACAGGGAACTGCAAGGCTGATGAACTCGACAAACACGGAACTAGTCTACCTTTGTTTCCAAATAAGGATTCTGTAGGTATTCCATCGCTACTTGTAAACACATAATAAAGCTGGATGCTTTCGAAAGTACAAATATAAGATGGACAACCGGTCGACTTGTCTAGCGACAAAGCAGATCTGGCTAAATCTGGATCTAAAACGTTCCAGATATTTGATCCCCCTCAATAGGAAGCCAATTAGCGCTACAATAGGTGTCATCACAGGACACTGTCTCTTAGGTAGGCATGTTGCAAGACTAACTTGCCGACAGCCACTTCAACCTAACCTAACCTAACCTAAGACTAAACTCAAAATCAAAACTAATCAGAAAGCGCACAAACGACAATTACTTCAGGGTGATTGCTGCAGAATTCTGTACATTACCAAAAATAAAATGCACGATTGGGTCGTACGAAACTTTCTCGTTGATATGATCAGGTTGGTTGGATTATTTTTATTTTACTATTTTATTAGGTAAAAAACTCAGAAGTTATATAAACCGTACAGAAAACGAAAGAATAAAGATTTTCATTTCACATGGCAGCAGATATCATATAACAGTGTGTGGCTTAAGTTCTCAGTAAAAAACATTTTTCGAAATTTTTGGTTAAAACATTTTAAGCGTCAAATGCACTGTTTATAGTCTATTACGCCTTACAAGATTTTTGACTACAAGGCAAGTGAAACAGGAGTTTATGATCTGTTAAGTCATGTTATTGTTTTTGACTGAAATAGAAAAAAGAAGACGTAGGTAATATTTGTTAAAATGAAGTTTTTTACTTGTAATTGCGATTTTATTGGCAGTGACCTCACAGTATAGTTTTTACAAAAATATACCGTGGTGAACATAGGTTAGGATTTGTGTTTGTGATTTTTCCAAAATATTTTGAGAAAAACTAAGTACGGGACCTTAATTATAATACCTAAATTTTGTTTTGGGCAAAATTGTTAAAAGGTTAAAGGGTTTAGAAAAATTATGCAGACAAACAAAAAACAAATATTGCAATGTTTTGTGAAAAATACTATTAATCAACTATTTAGCTAAGAACTGAGTATTGTTCAAGATGCGTTAGCATAACTTGGTTTTAAAATTATTTTCAAATCGAAAATGGTGTTTTCGAGATACAAGCAGTTTTTTGTTTAAAGAAGAGTGAATCGAAAATTAAGTATGCAATAATTTTGAGAACATCAGTTATACAATACTCCATGTACCTATGCATTTTAGCAAAATCGTTTTAGCCGTTTTCATGTTGGCAAGCTATAGGAAATACATATCGCTTTTTCAAATATCCATTGTTTCAGAAATAAACTGAGTTTGCTATCAAATTATGATACTTTAATTTTTAAAATTACCGCTGACTTTTTAACAAAAAACCGGGTATGCAGTAACGTTAACCCCACCTAATAAGTTCAACCACCAATTTTGGTTGAAATCGTTTTTCGAATAAAACAAAATTGTTTAAAACCGTTATATGTGAAGTACCGTAGGGCGAACGTACAAAAAAAAGAAAAAAAGTGACGCGAACTGTAACCCAAAAAGTCCATAACCGAAGTTTGAAATAAATCAGTTCAGCCGTTTAGGCTGTAGGTATACTTCAGGAGCAGACGGACAAAATTGCGAGATTCCCTTTTTTGAGTTCCTCTATCATCGCGATTTGAATTGATTGAAATCCAGAGTTCGAAATTTTGTATGAATGCAATATCTCTCTCTACAAGGTATACAAGAAAGTTAAAAAGGACGATAAGAGAAAAACTACTATGAAAATTTAGAAATTTACACAATATTTAACGAGTTCGCTTAACACTTTATTAATAGTGCCGTGGTAGGCAGCCGCGTAACATTTCAAACGTATTTATTTGGAAATAACAGTTTTCGCAAAGTTTCTGAAGTGCCTTTTCCAACTAAAAAAGCCACATTTAAACTTTTCGACACACAACGGTCACGCTGGGTGACAGGATTGTAATGATAAATTATTTATTACTTCACAGCTTCACAGATCGGTAATTGACCGCCAAATCTTTGAATCTCAATGCTTAGTTCGCTACGAAAACTTTTTAGTCGCTCAGGGCTTACCTGGCCACAATATGATTTCAATTTCACATCTTAAACATATCTTAAAACGTTTTCGGATAAAATTATCAGTTAATTCTACAAAATTAAAACAGTGATATCAGTGGAACGATTTTGGAAATTTTTGTGGAATTGCCTGAGAGTGAGAAGCTATTCGGAAAAAGTTTTTAAAACTTATTAAACTCATTTTCTAAACAAAATTTTTGATTTCTCAAACTTTGTTGTTAAATTGATTTTATGATAATTCGTAAGTTAGATTTAGAGGCAGATATTGGGGTTTGTAGACAACTGTGTAGTTTAAGTTGTCCAAAAATGCAAGAGACAAGTTGTACTGCTTCCGTTTGTGTTTGCTTATAAGTTTTTCATGTTCCATGTAGGAGCTAGCGCTAAGTTCTTTGTTATTGGTCCATTGTCGATTTTTCAACTTCTATTTATAAGCTGTCAAAAGTTGTTTATGTTTACCATGGAAGAACTGTTATTCTGAGTTTTGAACTGTATTTTTTAAATGGAAAGAAAAATTTAAAAAAATAATGCCTGCATGAATTTCAAAAAAAAGATGCGAGGTGCTTGAAAATTTGAATTTAAGCTTGTGATGTGTTAAACGAGTTTATATAGGTATGCCTGATATAGTTTTTTATTTTATTTTAAACAAATCCTGCTCAATGAATCGAAGTATGCATTCCTATTTTGTACTTATGGACAGCACACATAGCCCCCAGCCCCCACCCTTTTAAAAATACTGTAAATATAATAATGTTTGGTTTCGTATGATAAATATGGGAAGCACTGAAGAATATTTATGTAGATATGTATCAACATTTATAACAGCCTATAACTTTGAGGTGTATAGGGACTAAATTCGCCGTGGCTTCACTTTTACCTCTGAAAATAAATGGGATCACACCATTTAAAAAGAGGAGAGTTGGCCTTGTTAGTAGCTGGTTCTTTCGGCTTAGAAGGTAATTGAGTAGTAGGACTTTGTTAGGAAACACTAAATACACTGTAAAAGACCTTATCCTAGTCCTGTTATACGGTTCAGAAGCTGGCTGCTTGTTCATTTTAAACTCTAAATACTTCGCGTGATTTTCGAATCAGTTTGGGTTGATAGGACAAGGAAACAAATATGAAGCATCGACCTCTACGAGCTGAACTACTCACTCAACTTATGTGGGGGCAGCCAATAAGATTCAGATCCGGAACTAAGCATGCTACTGCCACTTGCTACCTTTTGACTCCAAAATTGACGTCTTTTTGAATTTACTTTACCGATTATAAAATGGGTTTGCACTCCATGTATCAAAACTCTACTTCTTTACTACGCGACTTTCTCCGTAGACCCAGTACATCAGTAATCCTTTAAGTGCATGTAACGCCACCGCACAGCTTCAATAGCGCAAAACCTCCAATCCCTTAGCCATCCATGCCTATACCGGCTGCTATAACGCCTGTGAAAACCTCCGTTTTATGTCGGCCAACAAAAGCCGGATCAAAGCGCAATGATTAATTTACAACCTTCAATAAAATCCCCCAAATGGGTATTCGCCTCCTCCCGCAACTCGATCCACATTCAGTCGCGCACAGTCCATATACCAACCACCACACCAAGGAATCCAATACCATAACAAAAGTGAAATTAAACGTTCTCTCCTTGCATAATCTCAGTGGTTAAAGTTAATGAAGTCATGACTTCCATATACGCGACCGTATATATGTCGCCTTCGGAATGCTTAATTCTTATTTAAAAGTAATCCGCTGAATTCGTTTTAATGACTGGCACAGTTGGCCAGTTAATGAACACCCACTCCCCCATATAGGCGATGTAACTGTGGCTGGCGCAAAAATTACCATAAAAAAATATCAACCACATAACTATGTATATACATCAGCTGTCGCTTGAATCCTTTTGGCCTCGAGCAGGACAAACAACAGACCAACATTCACTTTCACATTCCGTGCGACAAAACGGACAGATTAAACGATTTACTACTGTTTTACTGTTTGCGGACCGCGCCGAAATGTAATCTCACCGTACAACGCTCAGCTTAGATATGTGCTCATTGTGAGCATGACACGTTTAAGTGAGGCATTGGATACCGGATCCGTTGTGTTTGCATGTGTTTTTGCCGGCGAATAGCATCATAAATGTGACAGAAAGGACGAGTTTTGTTGTCGGTCTTTTGGTATAGAAACAGACCAGAATAGTATGGCTTTTGTAGGTGGAAGGATTAATGATATTGTTATTGTGTGACATACCTGCTGTTAAGGAGCCACATACAGAGAATGAACGTGCGATATTAGAAAGGATTCGGTGTGGATTTTCGAAACTGTCACATTGTGTTGTTTAATCCGGCAGTTTTGTGTGGACTTGTCTGTCTGTGGCGGTTGGATTTTCTATGGCGGCGACCGCTTTGAACTGTCCGACACTTTGTTTGTGGGGCGGTATTTGGGTATGGCATTGTTTTTGGGCAAGCAGCCGAAAGAGTTGACTTTACATTTGCTAATCGGTGCAAAAACCACCCATCAGAAGAAGAAATTTAACGCCTGGACGCCTCAGCACCCATGGAGTAGCCAGAGTCTACAGAGAGGGCCTTAAAATCGCTCCACTGGGCCCTGACCTACCATGCATATAGATGTCAGCAGCTAATGATGGAACCATTGCGACATAGCGACATCATCAAGGTATCTGATGCGATGAATAAGGTGACAGAAGAGGCATATAAGAAAACACTGCAGCGCATAACAAGGACAGCGAGGGATGAGCCAGAATATGGGAGGAGAAGAAAATCCTGCGAAGAAATAAAATGGCCTCCCAGCTCAAGGAGATCGAGGAGTCTCCGCTCTATGCGTATCCTATGTGAAGAAGTTTTCCCTCCGTTTACTTCAAGGTGACTAGAGGGCCAGCAAACAACCAAAACAAATAATATACTGCCCAAAATGCGGGAAAATGTCGCTAAATTTATAGCAATTAACACGGGCCACTGGCCTTTAGAAACTCACGCAGCCAAGCTTTGAATCCCTAGCAATACCCACTGCCGAAGCTGCCCTAACTTAAATGAGATTGAAACAATGTTCCATCTTCTTTGTAAGTATGCCAGGGCAAAGGTATCTATTTCAATAACATTATCAAAATTCTCAACTCTCAAGCACAGTCTGGTTTTGAGCGTCTATAACATACCTCTCCCTCTTTTGTCTATACTGGTCCCATTAGTTGTGGTCCCTAAACGCCCCTCAAAGCCTATTTGTGTTATTCCTTCGTCATTAGGTAACCGGGAAAATAGCGACCTAAAACCAACCAACCCAACCATGAGAAAGCCAAACTACTGGCTGCTGGCTTCAATATCTGAACACAGGCTTTTCGATGGAAACCTTGTAACCGGAAGCGCACGATGGCAGATGTGTTTAAGCAACTAAATGGGCATCGTTTAGAGAGAGTGATAGGGATAGAAGAGAACCCACGTCAAGTCTATGAAGAACCAGTTCCACCACCCTGTATAGAAAAAGTCGGCTTAGCTTTAAAAAAAAGCTTAAGAAAAACAAGGCCGAGGCACCTCAAGTACAGTGGCGATGTTATGGTATGGCGCATGCACCATCAATCAACTAAGTATGGGTGGAAGAAGGCATGCACGATGACTGGACTGTCAGCTCCAAATAACCCATATATAAAGGAGACAAGCTTGAAGCGTCTGAAAACGTTCTGCATCAGCCTATTCGGCATGTGCGTGGCTTTAACCCCTGCAGATCGACTATAGAACAAGTTTTCACACTAAGGCAAATTCTAAAAAAAACTGATGAATTTCAGGTGGACCTGTATTGAGAAGTTCCAAGCTCTATATATCGGCATTGTGTCTTAAATGCTTGATCTAAATAGTTGGAAGCAGCCTGCCCGGGATCGAAGAGGATGGAAGTCTTAGGTAGAAACTCTTCACAGAACTGGAGCCCGTTTAGTAAGTACGTAAATCTTGGTGGTTTAGCGTATGGCAGAATCAATTTCTTTTGTAAGAATCGAGTATAGGATAGGGTATGGGATATCTACTTCAAAATATCGATCTTCAGCAACTAGTTCTAAATCATCAGGGGCTATACGCATAGAAAAGAGATGACGGACTCGATCCAACCGTCTTAAGCTGAGAGTCTATTTAGGACGCCGCTACTGATGGCATGGATTCAATATTGCCTCTTAGTATTCAAATTACTCGCAAGATTGTGCAGAATGACGATGGAGAACGCCCGCTGCTCCATAAAGGTCGGAAACAATCTCCCCGAGACCTTTGATGTCAAAAAAGGATTTAGACAAGGTAATACGTTGTCATGTGACTTCTTTAACATCATTCTTGAGAAAATTGTGCGCAACCCACAAGCCAACACCAGAGGCACAATTTTCCATAAGTCTGTGCAATTGCTTGCATACGCGGACGATATTGACATAATTGGCAGAACACAGCGAGCTGTCACTGGCGCGTTTGCAAGCATTAGGACGGAAGCGGCAGAAATGGGTTTAGTGGTAAACGAGGGCAAAACAAAATATATGATGTCAACTAGAAGGGACACACAACATCGACGAATCGGACTGAACGAGACGAAAGACAGCTATAACTTTGAGGTAGTAAGGGACTTTGTCTACCTCAGCTCCGCTATAAACTCTGATAACGACACCACAGCAGAAATCAAACGAAGAGTTACACTTGCCAATCGCTGTTTCTTTGGACTAAAACGGCAATTGACTAGTAAGGCCTTGTCAAGAAACATTAAGTCGACTCTATATAAGATCCTGATCATCCCAGTCCTGCTCTATGGCGCAGAAGCATCGACCCTAACAAAGGCGGATGAAGATCATCTTGGCCGTTTCGATCGCAATATTCTTCGAGTGATTTTTGGTCCCGTTTATGTTGCCGGGCTTTGGAGGAGAAGATTTAACAGCGAACTCTAAAAGCTGTACAACGACACCGACCTGGTCAGAAAAACACATCAGACGTCTAAGATGGCTAGGACATGTAGAGCGAATGGACACTAACTCTCCGGCCCGAAGAGTCTTCGATTCCAACCTGGAGGGACAACGCAGTAGAGGAAGACCTCGCCTTAGGTGGCGCGCACAAGTGGAAGGGGACCTCAACCAACTTGGAGTGCGCAACTGAAGGCAGTTAGCCAAAGATCGCACTAACTGGAGAGGCGTATTGGTTGAGGCCCAGGTCCACCCCGGACTGTAGCGCCACCTAAAGTAATGTACATAAGTAAGTATCCAAATTGCGGAGGACCGAGGATGGCTCGCCGAGTTCCAAGAAGTAGCTGATCGAAGTTGCCTACCTTTCGTATTCTGTTGTTTAACACAATCTCACCGAGTCACTCACAGGAGTTGGAACTAACACCTAATTAAAGGCTAAAAGCTTGCCCTTTTGCCCTCGACATCCCGTCTCGCCACTTTTATAGAAAAACTCAACATTCCTCGTTCATCGTTTGTAATTAAGACTTCGAGAAAGATAGACTTTTCCAACTGTTTTAATGGAACTCCCCTTACATATGCAAATATGTGCTTCAATACAAACTTCTACTATAGTCCATTGGGTGTAAGATCAGTCTGGGAGGGCCCAAGGATGACCAAGTTCTATAACATCCAGTCCAAGTTATGAAAAGGATATCACACAAAACAAACCCCTTACACCAAGAGGGAAAGACATTGATTTAACGCTGCTTATCTGACTCAAAAATATGTAAAAAGAGGGATTTAGGACATTCCAAATCTTGCCTATGTCGTATTTATTCTGCTTCTGTTTCTGTTTCAAGTCTATATGCCAATAGCCACTATAGCGATCTTTTGCGGTTTAAAAACAACTTGAAAGAATGGCTCATCAGTAGAAAAAGAATGTGGTCAAATTTGTCGATACCTAAAACACAACACACGGTCTGGATCAAGGGTTAAAACTCCAATTTAAACAATCAAACATCAGAAATCACACTTTGAACACTCGACGGTACCACAAAGACATCTATGAGTGACTTCTGCTGAAGGCTTCGAGGGAACCTTGTTTAGGGAGAAGGTGTTCATCATGGATATTCTATTTGCACATCAAAAGATCAGCATTCGTTTGTTCATTCTCGTTCTGATCGGGATCACCACTCACCACTCTCTCAATCAAGTCCCTTGTCACAACATCCACACCTAGCATTAAAGTCCCATAATATCAGGATATAAGAAACTTCATCCGCAACCATTTTAAGGGCTGTAGAGACTTTTTTCAAATAGCAGCAAAAAACTCCAGATACTGTGCAACGGTGCATACAAAGCACTAGAGGTTAGGTTGGATTTTCAAGCTTATATGCCCAAGGTAGTAAGGTAGGTAAGTTGGTGCTCTTATGGCTTCACATAGACCATCCATTGTGTCCATTTACGGGAACCATCCATACACCCATAGATTTAGTAAAAATCTGCTCTGAGTTCAGGTCCTATAGTTCGTGCTGAGAGTAGCTGATGATATAGAGTCTATTCATCTATCACACAGTGTCCAGTCATGACCCCCGTGAGTAGGTATGTACATTTTTTTTGCGACTCAGTCCGATAAGCTTAAGATATCATCTTTCACTTTTAAACTACTGCAATGCTATGCCTGCAGACCTAATTCTTTTGAGTACAACAACTCCGCTTAAACAGGCAATGCATATCTCCTGATGACATGAAAAGAGTGTCCTGCCATCCACAAGATGGACAGTTTTCAAACTTTTTTGGCTTTCTTATGAGGCACCAACTCTATCCAGTCCAAAAACTCCAGCTCTTTTGCCTTGTGCCTATCCTAAGTTGCGTTGTCGAGAAGCTGTAAGTTAATCGTATCCCCATCTAGCCAACAGAATCGTTTGAGAGACCTAATTAGAATTCCGTAGTCATGTCTAGTATCTGTACTTCTCTGTACTTGTCTGGCTGACTCATAAAGACGAAAGTTCCATTTGGATTCGTTCTACTCTAGTGATCTGAACGATCTTAAAAACACAGACATTCGATATCGCCCACGCTTTATCAGAGGCTCCAACTGGTTCAACGAGTAGGAAGAATAACTTCATAGATTCATGTGGTATCACAAGGGACCTTATAAAGGTCTAAGGCGCTTCAACCTAACCTAACCTTAGCTCAGCCGACTTATAAGCTTGTCAAATAAACCAGGCGCCCGCAAACTCACAATTTTCTAGCTATATTCAAGGGGGCTAATTGTAAAGACTTTCCACAATCGAGACTTGCTGTATTCACTTTGCCTGTGCGCGGTACTCTTGAGCTATGACGGAATTAACCTAGAACCACCCTTCGCCACAGGGAATTTAGCTGATTGATACGAAAAAAACGGAACCTACTTCCCTTTTAATAAGCTTAAACTCTAGTGTCTAATGTTCCCGATCATGTTTTCAAACATGGGGACATTTTTTACACAATTATGAGTGCACACCCTGGTTTACGCTAACCAACAATAAACGCCGTTGCCATTCGATTTCATTCAAAGTATTTTCTCTACAAACAAGGATAATGTGTGTAACCCCTTCTCCATACAACATTGTATACCCATCTACCCTAATCCCATTTGTAACCGCATCCTTTTCGACACAGGCAGCCATTTGCAATCCCCATATTCCCCCATGTCGTGTTTTGCAAAGTCAAATCCTTTTAATTTCCCTCGAACAGCCGTAACCAATAAAATAAAAATAAATAAATAAAAGAGAAGTCCTGCGGTATGTTTTCAATCCAAATGATAGAAATCATTATACTCTCCCGATAAGCAGTTACCCTCATCACTTACCCACTCTCGTTCGCAGTTAAGCGAACGCACATACGCAGATGAAAAGGAACTAAAACAAAGTTTAATATTGGGCTGGGCGTGCCAAGAATGCAAACTTAAAGTACCAACAGTTTCCACTCCACTTACCCATTTCTAAGCCGATGTCTGGGACTGACTCCTTTCGCAGTTCACCCAGGACGTGGAACCTCGTCGCCGCGCTGTGCGTATGTGCTCCTTGCTGTTGGCTTTTATACCCTTTTTTTATGGTCGAATGAATTTTTATTTACATCGTTAAGGGTTATTCAGCGATTAAGTTTGATGGAGAGCAATTATGCAGACTCTGTCGGCTATAGCGAGCTCTACACGCAAAGGCGCAGTGGTAGGTGCGAGGTCATGGGCAAAGGGTTGATAAATGTGCCAGCCAACGCAGGAGAATTTGATCGTCATTCGATTGGAAGTAGTAATGAGACCACTACACCACACGAAGAGGCTCTTTTGAAATGGATTTTCGTAAGTGTACACCGCCAATGTGATGGAGAGCGGAATGCCCTGCTGAACGTTTTATTGTGGTTAGCCCAGTGGGAATATGAAACAACAAATGAGGTGAACGTGTTAAATTTATATTTGTTTTAACACCATTTGGAATATGGCTTGAACAAGGTACCTAGTACTTGTTTATGACCATGGAGGGTTGACGTTGTTCTTTTATCAAGGAGCTTCGAGTGGGGTGCAGACTACCTACTATTAATTTGAAATGGCGCTTGATGTTTGATAGAGGACTTAGTTTGTAAAGAAGGTTAGCCTTGTGTGATAGTCATTTTCATTTAATTTAAATTCATTTTTATTGATTCTTACCTTAACTTGTATACCAGACAAAAGCGACTACTTAATCTAATTTAAAACTAACATTTATCTCATTCTAGCTTACTGGCTTTTATCGAGCACTCTAAACTACCTATAAACTGGGTGGTATTCAATCTCACCTATTGGGCACCATCCTGATCGCGTCCCTGGTTGCCTGGCATCCGCCAACAGAGTTCACCCGCACCACCGGGACTCGTTCGAGGTTATAAGCTTTGGTCAAGTCTCGGAAGCACTCATTTATGTTGACGAGCCCGGCCCCTTCCAAGGAAGCCTAAGCTAATCATCTAAGTTAAATCTAGCTTAAAACTAAGGACGACGATATGTAAGTAGCGCATCGGCGTGGGCGGGCGGGCGAGCGTATCTACCTTCACGTCTTCCTTAAGCCACCAAAATTCGTTAAATTGCTTAACCGTATATGTTTTGTCCCGATCCGCAATTGCGGTAATAAAACGGAGGAGCTCCTGAGCATTGGTGACCGGTGTACCCGTCGTGGATGGTCCGCCTATCCCTCGCGCCGCGGTGGCTCTGGTATAAAACCGGCACACTATCTTTTTGCTAAACTAACCGTTTCATATTGGACTACTCGTGTTGGACTACGTCCCCGGTTCGAGTCCCGAAAGAGCCAAATTACATCTTAAGGTTTTTTTTCCACTGCGCCACCTGTCGCGAATGTCTGACAACCATCCGAGAGAGTAAAACTGTCATGAACGACCTTCTCAATTAGCTGTTTGGACTCGGCTTAAAATTGTAGATCCCTTCCATTCGTCCCAAAATTTGAAAACTCACACGAAACGAATGGTTGTGAGAAGCTAGACCTAGGGTCCCACAGACCTGTCGCGCCAAAATACTTATTTATTTATTTTAACCCTTTCATATCTACATAAAGAAATGCTTCAGGCGCTATAAAGCCAGACCAAAACGTACTTTCGTGGTACATTAAATTGGGGTAGTAAGGCCCTGAGATCAGGCTATTATATTATAGAGCATTTTATGTACTCAGATTCAGGAGTTCTAAACAACCCTAGATAGGTCCTGAGGCACTGCCTCTCAAACACCCGAATCTTTTCCATATAGTAAGGCGCTATATTGAACCACATGGGACAGCCATAAGTTTTTTGCTGCGAAACAGTCTCCTTGTCAGAGCGTAAGCCCTCTTAGCCCCAGCAAGACAAGCATCTCTATGTTTATCTAAATATAGATAGCGGTCGAACCGAATACCAAGTTACCTGACCGCTTTTCTTACCACCAGTGGCTGCCAAGTGCCCATGCTGTCCAATAATGGCTAATTTTCTCCAGTTTTTTCTGGTATCCCTAGAGCCCCTAGCCAATGGAGTCCTGAACATGACCGCTTCCGATTTTTGGAAATTGATTTTAAACTTCCAATAAAGGCAATACGTCTTAATTTCATCGAAGTCACGCTTCAGAAGCACGTTGATGACCTCGGTTTTTGGACCTGACCTGCACGTCTTCGTTTTGAGGGAACCCACCAAATCGCTTGTGTAAATATAAAATAGGATCGGAGAATTCACCGCCTCCTGTTGTAAGCCGTTTTTAATTTCAAAGATCCTGCTCGAAGTCAAGTTGACAGCTTTGACAACGAACTTCTTTCCCATAAGCATGTCACAAATCATATATAGCAATGGCTTTCCCAGTCTGGTCAGCTTAAAGAAGATCCCCTCCAACCATACCGTATCGAGGGACTTCTCAATGTCAACCAGACAGGCACCCGTGCATTGTTTCTTGCTTTTATACCACTGTATGTCGGATATCAGTATCGACACGGCATGAAAAGAGTCATGTTCCGCTCTAAAGCCCAACTGGTTGCCTTGGGTGATTTGCTGTTATGTTAGTTCAAAATTTGCAAATTGAAGCGAATGTGTATATTTAAGTGATTTCTGATGTGGTGTAATTAAATAACTCTATGCAAATTACCTTTCATCAGTCTTAGGGGCCTTGCAATTCAAGTGGCGTTTCGCAAGACTCCGTGTTAGGTACGCTTTGCGGAACCTAATGCACGATGGCAAACTGAGACTGAGGACTCCAATGTCATCTGAAATAATATGCTTTGGTGGTAACTAAATTTCTGAAGAACTAGAACAAGACAACAAATATTCGATTAGGTTCATACAAGAGTAGCTGATCACAATGGAGGTAAAACTAGTGGAAGAGAAGACAGAAGCTGCATGCATCAGCAGACGACAAGTTATGAAGACTGTCGCCGTGACCTAACCATGGTCTTCAAGTTATAGTACCTCTGCATTGTTAGCAAGGATGATGTCAAATATTAGAGAGTCAAAATACAGAAGAAGGCGTATCCTTAAGGTTAAAATATGGAGGAAGGGGGTGATTTCGCAGTATTTAAACAGAAAAAATAAATATTTAGTGTTTGCAATTTATTAAATCTGTTATTATTTTGTGGCTTAGTTCTTTTATTATTTTATTTCTGCAATCAAAAAATAAATTGAAATTATTAAAATGTTTTATTGACCAAAGTTGAAAATGGGGGACCACTGTAAAAATATGCCAAAGCTTTCAATTTAATTTAATTTAATTTAAAAGAGGGACCATTTTATCATTTTTAATTGACATAAAATGGAAAGGGAGAACCAAGGTAAAAAAAAAACTGAAAAACTGGTTAAGAACTTAGGCAGCGTGAGGCATCTCTGCACAGTGCCAGATCCAGTCGCTGACCCCGTCTTAGAACCAGACGAGTACCATACGAAATCATAATGAGTTTGGGTAATAATTTTCCCAACCTAGGTGGGACGATGAAAGAGAAGTTTTAGCGGAGGTCATATTCCGGTATCACGTCATAAAGATGCATGCTGAGGGTCTTTAGGCTCCTTGGTAAGAATAGGTGTCAACGTTGTTGGAATGAAATAGTCGAAACACGTTTGGTTTATACTCAAGAAGGGGTTGAACAAAAGTGATGCAAAAAGATTTAGCTATGTCGGCGTTAAATAATTCTTTGGACCATCGTCCAGGAATGTGTTGGATGTTATATGCTAACAGAAACTAGGATCACTGTCGCGCACAATATGCAAAGGTCACAAGGAGACAAGGTTAGGCTAGGTTGATCGGGGTTGTGAGATCGTCATAAGGGACCAGGCACCATATCGGGCACATCACCTTCGCCAGGGAACCATAACGGTTCAAAGACCTAAACCAATTCGTCCAAGCATTCGATTTTCCTATAGAACTTAAGTATAGCCTCAATACTGCTTCAAGAACCAACCTCTTCCAAGTTATTAAAGAAGTACATGCCGAGGTGCTTTCTTCTACTCCGAGCAATGGCTTTACATTCACAAAGAAAGTGTGAGATGTCTTCCGCGACTGTTGGTCCTTACAGTACCTGCTTGTATCCGTATGCTTCCGCATGCTTCCTAAGAAGGCACTGCCTCGAGAGTATTCCTTTCGTTGATATCAACTTTAATCTGCTGAAATTGATATTAATTGTTCAGGCTTCATCCGATTTTAAAAAGACCACAATGCCTTTGAAACGTTGTACCCTTCTATTTGTGACCATCTTGTGGCTGCTTTATTGAAGTTTTTTTTCAAATACAGTCTTTCAGGACAAGTAAGTTCAATGGTGAAAGATTCATAAATGCTTTCACGTTTATGTAGAAAAAACGAAAAGAAAGGGACCTAGACGACTGCGTTGTGGTACACCAGAGATGGCCAGGAAGGTAAGTGATTAGGCGGACCTGAAAACGAATCTCCAAATAAGAAGACACCCATCTTAGCAACCTGGTTTCAAAGCCTATTGCAGGTGTAGCTTAAAATAAATTAAATAACTAAAATCAGTTTGAAATGACGTGAACTTCTTTACTGATTTCTAAAACCGATAACGCAGAGGGCACAGGATCAACGAAGTTAGTGGTGGTTGATCCACCTTTTAGAAGCCCCCTTTGATGGTTATGGAAAGACTTCAATTAAAAGCGAGCAGAATGGAAACTGCAAAAATTGGTCAAATGCAGATGTGTTAAATCCAAATCACATTTACTGAACAAACATGCACACTCAGACCGATGATAAGGAAAATCATTTTCGATGTTCATTGCAAGGAAGATCTATACCGAAAGTTCCAGCTTACTGCCCTAATCACCTGGACTGCACCGAAATGAAATCCTCTTGTCATGATGCCCAAACTGAGATATTTTCCTAACCAATGCAAATCCAAACCAATTTCATTTCCTTGCAATTTACTACAAAAACTAGTCCAGTTCTCTGGCGTAATCTCCTTACATCGTATTTGCACCCAAGGCCCTACGTATAGGTATCCTTTTCATTGCAAAACACAAGCGGCACCCGACACAAAATCCGACAAAAGAACTGGTGCTATATGGACTTCAGCAGAAATCCTTTCGGCAGGCACTTATCGTCGGAGGAGATCTGTAAGCATTGCCTTTGTATGCCGGTATGACAATTTTGCACTAAATATGCTTAAGTAATGCAAATAAGAATTTATTTTGTTTGCAAACAGGGTTCTCATAACCAAAGACAAACATGGAATGAACCTGCCTCGCTATTAATACCAAAATCCTTTCTTTTAGCACTTTTATTGTTGTTTTCTGTGTCGGTGTGGTGTATATTCACAATAGGACATCGGCAAGGATTAAAAGTTTATTCAAATACTATTTACCCTGTATACAGCTGCTTAAAGTATTAGGTGCAAAAACAAAACAAAAATAAGAAGGAATGGAATTATCCCTATCCTCGGTGTTGAAATGGCGACAACTCCGGGTTCCAGTGAGTGTGTGAGTGTGCGTGGAAAAGAAAGGAGTATATTTATCGCCCCTAATGCTACACCCACTTGTTGTGATAAATTAGCAGGATTTAACCAAGTGATTATGGGTAATTAAGATGAGAACTAGGATTCCCGCAGCATCCTCTGTATAAGCGGCGGCACTCTTTCGATCTGCACACAATTTCTTGGTATCTCTGTATACAGATGTGCGGTATATGTTTGTATGTCATTAGGACCATTTAATCAGAAGAGATACGTGTATGTGAGATTAAGTTGCACGTGAGGATTTTCAATGCTGAATCCTTTTTCCCATACACCGGTGTACCCCGTCTTCCTCTTTGTCAATTAAACATGTGATGACACATTGACTGACGATAAATCAAAACACGCAAACACCTTCACATCGCATCCTTTCAGGTTCGAATGCGTCTATTCTTTTGATCGAGAACCGATCCTGAGCCGTCTTTGTGCTTACGGATTTTAGGGATGATAGCGTTTTGTAAGGTCTCAAAATACAATTGACAGAAAGGATCTAAGGAACCGAATCAAATACTTGTTCCCCTTTAGAATTTCTCTGGCTGAATAGAAAGTGTTAGTTTGGTATCGTCTTGCGAAGAAATTTAACACAATCGGGTGCGAACGATTGCTAACTGTGTGGAAGAGTTTTCTTGTAATCCTTTGATTGTTGTACACAGAGAAGCGATATATTGTGACGCAATAATACGTGTGAGACGAGTCACCCTTTTAGGGTTAAAAGGTGTCTTTGTGGTTTTTGTAGACGTTTAGGTAGGTTAGCAAAGAATTACAAACGATAATCGAAGTGAAAGGTGTCCTTTAAAAAAATGTAAGCAATAAACAACAAATAGAGAAGATTATTATGTCCATAAGAAAAGAGTGACAGCGATAGGCGATGCATTTTGAGCCTTGATGCTGTGGAGGTGGTCTTTTGTGTATATGCGGTGATGTTGAGTAGTTTAATCTGTTCTTGAAAAAAGGAACATGAGTAAAACATCGTGGCCGTCTATTATGAAACGGGAATACTTTTAAGCCATCGATCGGTCCTCTAGGATAGAATATGGATCTTATGCAACGGGTTTATTTTGAGAGGTGTTTTTTTTTTTGGAACAGCAGCGCTCTATCCAACGTTTGTGGTTGGTTTGGTTTGCAATTTCATTACTTATGGCTTTTTAAGTTTTATCCAAATCCAATACAACATTTTCGGTGATTCAAATGGAAACTTTAAAAACATAAGTTTTACTCTACAAACTTATGTTTTTAAGGTTTGTAGCAACTTTCACTTTTTTCAAAAATCCATTGTACGATTTAGAGAAAAGCTGAGTCTGCTATCAAGTTAGAAATTACCAAACTGCCCTAGGAATGAATTTTTGTTAAAATCTTATGGACAATTTTTGAGATAGGAAGAGGAAAAATCTGGAATTTCAGCCTTCCAGAAAACTTTGAGGAAGCACCTAGATAGGGTCCAACGATTAGCATGTATAGTTACAGGTGCAATAACGACAACACCAACATGCGCATTGGAAGTGATCCTAGGGATCTTGCCGCTAGACTTATTTATTAAGAAAACAGCGACCCCAACGGCACTTCGTTTGCATCGAAATGCGAATTGGTACACACGTGGTACAATCTATGGACATAGAAAGATCCTGGAACTTGTCAAAAACGAGATTAGGGAGCTGAACATGCCTATGGATGGGATAGAAAGGGTGCGTATTATGGAAAGAAGTCACAAAACTCGTATTGAGAATGGATTACTTCCAGAAAAAAGGAGTGGTGCAATAGTAATTTTCACAGATTGATCCATAATGGATGGCTGAGCGGGTGCCGGTATCTATTCAGAAGAGCTGGAACTAGCCCCTCACGTCACTTCTGTATACCAGGCTGAGATGATTGCATTGCTGCATGCGTTGGATTACTTGCTGAAGGTCAGGTGGAGGGAAGAAGTATCCTTATCACAATCGGTGATCAGATGCATGGAACAGACAAATATCACAACATCATTAGCACTGGAATGTGTACTCAAGCTCAATAAGTGTTCATCTAAAAATGATGTAACACTGACCTGGGTACGAGGACACTTAGGAATCGAAGGCAACGAAAAGGCGGACTCCCTTGCAAAACAGGGCTCAACCGAAAAGTTGCTAGGACCAGAACCATTCTCTTCAATTGGCAAAGGAATGGTAGAACAGCTGATTCACAAATGGATCACGGCAGAACACCTGAGAAGGTGGTCTACCGTGGAACAATGTAGACAAGCAAAAATGGCAATTAATTGGCCGACCTGCTCCACTCAAAGAAGGGTTCTAAGCATGAGTCGACGAACTCTGAAATGGGTGGTGGCTTTATCTACAGGACATGGTAGTTTCGGGTATCACTTAAGGAAGATGGGCCTTAGAGAAGATGATACCTGTAAACTATGCCTGGAAGAATCTGAGACAGCGGCGCATATACTGTGCCAATGTCCGGCGTTGGCTGGCAGAAGAATGAGGATCTTGGGACATCACTGGGTCGAGACCCAGTCGATGAAAGAGATCTCCCATAAACAGATGCTAGCGTTAACACTAGGAATCGAGCCCAGGGAAGAACTCTGGAGAAATCCAGAGAGTCTCTCTGGGTAAGTTTTATAGTGGTAGAGAGACGGAAAGAGACCCAACATTGGTGGTCTGATTCGACTATCTCTAGAAATCTATATGTATACTTAGCACAAATATCAATTTTTGTTGTATTCACTCGAGCCGTTTTCGAAAAAAATTAAACCTAATTTAAAGTACCGTTAATAATAGGGCATCCGTCATTTAGGTTGTATACCTTAGTTCAAAATTAGTAAGCATTTTTTTCGCATTCGAATAAGTTCCCCGTTTTTATTTCGAGATACATATTGTTTTTTGGTTTAAAGCACGTCCAATCACTCAATAAACATTTAAATAAATATTTCATAAACATTTATTTAGCAAATATATTTTTTTAGAAATGTTTATTTAATTATGTTCGTCTCGCAGTTTCCGAATAATTTTTTGATTTACAATCGAGAATTATTTTTGATTATTATTATGTATTCATTTATTTATTTTTCAAAATAAAATAAAAATGTCAAGAAAAGAAATTGATTCATTTAGTAAAATTTTTGAGTTAAATCGAGCATTTTGCGATTCCCGAGACTAAAATAACAAAAATAAAAACTTTACTCTTAAAATTTGAATCTATCAATGTTTTTTTTCCAGTTTTTTAATTATAGATATTGTAGCACGATGCTTGTAATCCTACCACTTTTGAGTTAATGGTCTTAAAATTAAGATACAAATGAAATAAGCATTTGGTATACATTTCAAAAATGTTTCATAAGTGTTTATAAACTTTAGTGAAATCAATATTTCAGAAACATTCATCAATCATTTCTGAAATGTTTCGCTGGTCTTAAAATGCTGACAGAAACAATTTTGTACATGGGTTGCATGGTTGGTTAGTTGGATGGTTGGTTTAAGTAGCTGTAAATTCCCTGTTACCTGACAAGGACAGATACACAAATAGCGCATGAGCGCCGTTTTGAAACCACACAACCAGCGAAACCAGAAGATGAAAGGAAGGGAAGGATATTACGGGAGCTTAAAACCAGCCTGTGAAGTTGAAAAATTTAATAATTCTATTGAAGTGTATATCTTGGATGGCAGATAGGTCAACATAGAAGGGATTTCTTAGTGCACTATGTCTGGTTTTGGCTAGGGCCGGACATTCACAAAGAAGGTGGAAAACCGTTTCACTCTTCTTTGTGTCAGCGCAGCTACGGGAGTGGGTGTTGTAGGAGATGCCAGGCCTGGCTGCGTGAGTACCTAGAGGTCAATGGCCCGTACTAATTGCTGTTAGTCTGGTGACTATTAGTTCTGGCATCATCGTAAGTCAGGAGGATTACATATTTAAAATTTTTAATTAGTTTCTAAAAAAAAATATCTCAAAAAAAAGTTATGCAAATTTGATTTAAATGGTAACACCCCTGACAGTGCATTTGAAGTATTAAGTATTTTTGACTTAACCCTTTCCTACCTGGCACCAGAGACCAACCAGATGAAAAAAAACCTACACTTTTACAGCGTTCTTGTCGACTCATAAGAGTGCCTTTTGGTCGCGTTGCTGTAATATCTGTCTCTTACCTTATGAGGACATTCTCAAGAGGTGATTAGTCCTGCAAACTATCCATAGACCCATTACATGCACCGTTAAGTCACATATGCGATAGTTATTCAGACTTAAAAAAAACTGTCAATAGCTACGAACAAAATATGCAAACGCAAGCCAAAAAACCGCCCCGACTTCAGTCTTCGACTTCAGTCTTCGACTTCAGTCACTTCCGCTTTGATCGCCCGTTGCCCGTGAGTCTTGTTACTTTTTACGGAGGTTCATATTTTGGTGTCCAAACGGCACAACTCCCAACCTAGTGATACAAAACTCTTGTTGATACGTTCCTTAGAACCACTTTAGAAATGTAAGAGCTACCGCATTAACCCTTAATGGTTCTTTTCCTATATTTTCATTTGAATTGTTTCTTCTTTTTCTTAATTCTTATAGTTTCTGGAAATTTGCGCCCAGAAAGCAAGTTTCAAAGACGACATGTCCTGCAAATAAGAGATATTTGGAAAGGCGATGCCCTCGTTGTTGTCAAACGTACTCATAAGAGATGTGCATTGGATTTCTCTCTTAGAGCGTTCAAATGTATCGAATTTTTGTGGAAAATGTTCATTGGTTGTCTCAGGGTATCGGCTATGCTGTTACCTACAGAATATTCACAGGTTAGCGGCTATAGTCTTCTGTTAGCCAGCGGCTAAAGTAGCTGAAGAATCTAAAATAAGTCGAAAAGCTCATTTCTGTATGCTGTGTACTATAGGCAATGCCAATTTTTGGTTTCGATATCCTTTATATGCAAGCAATATTAGATACTGAGCTTTAAAGAGAACAAGAAACTGCTTCAGATTGAAGTACGAACTAGTCCTAAGAAGACCCTACTGATCTCAGCTCGAGGTCATAGACCTCCTCCTCCCCCCATACACTTAAAACCTATGAAAAACCTAGGACTTGCTAAACCAACCCATTTTATTTACAAATTTAAGTAGGTCATTAATGGACCTGTCTGAAAGCTCTAACTAATCCCCGAAGAAGTAAATACCAAGAATTTTATTTCTTATGTGGCAGAGCGCTGGGCAGTGACAAAAAAGTGTGGGGTGTCCTCATGCACCTCCTCATCACCGAATCCTATGCACAGGTCATCTGTACTGATTCCCATTTTCTTGGTAAGGTATTTCAGTGATTGTGTCCGGTAATAATGGCCACAATTGAGGACAATGATTTCATGTTCAATTGTAAGACTTTTTTCAGTTTTCTGTTTGTTGTAGATTATGGCCACATTCTCCTGGTTATGTCACAGGAGTCGAGCTTGCTCCATCTTTCATTTGTCGCTACTAGTATTTTGTTCCCAATCGTCTGTCTGAGATTACAAGGGGGAATCATTACTGTGGTGTCGGCCTGATGTCGTTCAAAGGAAAATCCTTTTCTTGCCAGCTCATCAGTTTTTCTGAAATCCGGAAGCCTGAGTGAGCTGGATAGTCCGATACGTTCCGAGTAAAAACCCGCGCCAACGCCAATAGGTATGGTTAATTCAATGGATGTTGGTTGATCTTCATACCATTCGTCGAAGGGCACTGTTTGCAGCAGATTCTTGTACAAAGAGGTCTAGGGCTTTGAGATTGAGTATAGCCTCTAGGTCTGCTGTGGAAATATGTCGGCTAACGTAAAGTATTTGTCGTCTTGACAGTTGACGACACCGTCGTTTGATTAAATCCAGCAAATTTATTCGCCGTGTCTGAGGTCCTTGTGCTAGATTTCTGTGTCCTACCGTCTTGCTTTAAATCAAGCACGTCAAATGGACAAAATCAGAACCGATACTATGCCACTATATGTACTTACTTTGTATTTTTCAAACGTTCATCGCTTAGTAGTAGTACCACAAAACGTAGGTACTATTCCGTATAACGACACATGCACTCTTCCATGTAATACGATTACTCCGCAGTAACTCCAGCGCACACCCCAAGCATTTGCTTCAATTCATCAAGATTACCCTCATAATGCCATGGAGCAAGGTAATTGAGTTCTCAATATTTGTCCCTTCTCCGCATGATGCACTTCCCTGTACAGCAGATGACAGGAAGTCAATGGCATTCTCAAAACGAGTTCCCAGTGACGAATTACACGTTGAAATTCTAATTAAAAACCCCAAAGCTGTTACAGTTAACACCACACGAATGATGTATAATCCTTTTGACCAAAGGATCAATACCCAACTGATTCTTTACATTCCAACGTGGTGTGCGTCTTATTTTTTTTTATTTTTTTTTAGTATAGTAACACATGCCTTCAGAGGACATTTACTGTGCACCAGAACACTCTCTGTGCATAGGAATCCTACACATAAGTCATAAATTATTATCGAACGGAAGTTGAATTGAGGGCACTTGTTTGCCGCGGGAATCCTTCGTTTCAGGCTGAACTAATTACGCACATTAACTCAAATTGACGAATCTTAGTTTGAAGTGGGCACACACAAGTACAACGAAATAATGTTTTCTTTTCCATCGAGTGGTACCTAGATAAAAAGAAAACAACACCAGCTTAATTTGAAGTTTACAAGAGCTCGCAACATCACTGCAAATTAAAACGAAAAAGGAAATAACACAAAAACACAACATGATGTTGTTGTCATTTAACAACCATCATCCCCCCCTTCCACAGAAAAAACCTAGACCATCGAAACTGCGTAAAAATGATGAGAATTTAATCGCAGAAAATAGAACGGCAAACGGGTTGCTAGGATACCCCTTCTTAGTGAGTTTCCTCATCCCCTTGCTGGATTGACAAATAAAAAATAAAATAGATTTCATTTGAAGTGGTGAGATCCGTCAATGAAGGAAATGCCATTACCAAGACGAAGACCAACCTTCCAAAGCTCCCCAACTTTGGTACCACTAATGCGACGTGAATGGAAGGAGAGCGCACATCTCTGATGACGGTGTTGTTTTCATTTAACAAATAATGACTAAAGGACATACGAGTGGGGGCGCAGTGAGGAGCAAATCAAATCTCAAAGACATTCAAAGAAATTTGATAATTGATGGCTACTTTTCACCGTAAAGTAAAGCACAGCAGCGAAAGCTCCCCACCTGTAGAAAGAAAGTGCGATGGGCCTTAACCACCACTCACTTTGTGTTCTATTTATAGTCCATAGTCCTTACCCAGTGTGGGAGTTGGTTTGGGACTTATTGCCATGGCGGTTACAGCATTTTTTTAAATGATGTGACGGTCATAATTTGAGTATACATGTTTATGCAATCACAAATACATCTCGAACTAATTTCTTTCCAAGGACTATATTTTTTAAGGAATTTATTTATTTTCCAAAAAAAGTTGATAAATAAACAAAGGGATCTCTCCTATGCGTCAATATATAGATACCACTTGATGGAATGTATTTGCAAGAAGATGTTAACTTTGCTCTCATGAGAACATTCATCAAAAGAAAATACTTGCGAGAGGAAAAGTTTTGAAAAAAAAAATGTATTGAAACTCTCAGAGGACACTCGATTTTAGTGGAGGAAGTTTTGCTGACATTTACTTTATTTTATCTTTTTTTTTTTGTATTCCGAAGTGCAAATGACGTAAAAGGGAAAATTGTTGAAAAAAAAATATTAATCCCTAATGTAGGGAGAGCGCTCACCGATGCGAAGTTCTCACAACCATAGTGAGGATTTTTAATGGAAAGTCTAGAGAAAAGTTTTATCTTCAAATGTCCCCGAGAAAATGAATAGATTAAGTGCAAATGGACGAAAAGTTGTAGATGTAGGTACTATTTGTTGCTCCGTGTTACTCGTATAAGGCTCATGGAGTTAACATATTTATATGGCTGTGATAGGTTTTTTTTGGGGGATGCGTTCAAAGAGTGTGTAACCTTCAAAGATATTAGTATGATGCCACGGTCCATTGCGGACCCAATTCTCGCCAGTTCATCCGCCCTCTCATTACCGGTTTTGTCGCTATGTCCAGGGACCCGGCAGAGATTCGTGGTGTGCTGCAACCAAAGAACCATGAGCTCTTCGCGGCAGCGTTTTACTAGTTTGGTTTTTAATTCATGTGAAGAAACTGCTTTTATAGCCGCCTGGCTGTCAATAAAGATGGTAATATCGCTACGAGGTTTAGCCAAAATTGACAACCTACGGGCCGCTTCCGCGATAGCCAGCACCTCCGCTTGGAATACACTACTACTATCAGGTAGCCTGATTGAGCAGTTTATATTTAATTCCTCAGAGAATATGCCGGCACCGGTTCCACAGTCCATCTTTGATCCATCCGTGTATATGGATATTGATTTTCTTTTCGTGGGTTCATTGGTATTCCATTCCTCTCTACTCGGGAAAGAGCAGGAGTATGGTATGTCGAAGTCCAGATGGGGAGTCATATAGTCAGAAGTGACAGCATTTTCTAAGTATTTACCTAAAATCTGTTCATGCCCAAAATTATAGGGGTTTCAAGTGTACACTTGGCTTGGGCACTTTTAGCAGCAGACTCTTCCATGTATAGGTCCAGAGGTGTCAAATTGAGAATTGCCTCTAGTCCAGCCGAAGGTGTGGTCCTCAATGCGCTGGTCGTCCCTAAGCACGCAATTCTTTGTATTTTAGTCATTACTTGAGATTGGTCGCCTTGCGCGCGGCTTGCCACCAGACTACGCTGCCATATGTGAGTATATACCGCACGATCGCCGTGTACATCCATAAGATAATTTGTGGGTTTGGTCTTTTGACAAAGATGCGGTTGCAAGCATAGAAAGCATTCGCTGCTTTTCATTGACATTCGGTTTCCAATTAAGTTTCCCATCAAGGATAATTCCTAAATATTTCGCACTGTCTGCTACTCTTAGGGGTGTTCCATCCAAGATTGGTGGTTCAAATTGTGGTATTATTCTCTTATTCGTGAACAAGACAAGCTCAGTTTTCTGGGGGTTGACCCCAAGGCCGCATTGTTTTGTCCATGAACTTAGCATCATAAGTGAGTTTCCTAACAGGTCGCTTAACTTCGGTAGAAACTTCCCTTTAACAAGTATAACTAGGTACACCGTCTGCATATGCAGTTACTTTTACCCTCAACAACTCATTTCTTTAGCTTTCCCTTATGTCTCACCTCAGCTCGTTCTGCACTCTCCAGGAGTGTTTGGTCGTTTTTGGACCTCAGCATATGGCCCATTTGAGGCTGAGGTCTTGGTAAAGTCGTTCTTTCCATGGGCATTGGGGCATAAATGCGAATCTCCAGTTCGGAGCTAGATTGTGGAAATAAGTTTATGAGTTCATCTGTCTCGCTTTTATTTCAAAATACATATGTATACCGATGATTGAATGAAGGTTAGGTTAGAGTGGCAGGCTACACACAAGTGCTGCCACAAAGGCCAGAGTTGGAACATTGTGACACCACAGGATCTAATGATTTTAAACTACCAGTTTAACCAACAGGAACTCAAAGGCGGAGGCGATTGCTTATAATGATAGCGAGTTCACCAAGATTGTCAAAAAAGTATTCTAGTAGAAGTAATCTTCTTCGAGTAGAAAGAGCAGGACAGGTGCATAGGAAGTGACGAATGGACTTTTCCTCCTCCTTGTCCATGCAACTTCTGCAGAAGTCATTAGCGGGAAGACCCAGCCTGAGGGCATGTCTCCCTATTATACAGTATCCCGAATCACACCCACTAATGTGCTTATTACGAATCTCTTTAATCTTATAAGACTGCTGGAGCTCTTGAGATCCAAAATGGGCCAAATTTGTTTCGTGATGGAGCAAGTGGTGCAGTCTGACCTCCTGCGGTTAGTAGATTGAATGTAAAGGGAGGAACGAAAGTCTCTTTCTTATGTAAAAAGTAACTCTTCTTGATTTTTTTTTTTTTTGTTTTAGACTTAACACTTAAGGCTTGGGCGATTTAGCATGGAACACTACACGATCGCACAGCGAACAAAAATTGTTAAATTTTTTCGTAGCCAGTATTTTGTCAATAATTTGTACTTAAAGTGCATATCGGCAATTTGATGGCGTTAGAAATGTTCCAAGAGTACCCAGTTGGTTCAACAGCTCAATCTTGGTGACCTTGTTGCGCGAGCAGTTCCCGTAACGCATTATTTTAAAAAAGGTGGCTATCGCCAAATCTCCAGAGAAATGTTTAAATCCTAATAAACCACAGGCTATACAGGAGCTGAAAGTTAACATTCGTACATAAACCGCTCAAATTGTCATGGAAAATGACGTCAAAAGAGCCAATGAGTGCTAAGAGTCTAATAATGGCCACTTAGAACTGTACATACATAAAATAAATAAATAAATAAATATTTTGGCGCGACAGGTCTGTGGGACCCAAGGCCTAGCTTCTCACAACCATTCGTTTTGTGTGGGTTTTCAATTTTTAGGGCGAAAGGAAGGGATAAACAATTTTACTCCAAGTCCAAACGGCTAAATTGAGAAACTCGTAAGTGTTATACTCTCGGATGTTTGTCAGACGTTCGCTAGAGGTGGCGCAGTGGAAAAAAACCTTAAGATGTAATTTGGCTCTTTCGGGATTCGAACCTGAAACCCCTCGCTTAGCAGCCCAACACACTACCACTAAGCCACTGCGCCGACATACATATTGTAAAAAAAATGTCCATGAAATAAAGTTTTATTTACACTAATTTATTTCATTAGTTTTTATCTTTTCGTTCAAAAGTTATTCCAGTTAGTTTAACGTACGGGCTTTAAATCGACATCGACCTAGTCAGAAGAGTGAAGGTCCAATGACTGAGATGGCTGGGTCATGTAGAGCGAATGGACACGAATGCTCCGGCCCGGAAGATCTTCGAATCCACACCCGAAGGACGGCGCAGTTGGTTGAGGCCCAGGTCCACCCCGAACTGTAGCGCCATCTTAAGTAAGTAACTATAGGTAGAAAACTACTTTTGGCCACCCTGTAGGTATAATTAGTTTAAACAAAACTATATGAAGGAAGACTTTATGAGCTTGTCAACTCTGCAGGTCGAAAACAGGTATTTTTTTAAATAAAAAAGGGCATGTGATCAATGCGCTTAAGTGCCAGCTTACAATTACGAGTTGCTTTATTAATGCATAACTCTTGGCCAAGAGATGATAGCACTAACAAATATTCATTAGGCAATCTTTCATCTGAACGCAGGTCTTTTAGACGAAGTGTTGCATGCTCTGTAATTAGTCGTCTCATGGTCATGCTCATCTAAAAAGCTAGCTCAACAGCCCTGTTTGCCTTAAGCGAGGATATTACCTTCCTTACTTCGTTTTTACGCATGTTTTGTGTAACGTCTGCATCGGAAGTAGCTTTCCCGAGCAGCACCAACTTTATAATTCTGACACAAAACTGTTCTTAGCCACCTCTATAGGTCTCTGTACGACACTTGCTCGGAACGTTCTCTTATCTCCTTAAATGTTGCTTAAATGTTTGCGATTTATTCTGCGATTCTTCTTATGTTCTTTCATTTCCTTAAAAAGCCGATTTTGTTTCGCCTATCAGCTGTTTATTAAAATCTATCCTTTTTAAGAACAACTATTCAGAAGGCTACCAACAGACAGCATATTTGCAAACCTAATAGCTAAGACCACCGATGCTTAAAGCAAAACCCTTTTTACGATCCTTCAGATTCGACCACATTGCTTCACTCCTTCATCTTCTATATATAATATATATTATGTCTTCAGTGACACCAGATCACATCTAGATGATGACTTTCCTGCCATTGGGCACCATAAATCACTTTATCTTCATCAATTCCCTCATCCGCTCCTCAGAGTCCGTATTGTAATTTATCATAAAACAGATATTCCAAAAACAAAAAAAAATAAACAGAAAGAGATGGACAAAACAAAACTCCTTCAACGCACCAAACAGAAGCAAAGTGTCCTTAGTGAACCCAAACTAGGAAATGGAGACACTAACGCAAAAACAAATCAACTTCATATGATGGGAACTAAATTCTTCTGCCATCTAACACAGAGGTCCTTGTCCGTGGCGGTGAACTAGCGTGCACTGGCGCAGTTGGTCACCACACCAGACAGATTCTTGATGTACCTTGCGTAGCAGATACGAATAAGGAAATTCCAATGAGGTGCACTGATGGCAATCCTTGTGCATCCAAAACAAACAAGTTGACAAAAAAAGGATATTAATAAGTCACTCCATATGCGAGTGTTCTCACTCGCTGAAGTGTGTCCTTGCGATGAATAAAGTGTTTTCCTTATTCAACTGACAGACGCAGACGTTTGAGGAAACATTGGGAACATTGTATCCGTGTCAAGGAAAAACCTATTACAGATCATATTTTTTCAATTACATATCCCGTTTGTCTAACTGTGACACTTTCACATTTCCTGCTCCGTAAGGGATGTGGATATGGCTATCGGGGGAGTGGTGTGTATAAGTTATTAGGTGCCAAGATGGGTAGTATTTTCGAAAAGAGTGTTTTCATTTTTTTTTTGGAAAGGACTATGTATTCTAATTAACTTTAAAAATTCCTGGTTATATTTGGATATACATTCTCTAACCTTAAGGTCCCTTCGATCTGTTGTGTATAATTAAAAACGTATTTTTTTAAAATAACATTTGGAGGGCGCCTTAGCTATCTGTTTGAAATTTTTCAATTCAACATCAATTTTTCAAATAGTGTCTTGCGGCACGAGAGCCAGTTGGCAGATGGGTTTTGAATACTACAGCTTGAAATATGGGGACGGCTACTTGGAGATAGTTTTCGACTATTTTCTGTGCGATAATGTGAAGTCGCTAGTCTACGCTGAGCCTATAAGCTCGAAACGATTGACCACTTGGAGGACAACATTCACCGCATTGGAGCTCCAGATTAGACTACGTCCGACCCAGCCGTGGCAGTCATATGCCAGAAAACATATTTAAATTATAATGCCAGAATATTATCTTTTGAATAAAAAAAAACACCCTTTACTAGTCGGTCGGGGACTGAAACTGAAACCTCATACGCAATGAATGTTTTTGGTTTTAAACTAGTTGCAAACGTACTGAAGATAATGAAGCTCCACTAAAGTGAGGTTATAACTTAATACAACCACAGGTAAGATTTAATAGTATGAAGGTAACTATAAATCGCTTTGGGATAAGATAACGTTAAGATGTATTTTGCAATGGAAAAGGCTGCGGTATACTAGTATCCGTCGTTAGGCTTGTTATTATTCAGAGACAGTTGTCAAACAACACAGCAACGCACTCAAGATCTCCCGCCTTTATATACCTAATTCATTGCCGCGCTTACCTTAAACCTGCATTGAAAGTTCTTTCTTTCCCTGAATTGTGCATTTACCTTTATGAATTTAAATATATTATAATTTTGGTTCTGACTTCTGACTCGTGACATTTTATTTTACGCTGAATGCTTTTTGAAACACAACAGGGATCAATGTTAAATCTTCTCCGCAAAATGTCAAATCTAAGGTAATATATTGCGCAGATGTCGGTTATGTGAACAAGCAAAAATGGCGGATTACTGCGACTGTATAAAGGATTAAGAGGAACATAAATGCTCCTTAAAATGTTTTGAACAAACTCGAGCAGTTTTAACATTAATTTGTCTTTTGTTTGACACAAAAACACCCACTGCTTGCACATTTTATTTACTTTTGGGAACGAATGAAAATTTCCCCATTATATATTTTTTTTCCAATTGTTTACACAACACAAAATTTATATATTTAGCTAAACGAATAAAGAAATAGAATCGGCGCTCACGAGAGAAACTGAGAAAATTAATTGTAAACAATGTTTTCAGTCACAATTGCCCGCCATATTGCAACAATTTGACAGATGCGCAGAAAGATACCAAAATGATTGTGCCGAGTACATTACTTTTATATATAAACCTTGGAAAACACTATAGTATTATCTTCCCGCTGTACCAATACCAACCACACCAGTTGCGGTCTGATATCATTGAAGGAAGTTGCTCGTAAATTCTAATAATTGTTGACGATAGGCCTAACGCTGCTAGCTTAAATAGCAATGATCTTCTGTTGACGGTGTCAAAAGCAGGTTCTTTTTTCTATAAAGCGATAGTAGTTAGTGTAAAAATCTGATCCACTATCGACAAATTTGCTCGTAAACCAGCCTGCAAAATGCTAAGAACGCTATTCCGTTCAACCCAAGTCACTAGCCTATGGTAAAGCACCTGAGTGAACAGTTTTCTTAGCGAGCTTAGCATTGAGATTCCTATATAATTTTCTGGTAGAGAAAGATCATCTTTTTTTAAAAATGGCACATATATTAGCTGTTTTAAAACATTCTGGGAATGCCGTGAGGTCTTATGATTTTTCATCTTTTTTAGGGCTGCCGAAATTTCTGACATGACTATAATGGAGTCCAGTTCTTCAATATAGACTTGAGGGAGGGCAAAGAAAAACAGTTTTTGATTCGGGTCTGGAAGTAAGAGAACTCGAAAATGAGTTGCGACCACCTCTACACTCCACTACGCCAGTTGTTATCCTACTTTTTTAAGCATTACTCCAGTTGTGGTTTGAGGTCTAAAATGTTTGCAGCAATACACTAATTGCAGTCTGAAGTTTTTTCAGTAGGTACTACACAAATTGCAGTCGAACGTAGCTTTCCAATTATTGTAAAGGCTTATTAGGCTTATTAAGTACTTATTACTCGTTACCAGAAAATCCATATCATTCCTGGAAATAACATATATAAGTGATTACAACGAATTAAGCAACCTGGATGCCCAAGCACACGTTTTACCTTAAGAAACCATTTTAATGCCCCTTAATATAAAAAAAAAATAAATAAATAAATATTTTGGCGCGACAGGTATATGGGACCCAAGGCCTAGCTTCTCGCAACCATTCGCTTTGTGTGGGTTTTCAATTTTTGGGACGAATGGAAGGGATCTACAATTTTACGCCGAGTCCAAACGGCTAATTGAGAAGCTCATTCATGACAGTTTTACTCTCGGATGTTTGTCAGACGTTCGCGAGAGGTGGCGCAGTGGAAAAAAAACCTTAAGATGTAATTTGGCCCTCTCGGGATTCGAACCTGAGCCCCTCGCTTAGTAGCCCAACACACTACCACTAAGCCACTGCGCCGACCATATAGTCCTAATAATATAATAGTCCCCTTAATATAGTCCTAAAAAATCTTCTAAAAGTTTCCAAATATGTCGGAGTAGCTCATATAACGTAATATTGACGATAACCTTAACCCAGCTTCACAAAAGGCTGAAGAATTCATCGCAGCATTTCCCTGAAAATTTAATAAAAAAAAAAGTTTTCAATAAGTCCGGATTTTCCCAGTGCTTATGGTTGTGAATACCCGAAAATCGGCTATTTAACCAAAAAGTTTGGCCCTAAAGGTTATTTAAAAAAAAAAAAAAAACTAAGGACTGGCTAAGCGATCTGACTCAAAGACTAACCGAACAGAATAGTCAAAATGTTTCATAGAGTCCCCTTTGAAGTCAAATGACAATTGCGGAGCTATTAATATCGTATCGTTGGTTTAAAAACTCCCATCCCCTTTAAAATCCGTAAAAAAGGAACCTCTACCTAAGCGTGCTCTAAATAATGGCATACCTTCCAGGCAGCATCCTTTCTTCCTAAATTCGTCACGTTAATGATTGCATAAGGTTACCAAAGAAAATGCATCAGATATCCTTTTTTGTTCTAACCCTAACCCAATCATGGGTCAAATAAGTTATGGTCAATAAATTTCCAAACTCAAATGCGGTTCACTTATATGTGCCCATCAAAAGGATTGAAATGGCGTTTGACCAAAAAAAAAGGATTTGATATGCAGCTGTTTTGAATTCTTCTTTGGCAATAGCACAAGTGTCGTGCTGTGTTGTAGGAGTAGCATGTCCTAGATTTAATTTTGTTGTATTTCCTACTAATCGCCTTACATGTGTGCAGTTTCTCCTTAAGCGAGAAAAGGGTTTTTCTCCGTTGTCTTCGAGTTCCTTTTTTTTATGGGATTTTAGAGAAATTGACATAGGACACCCAAGAATAAATCAAACTGTTGCAGGATGTTCTTTGAAAATCTTAAAATTGATAACACACCCTCATGCAGACTGCACAGATTTGTATCCTTTTGCTCATTTGACACTCAAAGAAAAAGTCAGAGAGTACTGTGCAATAATCGTAAGGAGAGAACCATTTTTTCCCCAGTTTCTGACAGTAATTTATTATCCTTTGACAATAAGAAAAATACACATGTGCATTCAATGCCAAGATGTGAGTTAGTGCAATGTTCCCACACTTTGTGTCCTTTTCTCCTTGCACAATGTTGTGTGTACATCATCGATGATGAGATGTATCCTTTCGATATACCTACTCCTTTTAAAATTACTTCTTTGAATTGCAATCGAAAGGTACGAGTACTGTTAGTTTTTACCGTCGAATACTGTTGATCCTTTTGTGGATATTTTTTAACAACTGTATTCTAGTGAAAGGTAAATAAAATTTTGAAAAATGATGTAACTTCTCCCTTTTAATTTGTGTGTGGTTGGTGTTGGAAGAAAGGGTCAGTTTTGGAAGGACAAACAAAAATGGCGGCAACGATATTCAATACTGCTACATGAGTAATTACTGACGACAGTTGGTCACCGGACAGGGGTTACTCGGATTGCATCCAAATTGTTATGCAAAACCTGGTTTTTGCCTATTTAAGCAATAAGGGAAGATCTAGGAAAAGGATAGCCAGCAGGAGTTTTGATTATTATCTCTTTTGTAGGTATAGTATTCGAAGTTGGGTGCTTAAGGGAATTGTATCCTTCGGTGGAAGAAGATTTGAAGATGCCTGACCGCAGATGCACTGAAGTGCGCACGACAAAATCAAGAGATGCGTTGAGAAATGTGTTCAAGCATACATTGTTATTGCTGGGTATTTTTTACATCGAAGTCCATTTGGAATATTTAGAGAAGCAAAACAGCTTCCCACAGTTGGGCTGAGAGTGTGGTAGGTATTCATGTTTCAATTGGTCCGAGGATGGTGATGATGAAGTACTGCTTGTTTAAGATATTTACATTAAAGGCAGCCTTCTTCTAATGAAATGTGAGATAGCAAATCGCTAATAAATCGACAGAGGTTTAACTTTTGCTTCACTATCAAAAAGAATCAGCTTGCACTAGTGCCATCCAAGAAATCAAAGACTCTACTCCGATACGTCAGAGACTCTTCATGGAGCCCCTTAAATAAGTGAATATCAAAATCAGTCCAACAGGATGCTTTAAATAGACGTTGGTCAATGAGGGGCTTTTGGATTCCTGGGACTCGGATAGGTCTATATGGAAGTACTAAAAAGTATTAAGGAAGAAAATGGCCTAATACATACCCTCCAACATGTAGACTGGCAGCTGAAAGAAATCTCAGGTGGCAATCGAGAACGAGGATGACAAAGTACAGGCCCGTTGATGCCAAATTTAAGTAGAGCAACAGGATCATGAGCCGTAGTAAAGCAGGCGACTCGAAATGCTAAAAAAGAAGCAAGGAGGTAAGGAAAACTTAAAACCGAGATCCGATACATACATAAAAATCGATGAAGGAATGATGCGTGAACGAGGAAAGAAGACTTCTGGTCCAGCATTAGGTGTACATATTTCAGGGGTCCACAGACTTCAGAAGATAGCCTTCGAAAGATGCAGTTTCAAAATGAGAGCTTGTTAGTAAACGACTGAGAAAATGGCTCCGGGAAAACAGAGTGAACAGGACTTTGGCCAAAACCATGATAATCTTAGAAGCAGTTATCGAAAACGTCGAAAATTCGAAAGCTGTTTGACATTTTCATAAATTGTTTTGTGGAGTCTCTTTGTCATTGTTTTATTAAAATTATATAACTATTTAAATTTTCAACTTTTAATTGAGAAATAAATGCTTAGAACTTTCAAAATGTTAAGTAACAGTTCTATCTCAAATATGAACAAGTGTAAGAATATTAAAATGCGTTACAAGAAATATATGGTTGCATGCTAAAGTCTGCAATTGAAATATCAATTTAGAGCATAAGAAATGATAGAGCAATGGATGCGTCAAATTAATTTTAGCTGAAAAATTACGATTTCGTAAATAGGGTTAGGAATAGGAATTTTCGTTTAAAGAAAAACTTAATTAGATATATATTGGAGGAACTTATAGGTAACTTAAGTTCGTTATGGAACATCAATATTAATTCCTCTAATCATCATTGTACACTTTTTGACAGAAGGTGACTGTCAACTGTTCAACTATCGCCTGACTACTATTTCTTTTTGTGCACGATATGTCCAATTTGAATGCGTATTCGATATTATTTGGTTTTACTTCGAACAGAATTATGTAAATTATTTTTTTGTAAATCTTCAAGGAAAATGTGGAATATGTTAAAGTGGCTCTCGTTGCAGTTTTGCCAGTTCGTGAGGAATTCCCCTTTTCGTGGGGAATTTCGGTCCAAAATTTGATGAAAGGGGAAAAGGGGAATCTTCTCTCTCTTGGCACGAAATGTGGGGAAATCAAAAAATGAATCTCAAATTGTCAAAAACTCGTTAAGTATCTTGTTCTTGGTCCTGATTCTTGATTGGAATTGAGACGCTTAGCGCTTGTTTTCTGTGGTTGGTGACCGACGAAAAAAGTAAAAAAAAGAAATCGGTTGGGTAAAACTTCTTTAAACGCTATATATGTTTTACATGATCAGGGTTCAGGAATAGATATGTGAAGTGCTTCAATTTCAAACCCACATTACTCTTTTTTTGATAATTCTAATTAATATCCTTTAAATGTTCTTCTTCTTTTCAATAACGTTCCTTAAAAAATGGGAATTCTATGGTCTGCGATGGGGAATTTCACTTACACCAGCTGGCAACACTGTCTCGGTGAGAGAAGCCGGCCCATTGTGCATAAAATGTGGAATAACATCAATCGCTGTTAAGCGTTAGGAGAATAGAGATGAATAAAAAATGGCATTATTTGTTGCGAACGATTAGAAGCGCGAAATGTGGAAAACATTTGAATGCAAAATGAATGAAGACTTAACCTTTTATCTGTTGAAATGTAAAAATATAGACTCTTCGAATGCGACACGCTTTCGAAAGAAATTGAATCTCAAAAAAGCTTGAACCCTTTTGTCTTTTGGAATCGCAGAGTTTGACGGCAAAATTTCGACTCCAGTAAATTGAACACAGACATAAGTTACTTAAGTGCCTATTATGTCTACGGAGATAATACAACCTCAAATTGTACTTGCTAAAGAGGAGCTTAATACCTTTTATAGCAATACGTGCAGTAATTGCCTTTCAAGGTGGTTTGGATAAGTGATGATTATATACAGTCTGAGACTGTAACAATGTGTACTAAATATAAATTGTATAAATTGGGTGGAAAAGGGCGAAAAATGTTTCTCATTATGGACAGAGTTACAGAGTTTGCCTACACTAGGAAGAAATAATTCGATCATCTCTGCTGTGCAACTTAGTTGTGGGCCGTCTTGCATTCACACTAAAAACATTCCCATAATTGGGTGTACCTAATGCCGATGATCTGGGGACTGAATATTATAGGAGGACATGATAAGCACTTTTAACGAGATCATCATGAGGACTGCATCACGATTAAAGGGCCCAATACTGCCGGATTCGTCGCCGCAACGGACGCGACGGATTCTATGGGTTGGGCCCTTAACGCCGAGGTAACTATTTTAATAATTTTTACACCAAATGGGAAACCCTCTTCTTTTGCACATCTATCGCATTTAATATCGAATGACTTATCCTAAGATAACTTATCAATTACAAAACTAAAGAAAAATTGCACAAACGAACGATTGTAAATAGCTCAGGTTAAAGTCCTGTTCCATGGACGCATGTTGCCCAATCAATTTGTTTTATTTTTAAAACCCGGTGCATGGATCGTTTTATTTAAAATGGGTGTGGAGAAAAACGACCGAACGAGTATTCATATCTCTGAAGCTCAATATCGAGCAGCAGAATAACGTATACATTGCATCTATTCAATAAAGAAGTTCAGGGCCTATTTGCAAGGAATATACCTTTGACTATTAAAATTGATCACGAAATGCATAAATGCAGCGCTACCAATGGACGACATTGTCCGCCATTTGGCCCCTTTTTTCACTCAAGGGTCATGGGCCCCGGTGACGACTTTGCAAACATTCTCAGCTTTCTGTCCATTGTACAACATTCGCGACTTTCGGGCCACAATTTCCATAGAAAACCCTGGGCGACTTTTTGTTATGACGACTTTATCATATTGGCCATCCATCTCTAACGCTGTCAGATGACCGAAAATGATCTGACTGGCAGGTGGAGCCTCAAGCTTCAATAGTATGACTTTATGGCCGAGCATACGCAACGAAGGCAAACATTGTCCAAAGTAGTCTCCTACGTGTCAATATATTTAACAACTAAAGGCTGACAACATTCTTCTCGAAATTGACTTGGATTTCTCATAAAGTCGACAACAATCGTGGTTACTTGGTTACTGTTGGTGTCGCGAGAGACATGCGTGCAATCGGTTAATAACTCACCCGCAACTGGTCATACATTATCGAAAATTCGACAGAAGTACTTCTGGTCAGGAATGGATTTCGGGGTCGAACAGACCAGTACTAAATGTTGTCAGGCCTTCGATGGGTCAACAAACATTAACTAAGCAAGGGCAACCCCTTCAAGGCATTTTTATCGACTCAAGACGGCAATCGAGGTAGTATAATGCTTAAAGTATACTCCGTTTGATCTCTCTGGAATCCCTGAGTTTTTTAAATGTTTTCGTGCTTTTTACAAAAATACGTTGCCAAACACATAAGATCGCCAAACATCCGATTGCAAAAGGTTAAACCAAACCAAACTAAAAGCTGCTGTGGCCTTTCTCGACTCACAACATTTTATGTATAGGTAGTACAAGTCGATGGGGGTAAGAGGGGTTCGACCTGGTTCGAGCGAATTTGGAAGTTGGATATTTATAAAGACTGGGTCTGGAGATTGACTATTCAGATGGATCTAAGGATACCTATTGTCTGAGAAGGTATTTTTATCGGACACTTTTCAATATTTCCAATAAAGTCGAAAACAAGGTTCATGGGTTAAACCGCTCTCCCATTAATGATGGCAACGCAAGTGGATTTCGAGCTTACATTAGATATACAGCATAAGTAAAGATACCTGATTAGAATCAAAGAGAGGCATAAGCTTAAGGGCATGAGCTTGAGACCCGTTCATAATGACAACCGACTTGTCTATGGTTCAGTAAAATCATCGAAAATGTGTTCAGAAGCGGAGGATATACTCCACGTGTTGATCTAGGCTTTTTCCAGATTTAGAGTCCAAGAACGACTTTGCGTGGACCACTGAGCTACGACTCTACTAACCTCCGAATTCCCATACACCCGAAATTTATTGTCGTTACAGCCTCAAATTTGGTGAACGTCGTACCTGTGATGTTTGACGCTCCCGAGAGATGAAAAAAGCCTCAAGGTAGAAGTTGTGCTTATTCAACGTTTGAGCCTAGAAATCAAAAGCTACACCCGTCTGATGGTCAAAAAATAAAAAAACTGTAATTTGCAAAGAACGTGTGGCTTAGCCACTTGTAACCGCACAGGAACTTCTCATCCAGCACATTGCGCACCACCCACGTTTTGGAAATCCCTTTCGGAACTAATGGTTCCTCCTCCAACACTCAGAGTTCCACATGCCGAAAGGATAATTACAGTCGTTTTCTTAAGAAAACAATAGAAAGGACCTGCCAAGCAAACCCATCCATCTATATTGAACCTGGTTATTTATCCTTTCACCATTGATTGGCTACATGGGCTTGGGCCATTTCGGAAATCAAACATCTTTCACCGCTATAATTAGAGACACGCATCACTGTGTCCACCCCCTTGATGTATTGTGAGAGTGCCATCCGCAGCATGACTTAAATTGAATAAAAGGGGAAATAAGAGTTTAAATTGGTGTTCCGGAGTTCCTCCAGAAGAGATAGTTTGCGCGCCACATCGAACCGACTCACTAATTGCGAACGCAAGCACGAAACCTGGAATTATAGGAACCATTTTTCGAAGATTTCCCCGCAGCATCTACAAATTGAAAGTAAATGTGCTGAAGGCGGAAAAGGACGATTACCTACATCAGGCCACAAGCAGAAGGATCGAAGACACATTGCGTATTATTATTACCCTTTGCAATACAATCCTTGATGCTATTGTCGCAGGCTGGGCAAAAAAAAGAAAGAGGGAGAACGATGGAAAAAAGTAACAAAAGGATCTATTCAACTGGGTGTAGTGACCAGTGTCCATATGCACGAAATCGATTGCACCCTGCTGTGCGTTGCATTGTATTGCATCCCTTTTTTTGTGTCCGTTATCCTTTTGCACTATATGCCATTGTCTTCGAAACAGTATCGTTTCGTATATATCGGTCAGTTTTATGTTGTTGGAAAAGGAATTTCAACAAAAAAAAGGATATCAACGGATTGCATACGCTCAAGTGATTTATGCATCCATTTGTATGGGAGCGAGAGGGATGGGATGATGCATGAACCGGGTATGCAGTTGCACATTTTCGTTTTCAAAATTCGTTGAGTGGTCAGTGTCCTTGAAAAGCTGAGAAGAATTGCTATTTTTTTTTTGTCAGGAAGAGCGTTTTTTCTTTAACAATTTATGTCTCGAATGAGAAGGGCTATAGGTATATCTTTTTGAGATTCTAACCCTATAGTAAATATGTATGTAGGTATATATAACAACAGGATAGCTTTCGCTTTACGGTAGCCTGTCGTTTTTATATCCGGCATAGGTTTGACCGGTGGGCGCAGTGGCTCAGTGACTAGTGTCACGAGGGGTCTCAGGTTCTATCCCCGAAAAAACAAAAATTACGTTTAAAGGCTTCTAACAACGTCTGATAAAACTTAACAACTGTCAGCTTTTCAATTCCGCCGTTCGGGGTGGCGTAAAATAATTGTAGGTCCTTCATTCATCCCAAAATAAATAATGTAACCATTTGTGACCCGAATTAATATACCTAAGTCTGTTTTAAAAAGCCGGGGCTGCTAAGAAACTGAAGTGCGGTGCGGTGGTATGAAGAAACTTTCGATTTAGGAGACCTAGGCATTATTTATTTAATCTTCGCTTTTTTGGGACCCTGGTCAGGTAGGCTTCCTCTAGATAGAACGAGAATAGATGGTTAGATCAAGTTCGAAGTCTGTTCTCTGCTCGTTTGGGGACTGACCTTGACGATTTGGAGTAAGATAATTGCATTAACGAAAGTGACTCGCGTACTAGCCTTCTATGTAAATAAACTAGCGTCGCCGAGCTCTCTCCGTGCCAGGAATTTTATTGCTTAAAACAATTGTTGGAAATTTCGCACAGTTTGCGACAGATTTTTTAAAACAAATTTATTTGTCTACACTATCTTCAATGTTGCCAACTGTCTTTAATACCCATCAATAGGTATTTATACCAAAAGGATGTGTGACGTACCTAATGGAATTGGGTTTTTCTGTTGAATAATCCTAAATAGCAAATTACCGCAGGCAGGCAAGCACACTCCGTAAACAAAGTTTATTTTTCTACAACAAAAAATGCTATTGAGATTAAAGGATTTGGAATATATACCAAAAAGATAAAAGAATTTTAAAAATCGCATAGGATATAAACAGTTTGCGGAAAAAAGTGCAGACTGCCATAAGGCACTTTCGAGAGAAAGGCACATTTAAAAATCAAAAACGTTCCAGGCAAATAAGAACAACTAAACGAGAGATAGTGAGGCATTCTCTAAGAGTCTAAGAGACCCTTTTGCCGCTTCAGTTGAAATAAAGGGTTTTCCAATAAGAGGTGTTATTTTGAATACCACTATTATTTTGACCACTATTTCGGTAGCTGTCACTTTTGAAGCTGTTTTTCTATTCAATTCTATTCTATTTTTTGACATTTGACAAGTAGAAACTACGCCATTACTAAAAATGAAACGATACACGCTGCAACAACGCATTGAAGTTATAAAAATTCACTACAAAAATGGTGAACATTTTGCAGTCACAGTTCGCGTGAAGCACCTTGTCGGAAAAATTCGAGCTGTTGGGACAAGTTAGTGATGTGAAGAATAAAACCCGTGCGCTCAAGAACAACTGGGAATATTGCTGCTGTAGCCCAAAGTGTTGAAGAAAACCCAGGTTTGTCCACTCCTCGTCGTTCTTTGGAATTGGGCATTCCACAAACGTGAATAATGATTTTTTATGGCCGGAGTTGGATGGTATAGATCTGGAAAACGTTTACTTTCAACAAGACAACAACTTTTACGGAAAAAGTTTCCGGACCGTGTTATCTCTCGAAGAGGTGATCACAATTAGCCACCGAGATCTTCTGATTTAACACCTTGCGGCTTCTTCCTTTGGGGCCACGTGACTATAGTGTGCTGGACTACGATGCGAGGGGTCTCAGGTTCTATCCCCGGAAAAACATAAATTATGTTTTAAGGTTTCTTACAACTTCTCAATTCAGCCTTTCGGGATGGCGTAAAATTGAAGGCTCTTCCATTCGTCCCAAAATAAATAAAAACTCGTAAACTGAATTTGTGACCATTTGTGACCCGAATCTTATAGGTAATTCTGTTTCCGGTCGAATGTAGATATGACTAACATTATGAAGAAGCTTTCGATTTGGGAGGCCTAGGGATTATTTATTTGCTCTTCGCTATAGTGAGAGGACACTTCATTGCGTTTGGCCGTCTGTTGAAGCTAAAATGAAAGTAAACGAGAATAAATCGGATATGATGTCGTCAATCTCCAGTTCAATGCAATCAGCATATAAATACAAAATATATGTTAATGCAATCTCATTGAAATAGTTGGCGAAGTTTAACAATCTCCGGGTATATTCACCGCCGATAGACGAATCGATGCGTTGTTCTCCTGAAGGATTGGTCAGGCTGAGTCAATTGTTAAACAGCTTGGTCATTTTGTTATCAAGAAGACTGAACTTGTAACTCATTTACCCATGAGAATAAGATCAAGTTCGAAGTCCCTTCTCTACTCGTTTGGGGATTGGCCATAACGAGATGGAGTCGTGCCAGGATGTAAATAAACTAGCTGTCGCCGAGCTTTCCTCGTGCCAGGAGCAGGAATTATATTGCATAAACCTATTGTACCTATTGTACCTATTGTATTGCCAACGTTGGCTCTTCTTCGTAGAACTAGTTGTTTAAACGCAGACTGCCATAAAGCACTTTCGGGAGTAACATACATGTCCGCCGCGGTTTTCACAGTGGCACGGTTCCCAGTGGTCCAATTTTTAATCCCGCATAGATCCGGCTGAATTTGAGCGAAAACATTGAATATGTTGACTTGATGAACCTCATACCAGAGAAAGTTTAGCACAATCTTGTTGGCCACTTCTCACGCCTCCTCTGCGAGAGTTAACCATACCCTCAAATCGTTGCAAAATGTCAACCGTGGCGCCTGCTGTGTGGCGTGGCGCATTGCTGCAACCACATATTGTTAAATTTGGCCCAAAAGAAATCGGTTAGCATTGTGCTGTAGTTCTCTCGTTGATGGTGATGGTCTCACCAACGTCATTTTCAAAAAAAACGGATGACGTTGGAGGTCCCGCCATCTCGCAAAATTACAGGCAACATAATACCGGCTTTTTTTCACCAGTATCTTATTTCCTGCTCGAACCGGTTGAAAGCAATATTGTGTGCACTTTATACAGCGCCATCTAGGCATTCATGGTAAGGAGAGTAAGGTTTCAGTTCTTAACTATTAACCGCTAGATGGCACAAAAATGGAAACTAAACGTTGGCCAGTGCCGCATTCAGCACATGAACAAAGAAATGATCAAATTAAGTTTCTGGAATATGGAATTTTCGCAATGAAAATTTAATTTAATTGGACAAATGCGCAGATAAACGATTCCAGTCGCATTTGTGATAAAGTAATACATAAACTGGTATAAATTGTTGTGTGTCTTGACTTTTTGCTGTTAGTAATTTCCACCAGAAAGGTTCCAACATAAGCTTCTGTTATTAAACTACCACTTGGGTTGGCATAAATATTTACCGAGTGTGAATCTCGGATATGTCAAGTAGGACGTAATAATTGGGGACGTTCAACTATCTAGTTTTAAGTAATTCTGACAGCTGACTGACTTAATGTATCTCAGTTTTGATTGGCCTAGATCGATCAATTGACGTTTATTGAGGGGTAGCCGACAAATCTAGTCAAGAAATTCGTGACTGAGTACTAAGTTGACAGTTCGCATATGTGGCTGACGTAGGAAAAGTGACGTTCCCGACCAATCTAGTTTTTGCGTTCAGGTTACATCTATTGTAGACCAATCTAGTCGACTTTTCCCTGCTCTACTGAGCTGACACAGAGCTAAAAAAAAAACAGTGAAAATATAATCTCATCCTCACCTAAAGACTACACATGAGAGGTCTGATTTTGATAAATAAAATGACCAAAGCTGAATATGCCTTGCCTAATTCGCTATTTAAATCAATATTGAGACTCAATATTCTTAGATTATGGTACCTATTCGATTGGGATTGTCAGAACACTTTTTTACTCTAGGTCACTTTTACGTTCGTTTGGGACGAAAAAATGCATTTTCCGATTTCAGAGCACTTTTGCGAGTCTGGTTTTTTTCTCCGAGTTTCTTGAAATTTACCAACAGAAGTGCGTTTGAGTTTTACAACTGAGTTTGTTTACGTTTTCGGAAAATATTTCAACTGGCTAGCACTAGTGCCCACTAGTGCGCACTGAAAAGTGTCAGCTAGTTTTCCCGCCTATCCAAAACCCTGCATAACCCAGAAAATTTGGCTACTATATCGAACACAAAATATATGCTTCCCTGAAGTTTTACATTGAAAAATGAATGACAGCAAGCAAAATGACAGCGAAACTCAGCACTGAATTCTTGCCCCGACAAATTAGAAGTCATATCGAATGCAGGTTTTCAGCACCAGGGCGAGTTGAGTGCTATATCGAACACATTAGGGTTAGGTAACCCAGTGCGCACTAGTGTACACGTCAAACAAACCTATTGAAAGCGTTCCTCTGCCCGCTAGACATCTAGTACAAAATATCCTGATATGTTCGCGCTAGAGCCAGCGGCAAATTTTGCAAATGCTTGAACGATTTTCCGTTGACTGCTCGTATTTTTCTCTCTCTCTTTCAATGCTGCGGGTACTTTTGCGCTAGACTGAGAAATTTCTCCGAAAAGGATATTTCACAAAAAGTGCTAGATGTCTAGCGCCTATGGGGAAATGTCAATTTGTTTGACATACCGCTGGTCATCAAGCGGGCAGTGGAACGCGGCCATTGCGAATCTATTTTTGTTAATAATTTGTGTGCAAATGTTTAGAAATCCACCAGGGCGTAAATTTTGAATGATTAAATAAAAAAAATTTATCGGTAAAAAGTGTCGAAGGCTACAAATATTCCAATCGCACGAATATAAACAAAAAAATTGAGCATGTGATGTTTTTTTGTTAAGCCTGGTACGCTGTTCGAGTGAAATATAATTTTTCATACAAATTTTTCACTGCGAAATGTCAAAATGAACTTTTCAAATAATTGTTTTTTTAAGGCTGGTACGCTGTTCGAGTGAAATGAAATTTTCACTCCTCTCCAAAAAGTGCTGTGAAATTGAAAGTGAAATTTTCACTCCGAAATTTCAAAAATTTAATACGACGGACAATAAAAGCCAAGTGAAATAGCAAGTAACGCCCCCTCTACATATCACTTTTTGAACAATTATTTTTCACTTCAACAGCGTAGGTACTGCCTGGTGAAATTTTCACGTGGAAAGTTCATTTTGACATTTGAAAAATTTGTATGAAAAATTGGATTTCACTCGAACAGCGTACCAGGCCTTTAGATAAGACAAACGAAATCTGCAATTGGGGCAACATATTCTTAATGTACATTGCTTTACACATTAAAAACAGACATTGGTATTTTTGTAACATTTCTTGGTCATTGGATATTTTTCTTACAACATTTCAGAATTGCCAACGGTAACCCATGGGAAGCAAAAGCATCCACTTCGACTCTCGAATCCACATCGTGTTTATTTTCCCATCAGCTGTTCTGTTAACAGTGCACTCGTGTTGTCATGCTCATGCACTGTATATGTACACAATCCACCCTTTGACGTTTGTCATTTCGCAAACGCTTTTTATCAGTCACATTTAGCTTACCTCTTTGTATTTTATTTTTAATAAATTCTTTCAACTTTACTCCCCCTTCCCATTGTGTTAAAACACTTTTGCTAACATAATAGTTCTTAATAACAAAAACAATCAAAATATTTCGTCAAATATGAGTTGCTTTCGTCGAAGATTAGTACGCCCGTACATCAAAGGCACAAAAACCAGCCCCCAAACTGGCCAAATAATCACAAGCAGTGGCAATCCTGCATTTGATGAGCTTCTTGGTGAGTTTTCACAGTTTAGTGTTAAATGCAAACACATTCCAATCTCGTATTTCTTTTAAGGCGGTGGCGTGCCCATGAATTCCATTATATTAATTGGTAAGTTTCAATTGTGCTGCAGCCATTGTAATACTTATTGACCGAATATTCCATTGTAGAGGAAGACAAACACTGCATCTACTCCAAAGTTCTTTGTAAATATTTTCTGGCGGAAGGTGTCATCAAAAATCAGCAAATCTTCCTCGGCTGCCTGGACGAGAGTCCACAGGAAATTGTCAAAAAGCTGCCCAAGCCAGTGTTTTTAGATATATTCTACAATGATCCTGCTCCTGCTGAATTCGAACAACTGTCCATGGATACGACTGGTTTACGTATCGCATGGCGGTACAACGATTTGCCATATTTAAACGTAGAGAACAGCTATGGAGAATGCGACCATCAGTTCAACTTGCTAAAGCATATGACCAGCAGCGAGGTGGACAATGTTTCAAAGTATTTATGGGATGGTACCGAAGAAGAAGAGACGAGTTCATATGAGGATTATACCAAGGAAGAGGAGAATGATGGCGAAGACGACGTTGAGACTAGCAGTACAGAGCCGCAAACGACGCCATTTTTCACCAACAAACGTTTTCAGAACTTAATCAATGCTCTGACTAAGAGATTTCGATTCATCGAATTTTGTCGCATTTGCATTCCATCGCTAGGATCGCCACTGTGGTATGATGAGAATTTCGGACAAGATTTGCTAAAGTTCCTCACCATTTTGCGCGCCATGGTACAGAACACAAAGTGTGCGTGCTTCTTGACAATGCCAATGCACTTGATTGCTAAAAATGTGAGTACATAACTATAATTGCTTTGATTCAGGACCCCTATTTAGAGTATCTTTAGTTGAAAGTGACACACACCCTTTCTATTCACAAGTTTACAAGGCTGATGCTATTTTGTTGTCTCTGATGTATTGGCGTTGTTAGATTTATCAGGGGAACTAAAGGCTTCGTCAAACAGAACGCGTTTCTAATGCCGCGGTGAGACTAATTTACGCGGCGGTAAAATTATTTTGGCGCACCGTTCTAACCGCCGCGTTAGAGGACGTCAAACAGAGAGCTCTCATTAATGTCCATGAGCCATGACTCTTGGTTTTCATTGTCTAAACAAATGTCAAGCAGATCGGAGGAAGAATTATTGCTTTTTTGACGTGATATGTAATTCCCTAAAAAGAAAAAGCATTTAGGTGCACGAAATTTAAAAAAGAGAAATTCTTTTGATATTGCCTCCCATATCTCAGCCTTTAAAACTGCATTTGTATACGATTCTCACACATAACGTACAAATATGGGTAATTTCAAACACATTCGATTAATTTTTCCGTTTTTTAGAATATAAAATCATGAAAAACTACTTCAAACGCGCCGCTTCAGAAAATAATCTGTAATTTTTCACAACCCCGCGTTTCACCGCCGCGTTCAAACGCCATGGTGAATTCAACGCAGCGTTAAAACGCGCTCTGTTTGACGAGGCCTTAAGGTAGACAAATCTGGGTATGGGTATTTAGTTGTTGGTTGTGATTTTATTTTATAGGCGGCAAGTCGTATTTCAACAAAAATGATACCTAAAATTGAAAAAGGGACGTTAAATAGGAGAGTACCTTATTCAAGAAAATAGTGCTAATTTTATGGTGCTTCCATGGCAGGCGTTCCGAGAAACTCATTTGCTTCTATTTATTGTTGTATTTTACAGAGGACCTTATCTTTGATCAATTAGAGTGAAGAAATTATGTCTAACAGCAAGCATCACACCTTTCTTTGCCAGCGGTTCGTATCGTTGAGGGAAAAGGTCAAATACCGAGTCAGTCTCCTCAAAGCACATATCAATCCATGGGCAACGGCGCAAAGAAATTGCAGAGATCGTCTTAGTTGGTACTGATATAATCTAAAATTGTACAATAGCTCTCCTGGTTGTCTCTAAGTGGTATCCTAATTAACTGGATCTGTCCAAAAAAACAGATCTAGAGTGTCTTCAAAACTTGTTCGCCTGGGGTTGTCTTTAAGTTGAGCAAGACTTCAGCTTATCTTAAGCTTGTTTCCGCGTCTTGTCCGTTCTATAGGTTAGGTTAGGTAGATGGGTAGGTAGAGCAGGGCGTACCCTGCAATACCACACTGAGGTCCTCGTGGACCCATTGTGATGCCCTTTTTATGGGTTAACCGCTGGTGTTGTATCGGATGTCTTCTTTTCATTCCTCAGTGTGGTTAACAGACGCTGTCCAGCCATCCCGATGTCCTCAAAAACCTGTAAAGATCAAAAAATGAAACATCGGAAAGTTCTTGTAAGTCTTGGAAGTATTATCTCCCAAGTGTCCTGTTCCTCAAGTGACCGAGACTCGGACAGTGACAAAGGAAGTGAGGTGTGTCCTCGTGGAGTTCCTCGTCTCCGCAGTCTCGTCATATTGAGATTAAGTTTCATTGTGTGGTTTTTTAGGAAGTTATGACCAGTTAGAGCCCCTCCTAGCCTAGATAGTGAAGACCTGCTAAACTGTAAGAGTTTATTGGTCCGGCCACTGTTATATTCTGGCCAAAGCTTCCGCGATATTTTACAGGTAGGTAGTTCTTTCCACCTGTTGTTGGTTTTCATACGAATCTTGTTTTCCACCCGCTCTCTAAGGTTGCAAAGCGGTGGCTTGATCGACTGAAGTGCTCTGTCATGGTCCATTGCGGACCCAATTCTCGCCAGTTCATCCGCCCTCTCATAGCCGGTTTTGTCGCTATGTCCAGGGACCCAGCAGAGATTCGTGGTGTGCTGCAACCAAAGAACCTTGAACTCTTCGCGGCAGCGTTGGACTAGTTTGGATTTTATTTCATGTGCAGAAACTGCTTTTATAGTCGCCTGGCTGTCAATGAAGATGGTAATATCCCTACGAGGTATTGCCAAAATTGACAACCTACGGGCCGCTTCCGCGATAGCCAGCACCTCCGCTTGGAATACACTACTGGTAGCCTGATTGAGCAGTGTATATTTAATTCCTCAGAGAATATGCCTTCACCGGTTCCCCAGTCCACCTTTGATCCATCCGTGTAGATGGATATTGTTTTTTTTTCGTGGGTTCATTGGTATTCCATTCCTCTCTACTCGGGAAAGAGCAGGAGAATGGTATGCCGAAGTCCAGATGGGGAGTCATATAGTCAGAAGTGACAGCATTTTCTGAGTATTTACCTAAAAACTGTGCATGCCCAAAATTGTAGGGGTTCCAAGTGTAAGCTTGGCTTATCCTTAGGGCACTTTTAGCAGCAGACTCTTCCATGTATAGGTCCAGAGGTGTCAAATTGAGAATTGCCTTTAGTCCAGTCGTAGGTGTTGTCCTCAATGCGCTGGTCGTTCCTATACACGCAATTATTTGTTTTTTAGTCATTGACTTAAGATTGGCCACCTTGCGCGCGGCTTACCACCAGACTACGCTGCCATGTCCGTTCTATAAGGATATACGCTCAGATTAATAACTTCAACAGTCGAATTGTTAGTTTGTATCAAGACCGTTAGCACTTGGCCGGTGGTAAAAGCTCCTCAGAACCTTTAAAAGCGGTCAGGTAAAGATTGTCTTAACCTCATCGCCAGTAACAGTGCAGAGAGACAGGTTTCTTCACTAATATGGAAGCCCTGGAAGCGCCGACGACTAGTCCAAGTCTACTGCGTACAGAAAAGTGCGATCCAATCCAATTTGTTTCCTAGCCACGGTTTATGGATAATTAACATAAGGCTACATCCAGCTATTCAAATGGTAGGAAACACCTTTACGTCTTTCGTAAAAGAAGTTATAAACTAGACCCAACGAATGCAGTAATATCCAGAGAAAAGTCAGACCAAAATACCCTTTTTAATTGAAAATGTATGAGCTGTCTTCACCGAACTAAAATACCGGATTATCACGAGTCATTTTGCGAATAGAGTCCTCCTTTCTTTCTTTTAAGGATGAAAAAGACTGCAAAGTATCTGGCGGTGTGATTCAAGGCTCCGTCTTGAGTAGGCTTGTTACATACTGTGTTCCGGGACACTGTCATATCATAAGGCACTGTTCAGCGGACGAATTGGGGAGAAAAGGCTCTTTCGGCGTTGATAGTGTCAGTTTTTACAACGTGCATGCACCGCTGTCCTACGCTAAACATCTCATTCACGAGGACGCAACAGGTAAAGCAAGTCATAGATGGAAACATCTAGGATACTGCGACGATGACAAGCTTACTTACAAGGCGCTTCTGCGACTCAACAGATCTAGTATCTCGATAGTCGCTAATATCATTACCGGGCATCGTATTTTGGGTAGACACGCGCGTAGACTCGGACTGTCATACAATGACTTTTGCAGAAGCTGCATGGATGAGGAGGAAGACGTGTGTGTCACCCACCTCCTCTGCAACTGCCCTGGCCTATCCATCTTAAGAAGGGCTTACTTAAATAACTACTTCCTCAATGATAAAAGCTTCACCAGCGCTGCTAATATTCTTAGCTTTATCAATGATAGCAAATGGTTCACATAAGTAACCGGCTAAGGAACCAGCAACACCAGTGGTATGCACAATGGGCCGACTTACGGCCTAAGTATTTCTCTCACCGAGAGCCACTTTAACATACATAAACATTAAATACATAGGCTTGCTGCTGAGAGGATTGATAGTGAATCTCCAAACTTGCAATAGAAATCTGTCCTGTGCTGAGCAGGCCTTAGGTATTCTCGTAATGACTGAAGGATACAGAGCGATAGGGCCACAAGCTGCACAAATTGCGTTATGAAGACATAATCTTTCCGTCCGCTACTATGCGAAGGTCGTTGTAAGCTACATCGTTGATGATTATATGGTCTGTAAAAAAACGAAGAAAACTCTAATTTTTTTCAGAGCTACAACATTTTAGAAGTATCGTCACTGTCACGATTATGTTGACTATTGAGACCACCGTTTAGTGATATTTTATAACAGATATAAAGGGTTTTTCAATAAGAGCGCTACAAAAGTTTATTTAAATAAAACAAAAACGGTTTTGAATATCAATGAAGTTCTTTATTCCTGTGAAAGTACGTTGCCATTATGTATGGAACTCGATTTCTTTTGCATGGCCACCACGGGCACGCTTGCAGAAGTCCAGACGCTGAATCCAATTTTCGACGGTTTTCAAGCATAAATCGGCCGATACTGCTGCAATTCCACGTTCGATATTCGTACGAAGTTCATCTGGCTTGTTGGCATAGACCATAGACTTGACGTAGCCCCACAGGAAATAGTCTAACGGCGTCAAATCGCAAGACCGAGGCGTGAGATGTATCGTGAGATAACTTGGTTTCCAATAAATTTATTGTGACATTCGCTGTGTGGCTTGTGGCGTCGTCCTGTTGCGTCAATTTAATCTTATAAGGATGTAGGCCAAGATCTTTTCGCAAAATTCGCCACAACGACGTCACAGATATGCCCAACGCTTGAGAACGACGTGTGAGAGACACATTTGGGTTTTCTTCAATTGAAGCCTCAGCGGCAGCAATGTTCTCGACACTACGGGCACTTCTTTGTCTCACTGGCACGGGAACATTTTGTACTGTGCCTGTGGATTCAAATTTTTCCACTAGACGCTCAATTGTTGATCTGCTAGGACGATTATGACGACCATAAATTGGACGTAGCGCTCTTAACGTTGAGGCCACTGACTCCGAATTTCGGTAGTAAATTGTAATAATTTCGACTCGTTGTTGGCTCGTATATCTTTCCATAATGAAATGGCAAACCTTACTGAAGAGAAATGTCAAAAGAGCGGCAAGAAATTCGGCGTCGTTTGCTTTCCCTGTCGCTCTTCTTTTGTAGCGTCCCTGTTGAAAGACCCTGTAGCAACCACGACCTCAGAGTGAAAATTAAAGTCCTTTTTACTCGTTGTGGGGATGTTATTAGTTTCTCAAGTTTAGTTAAAAAAAGCTAGAACGCAATCGAACACGAGTGGCTGTCGCGGCTCCAAAACGCTCCATCCTTTTCGGTGACCCCCGCTTCACCACACTTAGGTCCTTGTGGACCCATTGTGAAACCCTTTATTTGATGGGGTTCAGCCGCGTTGGGTTATGGCCACGTTTCCTTCTCCTTATTTGAAGAATAAGAAGCCTTTGAAGTTTAAAAATGAGATATCTGATAGTTCTTGAATGTCTTGGAACTACTACTTCCAAGTGTTCTATTTCTCAAGTGACAGGGGAAGTGAGGCGTGTCCTCATGCGTCTCCTCACCACCGCAACCCCTACAGATGTCGCCATGGGGTTTACTTTCTTTGTTTGATTTTTTAGGAAGTTGTGACCTGTCAGCGCGCCTACCAACTTAGACAGTTATGGTCTGTCAAACTTAAAAAGTTTGTTGATCCGACTTTTATCATATTCAGACCAAAGCTTTCGTGATATTTCGCAGGTTGGTAATGTCTTCCACCTGTTATTGGCTTTCATCCGGATCTTGTTTTCCGCCAGTGTTATAAGATTAAAGATCTCTTTCTGGCTAATTCGTCAGCCATCCAACCCAGCATAGATTTATATTATTCTGTGAGCGGAAAGCTTAAGCTATTCACGACAGCAGCGAATAGCTTTGACGATAACATAAAGTAAAAATACTTTTCCGTATAAACTAAAAGTAAAGTAACCACTTTCAGCTGCGTTCCTTAAAAGAGTTATCATGACCTACTGATCAACCCACAAACGCATCATGTGCTAGAGGCGAAATATATTTTTCCAACTAGAGCAGAACCCCTCACTATCAACTAGTTTTCACTTTCATTTGCAACGTGTGCGCGCTTTAATGAACCCAAAATAAGATGTGATACGTACTTAGTCCTTATGATTCAATTTCCAGGAAACAATTAATTTTTACCCTTTTTTAACATTGCAGGATGAAACACTTGTGCCAAAAATACGCAACCTTGTCGACTATGCAATTGAATTAGAGTCTTTCGCTGGGTCGGACCGTGAAACAAATCCTGCATTCAAAGAGTACAATGGTCTGCTGCACTTTAGAAAGATGTCGGCTATTAATTCCCTAGCCCTAGTTCAACACTCAGATTTGGCGTTCAAGCTGCGGCGAAAGAAGTTTGTCATCGAGAAGTTTCATCTACCTCCAGGTAAGCGATGGACGACTTCCCACACCTTTGTGCTCGTATCAATGCTTTATTTTGTTATTTAGAATTGGAAGACAACACTGAACAGGATCCAGAGGCTGTCGTTTCCAAGCCAACAACACCAGGCTGTGCAAGTGTCGGAACTCCAAATGAGTTAGATTTCTAATGTTGTAGATTTTGTACCTATTTAGCAAGTTCTTTTGATTTCATTTTTTTTTTATATGAATGTGTATATCTATGCAGTTAGTAATCAAAATAAAGTGGGGAACTGGAAATTTCATTCCACTTCCACTAGTTTAATGTATTTTTTGTCTTTTTTTGTATTTTTTTTTAACTAATTAGACGGATTTAATAAAAATGAATTTGAATGTTGTTGCAAAAGAATAGAAAACACGCAATTTCGTGTATTTTATCCTCTGCCGTTTGTGTGGTTCCAGTTGGTTGAGTCAACTTCCTCCTTTCTAGGGAAGAACACTCCGACACCAGCCATCGAATGCTAAAATGAGCAAATGAAGGCAGAGAATAAAAATTATTGCTTGCCCATCTGTCCGTGTTACAGTATTTTGTTTGGTTTTCTGCGTGCTGTGCTCTAAATTGATAACACAGCAACACAAAATGGGCAGAAGCAGATCGGTGGCAGCGAAGAGTAATACAAATAATTATAAACAACAAACAAGCAAACGAACGAATCATTCCCCCTAACGTTGTTCTAGTTTTTGTGCTTCAGTGAGGATTGCTGTTGGTTTTTGACCAGCAAGTAAATTTGAATATATTATTTCTGACTACCACACGTGTCTTTTTTGATATACGTATACGATTTTGCACGTACCTACATATTTACATTTAAAAAGTGTATGCTGTTTGACGGCCATAGTGCCTTTAGAAGTCACAAGAAAATCTTAACAATTTAGCAACTAATTTCTCCAGATTATGCAAAAGTGAACAGCAAAATTGGGTTTGTCGTCCATGGATTTATAGTCCGAACCTCTATCTTATCTATCTATCTCTATCTTACCTCTTTATGATAAAAGTTCGCCAAATTGTTTTGATGAATGAAGGATGAATGTTCACATTAGACTGAGCCTGGGATCTGACTGCACAATATTTTTATATCAAAAGCGCAAGCTTAGGTGGATGAATTTGGAATGCATGAAAAAATCGACCGAGTACCTATGCTGTTGACGTCATGGTCAACACGAGAATGAAGTTTATTTGGAAGAGGGCTTATTCAACCAACATGGCGTGCGTGACTTGAGGCGGATAGCTATGAATCAAGCTGGCTGGAGAGGCCGAGGTCCGTTCTGGAATGAAGCGACATAATAAGTTAAAGTAATAGTTTCCTTTTCCACCCAGATGGGGCCTGGAGAGTCTTCGATTCCAATGTGGGGAGAGAGCGCAGTAGACGAAGAACTCGCTTTAGGTGGTGCTAGCAAGTTGACCTTAACCAACTTGGAGTGTGCAACTGGAGGAAGTTAGCCAAAGAGTTATCTAACTTGAGACTTGAGAGGCGTATTGGTTAAGGCCCAGGTTCAACCGGGACTGTAGCGCCACCTAAGTAAGTACTTAAGCAAGTAAGTAATAGTAGCTTCCTATATTTTTTTTAAGGATTATTCCTTGCTACGAAAACATGTAGTTGCAACACAAGTTCGGGATACTAACGATTTGGAACATGAGTGACCAATAGAAAAACAGAAAATCGCTAGTAAAAGTTTGAAAAAAGCTGAATATCGTTTTCGCAATGACTCGACCTATGAGTCGGATAGGACAAACTACAATGGGAATATTTCTGATAATATTCAAAAAGCCCTGCATAACTTCGGTGAACTTCTTAAGGAAAACTCTTGGTGAGGGGAAGCGCCGATTGCCATGGAATTCTGTTTAATATAAAACTTAAATTCTTCTTCTTATTTTTGGTTGCGCCACTTTGACCCTTCTTAGTCTTTGTTGAGTCGTCTTCTGACCTCAACATACGCTCTATGAGAAGCTGTGGAATGGGTAAGTTCACTCTTCCTTCTGAAAAGCGTCTGCAGTGGAACATTACGTGCTCCGTATCCTCTTCTTCATCTGGGCATTCGGGGTATAGAGGCGAGCTACCTTGGCCGAATCTGTGAAGATAACTTCGATAGCCGCCGTGGTAGTTGCAATCCCCGCTTGTTCTTCTTGTCCAGACCTCGATGTTCAGGATCAGTTTGTGGGTCCATTTGCCATTTGTGGACCTGAAAACCATCAGTGAGTTTTGGGTTTCAAAGAGTGGCAAAATGTGGATCTATGAGGATCTACACCAAAGAATGGTTCCTGGGGGTGTCAAAAAGTAGACCAACGAAAAGAGTGGGTACATTCAAAAAATTAGTTGTCTTAAGTTGAATAGATTGGTCTGGAATGCATGTAACCTGAACACAAAAACTACTTTTGTAGTAAAAATGGAAAAGACTGTCAAAATGCCTGTGGAGGGGATGAATTCTCTCTCTGAAAGGGAAACTTACGCAAAAGTTAAGGAACGCTTTTGTAGTAATCTGTGCAAAACACAAATGCGAATATTCCACCCAAATGCTAAATAGAACAACAAAATCAAATCAGCTGTAAATTTTCAGGCAACTGACAAATGATTCAATTCTTACGCAAAGAATTTTGTTGAGTAAAAACTAGTAAGAGGCGAAATATCTTGCTCTCTCGAAGCCGCTCTCTTTTACAAATTTTTCGAGTTAGGGAACGACAATTGAGTAAAATGCGTAAGAATTCGTAAAAATTCGTAAGATTTAAAAGTAAAGGAACAGACCTATTGATCGGGAACGTCACTTTTCCTACGTCAGCCACATACGCGAACTGTCAACTTAGTACTCAGTCACAAATTTCTTGAATAGATTCTTCGGCTACCCCTCCATAAACGCTAGGCTCTGGCCACGCAATGATCGACGAGCGACTGAGCGACGAGTCGCAGATTTCCAGATCGATTTTGGCAATATTGTCTTTGTGGGTGTCCTGCCAAAGCACTGGACTGCTTTGGAGAGCTGAAATTAAACTTTCTATGTTTATTTTGTTCATCTTATTACTTTGTCGCTCAGCGATCGACTGAAAATTTAAAACAGGGGTTGAATTACCGCATCCGTGATCGAGTACTACGTGACTGAATTTGTAATTGTTTTGCATGTGAAATCAACAAAATTCAGTGACGTTATTGCTCGCTCACGGGTGCGGTAATTCGACCCCAGATTTGATTGCAGATTGACGTCGCTCTGTCGCTTAAAAAAATCGCTCAGTCGCTCAGGGTTTATGTGGTCACCTTCATACGATTTCATGTGTTTTAATTTATTTTTTTTGCGTCGCTCAGTCGCTCATTGCGTGGCCGGAGCCTAAACTGCAACAGTTGCCCATGTGACCGGTCTATGCCAACCAAAGCTGAGATACATAAAGTCAGCAACTGTTTGACTTACTAAACTAGATACTTGAACGTCCCCAGTGCTGCGCATTAGATGTACGTAGTTGCTCCAGAAATAAAATTCGTTTCACGTTTAGAATAGTTGGAGAGAGCTGCTTCAAAATCCCACAATGCCTCGCATATACTTTTCCACTTCACCCCCACTGCGGCACAGGTTTGCGGATATCCAAATTCTTAAATCATATTAGTAATATTGGAGCTCTTATCGATCAATGCTATCATATGCGATTTTAAAAGTCGGTATGTAGGTAGGTATCGTTTTTAAAAACCACCGAAGCCTGAGGCAAGCTTAAAAACTTTTATGGAACTTTAACCAAAAAAGATTTAAAGCATGCATTGGCCTAAACAAAAATAACCAGAGACTCCTAACAGGTCTAGTAACAGGACACTGTAAACTTAGGGAAATAGGATTATCAGAAGAAGGTTCCTGCAGATTCTGTGATGAGAGCGCTGCGAGACCCCAGATCACATTCTAGAACACTGTGGGGCACTGACCCAAAAGAGGATCAAACATCTGGGCAAGTACCAGATATCAGACAAGGATATATAGATTATAGACCATAGACCTGCTACTCATTCTCATATTCATAAAAGAAAATGGACTAGATGAAGTGATCTAAAGTCGATATTCTCTATAAGGCTAAGACAGAGCGATGATCCTCAAACACAGTTCTGAATGGACCTGCAATGCGAGGGAGTTCTGGAAAAGGGCATGAACCTTTCCAAAGTAGGTATAAGAAGGGGCACAATAGACTCACTCACTTTTCCATTTTCCGCCTATTTGAGTCCAACTTAAAAGCGTATTTCATTAAACATTAAACAATGTGGACTTTTAATCTCTCGTCAACTGTTTCGTTTCACCAATTTCTTGCCTTGCCATACTAGTAGATATAGTGGTGCCCACATCGTTCTTATCTTATCTGGCTGTATTAAAACCATCAAGAGTGCTTTGACCCCAAGAGCAGTATAGCCATCAGAGTAGGTACCTACACAAAAAATGTAAACACTGCTCCCTTAAGCTCTTTATCGAATTGAAAATTGAGTTAACATGCACGATTTACGAAGCACGAGACGTGCCCCTTACCCATACGGTTAGTAGATAAAGATGCCGAAAGATGCGTACAAAACTTAATCTATTTGACCCCAAGTGGACAGTACGCCACCAGGTCACCACAGCATCCACACTAATGCGTCAGAGGTAATTAAGAAAGTGTATGTATAACTCGCCCACAACACAAGAACGAAATACAAAGGGTTCCCTCGTCCGGCATTCTGTTCGTGTGCCCTCGTTCCACTAGATAGGCTGCAGAGCCAACCATACACGATCATCGCATACACCAGTAGTTTTCGAAAACACAGCCAGGCATGGCCTGTGCATTTGATGTCAGTTATAGATTCAACAACGGAACGGTTCGGACGTACATTACACTTACCTGCGCTCACTCGAAGTTTACGCGGTCTCTTAATAACAGCAGGTGTTCCTAGCTATCAATCGGAAATGCAAATAAGGGCTGCGTCGCCCCTAATATCGTCCACACTATCGCAAGGGACGCAGCAAGTGCTTACATTAGCCTAGTTTCGTGCACAGTTCGCCGGAGACCATCGACTTAACATGGGAAAGATCCTCAACCATAAGTTTCTGCTCAACTGCTGCAATTTTATATTTTTGGTAATCAATTTAAATTGATTTTATTGAATTTATTTGTAACTTTGTGCGCCTTACGATCGTTTGGCAATCGCGTGTGGGCGTAGTTGTTCCACTTTGCTTGTTCTATGGATTTTGTGGAGCTTATAATTTACATGGCTACCGCGGAAGGGGTAGCAAAACCACGACTAATGGGCGCGAAGTTTCATAATTTGCAATAGAGTTCATAATTTAAATTGTGCAGAGGTGTGCGTGCTGGCGTTAATAAAAATTGAATAATATATACAAAAGAAAGTGAATAGACGGTTAATTGCACAAAATATGAAAACCCATTATAAAGAACGATTTTGAGCGATTTTTTAACAGCTTACCGGAAGCAAATTCAAAATGGAAACGTGTCCGTTGAGAGTAACCCTACAAACTGTAATCCACTTACACTAAGGACTTTGGTGTCCAATATGTTAATACGAAGAGACGCTTACTTTCGTGCTGCACTTGAAACCATTTTGAGTTTTGATGCGATTTCAGTACTTTGTTTGCAAGTTCCTCGAAGAAGTTCCAAAAGTGGAGAGGCGATTCATATTTCATAGTCCCCTCACGCAACTGTGACAATTTGCAGGGACTTTATACCCCCTAGGATTCAGTGGCCGTTTTTCACCTGTTTCACCTGTTTTTTTGATCGAATTTTGTACTGACTGACGTTTGCCGGGCTTCGGGACACGGCTCTATATTTGACGTAAAGTAATGGTATTTTCATTAAAAATAGTGCTTTAAGAACAAAATTGGGCCTTAAAACGAAAATGAAATACTGGAGTTCAGAGTCCTTTTTGCGAGCGAAGCGAGCCACATACCTGTACTTGACCCGATTTAACTTTGACGTTTCTTACGTAGCCGTGTCCCTTACTACGTGCGAATAGCATCAGCCTTTTTTGATTTGTGATTGGTCGGTATCGGTAATGTCACTTTTCTTACATCAACCATAGGGTACACTTTTAAATCTAGTTAAGTCGATGAGATGGGCAGGGGAACCTACATCTAATACCCTGAACGGAACGGGAGCGTAATTTTTCCTATGTCAGTAACATATAGGTACGAACTGTCAATTTAGTTCTCCAGCGACAAATTTCATGACTAGATTCGTCAACTATTATAAACGTCAACTGAAAAAGCTATGCATGCGACCGATCCACGCTAGTCAAAACTGAGACATATCAATTCAGCCCACTGTCAGACTTGCCTACTTGATACTTTAACATCCCCAATTTTCTTTAATTATAATGTCCGCGCATAACGCAATAAATGTTTGCAACACGTCTACGATATTAGGTGTTTTTTTGAGCTTCTATATCTCAAAGTAAAGTAGACAAATGTGCAAGAAAAAATGGTTCCTGTCACATTTGTTCTTGAATGGCTTAAAATGTTGTATGTCTTGACTTTTAGTTTGCATTATTACATGCAATTTTCACCCACATCACCAGAGAGGTTCCAACATAAGCTGCTGTCAAGTCACTTGCGATATATATCAGATATTACACATACCTAGTGCGAATCTCGGAAATGTCAAGAGGGACGTACTTAGCTGTTGTACCTACCTAATTGCGTGCTAAAAATTTTACTTTGCTTTACACCCGCTAAGAAAAAATCCCGCCTAATAATCAACGAAAAGAAAATTTAGCGATACGTACCTACCTATTGCGATGGGAACCAACAGACAAACGCGGTTTTCTGACTGTCGATGTAGATTATTTCCTATATTTGACCTCACTGTCAGCAGTTTTGCAGTTTTACGAATGGCCATAACTGTCGGAAAAAGACACTTTAGGTATATAGATATAGTTACTTGGCAATCCTAGTCCAAGGACTAGCTTAAGAAAACCGAAACCAATAAGATTCCATTGCCTAGGTGACCAGTATTAGGCACACAACTCTACAGTCACTGGCACAATTATTTACACATTGCATTGCTCGCACTTTTATTAACCTTTGAAGCTGGAGAACTTTTGAAATAAGAACAAATTGTAAATTTACACAGCCATCGAAGACAGACAACATTATTTACACAAACCCAGTTTTTTCGTTTTTACTACATCTGGAAGCGAACGAGACAAATATTTTTAAGTTTTGAGTTTACAGTTATTTAAAGTAACATTACTTAAAAGGTTGTGTTCCCTCCTTTTGCCGCAATAACTTCTGCATGGCGTCTGGGCATCGAGTCTATTAACGCTTGAACTTGCTCTACTGCAATGGTGCTCCAAGTTATAAAGTCCTTCCAAGTCTGATCTGCAGTTCTGCCAATGTTTTCAGGAATTTTAGATTTTACAAAGGTGAGCACTTTGCGGGGCCATTTTAAAACTTCTTGACCCACTTCTGCCAAATACGTTCTTATGTTCCAGGCTGTGTGCATCGGCGCATTGTCATGCTGAAGGATAAAATCACTCCCGATATATCTTGAACCAGCAACCAGTGTAACATCATTTAAAATATTCAAATCATGTGACTGTTTAATGTTATCGGAGCACCTCACAAGTGGACCCACTCCACTATTTGATATGCAACCCCATATCATTATCTTGCCCCTTTGGAATGTCGTGTGGGTTGAGTGACGGGTTGTGTGTCCTTCATTTTAGGGTTGGAATAATAAAACTTACGCTCCTCCAAAACTCTGGTGGTTTGTTGATGTGGTCCTTGCAAACTGTAGCCTAGCTTGCTTGTTTTTTGGTGTTATATGCGGCTTTTACGTAGGAATTTATTTAGTTTTCTTTTAATCTTCGTCGCAATGTTCTCTCACTTATGTATGTAAACCTGCCATCTTCTGTTTGGAGTCTTGGAATCGAGGGTAGAAGTTGGTGCTCTAAGATGTTTTGGTACTGGCAATCACAGTGAAATCGATAATGCAAAGTTTTTCCACGCCTTGAGCTTGCATACATCCCCAGACCATAACTGAAGCCGTAAATTTTATTTCTCTTCAAAAATAATCTGGCGTTCTGCTGGCGTTCTCAAGACTCCATTAAAAAGCTCGAATCGAGACTAATCACACCATATTACCATTCTACATTGCACTAAGGCAGATACAGTTTTGATGTTCACGGGAACAACTTTCAGCGCTTCTTATTTTGCAAAGGAGTTGAGTGGTTTTTCTTTTGCCTAAGTGACGGTTTGTTACAAAAATGTATTTTCTTCTTAAATTCACTTTACTCACTCTGAATAGTTTCCAATCCTTCGTCAAACGTTTAAAATCAAAGCCTATAATATTTTATTTTATTTTTACAGATTTGCGGTGGATTTCTCATTTTCGGTGGATTCTATGTATTCTCCGATACACAGCGTATCCTACTCTCACGGCTATTGGCCTCAACAAGCGAACAACTTAACAACTTGCCACAACCTCTGTTTTACTATATATCACTGGGACTAGCTGTTGCGGGCACCGTTGCCATTCTTGCTTCAATAATCGGTTTTTGGGCATCATGCCTCAACACATACTGCTTTCTAAGTCTGTATTTTCTCACCGTTGTGATTCTCCTCTTAGCCGAATCGGTTGTCTGCCTTGCAATAACCCTCTGGCCTCACTGCCTAGGCATCAATTTGGACGAGACTAAAATGGTAAAGGCTCTACAAGGCAATTATGGCATTCCCGGGCGGGAACAGTTTACTATAGCTATGGACTTAGCGCAGACACGTTTCGGCTGCTGTGGGATGAACACTGAAATCAACTATGACACGGCAATGTGGCGCCTACAAGGATACGGTCCCAGAGAATGGGTTGTGCCACTAACATGCTGCATTCTCAGCAACGAACATCAGCCATTGGCATACCTTGACCCAAAGCCATCGAATGAAACTCAATGTCAGACGCTGCAAAAAATTGATTTTGCCAAGTATCGTCACACAAAGCCGTGCCTGGACTACCTGGACAATTGGTACCGGGAGCAGTATGTTTTGTTTTTAGGTGCCAGCTTGATAATCGCCATTGTGGAGTTCTGTGTACTTTTGAGCATTATTTTGAATTGTACTAAAATATCAAAAAAGTCGTGTAACGTTGAGAATTTCCTCGAAATGCGTACGAGAGCGAAGTCGAATCAAACTCTGGTGGAGAATATCTACGGCCCCGATATTGTGGACATACGAACAACTCCCTTAGGTGGGACTTACCTCGACCCCGCACAAATACCTGGCGATATCAAAGAAGTCTACGTTCAGCCGCAGGACTTGTATAAAAGCCGACATAATACGACCTTTAAGCCCGGACGAAGTCATTATCACATTTCGACCCGGAGTTATTTAGTTTGAGCTGTTTTTTTTATGAAACCTTAAGTTATAAGCAAATTTAGTTTTAGTTACTGTAAGTAGATTTTTAACTAATAAAATAAATGTATTTTTAAATAAAATGGGTGTAGCTTTGGGTGGAAGTGAATTCAAAAAATCCAAACTCGCGAAAGAAAGTTGGTGACAATATTAACGAGGTCAAGAAAAAAATGGGACAAAACAGTAGGTAACTTACTTACTTTAATGATGATGGCGCTACAGTATGAATTCCCATTCAGCTTGATCCATCGCAAGCTGCCTACAGTTGCACACGGTAGAGGTGTCTTTCCAACTAAGCGCCCCATCGGGGTAAGTGGTTTCTCTACCACATTGTCTACCACATTGTCGATTTACAGTTATTTGCAAACAACCTAAATTTTTACAGAGCTGACAAGATTAGGTGCCTTAGTATTGTACATAGAAATTTGCATTGACAAATGTCTCGAAACTTTAAACACCAACACACTCGCACCTAATCTTGCAACGTCACTGCGGGTAAAGCGTTCATAGAATTTTATCTGTTAAATTTGAAATTATTCGTTAGATGTGCTTAGTATTTTTTTTTAAGGAAGAAGTGTACAATTGCTTAAAATGTTTACGAAAAATAAACAATGCGTTATTGTTGCAAGAAAATAGTAACATTTTGAGTCTACTTTCATCAGCTTTTTACGAGAAAATATACACATGCAGTCGGCGCAGTGGCTTAGTGGTAGTGTGTTGGGCTACTAAGCGAGGGGATCAGGTTCGAATCCCGAGAGGGCCAAATTACATCTTAAGGTTTTTTTCCACTGCGCCACCTCTCGCGAACGTCTGACAAACATCCGAGAGTAAAACTGTCATGAATGAGCTTCTCAATTAGCCGTTTGGACTCGGCGTAAAATTGTAGATCCCTTCCATTCGTCCCAAAAATTAAAAACCCACACAAAACGAATGGTTGTGAGAAGCTAGGCCTTGGGTCCCATAGACCTGTCGCGCCAAAATATTTATTTATATTTTTAGTCGATGTTTATAGTAGGTATCGAAAAGTGGTAATTAATTACGTAACCATATTTGTCCTAATATTTTTCAAATATGTAAAACTTCTTCTATAGATAGTTTTATTAATCAAACAAATCAAATTAAACGCCTTTTAACAATATGTAATTACTGACCAATAGCATTCCTTGTCGGTAAAAGCTAGTATTACCGAACTCTATCACATTCCACCACGATTGGTAGAATTTTTTTTGTATGTTTTGCATGCCACACAGATTCTTAACACCAATAGGATGCCCAACTTACTTACTTACTTAGGTGGCGCTACAGTCCGGGGTGGACCTGGGCCTCAACCAGTACGCCTCTCCAGTTAGCTCGGTCTTTGGCTTACTGCCTCCAGTTGCGCACTCCAAGTTGGTTGAGGTCCCCTTCCACTTGTGCGCGCCACCTTAGGCGAGGTCTTCCTCTGCTGCGTTGTCCCTCTGGGTTGGAGTCGAAGACTCTTCGGGCCGGAGCACTGTTGTCCATACGCTCTACATGTCCTAGCCATCTCAGACGGCTGATCCGCACTTTTCTGACAAGGTCGATGTCGCTGTACAGCTCGTAGAGTTCGCTGTTATATCTCCTTCTCCAAATCCCATCAACGCAAATGGGACCAAAGATCACACGAAGAATTTTTCGTTCAAAACGTCCAAGGATATCCTCATCCGCTTTCGATAATGTCCATGCTTCTGCACCATACAGCAGGACTGGGATGATAAGGGTCTTATATAGAATCTCCTTGGTGTTTCTTGACAAGGCCTTACTTCTTAATTGCCTTCTTAGGCCAAAGAAACAGCGATTGGCAAGTGTAATTCTTCGCTTGATCTCTGATGTGATGTCATTTACAGAGTTTATAGCGGAACCGAGGTAGATAAAGTCCCTAACTACCTCAAAGTTATAGCTGTCTATCGTGACGTTCTGTCCGACTCGTCGATGTTGTGTGTCCCTTCTTGTTGACAGCATATACTTGGTTTTGCCCTCGTTAACCGCTAAACCCATTTTTGCCGCTTCTGTTTCTATACATGCAAACGCACCAGTGACAGCTCGCTGTGTTCTACCAATTATGTCAATGTCATCTGCGTATGCAAGTAATTGTACAGACTTTTGGAAAGTTGTGCCTCTGGTGTTGGCTTGTGAGTTGCGCACAATTTTCTCAAGAATGATGTTAAAGAAGTCACATGACAGCGCATCACCTTGTCTAAATCCTTTTTTGACATCAAAGGTCTCGGTGAGATTGTTTCCGACCTTAATGGAGCAGCGAGAATTCTCCATTGTCATTCTGCACAATCTGACGAGTTTGGCAGGGATGCCAAAACTAGACATGGCTCTGTATAGCTCGTCTCTATAAATGCTGTCATATGCGGCCTTAAAATCGATGAACAGATGGTGGGTATCGATTTGGACTTCTTGGGTTTTCTCCAGGATCTGCCGTAGTGTGAATATTTGGTCGGTTGTGGACTTACCGGGCCTAAAACCGCACTGATAGGGTCCAATCAGTTCGTTGACGTATGGCTTCAGGCGCTCACACAGTATGGCAGACAGGATCTTGTATGCGATGTTGAGAAGACTAATACCTCTGTAGTTGGCGCAGTTTAGAGGGTCTCCTTTCTTGTGAACCGGACAAACGATGCTGAGGTTCCATTCATCAGGCATACTTTCTTCCGACCAAATCTTAGAGATGAGTTGGTGTATGCTCTCTACCATGTCATCTCCCGCTGCTTTAAATAGCTCGGCTGGTAGGCCGTCTGGTCCAGCAGCCTTGTTTGACTTCAGTTTAGATATTGCTATCCTCACTTCATTTTGGTCGGGTGGACGGAAATCTTGGCTTTCATCGTCCAGATTGAATGGTTCGTTCTGCCTGACAGCGGGATCTTGGTCGTCTTCGCCGTTTAACAGTCTGCAGAAGTGGTTTTTCCATATCCTCAACACCGACTGTGACTCTACTACAAGGTTCCCTTGCTCATCTCTACAGGTCTCTGTTCGGGTCTTGTTGCCGCGACACGTTCTTTTTACCTGTTGGTAAAACTTCCGAACATTACTCCTGGAGTAGCACCTCTCTATTTCCTCGATCGCGCGCTTCTCGTGCTCTTTCTTTTTCCTCCTGAGAAGCCGGTGTTCTTCCCTCCTCTTTTCCTCGTAAAGCTTACGAGCCGCTCTCGTCTTTCTCTGCAGCGCGGCTTTGTAGGCGAGTTGCTTTGCTGCATATGCTTGCCGGCACTCTTCATCGAACCAAGGGTTTCGTTGTGGTGGTCGGGTGAAACCTAGCACATCAGTTGCGGCGTCTCTGATGGCCTCTTGGCATCGATACCATTGCTCCTCGGCATTTGATGCTGGCTGTGTTGGACTTCTGGATAAGTTGAGGGATACGCGATCGGCAAAGATTCTGGCTGTTTGTTGCGATTGCAGCCGTGCGACGTCATATCTCCTCACAGTATTTCGCCGTTGTTGTGGCGTCTGAGATATCCGCATACGTACCTTGGCTACAACAAGGTAGTGGTCCGAGTCTATGTTGGCCGCTCGGAACGTTCGAACATCTAGAACACTGGAAGAGTGCCTTACGTCGATCGCAACATGATCAATTTGGCTGACGGTTTTTTGATCCGGTGACAGCCATGTTTCTTTATGAATTTTGAGGTGCGGGAACCGTGTGCTAGCTATAGTGACGTTGTGTCCCGCCGCAAAGTCAATTAGCCTGAGTCCGTTTCCAGACGTGGTGTCATGTAGGCTATGCTTACCAATTGCACTACCAAAGATGTCCTCCCTGCCTATTTTGGCTTTAAAATCACCAAGGATGATTTTAACGTCATACTTAGAACACTGCTCATATGTTTGGTCGAGGAGCTCGTAGAAACAATCTTTGGTAGCATCATCTTTTTCCTCTGTGGGGGCGTGTGCACATATCAGGCTAATATTGGCGAATTTAGCCTTGATGCGGATTGTCACGATACGTTCGCTCACGTGTCGATAGCTCAAGACTTCTTGCCTAAGTCTGCCGCGTATGACAAATCCACATCCAAATAAGCGCTGTCCTTGCTCTCTATAGCAGTCACCATAATAAATGTCACAGTTTTTCATCTGCTTTTTGCCCGGTGGCAGTTATATCTGCTTTGTAGCATTCGAGGGTATCCGCTAATTGTTCGGCTGCACGCGGCCTGTTCAGGGTCCGAACATTCCACGTGCAGATCCGAAAGTCGTTGTCCTTTTTTCGTTTTGCGGGGTCGTCAACAGTAGATCCATTTTTTTCCGAGGCTTCTGGTTGCTTCGTAACTGGCTCAATTTTTCCGTGGTTGGGTAGTTAACCCCACGCACAACCCCCAACCTGGAGGACCAGGCCCTGAATTGACCCTAGGACAGCGGGTCGGAAACTCCGTTGCCAGTAACCCACTTCGGGGATATGAGTGCTGCCGTTGGCCCATAAAGGGTTCATCCGCCACCATCTCTGTTTCAGTACCCTGACTAGTCCTGAAAAATCCTTACTGACCTCAGCTCCAAATATGTCGAAGTAGCTCAAGTAAGGTATCCGCCGTATTGACTGTTGACGCCATCGTTGATTCAATCTAGTGAATTCATCCGCCGTACGTCCTCTTTCTGAGGGGCTCATGTTAGACTTCTGAGACTCGATCAGGCAGTCAATCCGACAGAGCATTATAGTGTTGCTATTTTCTTCTTGTTCAACACTCGCGCTTATAAGTTTAGCAAGTCATGCCCGGAAGGACAAGACCAGTATCCGGTGGCTACCACGAGGAGGTAAAATAAGCACAATTGATGTGTATGAACCAGTTGCAACGCCTGGGCATCGCCAAGTTGACGCCAATCAGTGTCTACCCTATTCATACAACATCCAACCACCAGGATGCCCAACTGCCAAATTAAAAAAAAAAAAAAAAACGGAGGGGGCCAGCGGCAACAGTATTGCGAGTTGGTGCTTGGGGGTCACAGTATGGCTTGTCTCTGGAATACACTACACGCCACTACGCCAATTTATTGAAGGTGAGGGTCCGCAAGACTGCAATACAATCATAAATGCGACGGATAAAGAAAGATTAGCTACTTTCAACGTAACAACACTTCTGTCCGTTGACAGTAGGTACTCATAGGAAGATTGAGATAAAAGACACTAATTGGACGCGTTCGTTGAATTAAGATGAGACCCAATAATTTGTTACGAATTTTATTGGTTGTGACCTTGATACGGCTTTGTTTTCGAAAACTTGCGGTTATCGTTGCGTTCTTATTCTTCAGTTTTTTAAATAAGTTGGTACCATTTGATTAAGACAATTTCGTGCTAAAGAAATGTTGTGTTTAGTAAGATTACTAAAAAATGAAAACGTTTGTAAAATTTCGTACTTAAAACAAAAACGTGAAAATATAACAAAATTTACCTTCCTATAGGTAAACAAAACATACGTTCGGGTAGGTACCTAATTACTGAACTGACAAACAAACTGGAAAAATGGAACGATTTGTCGCTAAGCTATGGTTTGGTGATGAAGTGAAAAACGGTAAAAAAATAACAAAACAATCATTGGTTCTCACCACTGATTTACAATCAAAGGTTAATCTATATTTATATCCCGGCCCTAACAATTATCTAAGTCTATGGGAACAAGCCATGGATTTAACTAGGTGTAAACAGACCGGGGCCCTATTTCACCAACCACTTTTCACTTTTCTTTTTGCAATTTTTCACTTTATCTTAACAAAATTCGTTTCACCAAACACAAATTTTCAAAGTACAAAGCATGTTTTTGAAAGTTGCAAAGTTTTGTTTTGCAAAGAAATCTTTACATTTAAAATCGTGAAAAATTTGTCAATAATCGTGAAAACTTTTAATTTTTGGTGAAACACATCGCACTTTTACTTTGCAGGAATTATTTTTTTGCAAAATTGCAAAAAGAAAAGTGAAAAGTGGCTGGTGAAATAGGGCCCGGGTCTGAATCAAATTTGCACATTATACTACTAGGTACTATAGGACAAATAAAGTTGTCGGTAATAGCTGCGTTTCTTTCGTCCCCGTCACGGCTATAGGATAAGAAAAATAAAAAAATCCCTTTTAAATACAACAAAGGATTAACCTGGATAATTATCGGGGTTAACAGCTTCCCGGGTATAGAGATAAGTGTAGCCAACACAAATTTGTGTACGTTATCGATAGCTTGTATGGAAATTTCATGAATGAATAAATGTATAAATGAATTGTCGACAAAAATTAAACCAAATTTAAAAAAATGTTTCAGCAAGCGGACGAAAAAAGGTAAATTGCTAAGAAATGTAATATCTGAATCAATTAGGTACCATTATGTTATTGTGTTAGCTTGAATCATTATTCAATTAAATTAACGTTTAATGGTATACCTACCTATCTCAGCTTCGTTAGAATTTTTCATTAATAATATTTTATCAAATTAAAAATTTCAAATGTTAATTTTACTGTCAATGTATATTTTACTATCACCAACTCATGTTTTTATTCTTCGACGTCGTTTTTTTCGGCAATTCTTGATAGAGACGCTAATAGGGACGAAAGAAACACAGCTAATGTTGTCTACAAATTTTTTGTTTACAACCTATGGCTTAACTTACCCTATGTTCGGGTAGTTCCCCAATCTTCCGATAGCGCTAGCTACAGAAAGAAGAAATAATCTAGGTAACCCTTCCACTTCCACCAATAGCATTCGAAGTTCGAATAACGTGTTTCGAAAAAGTAAACAAAAATAATTTCCCATTAGAACGCACGTGAAGCAAAACCTAGTGCATCATACCCTCCCCAAAACAAGACCATTGTTAAACCTGACGAGATGATACTATGGCGGACTCGACTGGCTTGGTTGCGTCCCAATGCTAAAGTCGAATAAGCACTATTCGCAACGAACCTACCCACACCAGCAACCATTACTTCACCAGTTCCTCCATTTCCAGTCGAAAACAAGCCAAAGCAAAAACAAAAACAAAAACCGCTCATCAACATCCGCTTGTGAGTGTGTGCATTTTTCACCCCTTCCCAAAATATCACCACTTGTGACTTGCGAGACGATGGCAACAGATTTCTCTTCCACACCCATCTATCCCACTCACTCCTGCCGAGCAAACGAAATAGATTTTTATTTGCTGTGTGCAGCTAGCTGTTGTTCTTTTTGTACTGTCTGTCTGACTACTGTGGTGTGGTGGATTTGTTTGTATTTTTCGATTGCTTTTGCTTATTGCATCTTTGCGTTTTTCTTTGGTCGTCAGTTTCCGATGATGTTTTCGAACGAGTGAACAGCTATCGTTGTTTCTCTCGCAAAACCATCCAGTGGCGGTGCGGCGAGCGTCTTATTCTTTATACCGTTTAATCTGTGTAGCTTTCGGTGCTCGATTTGAAATAATTGTACCGTTATTGTTTATAAAATATAAATAAAATTTATATTTGAAAGTGCTTAACTGTTGTTTAGTTCAAAAACAAGAATATTCGAAGAAAAACTACAGTGCTTCCCAAGTCGAATAGTTCGTGCTCTTTCAGACATACGGTGTATTATGGCGGCGTGCGGTTGACAGTTTCTTCTCAATTCCGTAAAAACGACAAAAGTTTCATTCAACTCGGGCTTGCCTTGTTTTATCGGTTCTTATTTTGTTTTGTTTCACATTTCGTATTCGATTGTGTACTGTTTACTCGCGTGTGTTTCCTATTAATTTTTGTATTGTTCCGCGTAGTGTGTGAGTGAGGCAAATGCATTGCAATTGCGGTGGCTCTGTGAAATCGTGTAATCTGTAAATCCTGCAAGTGTCAATTTTAATTTTGAATTGTTTGAGAGTGTGTGAGTGAGATTCGTTGTCGGTGCAGTAGCAGTGCATAGATTGTTTATGCTATCCAATTGAGCAGATTAATTTAAGGAAATTCTTCCAAACAGCAAGCCAGGAGGCGACTCACACGTCACACCCTCCTCCAATAGGATACACGTACATAATGATTAACGGTTCAGTTTTAATCTAGCCATCTGCATTTGATGCTGATGAGGATTATATTTTTGGCTGAGTATTTTCAGCCAACCTGTTGACAACATTACAATAGTTTCTGTGCGGCAAATTCAACTATAGCTAAAAGGTAAGAGGAAACAATATTTTACATGGTGTAACGATAACGATGTTTGGCGAATGGAAAGAAAGAAAGTAAGGTCGTCGACACTCAGTGATGCATGGTAGCTTTTCTAGTTTTGTTGAGCATGAAGGAGAATGTTCATGCGAAAACAGAAACAAGTGGCGACTGAGGAAGTATGTAGGCTGTTGATAATAATCTCCGTTCAGTCGTGAACTGAAAACGCTTATCATCCAAGTATTTGTTGAACAAATATTCCCCATCAATGTTGACAGGCTGCAGCAAAGCGTGATGTTGGTTTGGTGGGCAGGCACATTTCCTCGAAAGGTGCTTATGTAGGCAGTGATTTCTAATTTGACATTTGCATTCACCTACTGAAGCAAGGTAGCTTGTACATATAATCCTATTTAGCTTGGCTCTAAGCTATGTAGAGATAATGCTCCTTGCGTCAAATTGCGCCCATTTAAATCTAGTTACCTAGTAGGTAGTATTAGTAGGGACTATTGTCGGGCCAAACATTCGCCAATTGCAGATTTTTGCTACAAATCGGCTCCTTACACTGCTTACTTTGGTTATTTGACAGGACATTCGTCTTTTTGGGCAGTGGTCTAACTCAATTCGAATTTGTCTGTGATAGATAAGCTTATCGGAAATAAGATAGCAGATGGATGTTAAAACGAAGCGGCAATCTGTAATTGTGCTCTATCATTTCACTGTTCAGATCTTTAAGAAATCAAGAGATCTAATTGCACTATTTAATCTCCATACCCTAGGTACCTACTTGTTATAAGCGTAAAGCTGTGTTCGGACGATCTACATCTTTCAGCGAATGTCGCAAATGTCTTACAACCGTGTGAACTTTCAATTTTGTTTAACAATTGCATTTAATGCATTCGAACGCATTAGTCAAATTTAGTCAAACTTAGTTCCTTTACGCAAAAGTTGGACAGAAGAGAGCCACAAAGAAAAAACAAAACATTTCCCCTTCATAAAAAAACCTGCAAATAACAGCCCAACAAATTTCTTTGGGCTAGTTTGTTATAACTGACTTCAGCTGTCAAATCTCTCAAAAGTCAATTTCAATTGGCAGTTTATTTCGGTTTGCTTTGTTAAGTGCTGAAATTTGTTATTAAAAATGGATATAAATCCGCAAAAAATAAAATTAATATTAAACTGAATCCGAATGTTTTTCAAATCTGCAAACTGGTGATTTTTTTAAACCCACTGACGTTTATTTTTGAAAATTATTTTTCTTTCTCGCATATGTTTTTAAAAGCGTCATGCCAAACTTTCGTTCCTTTACTTTTTGGTTATATTCTCTTTTTCTGAGAGAATATACCTATTCCCACTCCTTGATATCTGACATTTTGCCGAAATTGGCCCAAAAAGTTAGGGAACTGACCTAATATTTGCAGATAGGTCGAATACCGAATTAAGTAAGTCTGAAAGCTGACTGCCTAGGTGTGTTTTAGTTTTTTTTTGGCCCAGATTGGTCACGTCATTAGTTTTTGCAGTTGAAGTTTATGGAGAGGTAGCCCACAAATCTAGTCAAGAAAATCCTGCCTGTGTACTCAGTTGACATTTTAAAGTGTCGAATTCAAAAATAAACCACATGTTTTCAACAACAACTCAACTTACCTACCTACTTAGTTAACGCGTTCGTATACCTAGTCCAGATAAATCTAATTGACGTTTAACACACACTAGGTATCCGAACATCCCCAGTACTGCAAAAGTCGACTAGATTGATACTAGATGTAACCAGAACCTAAAAACTAGATTGGTCGTTAATGTCACTTTACATATGTCAGCCACATACTTAGTTCTCAGTCACGAATTTCGTGACTTGACTTGTGCAAAGTGAGTGAATTAAATAAATTCGAATACATGGACGAAAAAGACGATCCACCAAAGAAGCGAAGCAATTCTGGCTCCGCAGTTCTCAATCCAACGAGCAATTTTTCGTGAAGTCTCTCCTGCTGTTGGCGGGACACCCAATCCTTCGCCAAAACACGTCGGCTTTTGTGTCGCTCCTTTTCAATATGTACGCGGTCAAAACAATTGCATTCAATTTCTATTATCAATTTTTAATTTGTCTAACAATGCCTGTCAACGGATCGGGAAATATCTGCCAACCGTATGAACTGGCAATTTTCAATCTGACAACGTTGTTAGACATATTATTGTCAGGCAAACCATCTGGAAATTTGATTGTCAGAATTTTGAACAAAACCTGACAATTTAAGTATTGTAAGGTAGTTCGCTATTGTCATCTCATTTTCAGGTCCTTGTCAGAACATTGGAAGACCTGACAATATTGTCACATTTGGCCTTAAAAGTTCCACATATGTGTGCCAATAGTTGGGTACTTTTGGTCTTGCAATTTTGCCACCATTAACAGCCGTATAACAAGTATAACAAGTCTGCCAAATGTGATCCAAATCCAAATTTCGGCCTAAAAAAATTAACTTGAAACACAAAGACACAAGCTGTATAATTTGACTTTTCACAATGATTTACTTTATTTTTCAAACGTTTAAGATAATTCTCTTTGATAAAAACCTTCCTTGTAATGCGAATTAACAAAAAAGGGGGTTAAAACATGGTTCTAAAATGTTAACACCAAAGATATATATTTGTATGTTGGTATTACAAATTTTTTCATCTTATTTTTATTAAAAAAAATACATTATTTAAAAAAATATAGGGAAATTGAATATCTAATATCGGTTAAATTTAAAAATTCTAGTTCTAGGTACACGATTTATTCATACTTTTGGCTTTAAGCTGGTTTCAATGCATTTAGGTTTGAAAGGATTTTGAACTTTAAATGACATTCATTTCTGTTCACAGAGAAGCTTTTTAAAAATACTAGTTTTTTTTAAAGTTTGGGATTGATTTTAAGGGGACAGTATAAGGGGGCAAACAGCATATTTGTATGAAAAAGTTGGACTGTCCCCCTTGGGGAATGTCTGGTAACCCTACTTACAGTTTTAACAAAATTTAGTCCCAATAAAGGTACGTATAACTGCGTATAAGTCGCTAATATAATTTTCTTACGTTTACAATTTCTTTTCGGGCAAGTAGGCAAAACCTATCCCCCATATTAATAAACAAACGTGCACAAGTTATTTTGCTAGCAGACGTCAGTGACCAAACAACATAACTGCTGTGTTACAAGTGGATAACTTTTACACAGCCTTTATTAAAATGGGGGTATGTCTTTAAATCCAAAATGGGGATAGTTATCTTACAAACCGCCCAACAACATCAAGCAGCTGTGTCTCCGTCTATCGGTTTGTTAATAAAAGTTACTTGACTAGGTCCCAGGGCGCAGGGAAACATACTTATCTGTCACTACACTGTGGCTCAATTTGTGCTAGAATAGTATAAAATGCTATAAAAGGTTGTGTGTCTCGACTTTAAGCTGCAATTTACCTGCGATTTCCACCCAGAAAAGTTTAAACATAAACTGTTGCTGTCATAAATACCTAGTGTGAACCTCTATGCTTACTTACTATGCTTTTCTGAGAAAGAAGCCAAAAAAAGGCCTATACTTACGACTAACTACAGCAAGCTAATAGAGCGGACCATACCTAGGTACCTACTGATGGATAGTGATGATTTCTCAAGCGTTTTTGGGAAATACTAAGCGGACTGTAAATTTTTTAATGAAAGTTCAGGGCACTAATTCAACAAAACACTTCACTTATTTTTTTAATAAACAATTTACAAACTACTCTGTATTCTTGAATTTGTTTTATAAAAAATAATAATTTTGCGTGAAAATAACTTGGTGATGATGTTGTGCGACTTGAATCTAATTCCCTCATTTGTTGTACTAAAGGGTTTTTCAACAGGGACGCTACAAAAGTAGAGCGACAGGGACAGCAAACGACGCAGAATTTCTTGCCGCACTTTTGACATTTCTCTGTGCCTCTCACACGTCGTTTTCAAGCGTTGGGCATATCTGTGACGTCGTTGTGGCGAATTTTGCGAAAAGATCTTGGCCTACATCCTTATAAGATTAAATTGACGCAACAGGACGACGCCACAAGCCACACAGCGAATGTACCAATAAATTTTTTTGGAAACCAAGTTATCTCACGCCTCGGTCTTGCGATTTGACGCCGTTAGACTATTTCCTGTGGGGCTACGTCAAGTCTATGGTCTATGCCAACAAGCCAGATGAACTTCGTACGAATATCGAACGTGGAATTGCAGCAGTATCGGCCGATTTATGCTTGAAAACCGTCGAAAATTGGGTTCAGCGTCTGGACTTCTGCAAGCGTGCCCGTGGTTGGCCATGCAAAAGAAATCGAGTTCCATACATAATGGCAACGTACTTTCCCAGGAATAAAGAACTTCATTGATATTCAAAACCGTTTTTGTTTTATTTAAAAAAAACTTTTGTAGCGCTCTTATTGAAAAACCCTTTACTATGTATTCTCATCCTTCCTTTCCTTTTGTCGACTCTCCAAAGAAAAAACAGTGGATGGTTCCTGGATTCTATATATGCGATATTTTGACGGATCTGGGCTGCTACCGCACATTTTGGATTACTGCCTTTGGACGGTAACATACTGCCCGCCTTGAAAGTTGTGAGGCTTTCACAATCAAGATGTACTGGACTCAATTGGAAGTGTTCACAATTTGTGACTGCTCGCTTGAAGTTGCCGTTTGATGTTTTTATTGTCGCTACTCGAAGGTACCCTCCTGTCTTCTCCTTCGTGCGTAGTAATTACTCGACTCATGTACTTACATTTAGGTTTCAAACAAGACTACCTATTACCAAAGGATTTATTGGGTAAATAGGTACCTGCATTGAAATTCCTTCGGATCTACCTAGGTATCTTGTTTATTTTGACGAAGTTGAGGGACGCCTAGGCCCAAGCATAGATGTCTACCTTAGTAGTTATTAATCGAGGTGGATTGTGGATATCGATGAAGATCTATCGAATCAAAGATATCTTTCATTAGTTGAACGATTTGATATACAGAAATGTATATTGCACCTACTACTGCATCGTGTTCCTATACGTTTTTCGTCGATTTATTTAAAAAAATAATTTTAGACCAGATAAAACGCCCTTAAAAAAAAACTAAAATCTAATCGAATAATTTGAAAGGACGAACCGAAGAACACAATCGTTTATGGTTGCAATTGGGTCATTTACCCTCTTTGAATTGGCGCACATCTCTTTCTCTTTCAAACATTCTCAACTCGTCATCCACAACATCTTAGCTTCATCTCCTTTGTGCGATGTCAAACATTTCTCTGTTTGGGTGCCTCTGCCTCTGCCTCATCTCATTCTCAAAACAGAAAAAAGAAAACAACAATTTTATCTGTCGACACAAACAGAAAATTCATACAGAAAAAAAAAACAACAAAACGATAATAGAAAATGGGATAAGGGATAACTTCGAAATTCGAAGTTAATGCTCGCCATCGCCAGTCGCCGGCACGGCAGTCGACTTGCCGACCGCGCTGTACGGTTAGGCCAGGCCATCGCCATGCCACACGCACACACAAGCCAAACAAAAAGTATTGCTCTTGCTGTTGTATTCCCTCTTTCGTTCTCCATCATCAGCATTCGCATCTGAATGTGAGAACGCCATATATATAACAATGTGGTGAAACCCATTCCCAGGTGTTCAACTGTTGTCAGTTGTCACATAACCGGCGACCAGCATTTTGAACCAACTGTCTTTTCTGTCTGTTCTGCTGGGCTCCTTGTCGATAGTGTAGGAGTTCTAAACGTTTGCAAGGAAGAGCATGCTCTATAACCAGACGGACAGCGAACATGGACACAACGAAGCCGACCGATTATGATGCTGAACCTGGGAGCTGGGATGTATTTTCTTGCGACAATGTGCGCCTTGACAACATAATGTACCTATACATGGTAGCGCAAATTACACAGTATACAGCTACAGGTAGATCTCAGGCATTTGGCAAGGAAAGGCCTGTTTTGATTACCGGTTGCTTACTCACTGTGTCCAACAAGGTGTATGAATGGCTTCGGCTTCGAACAGAAATACCCTGTTACCGGGCTGCCTTTGACTTGCCTCGCGCTTACCTATATGGGTGTTATTTCTTCGACTTTGGTACACTATCGATCGGTTGGTTGGTTATCTATTGAATTTGTGTATTAGGAGGATGATGGCTCTCGTGTTTGCGAAAACTGTCGTGATCATGAGCTAATTTTTCTTCTTCCTCAATAATTCGATAAAAGTCGAATATGGATTTGGCAAATCCAAGAGAGAGACTTAAATACATTTGTGGAGCTGAAATAAAAAACAAAAACCAGGATTCGTGTTGGCGGGTCGATCATATTTCGGAGGTTGCTTTCATCGAGCGATCCTATACATGGGTACCTACGTTCTACATACCTACCTGTTCGATTTAAATAAAAAAACAAATAGGTTTTTTAATATCCTAGCCAGCGGAAACAATGAGCATTTGTTTGTTCTGAATCGATTTTGGCTTTATAGCAAATAATAAACAAATAGGTACCTATTAGGGGGGCAGAGATGTGTACCTATACCTATATACCTAGAAAGTAAATATGGGACCGGAAGCAGATAGCAAATAAAGGTCGGATCGGAAGCCAGGGGTCGAATCACGACTTTCGTGAACGAGCGTTACGTTCACGGAATTAAGTGTATTTTACATGTGAAACAAAAACAAATTCCGTCACGTTATGCTCGTTCACGGACGACGCGACGTGATTCGATTCCAGGACTGCGGTGTATGTCTCAATGAAAACGATGGTTCTTATTCCCGCTGTTGGGGGAAACTCAAAACAAATGTGCATATCAATGCCCCAAAGTTACTTCTATCTGGGGCAAAAAATTAAACCATTTGGAGCTCGTAACCTCAACATAGGTAGTACTTGAGCATTTAACGAATTGTTTGCATACCGACTAAACCAACTCATTTTTTGAAATAAACAAGTTTGAATGTTAAAATGGTCGCACAAATGGGTCAATTGGTTTAAAAATACCTATATCTAAATGAAAACTACCTAGGTAGGTACCTTATGATAACAAATAAGGCCATTTTTGACTAGTTATGAAAACGACTAGGTAGGTACTTAGGTAGGTACCTACCTCTAACTATTTCGTAAAAAAAATTGTTTATAGCGCCTGGAGGCGAGTAATCTTCAAAAGATTACAATGGTACGTTTATCAGTGGCCTATTTCACCAAACTACAAATTAAAACCACAGATTTGTACTTTTTGAATCACAACTACAGACTTGTAATCACAAATTACAAATATACATATAATCCGCAAATTTGTGAGTAGAATGCAAAAAAATTGTGGAAAGCAAATTGTTGATTACAAATGCTCAAAATAACAGTGATTGACTTGTAATGTACAACTGTTTCTTCACAAGTTTGTTATACGTTCGTCGGTCGTGGCAATGAATAAACAAAATAAGATCTTTGTTGCGTCTCTAATAAAAGATGAAAAAGACATTTTGTTTTGAAAGTTTTCAAATACTTTAACCCACGATATAAAAATGAAAGAGCAACTCCATGGTAATGCCCTTCATTCCCAAGCCAGTGTAAAGCTGGTGAGAAGCTGTTGCCTCGGTGTTAATGCAAAGTTCTTTTCAGTCGCGTGGGCTATCTGTGGTCCAATAATTGTAATTATTTCCTCTGCCTTGCATCGACTCAGACGAAATTTTTCATTAAAATGAAATAACTCCGAAATGACATAGTTTATACTTGGCCGATAATTTTTTTCTTACAATTAACACATAACCGTCACTTTCGCTACTATCGCTACTACTATATCTTCGCCGCAAAGACATTTTTTTCGATTACTTTTAATAAAGGTGCGATTACACGGCCATTTTTTCGAGTCATTTAAATGACGCTGTGACGTCAGGAAAAAATGTCGCATTAGAGTCACTTTCAAGCTACGATTCGTCATTGGTCATTTGTGAAAAAATGGCGATCACACGAAATGACCATCAACGTCATTTTTGTCCCAAAATAAAATGACGGACACTGCGCGTCATTTGGAATTTTCCGTTGGGATGCCATTAAATGACGAACGAAAAAACGACGATCACACGGTAAGGACATGCCACACCAAAATGACAAATGTCACCTTTCGTATTATTTCGATTTTGCGTCATTTATCTGTTTTGTGATCAGACGGTAATGACCGATGAGAAAAATATAGCTACTGTCATTGAGTGTTTTTCTCTCGGCGAAGACGAATACGTGTGCTAAGATTTTTTTAATTAAATTAAATAACAGGGGAAAGAAAAATTATTACAATAAATAAAATATGGCAAAAATAACTTTTGCGATGATGCTAGAAATTGCGGAGACGGCGTATTTGGCAACACGTATGCTAGTCGGCGCAGTGGCTTAGTGGTAGTGTGTTGGGCTACTAAGCGAGGGGCTCAGGTTCGAATCCCGAGAGGGCCAAATTACATCTAAAGGTTTTTTTTCCACTGCGCCCCTCTCGCGAACGTCTGACAAAACATCCGAGAGTAAAACTGTAATGAATGAGCTTCTCAATTAGCCGTTTGGACTCGGCGTAAAATTGTAGATCCCTTCCATTCGTCCCAAAAATTGAAAACCCACACAAAGCGAATGGTTGCGAGAAGCTAGGCCTTGGGTCCCATAGACCTGTCGCGCCAAAATATTTTTTTTTTTTTTTTTATGCTGGAAAGCAGTGAAGACGATATTGACACCGTGCCAACGCGACGAAAGCGGAGTATTTGGCAAAAGAAGTGGTTGAGCCGTCTCGAGAAAAGTGGATTTTGTGCTGAATTACTGCTCGAATTGCGCGAAGAAGAACCTGAACTGTATCGCAATGTCCTTCGTATGTCAGCCAATCAATTCGATTATTTGTTGAGGTTGGTGAAGCCACACATCGAAAAACAGAACACAAATATGCGAGACAGCGTTTCAGCGGAAGCGCGACTGGTGATCACGCTGCTCTACCTGGCCACTGGTGAGAGTTTTCGATCGCTGCGATTCCTTTTCCGCGTATCGCAGCCAACGATAACGTGCATCATTCCGGTAGTTCTCGACACGTCCTTTCGCCACGAGCAAAACACCAATTGAAAGCACAGATATCGTATTAAATACTGCGTCATTTGTCATTTGCATAGAAAAATGGCATGCCGTGAATTTCGTGTATAGTCATTTTTTGGAGGCTGCCATTTAAATGGCGCAACAGCCAAAAAGTTTGGTCATTTGTGCTAGGCGTCCTTAAAGGGCGATCACACGGTCATTTTTTTCCGTCATTTTAATGGCACAAAAATCATGTCATTTGGTCTGCCATTTCCCTAGTCATTTAAATGACGCCGAAAATGTTATCCCAAAAATGGCGATCACACACAACGACATTTAAATGACGGCTTTGTGACGCGACTTTGACGTCAGAGCGTCATTTAAAGGACGCGAAAAAATGGCCGTGTAATCGGTACTTAAGAAACCAAACTTGTAGGAGGAATTACATGTCAATTCTCACATACTAAACAAAATGTGTGAGTTAAATTTCTTTGGTGAAACGTAAAGACACAAATAAGTCAAATTTTCACAAATTTGTATCCTGTAAATTACAACTAGTATAAATAACTTTTGGTGAAACAAAAAGTAAATTATTCCCACAAATTTCTCTTAGTAGAATACAACTACAAATTTGTAATACCCAGAGTTTGGTAAAACGATACAAATATGTGAGTTTGTAAAATAGGCCACTGGCCTGGCAATGCCATTAGTGTGGTGTCAGCCAATTTCTATACCCCTTCTTTTAAAAACGATACAAATTTCTTCCAGAGCGTCCAACACAGTTCTGGGCGATATATCGTTTTACAAATTTTGTGTTAAGCTAGTATTAGACGATATGCTGAATCAGCATACGTATGCTGAAAAATGTGTCCCAATCACAACATATCGTATGATATCAAAATTTCTGTCATCATACGTATGCTAAAAGTTGTTTGTTGGCAAATTTGTTGGCTAGTCAGCATATGTATGTTGGCGACCTGAACATATCGTGTAATACCCCTTTTGGGACCGTTTGCTAACATTCGGACAAATTTTTGGCGTATGCTGACTCGTATGATGTATGATGATGATGAGCTAAAGTAGGCTCATCAGCATACGCCACATTTTTCAGCAAACGGCTTTTGATATTTTTGAAGTTTCGATAAATTTTGTATGTGTTTTTTTTTGTGATTTTGTTGTCCTGATTGCTTCTTTAAAACAAAACGGCTGAGTTGTTTAGTTCGCAGCCACCGGCAACAAGAGTGTACGGAACGGGAAATTCTCGACCGGGCTGTGGCTCAGGTGGTGGTAAGCCCAACTGATTGGTATCCATCGCTTGTGCAAAGTTGCAGCGATTGAAGACACCACCATCAGAAAATCGTCCGTTGCGACCGACGTCGACGTAAAGCAATTTGTACTCCGCGTCTGCGATCCCCATTAATACGATACCATGTGTACACGTACATTTCCCCAGAATCACAGAAAATCGATAAATACAATACAAATACGCACGTATACTAAAATCGCGATCTGTCAATTTTTCAGCATATGGGTCTTCAAATTTTTCAGCATACCGAATTCAACATATCGTGTAATATTGCTTCATATGTCCTAAAAAATGTGATAGCAAACTGTTTGTTAGCATATGCTGTCAACAAACAATTTGCTACTTTGGGACAAATTCAACATATCGTGTGATAGGGCATCATACGCCAGATGAACATATGCGTGTTTGCTGCGAATTTTTAGCATATGATTGTCAGCATACGTATGTTCATTAAACATATCGTCTAATACTAGCTTTAGTTTCGTTTGTTTTATTCCTTCACAAAGCTAAACAAAATATTTTCCAACAAACCCGCATTTTTTAAATTTGGCAGCACCTTCATGTGACAACGTATAGTCTGTCAACTTGCAGGCACACCAATTTCTTTTGCATACAAATATATACATATACATACATGTTTCATCCTAAAATATAAGAATCAAGTTTTATTTTAAAAGATATTTGGACTTCATTCAGGGCAACGATATTGGGCTATTTTTGTTCAAAGTCTGGGCGCCCAAAGCCAATTAACTTCTGGGAATAGTAATTAGTAGGAAATTCGTTTCTCTCATTTTTCATTTTTGTGAAGACTACGACTACGACTAAGTTATCTTAGCAAGTATAAAGTTTACGCTTTTTAACGTTAGGTAGGTAGCTTTCCAGCCAATGCACCTACTAATATTATCATGCGGTTTTTTCATACGGCGCTAGGTCGAGCGCCCTTGTTTTTTGTAGTCGGCGCTGGATATTATGTCGAATTCAGAGTACGATTTATTACATACAATGAACATGAATACGACTATTTGAATATCGTTTTGTTTTAAAACTTTGTAGTAGAGCCTTATTGCTTAGTTTGGTACAACCCCAAAGCTGTTTGTTGTACGCTTAGCTACGAGTATCTTTCGAGAAGCCAATAAATTTGTCTGAGTCTGATTTCGGGCTCGTCAGGCTTCTTTAAGCGCGTGTCCTAAATTTTGCGTTTTGAGTCATTCCATTCCTTAATATTTTACTTCGTTTTCATACGGTATTTGTACAGAAGTAATGAAAATAGGGTGGTTGCTTACATTTTGTACGTGAAACTGACTTGGTCTAGTTAAGGGCGATTCGCCAGGTCTCTGTCTTTGAATGTATAATTTAGTAGGGACAAATGTTCCAAATTTTACAACTTTAGCTCCTATTAACATCGAAAAACAGCGTTTTTTGTGTATGGGAAGTTCTACGGTCTTTTGATTTTGACCAAACTTCATTTGTACACTTTCGGCCGAGCAATATACCGGCAAATATGGGCTCAATCGATTGGGTGGTTTGTTTATCAGATTGAAAGGTATAAAAATTTATATTGTCTGATACCTATAAAGTTAGAGATTTGCCGGGCCGAAGAAGCTTCCTCACATTTGCTGTTCGAAGGAATCAACTATTAAGTGTGTAATAAAACTTGACCCAAATCTGTTTTTCTATTCTCTCTCTGCAACTTTATAAGAAGATGAAGATTGAGAATTCGAACCGATAAATTTAAGACGCTCGCATTAAGCTCTCGTGTAAATGGCATTAAGTTTAGTTTTTAGTTCTTATTGAAACCTGTTCAAATAAAGAGCTCAGCTCCAAAAAAGGAAACAATATCGCGTGTTTCGCTAAGTGGATAGCATAAAAACCTTCTTAAAAAAAAAACATATTCTGTGCTATTTTTCTATATTTCTGGTGGCGGTTACAATTGTAATTTAACCTTTCGGGTCGCACAACATAATTCTGGCGGTTCATTTGGAAACCTCAAATTCTTGCAATTTGGACAAGGAGTGCTAATTGTTTCGAAATTAGTACATCCGCGGCGTAAACGACTGTGGGATCGTATTTAAAGTCTGATAACAAATGTTCGTTTCGAATTTTTACGTTTGGCCGTCTGTTTTGTCAACAGAGCGAGTCGAACTTGACTGCTCGGTCTTCTGGAAACGTAGGTAATGAATCGCACTTAGAAATTCGTATTCCATTTGACTCCAAATCCTGCCTACGTCAGGATTTTTCGATTAAGATTTTCATACAAAAATACTAACGAAGTATCCAACTATTCCAATTGATTTATTTCATTTCAAAGATTTTCTTTCATACTTACTCGTCCTGACAACAAAGAACACAACGAGAAGTGAGGATCTTTTACACATAGGTATGCGGCAATTGATTTGTATTTATAGAGTTTTGGTGCCATAAAATACAGTTCGCTGAAACTAAGTTCAGAACCGAATATTATTTTCTCTGTAATTATACTTAATGTAATGTAATGTAATGCTTAGGGTCTGCGAATATTTGAATGATGATGATCGGAAAAAAATGTTGCCAATCGTCTTGAAGAACTATAACTTTTAACTTTTGTAACCTTTTCGTACATCACAAATGTTTATCCAATTAAAGTTTCTACATTGGCAATACTGCGACCCGAATTTCAAACTTTTAACGTTGGTCAAAATATGCATTTTTTTCGATAGTTCTAATGAAATAATAATATTTTACGAACTGTGCTTAGTTAAGTTTACGGGAGATTAGATTAGTTCTGCTTGAATCACAATGAAAGCATGGAGAGTTGCAACAAGATTGCTTGCTTTGGAATCGTGTTATACCCGCCAGACAGGCGCACTAGGTATATGCAGAACTCTAAAAGTTTCATTCCGGTGTATCACCTAAGGATTTATAGATATAGATAGATAATAGTAAATCCATAAACATTTCAACAGTAATTGATTTACAAAAATCATTTGACATGGCATTGTCCTCTGCCGGGTTGACAACACAAATAAATGTTCTCATTTATAGTGCAGTTTTGGGGTACTTAGTTAAGCTATGTTCAGACGATTGCCAGATCAGACAATATAGTCAGGTCTACAAATGTTCTGACATTGAACTGCAAATGACATGACAACTTTATAATGCAAAATTGTCAGTTCACACGGTTGCCAGATGTTTGTTTACAAAAAATGTGCAGATCCGTTGACAGGCATTGTCAGACAAATTAAAAATGTTTTTTTTTTTTTCGGGCAACTGAAGTTTTTGTTGAAAAAGGTGAAATAATATAAAAATAAAAACGAAATAGACCAAAAAGATGAACTTGCAACTGTTTTGGCCGTCCGTATTGGAATTTGGAAAGCAGAGAGGAGGATTAATTACGCCACAAACGTCGGCGTGTTTGGACGAAGGATTGGGTGGCCCGCCGAGAGCAGGAAGGACTAGACATTTATTCAAAAGCAAGTCCACATATTGGAAACAAATTAGTTCATAATACATTTTGCACAAATCTATAGAAAACCTAACCACAATTGCACCGGAACTTCGTTTTGTTCGTTCAAACATGAAAATTAAGCAAACTCCTCAAAAACTCTTCACCACAAAATTCTTTTCTTTTAAACTTTTTTTTTTCGTCCACATACATATTCGAAATAATTTAACTTATTCATTTTTCACCAATCTACAGAAATATAAAAAGAAATGAGCACGGAAACATGCTTTATTTCAATCAAATATGAAAAATATTTGTCTGGCAATGAAAAAAAAATTTGCAGATGTGATAAGCACAGCACATCTGACAATAGCAAATGACTCTGCAAATGTCCCAAGCGTCTAGCAATGGCCTGACAATGATCAAATTGTGTGTTCAGACGATTTGCAGATGCCTGACAATTTCATTGCAAAAATTTGTAGACAAAATTGTAAGTTCAAACGGTTGTTAGACATTTGGAACAAATTTTTCAATGACATATCTGACAATATTGTCAGATCTGGCAATTGTTGTCGGCTCTTCACTACCGTCAAACGTAAGCGACCGCAGAAGATAAGTTTTCGCAACATCAGTTGAGTGGCAAACGTTTCGGATAAAGAAAGCAATACAAATTTGTTTGAGATTTGTTGAGTCGACACTTAGTCAATATGCGTATCCACATTAAAATTAACTTCAGTCTTTTTACTCAAGCAATCTAGGTATATATAGTTCTTCTCAAAGACTAAATGTGTGTAGTAAAAATTAAAACGCTACGTCAAGAGTACATTAACCTCTTATTCTAGGCCATGGACACTATGTGCGCTCGATATGAAAGATTAGATTAAACGAACTAATAAATATTGTAACCGGCGAAATTTACCCATCTACATAGCAGGCCCAGGTACTATACCCTAAAACCATATTTCTACTCAAATTTCCAACTAAAACGAAAAAACACATAAAAAGAAGCAAAACAACATAGGTAACTAACCAAGAAAACCGGCTCAATACATATTGTGTGATATGTTGAACCGAAAGGTGAACAAAAGAACCCATAAAAGAGCACAGGAGAGAAGCTACCAACAAACAAACCTTTACATATAAAGCCAATCACACAGGAACGATGACTGTTGTCGCACAACAGATGGATTGCGTCCGACAACGACGACGAGCCCCCACCTCCAGAGTTCCTCATTTTCATCGTAGCTCTTTTTATAAAATAAAGCAATAAAATTTAACGAAAAAGGATAAAATGATCAAACCAGCACCAAGTATACGATGACGATCAAATTGAATGTCTCAGTCTCGCAAGGCGGAATTTCTCTCAAAATATTTGGCATTTTGGATTTTTGTTTGTGATTTTTATCGTTTAATTAAAATTCAAAGCATACTAATTGAATTAGCACGGTTACGTGATTAATTTGATGTAGAGTTGCTCGGGGGAGTCGCTTGGGGTCGATTGTTTTCGTAGAGGGCGCTATTTTTTAAACTGAGTGGCTTACCCTTGTGTTACACACAGATACTCTGGCAGACTGCATGCCTGTATGAGCATATCAATTTGCCAATGCAAATCTACCCATACTCGTAGATTCCTATCCTAAGTAACTATCTGTTAAATTACTGCTGCTGGTATTTATGTCGGCAGCATTTATGTAGGACACGATGGTATACTGGGGAACACAGTAATAGTTTCGCAACGTTTTTGTGGTGAATCTATCGTGGTTTTGTGTTGTTCTTATAATGCATATTTACGGTTGGAATTTGCGTATCAGGCAGGTATAAGGTGCGTGCGTGTTTAGACTTGATTTGTACAGAGACTACTGTCGTTAAGTGGTAATTGGGTAAATGTTATGGATTGTTTAAGAACTCAGCAATTTGTTTAAGTATGAGTATTTGAAAATATTTGGTAAGTCCTTACAATCCTTGTAGGTGCTGCTGCTGGAATCAAATTGACATTTGTTTTTTACTTTCTCGTTAATATAAGTTCGTGGATAATTGGCCCTGGCGAGGTATCCGTCGGAACGGAAAATTCTCCGCAACGCATACTTTGTCGGAGGCTCAAATCCAAATCGTAAACAAATTCCGCAACCAATTTCTGTCAAAAATTTTAGAAAAAAATGCACCTCATCGCACTTCAACGTAATTCGCCGATGTGCGTTACAAAATGTCGGAGAAATATTCCGAATAGATGTTCCGAAGAATACCTCGAATCAAAAATCCTCCGAATCGTATAAAATCGGAGAATTTTCCGTTCCGACGGCGACGGATACCTCAATAGGGCCGAATAAGAACTCGCGATTTTAATCAATTCTGTCATTACGATGATAGAGGGGAACTCGAAAAAGTGGCTCTCGAAATTCTGTCCGTGTCCTCCTGAGGTTCACAGCCTAAACAGCTTTGACGGTTTTCTTCAAACTTCGGATTTGGACTTTCTGGACTTACAGTTCGGGGCACGTAAGCATTAGTCTTAACGGTACTTCTCATAACATGATTGATTTTTCGAAAACGGCTCTTAAGGGCCCAACCCATAGAATCCGTCGCGTCCGTTGCGGCGACGGATCCGGCAATATTGACGTATTCAACGGAACGAGGAGTCCCATAGAATCCGTCGCACATGTTAACTACCGATGACTTCACTTCATACATCTCATCTCAATGAAAGAGCTTCCTCTCCCGCTGTGCCAACTGTCAAAGTGTCAACTGTCAACACATACCGCACACAGAAAAGAAGAAAGTAAACCTACTTTATCTGTCGCATCCGGCACGTGCGATGCCTATGGGTCACTTTCCATAAGCTGCTGTGTATTTTATCAACCTGTCAGTCGAATACGTAGCCGCAACGGATTCTATGGTCGAAAATGAAAATTGTACATATCTCGAAAACGGTCAATACGTTTGCATCCAATATTCATTTCAAATATAATTTCGTCATTTCTAACTTGATAGCAAACTCAGTCTTTCCCTAAATTACCAATTTGGTAGACTTTTGAAAAAAAATTATATTTTGAGAAATTGGTTTTCCATATATAAAACGGATGCAATGATTTTGACGAAAATGCATAGGTACTTGGAGTAAAATGTATGTTTTAAAAATGATACATTTTCAAATTGGATTAAACTTAAAAAGTTTAAACTTGCTTGGAGTGTAAAACTGGCCATAACAGTGTCAAATTACTCAAAAATGTTTAGTACTTTAAACGCTTTAAGTAAGCATCTTCTTTAAGCAGTTGTGCTCTTGATGCTCTCCACTCCATAAAAAAAATGTAAAATGATCTAACATGTTGACAGCCTTGTATTGAAAAACATTTTAGTGGCGCAAAATTTAACTAGATCTAATTGGCATTGGCACACTTGAAGCACAAGTAGATATGACTGTTCTTTATGGAATAAAGTTTTTCCCTTTTTCTTCCGGGGTTATGTTGTTTGCATTAAATACAAAAAAGTGCCGCCCCTTTAAATCAACCCTTCCGCCATCATACAAATAATTTCATCCGCATTCATCAATGATCTGTAGAATTTCACGAGATCATGCCCCTAAAAAGACCGCGAGAACCTGGGTATACAATTCCGCATGTGACCTGTGCACCTAAATCAACAGTAATGAAAAAGACACAATTTGTATATACACTGGAAATAATGCACTTCCTAGTTGAACGTGCTTCGACATGTGCCAATAGAGTAAAATGGCACTGATTGCACAATAGAACAAAACAACTGACTTGAATCCGCGCGCCTGATTTTCATAATCGTTGGCTTTAAGTTGTTTGCGCTTGCGGGCCTGATATATATACACCAGCGCAAAATATTCCGATGACGATTGTTGAAAACTAACAACGTTCTTACTTTGCTTGTTTACATATCTGACCAGCGAAGCGGTAGAAGGCGCGAAAAAGGAGTAGGTAGATCTTTCTTAGAAAGGAGGTACGTGCTTTTGTTATGTGACTCTAATATAAAAAAATTATAATTGTTCGTGAATTATACAGCGCTTCAAATGGATAAATTGAAGAGTTTCTTTGGACAGTTTTCCCCCGATTTTTGTCGGCTTAGTTGGGTGTGTTAGGTTTTTAAGGTGGTGGAAAAAAATGTATCACGACCTATAGGAGACTTGAAAAGTCGATTGTGAATCTTCTGTTAAGAGACGCGATAAAACGCAAATGGAACGAACCAAAACCCTTCAAGTTACTGGCCGGCTTGGGAACCAGTTGTTACTCCTAATGACAGGTGGCCGATATTTGAAAGCTTTTCGGCGGCAACTCTGCAGTGCTTGGGAGAAAACTAGATAGGTTATAGGTTCAAAATTACTACTTTTTAAGATTCCTTCAATAAAATCGAAGAAAAAGTTGCCCTAGCTAGTACCGGAGAGGAGAATAGTTCGTGATAGGGAGCTTCTCTTTCACTTTAATGATCTTTCAGTCATCTTTGACATGGAGCTCAACTTAAACCTCCATTTACATTCCATTGTCAGTAAGGCAAGAATCCGATTGGGACTTAAAAAGCTTTTCAAAGGAATTTAAGGTCACGTATATCACCTAACTTCTATACTGTTCTCTCGAGCAACCTCTTTTGGAAACTAAAATATCACCTCCATGGTGGAGTAGGAAACTGGCCGCAATTAGGAAGGAAACAAGAAGACCTCTAAATACTTCTAAATGGACAAAATTGGACTCCGACTGGGAATTATATAAGGCCAGTCAGAGAAACTTCAAAAATGAAATTCAGAAATCCAAACGCCAAACGTGGCACAATTTCTGTGATGAAATAACGGGCACTACAGAAACCGCGAGACTGAGAAATATTCTCACCAGAGAACCAATAACTCTGGGATCTCTCAATGACCCCGAAGGAAACTGGACTGAATCTTGTTCAGATTCTTTAAAGCTGTTATTGAAAACGCGCTTCTCAGGCTGTACCACTCAGACATGCCTCTCGTCACTCGTTGACCCTACAGAAGTACTTGGGTTGTGTACCTATCACGGAATACATCATACCATTCTTAGAATTTACAAGTCCTTTCTCGAGCACCTATCTCAGTAGAAAAGAATATAGAGACGGACTCGTACCTAACACGAGCAATCCATAGCCGCTGGGCATATCAAAATCGGTACGCCTTCCCGACCACAGTTGTGTCTTCCAAGCAGAGGTCCTGGCAGTGACAACAGCAGCCGGTGAGTCTGTGGTAAGGGCAATACCACCTGAGGGTATTACCCTCTTTATCGACAGCCAGACAGCAAAAAGAGCCTTAACTGCACCAGAACTTAAATTCAAGCTTGTGAAATGTTGTCACGAAGAACTCAAGGTTCTTGGCACTCAGCACAGGGTATCGCTCTGCTGTGACCGAGGACAACTAGGAATGCATTTTTTTAAAGGACGTCGAAGGAAGACGAAGAGGTTCACCAATTCCTCTGTTAATGCCCAAGTCTCTGTTACTTTGAAGATACCACCTCCATGCCATACAGGAACTTCTGATGATCAAGTAACCCGATGGAACCATGAAAATACACAACCGGTTTTAATGAAATTTTGTGGATTAGTATGATTGGCTCGAGCTTGAAAGATAGTATTTTTTTTTTTGATCCGATGGGTTTAAATTTAAACATTTGTTTAATTTTTAAAGTGAATACTTCTATGAGCACGCTGAAGCTGAATTTGAATTCTTAAAATTAAAGTACTTAAGCTTCGACCAGGAATTAAACCAGAAACGGTCAGATTCATAAGTTAGGTCTTACACACAGGATTACTAAATCAGTTGATTAAATTAAATCTAGATAGTAACAACCTGAAAACAAAACAGCTCTAAAAATAGAAAACATCGGACTGGATGGCGTTATGAAAACTTTCTGTTAATATAATTAATTTTGTATTAGTATATTAAAAACAATTGTTTTTAAATTAAATTTCAATCCAAATGCAACAAAATTCAATCTAACGTACATACATCCACACTTAGAAGTTTCACTTCTGGTGTGTGGTCACAAGTACGATATCTTTTTTGTTGTAATGCCAGCTTAAGAATATATTAACGAAGAATGCCTCTGGTATACAAGGTGGGCCAAAGGAGATCACTCTATTGGAAGATGCTCTTATTTCTGCAAATGTCCGCCAATGTCAAATGTGTTTTGACATTTGTGGACAAGACAGATGTAGAATACAAGTATGAACAAGGCATGGAGCGATACACTTCCCAAGAACGCAGAATAATCGTGTGTATTTTTTTGTTCAACAATTCGTCTGTAGTGTTGGCGCAGCGCGAACTCCGTCGCCCGTTCCACGGCCGTCCGACACCGACTGCACAAATACTGCGCCGTTTGGCCTCCAATCTTGAAGAGTATGGGACCACACGAGAAGTTACCAAGAGTGACACTGCGTAAGCCACAAACGATATTCTGAAGGCCGCGTTCCCGGGTCGCCTCATCTCTCGTTTTGGCGATTTGCACTGGCCCGCAAGATCGCCCGATTTAACCGTTCCAGACTTTTTTGTGGGGTTTTTTTTGAAGTCCCGTGTTTACGTGAACAAGCCCGATACCCTAGAAGTCCTCAAGGACAACATTCGACACGAGTGCGAGAGTTTTGAGCCCGAAGTTCTCGCGGAAGTAATGAAAAATGCCATAAAACGAGGCCGTATGGTAATCAATTGTGACGGCTCCCATTTGGCCGATAGCATCTTCTCGACTTGACCAATAAAATTATAAAGGTTCAAATAAACATAACCAAAAAATAGAATCGAAGTTTTTCATTTAGAAAAATAAAAATGAGAGCCAAACACATCGGATGACTTCTCCTGACTCAGCACCGCGACATGAGGCACGTCGACCTGAAAAGATATATTGTGGCATAGGATCAGAAAAATTGGTTTAGGCTATTAGAGTTTCTACTTTCCTAATGTAGCTGGATGATACTTTCAGCCGAGGATAGCTTTACTTCCGGCACTCCGAAGAGTTAATAAACCCTTCAAAAATAATGCCGAAAAGATTCTAAATCAACGCAGGGCACCACGATTTGCGACATAACCCCCAGTGTTTAATACAGTTCTTGTGTTTACAGCTCCTTACAGCAAGGTTTGCCGCTGTTTTAGAGATAGCGCAGTAGGGTTCGGGTCCAGAAAAGGGTGTTTCCGAATCTCTTCTGGCCAGTTCGTCGGCTTTTTCGTTTCCTTCAATTCCCTTGTGGCCAGGATCAGACAATTGAATTGAAGGAAACGAAAAAGCCGACGAACTGGCCTCTGGAATAAGAAAAGAATTGGACTGAATCTTACATCTATCAGCTTTTTTATTTTGCGCATCCAACCATTTTGTGCAACTGAAGTATGTTCAATCTTTATCCCACCCAAACCGAAAACTCTAAAAGGCCCCTTGTTGTATGCTGCGGTGTACAGTTTTCAACTCTAAATCGTATATCGCATATGTGCTGAGCCATAAAATTTATTATTTGGTAATCTCCTGTAATCCATTTAACAGCCAATTAACACCAAAATGTTCGCACACCAGTTTTGGACATAAGTAAAACAAATACAAATTGATATTTTTTGCCCAGAAGTAGAGGTCTCTACTGCGCACGCATCTTATGTTGATCTTAAAAGTATCATCTCCACCACTTCAATTCCAATTATCACGTATTTATATATAAATAAACATTTCTCTGTCTAAAGTGACATGTCGGAAATATTTCCCATTCTATATAATTAGTTCATTTAGTTAGTAAAATTTGCATGCAAACGTCACTGCGTTCGATTCACAAGCTAATTTTATAATGGAGATCAAAACAAAAGCAGATGTAGATAGAAACCATATTTATTGACTTTCTATTGGCAGTATTTTTATATGTGCCTTATGCCAATCTGTCGATCAATGAAGATGAGCATGGTGATTTCTACACGCACTCTATTGTTGAGTGCAAACTTTTAGTCAACTCTTTGCGCATATAATCTACTCAATCTAGGTTAATGCCGTCGAAAGTCTTTAACTGAAGTCGAACTAGATGCGGGCAACTAAGACTGCAAGAGTCTGTCAGTTCAGTTGTACATAATGCTCAATAGTTGCACTTGCTGCTTCAACTACTTTCTACTTAGCCTGCGTTCCACAACAACAAAAAAAAAAAAAAAAACTGCATCTTGATGATTTCACAAGCCATTTGCATTCACCATAGCAACAGGCACAAGCCCATCCATATAGTTCGACGTACACGCCGATCGCATCGATACTCTGCGTACAGAGAAATAAAGTGTTGCGCCTACAGAGGTCAGGTTCCCGTTGCTAAGTCCCGCAGGATTTCCAACTGCTCTGGAGGATGAAATAACACAACGCCCCAATGGCATCACAAAAAATGAGCTATGGATTCCAGAAATCTATCCCGGTGATGAGGACGAGTCTACAACAATTTCGATCTAACTACGACCAGCAGAACCTCTCTTCTTCCTCATTCCTCGGCTTCATGTGTCTTTTTCTCGACTAATTTGTCGGGGTTTTTGGTTTTTGTTGGATTTTATGAGTCCATAACCTGTTTGTGTATAGCTTTATCAGATTGCTCCGTTCAGTGCGCGATGCAATATTCTTTGTTGCCGATGTTGTTGTTGGTGTTTTTTTTTCTCCTAAGGGGCCTATAAGTTATTTTATTCTCTGTCTGTTTGCTTGAGGAATGTTCCATGTTTGTTGATGGTGATTATTTTTGTATACGTTTGCTGAGAGCAAGGGAGACACAATTGGAAGTGAGTTTCCTTAGCCTGAGAACTAGTAAGAGGTCAGACAGTTTGTAAATTTGTGATAATTAAGAATGAAACTGTTTGTATATGTGAATTTAAATGGTACCTAAGCAAAGCGGAAATTCCCAAGAAAATAAAATCATACGCAGTCACTACATAATTTGATTGGGTATAGAGGAGAGCGCGAAGTGCGACTGGAATGGAGTGGAGTGAAAACGAACTTTAAATGCTATTGTAGGTGCAATTGATTGTTGTATAACGCAGCAATATTGCGAGCGTCTAGCAACTTGTCTTAGCATAGTTCAAATTTATATGCGGAAGGCCCACAAATTGTGAAACGATTATCGTATTACACGTCAGTGGTGGTTGCGAGCTGTTTTAATTGGCTTGCAATCATTTTCAGTGCAATGACCCTTTGGTTAGTTGCATTCCTACGACTTTGGTTTATATTTGGGATCTTATCAGCTTTTTGAATAGTTGCTTTCTGATGTATAATGTTTGATTTTGAGGTTTTTACGGTTTAATTATGGAAAAAAAATTTGGGCAGTTTAATTATTTGAGGTTGCTTCAGTAGCCGAGTCCCAAAAACAGACGAGATGTGGAATAACAAGCTTGTCCGCGTGAGAATTCGGCCCCAGTGAGTTGTTATTTGAAGCCGGTACCTACCATTTAAATCGCTAAGAAGTTATAAAAATTGGATGTTATCAGTGTTGTAAAAAGAAATGCTTTTCATCTGAAATGTGAACCTTATCCAAACCATCAAAACATGTCTATGATAAATGCAACCAAAAAAATATCGTATTTAACTGTAGCAGAAATATCAACCAATTAGGGCAGAACAGGGTCAATCAAACGCAATTCTCGGCATGTTAGAGTTAAATTTAAAAAAAAATTGTGAATAAGTAGAATGTTCCACAAGACTCTCATGACGGTCACGATCAAATAATAAACGTAAAAAGAAGTTGCAAATGTAAACGAAATCAAAAAAGACAACACATTTTTGAGGGCACCCTGTTTTCTGGTCGAAAACTAGGAACATAGTGTAAGACTTCTTGTGTGAATCTTAAATGGAATTCATAAATCTAATGATCAATTTCTGAGTCTTCGCTTTTAAATACTACGCAGTTTCTTTGATACCGTTTTTGAAATATAGCAAATATAGTATTTTTAAAAACATCCTAACCTTCCAAGATCGAATTGAATAGAATAGAAGTTGACGGTGGAAGTAAAAACGCCCTACCGATAAATCAAGCATGGCGATGTTTCTTATAAAAAATGATTATAAGGGGCTTATGTTCAGTCTTCTTAGCGTTTCTTGGCAAGGCCTTATTAATCAAAAAATAATAACAGCGGTTCGCAAGTTTGATTTCTGAGGTGATGTCATTTTCAGAATTAACAGCGGAGCCGAGGTAGACAAAGTCCATTACTACCTCAAAGTTATAGCTGTCTATCGTGACGTTCTGTCCGTTTCGTCGATGTTGTGTGTCATTTCTTGTAGACAGCAAACTTGCAAACATAACAGTGACAGCTCGTTGTGTTCTGCCAATGATATCGATGTCGCTAGCATATGCAAGTAGTTGTACAGACTTTTGGAAAATTGTGCCTCTGGTGTTGGCTTGCAAGTTTTGCACAATTTTCTCAAGAATGATGTTGAAAAAGTCACATGACAGCGCGTCTTAAGTTCTTTTAACTCTGCCGTACTTAGACAATAATGTTTATGCCTAAGTTATTCAGCAAATTGACAAATCGGTTTCGACTTGGCAAGCGAATAGTAGCAGTTCAATCGGAGTTTGCAAACGTTAAAATTTTAAATAAAAATAAAATTAACTGTGAGCAAATAATTTAACTGGGGCTGGCGATTGGCCCAATTTGGTGCCTGGTCTTTTGTGACGATCTTACAACCCCGATCAACCTAACCTAACCTAATATATCTTAAAATATGGCCAATGAACACAATAAACTAAAAACATATAAATTATCTAGTTTTTAGTAATCTGAGCAATAAATAATTGGTATATGTTCAATCTTTGTGTATGGAAATTTTCGTCGGAGACCTAAAAGAGTTTTAATATTAAAATTCAATTAAATTTTAAATTTAACATTTTATTGAAAATTTGTCAAGAATGGTTACAGAAATAATATATAGAGGATAAAAATCGTTAAACGTATTATAGAGGCTGTGTACACAACATTTATGAAGTATGTATCTAGTAAAACTTAGGTAAAAGTTAAAAGATAATTTTTCATAGATAATGCAAAAAATGCAGTAGCAGGAGTGAAGGAAGAAATTCAACATCAAACATTTGAAAAAGTTGGCTACTATTTCTGTAAAACGGATAGAATATTCTGCTGCCATATCGTGACCGCATATTAGGTAGATACTCGTAATAAATTCCATAACTGGGATTTTCCTTATTATTTAACGTTACGTTAGGAAATCGTTCTAGTCTTAAAAAGATGCAGATAATGTGGCAAAGAAACACGTATTGATCATTTCCCCGCTGAGTTATTTAGCTGAAATCGATATAATGTGTTTTTAGAACGCTTAGTAGTGTACCAAGTAGTCCATAAGTGATTAGGAACAGTAGCTAAATAAATATTGATCATAATTAATATCTAATTTTCCATTACCTTTCCAAAATCCAAGCTATCAAACGCTCTCTAATATTCCATTTATTTGTCACGCCTGTTATTTGTTGCGCACCCTTAACCTGTGTCTATATATCTACCGATTTATTGATAATTTTCGTCTGCTATGGCTATCTATTCTATACTCTTTGAACACAACGTTATATGCTTTGTATACACAATCTATATCAAGCGGATAGAATTAAAGTTTTATTTAGCTCTTGGATAGAACACAGAAATCCAATATCGTTCCACTAGCTAGTTAAGCCTCGTACAAGCGATTAACTACCTACATTCGCAGTGTCCGCAACAAGTCGTCCCTTGTGCATTAATCCGTTTATTCAAATCGTTTCACTCAGCCATAGGAAATACGAAGGCAAATTCACTTTGTGTTGCTCATTAATAATTTATGAAATTAATCTATTCGCCATTCATTTATGCAAGAGTTGGAAAACATTACAAGGGAACTACGCAAATTCTACAATGTCCACCCGTTTGTCGCGTTGTCGTAATTTTAGCTCACAGATATTACAAGTTATAAAATCCAGCCGACACTGTGAGTTACCAGTTGTACGCTAAATCATATTTAGCTTACGTTTAAAGTTTATTTATTTTATAAAAATCAAATTACGGGAGAGTAAAGTTGTTTTACTTTAATAACGTTAATAGGTATGCAAATCGTACAATTTTGTAGCCTAATGGAATGAGAACATGGTAGAGGGCCACCCAGGCCCAGGCATCGCTGGAACTACAATCATGCAATACTCCAAGAAATAAAATAAAATGAGCTTCGAATAATTCCAAGACAGTCAGAGAATTGCAAACTTCGGAGCCAGGCATGACAGTGATCGAGTAACATGATCGGTAGCTGCGCAGATTTAGCTTGAAACTTCTACAAGCTTCCAACAAGGGGTGCATGCGCCATGCAATAAGAGCGGTGGTTTCTTGACAGCGGCATCGGCTCAAGTAATGAACATATAATAGACCTGTAGCTTGTTGGAGTGGGGTTGCAATATCGTAGTTAGTTTTGTGATTTCCTAACAATGAAGAAGGATTTTGAAACTGTGGGCTTTGGGGTAAGACACTATGTATTCAAAATCAAAGTTGATCGGAAAATAAAAGCTGTTTTTAAAATGCTGATAAATAATATTTGGACATTTTTAAGCATAGGTTGGGTATCTTATGGGATGATGTCAAAGGATATACTTGAGATATAAACCTTTGCAGCGAGAAAAGCGAGCCATCCGGGAATTTATTTTGCTCTTTCGACGAGTGGCATACGGAAGCAGGCTTCGGGCCCGAAAAAGATGTCGGCCTTATGATCTAGCCAGAATTTCTAGGTAGGCCCAGAAAGAACTGGTAAGATCTATGTCCGACATCTCGCTACCCCTTTTTGGGATTAAGACTCGGTTCCTGAAGTTCCAATGTTATGAACGTTTGAGGATAGATTAAAGATCGCTAAATTCTTTGTAAGTGAAATGTACCTTACTAAAGCCCCTAAATGGTCCAAACTGCTACGCTGCTCGCAAGCTAACAAAATCTTCACAAAGTGAGGTGAAATTGATTTTGTAATGTTTTCGTCATTCCCATTGCCTCATTCACAACTTGTGCGGCTCACACAAAACAATCAAAATTGTGGTCTCCCATCGAAAAAGTCACAAGTGACAATAGTTGCTTTTGATGGCCCTATTTCCCTATTTCCAAGCACTTAACGACCCGAACCTGACATTTAATGCTACATTTATGACCGTTTTGGGTTTATATTTGTTTTGAAAAACTGATTAAGGTAGGAAGTTTGATTTGTAAAAAAATGTCGTTAATATTTTACTTTCTTCACTTCTTAAAGATTTCAGTGTAAGTGTAAACTAATACTATTTTTAACTATTTCTACTAACTTTGTGTTAAAATTCGGACTTTTACGAAAAATTTACAATACAATACCATTTTGTTCCAATTTGAAACTAACCATGCTTAGGTAAGTTTTTTGTAAGTTTTGTTGTGAGAATTTTGACCGTTACCGAATCTCAACAAAGCTCACAAAAAATTAACCTCTCAAGATCTTTTGACTTGTATTACCTTACAAGGGCAGGATCGTTGTCTTTATATCACTGTTTTCAACACTGGATCACAAATTTACGATGTTTGAATTGAAATACTAAAAGAGTGCACCCTTTTAAGTGTTTTAATAAAATCTTAAAACTAATTTGACACCAGCCAAATGAACAACCTCATCAGTTTGGGATCCTTGCGTCGACAATAGGCATGTCGATCACTCGTCAAAAATAAGTACGTTTGACGCACAAAAATTTAGCATTTTAAGCCAAATGCTTAGCAATAGCCCATATATTTTGCAGCATTTTGAAATGTTGGATTTTAGAGAAATTTTGAACTTGGTCGTTCCGTGTGTAGATCGATAAAACCTCTAAACTTTTTTATGAATTTTTAGCACGCTGACAAAGGAAAAAAGCGCAGATTTTAAAACATTTTAACAGAACATGACCTCACACAATTCCAATTCCTTTTAAAGTCATGCCCAGCGATAGAGAAGTTTAAAGTGAGTAAAAACGAGAAGGCGCAGAAAATTAAACAAAAATCGAATTTCAACAAAAATCGACTGTAACGTATATAACATTCCAATGACCCCCATCCCTTTTTACATGTATGGTAAACAAAAAACGCGAATATGACTACTGCGTTCGATTGGCAACAAAAAATAATGTGAGCAATGCCACTGCTTGACTAAAAATAAAGCCTTTTCAATATAGTGTATCATTGAAATAAAAAATTCAAATGTGTGCAAAAATTGTTTAAGAATATTGTACACTTTCTGTAAATCTGTCGGCGCAGTGGCTTAGTGGTAGTGTGTTGGGCTACTAAGCGAGGGGCTCAGGTTCGAATCCCGAGAGGGCCAAATTACATCTTAAGGTTTTTTTCCACTGCGCCACCTCTCGCGAACGTCTGACAAACATCCGAGAGTAAAACTGTCATGAATGAGCTTCTCGATTAGCCGTTTGGACTCGGCGTAAAATTGTAGATCCCTTCCATTCGTCCCAAAAATTGAAACCCCACACAAAGCGAATGGTTGCGAGAAGCTAGGCCTTGGGTCCCATAGACCTGTCGCGCCAAAATATTTATTTTATTTATTTTTATTCTGTAAATCGCAATATCTTCAATATCAAGATGGTAAGAAAACAGATTTAAAAATCTGACCTCCATGCCCCCAACAGATACATACGATTATATATAATGTTTATCGTAAATTCACCCTTGCAAATAGTAAATAGCCTCGTCTACACAGTACACATTTGTATGCATACCCGAGACCAATATCGCTTCGTGGTGTTTGCTGTTAAAGGCTAAAATCTTATAACCATGTCGGTCGGTTGTCGACAATACTGTGCGTCAGTTTAGTAAGCAACGATGAGTATCTCGCCGCGGATGAGTGCCCGATGAACGATTTGAAATTGTTGTAATAATAATAAATGGTTGAAGAATATATTTTCACGGTCAAAACGGGGTGCAAATGAGTTAAGCCCTCTTCAATAATTCCATAGCACTATTACTCACTCGTCACTCCCTCTCTTGAACGCCCCGATTGCATGGAAAGTCTTGTGCCGCTGTCAAGATGATATATGAAAAACGACAGACTGTAATTTATGCCTTGTAAATAAATTTCCATTGTACGTATAAATATTTACGTACACACTTACATTTGTATGTGCAGGTATACGACACAAAATGCGACCCAAGTCGGCACTTGAATTGTGCAGATTTGAAGCTGTGTAATTTCGCAATTTGTTTGGATTTCTAATAAATTAAGACCAAGCTTTAGGAATAGAGCTGCAAAGATCATAAATCATACTGCTAATGGATTTTCATCTTTAATTGAGTTTAAATTAGTTCAAGGATGATCAGCGGTATACGCCAATGTTTACCAAGAACTAAAGCTGCGATCTCTATTGAGTCTGCAATTTAAATAATCGGCTATGCTGTTGTGTTGCTGAACTGAATGGCAATTGGGGTTGGTTTAAAGTGAGTTTTAGTTCACACTCCAATGTTGGGTTTTGTCCTTTTCCTCAGTTCATTTCTGAAACCTTTCGGACCATTCACAATGCATCGGTACTTCACTGGCGATTGTGAACAGTTCTGACCAGTAAGTGAAGAAAGGGTTACAGGAAAGTTCTTGCTACTTTGGTGGTTAAATTTATAGCCACCTTTTCGTGTGTTGTACATAAAAAAGCTGTAGTGAATTAAATAACATTTTTATGACAGTTGGATTCTGCGAATCTGCGACAGTAGATATTATCCCATGTGTCTTACGACTAGCCTGTTACAGGATCGAGAATTCTTAGACCGGAAAAGCTTGACATTGATTCTGTTTCCAACTCTTAACACTGCCATACCATTTAAGTATAAAACGTCAGTGATTCATTAAAAATGTAATAATCATATATACTCTGTATGGTATATCGATTATAGTAAAATCGTATAGCAGTTTCGTAAACGCCCAAAAGAGGCAGAGTAGCGCATTGTTTTTTGTTGTTCTAAGATCCCCTTGCTTAGTTAGTCCAACACTAAAATTATTGTTTCATTGCGTCCTCAATAATTTTTGAACCAGCCGTGGGAACATTTATACAATGGTGGACAAAAGTATGATTCTTTGGCTGGACAAAAGTATTTTGACATTGCTTTTCACTTTACTTTTCCAGAATTCGTTTGCGTTACAAAACACGTGTTCTAATTTTTAAAGTGAAAGTCTTGTCTTTATTAATAACAGTTACTGCTTGATCGAATTTTTTATTAAATTATGGTTAAAACACGTGAAATAAAGGAACTTATTAGAAATTAAATGGTCACTAAGTATAATACAGTTATTTCTGCAGAATACCTTTGCAAATTATACAACGTACCTATAGACAAACAGTTTATTACCAAATAAACAATAAAAAAGAATAATTCACTAAAAATAGGGCCAGATCGAGAAGATCACGCAAAACAAAGCCTAAAGAGGACCGCGCCATAAAATATCTATTAGTAGAAAAACTGTCGAAAGAAGGCTAAAGGAGGCCGATTTTTCTACTTAGATAGCTCGTCCAATTCCTTCAATTTCAACAAAAAATAAGCTGAAAAGGTTAACATTCGCCAAATCCTACATAAACAAGTCGCAATCGTTTTGGGAACAAGTATTATGGACAAATGAAAGCTATTTTGAATATGGTGGATCGAAGAAAACGATTTATTGCATGTTGGCAAAGAATGCTCGCAAAAATAAGGCCTGTGTGCCAACGGGTACGACATGGTGGAGGATCGGTAATGTTCTGGGTTTGCGTGGGCTTTAATGTTTTGGGCGATTTGACACCAATTGATGGTACAATAAACAAGGACAAATATTTACGTACCCTGAATGACCACGCATTCACATCCGGTGACCAGCTCATTGGACATTCATTTATACTGCAGTTGGACAGCGCTCCATGTCACAAGGCCCTTATAATTACTGAATTTTTGAGAAACGTCAAAGTCGATACATTAGATTGGCCACCTCAAAGCCCCGATCTCAATATAATACGCATAAAAAAGGTCATTGAAGTCAAAGGAGGGTTTACTTTTTATTAATATGTTTGTTATTATCATCAATGCGGTTAGTCTGCTGGACTGAGTGAGGGGTCTCAAGTTCAATCCCTAAAATTTCGTTCCAAAAATAATTTTAAAATTCATACAAAACGAATAGATGTGCAAAGCTAGGGTATATGTACCTATTCGGACCTATTGCGCCAATTGAATAAATATGAATTTTATTTATTATAACAATAATTAGAAATTTTACGAGTGCACGATAACCGTCCACCCACGTTACAAATGTACTCAGTAAAAAGGAGTTCTTTAAAGAAGCACAGGAAATAAATAATTGAAATGCGTATGTAGTTCTTAATTGATTGAAGCACTAAAAATGTTGAGCCTTGTGTTTAGTTAGTACTTAAAATTACGTAGAAAATTGGAAATTCTAAAAAATGACATACTTTACATATTTTAAAAATAGAGATTAGTGAAATAAACAGGGGGATCAGTTATTAATTTAACTATTTTTACTTGTCTTGAAATATAGTCTACATAAATTGTCTACATTAAGATTTTTTTTAAGTTCGATCTTTTTACATTTAATAAACTTGCGGATCCTGGAAGTTTCTTTCTTTTCTCTGCCACTGCGTAAATGGTTTTTGATGATGAATTGAAAAAAAAAAAAACAGCTGTGTGTGAGGTAGATATTATTGAAATTCCATTTTTATTTTAAAGGGTCATAACGTATGAAATATAACACCGTTCAAATGACCGCCGCGGTTTCTTATTGCGGCACTGATTCGAGTGGTGCAATTTTTGCCTGTTGTCTTGAATTTGGCCACCGAACTTTAGAGAGCCGACTTTGAACGGTTACCGCTTCTTGGCAGAACGCGTTCGCACTGACAGAGCCGATCACTCCTTTTGATAATAAAGGTTTATAAATTGGACGTGTGCTGCTCAATCGTGTAACATTCCATGGTGATTTGGCATCATTGACAGAGTAATAAACACCAGATTTGACCAACACCACCAATTCAACATGGCCGCAATAGGCAGCCAACGTCGACCTATCCCAACTGAATCCCTAGCTTAAAATAAATTTCTTAATTTTTGTTGTGTACTCCCCAAAAAAGTTCTATTAGGTATACCGTATACCCCCAACGAAATTATGAAACGGTAGCCCTCAGTAGCATAATTTTTGGCATTTATAAATATGTAGTAGAGAATGTGCCTTATTCTCTTGCGAGGTTTGAGCGTTCACAAATCATTTCTTTGATGACTTCCTTGACATTGATCCCGCGGGTATTTTTTTTTTTGTGGAAAACAAACAAATTTTGAAAACCTAAGTTGAATATAGAATTTTCATTGTCCATTTAGTCAAAAGTTGAAAATGGATGAGTTATTAAACAAAATAAACTTTCCATTAAATTCAGTTGTCGGCCAATGCTACAGACGAGTCTTGTCATAAATCTAAATTTAGACAAGCAGAAAGTTGAGCAACATGTTTAATTTTTATTTGAAATGCATGGGCTTTTAAGTCAGATGTGAATATCATACAGTCACACGTTCAGGTTAACCATAATTGAAAAGTATACGTTCGGGTATTGTCATACTGCCAATCAAATAAACTGTTGACTGGCGTGCGGCATCCTACTGCAGTAACAATTAAAAGCAACATCCTTTTCTAATTACAAGTATGCATGTGTCGTTAACCTACACCCATTGCTCATTTTCATTTCCATTTTTAACCAACCGCTTTGCTCTTCTTAAATTCGATTTTTTTTCTTCCTATAGCTACATCTACATTTAAACAAAACGTGTTGTGTAGCGCAACTATTTTTCCCCTAAATTGTATATTGTATTGAGGAATTGAAATTCGAATAAAATACATCATAGGGGTGAATAACTTGAGTACTATGCGATACCACGATGCGGCATTGTATTTTATTTTCTGTTCCAACTGAACTTTTTTTTTTTAAATATCATCTCGCATAGTTGACCATTTTTTTTGAGTGACTGCAAAGCAAACATTGCAATTTTTATACACGGTGATTTATAGTTGAGAGTAAGCAAAAGTTAAGGCATTATTCGTTATTCAACCAAGTGCGAGTGAGAGCCCTACGGTCGTAGGAGGGGCAACTTTTATACCAAGTTAAACAAAGTTCATTTCCTAACCGATTTCAATGAATAATTTCAAAAGGTCTGTGTCCATTATTATACATTCTTTTTTTTTCAGTAATATTTTCCCTTTAAACACATAGCGATAAAAGGTAAAGAAGTAAAGAATGTTCTTTTGGCATTTCGAAGAACAAATTTTGCTTACACTTTATTTATTTAGTTCTTTGATTCGGTGTGAGTTTACGTAACTGACGTGACATTCGGGGCTTCCCCTGATAAGGATAGTTGTTTCGTTGTTAGGTACTTCAATTGCTGAGTGTTTTTCAACTTTTGACAAATAACTTGTGAGTTGGAATAGTCAATAATTTTAGGGCTTCGAGTATTTTCCCAACATTTTTTAACATTTTTTTCGTTTAAAAACAAACGAATATCTACAACACAACGAGTTTAAAAATGCAAAAGTTACAATTTTTGAAAGAACATTGAACTCAAGTTGATTTTAACTGAAACAAAACATTCGAAAGCACTGCAGCTCTTTTTAAGAAAACTGCTAAACATAGTCGTTTGAATAGAGCATGCATTTGCATGACACTTCTATTCTTGGTTTCGCGTCGCTTTACATTGATATATTGAACGTGGAACTTGACCTATAGTACAAACACAGTTTTATTGTAGACATTCTTTCCAGTTATTAATTTCCTGTTGACGGTTTTCTTTTGGGTGTTTCGAATAGTCTGTACTGAGATTATAATATTTATAAATTGAATGTCGGAACATAGCAAAACTAGGGAGATCCTCTTGGTTTCGTTCCGGTATAGACACTAGACAGCGGTACAGGAACCTAAGACAAGCTGTAGGAAAGAGGTAAAGTCTTTAATTTGGAAGGACCACTAAGACTTCCACACAATTGCTTACTTAAGAAATAGGATTTTCGATGCTTTTCTAGTGGAACTTAACATCTGCTTTGTGATGAAGATAGACGTTAAATATAAAATTGCCATTGAAACGATCAAGCGATTGCAATTTATTACACGCTACTTTATAATGGGAGATGTTTTACAAAAACCAGCAGTTTTTGCGATGATAAGTGCTTTAATTGATTTGCTGCAGAAACGCCGACTTTCATGAAGCGGAGAAGGCGTAAACCGCAAACTGTTTGAATAACTTAGTGTGGCAAATAATTTTAGATTCAAGTTTCAGTTGGCATCTTACAGAGTTACTGCTCAATGCATGATAAATTGTTCGGCAAAAAATTCAAAATCATTATATTAATACATAAAAAAGTTTCCGTGCACTTTTTAAGTATTTATAATGAAATGAGGAGAATGAAACTTATATGATTCGAAAGGTACTGTGCCATAGATGTGCAGAAACCGTAGGTATATGTCGCCATAAATTATGTAAAAAACAATTTGACTTTCGTTTCTTTATCTTCAGACAAAATTGGTCGAATTTCGACCACGAGCGGTACTAATAACTATAAATGACGTAAGTTTCATAAAAACCGCCGGCACTTTTTGCGAACACATATTCGCGATACACATTGACTTTGTTTAAGAAAATGCATGACTGGATCGTACACAACTTGTTCGTTTATTGCAAGTCGTTGAAAGTTGAAAAGAAATCTTTGGTTCAGAAAAATACAATATTTTCGAAAAATCTCAAACTCGTTTAAAGTAAAGTAGTGAAAGAGGATTACTCGCAGGAGCATGGCATTGTAGTTCCCTTTAATAAAAAAATGTAAAATAACTATTTTTTTTCGAAAATAATTTTATTAATGGATTAACTGTGGCTTCAATGTTTGGTAGTTAAATAAATATAAATTAATTAATTCGTCGCTAAAACAAAAACTCAAGCAAGCGAATGGTTGCGTATATCGAGACTAAGCAATTCAATCTCTGATCTCTGATGAATTCTAGAAACCATTTCCAGTGTTTTGCGTTTCATATGAGTTTGGCAGCGCCACCTGTTGTATTTTTACAGAACTCTGGTTGATCAATCACGAGTTCTTTGTCGATTATAAATTTCCCACGACAAAGGCTGACATATCTTATCCGATTGTAGTCGGTTCGTGATATTCAAAAGTTATTAAGTTATAAGACAATTTAAATAATTTATTATAAACCTAAGGTTAACAAACTTGCTTTTAAATTTAAATGTTTTTTTTTCCATGTCTTCATTTCATCAAAATTTTTTTCCTTCTATTTTCAGGTATGTTATCGCAAAAAGGTCATTCTCGGGTGGTAACTATAAATTTTTTTTTATTTTCTTTGCTCCTCATTTAACGATTGTTGAATAATAAACAAAGCGAGACGATACAACTGTAAGCAACAGCATATCAACGATAATTAAATTTCTTTAAATTTACTAAAATATAAATTCCCTCTCAATTACGTATTAACAAATTAAAATATCAACTAAACGAAGCGACGACGCGACGCTCCAAAAGCAAACACACAAAGCAAAAAAAAAATATAACAATACTCACTACGCCAATGTCGAACGAAGCAGAGCAGCCTCGCTATATTGTTATAGCGTCATCGAGAGCGTGTGCCCCAGTCATATGTGTAGTTTGATCGCGTAATAATTTAATTATACTCGAAAACGATTGCGTATTTTTGTAATTCTCCTTATTATTGCTATCTAAGTGGCGTATAATAGAAATAGGTCTTTCAAATCTCCTCTAAGTGATATTTTCGATTAATACGCTACTCGATTGTCTAAAAATAACAATACCGAGAAATTTACATCATTATCATCTTCTGCGAATGAATTTTGATATAAAACAGTAAATCAAATTTATGAATCATTTAATCAAAAGCGCATGTTAATCTGTCAGTTTGTCATTTTAATTTCTGTGCGCTGCTTTTGTTTCTCGTATTTTTGGCTATTGCTATGCCTAATGCAGGCACACTGGAGGTGTAGCTCTGTACGTTAAAAAATGAAATTAAGTGTTCGAAGGTGAAAAGAATCGTCTTATCGAATTAGTATAGTAAAATTTCGTTGTTAAGAGTTAAACTGCAATATAATAGTAACACCGTGATAGATGGTGCTTTACAGATCCAACTCCTTCTTTAAAATAGAATTTTCTCATCCTCTGGCTTATTATCAAAAGCTACACTACTTGATAATATTGATTACTTATGTAAAAAATACCTTAAAAAATGGAGTTGACTATAAAACCTTATTTTGAGTATTACAGTAGGATTTTATTTGTTGATTAGCAAAACAAGCAATGCGTAAAGTGATAAAAAAAGCTCGATACACCAAAACTGCATCAATTAAGAAATGACAACGGAAGTGACCTTAGACCACTCTCGTACTTCTCGTGATATACCGCAGTTAGGAGGTATCTAGGTAGGTACTACAGAAGGCACGTTCAGCGTTGCCAACGCCAAGCCATTCTGGCGTTTAGCACCGTTTTTCAAATTGTCAGCATTAATTTCGAACTCTTGGGCACCAAAACAGTATATTTTTTAAAACAGCTCGAAAGTATATAAAAAAATAACAAAAAAAGTTAATTCAAATATAAATGGATGGCTGTATTCATAGAAAGAGAAGAAGGCGGTGTGCAGTGGCAGCGTTAAAAAAAAACACTAAACAATTTTTTAGGCACTAAGAAAACGCCCAAGCGCTAAATCTATTTACGTTTTCGGCACTAAATTGAAATTTTGGGCACAAGAATTAAAGCTAAAATCATTGCTGATGATACTGCTGTACTCAAAGTTGCGGGCAACGGTTAAAGAAACAAATAAGATATTACAAGGACAAAAGCTCCTTCAGCATGCCTTTGGACGACATGCTACCGGAATATGGCTTCCATAAAAACTTCCTCTTGGTTATCCCTCCAAGGGAGGGCTGGGAAAAACTCACGCCCAATCCGTCAAGACTTGACCTCGCATACACACGGTTCTAAGATGGAGTCAGGGACTGGATCTGGCATTTATGGAGAGTCGCCTCCAGTAAACCTGTCAGTCATCCAAGCTGAAGTCCTTGCAATCAACCACTACGTTAGAATAAAACTAAGTTCTAACACTCGTGGAAAAACCATATTCATCTTTTCAGACAGCCAAGCAGCTCTCAAAGCTCTGGACTCATCTGTAATGAAATCTAAGCTTGTCCTAGAAACATTCACAGCCATCTACGAACTTTCCAAGAAAACCCTATTCTCAAATAACAACATCAAAAAGCTATCACATATTGAATTCAATTAAGTCTGGCTTAAAACTCCTGGGCAGAACTGCACCAGACAATCCTACTTCCCGATCAATTTAGACAAAAATAACCTGAGAATACTAACAGGAATAATCAGTGGCCACGGCCTCGTGAGTCTTTCCGGATTCAACATGCAGACTATGTCTTGAGAGGGATTCCTCTCTTCACATACTAATGGAATTTCCGGCTTTCTTCAACCTACTACTCAATTTCTACTCAACTTTAAGAAAAAAATCCTTGGCTTAACCAAGAAAAAGTTTTTAATATAACAAGCAAGTGCTCAAGCAAGTGTGAATTGAGGACTTATGGTATACAACAATAGGGTAGAACCAGTGAATGTGTGGGGTAGATACAACAAAAGGTTGTTATTATGAATGTTTAAATTGGATCCTGGATATCCTGGCTTGAATCGAAAAGTTATTTACGATTTTACAGGAGAACCCAAGAAAGTTGGCCTTGCAATCCATTTTTTGTCAACTCATCTGCAGCCCAATCTGTTCAATGTTTTTGCTTCCAAGTTTGTACTTAATTTTTCTTGAACATACAACTTGACAGCTCTAAAAAAAACCAAAATAATCCTGTACAAATATTTAAACTCCATTTGTGTTTTAGTTTTCTGATAGTTACTAAAGCTCACGAATCAGCGAATGAACTAATTCAATGAAACCACTTAATGTCTCAGACAGCTAAACAACAAATCACAAAATCTACCACCAGAAAAAATACAGAGCCGGTAAATTTGACAGCATTTTAATTAGGACCACGGTGGGTGGTGTATAAAGAAATACACTTCACCACATACTGTAATCAATCGTAGATTAAAACTATTATAAACATCAAGTGCTTGTTCCGAATATTTGTGATTTGAGATAGAGAGAGTCTTCTTTATTACGGTGTGTCACTGATAAGATTATAGATTGTTAACCGGGGAAATGTTCGCAAACATATAGCTTTGGTTTTTCACGCAATAAGCCAACAAGGCCGGAAATGTTTTGGAAAGAGCAAGTGTTGTATCTAATTGCGCAGTTTAAGCAAGTTTTTAAAGCGGAAAAGATAGAAGATTGGTTATTAAAAACTAGAGAGTCACTATAGGCAGGTTTTAACTGCGAACACAATTCTGCCAATAACAGAAATCGCTTCCGTTCGTCATCATAAGTGTGTAGGTTGCTGTACTTATCCACAAGCTTTACTTTGTCGTTGACCACTCTCATTGTTGCGCGTACTCCATGCTTCACTTCACATTGTAGGGCCTATCCTCGGGGCACTCATCGAAATCATTATTTAAAAACTCGGTACAAAATCCTGTGGTATTTGAGCTTACGAAATCCTCCAACCCATTTTTACTGAATATTGACAAGATCGCCAGTTATTTGCTTTAAGCGATTATCTACTTCGAAAGCACAAACCACCTTCCTTTTTGATTTATTGGAGACGCCTTCATCGTACAATCCAAAAAGCCGCAAGTTCTAGCGGCAGTTATCAAAGGTGCCCAAAGAACTTTCGAAGAGCAATCTTTGAAATAATTTCATTTGTTTTCCTAAAGTTGTTATGGGTTTTTAGCAGCTCACTATCATTTCGTGGAGGTTACGTAAAATCAGGGGCAACAGTCATCCAGACCCCAACATAGAGGCTCGCGAAATAGGCAAATGCCAAGAATTCCATGCTTTCTCTTTTTGATAACTTGAACTGAATCCGAAATATTCATGGCTAAAGAGATTAGATAGCTTTCGAATTTCGATATCCATTCAGTCCAGCCGGAATCGTAAATGATGTTTTTTTCTGAGGAACTCTTCCTAACAAAATAATTGTCAGTTCCGGAAGTTCCTGGGAGTCATTTTGAGGTTGAAACTGTTTCAGCTGAAATTTGAAAAAGGCATTCATTTCGTCAGAGATTTCAATAACTGCAGCTGTGCAACATTATTGGACAAGACATATAAAGGGTTTTCCAATAAGAGGTGTTATTTTGATATTCAAAGAAAAATACCATTTTTTGAGATCAATGATCGGATAATTATTTCATAATAAAGAGGAAGGTATGCCGTTACTAATGAAAAACAACATCAGCCAAATGGCCACCACGACCACGCTTACAGGACCATATCCTTTTCATGAAATTTTCCAAACAAAAGTGGCTGCCTATGTCCTCGATAGACTCACGAATTCCATCTTTGAGGTCTTGAATCGACGCTTGGCTGTTGGCGTAGACCTTATCTTTCACGTGGCCCCAAAGGAGAAGTCGCAATGCGTTAAATCACAAGATCTCGGTGGCCAATTGTGATCACCTCTTCGAGAGATAAAGCGGTCCGGAAACGTTTCCCGTAAAAGATCAATCAAGATAGGCCGGCTTGAGTTCTTGTGTTAACTGAACTTTATAAGCCTTAAGACCCAAGTCTTTATGCAAAATACGGTGTAATGACGTTTTTGGAACGACGAGTAATGGACAAACCGGGGTTTTCTTCAACCCTTTGGGCTACAGCATGAATATTCTCAGTTGTTCTTGAGGCTTTATTCTTCACATCACTTACTTGTCCCAACAGCTCGAATTTTTCCACCAATTTCTGTATTGCGGTCCGACAAGGTGCTTCACGACGACCCAAAAATGCTTTAGTTTTGCGAACTATGACTGCAAAATGTTCACCATTTTTGTAGTGAATTTTTATAAATTCAATGCGTTGTTAAAGCGTGTATCGTTCCATTTTTAGTAATGGCGTAGTTTCTACTTGTCAAATGTCAAAAAAGTGACAGCTACCGAAATAGCGGGCTATTCAAAATAACACCTCTTATTGGAAAACCCTTTACTATAAAATCAATTTTTCTGACGATCTCTCTAAGTTACTTCGGCATTCTCTTGCGATCTTATTCTTCGATCGTTACTCAAATCTCAAGACAAAAAGTTAGTGTTGAAATAAAATTAGCTTTGACACCAAGTAAGTTAGCTCTTTAGTGAGCCTAACTCAACAACACTGTTTGAATTGTTACATTTTGAATTATCACATAAACGCGAGCTCCGCAAATAAATAATAATGCATTCCAAACCAATTCCCGCGATATTTTTGTTGACATAATCCGCTTCATTGCTTGTATTCAATACTGTACAGATGCTCATTTTATTAAAATGCAGCCAATTCGAAATAATAATTCAAGACACTCATTCCGTTTGTTTCGATCATCACGAGACGAGGGCGTTTAGACGTACATTTGCTTCACGTAACTCAATAATCGTTATAATCGCGCGATACCTAATGAGGTATTCGTCTTGATTGATTTCAATATTTTGCAACGATATTATAATGAATTTAAAAGGAAATAGTTGACTTAAGATATTTTTAAAATGCTACCGATTGCATTTTTGGTAAAATCGTATGAACCGCTTTCGATATGATATAAGTCCAATATTCAATATTCAAAACTTCGGTTATTTGATATCTTAGCGGAAAAATGGGCATGTAGCTGTGTAAGCCTCGCCTACATAAGTGCAAAAATCAATTTTGGTTGATATCGTTAGCCATATTCGAAAAAATTAAATTCGTTTATAAGTACTGTAAGCTTACACACTCCAAATACAAAGTTCAAAAGAAATCCGTCCAGCCGTTTAGGCAATAGATAGTCCTCAGGAGCAGGCCGACAGACGGACAGAATTGCAAGACCCACTTTTTAGAGTTCCTATATCGTCGTAATGTCAGAATAGATGAACATCTTGAGTTCTAAATTTGTTAAGGATACATAACAATGGGTCGTTTAAATAAAAACTTGCATTTGCTTTGAGTAAAAGGTTTAAGCTGAGTAAAAGCATAAAATAATAAAATTTTACTTTGCTTAAGTAAGTGCGAAAATTCGAACATAGCATTTACTTCGCTGTACGTGTATATTCTGTTAACACACAAGGCAATCAGTTAAAGAAGAACTATGAATTACTGATTTTGATTTCATCCCAACTTGTTAGACAAATAGTCCATTTTATCTACACTTTGCGTGACACGAAACAATAGCTGTTTTTTCCATTTTGTTGGTTTTCCAGAAATTGTACAAAACATTGAAAATTCACAATACTTCGATTATTTTATGTACAAAAATTTGCGTAAAAATATTCAGCAAAAGGTCTGAGGCAGCAAAATAGGTAACTCGCATTTTCGTAGCAATTGCTACGTTTTATTCATACTGATCTGAGTAAAAGGTAGGTGGCGCCGCTTTTCGAACATGTCAAAAGTTTGTGTAAACTCAAATGAGTTTTTATTCATACGAAACCTAGCAAATGCTTCGATTTTGCCATTTCTGTTGAGTAAAAGCAATTGCTACGTTTGTTGCATAAATGTAATTAATGACATTTTAGATGACGTATGCATCTAATATATTCTCAAGGCTCTCAAACTTGTTATAAACTAAAGAGAGACGAGACGATAGTGGTAAAGTTAAGGAAAGCAGTTGATGACGATATCGTTGACTACTCAAGTTACGGAAAAAGTGCCCAGATGTTTTCAAACAAATGGAGCCCACCAGGCTTTGATTTAAATATACAAAATAATTTCTTAAATCGATTAAAATACGCATAAGCAATATCAACCGCAAGGAGACTCAATCGAAACAAAAAGTTTTAAAGCGTCACTTTCTTGTTAGCGGCGTTAAAAAACATAAAAAATGAAGCTCAATTATTGAACTATTCAATATTCGACCAAAATGTTTACTGTGCCGGTAAATTCTCAACCGGCTTCGAATACGGTATGTGTCATCACGGCGAACACCTGTCAGACACGCACTGCCGTTCTAGCAACAGCGTTCAGGTAAATCCCTCTGTATGTGGTCAATGAACGACCTCTTTTCTGTTGCCACGAAAATCGGGTTTTTTCAAGGACAACAATTTGAAAAATTTGTACGCTCCGCAGTAGGAGGCAAACAAAAACGAAGGGTTAATGCCTGAGATGCGAGAGTTTCATTAGAAGGAAATTAAGACAAAAGGAGAGGAAGCAACCACAGACGTTATTGCATACGTCGCATTGCTGCAGCATCAGCTACAGCACACACATGCCACACGAGTGACAAAACGCCAGAGCTACGCTATTAGCGAAGCTGCATGGACACACGCATACGCAACTGTGAAAAAGAAAACAATAAATAGACAAACATTCCATTTATCTGACTGCGAGATGACGATTATGTTGATATACATTTTATTGCTAGTGCTAGATGCCTCGTGGAGTGGATTGCCATTGCGGTTGAGCTTGAGCACAGCACAGATACAAAATGTATTTAGTAGAGTGTAAAACGAAGGTGGTTCAAAGAGGGGCTAAGATGAAAGAGAATAACATAAAGAAAGGCTGACAAGTGTACAAGAAGAGCGAGCAGCAAACGAACACTTTCATTCGAATGAGTTGAGTTTGAGTATTTTGAGATTCACGCGGTAGTGGTTGCTGTTGCTGGTTGCTGCTCGGCATGGGAGATGGGATCAGCTTCGTCTGAGTATCACAGTAGTAGTTACTCTATTCACTGTGGATTTGAAGCAAAAGCTGTCTCACTGCGAGGAAATAAAAACGAAATACTAATAAAACTGGAGAATATAGGAGAATAAAAATTTCGCGACCCCGAGAAATATAATCAAGGAAATTGTTAACAGTAAAAAGTATCATTCGCCGTATACCTATATATACGAGTATATATTTTGTATACATACCCATGTACCGGCAATGAGAAATTGAATTAGTTTTCTGTTCGGGTTTTTAGTAGGTATATATAAATGATGTCAAATTGGCTGTGGTTTTGTAAAGTGCGAATGCAAAGCTGCCTGTATATTGTGGCTTTGGATTCAGAATGTGTTGCCTTGTCCTTGCTGATGAATCATAGTTTAGTTTTGCTTAACTGCCTACGTGACGGGATACACATTCTTTCTGTACTCGAAAGCACATATTCGACAACCTCATTAATATAATCATACATCCCTGCAAGTGTCCTTTACTGGCGTTGGTAAACAGATGCAGTGTGCACAATATCTACACAGTCACACATGGGTATAATACCTATACTGTATAAATCAGTTCTAGTTTTGTAGTGTTTTTAAATTTTTTCTAATCAACAGTGGAGTCTGTTTAAAACGAACTCGATGTATTGGTACCATATAACATAACCTTATAAGTCATAAGAGATCCCGTCGTATCACCATTCGTTTCGGAATCACTTTTGAGGGTTCTGTATTCTTACTTCTCTTTGGCAGAAGGAATCCGTATTTTAGCACTCTGTCTAGTACAGATTCCTTAAACAATCTTTAAAGCTGTCTCTATAAAGACATTAATTCCTCCTTATATAATTGCTAATTTTTTGGTCAATTCCCCGCAAAATCCTAGATCTCCATCACTGAAATTATTCAAAAGACAGGGCTCTTGTATCAGTACGGCTAAAACGTCATGCTTGATCATATAATTTACCAAGCACGCCAACACAGCCTTACTGTGATGCAAGTTTATTTGCATCGTCTCCATCATCATGGGGCTCTTCCGCCTCCGCTCCCTTACTCATGGCCTTAACCATGACTTTCCCCATGCTGTATCGCACCATTCGCTTTGTTTTCTCAAGGGGCTTGAGCGAACAAGAAGTGTTGGCCAAATTGTCTTCTTGGGCCTGTCTTTAATACTCTCCATGTATCAGCTTTAGCTCCCTATTTTGAGCGTGGAGAAGGCCAAGTAGCTTTTCGGGGTGCGTGCATAGCAGCGGAACCCAGACCCAGGGCCACTGTCACGCACTTAAGCTTAGCCCCGCTCCACACCTCGCCAGCCCCTACAACAAACTCCCTGAGGAAGCCTACGGACTCCTTTTTTCCACAAGCAACAACCTTGCGACCGCTATCCCATCCAGCGCCGTCAAAGAGGAGGTCACCACACTCCGTGAAAGTCTTCCACAGAGCGTCCTGAAACTTCTCTTCGACAGTTAGCCACTGTTCCATGGTCAGGCGTCCGCTTGGCTCTTGCTCGTTGATGATGGCAACAAGGAGCTTGTCTTTTGCATGGTAGACCGGTTGTACAGCGGGCGAAGTACTAGCCTTCACCCTTTTAGCAAGACTCGGCTCCACGACGACATCGGATCTACTCCTTTTGCTCAGGATGGTCTCCTTGGCTTCCCCAGATATGGGTCTCTCTCGGTCTTCCCTTTTATTTTGCTTGGACTCACTCCCTACTTCACTAGTCGCTTGCGCATTAGAAGCTTGTTCAGCTGATGTGCGTTTTTGCTCGTCCCTATCTTAGCGACTGCGGGGGATCCAAGCAGCATAAAACTTGCCTACTGCGTCTTAAGTCCCCTTTGTCGATTTTTTTCCCTTAGGGATACCGATGAGAGTACCAGCCACCTTATTGCTATCCCTATTTATTAATGTGAGTGTTCCAGCCAACTCACTGTCACTAGCTAGCAAAACCTCCTCGAGTTCACTCTACAAAATCCTATTAAAATGGTGTTCAAACTAAAACGGGTGCAAGATGGAGGGTGTTGTGAAGACATTACCAAATACCCTATTTTATGGAGAAAGATGGGTCTTTCAACGGGACTCTGCTCCGGCGTATGAAGCTAAAACCACGAAGGAGTTGGATCATTGTCATTGTCCGTCGGGATCTGAATCCATTGGATTACTGTTTATAGTCAAAATTGGAGAACAAGGCGAAGACTCCCCACAGAAATTTGTCGCTTTAGCTCAATGGCCAACACGTGCGAAAGCAAAAAAGGTTCATGTCGAGTGAGGTTTTTTTTCCAATCAGTATTACTGTTTTATATTTGTTACAGAATTTATGACTGGACTTGGTACGAGGCCCTGATAGGACACAAAGGTTAATTTTTCTCATGCCCGTGTAGGCTTGGAATCTTTTTAGGTTGTAGTGCCCTAAGAGTTTCTTGGTCTGCCTCAGGCCTTGAGTGTTATTCCACGTTCTTTCCTTTCTTTTAAAATGAACTATCATGATACTACATTAAAAATTGCAAATCAGCTTCAATTTCTCAAGTGAATGGCTCTAAGTTGTGTTCAATTTCCCTGTTATTGCCGTGAACCATTCTCAAAAAACAGACCGAGCTAGATGTGTTTCCTTAATCCCACATGATGGATCTTGATATGAATTCCACAAAAAAGGTAAATTTGCCACGACTGACTAACACTGGTTTTAGTACATGGTTAGTAAAGTTCAGTAGCATAATTTTACTACACTTGAGCGCTATCGCAATGACATGACACTACAGCCATTTTAAATTGCTCTTCCAGTTATAATTCTCTTCTAAACAATTAAAAAAAGAAAAGCCTAATACAAACAGAGCGGAAGTGTACCTATCTACATTAAAGATATGAAAAGTGATGCCAGCTTTGATTTTTCTCCGAAACATTTATTAATTTACAACAATTACGAAAAATCTACAGAGAAGGGGAATAAAAATAACAGAATGCAGTGTAAAACACAGGTGAGCCTGAGCAGTGCGGTACAAATTTTGCTTTTGTTGAACGTTTGGTAGCACTGGTCGTAAGTTCAAGTGTGCTGTGTGCACTCGCAATCATTTATTTACCAATCGCCTTCCAATCCCAACACACCTTATTGAATACAGAGCAAAACACTTTCGGTTTTTCTTTTATTTTTGTTCCCTCTCTTCGGCTCTGTCATTGTGTGTCCATTCAAGTTCTTTTTGCATCCAACAGCTATTTTTAGATTTTGATTTCTAAAGTGTGTTTACCTCATTCATTAATAGAGAATGTATTCATTCGTCAACATACATCGCAAAACGGTTAAAAAGTGTATCTTGTTGAGAAGGAGAACCAGAGGGCTAAAACAAAGCTTAGACATTAGATGAGGTAAACAAAAGAGGAGAAAAATATTGGCAAAACGATTTAGCGGGTACCACCGATACTTATGGTGTCGTCAATTGAATTTTGGGTTTGAACTGGTTTCCCAATGAGAATCGAATATCGAAATCGATCACTAGGTATAGCATTTTTTTTTTTGTTTTGTAAATTACTGGCTTATGAATAATTTATTTGCTCAAATTCACAACTCCTCAGCTATGTTTGAATATTTTGGCGGAGTTCTATTTAAGCGTTGTATTTATTTTCGCCTGATGTGACGCATGACGGTGGAGTTTTTTTTTCTTCCGCCTAAACATTTGAGGTTGAACTTGATTTTTGGCGGATATTTTTCGAACTTATTTACTTAGGTAATATTGTTCATAATAAATAGGCAAATATTTACCGGTTGACGCCATACTTATAACTGCGAAGAACAACTCGAGTAAGATAAACTGTTCATAATTGGATTTTAGTTTCAAAATTTGATTGTCGGTTCCTTCTTGCGGACTCTATGACCGACGGCGGCGAGATGATAATTATTCAAATGTAAGGCTACTAGAAGAGATGCTGATTCTGTTCCCACAGCCAAACATGTGTTATACGTTCAAGGCCGCCAAAAAGACAAATATCCGTCTGATTTCGATTTATTCTTATGAATTCGAAATTTATAGTTTAAGTGGGTGTATTCGACATCTTCATTTATTGCGTCGTATATTGAAGTGAATATAAATGTAGCGATTGGGACAGGATACTGTTCTTATGAAATGCAGTTATTTTATCAATTTCGAGGTATCGAAGCAGTTTGTTGGAATCACCATCAAATGGGAAATACAATATTTATCCTACTTAGATCCCGAAGCGACTTCACCTTCTTAATAAATGACCAGGGCTCTCATATTTCTTGCATACTCACTCCACATGTTACAAAGACAATCAGTTTGGCGCACTTGATATTCTTCTACAACCAGCTCATCCTTTTTTGTATAACAATTTTCCGAATTTTGAAAGCTGAGATTTAAGAGCTCAATTTTAAAGAAAAAAAGTGAAGTTTGGTCCAATCAGTATACCGACCCTAACCATATAAATTTAATTACACCTCAAAGGCTAGAAAGAAATCAATTACTTTGTCGTCTTCTCTGAAGAAAAGTGGCCCCAATGATGATTTTGGCGCAAACGGTCAGTTTATGGTCATGCAATATTGTTTCATGGATCTCGCTTCAGACTTAGTAAACAAAAGTTAAAACGTTCTTAATGCTTGCCTTGAGCTTTCTATATTTTTTGTAGGACTGGAAACTGAGTGTATTTTATGTATACTCTTGTAAATGGTTGGAGAGCATTGTTTTATATATGTTACAAATTTTTACTTTACTAACTATAAAATTAGTAGAAATGGTTTCTCATCAATTAAATGCAAGTAAATGCTGTTCTGTGCAAAATTGTAATGCTTTACATCTGTGCGAATTTTTGAATCTTTCAAAAAACCAATGCTTTCAGTTTTTTTTACTAGCTTTATAATATTGCAAAAAATTTCGTTGGCTTTAATTTTATTTAAAACAACTTGTTTTTTTTTATTCTACTTTTTTTATTATGTTTTCATGACAAGATTTAGCAATAAAAAAAATATATAACTGAAGTTATGTCAATGAAAAGACTTGTTGCAGCGCACTGCCTCATTTGTTTTTATACTAACCTCGAAATTTGTTTTTTTTCGCAATATTCTAAGGCCCCTATTATTGTTATCGATAAAATTTACATATATCCTATTTCCCGTAGCATGACAACGTGCCTCACTACCATTACATTTTTTTGCAGACGTCGAAAAGAGCAGCGCGCTAAGGCCAATGCAAACACCTTTAAAAAATAATTGTTACTTGAATGCTTTTTGTTTTAAACGATTACGTCAAATTTTGTGGATGCTTAATTGCTTATTAACGTCCTATTTCAGAAAATTCCTTGTTTTAATACCGGGATCATTCTACAAATTTAACTCTGAAAAATAACGTTTGAAATGTTTTTTTTTTGGGGTGCAACGGCGCTTTTTGTAAAATACTTCCAGCAGGCAATATACTCGTATTCGGCCACCTGACAAATTTAAAGGCTGGAGAGTGGAGGTGTCATTAATATAATTCTAAAAAGTTAGCATACTTTTATTATATGTGTTGTGACACTCCCCGTTTTTCTAACCCGTATTTGTATTTCAAAGTGATATGTTCATCTAATTTACAAATTTTCAACATAAGCTACCATAAGTGTTGAGAAATTGTGTTTTAAATGTATTTTTGCATGGAAAGTTCAACCACATCTTTGTCAAATTTTGACCAACCTTTACAGGAACACTCCCGCTCCTGATCAATATCGAAATATGCTTGCGATTTTCTTTTTTTACTATCACCTACATTTAAAACAAAAATGAATTCAATTTTATGGAAATAACTGGCGTTAGAGTCAAACATATATGCATTTTGCATCTTGGTTTTAGGTATATATATTTTATGGGCCTTACCAACAATCGAACAGTAAATTCGAGTCTAACCAAGTTCGAAACTAACTATAGTTTTAGTTTAAATTTGTAGGTTCCAACAATCAAATTAATCGGAACTTTAACTACATCTGACTTTATCGCAAACTTATTACAGTATAACTCAAATGCGTTATAATTCTTTTCTGAGCTTTCAAATAAATTGCTGGAAATTGACAGTTGCTTGTATTTTGATTATTACTTTTTCAATAAAGTTGAGCAGCGATGAGGATATATTTACTGATATTCATATTAGTTAACGTGGCTGCATTTTTTCGAAAAAGTAAGTGTATAAAAGACAAATAGACCCGTTTGAAAAATATGACTACTGGTTTAGTATTTTGTTCTTTGGCAATAATAAAATTATGTTATTTTGATTCTACTCAATTTTCTTTAACAGATTTACCAAAGACACTGCTCGATTTATAATATATATAGTCCGCCAAGATATTGCCCAATAACTAAATTTAAATAATGGGTTAGGGGCAGTTTTATCGATATGCTTTTTTCTCTTAAAATGTTGCTTATGAATTATAAAGTTAGTTTATCAAAAAACATGATCAAATTGCCTTAAAATTTGCGAAAAAAAAAACAATCATTACTTTTTCTGTACGTACAATTTTTTTCGTTCAGAAAAATGAATGAATGCTTTTTCTAGGAAAATTTGAGATAATTTACTTACTTTTTTTTGATAAACTAACTTAACAATTCCTAAGAAACATTTTAAGACCAAGATTGAGTTCAATCATAAAGTTTAAGTGGTTAAAAAAAGCAAACGAAAATGTACCCTTAGACTCGACTTTCTTCGGATTGAAAATTAAAGTCTAGATTTTCGTAAAGTCAAAGATAACTTGATTATTGGTACACCATTTATTTTAATTTCGACTATTGCCCTAAAGTCGAATCTAAATTTGGTTGTTAGTAAGGCCGTTTCAGTATCATTCTTTATAGATTTTTTCACCCTCAATTTATAATATGAATATCATACAGCACTTGAAAGAAAAATTAAAATAATGATCACACCCCATGTGCAAAACAAAATTATTCCGTTTATCTCTTTTGATGCACACTCATAAAATGCATTGGTGTGGATCGCATGAACACAATCACCCAAGTTCAACCAATACCTTCAACAAAATTGAAAAGTATACGTATTGGGTTTGTCGAAATTTTTGTGAGGTGGCTAGGTATATTTCCAATCTAAAAACGCAGAAATGTTTCTCAGGACTTTTTATTAGGTTAATAAAATTAAAATTTTGTTGCACTTTGTGAGCATGTCATGTCATGTCTGAATAGCATTTAAGGATTCTTGTCAATTTTTATCATGTTTATAAGTCATTGGATTTTTATTTATTAAACTAGTCTTTTTAACTAACTTCAAAACAAAGATAATATTGATAAACATATATTTTATAAAAAATGTAACAAAAATAAAAAGCGTATAATCGAAGAAAATTCGTGCGCCCTAGGCGTGTGCCCCTTATCTCATATGCGTTTCTTTCCAATTCATGCGCATGGCCAGCATATCGGTAATGTATTTGTTCCGTATACACATACCATCCCATGGAAACATCTGGGCAGGTGCGGGCACTATGCTTGTGGGGATTTCCCTTTCTGGTATATTTCCTGCAAACTATTTTCAACAAAAATGAAAACGTACGCTATGTGGTGGTTGTTGCTCTGTTCGTGCTTCTGATTCTTAAGGGTTGTCATCATAATTCCTTTGTTTGTTTCGTTTGTTGGATGTTTTTTTTTGTGAGTTACATCGTTAATTTGAAAATATCTTCGTAGCCCCTGAAAATAAAAAGGACATGTAATGTTTGTTATTTGTTGGGCTTATACTTTCTAGGACGCAATTAATCAAATACACTGACAAAAAATGATGAAGTGGTAGGTATACTGCGTGTATATTATATTTCAAAAAACAAGATCGGTTTATGTGAGGTAACAAGACGGTGTGCGGTTAGGGTAGATGATTTTGTTTTGTCTTTTCAATTATATAAATGTAAAGAAAAGAACTATTTTTGGGGCTAAACAGTGGGTCACAACAATTTAAAGGGAATTGCTATAGCGACTCTTTTCAAGACGCCGACTTTTTATATATTCGCAATTTGTTACTTTTTGCTAAGTAGGTACAAACAAAGTGATGTTTTTTTCGATTAACTATACCCCTAACCCCTTGTGTCTGTAATAAATCGAATTTCCCACAGTGGACCGCCAATTTTAATAAAACTCTGAATTTGAGTTCAAATGAGCGTGTCCAGTATGGCTGTATACACCGGGTTTAATTAAAAATTCGAATAAATATTTTTCAAAAGTGTGTAATGAAATATGAATACCAGTAAGAAATACAGTAAGACATTGGAAAGTACAGTATTTCGTGTACCAGTGTGGTAAAAAAGAGCAGGGTTCGCAAGCTTAATTTTAATTTTTGTATTACTATACATAGTAAAATCCGGAAATAGCGATAGAAAATTCAATATTTTTTTCAAAACATATGTATGTATATGGAAAAGGCAAACAATCAGACGATAGATAATAATTTTTTTTTTTTGAAAATAAGTTTTGTCATATTTAAAAATAATATACCGAAGTTTAAAGACTTTGCCGTAGAGCTACTGGTTCTTTATAACATTGCATACATCACGTTATGATTTACATATTTAATGAATAACTTTTTTCTTTCGGATTTTATGTAACTTTGGTGTTTATTAAAATTTAGATTATAGTTTGTCAATACTATGTTCTGAAAGAAGACAATATCTCTCAAATGGTGCACATTGTTTGCTTCGACCTCTCGAACACTTTTCAGAGCATTTAAGATCAGTTTTGTTAGAATTTCTGGTACTAGCTCCCTCACTTCTTTATGATTCTAAGTTGTTGCATGGTTCTTGGACCTCATTCAAACACATTACCCTTTAGGTATCATTAGAGAAAAAATTCTGAAGCCATTAAACCGGGCGAATGCGATTTTATTCGATTGCCAACAATTTAAGCAAAATTCTTTGAGTGTCCTTTCGAATTCCTGCAGTAGATTAGTGTGGAAGTAATAGGTACAAAATTCCGAGGATAATACTTACTACTCAATGGTAATTAAAAGTCAAATGCCAAATGCCATGCAGTAAAGACAAAACTGAAATGGCGTCACTTTGTTATCCCCACTATATTATTTCTGCAATTACAATTTTTTGAATCTCTGTACAATCTTGCCATCGAAAAAATCAAGCGAATATGTTCCGCAATACTAATAATCATTTTTAGTGTCCAGGCTAAATTCGAGCTCACAGTGGCGAAATTTTCCGTACAAAATTGCATATTGTGACCTACAAAATAATAAGATAAAAGTTTTCAAAATGTCATCCCAGCATTTTATATTTCGCTTCTTAGAACTTGAATGTGGATTTAAACAAATGATGCAAAAACCTTTATGATCTCGAATGAAGTTCGTGTCGTATTTCTTTTGTTGGATTGGAAGAGTGTAAAAGATAAGATGCTCATATTGCTTCTTAATTTGTTTGGTTTGTTATCATGTTAGGAAACCGCGTATTAACTATTTTAAGATAAACATTTTTTAAGTAAATGTGTACTAATAGTTTAAATAATATATGAACAGTATCGTCTCGGATACTGTACTGCCTAAAAATAATCATCAATTCACTTTGCCAACTAGAATTTAACTGCCCCAGTGGCCTAATGGATAAGGCATCGGCCTCCTAAGCCGGGGATTGTGGGTTCGAGTCCCATCTGGGGTAAAGTGAAATGCTTTTTTTATTTTAATTTATTTATATTAGATTGCGAAAGTCATTATTTGTAACAAGGATAACATCTAATGTAAATATTGTTTTAAATTGGTGACATACGACTCATCAAACGAAATGCAGTTTGCTTTCGGTCGCATAATAGGTTTCTTTACTTATGCACTGTAAATCAGTAGCGCCTCTGTTGTTTTAGAATATTTTGCTTGAAAAGGGACGTGAATAACCATAGTTAATCACACATCTATACTCTGTCCAACAAAAATTGTCGGCCTTATGGAGGAGCTTTTTTTTTTCTACCAATGGTGCCTGTAGATGCTCTCACGGCACTCAAACACAAGAATTGCCACTGAAATAAAAACCAAACCACTGTCATACCAAGGAATTGTTGTTGTCATTTTCCTAAAATTTGGCAAAGAGCTCACTGCAACCACTCTGCCACACAACTGCAGGCAGAATGAATGAATGATCGCTTGTGTTCGCTTGCAGTGTGTGTGACTGAAACACATCAGAAGAGGGTTACCATGTGTACAATGAAAGGATATCATCAATTAAGTTTAGAGCGCTCGTTTGGAGCCAGTAAGCTAGAATTAAGATCCATGTTAGTTTTAAATTAGATTTAATCGTTTTTGTCTAGAATTAAGTTTAAACAATGAAATAATAAAAATGAATTAAAAAGTAAAAAAAAAGGATATCAAGGGTTTTTCTATGGATTTTGTCAAGGAACTTATGGTTTTCGTGCTTTTGAGAACGAATTTTTATGTGGGGTGTTGCCATTCGGTTTTAATTTGTTTGTATTTTTGAAGGATCAAATAATATTCAGTTAAAATATTTCTTTCAATGTTGTCTTTTAGAAAAAGGTTTATTCGTGAAGTGTTTTAATGCATTCATTTCATTCACGCAACAAGTGATCATAAGTGCCTTGTAGTGATATTGCCATAAATTAATTGTGAATACTAGGGGCAACCGGATTCATTCAAAAACATTTTTTTTTTTGGTATATCGTATTAAATATTTTAATATACTAAACAAATTTTCAGCCCTAGTCTTGAGGGCATATTTCTGCTGTTTGTGTATAAATGAACATTTCACAGAGCATACATTTTTGCAATATTTTAGCATTTTTGTTATATTTTTGCATATTTTTCTATTTTTTCATCAAATAGTTTTTTACACTGAAATATCAAAATGACCAAGCAGGTAAACCTATACTACTTATTGTCGATCGTTGGGTTTCACCAAAACAAACTAAAGCGATTAGGCCCACTGCGAATACCCTAGAATAACCCTCACGGGAAAAGGAAAAAGATAAACGGAATTTATTTCGTTCAGCAATATTTTTATTTTAAATTGGAAGATGGTAACCCTAACAGTTTTTCTCTCTGAGTTATGGTGAATTTTCATACAAACGACGGCAACCCTGTGAGAGCTTTAAAGAGGGACAGATTTATGTAAGTCATTCCAACCAGACTGAGAGACAAACATCCTATCTTTCCTGTACTGACAATTATTCTTGTTGGACAAAATATAGTATAAAGCGGATCGTTTACAATTTACATCCCTTTCCCCCACTAATTTTCACATTCCACAAGTTCATGTACAGATAATGAATTTTTGCCACCGCTGAAACATCAGCCTCTTTAGCTCAGTGGCAGAGCACTGGTCTTGTAAACCAGGGGTCGTGAGTTCAATCCTCACAGGAGGCAACTCAATTTTTTTTCTGTTATTCATTTTAATAATATCTAGTTATATTGGACTTAGGACGGCTGTTCTGAGAGCTCTTTGGGGTACTTTTGACTGTAAATTTTTGCATTTATAGGTCTATTGGTAGCAAGCTGAGGATTGCCTTCAACACAACATTTGCGCTGTTGAACATTGGTCGCAAGTCGGGCGTATACTCCCACAGAATTATTTAAGTGCTAGGGCCCCACCTTCTGTCGAATATTCGGTTGCTAACCTGCTGCTTTTGTACTCTTTCATTGACATTCAATTTCCAATTAAGTTTTCTATCCAGGACTGTGTGTATAGCACTATTTAGCACACCCTATCTACTACTATAAGGGGTATTTCCTCCAAGAGTTGGAGGCTCGAAGTTTGAAATCTTTCGTTTGTTATTTCACAGGACTAGTTCAGCCTTCTGTGGGATGACTCCAATACTGCATTATGTTGTCCACTCATTAATGCGCTTTCTAGTAGTTCGCTTATGGTCGGTAGGAACTAGTCCATTGCAAGTATTACACCATTGTAGACAAGCAGTTAATTTGACCCACTCATTTTCGAATTTTACTAATATTTCCTTTATGACAATGACTCCTAGTTGGTTATTCATTTCATACAAACCTTACAACTGAGAGTATGTAGCGAAAAAATATCACCATCATTCAATTTGATCGCTCTCCAAAGAATATAATATCCTCTTGAAATGCAAACGCAATTTCTCCTGTGCAATTAACATTGCATAGCCTTCGTGGAATCTCTACAGTAACTCCGACTGCTATTTCTGGTGACCTGGTTTATTTTTCAAGAATGTTGGTTTCCTTGAAATTTTGTTTTTCCTCTTATAATAATATCCTCGTGAATGAGGTTCGAACGGATTCCAAAATATCATTCCTAGCATTAGATTTCGAAGATACGGTTAAAAATTCTGGCATTAGATTTAATATTTTTAAGGTTGTATATTTGACAAAACCGAAAAAATTTTAAACAGTATTAGCCTACTATAGTTTGAGAAACAAAAACAATTTTTTGAATTTAAATAATGGCTGCTACTTCAAGATATGTCAAAAATATTTAATTTTACTATAGATAAAGATGGGTTGCAATGCGAAATTATTATTTAAATCAAAGTTGCAGTGTTTTTAAATACATTCGTATTCGAAATAAATTTACTGCATATTGAAATAATAATACAGTAGTGTCTGGGTAGCGTGAACTAATTATTGCAGAGGCCGTTCACGCAAACAAGATTGTTCACGTTATCCAATCGTGTTTTCTTACCCATAAAATACACTTGGACAGTAGTTTTATTAATATTTATTGAGATTTAATTTACATTCTTTTATTTATTAAACAATTTTTAATACTAGTCTGTTTTTTTTTATTTTGCAGTACTTTCTGCACAGCTTTTTCGCGAAATTTTTTTAAAACTAGCCGCTACTATCGTTGATCGAGGTTGATCGGCCGATTCTTCCAACAATTCATCTTCATCACCTCTTTCCAATTTCTCAATAACTTCACTTTTTTCTTTTAACGATAAGAATTTCGGTTTTTTAAAAGACATTTTAAAAAAAAAACACTTATCTACACTGCACTGTTCTAATGAATGAACGTGTTTAAACTTGTGCAATTTATATACTAAACTTTCAAAACCATTTGTGTATGCGCACCAAATTTCAGAATGCACCAATTCTCAGAATACACTAATGATGGGAATAACACAAATGGTACACAAATATACACAAATAGGTAGTCATAAATTCATTAGTGCACCCAATCAGACGATAGAAATAGAAAGAATGTATGAACATGTTCAATTGTGTGCATACATTTTTGGTTCACGTTATCGAGGTTTCTTTTGTTCACGCTATAGAGTACTCTGTATAAAAAATGGGTGTTCACGCCATCGAGGTGTTCACGTTATCAGGGGTTCACGCTACCCAGACACTACTGTACTCTTAACTCTAAATAATAATACTCTTACCTTTGCATAGAATATTAATTTATTATACAATCTTATTATATTTTAATGCTTTTTAGATTCGATTTTATTTTCAAATTTTTTTTTATAACCAAGAATATTGTATTTTACTACTAATCTTATTGGTTTTAAATATTACAATAAAATGGAAAATTGTAACTCTGAGATTAATAAAAATACTTCTTTTTTCTGAGGTTCATTTCCGAATTTTGGGTGTGAGTAATCCATTCCCTTCGTCACTTATGTCGTTTGAAAATAGTGCTATACAGTGTCGCTGTTATTCTTAATCATATTCGTTTAAACTCTTTCAAATGTAAATGAACGATTTATGTTAATTTTTTAGCCAGTTACTTACCCTCATTTTATATATAAGAGCTGTGATTGAGTCAATCAACTGGAAACTCTAAACCGCTCAGATCTTCGACAGCAAATCTACTTGCAACATTTTCAGGCTCCAGAATTAAGAGAAAACAAAGCAAATTAGTCACATCCGCAAATGTATGTCACGTCTTAAAAGAATACTTGGTACTTATAATTATCTACTTACCTGTTTGAAGAATGTCCCCATTGGATATCGTTTCCTGCATGATTTTTTTAGTAAAGTTTTCAAACTAACTTAAAATGCTTAATAAAGCGAAAAAATAATGTAAGGCAATACAAATGTATTTAAATATAATTCAGAAGGCTTGAAAAATACCTAATTTTATACAATAATTTTGAATACCTACTATCACTTTAGTTCAAATCTAGTATTAAACCTTTTGAGATTAAGTTCATCTAACTCGTAGAAAAATGAGCATTCTAATGAAATAGTTATTAAATTAAAATACAAAATTATTACAAAAAATTAACTAACTTTTCTTGTATTTTAAAAGTCTGTAATTCAGCAGGGATATACAAAAAGACTCCCATATATGTATTTAAACGCGTACATGTTTACATGTTACACAAGCTCTCCAATTTTTTTCCGTTCCTATTTTTTCTGGCAAATAATTCCAAATAAATTCCGTGTCCTTACCTTCCGGACTTATTAATTTAAGAAAACTTGAATCTGGAGTGTTTTTTCTTAAAACATCCATTCAATAATTTTGCACGACCTCTAGAATAAAAGTAGTCGAGAGTTGCTATACAAGGAGATCCTTTCTTTTTTTATAAAATATACCTCATACCTAGCTGGTTTAAGAAGAATTTGATTTTTTAGGCGACGGCCTACTCATTTCATTGAAATTGCTCACTTTCGCTTCGAATGGAACTATAGCTATTCGTTTAAAACCAACTTACATCCTTAAAACCCTATCCCTATAGCCATATATTTAAAATAACTTCAAACGAGCTCTTTATACACTAAAACCAATCTCAAAATTGTTAAATTTTCAGTTCAACTCCAAGCGACACATACACTAACAACAAATTGGAGTAACACTCATAACTGATTGCGAAACAAAATGAATACAACAGTCTCTAATATTTGGGTCATATAACAAAAAGCCACACAAAACTAACTACTTCAAGATACACCACACGCCGCATTATACGAGCTTGGTAGTAGCTGTATAGGTACAATGAATTATGGGTCAACTCAACTCCACTTCTCACATCCCACTTCCACATCCACAGACGACGACGACAACGGCAACAATGCCGCAGTCACCGCTACTGATTCTGCAAATCGTTCTTCATTGCATTAGACGGCATTCTACTTTCCAGTGAATTCGCGGCTAAAATAATGATTCCGTCTCTTCGGTGTTCACATGCTGGCTTTGTTTCTACACTTCTCGAAGGTCTATATGTATATTTCTATTGCCTCCCGCTCTCAAGCGACGGTATGGACGGACATCATTCATCTAATTTCCGATGGCAAACAATGTTGCAATGCAGCACACCAGTTTCTGATTTCTTCATGAATTCACGAGAGTCTCGATTTGCACTTGTGAAAAAGTACATCAGATTCAGATACACTCTTGTGCGCTGGGAAAAAGGAATACGTATGTGGGTATAGGCAGAGAGATCACTCTGGAATTTGAGATACTTTACATTTCGTATTCGTATTCGTACAACCATGATAAAACGCAAGCAAATCTATTTTTTTTCTACAACATTTTACGTAGCTCTCGGGTCAGTTTCAATTCGGGTTTCATTTGCGTTATGATTGCCTGCTACTTCGGAGTGAGTTCATTCCATTTGAGTTTGTGTGGTTTGTGGTGCTCTCTTGAAGACTCAACTCTTCCCGATATTGGACAGAGCATAATCCAAAAATCGTGGTACAGGATATTTAAAGTGAGGGGGTCTCTGGGAATGAATGAGATTTGACTCTTTTTCATTGAGAAGTTGAGAATTTGGAGGTAATTGGTGTGAAACGTGCGAGATAATTAGATTTAATCCCCAGACATAGTTCACAAGAAAAATGTTTCGACTTGTGATTGTTTTTCAGGGCAAGTGTTGTTGAGTTCTGTATGATCTATTGATGCAATTCAACATTTATATCTATTTGGAAAACCTTTAGATTTGAGCTGAAGCTAGGGCATTTTGTGCGCCAATGTGTACTCAATTATTTTGATTGAGTCCTTTGAATATTGAAGTTTAACGAAAATTACTTACTGATTACCAGGATATATATAAATCATAAATTACGTTGCAAAAACAGAAATCCCATTCAAAAGTGGCATCTCGAATCATAAATAAAAACTTTTGCTCTCCTATTCGTGTCGCAGTACGCTGCTGATGCGAAATGATGCCGAAAAGTGGTTAGCTGTAGTAGATTACTGGGTACAATTCTCATCTTTCTTTTCGCACACATTTATTGTCCGGGACATTCGGTCTAGAGAGGTATCCGTCGGAACAGAAAATTCTCCGATTCGGAGGTTTTTTGCTTCGAGGTATTCTTCGGAACATCTATTCGGAATATTTCTCCGACATTTTGTAACGCATATCGGCGAATTACGTTCAAGTGCGATGAAGTGCATTTTTTTCTTCAATTTTTAACAGCTAGGTTCCGATATCCTCCGACAGAAATTGGTTGCGGAATTTGATTACGATTTGGATTCGAGCCTCCGACTCCGACAGAGTATGCGTTGCGGAGAATTTTCCGTTCCGACGGATACCTTACCTCGCTAGGGCCGATTATCTATGTAATTGCTTGCGAAAATTTGACATTTCATTTTTTTGGTTGTTTTTGTAAAAACGGAATATAACAATGTGGACAAAATTGAATTTTTATATGCCGAAGAATTGAAGGAGCAGTACAAGGAAGATGGCCCACCACCATTAGCATCAGTACCAGTATAATTTTTATTATAATTTCTATCAATAAAAAAATTCTGGCTGTTGCTGATGGAACTCTTCACATATTAATTTCCGATGTCTTTTTTGCAGACGTTTCGCTGTCCATGTATATTGTGTAGACCACTGGAAAATTTCCTACCGAAACAGCAGCTTTAAATGATGCTGAAATGGTGTAAACGTACTAGATCACTAGGTAGGATTTCTCCAATTTTTCTTTTCGCACTCAGTTTATTGTTCGGCTTTTAATCGCATTGGGAAATATTGACATATTTATAATTAACTAGCGGACCCGACAGACGTTATCCTGCATGCTATCGGCCCGCATGCTGCCCAGGTGGTACTTTGTCTGCTTTGATGACAATCGTATAGTTGTCATTTTGCAGTTTGTTTGAAACTGTATTGAACAATTGGACCAATTGGTTGTGACTCCGTAGAAAACGGTTCTAAAGTATCCACAATTTGTCGCTCCTTCATATGCTTTAAACCCGTTTGGGGTTACTTTTGCTTTGTCGTGACGATGACGATGATGGATGAAAATGGATACACACACAATATTTAGTGGATGGCTTACGTATGTGTGCACCATTTTGGGAATATTAAATTCATTTGGTAGGCTTTTATGTAGGTATATTTGGTTTTTGGTAGATGGTGTTGATTGGTGGAAATTTCAAAAGGGCAGTCGGTAGGAATCGGGTTACATGGACACCACGCCACTGCCATTTCAGGTATACTGTACAGGACTTATGAATGCACACTTTAGTGCCAATTGAGGACCTTAACCATAACTCGGACACCAGGACAAATCATCGATTTTGGACACTTTTAGAAAATAAAGAACATTTTTTTTTAAATATTATCTCATAGCAACTTGTACCAGTAGCCAATCAATCAAAATAAACATACTTATCTATATCTCTATGCTCTATCATTCATACTTTAAGTTGACACGATTTGTATCTTTGTGTTTGAATACAATGCAACATTTTAGCCAATGCTGCATAAACTGAATTTATATTTTCGAAGCAATTTTTTTTGTTTTTTTTTATTGTAATAAATATTGTACTAATTGTTGTTGAACTATGTGAGACACTTTGTTAACATTTTCAGAGGTAACATACTCCTGGGCCAATACCTAAGATTATGTGTAAATTTGAACTCAATCGATTCGGTGGTTTTCGAGATATAAGATTTTGAATTTGTTTTTTGTATGGGCGGTGCCACGTCCCTTTGTCCAATTTTGACCAATCGTGAATCTAAACCATCCAGGGCGCCACCCAAACGCATACAAAAAAATTTATTCAAATCGGTCCAGCCGTATATGAGGAGTTCAGTGACAGTGTGTATACAGTAGAATTATATATATAAAAATATTCGTATTTTATTGACTCCTGGGCATTGCAAAAATACGGGCAAATCATGAACTGCTAAGAATTATAGTATAAGTCAGAGAGTGTTTTATTTTATAACTTAGAACTGAAGAAATTAGCGCATATATTAATCAAGTAGCTAAAATAAAAAGTATGAATTACTTAAAATTCGCTCAAGGAAATATTTGGTCTTTCTGAATGTTGTGCTGCAATTAAGTACGTCTTTGCTCTAAATAGTCAACCCTATTTTGAGGATGTCATATGTTGGTGAAATTGTACTGTCGTCCGTAGTATTCCCGAATTCATTAACTCCAAAAAGATGCATTGATTTTTACTTTGACTTGACCCGTTTCAAACTATAGTTTACCTCAACAACATTTCGATATTCCGGGAATCGACTGAGTGCTATTTTTGAGATCGGCAAATTAACTAGTTTCTTAATAATACATTGAAACCTATAGAAAAAATAAATATAAGATACATCTGATTCTTCTAAATTATCAAAACTGTTGTGAATTTCAATTTTTTTTTTTTAATTTTTTAGACGTTTGAAGAGCTTAATAAAGTAAAAAAGGCAACAAAAACTAAAGTAAAATATTATAAATAAAATTGCATCAATCTTATTTAGAGAAATAAATTGGAAAATTGTTCCAAATCGAATAGATGAAATCTATAACTTTACTTATTTCTTTTGAGCGTCTATCATGGTATCATTTAAATGTATTTGACAATTTTCAATGTAAAAAAGAAATCATAAAAATAGTCTTCGGATGAAAAAATTCAAATTCTTCTGCAGACCTTTCTTGCATGATCGACCATCAACCAGTATTTTTGCCTCTAGTGATTGAAAAGATCTACTTTAAAAAATTTATTAGAGAAGAAAATAAAAAAAAAAAATATGCGCAGAGAATAGCCTATATAAATATTTTCGTTGCTCTATGGCATTATAAAACCGAGAGGGTTAACGCAAAACTGAAATTTTCAACGATTAAAAATGGTTTCCTGTACTTCCCAGTCGTCGTAGAAACCAGAGGAATATATGAAGCAAGTTTTAATGTTTTAAAAGCTAAAATTGTATTAAATTAAAATAGGTATCTGGACAATGGCGTCAGTTTTCGTCAGCTTAATGTTAGTAAAAGATAAGAATTTTTTTTAAATATTCGTACAGTGTCAGAAAAAGACCAAATTATAGACCAAAACTGTGCCTGCAGAATTTTTGTGACTTTTAACAAATACATAGATTTGCATAATAATTCTGGTTGATAAAAAATAAAAATTGGAAAGCATAGTACTTTAAAAATTTGTATTTTTTAGTTTTTGAGAAAGTGGAAGCCATCTTTGAAACGCTGGCACTGCGTTGGGCTAAACAATTTATAAATAAGAATTTAAAGTATAAAATTTTCCATTAAGTTTCGTATAATAATTACTAAAATTGACATAAAATTTCTATATATAAATCAATGATTATTTGCTCGACATAGCCTATGGACTCCAAAACCACAAAACCGATTAGGTTAGAGTTCAACGGTATTCTTCAGTATCGGGAGTGCTCCTGTGAAGTTCGGGCAAAGGGGCGTGGCAACACACATGCGAAAAAATATTAAAACTCTATTTCTCTACACTTACGGGGGCTAATATTGTAAAAATTTTTACTTTGATTTGGATTTTGTAAACAAACTCTGCAAAACATAAACGGGATAGGAAAACAAAATACCTGTGTATTTATATTCACATTATAAATTAGATAAGTTAGTTAGTGTGTTACAAACAACGTTGATGCTGCAATAATGCTTGGCATCGCATTTTCATAAAGGTCTCGAAATACCTGTCTAGGAATTTGTATTGTTTTGCTAAAATGCTTCTGGGTGCCCTTGAACGGTTGGTATGTGAAATTTCTTTATCAAAACATCCGTCAATATCCGTTGATTAAGTCTGTCTGTCATTTCTGATTCATGCTGATATCATGTCAATGTCAGAAAAGAGGATTAGGTACCCGGTTTCTAAATCATGCATGAACAAAGAGCTTGAGTGGATTTCGGGTTATGCTGTTGATTGATTTTTGTTTTTACTTTTCGTTTGTTTGTCATTGGAAAGGTAGTTTTCGAATTCAGATTTCAGCTGCACTGTCTTCTCTTTAAAAATATGTAAATTAAAAAGTTTGTGCTACGCGTTCGTATAGGACCCTGGATTCGAGTTCTCACGACCATTCGTTTGCGTGAGCTTTCATTTTTGGGACGAATGGAAACCCACTATATGTGAATTGATATATTTTTGTTTTTTTGCAAAAGTGAACCCACATAAAATAAAAGACTTGTCTGGAGCTTTTGCGACGTGTACTGTGGTCCATGCACAATTCGCTGTTATTTAAAAGGCATGATTCAAATCCAATCGAGTTCATTGAGATTCCATTCACGCTTCACCCTTAGTTCGTACAAATTCTTCCCGCTAATATATTTTTTTTCTGTCACATCTGTTGTGCAGAGTGGTATGAAAAATATAAAAATACCTTCAACCATCTCAGAGTTTGATCTGCTTTGTTACCCACAAAGAAATCTGCTTGTAGATACGAGTATATTTTGCAAGTACACATACATCAATGCAGTAGGTTACATTTCATGGAAGTATCTACGTATCTAACTCCTAACGTCAAGTAAATGTACGGTGCACAAATGTGAATGTTGCAGGGTTAGTGAATTATTTATTAGGTGACGCCACAATGGGCAATGAAGCAATAGCGCACAATGAGCTGGGTAATGTTTGGGGGAGAATGTGCTATTTTTTTCTGCTTGAGATTTTATGCGCTGTGAAGTAAGATTTTATATTCAGAGTAAACTTATTTCAGAAGGCATATTCCATACCTAAAAACACTACCCTTTAAATTGAGCAGTGGGTGCTTCACTGCACATGTTCATCTTTCATGAAACTTCTCTCTTTCTCGCTGTCTTGTTCGTTAGCTGACACACGCCGCCGGGAGTTCAGAAATTTTCACAATCTCACTTGACAGAAATTTTGTATGCGAACCAGTTATCCTTGCCAGCCATTCCTTTCCCATCAAAGTTCTGGGAGCAACTCTTACGCGGTCAATGCGTAACTGGATTCAGAAGCCTTTCGCCAACTTATGAATCGCTGTTCATTTGTTTATCAAATGTTTAGGAGTTTCTCCGCTATCTCTCTCTCTTATCAACAGCAGGTAATTTTCCTTTTGGTATTAGGTACTCTGGTACATGCGCTTTATAATGTCTGCCGCATAGCAAATAAACCCCAGGACGGTTTCGGGGATTGTCTCCTGTATTTTGTTGATAAAGTGTTGATAAACAATTAGGGTAGCAGAATTTTCTGTAAGGGCATCAAGGAGATTGAAAGGTTAACTAAGTTTCGGCGACTTTTAAGGCACAAGTCACTGAAAAGCTATGTTTGTTTATTTTGTTTACAAAGTATCGATATGCTACACGAACGTGAGTGGTTTCTTTGATTCAAATGCTGAAACAGAAAAAAAAAAAACAGCTTTATGTGTTTGAGTATTGATACAAAAACGGACATTGTCGAAGACTTTTCTGCGAAAGCAAGTTTTGATGGCCAAAGGAGAACCTAGACTCACTTGGAAATAAATAACTAATGAAATGGGCTTAAAAACAAGCAAATGGGTCAAGGATTTAAGGGTTTTTAATTTATTTGACTATTCTTATACATACTTTACTTTATGAACTCCCGGATTTACGACTGAGACAATTCGGTATTCCATTCTTTACCATGCCGGGTATGTTTCTTTTAGCGAACCAGACCAAGCCATCTGATATTTCCGATGAGAAGATCGTTTGAAATGAACTTGGACCTGGGGTTTTGGGATATTGTCCAGTTATGGCTTTTGTATTGGAAGATTCTATACCCTTTGCCAATGGCAGCAACTGTCAGTTTTGTGAACGATCATTACATGACGGAATTTGTTTTTGTTTCACATGTAAATCAGCTTAACTCCGTGAAAGTATTGCTCGATCACGGACGACGCGATTCGACCCCAGAACACACGTCAAAAAGCAGTGGAACGGTATGTTCTCCAGGCCTAAAAAAACTCGTGATTATTTCCATGTGATTTTGGCGCATCGTCAATTTGGACACAGATTTCATGATCGTCATTCACCAACTGGTCCATTTTCGACAATAACATCGCCGCTGACGCTGAGGATGTTGCGGATAAGCCTTGACCTTTATAATAAAACAAATTTTATCCAAGTCTAGCAAGACATTAAAAAGAAGCTAGAACTAGGGATCCTACATCTGAAAAATTAGCTGGCGGTACATTATTGCATTTGAAGTAAAAAAAAAACGTTATAGTTTACATTTTATTTGTTGTACCTAACAAGTAATATTTCATATTTGTACATTTTATGTAACTTTTTCAAAGCAAATGTAGCAACGTATTTAGTTTTCGGACTCTCTCGATACGATACATGTTTAAAAAATAAAAATTCAAGAAGAAACATAACTTAAGCTCGCATTCAGTGCGGGACATTTAAAGGGAAAATTTTCATTGCGGGACAAAAGCCTCATAGCGTGACAGTCCCGGGCAGAGACAAACCATACTGAGACCCCCAACTCGCAATCCCCTTGCCGCTAGCCACCTTATTTTTTTTCCAAATTTTATCCGTTGGGCTTCCTATCGATGTTGTGTTAATCAGAACAAACATAAACATAAACATAAACAAAAACATACAAAAATTAAAAAAATGCTAACAACCGTGGTGGAATGTGATGGAGTTCGGGAATACTATCTTTTAACGACAATGAATGCTATTGGTCAGGAATTACATATTGTGAAAAGGCGTTTAATTTGATTTGTTTGATTAATAAAACTATCTACAGGAGAAGTTTTACATATTTGAAACATATTAGGACAAATATGGGTACGTAATTAATTACCGCTTTTCGATATTATTAACATTGACTGCATGTGTACATTTTTCTTAAAAAACGGATGAAAGTTGGCTCAAAGTGCTACTATTTTCTTGCAACAATAACGCATTGTTTATTTTTCGTAAACATTTTAAGCAATTATACACTTCTTCCTAAAAAAAATACTATGCTCATCTAACGAATAATTTCAAATTTAACAGATAAAATTCTATGAACGCAGTGGCGTTGCAAGATTAGGTGCAAGTGTGTTGGTGTTTAAAGTTTCGAGACATTTGTCAATGCAAATTTCTATGTACAATACTAATGCACCTAATCTTGTCAGCTCCGTAAAAATTTAGGTTGTAGGCAAATAACTGTAAATCGGCCGAAGTTGGGGGTCTCAGTACTGTCTCTGGTCCCGGGCACTGAGTGGGGCGTCTGGCTTCCCTAGATTTCAGAACTCCGAACAGTGGATATCAATAAAACATATTCTATATTTTAATCGCTACATTTTGCAATGCAACTGCAAAAACCAGACACAATTCCGGGAAGTAGTTTTTAAATCTATTCCAGTCAAACACCTTTTAGTTGAAAAAAAGTTTATTCAAAATAATTGTAGTTGACAGATTCTCTATTCCCCTTTCTGTTTCTCATTTGACAGTATTAAAGCCAACTTGTCGATACAGTGGTTAGTGTGTTTGACAACTTAGCGAGGGGTCCCGGTTCGAATTCCGAAAGAACCAATTTACATCTTAAGGTTTTTTTCCACTGCGCCAGCTCTCGCGAACGCCTGACAAACATCCGAGAGTAAAACTGTCACGAAAGAGCTTCTCAATTAGCCGTTTGGATTCGGCGTAAAATTGTAGATCCCTTCCATTCGTCCCAAAAACTGAAAACTCACACAAAACGAATGGTTGTGAGAAGCTAAGCCTTGGGTCCCACAGACCTGTCTCGCCAAAATATTATTAACTTGTGGATATGGCAGATGCAGGTATTGATTTAAATTTTGGAACATGAATCTTTCTGTCAGTTGTCTCACAAAACCACATAGCTTTTCAGACGACAAAATGGTCAAAGGTCTTAGTAAAGAACTTAGACCATTTACCACTCCAGTTGTCATATCTGTGAATTATCCAGTCTAAATCGCTCTGAATGTGTGTTTTCCCAATCTATCCACTCAGCTTGATTCGTGTTTCAAAAGTGCACTTAACATTTACGCTACGTAACGAAGGTTTATCAAGCTGTGTTTGGGTAAATGGAGTTTAATTACTGTGGTCGTCAGGGGTGCCTTATCCTTTAAGTTGCTAATGTGGGCGGACTGGATGTTGCAGCGGAGCTTTGGCGAAGAAAATTTCGAATAAAAAGGCCCTTAGTATAAGGTATTTGATCTTTGTTGCTTGGTCTGGTCATCATTAGGTCCACCATAAGATTGAACCTTAACGCGCATCCGAAAGGTCTTTCTTTCTGTGCAGAAGCGAGTATAAGAGTGACGGAGTTTTTTGGACGGGTAGAATATTTTAAATCGGAGTCATATTCACAAGCAATGAAAAGAAACCCTCTTAGTTTTCTTAAAGGATTGGTCAGGCTGCGTCATTTATGTGTCCAGGTTAAATTGTTTGAACAATGGCGAAGTTTTCCATCCGAAATTGCATATTGTGATTTGGGGTAATCTTTCTGCCAACAAATAAAAACATTTCGTTGCGTTGGTACTGTTCGTTCGTTCTCACACTTGATGCTCCCACATTTCTGATACTACACACATCTTTAGCATTCATTTCTACTCACACTCCATGCTGTTTTCACCTGAAATTTAACAGGCGCGCAGACATATTTGTCAAGCTTTTAAATCGAATGCCGCTGTCATTTATGCCTGCAAAGCTGCCGCTATTTTACATCTTGCACAGTGGTATTGTGCTCTCTCCGTTGGTAGGAGGTAGTGAACACGCGAAGTCATTGTGTTCACATTCCACGAATTCATCAAAGCCAACTGATGGGTCAACATAAACCAGAGTCATTTTGACAAAACCATTCGTTTTTATGGTGTGTAAAGTGGAAATGTTTGCCATATTCAGATGATGCGCTAAAGGTCCTTTTGCAGCTGTATCATTAAAGTTTCACATATCGTGACAATTTTTCTTAGTAATCTCCTATCGTATACCAGCACATACCGTGCAAGCTTGGCATACCAGCCGGCATCGGCACACATTGGTGGCTTGTAGTTTACAATATTCATTTTAAACTACGAATATTTAGAGCGGTCGTCTTTGCGCTCTCCTTTGGTACGTGTGGTACTGTCTTTGCATGTCTCTTGCATATTACCATATACAATGTGCTGCCGTTGTATTCAGAATTCAGATGAACAAAACAAGTTTTATTTGGAAAGGTACTGCCAGGCAAACATTTTTTATCGTTATTAATTACAAATTGTTTCGCGGTTGAACTGCAACTACAATAACTAAAATAAATATGTAAATTGCATCCATTCCATATGCTATTGAAAGCGGGTTTCAGCTTTAATTGACACCAAACCAGTCTTACTGAAGGATTCACCATATTCGAATACAGGCAATCGCATGATTGGAAATGTGATTTGCAAGTGTTTTTCTGATCTTTTCATATTCACTGATAATTTTTAGAGAAAAGCACATAGCTTCGAACTGGAGGAGTTACACGAATAATCAAATGTTGTAAAGAGACTTTAGACGCTTGGGCATACATATGTCAAGAATACGAAGACAGAAATCTGAACATAGAAAACGCGGATGCCAACAGTCCCCAGGGGTAACGTGGTAATGTGGAGGTCAAAATTAATCTTCAAAAAGGAACGCAGAATAAAAAGCCACAGAATAACTAACTTCGGATAGAACCGAAAAATAACGATGTCCTCAATTTTGTTGAGTCTGCTTTAAACGCTACACTGACAGTTCGCTGCTTTGAAATAAATTACTGCCTTCCAAAGAACGCCACCTTTTTTATTTTATCGTTTGCGGTTTCGGTTAGTGCCCGGTTAGTTAGTGTCGAGCTACACGCAAAATAGATTCAGGAACCGAAAGATAAAAACTGAGCTCATAGGATGGACAACTGTCATGTATATGACAGAAATCTATTTATAGATACTAAAAATGTTTTACTAAAGTTTTAAATCCATTTTGGATAAAAAAAAGAGGTCCACTCGTTATGCATCCCGAATTCCCTCCTTGCACACTTGCCGGTATTTTGTATTTTATTTGTTGTAAACACAATTAAATTTGTGTTATTATTGTTCTCCTATCTGGCAATGCTATATTTTAATTTCATTTATAAAGCTTTGTCCCACAAAAACCTCTCCAACGATTTGCCAGTTTCTACTCTTTGTATGCTTTTCGTATGTTGGTTCTCTTGCTCTCTCTTCAGTTGCGGAGTAGAATACAATGACAGCTTCCTAGTTTTTCTGTTAGCCTGGTCGAATTTGCGATAGACGCGCAACGAAATATCGCTTACGTTCCGCAGCAAGTTGTTGTCTCTCATGCGATTACCGTGTCTGCGAGCGTCGCGTCGTGTGTCCTACACGCGTTTCTAATAATCGAAATTTCAACCTTCCCATTTCTTCGGCGCAATTTCATTCATTCCCATTCACATCGCACGAATACAATAATGCCGTATCGGGAACGTAAGGCTACTTGATGAAATAAGATTTTTTAACGACTGGGCTGGATAGGATCTCTTCTCTTTCTGTAAACGTTCCCGTATTATGGAATAAACCGATCCGATCCGATGACGTACCCAGTTGAACAGACAACCAGCAGAAGCAAGCAGGATTGTACAAATACCAACTGCTTGGAAAGGCAGCCTTGTGTTGTAGCAAAGCCATGCGTACGTTTGGTTTTGCTCAGTGCTGTGGTAAGAGGGATGGTGCTGGTGCACCGGTACTGTGCTCTGGTGGTGGCTTTCTCATCAACGGAATTGAAGCCAGTGGATTCTTTCAGTGGCACACATGTCAACTATTTATTTTATATGTATTTATTTATTTTATCGTAGATATTACTTATACAGTAGTAACCGTTTAAAGCGAACCCGGTTAAAGCGAACATTCGGTTATAACGAACCATTTCATGAAGTCCCAATCAATGCCCCATGAGAATTATGATTTTTAATTTCGCATATAGCGAACCCGCCTAAAGCGAACTTTCGCATATAACGAACCCATTCTGTGCGTGGAATAAAGAAAATGTCCGGTTACAACGAACCAAAAATCTGTCACTTTACATTGTCATTCAGATTTTCCCAACTTTTCGGGACTTCCCCGAAAACTGGATAGCTGCGTACGAACCAACATTCTCAAACGTCAACATTTTTTCCTTCAATATAATTTGTTCGGTACTTCCCCGAGTAACCTTATGTTTACAAATGAAAGGTTGAGTGAAGTGACGCGCTTAAAAATCATTTAAGTAAAATGGGAGATTTGGAAACAAATAAAAGAAAATGTTTCACATTAAAAGACAAATATCTTTTTTTGATTTTCAGAACAAAACTTGATGATTTTTTTAGCGTATCACTTATAACGAACTTCGGTTATAACGAACCAATTTGGTCAGTCCCTTCGAGTTCGTTATAAGCGGACACTACTGTACTTTATTTATTTTATTTATTTTATTTATTTTACTTATTTTATTTATTTAATTTATTTTATTTATTTTATTTATTTTATTTATTTTATTTATTTTATTTATTTTATTTATTTTATTTATTTTATTTATTTTATTTATTTTATTTATTTTATTTATTTTATTTATTTTATTTATTTTATTTATTTTATTTATTTTATTTATTTTATTTATTTTATTTATTTTATTTATTTTATTTATTTTATTTATTTTATTTATTTTATTTATTTTATTTATTTTATTTATTTTATTTATTTTATTTATTTTATTTATTTTATTTATTTTATTTATTTTATTTATTTTATTTATTTTATTTATTTTATTTATTTTATTTATTTTATTTATTTTATTTATTTTATTTATTTTATTTATTTTATTTATTTTATTTATTTTATTTATTTTATTTATTTTATTTATTTTATTTATTTTATTTATTTTATTTATTTTATTTATTTTATTTATTTTATTTATTTTATTTATTTTATTTATTTCATTTATTTTATTTATTTTATTTATTTTATTTTTTTTATTTATTTTATTTATTTTATTTATTTTATTTATTTTATTTATTTTATTTATTTTATTTATTTTATTTATTTTATTTATTTTATTTATTTTATTTATTTTATTTATTTTATTTATTTTATTTATTTTATTTATTTTATTTATTTTATTTATTTTATTTATTTTATTTATTTTATTTATTTTATTTATTTTATTTATTTTATTTATTTTATTTATTTTATTTATTTTATTTATTTTATTTATTTTATTTATTTTATTTTATTTATTTTATTTATTTTATTTATTTTATTTATTTTATTTATTTTATTTATTTTATTTATTTTATTTATTTTATTTATTTTATTTATTTTATTTATTTTATTTATTTTATTTATTTTATTTATTTTATTTATTTTATTTATTTTATTTATTTTATTTATTTCATTTATTTTATTTATTTTATTTATTTTATTTATTTTATTTATTTTATTTATTTTATTTATTTTATTTATTTTATTTATTTTATGTATTTATTTTATTTATTTTATTTATTTTATTTATTTCCTTTCGTTTGGTTTATTTAACTTAGATGGGTGCCCCTGTTCTTTTTGAAAATCACTTGTGTTTCTTGGCAGAGGGTAGTTTTGAACGTTAAATTCTTCTTCGATTTTCCCGCTTCTTATGTTGCTTCAATTGTCTTCCTTCCTTCCCCGGCATGTTTAGCACTAGGGCATACCACTTCCACACCGCTCTGTGCTCCCTTCCATCGATTTGACAGTAGGTACTTACTGCTGACTCTGAACACATTTCTCTATGCCCCATCTCTTTACACTTTATACGTGTTATGTTCGCCTTTCCTCTTCGTCATCGTTGGTGTTGTCGTCGTCGTCGTCGTCTTCTTCCTCATGGGTTTCCTCTTTCCAGTTGTTTTTGTTGTTATTCACTGCTTCTGCTGTTCGAGTATGGTATACCGTATACAGTATACACGTTGTTGTTGCTATCTGGCTCGATAGCTGCTGCTTCTGTCAACTGGTGTATGAGGTAGTGTATCTACAACTGCTCATAGTCAGCTGTACAGAGTGTTTGTTGGCCTTTGGATTTTCTGCTGTTCGGTGCGACGGACTCGCGTTGTGTGCGCTTCATCTGTGGCTGCGGCCAGGCCAGTCAGTCAGTCATCGACATTAGACCGGAGTAATCCAGTTCTCTCTCTCTCTCGCTCTGAGTGTGTTTTCTATCTAGTATACCACGCTTACGTATCTCGTAGTTGTCGTCGCCGACAAGCGCTCGTTTATAATTCACACACAACGCGGATAGCAGCAGCGGACGACAGCACAATTTAAAAAAAAAACTCAAAAATACTTGAATATTGTGCATTGCATTACACCGAGTATTTGTTGTATTTGTTATATGTTGCTTCTTCTACTCGTTGTTGTTGTGTGCCTATGTTTTGTTGGATGATCGTTGAAATGGATTGCGAACAGTTTAACAGTTCGTTCCTTCGGTTGGTCGTTCTGAGATGCGTTTAGATACTTTCGTTGTTAATGTTTCGTTATCTATATCCATAAACAATCATAAAACTATCACAGATAGATAATAATTGTTATTATTCTCTTATGAAAATTGTATCATTTTAATTCGGCTTCTGTTTTGTTTATAACTGTGTGTGGCGGTCGGAATAAAAACCAGAACAACGCGCGGCTGTCAGTGAATTTCTCTGGTTTTGTTTTGGTTTTTTTTTGTCGTTTATCGAAAAGTCTTGACTGTTTATTTTTTTGTTTGTATATTATATCCTTCTGTTGCTTCAGCAGATACACTTGTTCGTAAATAGTTTTCGATGTATCTCAACTCTACCCCTGACTTCAGATAGATTTCACTGGAATTGAATAAAAGGAATGCCTTGCGCGGCAGATTAATCAAAAACTAAACAAAACAAAATTAAGATCAATCGGATTCGATGAACGGAACCGATAGTTTTTTAATGGGAAAGTGCTTAAACGACATTAGCAACTGTAATTATTGAGAATTTAGCTTTCTGTTGGATACATCACTGATCATCAGCATAATGTACGTACCTATATTTTTATGTTTGCAATTTATAAAATCTGGTAAACAGGGTGTTGTTTCAAATATTCTTGGGTTTAGGTGAAGTTTATACCGTTTTTGTACTCGTAATGATAACGATCGAGGGCAATGGATTTTCTATGTAAAACTCGGAACGATGTATGTATCTGGTATTTAACTTTTGGATTGAAGCGAATAGCTATTATTTTTACTATCTCGAAATTGTTTGCAAAGCATAATAATTTGTATATTCATTTCAATGCTGTCAAGTTATTGTACAGCGATAAAGATATTTTGGTTTTAAAATTTTCGAATCTCGCCAGATAATTCCGGTCTTCGTTCGACTGATAGGAATGATTTTTTTTGTTTTCATTTAGAATTGTTGTCTATTTGAAAATTAAGAAAAAACACACCAAACACACTGTCTTACATTTAGAACGACTTTGAACACTAAGTAGCTTCGAATAAATGCCATTCAACTTGTAAAAATTGTAAGGGTCTACGTCAATTCAAATGTTTTAATTTTTTGTTGTGTATAGATAAAGATTTTAAAACCTCTGGAATAAAAAAGCGGGATCCTAACGTCGAAAGCGGGACAAAAAATAAACATTAGTAGGCACTGTTTTTTTTATTACTTAGGTATCTCTTTTATTTTAGATTATAAATAAATTTAAAATCATGATAGATAGACAAGGAACCCATGAATATAAAAATTCATATATTTTGTTTATGAGTGCAGACTTTCCCTACTCGTTTTTTGATATATTCTGAGTATGACGTACTCTATGAAGAATGAAAATATTTAAGAGAGGGGAATGAGCAAATGTGTTAAAAGCGGGATATTTATTTTTAAGCTAAATTCGGGACGTCTGCTAACGTAGTTTTCAATACTCATATATGAAAGCATTGTCTACAAAAAACAATTCATCTTTAATCACTAAATTATGAATTGCGATTTGAAGGTAGGTATGAACGAAACTCAATTCAGCCAAGGGGATATTGAAAATTAGAAAACAAAAATTGCAACGTAGGTACCATGCTGTGATGGCTGAAATGAAAGTAACTGAAGCCGATTGATGATATAACACAATTGAAGTCTAATTCCAGTTGCTTCGCGATGAAGTTCATTTAAATCTATTGTAGTAAAACCTTGGTACAAATAGTTTTTGAACTTTAAATTTAATTTAAGTTGTTGCTGATTTTTGGTTTTAGGAGCCCTAAATCTTTATCTGTTGTTAAATGAACCTAATACAAATTTGGACGCCCTTTTTAAAAACCTGCTCAAATATTATTTCGAATGCAATTCATATTGTTTGAATATGTATTTTCAAACGATCATTTTTAATTGTCAAGTTCAGTGTGCGGCAAACCCATCAAAGAGCTAAAAATTTGTAACTTTTGAACCAAAAGTTGATAAAAACCAACATCGCATGGGATGCACCTTACGGAGAAGCAATTTTATATATTAACACCTGCTGTCATGTCAAGCTGGTCCACAGGAACACTGAATTTTATTTGCGTTTGAATGATTTTTTTATATGGGAGATGCCACGTCCCTTTGTCCGATTTTGACAAAACTTCAGAAGAGTACACGTGTACCTATATACACATTTTGTGCAATACGACTCATACATTTGCTCAAGGGTTGCAGCGCTGGAGACTGCTACTGCACGATCATATAACAAAGCGAGGCATTCCGATTTTGACAGATGAGATGCCCCATTTGATCGAATGTCCGTATAATGAATTATAATATATCTTATGAGGATGAGGTCTGGATTAGATATCAGCATCTAAATCAAAAAACTGAAAACAATGAAATCCAATTCTTATAAAGTTAGGAATCAAATGAGAAATGCCCAAGTTCATAAGCAGGTAAGAGCAGAAAGATATTAAATACCAAAAAGCTCGCCGGCCTAAAATTATGAAATCCTGGAAGGCACAGTGTTTCTAAAGTGTTCTGCTCACATTTTGATACAGAAATATCAAAAAATACTGTACACTTAATGGAATCGGGACACTGTCTCCATGAGAATCTGGCAGACCTAAAAGGCCGAATGAGAGAACGTTAATCATATATATGTAACTATATATTTGAGCGAGTATTACAAAAACACTACAATTTATTGAAAAAAAAATACTTCTTTGAGTGTTCCATTGGGTTACAAGAGCTATAAGAAGCTTCTTATAGATTTTGTAGGGAATTAAAGTGCTCTTCGAGGGATAGCCTTGGGGATCTTCCTTTTGATTTTCTAATTCCAAGTATCGTGGGGGCGGGCACTTTATGGTGTCCTGTTTTATATGAAAGTTCTCATATAGCCTGTTTAACCCAACCTAACCTATGTGTTCAATTTGTTGTTGATATTGAGATTTACCTAATGATTTCATGCAAAAGGTTCTAAAGTTTTATTTGAACTAGGGATTAAATACTTAGGTACTTTTGTCGGGGTACGCATTGTTTACAGGTGATTTGTATTTGTTGCCGGAAGACCATAGTATGGCGCAGAGTGTAGTAGAGCGTGTGGTAGAAGGTGGTACCCCTGCATTTGCTCGACAAATGCGATTGAATTTTTGCAAAGATAATTATATTAAACGTCGATACAAAATTGCACGGTATTTCCTATTACTATTTCCCCTACATCGAACTCTGGTTGTCATGTAAGCATGCGGTTTATAAGGTTGTTGCAACTATAATAGCAATGGTCAAACTATGGAAAATTTAAATTGGAAATAGGCACTCTGAGAACGCACCCATAAGCTGAAAAAAATTCGCCTCATACACTAGTGTTGCTGCACACTCTCTTCATTTTCCCCAAAAAACGTATTCATTTTACCCTTTTTTCCCTTTTCACCGAATCGAATTCCCTCGATACATTTTTATGAGGAAATCTAACCTAAAAGTAAAATTTATAGTACGTATTCGGAAAAAATCACATTAAATCAACCTTAAGTATAAAAATAACCACTTAATGATAATTTAATGGCAATATACAATTTTGCTAAGGGCGATTTCATTGTGAAATGTAGATCTTATTATAAAACTGCACAAAAAATTTATAACGTGAATGTTTTTCTTGTCAGATTGGTGAATTCACACATATTTGGTGTTTTTTCTCTTTTTCGAACGAAAGGCTTTTCGGACAGCGAAATTCCCACAACAAGGTTGAAATCCCACGATCCCAGAACACTGCTGAACAAAGTATAAGTTCAATATGGTATTATGAAATTTCATTTATATCACCTCCCGCCATTTAGAATTTTTTTGCCGCTTCGCACGTTCATTCACAGAGAGGAAATTTAGGAGAACATTTTATATTCAAAATTTGCAGGGGAAATCGGGTAGGGGTGCGTTGAGCTGACTATTTCATAGTTAGCTTATGCTATGAAGTTATTCCGGAGCTGTTCATCAAATATACCCAGCCAACATAATGAAATTAATAAAATATTAATTGTTAACTGTTTTCTGTCGTTATGTTTAAAAAGGTTATTAGAAACCTTAAAAAATGTCCATCAATAACTATTGACAACGTTTGTAGTTTAAATTCAGGTGCACTTCCTGGCAAGTTTTTGTGGTAAATTGTGTCGTGTTTTCATTGGATGTGTTGCTTTACATTTTTGAAGAACCACTTGGAAGCAATTATAGCTATTTTGAACTACACAAGTTATTCACTATCAGACCACTTAGCAAAGCAAAAACTTTCAGTCAGTTTTGTAAATATTTTTGTAAATCATTTATTTATTTTGGGGCATCATTTGTTAAGATTGCTTGAGTGCCACAACCGCAAAAGGGATCTTTAATACAGAAAAAAATTTTAAAAAGAAATTCCGAATACTAAGCGAGTAGTTCCAGGTTCAACCGCCGAAAGATTCAAACTACACCTTCAGTTGTTCGCCGGGTTACACCTTGCGAGTGTCTCACTTTAGCCGTTCGGCAACGTCATGGAAAATACTGAGGTCCTTTACATTTTTGCAAAAAAAAAAATGGAAGAACAAATGGTTCTGAGGCGCTTGGTCTTTATGAACCTGTTCTTTCAACTATTTCTTTATTATTACGTCAGTTTATTAAAAAAATAAAAAAATATCCATCATCTACTTTAGTTTTAATCTATTTTTTTTTTGTTTCATTTTATTTGCAGATATGTGTGCATCACCCAATATGTGTCTACGGGCGAACTCTAACCAATATGTATGTGCAAAAAATCCTACCGCGTCATAATAACACATATTCAATGTCGCGCAAAACGTCAAAAAATAAAATTCTAAAAACTAAAACGAAATGCAAAATGTTCTAAGCCAACAAAAGACTGAAATTTAAATTTAAGACAACGTTTTAACAACGGCCACTAACAAACACAAAATCTCTAACCAAAAAGTAAATACTTCCAACTAATGACCATCATACATTGGCATTAAATATTCCATTGCAATAGAATTCTTCTACGATTACTTGTTCTGGACGGCGCTTTACATATAAGCGTCTCACCATACAAGTAGATCCAGACAAAATAAAAAGTATTTATGGATGCAGGAGGTCTTCCAGTATTTCAGAGCGCCAATCAGGCAGCCGCCCAACAACAACAGCAGCAGCAACATCAACACCAACAGCTTAATCTCCAGCTGCAACAGCAGCAACATCTCCAACACCACCAGCAACACTTGCATCAACAACAACAGCAGAGTCTTGTTCATTTGCAGCAGCAACAACAACTGCATGCGCAACATCAGCAACAGACACAACACCATCAGCAGCAGCAGCAACACCAACAACAGCAATCTCAGCAGCTTCACAATGTTCAGCAACAACAAAATCTCCACGTGCAACAACAGCAGAATCCACAGCAGCAGCAGGCGGCTGCGTACAATCCAAATCAAAATGTCAACGCCAGTGTTGGAAGCGGTGACATTATGCCACCAAAGAATCAGGCGGTGGTGGAACGATTGCGACGCCGCATGGAGAACTACAGACGACGACAGACAGATTGTGTGCCACGCTTCGAGCAGGCATTCAACAATGTGTGCGAACAGCAGAACCATGAGACCACAACGCTGCAGAAGCGATTCCTCGAGAGCAAGGCCAAGAGGGCGGCCAAGAAGACCACGGAGAAGAAGCCAACGGAGAATTTGCTAGCCGGCAATTTGCAAAGCAGTGTTCATGTGGTAAGTAAAGGCTTTTTGTTTTGATTATTTAAAAATCCGAGGAACTTCCTTTAGAGTTCCTTTTGCTTGAATAGTAGACGTGCAAACGCATTTAGAGTCTTAAAATATTTACTAAAAATTGACGGGCACAAGACTCCTCTGAAGAGTCATCAAACAATTGATAGGCCATTTGTGCAGAGCAACATTTGAGATCAAAGTCATTTGACAGCCTGTCTCAGGCGTCATTAACTTGACATAACATGATATGATTTAGTAGTGCATTCACTACGTAAAAGCTGTACAATTAATTAAAATGAACAACCCTTGAATTAATTTTCACAAATTGTTTTGCTACCCCCAGATTTGATTTGCTTGTCGACTGGTGGTCGAAAGTGGGTGGTGGGTGGAAATGTTTTGTCTTAGGCATGTTGAGTTGGGAAGAGAATTCGGCAGATAACGAGTCCGTCTAAATAATAGACTTTATCCAGCCACCAGAACCGTAAAATTTAAGTCTACCAGCTGTCGTTTTGTAAATACTATCCATTTGTTAAAAAAATTAAATATTTGAGTTCGATTTGTTATTTTTAATACATTTTTCCTTGGGAAAGCAACACTTGCATAGCGCTTCAGCGGTTTTTAAAAAAGAAACTAGTTTTGCCCTTATGTTAGTTTAGGTTAGGTAGACAGCGCTGGATATTTTTCTGATCTAATGCCGTTAAATCTGCAAATCAAACAACTTGGGGCAAATGGCACCATGGCATTTCTGGACGCCTTTCAATTCTTGGAGATTCGTTGCCCGGAAATTCCTTACTAACGGAAGAAATTTTTCCTTTAGCTCATTTCGAAATGGGATAGGAAAGTGGCAATGGGACAGGTTCACAAAAAACAGTGAAATATCAGATTTCAAGACGGCCCTGGTTCTGGCATCTAGACTCGCAAGTCTCAACTGAAAGTGTCTATATGACTATCGGATACAAGCAGTGTCTTGCAATTTGGAGTTTCGGCTGTTCTTTAGGGGGAAGAGCTACATCGATAGTCAGGCTGCAGTCAAGGCACTGCCGAAATATGTAGTCAGGGACTGTCTGTCTTAAGGCTTGAGGTTTATGCAATCAGAACCGAGTGAGACTGTGCTGAGTGCCAGGACACTGCAATATTAATTAAGAATGAACAAGCTGGGGTTCAATTTCCGACATGTGAAGCTGTGAAGTGATAAATAATTAATCACTTCAGTGTTCACATTAGCTTTTCATGGTACCACTTCTAACACTTCTAACTAACATTTCAAAGTGTGTGGATCACAGAACTCCCAACATTGAGTTACATTTGGCGACTTAAAAATCGTATGTCTTAAGAAATCAAGTTTTTTGTCAAAAATTACCCCCAGGGTCTTTTTTAAATGTTACGATTGATAGAAACTTATCGTTTATTTTATTAGAGAAATTGATAGATGAACGATTTTGACAAAACGTTAAACTTTGACATTTTTTAATATTAATGTGTAAGGAATAACATGAAATCGTGTTCATTGAATACATTGAAAATACTTCAAATCGTCCGCATAAATAAGGCATTTAGAATTCAAAAAAATATTGGGAATGTCATTAACAAATAACAAGAAAAAAAGGGGCCAAGATGACTACCTTGCGGCACACCCGAGGTAACATTTATGGGTGAAGAGAGTATGTTATTTATACAAACATTCTGAATACGATCCTTTAAGTATGAATCTATCCAGTTCAAAAAGTTAGAGTGAAATCCTATTTTATTTAACTTCTTAAGTAATATATTATGATTAACACGATCGAATGCTTTGGAGAAGTCTGTATTCACAACATCATATCGATAACCTTTCTCAAGTCCATTTAATATGCAGTTTGAAAAATTTGTGAGGTTAGTGCTAGTAGATCTACCAGCAACAAAACCATGTTGACAGGGAAAAATAGTATTTTTATGAATTTCAGTTAATTTTAAATAAATTAGTTTTTCAAAAATTTTAGGAATTGTAGTCATTTTACAAATAGCTCGATAGTTAGAAACTTTCTGTCTATTACCAGATTAAATTGGTGTAGTTAAAGACCCCTTCCACTTATTAAAAAACTCACCACTCACAACGATTGAAAATTATAAAAGCAAAACAAAGTTAGTATATGGGATTTAATTGCTATTTAATTGCTATATTCTTGATCTTGGATCTTGGTCGGACCTAGCTTACTCGTAAATCTGGATTCGGGAAGTGTCGTTCCCCAACAATTACCATTTAGTTTTTTTTTCAACTGTCAGTTCGCAGTGAACTCTTCTGTTTTCAAGGAAAAATCCAAAAATAGCGGAAAAAAGTAAAAAAAAAATTAACCCATTCGAATTTTACTGCGTACTACTGCATTAACTCAAATATTTTGTCGCTTTTCTATAAGTGCTTTAAAAAACATAAGCTAGACCTTCCAAAAACAAAGACTAAAAAAAAAATAGATCCCGTCCGAATTATTTTAAGCCACATAAATCAACAAAAACGTGTTTTCATAAGCAACCAGCTTAATGAGTAAAATAACTTGTCGCTCTCTTCTAAATGTGTCAAATAGTTAAAAGTTTGTTTTACCAAAAAAAGAAGAAAAAGGACTATCCATAAGGCAGTGCAGCAACTATCTGGGGACCTCGCATCGGCTAGGGGCGCCGTGCATCGACAAAAAATTTGAGTGAACATTTAGTTTGATGGTTTGTATTTGTATCAATGAAAATATTATTCTTTTTTTAATATGTTACGTAGTCATGTTCCAAATTGCATTGGGGAAGTCCCCGATTCGTTGGATATGTTACATAGCGTCGTTGTATCATAAACAAATGTTTCGAAGCGCTCAGGCTGTAGCTGCGATTTGTGAGTCTTGCGACTGTGAATTTATTTAAGTTTTAAAAACACCAACCACCTGAAATTGTTTTACATATTACTGTACATATTTAATAAAAAAAATAAGCATTTTTTCCTATCATTTATTTTATTACATTGTTCTAGAAAAAAATGTAGCTTAGGAACTTAAAAAATGGTAAAGTGGCCCAGAGATTTGCATTGCCTATGGATCTCGACATGGTTAATCCGGCCCTGTTTGTGAGCCGGATTAATTTAATTTTTGCATTCAGTTAAGAATGTAGTATAAATACGAGTATTAACAATTTTCCTATAAATCAACTGGCATTTTTCCTAGAAATAAACTTACGACTTTGTGACGGGTCCATCGAGAAGGTCATACCTACTCATTCATCTTAATAAATTCCCAAAACATCAGATCCGCGTTTTTTTCGATCCATTGTGGGTCTGATATTTTTACACTGTGATAAAAAAAATTGTCAGGTGAAAAAATTCTGACATTTGTTTTAATTTTTTTTCATAAATAGAAAATCGAACTAAGCATGAAATTGTGAAAACACTTTTCACTGCACAGTATCACATAACAAAAATCGACCCAATTGAGCTTGCGAGGAAAGGGGAGGAAGTAAACATGAAATCACCTCCATCAAAATGCCGACCAGAGGCACTTTGGATGCTATTAAACAGCAAGATATCTAGGAGATTTTTGAAACGAGGAAGGGACTAACTCAGGACACTGGTGGGAATCTTGTCTGGGCATTGCCTTCTGAAAAAATTTGAAAAATCACAGACTGAACTTGCAGATTCTGCAACGACCTGCAAGCCGATGAAAATATTACAATATACTGGTGTGAGTGTTCCTAAGTAGGAACTTTTTCCAATTTCTAGAGGAGATATGTAGACGACACAAACTACAAAGGGCTACACTTGGTTTCTGCAGGAAAATCGGTTTAGGTTTGTTTTTCCATTGTAGTCGCGACTGGACCTTCTGGTACCTGGTGCCGTGTGGCCCTATCTTACAATCTCATACCACTTTTTAACCCTAACCTAGTTCTGCACTTCGATACTTATAAATTGTAGTTCTGCAAATATATATTACCAAAAATCCAGTCGTTCTCTCGTGGCACAATCATTTTTGGAAACGCACGGTTATCAAGTGAACCTGTATGCTGTTTTGTAATGTAAATCCATTACAATGCATAGTCATCTATATACAGCCACAGTGGCTGTAGATTTAATGTAAAATGATCCCTCTATAAATTTTGTCAAGCTAGCTTCTAGTCTAACTTTTTTACCTCACTTGCTCTTGCTACAGTGTTACAGGTCACTTTAGTTGTTCGAGAGAGGGCTTTCCTACTCAATTGCCTTCTTAACCGAAAACCAAAGATAAAGACTACCTATTATTTTCAAATCGCAATGCATTTACCTCCTTATTTATTTCTGCAATTAGTTCCTTTGCTTCAAAAACTATCCTTTTTCATTATGAGTTTTAGAATCCATTTTAAAATGTGACCACCTCAATCCTCCTTACGGTTAAATATGATTATGAACAAAGCTCTCAATCTTTTAAGTGTTTCCTCCATCTCATCAATTCCGCTAAAACCACACCCTCTGGTGCAGAATAATATCGAATTGAAAAATTCTCCAATCCTTTACATTCAATAAACACGAATCCTACAAACTATTGAAACCCCCCGAAAAACAACAACACACATTCATATTACTTTTTCCAGGATCAATGAAAGAGATTCATGCGTGAAAGCCAAACTCGCATCTGGCTTATACTCTTCCCATTTCCAGGCTATTCTATATATGTATAACATTTTTCTGTGTATTATTGCTGCTATGAAAAGCCGACATTAACACCCACAAATGAACCGTTGCGAGTGGTCACAATAAAAATATTCCGGTTCAAATGTGCGGATTGGCTTTACACCACATTCTAATGGAATATTGTTACAAAAAAAGAAATCGATTTGGAAGGATAATATATATCGAATCACCATTAATGGGCCAACGAATTTGAGTTTGAACTTTTGCTGAATGGAAAGTTCTTTTGTGGAGATACATACCACTTTCGGGGAATTAAGAAAGAAGCCGTTTAATTCGTGTCTGGGAACAAAAGATATATTAGTTACAATGTATTTTTAATAGATATGTAAACTATCCCTTCCGCCTAAAATAGATTAAATTAATTTGTGTCGAGCTTCTCTTTTGAAAGAATAAAACTTTTTTTTTTTAATTAAGATCATTTTATTTACACCTAAAATGGTAGCTATCATCGCCCTAGCAAAACAGTAGCGGATTATATTTTAAATTCGATTTATTGAGTACAGTAAGTGTAGGTACTAGGTACACTTATACGTTAGTTAAACATAATATTTAAAGTTCGAAACTTAGTATTAACATGTTCGTAATATGTTTTATTAAATGTTGAGAATGAGAAATAAAATATCTCGAATTTTAATTTGCTTGAATTGAATAAAGAAACAAAATGTAGGTAAGACAGGAGTAAGTCAGTTTAGCTTTTAGCTCTCTTAAAAGAACTGTATTCCAAAGGCGTTTTCAATGAAAAACGGTATTTCAGATATTACGTCAAAGGATCAAGCAAGCAAATCTCCTGGATGTTTAAAACCTAATTTTATTGTATAGAAACGATGGGTGCCTTGTTTTGATTATGGTTTAAAGCAAAATCAAGCAATCTAACAAGATTTTACCCATGAGACATATGCTCTCATCTTCTAAGGCTGTAGAAACGACTAAACCGTTTTTCCACAAGTAATTCAAAAATTGTTGAAGATCCTCACTTACAACATTGGCGCAGGTTTCAATAAGACGATTTGAATGTCATCGGCATAAAAGCTTGTTTTGCTGAATTCAAAACTGCAGAAACTTTATCATAAATAAAGAGTCCAAATAAGAGATAAGGGAAGAAACCCTGATAGAACACCGTCAATACACACAGCCTGTTGTCTTTTAATTAAATATAACGCAATAAGCTTTAAAGCGAAGGGAGATATAATGAAGTATTGGTACAACTTTTTTATAAGCGTAGAGTGGTCCACCATATCAAATGCCTTGCAGAAGTCTGAAAGAATCAGGAAGGTTATAGATATAGGGGCATATTCATAGTTACACTCTAAACCCGTGTCTAACTGAACTGGAGTCTAAAGTTAAACCACAGCTAAAGCACGACTGCTATTCATAAACAAATTGGCAGCTCTGTTTAATTAGATACGAGTTTAACGTGTATTCTACTATACATAAACACTATTCTGACAGCAAGTTATATCAAAAGTATTTTTTTTTTGCGGATTGTGGTTGTGCTATTTCAAAATTAAGTAAGAATCTTAATAAACGCATATGTTTTTTGAAATTAGCAAAAATTATAAAATTGCAGATGAGTGTCAAGGAATATTGTAATCGACCGACATTTTTTTATTTATTTTGATTATTGAAATATCTACGGGCAACATTATTTAATTTATTGTAAAACAAGTGTAACACTTACCTAAAAAAAGCGAAACGATGTGCAAAATTCGTAATTATTCTTTTTCGTTCACTGGTTTTTGACGTTAAACAGAATTAAAAACAACTTAAACATAAGTTTAGCTGTGATTAATGTTAGACTCGAGTTTATCGTTTAGACATGGGTTTAAATTGTCTATGAATTGAATAACCTCCGGTTTAGTTTAGATAGTACATAATAATAACTTATCAAAGATCTATGAATATGCCCCATAGTCTTTATCCAGTTTTTCCTATGTCTTCTACCACCCTTATTAAAGTGTTAGCACTTGTACAGCTGTGTTAAATGCATTTGTAGGGATAACAGGCCATCTCGTAGGAAATTTCGCCATGTACTTCTGAGGATCCCGGTTGAAGAGTCGATAAAAACTTACGATTTATTTCATCGCGACCAAAGATGTTTGAACAACTTAAATTTTGCTGCGATGACGCGTTGATACGGTCCATTACCTCGTCGCTTGAGGACAATATCCCAGGATTCCATTTTGTCAATTGTGGTGGGAGCAGTGATTTGTCGTGCACCACCATTCTCTGTGCTGATGATGATTTTATAATGATCAGAAGGCAATTTTGCAGGGGAAAATGCAGTTGTTCGATGATCTTATGTTTAATCGCAAAACGCTGATTGACTTCATCATTTCAATTTCCAATGAAATGAATCTGAAGGAACTTAAGATCTTCATTCAATTGCGGCAACAGAGCTCCTGCAGAATGGTGGATTTGTCCTTGTGTCTGGATAGTGGAAGGAACAATAAGTCCATATTGGCTAATGGGAAAGTTCGCATGATGACATAACCTTAAAGCTGGGATTGTAAACTGGGATTGAGAACTTCAATGCATTGCAATACAGTCGATATTTAATCCAAAGTTAGCTCGCGGAAGACCGTTGTGGAGTTATAGCGAAATGAAAAGTGACGCACGGCATGTGTCCTTCGCTCTTTGAATGTTAGCCATTTGTAGACGATTCATTGTGATGTGCATTTTGGACGCTGTTCAGCCGTTTCATTCATTAGATTAGCCACCCAGTCTCGTGTTTTTATTTCAAGCTGCAATGTTTGATCATCTGGTCGGCGGGGCCAATACCTTCAACATTTCGGCAAATAAGTCGGGTTTTAATAGCCATTTCAATGCTCTTGCCACTTTGCGTAAAGCAATTTGAGAAAGTTCCATTTTTGAAGTGCTGACCAACCTGTCGGGAAAATTCGTTCCAGAATCATTGAACAACAAAATGCAACGTCCCTAAAAACTACTTAGTCAGTTTTCGGTGTAAGCAGTTTAGAGCTGATATCACCACCCGTCTTCATTCTTCAGGGTGATACCAGAAGCTATAAGCGGGGGTATACTGTTTTATTCAGAGGCCTGTTTCAGGCTACCTGAATTTTTCCGAATACATATGCCCTCACCTACAGCAAATTGATTATAGTACACCCATCGAAGCGTGTTCAGCCGCTATAGGCAGGAGCCTGTGTCTAGCAAAGACAGACCGGGAGTCCGTACTATGTACATCAGTCACTTCCACCTGGACCCTACTACTTTGTGTTTGAGTTTGACAATTGTGGTCATCCTGCGGGCCTCTTAATGAGGCATTAGTCACGGCTTCCGATGTCCGTTTTACACAGGAACTTGTGATAACCTTGAAACTGGGGCTTCGGTTTTTAGGCCAGCTAACCTATACCTTGGAGCATATAAAGAACGAAAACAATCCCATTTAATAAAACTGGAAAAAGCAAACGAGCTTAATCTTTGAATAATCATTATGAGTGGCATCAGTTCAACTTAAGAAAAAACCTAGTACGGCCATAAATAGAAGTCCAGCCCGTTCCGAATCATTTGAGTTGCTGTTTGTCTCATTTTAATTGGTTCCCATACCCCCGAAAACCGTAAATTGAATTCACAATTCCAGACAATATCGACCACATTTTCTCTTTGTCTTTGCCTTAACAACAGCTGTGTGTATACTGGCTACTTAAACCATTTATAACGTAGTTTCAACTAGGATTGCCGTGCACATTATAATTATAGCTCATGTTACCCTGACGTCTTTAGCTAACTTCAACGTTGTTATTGTTTAGTCTTCGGTTGCATGCAAAATAAATCAAGGACACTTTATAACAAATCATTTGTAATTTGCTCAAGGACTGTGACTTTCTTTCACGAACACTCGTTTAGAAGGTATGTAGTTAGGAAAACTATACATACGGGATAGTCATATAGTGCACTCTGTACTACAGTATTGACGAAAATTCACTTAGGTAGTCGAGGCGTTATTATTTGGAATCACCTCTTTTTTTAATATAAAAATATTAGCATTGCGAGCGACGGCATTCAAGTATAGCAAATGATGGTCGTAATAATATAAGGGCTAGCTTAAATCTTTGGAAAAAATCGTAACTGTATTTTATTCTGTATCTTTAAATTAATTTAGCTTTCATCTAGTTTTAATTTTTTTTAAATGCCTTTGTTTTAATGAGGACCAAATAATATTGTTTTAAATGCGAAATATAAAATCGCAGTCTTGTAGAAGACAGCCGGGTTGAATTACCGCATCCGTGATCGAGAACTACGTGACTGAATTTTTTATTGTTTTGCATGTTAAATCAACTAAATTCAGTGACGTATTGCTCTCTCACGCGTGCAGTAATTTGACCCTAGTATTTTTACACGATTTGCACGAAAATTTAATCAAACTTCTGTTGGCTTTTCTATTTGAGACTTCTAAACATGTACGTTATAGGAATGCAAGACTGACCTAAATTATACAGAATTCTTTCGGGTTATGGGCATAAATATCCATTTAAAGTTTTAAATAAGGCATGTCTTATTATTTATAAACCTATTTTTTAATGTTTAGTCCGAATGCCAGAAGAAGTTTCATAAAAGAGAAGAATGTAATTATGTTTTATAAATATAAAAATGAAACTCGTTTTCCGTTGTCACGATATCACGCGTGAACGGCTGGACCGATTTCGTTAATTCTTTTTTTGTTGCGTTTGTTATTGTCAGCAGAAGGTTCTTATGAAAGAAAAAATTAAGAAAATTGCGCGAAAAATTAGAAAATTTAAGAATACTTAACCACCATATTAAATTTCTACTGTATTATTCTAAAAAAAAAAAATAGAAAAAGTATTTGCAGGGCTGTCATTCATTTCTATTTTATAAAAAAATATATTCCTAAGCCTACCAATTGAATTTAATATTCACAAAATGGTGTAAATACGTAAGCCATCAACTAAAAATTCATTTTCATCCATCATCGTCATTGTCACGCAAAGCAAAGGTAACCCCAAATATATCGGGTTATTAAAGCTCTCACTGTCAAAGAATAGTTGATTTTGAGAGACCACTTATTTGTATCACTTTTGTCCTTTCCTGAGTGAGTACCACCTCTTTGTTGAAGTTCAACCCGATTGGTCATGTCATGCGCAATCACAGTACAGCGGGTGCAGGTATGTAATATGAGGTATGTGGGCCGCTTCCATTTCATTTTATTCATCCAATGCTCCTGGTGGAACAGGAATTTCGTTGATTCTGGTAACATTTCGGTCAAGATCGGAGATTGCGTTGGCTGTTGCATCCTCTGGCATTGCTGCCACACTGTTGGAAGGCGGTCGAACTGCACATTCCGCTCTGAATCTTCTCACGGTTGACAAGCCAACGTGCACAATGACCAAGAATTCAGCGACAGCGAAATTGATGCGCGAATGCAAAATTATCTTTTGGGAAGAATGCACGATGGCGCATTAACGAGACTGAATTCTTGAACTCGCTTGATGTGCCAGGAACTCCGCTGCTTAATTTACAGCTGAAGATGGAATCGATTGCCATTATGTTGCTGAATCTAAATGTCCTTCAAGAAACTGATGAACAATTTGATTCAAGCGGCGATCAGGAAGTCCTTATCCCACGAATTTTGATTTTTCCACAACTGATCTTCCACTCCAAGCGGATTCTGTTTCCCGTTCGATTGTCTTTTGCGATAACAATCAAAAAAAGAAACATTGTTTATCATATAAATATCGCTCTCTACTGACTCCGATTCAATTCAAATAAATTTTATTATCACGCTGGAGTTTATCTGAAAACGTTAAATTGGGGCGAGACAAAGTGCGCCGGGTCCGCTAGTGTTTTATAAATATTGTAGCAAATTTTAAAAATCAGCAAAACATAGAATTATGAGTTTACATACACACACAAAATGCACATGAACAATAGAACGAAACAAAAAAGAACGCGTTGCTGAACGAAGCTATTCGTTATAAATACAAGTATAGCCTATTATGCTGCTATTTCTGAACGAATTTTTCCGGTGGTCTTCAAATGAACAGCGAAACGTCTGCAAAAAGGCAGCAGAAAATACACATGTGCAAGCAGTAATGCCTACTCCGCATCATTATACCTTTTAGGCATAATTCCGATGTTTGATCCATTTTCGTGAATTGTTTTTACAATCAACAACTGTGTGTCAAAATGCAAAATCAAGTCAGGAGTCTTAGTTTTTCTCTTAATAATCGAAGAACGGACTTTGTTTTTTTTTTTTTTAATGTCGTTTTTTAAACATTTGGTGTTCTGCAGTTAACATGAAAACAGCTTTAACGATTTTGACCAAATTGCTGTTTTTAAATTAATGCGTCCCTTATTTTCCATTAATGTACATCCTGTACAACACCCAATACTCATATATTAACCAATAGTTGAGCAATTGTACTTTCCGAAACATACATCGCAATATTTAAAGGTTAACATAATCATAACTCCAACTGCCAATAAAAATACAATTACAACTACGAAAAACTTATTTTATGGACATAGAACACACTTCTTCTTTTTTCAACAATATTAAATATGCACCTTAAAATAATTGCAACCCCTAATAGAATAGATTACTCTAAGAGACGTGTCACCTCCCTGATGAAGGCCAATCAGTCCTTAGTAGCAGATTTTAATAGATCTGCTGGTGTACGAGTCTCTCTGTTTTCTCAACTAATGAAAATCCAAGCAGTCACAGAAGATGTGTTCAGAGGATTCGACATCTTCTAAACAGAATCTACATTCTGTATTTTGGAATAGGTTCATTTTGTTGAGGTGGTATCTTAGACAACAATGGCCTGTGAGGAAGCCCCCTAGATTTCTTACATTATCCTTACTGAGCCTAAGGAGTAAGGAGTTAGGAGTAAGGCTTGATTAATTTACTGTTAAGACAAAGTTGATTTTCCCATTCAATAATTAGCCTTAGTGGAGTCTCCCAATTGAATTGGAGAAAGGAAATAGCCCTGGCTAATTTTTCTACATGTTCGTTTCCTGCAATACCCTGATGGCCAGTTACCCAGCCAAGTTTAACCCTGTTGTGTTTGGCTATGGTTTGCAGGAAAGTTGAAAAAGGAGGAGTTCACACTTAAGTTTTATCTAGGCGCTGAGTTTTTTTACCTACATTCCTGATGAAATAAAAATTAATCAGCCAAACTGTTGATGTGAACGAGAAAGGTTCGTGCTACCCAGTCGTTGAAGCGGAATTTGTTGAATTTTATTTTTCAATTTGCTTGCCTTTATCTGGTTGAGCCTTGTAATTTACTGATAATGACGAAATGGATGCCCTCTCCGTCTTGAGAAGAGAAAAAGATGTAGAACTGACATCCTTAACAAACCTTATAAGTCGTTAAAGTAGACGACATCGATATGTGTTCATACTTTCGGTTCAATTAAGTCAAAACTTAAAATTAATTGAAACACTTCAGATTATTCCCTTCTTCTTCACAATTAACGCTGCTAAATTGAATAACATAAACAAACATCTGACCAAGGTTTCAAACGCGCTTTTGTGCAAGATTAACTCAAGATTTTCAGTACTTAAAAGAAACCAAGAGCTAAAACCGTGCAAACTAGGTTAATATTTTTTAGGCTGGCTTACGCTTGTCTGGTTTGTTAAGGGTTCGGTTTAATTTAATTTGTATTTCAGTGGCTTAAACGAATTTTAACGCTTTAGGTCAATAAATTTGTTCCACTTTAAAATAAAGAAAATAGTCTCCGAATAAAAAAGTGAAAAGCAGACAACTTTTTGGCGTACCTGTAGCTGTAGCGCCTCAACCTAAGCACCGCATCGCTCAATGTCATCGGTGCAGTAGGACGAACTAACTCCACCAATGACGTTGACGATATTGCACCTCAGTACGAGTACAGCACGCTCTCTCTCTGCTGCACGCATTTTGCGTTTCTCTCTGTCAAAAGTTTAAGTGTGCGTTTTCCAATACACTTTTCCCACATTTCTCTGTGACAGAAATCTATCCATCATATTTCCACCATTGCATTGGTTTTTGCTTTTTCATTTTCAAGAAGATGAAGTAAAAAAAAATACGAAATTTAGTTTCTTAATTTCATTTTCTTCCGTGGCCTAGCCTCTACCCCATTCGAAAACGCCAGAGCGAGAGAGAGTACCATCATTGCAATGGCAATGCTTTAAGTAGATGCCATACTCGAGCTGATGATGACGACAACGACAACGACGACGACGATGATGATGATGATGATGATGATGATGATGATGATGATGATGATGATGAAAATAAAACGCAAAAGGAAAGTTCTGCATAACATTTATGCCATTCCTGATGCTACAACCGTCAGCCTTCCCTCCACAATTGAGTCAAGTATCTACAATTTTTCCTCTCTCTTTCGGAAATCCAATGGGAAAAAGTGGAAAAGTTTAATTATTAGTGAAAATGGAGAAAATCCAAAATGCTTAATTGGTTTCAATTTTCACTCTCCTTTGGCATTTGATTTGTGTTGTGTCAGGTTGGGTTCTGATGGTGTTGTTCGTTTGAATGAATATTTTTGACGAGTGTCCGTATTATTTCGTTTCTACACACGAATTTTCTAATTGACTATTTGAGTTTACGGTTAATTTATTTCATTAGTCAGTGGATATGTAACTAAACTCTCCATTGAAGGACGATATTTCATCAATATCATTTGCGTTCTATTCTTGCCTGCTTTTGATTTCTATGAAAATATCGTTCCAACTGTCTGTTTGTGGAATGCCGTATACTGTTTGTTATTTGAATGGTTGTTCCTAACTCGAAAGTTTATAACCTCATTCACAAGCTTGTAGCAAACGTTTCGGTTCGTCGCAAGTTGTATTACGCGCTTTCATCAGTCACCGCCGACTTTTCTCGTTTTCCATTCTATCGTCTTGTCCGGTGTATCTTATCTAAGTCTGCTGCGAGTTGCTTTGAAGATATTTGCTTTTGGGTTTAGGTTTTCAATTGTTCAATAGGGTCTAGTTTTCTACATTCGCCTGGGCCGTGAACGAATACGCCACTTTCCTATGGCAATTCTTAAATGCAAGAGAAACAGAAACTCAACCTAGAACACTTTCACGGATGCGTTTTGTTAGTGGTTCCTGATTTTTCGTCCTTTTCCGTGCCGCAAATTTCTTTAGAACTTTGTTCTCGAGTGGAAACTCTTTATGGCTCGTTAGACAGTAATTCCAAACTGTGATGGAACGAAAGGGCGACCTTCGGCAGTAATTCCGAACTTCGATGAAACAAAATGGCGGCAAGAAAAAGAAAGGGAGTAGTGCGGTCTGGCAGATTGATGCAATGGAGAGGATCGAAAATGTGAGAATCGAAGAGAAAAGGAGGGGGTTTAGCGCGTGGTGGTGCGCTAGCTCGGACAGAAGGAGCCATAAGAGGTATACCGGGGTTTCATCTCAGGCCCGTACTATAGGCGCATAGAGTCATGGATGTCGGATGTCGTCATTATTGCGGGGACTCAATTGGAAATAAGTTTTGTTGTAGGGGTAGCACATGCTATCGATCGTTTATTTGTTATTTATCGAGTGTTGCAGTCCGTCAAAGCTTAGGTTATAAATTGAATACTCTGTGGTGCAAAAATACAGAAACCAAGCCCCTGTTCTAAAAAGCTTATGTGATCTAAATTCAGCATCCTCATTTAACTCATTTATTAAACTTCATGATGTTAAACTTGTATCGTCTTAACTAAGACCATTCTATAGGTTAAATTGGGTAATCGGTAAGGTGACCAGGACTTGTAGGTCCATTGTGAGACCATGCTTAACATTTGTACAAAATTACTTTGCCGCTCTGAAAACATGAAATCCAATATTCTTGAGTTTAGTAAAGAACCCGAACGGACATGTGATCCTTGCCATCATCAGGTAGGGGTATAAGGTACCTTGGATGAGTTTGTTGAATAAAATTCGACATCACACCTCAAGGCGTATGAGGAATGGCTCTGTTGATTTAGAATCAGTGCTGGGATATAGAGAATTATGGAGGATTCAGTTGAGCTACATAGGCAGGAACACTGAAAACTGTGACGATGATTTAGAAGGGACCTTGATTTGCATGGCTTGCCCAAGTGGCTAATGTGAGATGTCACTATACCTACCTAAAAATATACTTACTCTTACAGGCTTCTATTTATTTCCTTTCGTTTGTTGTTTCTTCGAATTAAAAGGTTCAAAAGGTGAAACGTTTTTTTTTTAAATTATTACTAAGAACTCGTTTGTTGCAATAAATAAACCAAAGAACAATTTTGTTTACTCTCAAAGGTAATTCCACGAACTTCAGTTATAGTAATCGGTACCGAGAAACATTGTTTTACCTTCGCTATCCCAAATGCGCCTACTACTACTATGTTTAAGATATAGCTTGTTCGATTTGAAAAACTTGAAAAATTTGATTCTTCGATCTATTGCGTCAAAAGATTAAAAAAAATATATTTAAGCCAGTCGGTTCTTGATGATGCTACCAGCGCAGCACATGATGTCAGAAAAGGCTGTATATTCACATGCTTCACATGCCTCCTTCCTTTCCTAAGGATGATATCATAAACTGTGGTCTAACCAAATGTGCGTCCTTATGTTTTTTACACCATGCATACCCCGAGGCTATTTCACCTCCCGCAATAATATTAACTGTATAAGGCCTTATACAAACAAATTTGGCGCCCTTTAGCAGAGGTAATTGTTTTGATAAGACCTTACCGAAACTGCAATTTCCATTTCTGTAAGGCCTTATAGAAGCAGTTAACATCCGCAGTGAGTTATTGTTTCGCAAAAGAAGCACTAGTTTCGGTAAGGTGCTTGCTGTAAGTAAGGCCTTACCGAAACTGTAATACAAACTTACAAATCTGAATCTTACCGAAGTCAAATTGTTACTTGGGACATCATTAAATTTTCAGTTTGACCTGCTGACGACGACACCTGATAACACTTTTGACAATTTTGGTCTATAACGTCTGTTGGTAAGCTCGGCATTTTTGGTACTTGTCTACACTAGTGGATATCATGCGCCTATTGGTTTGCACCAAACTTTGTGCCTCTTAAAATTGATGAGCGCGGTCTTTTAATTGGCTTTAGGCCACCCTCCTTTAGAAGTATAAAGGCCAACCTTACTTGATGATAAATGAGCGTCATAGGACAACCCTTTGGTGGATTTATGTTTTTAAATGTGAATATCTCAAAAAGTTAAAAATGATGTGGAGGGAATGCTGCTGTTATTTGAATAACCAATTTTTTCCTTTAAAGTGGCGATTCTTACGTGAGTGCACGCCGACAATTGTCTTGAAGGTGCAATATTTTTCGTTTGAGCAATGGACCAAGCGTAAATAAATAACAAAAATTAACACCCAGGGACTTTTTTTTCTATAGAGGTACCTCAAGAGTCAAGTCTATGGTAATAATCCGCAGTCTGTCATGGAGCTGAAGGTAAATATCCGGACATAAAATTACGACATCCGTCCAAGCGTACTGCAGCGCGTGGCAGGAAGCACGGTAGGGATTTGGAGGACGCAATTTTAGAAAAATAAAACCGGCATTCTTTTTGCTTATACTAAACAATAAAAAAATTAATTTTACATTTTTAATTTTATTCACTTTTGAAAGCATAAATCGGCTACTATCGGACAAGAATCGTTTGTCCCATCAAGTCGAATTGTGCTAAAGTTCCTCCTGTCATGATTTTGGCTGTCCATTTTCCTGTTTTAAGTTGTATACCTAAATGAATTGTCACATCAGCTTTCGGCTCCCATGTCTTTTTGACAATTCTGTAGTAAAGAGGCACAGAAAACATGACTTTAAGCAGTGGAACGCACCCCTTCCGTCTCATCTCTGTAATCAGTCTCCTTTGGATTCCTTAAAGTTTGTTTCAAAATTCGCTTTTACATAAATTGAGTCGACCTCCTTTTGAGCAAAGATGAAGAAAGAATAGAAACCAATCGATTAGCCCTTCGAAAACCAATTTCAATCCGTTCGAGGAAAACATTTTTTCCATTCGAGTTTCCAGGAATGAAAATTCGATGAGGCACCCACATCGCAAAAAGACAGCTCCCTTGATAAGCCCTCAAAATTACCCAATCATAGAGTAGCAATGTAAAATGTTTGCCAAATTTCTGTTTGAATTTGATTGGGCTATTTTATTATTATTTTCTTGCACTAAACCTGTTCGCCTTGCATGCAAACACGAAGAAAGTTGATTGAATTCACAGGGAATCCTGTGAAAATCCTCTACTATTGATGTAAGCAAACATATATTGGCCCGCATGAATGTGTGCGTGTAATGTATGTGTAAAGCTCCATAGACAGGAACGTCAATGAAGTGAACAATTGCATCGTAATTGCAAAACATTGATGCGGTTGTAGTAGTATAGTTGAACACGGCCGGCATCGGCATCATGAAGTCTTTAACAAAGTGTGGGTTGAATAATCACCTAGCGTAGGTTGTATCTGTGGTTGAGGCTATATATATAGATATCCCTCTGAAGGACGACAATATCGTCGCACCGTAGGCCAAGTGTGGAATGACAACTGCACTGGTTACGGGATATAGAAATGTGGTAGTAACGTCAATATTGTCAGTCGTATTATGTTTGAGTCTAGGATAAATTGATCAGTAGTTCAGAAATCCCACGTAGACGGGAGGGTGCTATGATTTTTTCCCATTGAAAATTGACTTGAAGAGATTGGGATTGTAGTAAATGGATATCTAAATATATGCAACCAAAGTAAAGTCATAGACGCAAAGGGAGACTTTAAAGCCGGGGGCCGTTAATTTAAAATACCTGCATAATAAGTGCATGAGTCAGTTTTAAATAAGTGTAAGCAGTCCTTTTAAAATGAGAAATATCAATACTGTGGAGAAGATGTGGCTATAAGTTAAGAGCCCAATCCATAAAATCCGTTGCTTCGACGGGTTCGTCAACGTTATCGTATTCAATGGAACAAATCGCCCCATACATGACAACCGATGACTCTTTTTCATTTTTGAATGTGTTTCTTTGTTTGAACTATCCTGCTAAAATATGGACATCAAAACAATTTTGTGTAAAGGTTTTAAATACTTAAAAATAATGTTGGACGCCAGTTGTCGGTTTTTTTTTATGAATTGTGTTGGTGTTCTCAGTTTTTTTAATGAAAGTTTGAATGTGTCAACCAATAAAAGTGCTTCTTTTCACTACAGTGCAAACTGTCAAGTTCAATGAGTGCAACGAACCAATTTCTCCAGGCATTTCAGTAAGAAGGAAAGCAGACATATGGGTCTGAAACTCATTTCCCCATTGGTTCTGGTATAAAAGCCACTAGTTAGCAGTGGCATGGCGTCCATATAACCCGATTCTTACCGACTTCCCTCTTTAAATTTCCGCCATCAACACTATCTACCAAAATCCTAATCCACTTATGCATGAAAACGTACCAAATGAATTCGATATTCACAAAATGATTCACACAAAATAACACGTTTTTCTTCGAATTGTTCGATTTTCTTCTAGATGTGAGTTTTTTTACATTTGTATGCGAATAATTTTCGACTCCCCATTTTAAAATGTTCACGCCATGCCACTGCTATGTAGGTACCTACTACAAAATCGCTTCTGCTACCTTCCGCATAGACTTAACACTTTCCAATATCTCTCTAGCAATAAACAAATATGTAGTTGAAAAAATATCGCCAACTGTAGAGTAAAAAATTAATAAATCCATTCTTAATTTAATTTTGAGGTCGAGTGTTGCCCAACCATCCAAAATGAGAGTATTTAATTTTGTAATAGGGGCGATTTTAAATACCCTGTTTTAAATGTTTTCTGATTTTAGTCCTTGGATTTACAACAATGGAAATGGTTTTTGAATCTGGTACAAATTTGAGCAAATGTATGCACGAAATTAAAAATATTGAATTTTTTTTATTAATAATTAGTGTGTGTTCTTTTCGTAAGCCAAAAAAGATATAAGGCTTGAAACTACCCAACATGAGCACTAGCATTTTCCTAAGAACGATATGCTAAATTGCCAGTTCACACGGTTGCCAGATTCTGTCCCAAACTCTGACAATTTCATTGTCAGGTGGTTGGCCTGGCAATAATTTGTCTGACAACGTTGTCAGGTTGAAAATTGCCAGTTCACACGGTTGGCAGATGTTTGTTTACAAAAAAATTTGCGGATTCGTTGACAGGCAGTGTCAGGCAAATTAAACATTTTTTTTTTCATTCGGGCAACTGAAGTTTTTGTTGAGAAAGGTGCAATAATAGAAAAATATATAAAAACGAAATGGAACAAAAAGGTGCACTTCCGACTGTTTTGGCTGTATATATTGGAAAGCAGCGAGGAGGATTAATTACCACACAAACGTTGGCGTATTTGGACGAAGGATTGGATGGCCCGCCGACATCAGGAGGGACTCTAAACAATTTTATAATTTTCTAGCTTTGGTGACTAGACATATTCAAAAGAAAGTCCACATATTTTAAATAGTTAAGTTCATACATTTTGCACAAATCTACAGAAAACCTAAAAAAACATCCTTTTTTTCGTTTAGCTATAAAAAAGAATCAAACTCCTCAAAAACTCTTTACCACAAAATCCTTTCTTTCAGATTCGAAATTTGAGTGAAAATATATTGTAAAATAAAAAATCATTTTCGTTGTTGGATCGTTTTCTTCGTCCACGTATTCGAAAAAAATAATTCACTCATTTTTCACCAGTCTACAGAAAAATGCAACGAGAGCACCGTTTTGCTCAATCAAATATGAAAAAATATTTGTCTGGCAATGAAAAATTTGCAGATGTGGTAAGCACAGCCCATCTGACAATATCAAATGATATTGTATGTCCAAATGCATTGAAGAAAAAAGATGCCGGCTTTCGTGCGCCACGGCTTAAAATTTCTTTGTTTCGCGAATTAATTGAATTTAATGCAATTTTTAATAGATCAAATCGTTTTTATATTTGATAAATTGAAATTCAAAGACGAAAGCGATAGGTCCTTAAAACTCTCATGGCTTTAAAAATATAGCAGTTACCCGTGACTTCGTCCGCGAGGCACTCTATTAAAATATATTGTTTTTTTTATAAGCATTTCTTTATAGACAATGTTTTTGGTTGTTTCTTGTTTTATTGGGTGGCAGAAATATTTCAACCCCGGTCAATATAATACGTTTAATTATATTTTTAGGCAAAATTTTGATATGCATTCTAGTGCCATTAGGTACATAGTTTTGGTGGTTTTAAGGTCCGAACGAGCATTACAGGTGCGCTCTTCCAAAGAGTTAGGTTATAGTATGGTTTAAGGGAATTTGAAAAATCTACCGGATACTTAACGGCTTCATCTACATTGCCAATTGCCATTCTACCAATTTGTAGACCACTTCTTCCCCGTCAAAGGACTTAGGTAAGATGTCAATAATGAACGCAGCTGTATCATTCTTTGGAGTCAAAATTGCTCGTTCGTAAAACCATTCTATTGGCCTTTCCTTATTTTAGCAATGTCCGAATAAGTATGATTTATCAGTTCTTGGACGGTATTCACTAATGTGCACAACTTTTCCGGGACATCAAATTTAAATTCAGTTGAAGGGTAATCTAATTACCGTTTCCTATTTCCATCAACATATCTAAAAATTGAGCAGATATACCCTCATATTTTTGGTCAGTTTGAGGATTTCTATTGAGGGCCACATAACAGATTTTTTCAGACAGGCTTCAATTTCATCAGCTCGGGTGCTTTGAAATACTACAGGAACCAAAAGTCTCCTGCCAACAGCGCAGTCACGCCACCTATCAGGTTCTTGTTACCGCGAATATCCTGTAATGCGCCGCTGTAATTTCATCCTAGAGTTGGGTGCATTGTGTATATAGTGCCGAAAATTTTGCTACTACTGAATTGCAAATGGAATTTGAAAAATTGGCTAACATATCTGAGCGTCACTTTAAGATTTTTCGAGTCAAGTGGGCACTTCTTGTTGCGTTTTTTTCTTCCCTGTTTACTCACGTATAAGGTCCTTGCTTGGTGGCATGTACCTACTCATCGACACTCGCTTCAAATACCGTCAGTCTTACTACTAATCCAGACCCAGAATCAGAGCAGCAGGAAAACAATGAATGCAATTCTGCCTACATTCTCGGTACAAACAATTCTTTGTCTCTGCCCAAACCTACCTGATGCGCACCTACCGCTGACGCCGTAGTTCAACTCTAAGCTAATTAAACAACTGGCCGTAGTCCAATGTAAGGAATGTAAATTCCAATTCCAATTGAAAATCTCAAAAGCTCTATAGGCAAACAGAGAAATAATTTAAAACAAATACAATTCAATCAGCTAAAATAACATCACATCGCACATTTGCATAATTTCAAAGCTATCGCTTCAGTTTATCTCATAGCGATTTGACGCAATTTGTCTTGAGTTGCAAAAATCAACTCTAAACAATAACCAGAGCTCGTACTTATAGAGTATACAATGGCGGAGCTAAAAAAACATATTGCACCTATCTCATAGCAATGAGGTCAAATGTGCTGGTGGTATCTTGGCGTACCTACTGCTGCTATATAATTATACTCAAGGCAAGAGTGTTGCAATTTGGTTTTGTTTTGTCTCTGTCTCCACTTTCGAGTGGTGGCGGTTTTTTTTTTTTTTCATTTTTCGGTGATGCTGACAATTTGAAAATGTTGCATCAGCGACAAAGCGCTCAGATAAAGGATTCACAATGCGCCGCTCAATCGGGAGGGCATAGATTGTCTTATAAGAATTTTCTGCTGTAGTGCGACTTCATATATCCGCTGCGCTGTTTCTGTTTGACGTTTGCATTCCATATGAAGAGTCAATAGCGATAAGAACGTCGATGCGATGACGGAATTGTTTTTCTTCGAAGTCATCAACGTTACATTGAAATTGCGAGTTGATTGGGAAATTGTTTTGTTAGCGCTTCATGGTTAGGTGGGTTCGTCTTTGAGTACTGACAGAATCGTGCAGTCCGTCATTATAGCTAGCTGTACAAGAGAGAGAGACCTAACGTTTGGCTTACATTTTTGCCGATATACCAATCAAACTCTGCAACATACCAGAAAGCAACTTCTTCAGGTAACTGTGTATATGGATCAAGTGATAAAACAAGAACCACATGGGCCCGCTGTACAAGTAATTTTTAAGTCATCATTTGACTTGTAACTTTGTCTTAGAGGTTACAAATTGTGCTCGCCTGTGATAGTGTACTACAAGTACTAGTAGATAACTGACTTTCCTAGGTATGAGTTAAAAATAAGCTATGAATTTACGTGTGTGTTTGACTAACGAAGCATTATTGTGTGCGCTGGTGTATAAGCATAGTTATCAGCATGACACAATGCCTGTCATTGCTACTGCGGTGACATACATTATTTTTTTATGACATCATAATAACAAATGAGACTTAATGCAAATGAAATTGAGCTTCAGTGATGCAAAAGTGCATTACCGCAGTGTGTTATTACCGCTTTGACAATAAGTTTATTTTCAGCATTTCCCGGTAGTGATTTAACAGTTGGATAACTTTTTAGGGTGTCTTGGGGTTATGGGATTGATACCTTCAAACTTTCTTAAAATTAATATCGACGGTCTACTCGACTTGGTACTTACAGTCCTTGATAATATTGCTCCAATGTCGTATGCTTCTTACTTACTTACTTAGGGTGGCTGTACAGTCCGGGGTTGACCTTTGCCTCAACCAACAAGCGTCTCCAGCCAGCACGATATTTAGCTAGCTGTCTCCAGTTTCGCACGCTAAGTTGGTTAAGGTCCACGTTCCACTTGCGTGCCCCCCCTTTGAGTCGCGGTCTTCCTCTATGCCTTCCCTCGGGTTTGGATTCGAAGATCTTTCGGGCCAGAGCATTCGTGTCCATTCGCTCTACATGACCCAGCCACCTCAGTCGTATGCTACTGCACTCGTGAAAAGCGTCTGCCTAAATCCTAAAACGTACATTAGACTTTTACCCTCTGCCGTCCTGCTTGTTGTTCAGACCCAACGATTTAGCATTCATGTTTTTTCCTTGAAGCGGACGTTCGGTTTTCTCTGTCGTCTTAAATCTAGGTACTGGGATTCGAAGTCCTTTTTTGTCCATTCGGTCGATGTGGCCTAGTCGACGTATTGTCGGCTTATAGAGCTTGCAGTTTTATCGTATTCTCATTCGCACACATAAGCCATACATAAATACGAGCAGTATCAGCTCTCCTGCTTTTTGCAAAATAAGTCATGAGCTTTGAGCCCATGCGTGACTTGAGTAATACCATTAAATAAAAAAGTAAATAGTTTGGCGCGACAGATCTGTGGGACCCAAGGCCTAGCTTCTCACAACCATTCGTATTGTGTGAGTTTTCAATTTTTGGGACGAATGGAAGGGATCTACAACCTTACGCCGAGTTCAAAACTCCAAAGGTCTAATTGAGAAGGTCTTTCATGACAGTTTTACTCTCGGATGTTTGTCAGACGTTCGCGAGAGGTGGCGTAGTAGATGTAATTTGGTTCTTTTGGGATTCGAACCGGGGACCCCTCGCTTAGTAGTCCAACACACTAACCACTAAGCCACTGCGCCAACCATGGTTATTCTTCGCAGGAGCTCCACTACCAAAGATTTGCCTGGGCAAATTATATTCAAAACTCTGTGTCTTATGACTCTGTCGAACTATTTGAACAGTTTTTTGACCGGGTTTTCCTCCATCAGTATAAAAAGTAGTAGGACGAAGTCAGATTCATTGTCCAAATAGACTTCAGGCGATTAGTCAAGGTATTAAATCTTCTATTTGCAGTCTCAGACCAAATCCTAAGCCAGGTGCTTATAGTGTGCAGTATTAAAAAAAATTGCTGCAGCTGCTTTTGTAAACCTCCACACGTTGTTACTTAATTTATCGCTTGCATCGGGTTTATGACTTGACAATGCAAAGGTCTCGCTTAAAGTGCCGATCTTTAAACCTTGCTCTAAAAATGACTTCAGATACAATAGAGGTATTTGCAGAGCTTCTTCTATACCAAAGCTTTTCGAATGCTTAGTTAAAAATTAAATTAATTTTTCACATTAAGCGACATATTTGGTTTTGTTTCATTTTACTTCTTTTGTTATTATTGCTATTGAAGGTGGTAGTTAACTTCCTCCAGTTGCGCACTCCAAGTTGATTAAGATCCCTTTAGACTTGTGCGCGCAACTTTTAGCGAGATCTTTCTCTACTCCGTTGACCCTCCGGGTTGGATTCGAAGACTTTGCGCTCTGTAGCACTGATGTCCATACGCACTACATGTCCTAGCCATCTGAAACATCGATGTCGCTGTACAGCTCGTATAATTCGTTGTTAAATCATCTCCCCCAGAACTCGTCAACGCAAACGGGACCGAATATCTTACGAAAAATTTTTCTCTTTAAACGAAGAAGGATAGGATTTCTTTTTGTTGGAGGTTGCTACTATCCGATGGAGCACTCAGACATAACTACTGGTCCATTGTACTGCCAAAACAGACACCTTCATTTGCTGTACTTAGTTTTCCCTTCTTCGAAGAAAGATGAGAAGGAGCTTCAGTGATAAAGAGCTTAGATGTTCCGCCACCTGAGCTAAAAAGTAAAACAGGACAACGACAGAGGAAGTTTTCCGCTGTATCGTCGTGGTATCGCTAAAGCCCAATACATTTAAGTGTTTGGCAAAAGCTTGGTGGCCCAAAAGGACACCCACAAGTAGTCCACAGTCGATTCTCCTGACAGACAGAAGGAAAGACGCTGACTTTTTGCAGATGTCCGGACGCAGTCGTTTGGTCTGTCTGCACGCCACCGACACTCGTGTTCACGAGAAACACAAGTATCAATGGATGACCTAACCACAGATGCCGGCAGACCCAACGCAGGTTCAGGTCCTGAGAGAGCTTCTTCTGAACCCAGCCTGGCAAGCTCATCAGCGATCTCGTTTCCCTGAATACTGGTTGCATCAGACGGCATATCCATAAGACAGGGGTGAAAGCATAATTCTCGCACAAGTTATTCAAAATTCCAATGCTCGTGGTACCAAAAGCCACCTCTCTTCAGCTGAGAGATGGACTTCAGCTAGGTTCATTCGCTTTTGAAATAGTCCATGCTTCTGATCATAAAATAAGGAATAAATCCACATAAAGAAATGATTATCAGCAGGCAGATCTACGGTCTTATATGGACCCGTTGGGCCATTTTAGCATTTTAGTCCTCAAACCTAAACGACAATCAAACAAATCACCCATCATATTATTATGAAACATGCGATTAATGCTTATATGTATGTTACTTTTAAAATTGTGAACGTGTCGCAAATGTAGATAGATACACACAAAAAACAGATTCTATTGTATACAGCGACACCCACCCAAGCCTGCGGAGGAATGTATTCCAATCACTTTATGTGACTTTGGTTGAGTAGGGCGGTTTGTCTAACAATGTTTTCACCACCTCCAAACGCAAATGTCGTGGTTATAATCATCGTTATTGGCACCTACCCTCGTCCTTCAGGCTACAACAGGATATTAATACAAATCGATGTCAATTTAGTTTATTTTATTTTTATTCCCCATTTGTGGGCTGCCGCCGCCCTACTACTATTTTTTTCTCCGGAATTTCCGCTTGGAATACTAAAATAGCCACATGAATTTAATGCAATCAGAAGTAAGCCCATTGATTCAAGCGGCCAAACGACGAGGGCGATAGCTTTTGGGATCCTTCACTTTGGAAAGCTAAGAAAATTGAAAAGTCGAGGAAAACTTTTTGCCGATGAACGTCAACAACTCGCACCCCACTTATGTCGATAAGGAGTTTCTGTTGGCCGGACGGGTTGGAAAGTCATAAGAAACTTATGTGTGGTTAAATTTACTTTGGATGTTCCAATTAAAGGATGCGAATTTGGAAATAATACCATCAACAGGAGGTTACTTATTGAAGAGACATTTTTATCTATTTTTAGACAATTCGTAATTGACTGACATTTAGGTGCTATTTGCGTGCGGCGCTATATGAATGTCAAGGTTGAACGTGCGTGGTATATAAATGAAGGTTCCTTGAATTTTGTTGATTTGTTGTGAATGAGCAACATTTCCGTGAATATTATCTGGAGCTGCAAGTGATAATTTTTTTAGTAATCGGATTGTTTATAAAGGCTCTGTTGTTAAGAGCTATGCACAACTTTTCGTATGTTTTTATTACGATTTCTTTTCGGGCTGCATTTAACGAATTGGAAACAGTCGCAGAGTTGGTCCAATTTTGAACCTTTTTTCCTTTAAAATGGGTTTCTATTTCAGCTCAAAAACAAGCTGAATATTGTCTTCCAAGGCTGAATAGCATACGTGACTGAAAAATCTCATGATCTCTCGGTGACCAATTTACGGTACTACTACCTCGTTAATAATCTCCTGTATCGTCATTCTGCTGAAACTGACGTGTGGTCTCAGCAGAATGTCGATACAGCACATCCCGATCAATTTTATGCATATTTTTGAAAAAATCAACTAAAAGTCGAGCTCTGTCTCCAATTATGTCAACCACCAGGATCAAAACTACACCACTTTTGTGTGTTGAAACGAGTCCCAACAGTCTCCTCCTCTTTGGTCGCACTCTAGAGATTTTTTATTGTATGAAAAATACCAATTTCCAAAATACATTCATTGATGGGGAAGTGTTTTCCTTGTGTACGTTTATTCATAAATATTTTTCAATCAATACTGATGCTGAACATAAATGTCAAAGGACTTTCGAAGGAGGGTTGTAGTTAGAGTAGAGTTAAGGACTATTCACATGAGATTGAACTGCGAATAGGCGAATTGCGAACAAATCAATTTAACTGTACTTGGGAATTTAAAATTGTTATTTGTTCTACCAGAAAAGCATTATATTTAATTAATCTAACATTTTTTCTAAAAAAAAATAGTCCTCTAGACTCTTTTTGGGTATAAACATAGTTATATTGTTGAATTTACCTATGGTTGGTTTAGACACAAGCAAGAAAATAGAGTAAGATAGTGTGGGATAAAGTTGATATTTTTCTCGCCTGATAGCGTTCAAAAATAGACTAAACTTAAATTAAACTTATGATGCAACATTTAATCGAATTTATAATATCACAAAATATTCTTTTAACGAACAGTGTTAATCGCGCAGTTTTAGTAGGATTTTACAGTCATTGGTTATTTGCATAAAGGGGAAACTATTTCATTTGACCGGACAGCACCAAAAAAAAAACACACATCTGCAAACTGCGTCCATGGTGCAGATTTGCTTAGTTAGTATCAGCTATCGACCATATCTTACAGTGGTAACTTAAAAGTCCAAAATACTACCTTTGTTCGAACTTATCAATAAATCCGATTATTTTCTTCGTTGTTGACGTCATCACAATGTACATATTTTCCCATGAGTAGGTATGTCGTTTAATGCTGCGGTAGAATTGGACAGAATGCATTCTGATACTGTTGATTGAAAAAATGTAATTTTTTCGCATACCTGTTTTTAACAAAAAATAAATGCAACCGACATTTACGACCAAATAAACCAAACATAGTCGATTCCCAGTGCTATTCCAATCGCCTATAGAGCTAAATATAAATCATCATAAAAATTAAACCCATATAAAGATCAAAAATAAGTCTTTGCTTTGTGAGGAGCAGTAACCCTTTTTTATACGGATTTATAACTCTACGGTAGTTTCAAGATTTGATCCACAGAAAACGGTTAGCATAAAACTATATATTTATTTAGATCACCATCAGGAGTTAACCCTTGGCTCCTGATAACCTTTTGTACTTCATAAGTTGATATATTCGGCTTTAAAACGAAAGTGTAGTTTTCTTCTTCGTGATGGAATCCGTGATATCGCCATCATGTTGGAATAAAAATTTAGTAACCGATATAGGTAGTAATCCTATCCTTAACTCTGTTTTAGGCAATTTTATTATTTTGCGACGACACTCGCAGAACCCCCTTAGCTTCAGCGAGATTATTCCTTTCACATTTCCTGCCTAAATAAATGGGTCCGATTCTTTCTTCTTACTTACTTCTTACTTCTTACTTCTTCTGTATCGTAGTGACATTAAATATTTCGTCTATATGATGTCTTTGATCAGTGCTCTCTGTCTCTGAGGCAATCTGTCAAAAAGGACTGAACCTGGTCGAAATGTAAGTTTCCGTATCTCCAGGGTTGCAAACAAGACAACATTTTTTTTGACTCCTTTATTTGTATCTTCTAAATTCGAGCTCGCTCGGAAATTTATACTGCCTTCCCTGCAAGCTGTAACTGAAGAACGCTATTGTGTTTCTGTAGAGTTAAAATGCATAAGTACAGGCGGTGTGTTTTGCCGATAGGCCCTCATTTTGCCTTGGTGTGTGTCGTTGATTTTTTTCAATTCGTCATATTGGCAGAGATTGGACTTAACAGTACAACGGTCAGTTGGTTTCTTATTCTTTATAACTTATTAGATATTTTTGGGGAAAGCAGATTTTCAATTATTTTACGCACACGGGAAGTTCGTCTAGGGATTGTTATGCACATTCACTCGAAGGTGTTTCTATTTTTTATTTTTTCTCAGTAACTTTGAAGTTCATTTTTTTAACTCATGCAAGGACTACATGTTTACAGTTTGCCTGTCTTGGTTTTGCAGAAATTAATGTGCTCTGATTTATTTTTTATGACAGTACCTTGTGTTCAATACGACTAGGTCTTTAATACATACTGGTAGGTTAGGTTAGGTTACGAATTGCTAGAAAAATGTTGTCTTGTTGGTACCTAGCGTTGCATTTTTAAACTGGTATAATGCTTCAACAAACTGAAGGCTAATTTCCATAAAAATAAACAGCTCTTTCCACGCAAATTTGGCTATAAGCGTTTCAGCAGCAAAACCTATCAATAAATTCATATCAAGCTTCATTAACACTTTGTTCTCAAAAACTCCACAACACTATCCTTGTATTAAAACGCATTTATATAATATAGTGATATGCAACTTTGGACATGGCGCACAAACAAGGACACAAATTACCCCGCATCCACTTACCACCATAATATTCCTCCAATCCTTGCTTTTTCCGTTCCTCATTCTCAGCCGCATAAAAAGAAACGTCATATAATTCTAGTGGAGAAAAAAAATCGACTTCCTTCTAGCCATGGATTTGCATCATTGCTGCTGTTGCATCGACTGTGTGTTGGTGGTACATCGACAGCAAAACAACCCACATAAGAGCTGAATCCTTATTAGTATTATCCCTCACACACAAATTGGGTGTTGGCGGAAGGAAAATGCAGGAAAAAAAAAACCAACAAGGATATTTTTTGCATTCTGCGTCAGAGCTGGAGTTTTCTGCTTGCTATAGCAATTATATGAAAGTAGATGTTGAGACGCGATGTACATTTTTTTAAACGATTAAATTGAAACCGAGACAGTTATCCTTTCTAAATTGTTTAATTTAAAGGAATCTTTATAAATCCGTCGATTAAAGAGTATAAACACATTGAAATTGAAAATACCTCTATCACCTTTAACATTGAAAAATGAAGGATACATACTTTATTTATATACCTACATCCGCACAGAACATAATATATATCGATACCTACATGGTAACCATATAATATGCGATTTTGTTCCTTCCATGCTATACCGATACTGAAGTTATTTGGGGGTTGAGAAGATAGGGAAAATGTGGGAAACGAAGACAATCGGATAGGAATGACAGAGACTGAGGGAAACTGCATTTTACCCTATACCGATTATTTAAATACCTTGTCGTGATAAATGGAAAAAAATATTTGTATGAAAAAAAAACGATTTGATTTTAAATCGAAGTCTGGTTATATAAAGATCAAAACACTATTCGTACCTTGAATATTTTATAACCCAGTTGTATAAAGATCTGTTAAATCTACCGTGCATACTGTAACGTATGCTGCAAAAGAAACAACTAAAGCAGAAGAATTCATCTTACACGTCACACAAGGCTGTGGAAGCTGACTAAATGAAAATATTTTCGCTGAGTTCTTATAATTATCGATTGTTATCAATAATGTAAAAACTTAAAAGTTTTAAACCGATTGTTGTGTACAATATGCATCCATTAAAAATCTCCAAAAACTTAATTATAACGGGCAAAAAGAAAACAAACTGTTATATTGGTACGAAGTAATTTGTATTTAGCCTTGGTAAGTCTTATTTGGGCCACCCTGTGCTTCCCATATTGGCTCTAAGGAACCTAAGAAAATTCTTTCTGGTTTCTACTGACTCATCTTTTAAATGCAAACATTATTTTGAAAAATGTATTTGATTATTAAAAAAAATAAGCATGCAAACAGACGAATGCCAATAAAACTGGGTGGCTAAGGGTATAGATTTGTTCAACTCGATAGGGCTCGCAGGGCTCGGAGTAAATCAGAGGTTCCCAAACAGTTTTCTTTTTATAGACCACTTTTAAAATTAACCTGGTTTCTGTGGACCCCCTGCTGCTATATTTTTACCATATTCCTAAAACTCGTCAAAATATGTGAAGATTAGATCTAACGATGGAAATTTGCTTCGCGGCTGAGTTCCAACTCTGACATTTATGAAAGACAAGTCGTATTTCGTTCCTTTTTAAGTCTGAAGAAGCGTTTAACAGTCGTGAAATACATTACTCAACAAAATAAGGGGTGGTCTTCCGTGGACACCTGGGGGTCGCGCCAACTATTTATTTTTATTTTTTTTTTAAATTTTTTTTAATTTTGCTTAATGCAACAATTTTATTGATATACACATGCAGATTGACAACAATTTGATCCGTTTTATCTTGTCTCAAAACTCTTGTTGTTTGTTTGTAAGTAGAATAACAATTTGTTAAATTAACCAAGATGCTGCTGATTTACAAAGAATTTTCATCATCATTAAAAAATGTTAATTTCACAAAATGTTTGTAACATTTTTTTGGCTTACAAATATTTACAATAGTTTTCGTTCCGTTTATATAGATATAACTAAAACTTTGTTAATACAAAAAAAAGTGGAATTTGATGAAATGTCGATTTTTAAATTTTGTACAACTGAAAATTGATTTGCAAATCTGACAAAGTAGTATTTTCTAACTTACTTATTCGGCTCTACAGTCCGGGGTGGACCTGGGCCTCAACCAATACGCCTCTTCAGTTAACACGATCTTTGGCTAACTGCCTCAAGTTGCGCACTCTAAATTGGTTGAGGTCCCCTTCCACTTGTGCGCGCCACCCAAGGCGAGGTCTTCCTCTACTTCGTCGTCCCTCTGGGTTGGAATCGAAGACTCTTCGGGCCGGAGCGTTGGTGTTTATTCGCTCTACATGCCCGAGCCATCTTAGACGCAGTAGTAGTAGTAACGTAGTTTTTTAGTAAATGTTTTAACCATTGTTTAGATAAATGGATTATTATAACAATTTTTATCAGTTGAACAAAAATGATTTTGTTGAAAAGTTATTAGAAGAATTTTGTCAATTTGTGATTTAATTTTTTCCAAATACCTAAGCCAATCTGGCCAATCTGAGAAACACTTACTGTTACTTGCTGTGTTTGTGAGTGTTAAATATTATGATTTCTATTTATCAAATTCCCATAGCGCTTGCATTTTTTATTGAAATTGTTATCTGTTCAGAAATAGAACCTAGTTTCTTGAATGTACATATAAGTTGTGCATTCGCGTAGTATTATTTGCTAAAGATTTAACAATATGTCCACCCTTCTGGGCACTCCGTGTATCCATTACTTTTGATGGTAATAATTATTCCCACTGACAGTGACATTATGCTTCTGAGTTTGTGAAAATCCTCCCTAGGTGCCAATACCAGGCAAGACAGAACACATGCATACAATTATGATTATCCTTACTGTTAATTACAATTAAAATTAATGACTACAATTGAGAATATTAACTGGACATGCGTCACATAAATCACACTGCTTTTCGTTGTCCTTTTTTGTTTTTGCTGATTAAACATAGTATGAATGTGGTAATTTAAATTGATGCCTGATCGATGAAAGTGCTGAATGTTAAACAGGTCACGTGCTATATGTATATTCACATTCATGTCATGCAAAATGCCTACGTAGATACATACATACCTACATACTTCTTAAACGCTTTCTGTTGTAGGTTTAATTAAAAAAATGGCTGCAAAGCTGGGGAAGGATGAGCATTATCCCACACATAAACGAACTGGTTTAGTGTGATCCCTATAGTTAGTAACACGAACAAAAATATGGAGACTGATTGCAAGTGATTTGAAACGGGTTATGCAAATATTAGGCCAAGCTTACGCTGTGTTAAATGCAAAACCATTCTTACTTGTGAAGGAAGTACGAGTATATGTACTTCCTTACAAAGATCCTCATTTTCAGGGCACTCGGAAATGTTGCGTCGGTCAAGTGAAATACTGGAAATACATCCACGCATCAGCAAAGCATGGCAGCCACACTTTTTCATACTTTCGAAGCTGCGGGCACGCTAATGAGAGTGGGCTATTGTTTAATTTGTTCTTCTGGATGCATTTTCGGACATCTGAAGATTTTAGTAACATCCCTGACTTCCTCAATTTCACAATTTGGGTTTGAGTGGCATTTCTATATTGTTATTTCTGTAAGTTTTGTGTCCTAGAACTGCGATTTTTTGCAAATGAAAATTGATTTAATTACGACCAATGAATACAAAGAAAATCGATTAGTACCTAGGTTCATACCTTAACACGTAAACGAAATTTCAAATTACCTATATTATCAAACTGAAAAATGTGCTCCTTCTGCTTTTCGGTTTTATATTAAGAAGTAAATTCCATAGCTTTCAAAAAGGGTCCTTGAACCGTGTTCATTATCGGAAAAGTATCCAATTTAAATTACGCAGTTTGCTTAAATGTTTCGGCAAACAGGAAACGAAATAAGTTACAGGTGTGCTAAACCAAAATAAAAATAAATAGAAACTATATTTTGGCGCGACAGGTCTATGGGACCCGGGGCCTAGCTTCTCACAACCATTCGTTTTGTTTTTTGGGACGAATGGAAGGGATCTACAATTTAACGCCGAGTCCAAACAGCTAATTTAGAAGCTCATTCATGACAGTTTTACTCTCGGATGTTTGTCAGACGTTCGCATGCAACTAGTTCGTAGTGAAGCTTTAAACACGGGTTAACTTCAAATTTGCGCCATTGTTTTATATTCTTCAAATTATTTAAATTATTTTGTTACTCAATACTATTTCTATATAAATTAATTTATATTTCTTTGCTTTCAGGTGAGTGCCTTGTTAACTTTTTTAACATGAGTAAGTTCATATTATATTTACAATAAAATAATTAATCACTAATTTTACACAAAAGTTAAATCAGTAATCCCTAACAAACCAGGGGGTTGTTGATTTAACATGCAAAACAATAACAAATTCATTCGCGTAGTACTCGATCACGGATTTGGTAATTCAACTCCCGCTTCTACAATCCATATCCTGTGTGAGTTTGTTCTGTGTGACATAAATAAGCGTCCTTTACTGCGATGCGACTAACACTTCGACTGCGGGGTATAGAAACAGAGTTCCTAGACTTTCAAGATATGTTCCCTTTTCCCTTGCTTCCACAGTACTTCTAATTCCGGACTCTAGATGTTCGACTCATCCACACAAAGTTGATTAAAACGACACAAATAATTCTAAAGTATTCATTTTCCTTTTTCATAAAAGAAAAACCTTGCTCCTTATCACAGTCGTCATGTTAGAAGAACTCTACCCCTAAAAACCAAGAAAATCCAACCGGTGGTGATTTCATCTTCGGCTGCAATCAATGGACAATGGGAGACAGCAAATAATATTTTATTAATTTTTCTGTACGTAAAACTTTTTTCGTACTGAAAAATTAATGAATTCTTTTTCTAGAAAAATGAAAGATAATTTACTTACTTTTTTTTGATAAACTAAACTTTACAATTCCTTAATAAGTTAAACTTTTTTTCATACATAAATTTCTTGTGGTTGTAATTAGTTGTTTATTTCAAAATGGACAATGTAATATCGGAAGTATTTTTTTAGTTAATTTTAACAAATCAAACAAAATTAAAATGTCATTCAAAACGAAGATTCATAGGTCTTCTCTCTTTAGAATGCAAAATTCTATTTTTATTAGAATTTAGGATGAAAGTTTTGGTTATGCAACAAAAATGACCTGAGCTCAACTTGTGATGCAAGTGGGCATCAATTTAATTTCAACCATGGCGCGTGGCTTTGCATTATCACGAAACCTAGGGAAGTCAATAATATCCAATCATTTGAAACGGTATTGTTAAGCTATAAAATGAATACAAACGTCATAAGTTCAGAACACTATCAAAAAGTTTAAAAATTGCAGAAATGTTGACGTAGGCCATCGAAAGCACAACCAGACAATCAGTTTTAAAAAAATAAGCAAAGAAAAAAAATTATTTTGATCCACACTTTTAAGCGGACGATGAAAATAGTGGAATACAAATTTTACAAGGCTTGTTAAACTCTACAAAACATAAAAAAAATTTTGCTCCTCAATTCATAACTTCTTCCGCCAATACGAACTCTTTAATTAAGTGAGGGAGGTTATATTGTCCAACAGGACAGTGCTTCCTGCCATACGTCTAGATCGACAATGGTCTGGTTGATTGCTAAAGCAGTTCCTTTAATAAAATGGTCTTCCAGCAGCCCGGACCTTTCACCAATCAAACGCGTTTGGCATAAAATGAAACAAAGATTGGGGCACCTCCAGAGGGATAAGATAACGAATATTGTAGGTGGGAAGCTTTTGGCTCCGCTATGATGCCTAGAAAAGTAGTAATCAAAGCCAAAGGTGACGTATTACATACAGTTGTAAAATCAAAATAAAGAATCATAGGCTAACAAGTCTGCATCGTAAAAGGTGTATAAAAAGTTATTATTTTTTTAAGCTCACTCCATAATATTAATTCAATGACGTCAATCTGTTTTTATAGCCTTTTTTTCTATTTTAAATCGGTATATAAACGACAAGCAATTGTATTGTATCTTTAAAGGACTTACTAATCAGCACACAGTGCTCCAGGATTTGGAATCCCCTTTTTAAAATAAATAAAAAAAAATAAAAAAAAATCAGCACACACTTGTCTTTTATCCTCGGTAGACCAACCATTTTGCGTTTGGGCTCGTATAAATGTTTTTTTCCGAATTAGCATTACTGTAATGAACATAAAGGTTGTCCCATAATTCACGCAAAATTTGAATTTTGCGCCATTTAATAGCACAATGATGCCAACGGAAATTAGATAACAATGCGACAGCTGGCAGTTCAGGGTTAGTAAAAATGGAGCGCTATAAGAAAGAACAACACATTTTTATTGTTGAGCAATATTTTAGAAATAATGAAGGTTTGTCAGTTACAGTCCGCAATTTTCGTACAAAATATGGGCGTCATAGTGAACTGTGAAAAGAATAAGTGAACAATTCTGGAAGACTGGATCACGAATAATTGTTGAGAAACAAAATACCTACTCCAACCATTTCAGTTCCTTGAAATTTCAGTCTCCATTCTCATCCTTCTATATATTGAGTCGCCGCAAAAAAAGTTTAATTTCAAAAAGGGACATCTTATTGGTAAAGTTGTATTTTTAAAAATATCACATGTCCTTAAGCCTACGGCCATTGCCAACATTATTCGTCGTGATAACTGACCACACCGCATTTGTGAAACATTGTCCTGTTCAAGAGCACATACTATTTACATAACCTGAACCCGAAAACAACAAAAGTACTGCTCTTACTTTGTACATCTAATCCAGATCAAAACATGATTATTATTGGAGAAACCGAAAGCACTTGGATCAAGGCGAATTTCCACGAATATCGCCTGCTTTCATGAGAAACTTTTTTCCCAACTTCCACTTTATCTGTATAGACAACCGCCCAGCGTTCAGCGCTATAAAGTTAGTCATGCAATCGCCAAGGCAATAACACAACAAAACATTCTCAGAAATCAATCCAAATTGCAAGTGCCTCGCTCAGCGGAAAGTTAAAGTAATCTAAATAGACAACCGTTTCATTGACACTTCCTCTGTGACTGTGGCGAGTCCCTTTCAGCGCACTCTTCCAATGGCATTAAACAATTTATTGTCTTCTTCTTTCCATTAATTTGTGCTCACATTGTTTTTGTTCTTGTCGCTCTTAGAATTCCATGACGCGGCTACAAAAAATGCCAGACAAGCAAAATTCCTTGACACATCGTCTACAGATTGTGAATAAATTAACCGGCAACGACTACGCTTATGCATGCCAGAGTGGCAGACGCAGAGAAAGATACCTATGCATAGGCAACGAGTGAGCGAGTGACTGTTCATTCTTAAAAAAAAAAAAAAATATATATATATATATCAAGATAATAATATCAGGAGCAGTATATTCATAAAATATCTTAAAGAAAACAAAAATCGCTTCCCACACACACATGGACTTAGTTGATGCCAGGCCACCAAATAACAACGATATGACCCCCTGAATGCGATTTAAATCGTTATGTCAAACATTTTCATTAGCTAATCACAGACACATACCCAACAGAGTGAGAGTAGCAACAATAATGGAGCAGAACGAACAAAAACACGAACGTGCACCATTCATTCATCCGAAAGCATCCATACAGTCGTCCGTCGTCCATCCATCCATCCATCCATCCATCCATCTATCCGTCTATCTGTTCATTTATCTGCTGTGTGGCAATGTGGCACTCAGTATACGCGCTCCGCTCGCCTTCGTCGTCGTCGCGTCGTCCGTGGTTATCATCGTCATCAACATGAGAGCAGAGCAGTTTTACTACCTCTGCTCTAGTATACGAAAGGAAAAATAGAAAAAGCAGTGAATCCACACCGAAAGAGCTTTCCACTGGACAACAACAAGATAATCGGTTTAAGTTTGCCCTTTGGTCTGGCCGCAAACAAAACAAATACTTTCTGGCTCACATGCCATCGACTCGTAGAGTTGCGCTACCCGAAGTCGTGTACCCGACCAGAGTACCAGTAGTCAATCAACGACGCGCGGTTTGTGGGTGTATAATTGTGAAAAGCGGAGGAAAATCTTTGGGAAAGGCTTGCTTACACCTCTGTAGACGGTTTTTTCCTCGATTTTCCGTTTTTACGAGTTTTTCGCAGCAAAATCGAATCGAAGAACCGACCGGGCCGGGTGGGTGGGTCCTATGCGCATGACTCTGCCTTCTATATGCATATATATACCACTATGAGTACGTGTTTGTGTGGCTGTGCATATCAGCACGAAAGTGGGTTGCTGGTCTTTGAGAACGCTATACGAGAGTTAGCTTTTGCTGTGGGAAAGGATATTTGAAACGATTGCTTTTCATGTTTGTTGGCCGTAATTGGAAATATTGTTGCTGCTCCTGCGGGCTGGGGCATGTTCTCTATGAAATGCAATATTTATAGTTTTAATTATGGAATACTAACATCAGGGGGAGAGAGCTTTTAAATTAGTTGACTATTTCTAATTCGGGGGATGGAATAGATAACGGTTTATGGTGGATTTTTCCCAGATTCCAAATGCGTTGCTTTTGATACTGCAATCGATTTAAAGGTGGGCACATGATTTGCCATTTAATGGACTAGAAAATTTGTCTACCGCATACTGTCAGTGGGATTCTTTTGTTGAACAGCTATCTCAGGATGGCAAAGTAAACCAGACACGGCTATCAATCTATTCGTCCAACTGATTATCCGCGATGGCTTGGTCTTTGAAACGGAGGTTCGGTCTTCCTTGTCTTCTCGAAGATCCTCTTAGCCGGAGCATTATTATCCATTCGCTCGATGTGGACGAGCCAATGTAGTCGACGTGTTTTGGCTTTTTGGACTACATCCACATCTTGTTACAGCTCATAGAGTTCGCGGTTGTATCTTCTCCTCCATTCGCTCTCCTCGCACACAGGACCAAAAATCCCAGTATGAACTCTCTCTTCTTGCCTATCGTCGAGCAGTCGGCGCCATAAATCAGGACTGGCAGGATAAGGGTCTTGTAAAGCACACATTTTGTACTTCGAGTTAGGAGTTTTGAACCCAGTTGTTTTTCCAAACCGAAGTAGCAACGGTTTCCTACGGTAATTCTTCGCCGGATCTCCACTATGGTGTCATTCGTGTAGTTTATGTTTACTCCGAGGTAGGTGAACTCCTTAACTTTAACTTAAATTGTTACTATCAGTAGTGACATTTTGTCGTAGGCGGTGGACAGATGCTTGTTTGTTTGTTGATAGCATGTACTTAGTCTTGTCCTCATTTACTCCAAGGTCAACGGATTTCGCCTGTTCTTTAATTAGGGGTGCTGAATTCCATAGTGGACAACAGCCTCTATTGGCTAACTGCCTTCAGTTTCGTAGTCCAAGTTGATTGGGACACTTTTCCATCTGGGCGAGCAGTATTAGTCGAGATCTTCCTTTACTAGTTTATTCCTCTGAATTGGAGTCTAAGACTCTTCACTGATGTTCATTCACTCTATACGTCAAAGCCGTCTTGGATGTATAGCACGTAGAGCTCGATTCTAAGTCTCATTCAAGACCGAAAACCACTCGAAGAATTTAGCGTTCAAATCGACCAATACGGCTTCACTAAAGTCAGAGCGGCTGCACCATAAAGCGGGTCTTACCTATGTAGAGTATTTTTGTGGTTCACGATGATAAAAACAGATAAATATTCCTTCTTACGACTTTTTGCTGTAAGTTTTATTTTTTTGGTACAAATGAGAGCGGCTCATAATTTTATACCAAATTGCTGGATTTGGAAGCTTTCTCTTGACATTACTATCCTCGTTTGATTGTCAGACGTTCGTGAAAAAAAAAAACCTACGAATTACGGCATCCTTCATTTTCCATTCTAATCACCGAAACCGCTGCTTTTAAAAACTTTTATTTCGAAAACGCTATTTTCGATTTGGGATAACACGTCGAAAACCAAGTAATGCTTAAATCCTGAAGAAAGTCAAATAATTGAGCAAGAGTATTCGTTTTGAATACAACATTACAATATTTGTTACTATTTCTGTTTGCCTAATTTTACGGAAATCGCTCTAACGATTTTGACCAAAATACATATTTAGGATGACATAAGTATTCTTAATCAGATCCCTTAATTTGCTTTTTCTTTAAAAATGCGAATAAATAAGAAGTTCTAAAATATGACTACCCAAATCCCAATCCTTGTTCACATTCACAAACGGTATATTTTTGTAAAAAAAATGAAAGCACTGCCAAAAATGCAATTACATCTATGAAGGACTTTTTTCTTAGAAATATTGCCCACTTCTTATTTTTCAACCATATTAAACATGAACTCAAATAGTTGGAACCAGAAACGCAAACTTCATTTGCATCCCCACACATGTCCATCGACAAACAAAAATATGCCTTAAGAGATCCGAAAACCGAAACTCCTTATACGATTGTCCTTATACCCAAAAATTGTGTAAAGTATAAGAGCTTTTGAATAGTTCATTAGGCGTCTTAAACGTTTTAGATCTTGCGAAAAAACGCCTGTTACCGATGCTCAAACTCACATTGTTGTTTGAAATGTAATGCCATATCAGGGCGAATAAGCCAAAAGTAGATTTAATTCAACAAGCTGTTCTTATATTTTATGTACGGTTGCTTCTGAACTTTACACCTTTCTGCCAATTGAAATAAACAGAAGAGCTTAATAAAACTTCTGATGAACTAGAAAGTTTCGAGCAACCCAGTCGTGCACTGTATTTAATTTATGGCAGGCGTTTGTGCAGGGGTCGAATCGCGTCGTCCGTGAACGAGCATTACGTTCACGGAATTAAGTTGATTTTACATGTTAAACAAAAACAAATTCGTTCAAGGACGATGCGATTCGTCCCCAGATTAAACTGATGGTAGGAAAGTTATCCCCGACGCAGCTTATAAGTAATTCGCACCCAAAAAGACGCTTTATACACTAGAAGTCTCCGTAGTAGATGAAGTGTTTCCATGAAGCACACTTCGTAAACCGCCCCATTTGAGCTCACATTTTGTGAAAGCTTTGAAGCTGTCTATAGGGCAATTCTTTCTATAGAATCTTTATAGTGAACCTTTCTCACGTGAGTGCCTTGTCTTCGGGTTGATTTGTCGAATTTTTCTTGAATGCCATCCTTCACGAGTTCAATATTTGCTATTCGAAAAACTCGGGAAATAACGCTAAAAGCTGATTCGGTGATTGCCTTAATGTTTTTTGTTAATAGGTAGACCAATGAATTTAAAAGTTAAGTTGAAGGGTTTTGGTACTCTCTTTGGTACAGAATTTTTAGGTAAACGTGGGGTGCAAGTTTTAATACAATGAAAGATCACCCATCATAGAAAATAACTAAACAACTTATGAAGCGAATAATTTTATCATACCAACGCATATGAAAAATATTGAGTGTGCACGATTGTTCACCAATTCGCCTCAGGCACACATAGCTCAGTTGCACATTGTTTATGTGCAGCAACTGCACCTCGTGTACCAAGGCGAAATTGTTGATTTTTGGCAGGACATGCAGTGAGTTGCACACGGGGGTTGACAGAAGAGCTATTTTTCGGTCAGACAAATGCAATATTTTTGTGTAAGTAACAATAAACCTGAAAAGCGCGCACCCTTCTTCTGTTCCTGTGCAGTATTTAATTTCACTCACTTTGCAAGTGCGTGTTCGCCCCATTAAAAACCTTGTTGCAACTACGACTACTTGTGTTTCCAATTGAATGCATTCCTTTTGCCTGTTTTTATCCCAATGCAATATTTAATTAACAATCCGTTTTGCCCTCTGCATATCATTATTCATATTTTGTTTGTCCTCTCTATTGTGTTTGGATGTTTTTAGTTTACTAATAATATAATACAAACATAAATAAGCAACTGATCTACTATTATGAAGGATGCATCATTGCATCTGTCCGGTAGTGTGTGTGTGTTAGGTAGGCAGGGTTGCATTTTGTTGCAGAATATCAGTTCCTTTGTTATTGCACTTTCAGTTAATCATAAGCAAATAAGTAAACATCACGATTGGAATTGTAAAAAATTTCAAATAATGCAGTTTTTGTCTGTCTTTTTTTTTAAATATAGTTATGCTTGTCAAGAGTTTTCCGGTATTTCAATTGAAAATTGATATATAGCAAATTATAAAACAACCTTTGGAGTTGATTAACCTGAACAGATCAGAAATCTCATCAGTAAAAACAAATTACTGATTTTTCAATCCACACTGTGGAACGTGGAAGCACGGGTTAAGGAGATGGACTAGATCGTGCCATGTCTTATGGCACAGGTTAGGTACATTGTACAAGGGTTGCACTGAGAATTTTTTTTAGAGTACGAGTACCAAAACTAACAATTTTTTTTTGCAAACTCACAACCTAGCAAGCTTACCCATCTATTGGATACGAGCCCTACATCAAGTTAATTGAAGATAACAGAAAGTTACTATGGACTTCAAAGATGCGGTTTTTAAGGAACTTAATTTGAGTTGAGTACGAACACACGGGTATGATAACTCTTCCTTGTACAGTTTTGCTTAGGGTAAGCTTGCTCTGGCTCATACAACATGGGACAACTGAGTCGTTTCTGTATTATAACTGATTATGGCTATGTTTTTTAACTTTCTCGCATTACGTAGTAAGAGAAAGGTACATATTGTAATCGTACAAAAAATCGAACTCGAGATTTTAATCAAATCTGACATTACGATGATAGAGGAACTCGAAAAAGTGGGTCTCGCAATTCTGTCCGTCTGTCCGTCTGTCCGTCCTTCCCGAGCTCTACAGCGCAAACGGCTGGACGGATTTCTTTCAAACCTCGGATTTGGAGTTGGTGGGCTTACAGTTCGGGGCCACTTTTTTTTTTGCACGTTAAGTGTTGCCGTTCTAACGGTATTCAGCAATTTTGATTTTTTCTAAAACGGCTCTAACGATTTCAACCAAAGTTGATATTTGGGCTTCAGTAGGTATGGTTAACATGGCTGCATACCCAGTTTTTCGCAGAAAAATCGAATAACGGGAATTTTGAAAATTGGTCATATCTCAAAAACGGTTTAAACTATTTCGACAAAAATTTATATTTGAGGTAATACGGTCATTACCAACATGATGGCAAACTCAGTTTTTCCCTAAATTATCGTTCAACGGACTATTTTGGAAAAATTTTGTTTTTTAAGACTTTATTTAATTATGATTTACTTGAAAACGGCTATAACAATTTTAACCAAAAACTATACTTGGGCTACGCTACATGGGGTCAACATGGCTGCATACCCAGTTTTTGGCTGAAAAGTCTAATAACGGTAATTTTGAAAAGTTGCCTTATCTCGCAAACGGTCATCACGATTGCAACAAAAATTAATATTTAAGGTAATATGGTCATTGCATTCCTAACATGATGGCAAGCTCAGTTTTTCTCCAAATTGTTTATAATGGATTTTTGAAAAAAGGCATATTTTGAGGTTTTGGTTTTCTTTTTTTTACCTACATGAAAACGGTTAAAGTGATTTTGACCAAAATGCATATTTGGAGTAAAATTTGCATTTCCAATATTATTGCGTCCTTCATTTCCGATTTGAATCACCAGAAACGCTGATTTTGAAAAGTGTTCAAATCTCGAAAACCCTATTTTCGAATTGGATAAAACTTTTAAAACCAAGTAATACTAACATCTTGAACAATACCCTATACTCAGTTTTTAGCTAAATAGTTGAGCAAGATAATTTTTCGAACCCAACATTGCAATATTTGTTACTATTTTGTACGCACTATTTTCCAAAAACCGCCACAACGGTTTTGACCAAAACCCCCTTTTTATGATAACATAAGTATTCTTAATAGGACCCCTTACTTAGTTTTTCTTAAAAAATAGAATTAAAGCCGTGTTTTAAGAATTACCGTACTACCAGTAAAAACGCAATTACAACTAGGTACTAGAAGCTCTTTTTTAGCAAATATTTCCCACTTCTTCCTTTTTCAGCCATATAAATCATGAACCTTCAAATAATTCCAACCAATTGGAGTCTACACTATCAGAAACCCTCACTTCATTTACCCCCAAACACGGGCAAATTCAAAAACAAATCTCTGAATTCTTGCATCACAAACCCTACATCGAGTCATAGCCACCTACCAGCATCACCAATTTGAAAAATCTGGTTTTATAGCCTATAAACAATAACAAAAGAATAATAAACCAACCAAACTGATGATATGAACGAGAAAGTTTCGTGCGATCCAGTCGTGCACTTTATTTTCATAATTAGACAGTGGCTTCTCTTGAGCTTCCCCAGATAGCCGAAAATTCTATTTAACGGGTTCGAGGAGACTTAAAGTTATTGTACAAGCCAAGTATAAGGTTGGTATAAAGCTTCTAAGAAGCTATGATATTGATCATAGGGCATTGCAAAACTTTTGCTAGGCTATGTCAATTTTCCATTCTCAAAGCATTGACAAAACGTTCTGGAGCCGATCATCAGTTAAGATTTTTTTTGCGATTTCCAGTTTTAAGAAAGAAGGGCTCTGAACTTTTAGTGTAATTCTCTAGATTTTTCATATGTTGATGATCATATGGGATGCGTGCACGATGACAAACAAACTATCATTAGAAGCACTTGATCAAACATTGAAAGATTTGCGCAACAATACTCCTCGCTTTCGTGGCGTGATTCCGAATTCTAAATCTCCGGATGAATTAAACGCATGTCTCAAGTCATCGTATTTGTGATACGTGCATACCATTCCATTGAGTATGAACATACAAGTGTTACTCCAAAGAATCGCTGAGAATCGGAAATGGACAAATTCAGGTAGCTTCCAGTGGTTTAATATCAATTCCACCTACCATTTGCCTATTCACTTTAACGAAAGATGAACTAATGTACCTATATACAAAAATTTGTCAAAATTATTGTAACTGAGATTGGTTGATCGCACGCGCAATTCAGACATTGAAAAATATTAAAATATAAATGCCTGGAATTGGACGATGTAAAATCAATTTCCCAGTTGAAAAGGAAGACGAAGTCATCAATTACACAGTGGAGTTGCAAAACTCTTTGGATTTGCTTGGCATGCCATGTCGCCTCATCATTTGCCTTAAAGTTGGATCTGTCATAACTATGCTACAAAATCTTCATAATCTATAACTGTGTAATGGAAATCGACTAATTGTGACGAGACTAATGACAAATGTGATAGTGGTTTTGAATCATTCAAGGGAGAAAAATGTGTAAACCCGCGAATTCCCTTGAATTCAACCGATATGCTGTTCCAGTTCAAACTTTAAAACGACGAGATCGATCTTATGAGAGAGAGAGCAGGAAAATCACTCCTACTCAACTCTAATAGGTAGCATAGAGTAGGCTGCAAAATCCCAGCTCGGTGGATGTGACAGGCAGTTTGAGTTCATATCAATATTTGTAGGTATCTGACCAGGAAGGCAGGAAGGGCGCCTTCCCGAGTTCAGTTTTCGGATCCGTCATACCTACACGTTTTAAAATAAAATCGCTTAGGAATAGTTGTGAGCGCACAGCCTAGGACTGATCACGTAGGGACCTTTTTGGGCAAACTATTTTTATCGATTCTGGGCCCGATGTGGTGCCTGGTCTATTGTGACGATCTCACAACCCCCATCAGCCTAACCTAACCTTACTTAACTTTAATAAATTTGCCGATATATTCCCTCAACCAGATATATATGTACCTTATCATGTTTTTGTGTGGCAGTAGTTATTTACTTTTCGATAGTATCACCCATAACGTAAGTAAGTAGTAGTATCACGCATAAAACCAATAACCAACCCCGTTAAGATGGCAAATTAAAACCCAAATCAGTTGTTGTCTTTCTCATCAATCAGAACATCGCGTATGGTTGTCAACAATTTTGACACATCTCAACTTGAAATGCAATTTTTAAAATTAGTTTAATTTCGCAACGGCACTCAGCCATTGTAGACAGCATCAGAACAAGATACCCATCATACGAAAAATAAAGTGACAACGACAAGAACGAAAATCAATTTAATTCAATTTCGACAAACAAGCCAACCAGAAGAGAGGCATTCGTCCTTTGTTGTTCCTCTGGTGTTCGGTGTGTGTGTGTCTGCCGTAAGCGGATTAACTAAACCGCGCACACAGTCTTTTGTCATCATCCTTGCAGGCAGTGGGGTTGCCAGGAAGGCACTGACAGTCTACCTGGTTTTATGGATTTTCTTCCATTGTTGCGTTTCTTCAAAATTGGAAATCATTAACGCCAAAAGTTTATTAACATATATAACTCATTGTGCTGCAACGAAATGACATCGCATAAACCACAACAGCAACAGCATTGAACCCAAAGCAAAGTACATTTCCGCCAACACGCACCGACTAACTGCGAGTGTGCGACAGCAACTCCCCACCAACTTTGAAGTGATTTTCACTGGAAATTATTATTTTTGTCGTTCGAGTCACATTAAAAATGAAACGACAGCGAGCAGCAAATCACGTCAACGGCATCGCTCTACGTTTTGGGTTGGTCACCACACCAACCCGTGCCTCATTTTTATTTCTGTTCAAAGTTGAAGAAATCGCAAAACCAGATTTTGTAACGCAGACCAGAGAAGACGCGATAAAGCGCCGGAAAGCAGCCCCTCTAACAACATTCGGAGTTGGGCATAATATGTACCTACGTATTGTACATCTCACTGACAGTATCCAAAGGAGGAGACTGTGTACACGCTTTTTGATTTTGGAGCACGATAGCAGAGGCGACGACGAAGGTGATCATCGCAATGTAATGGTGATGGTAATTGTGACTTACGTCAAATCCGCCTCAATGCGTGGCAATTATTTTTAAATTCGCATATAGACACGAAAACAAATGGAAGCCGATGACGAACCCCAGGGGTCACGCGGTGTTCAACGCGACTGTTGTGTGATGAAAGAGGCAACACCAAATTGTGTGTGGAGGTAGATCCAGCCTGAGAAGAGTTGGTTCCATTTGCAGTGCCAGAGTGCATGAAAAGGTTTACTCTGATACTGAGGACCAGCACATGCTGAATACCGTGTGGTGTAGCGTGTAGGAAACAAATTTACTGACTGAAGACAAACGATATGCTTGTGCAGTAACCTGTTTCTGTTATTTTTAGCACTGTCGCTAGTTAGAGACACTGTAAACTGTTTGGGCTTCGTCCGAGTCTGAAATCAGCTTCTGCGTTGTTATTTTGAGAACGGGACTCTATGTGCGATATTGTTTTTAACTGTCCGATTGAGTGTTGCCTCTGCTAGTTTTCAGAAAGAGCCTTAAAAAAAGTCCATTCCCATGTTAATAGTTTATTTTGTTTTTGAACTTCACGCGCGCTTTTAGTGTTTAACGAAACACGCTGTTATTTAATGGCGAAATATTATTTTTTTTTTATATTTTTTATATCACGCATACTACGAACAAAAATTAGATCACTTAAGTAATGATACTCAAATTCGTGACGATAGATTGCTTTGAGCTAGTTATGGACTTTCTCTACCTCGGCTCCGCTAATAACTCTGAAAATTACATCTCAGTAGAAATCAAGCGAAGAATTACACTTGCCAACCGCTGTTACTTCGGCCTTAGAAGGCAATTGATTAGTAAGGATTTGTCAAGAACCACTAAGGAGACTCTATTATATAAGACCCTCATCATCCCAGTTCTGCTTTATGGCGCAAAAGCAGCAACGTTGGCTAAGGCGGATGAAGATCTTCTTGGTCGTTTCAAACGCAAAATTCTTCGAGTGATTTTCGGTTCGGCTTTGGGCGGGAAGATTCAAAGGGCAGCTATATGAGCTGTACAGCGACATCTACCAAGTTAGATTAAGCGAATTGACATCAATGCTTCGACCCGAAGAGTCTTCGATTCTAAATAGAGGGTACAACGCTGGAGAACAAGACCCGCCGTATGTCGCCCGTGGAAGTGGAAGTTGACTTCAATCAATTTGGAGCGCGCAACTGGAGGCAGGTCCAACCCGGACTGTAGCCATCTGCTTCCAGATACGCACTTTAATTGGTTGACACCATTTTATTTTTATATGTGCACGCCACTAGCCACCTTAAGACAGTTCCTCTCATGAACGCCTTTTTGAAATTTTTTTTAAGCACGCACTGACCGGTGGGAATTAAATAGTTTTTCGTGAAGTACTGCAAACATCGGGGCTGGAAAGTATTGATGGCCTTACAATATCTTGCTGAAATTAAATATAGCTAGCCTTACACCTATGTCTCTTGCCTTGCGGCTTAAGCTGACTGCTTCGACATGTATTGGACAGTATTCTCAAACTGCCCTTGCTTTACATCAACAGCAACAGCAACATCCTTGATGTTTACAGAGCTCTTGAAACACATTCTCAACTTATAATAAAGCAATACGTATCCGAGTAGATATGTTGGTTCCAAATGGTGTTTTAGATGGTTTCGAGCTTCGAAGCTGCGTCGATATTATTTCAGTTTGCGTTTTTGTTATTCCTTTTTTCATTAATTTGTTTGTAAAAGCGGATTCCCCTACGATTAAGGCTTACGAGTTTGCACTTTACGTGAAGTCAACCAGTTTGAAGAAATACATATTCGTTATTTCGATTTGCGTCGTGTTTTTCTGGTCTCAATTAACGGCGCAAAGCGGGGTTTTGACGTACTTGCATAGTGTCCTGTACAATGGCCTACGACAAGGACACTTTTAGGTATCGTGTCGTGTCGCGTCGCACGGTGAAAACCATAAATTAAAGATATTAGCCTCGCGTTGAAAACCATAAGCGAGTAAAAAAACGTAAAATTAAATGCTCACAATCGAAATCAAAGATTGTTAGAATTTTGTTTTCAGTTTTCGATAAAGTAATAGTGAGAAATTCGGGCGAAAGTATTTTTAAGACGTGGGTTAATGCTCACACTGAACTAAGTGCGTTTATTTTTATTTATTTTTATTTTTTGGGCTTGCAAACAGCACCCTGTGGCCTAATTAACCAGTCACTGATTTTACGTGTTTTAATATGTTTAAATCCTAAACATGTCTCAGACTTTCGCTCACTATTCTATGCGTTATGCATCGTGTCTCACCTCTCACATAATATCCAAAATTAATTCAAAACCACCAACACATACGTGTATAAGGATTTTTTTTAATCCTCGGCGGTTAATTGCCTTATCCCCTCTCATTCGCTCTGTTTAATTTAACGTATTTTCATTTCATTAACCAATAAACCTCACGTTGTGTATACAAATTTTCTAATTTCGTACGAGATTATCCTTGCTAATTGAATGTTTTAAATAAGAAGGAACAACAACAGGACGCACAAGAAAAACCAAATGAGAAAAGAAAATCTTCCCCGCTATAACTTAATCGATGGATATCATTCAACAATATCACTTCATTTACAAAGTCCTTTTAGATACGTTATCTACCAAAACTACTTCCTAAGGGTTGATCTGTTAGGAGGAGGCGACAAGGGACAATCTCACCATTTTACCATCGTTATTTCGCAATTGGATTGCGCTGTTAAGCAACATGTGACATCATTTTAGTTATTTCGTTGTTGCTGGCTGTTGCTGTTGCTGCTCTTCGCTGTTTCAATGAGCCTGGTCCCTGTGCGGGTGAGGGTGTAGTAAAATGTATCGCCTTTTCTCTTTCGCTCTCTTCAAGGAGCCACCCGCCCCATGGTAGCGCTGCTGCTGTTCAATGTTGTCGGAATATCGTCGCTCCTTACTGCGTGACATTTACATTAGTACCGTAGAACGACAATGATGATTGTTATGACCTATTGGCTTTTTTGCGGGGCGAAAGAGCGTGAAAGTTAACGGCGCTTGTTGTTGTTATTTTTCTTTCTCCGGTGGATGACACTGGGGGCAAGGTTTGTCTACACAGAAAAAGCCGTGTGTTGAGATTTTTTCTCTCTCTCAGCTATAAGTTCTTGTATTTGCAGTTGAGTGAACTTGGTGTATTTTAAGAGCTTGCATAAATAAAGCGCTTTTTTTTCTTTTAATTTAAATTTTATTTATTTCACTTTCTATTTATGTGGGTTTTTTTACGGTATTCAAAGATTCTGAATTACGTGGTGTAGAATAGGAATAGCACATTGAAATTATATGTAACTCAGATTTTTAACTGGAATCATAGTCTCTTACAAAGAGAATTGTCATCTTAAATTTTAGCCTTCAGTGTTTTAGGCTTTATTTAGAGGTTTGGTGGTAAGTACTTTTGTTCCGGGCAAAAAAAGTTCCTTGTTCAGTGAAATATTTGTGGTATTCAGCAAAACAACTGCTTTGTCTGGAAGTCAGCACCGAATTTCACCAAAATGCATAGAATTTTTTTAAATTGGCTTATTATTGTCATAGCTTAGAGCCAAAAGGAACCCCAAAATAACAAGACTAGGTGTTGAGCGTGGATACTAGGTATAGTTATGGAGAACAATTTTGAGGCTGTCTATTAAAAGTCGATGAGGTAAACTTTAAGTCCGATTTCTTACTGCGGTCCATCCGTTCTTCATGTCCTAGCCATTTTCGACAACTGATAGCAATTTTCTCACCAGGTTGCTGTACAGCTCATAGATTTCTTCGTTGATTACCTTCCTCCAAAGCCTGCCAACTTTAGTCAGCTGAATAGAAAACATTCCAGGGCAAATATTATTCCCGACAGTGGTGGTTTAAACGTCTAATATCACAATAATTAAACACAATCCCATTAATAAAATCGATGTAGTTCTGTTCGTTCGACTAACATTTAATTTAGCTGTGCACCTTTCAATATAAAAATCTTAGAAACTTCTCGTTGTATTATGGTGCATTGTTCACAGGTCTGTAGATGGTTCCTAGTGCAACAATCTCCTCCACTTTGTGTATCTCCAAATTCGTGAAAAAATAGGAAAAGGCATACTTTTTTCTAGGTTTTTCGTTATTTATTTCTGTGTCTAGCTTTTCGTTCCAAAATACTGCGCGCATTTAAATTTATTTACTTCCAGCTTATGCACGCTATCTGCGGTTATAGTATGTAGGATATCCTTTAGCTAGATAACTTTAGAGAGTTCTCAAATAAATTAGTAAATTCTGAAATGTTTCCGTGCTTTTAAAACCTACTCGAATCAAACATACCTATTTAACGTACATTGTAAAGAATTCTTGCCATAGCACGAGTCTTGGATGTATGAGCCAGAACTTATGCTGTTTGTTTTGCGTAAAAAAATATATGTTAAATATAGGTTCGTTGTATTTATTTACAAAAATGTAAATTCAAATAATATTCTTGTGTTTATTGATTCATTGGGTAACCTAATACTAAACGCGACATGATAAAAAAGTCTTCTATGAAGTTACTGATGAAATCAAAACATCTTTGAAACGTTCGGTGCTCTGGCGGTTCCTTAAATTGCACTTGTATCACAATAAAGCACTATCGGTGGATTCTGAATTTTTTTAATCTCCTTAAGATATCGCAAAAGGTTAACGATGTGGCTGCTAACTGGCTGCTTTTGTCAGACTTTACAAATAAAATTGAAACTGTTCTAGAAGATGAATATAGTTGCAGAGCTGCAGTACAAAATATCTGCGCCAAATGTCTAGCACCCACAAATGAGCAAGCCTCTTACCTCAACAATATCATTTCCGGCCCTAATTTTATGAAAAGCTAGGCTAGCTTTTAAGAAATGGTGGCAACCCAGTAATGCAACAAATGTCACCATCTAACCAATGCAAGTTCTCTTCTTTGCCGAAGGCTCACTCGCGTTATTCACTTAATATGTATTTCCTTGATTTTTTTCCTCAGCAGCTATGACAACAAGACGGAAAATTTCTTTCATGCAACATTAAACTTAATTGTGCACAAAGTCGAAAAGCTAGTTTAAAAAGGTCCGATGAAACTCTGACTTATGAGAAAGATTGGTCCTTGTGTGTTGGCATGTTAATTTCGACCAATTTTTCCATGACGTTTAAGAAGTCACATCATTTGTCTAAATTTATTTATCTCTTCAAAGGTACTGTTGATAGCATCGAACCTAGTGTTTGACTCTAACTTTAAACATAATGTTTGTTTGACGTCGGCCCTAGTGCCCACTAGTGCAGTTAACTCTAATGTGTTCGATATAGCACTCAAACCGCCCTGGTATCGAATCTCGTCGTCCGTGAACGAGTATTACGTGACGGAATTTGTTTTTGTTTCACATGTAAATCAACTTAATTCCGTGAACGTAATGCTCGTTAAAGGACGACGCGATTCGACACCTGCCCTAGTTGTGCCCTAAACTGATCCCATTTAATTTGTCGGGGCAAGAATTCAGTGCTGAGTTTCGCTGTCATTTTGCTTGCTGTCATAAATTTTTCAATGTAAAACTTCAGAGCAACATATTTTGTGTTCGATATAGTAGCCGAATTTTCAGGGCTATGTTGGGTTTCGGACAGGAAGGAAAATTAGCTGACATTTCTTAGTGTGCGCTAGTGGCCACTAGGGCTAGCCACGTCAAACAAACCTATAGTTCGTCTATAGACTGTTTGAAATCAATTGAGTATCGATTTGTATTTTTGGGGTTCCTCCATGATTTGTTTAATTATGAAAATTTGGTTGATTATGGTGGCTTGGTAGAGGTCAGGTCGGGGACGAATGACTCCAGGCGTTCATGACAGACACTATATGGCAATGAGTTCGATTCCTCAATAGTTGACATTGCAAACATCGGTCTATGTTTTTTCCAGCAGACATACTTTCCTAGGACCAAGAGTTGGTGTCTGCTCTCCACCAAGCTCGGCAGAAAGGTGGTCCGGACTTGTTTAATTATGCCTACATTGTGGTCGATTTAACGGAAGTCTTGACTTTAAATTGTACAATCTGACGCATGACAGCGGTATTGGGGTCGTTTTCGCCATTTAATATCAAGATGTTTAGTCTTTCATTTCATATGGATTTATTGCCACAAGGTGGCTACGCTAATCGATACCCTTTCTGACGAAAAGATGTGGGACTTTTTTCTGTTTGCTATGACGGCCTAAACGAAGAAAAAATCCATTTTTATACTGTTCCAACTTTGTCGGTTGCATTTTAAGTATCGCTATAACTGGGGCATAACTCACTAGGTCAACATTGAAAGATTAAAAAAAGTATAAAAATACATTGACGCAACAGGTTCGTATATAACCTTAGGCCTTGTTGCTCTCAACCACTGATTTTTGAGAGCTGTTTTCATTCGTTGGAAAGCTTTATCAGGATAGTTATATTTTCATATGTTTGTTAGACTTTAGCTTTTTCGGGGATCGAAACTGAGACCACTTAACCTTCACTCCCACAAGCTTTACTTTACATAGTGTTTTTGTTTTTGAATGGGGTCTTTTGCATTCTCGTTCTTAGGTGCGGGTCTTCTTCGCACATATGCCAGCTTCAGATGTATTTTTGGTTATTGACTTTAACTACTTCTACTAATTTATTCTATAAATTAAACGCGCTCCGGAAGCAATAAGTAACATCTACGTTCCTCTTACAATTCAGGAAGTATTAATCGTCAGAAATCAATATGAGTTCTCCCCGTGGGGAGCAATATACCTTTCTCAATATCCTTTCCTATAGCTTCTATCTAATTCAAACACAAAGGACACAGCAATAATTAAACAAAAATCGAGTCCACCTTTAGGGGTAAATACTGCTCCCTGCTGGTGTAACGCATTATGTAAGCATTCATAAACCTTGTAGATAGTTTCTTTTAAATCTCTAAAGTCGTGCATTGTTTTAGTAGTTATTGGGAAAGTTTATGTCGGCCCTCTTGTATTTTTTTTTATTCCATGGAACTCTGTCCATGTCTGTTTATATAGAGGTTATGAAAAACGGTTTATATCTCGTGCTCTTGCTCTGGAGTGGATTGTCAAAAATTACAGAAAGAAATTTAAAAAAAATCAAAAAAGAAAAATGGGAACTTCTGAAGACCGCTAATAGGATAATATCGATGCAGCGCATTTATATCCATCTACAAACTACGAGTACTATTCGTGAATGTACATCACATTGTATGGGTGCACGGGAGTGTGGTTAGCGGTGTAGATAGAAGCCATGTCTTTATATAATAATCAAACGTTTCGCGGGGGTGGTTCGACGTTGCCAATACAATTCAAAGCCACGCTGTTCAGGGTGGTGTCATAGCCATAGGTTCCCTGACAACTCCTGACAGTAGATTCACATTTTGCATTGTTTTTTCTTCACAGAGCTTCGTGTTTAAAGAGAAAATAATGCCCTCGGAGTGTGCGGCGGTGGCGGTTGATGAGTTTTAACTTAACTCACCTTATTAGATACCAGCTATTTTATATTTTGTATGAAAAGTGCCTAAGGGTGGGTTGGCGGAGCATGTGCAATTTGTTGCCGAAGCTTGATGAAACCAAAGTGCATTAAATTATTAATAATATTTCTAGTTGGGTGTTATGATTGTTTGCAATTGAATATTGATGAGCATTAAGCTGATAGAAACCCAGTGGTGGGTAGCATTAGCTGTTGTGGAGCGCGAAATGGGGTGGAGTACGGTTGTCAACACCCCAATATCGATCGTAGAGGTGCTCATAATCTCGCACAATTTATCGAGATTATCTGTTTATCTATCTTTTTCAAAGGTAAGTCAAACCTCAGCAGACGGTTATTAATAATTGTACTCTTGTTTTTCTCCCAACCTAATGCCATAATACTCTTACTAAGCAAGCAAATCTGAACACTTTCCGGTCACGGCCACTTCCAAGTATACACATCATTCCAGATGTAGGCATCCAACATGAATTATGTAGGTGACCTCCTTCTCAGCTTTTCTGTAGCAGTACTCACAAAAACGGCTGACTAATTCAACAACAACCTCAATCGTTCGTACAGCGTCATCTCTAAAGCAGCCACATCCACACCGAAAATAACTCTGGCGCAAAATCATAATATTTCTACTGAATAAAAGTGGAGCTAAGTATATGAATAAGATCCATTATCCATCTTCGCATCACATGCATACTGTACGCCCATTCCACCTTACAACTTACAAGCTGCAAATATCTTCACCACTATGTTATCGCGCGACCGAAATGAGTAACTTTAACCAAGTGTAACGACGCTAAATCCCACTTATTAGGGTCAAGTAGAATTAATTCATTTTCTTATTATTTTTTCATATTTTTTGTTGTTGTTGTTGCTTCTATGTTTGTTCATGTTTTTCTTCCTCACTTTTCCGTTGCAATGATGGCTGAAAGACGTTGAGGGGGGCATAGTACACACCGTCAGCGTCGTCAGCCAACACAGAATGACAAAGCGCTCCAGAAAGCATATTTTTTTCATTATTGGTATCCTCTTTTCATCTGTATTCAGTTGTTTTCTTTTATGGATTTGTTTTCGTTCTTTTGCTTAAATTCGTAACAAAAACTTTGACGGAAAATAAAATGGGAAATTAAAAAGAAGCAAACAAAAATGGAACATCATTAGCAACATGTTGCCGGTGAGCAGTAGCTGGAAGAAATCTCATTTGGAATTGGGTCGAATGTAATTGAGGAAAATGTAAAGAAAACCAATTGCGGATTCGTTAACAGGAATACTGAATATAACTGATGTTTTCTACGAGTTTTGCTGAGAATGGTGTTAAAATAAAAAAAACACCAGCAACTTGTGGTGGTGGAACGGGAAAAGGGTGCTTAAGCGATGACGTTAATGTTGGTTTTTTTTTTTTGTTAATTTTGTCAACATTTGTCAAGCACATAGTGTCGAGAGGTATTTTAAGAATAAACTGCCAGTTTTGTAGTTTCGTTGGTAATTGGAATGCAATCAGTGGTTGTGTTTTTTAAGCTTAAGTTGGAGCTGTCTGAGAATTCAATGAGAAGGTTTACAAAAGGAACCTTTTTGTATGGCCTCTATACTAGTAGATACTATTTCGTAAAAGAAATTGGTATGTTTTAACAGAATTGATAGCATACTTTAACCGGTAAGACCTTACGGCCAAATAACTGCAAAGAGTTCAATTAAAATTTCAAATAGAAGGGGATTTTAATGAATTGGCCAAACCTCTTACCCATTCGAATAGTCTTTTCTTGCGTTTGCGATTCCATTCCTTCTGAATGATCTCAAATAAGTTCTTAAATTACAATCGCCCTTCTCTCTTCCCTACCCCATAAAGATAAAATTTGTAGAACTCAAAATAAGGATCAAATGATGATATTGATATAATGGTTCCAGTTCTAAAAAGCCTCAATATATATAAAACTGTTTTTATTATTTCTTTTTGAAATTAACAACTTTTCTGTACCAAAAATGATTTAATTTAAATTTGGCTATGATTTTTTCAAAGCACGAAAAGTGGTTCAACATTCTCCTTCCCTCGATACAATTTGCCTGGCAAAACGACTATAACAAGAAATTAAGCTCTACGCAGCCCTTTGTATGATACCTACATTGGGAAAAGTCCGTTACCTATGTGTAATTCCTGACAGTGTGTAGAATGATATTTTCTATATAGTTATAGTTGATGGACTTGAATTTTAGCAAAGCTTATGTTTAAGCTGGATGCTTTATGCAAATCTTACGTGGTTGGTGTAGAAGGGAACTGCCCTGCATCTGCCTGCCCTATAACCAAAAGTATGGTGCCTTAAGTTACATATGGGTACAGCACATTAAACAGAGCTGCAAGAACCAACAACAAATATTTGAAGGCATTGACTTTAGCTATTGGACCCGCTGCTACAACCTCTTCACACAAGTAATATGCACACATCAAGGCTGCCACAGCTCTCAAAAGATTTGAAGTACCCACATACAGAGGTTGTGAACCCATATGGGAAGCTGACATAGCCTAGTAAGAATGATGGATGTCATAGTCTTTTAGAACCGTTAGAAGACCCCTATATACTTGTATTTAGAGATCTAGGAAGGTCACAACTGTCATTGTCTATTGAAACCCAATAGCTACCTCCTGAGCTGTTATTGGACGTAAAGCTCTCTAGAAAATCTTAGGGTTAGTCCAAAAATATTGAAAGAATAAAAGTCAGAAAGTTGAATAAGTATCTCTGGTTCAATAGAAATAGACTTAGACCAACACAGATCTGTCACGGCCGCACGTCTTTCCTTGTACCGTAAAGACTAGATAAGGCAGCTGATAAAAGTTTATTGTAAACAAGCGCAGCTGGTTAAGCGGGCATATGGACATTGGTGTACCTACGCCTGTACGGTGTTCATACTTTTTGTTACCTACAATAGCCTCGATTTGGGATGACATCCAAGATGTTATGACAAAAGTTATGTGTGTAGAAAACAAATTTTCGGATTTGATACCCATATTTTAGAATTTAGTTTTCTCAGTGTTCCACTTCATCAGAAATTCAAATTGGTCTTAAAATATGAATATTTCATAAATTCGCTGTTAACCGCGTCGTCGATTTCCTCCAAAAAGTTGAATATGGAATACTACTCAATCAACCGATTCCCGCAAAAAATGCGCTGCAACAAATATCTTATGCAGAAATGAAAGACTATCAACATACTCCGTGACCAGCGAGATTCAATTTATTTGATAATTAAAAATTAAAAAAATTGCTCAGTAGTCAAATACACCGAAACTCACAGCGAAAAAGAGCGCAACTTCCCGTTATGAAAGGTGAAAATCCCAGCGCCGTCGGCTAAGGTGGCCAAAGACTTCTAAACAAAAAGCTACTAAACGAAAGAGGAAACTTCCAACCCGTTTGATAGTAAAAGAAAATATTTATACGTCTGACGTTGCAAGAAATGCTACACTCATTGAACTTAAAAAATTTCATGAATAAACTCCTTCAAAATAAAAATAGAATACATTCCGGGGCAATGAGAAGCCAGCGAACATAGGCATAGCTTCATATGAAAAATGTCTTATAGACCTTACTCCAGGTCGGTTTTTATGTAGGTACCTACAAGATTTATATTTTTCTGGATACCTACCATAGCCTTTTCTACTGGCATGCATTCACTTATTAAGACGCACCCTGACATTAAGCACTTACCAGCGGGACTGGCTTTAGGTACTTCCTTTCCGGGTTTTGCTTATCATGGTATTCGTCTTGTGTGTTCGGTTTGAGCCAATTTGGCGATTCTTCGTTGCTCTTTTTGTACATTCTTTAAACGATCTTTATTTTTCTATTATATTCAAATATACACTTCGCTTCAACTGAATCGGTACGCTGTCATATAAAATGGCTGATAACTCCTCAGTTTAAGTACGTTTTTTCTACCTCTTTTTCTATTTGAAAAAAATTGTTTAAGCTTCTTACTGTTTCACAAAAAAACCTTCCAGCTTGGACTTTTTTAGCTGATTTTCTTTTACTAATATGTACCAATATCTCCTAATTTCGCTCTCGAAAACAGCGTACCTGTTCAGTTGAAACGCAGTGTATATATAAGTATTTGAGACATCCTCCAACGCAGTCGAAGAACTGTACGATAAATATAGGTACGTCTTTTCCAATGTTCGTCGTTAGCCTGGACTTGCGGTGCCTTGTTAAATAGCTAATTAAGTTAAGTAGTGCCTGCGTAGATTTAAAATCTTTTCGGCATTATTATCGAATACCGACCTCTTTTGGCCTGTTTTAGGGCTGGGACGCTCTCCCAACTTCTTCTGGCCAGTTCATCGGTTTTTTTGTATCTTCAATTCCCTTGTGGCCGGGAAGACTCTCTGCCTGCCTCTCTGCTCTTCCTCAAATACGCTTGGCCTCTTCTTCATTGGTATCGAGTTCCGATCTACCATACTACTTCTTGCCTTTTTGGCAGTTATGCGATCTCCGCAGAGAAACTTCTGTTGAAACATATCGTTCTAGTTCTGTGTTTTCCAAAAAAGTGTCATGACAGTCATGCCGCGATTAAGGCCATGGTTACGGCCAGGTCTTTATCTAAACTTGTTGTGGACTGCAGGGAGAAACTGGCCAGGGCAGGTCATAAGTTCGAAATCACTCTCGTCTGGGTTCCCGGCCATAGGAAAATATTGGGGAATGAGAAAGCCGATGAACTTGCTAGACGTTTGCTCTGAGCGTGTCTTGTGCCAGGGAAGTTTTTCCTCCGCTGGGACACGTTAAGAGAGAAATCCTCCTTCACGACACTGCAGGGGCCGTGACTAGATGGGTGAACCTCACAAACTTCGTCATTTCTAGAAAGATTTGGCCAAAATTCGACGAAGCCAGAACAAATAACCTCCTTTTCAGAACGCGTGCAGATGTCGCTAGACTTACGGCGATTAGTACGGGCCACTGGACTCTAGGAGCCAAGCTAGGCATCCCCCACAACACCCACTGTCGTAGCAGCGCTGACACTAACAAGAGTGAAATAGTGTTCCACCTTCTTTGCGAATGCCCGGCTCTAGCTAAATCAAGATAAAGTGCCCTGGGAAGTCATTTCTTTGACGATCTATCGGCCATCCGGGGCATCCATTTTAACAACATCATCAAATTTCTCAACTCCTCAGGCTGGTTTTGAGCTACGATAACATACGTCACCCTTTCTATCTTCAGGTTCTACTAGTTGCAGTTTCAAGACGGCGCGCTTAAGCACTACTTGTGTTTTACCCTCATCAGGATGAAGGGAAAACAACCACCTACCAACCAAGGCCCATGAAAGTATGGTATACTAGAAAAATAAATCTTAATACTTTACATTAGAGAGGAAATCAAAGCCTTTGTTAATTGTCCTTGACTGAGTTATCAGCCATGTAATATTTTTATGATTTCAAATGTAAGTTTCCTTTGGACTACGTGCTCCGACTTATATTTAAAAAGACGTGTCATTATAACGCGGATAGATAATAACTGTATTTGAAAAAATGTAGGAAACAAAATGCTTTCACGGATTCCAATTTAAAGATTTTTTTTAAGGATATACGTCAAGCCTTCGTAGGGTAACTTTGACTAACTGACTATGCACGAACATATATTACTGCGCCTACTTTCCTTCCAATATACCTACACTCCAAGTGTACATGAGCTGTACAGGCACAGAATAATTGAAAATCCGACAAAGGACATAACTGGTTCTATTCTAATGCATATGGTTCTCTACATATTCTTTCAATCACAATGAAATATGGCGATTCCATTCTATCCTGCTCACTGCAGACTTTCATTGTTTATCAGTTTGTTTGTGGCATTTTTAATCTGTCCTAACGATTCCAATCGCTGCATTTGGAACAATTACTTTCCGAATCATCATAATTCTTGCTTTCAGTATGCACACACGTTTGTCCCTCTATCGTAATGAAGTAGCTTAACTGTGACATAAATCATCTTCACTGGGTCGATTGGAATACGCTTTAAAATCTTTTTAATTAAATCGGCAATTAAAATTTTTAAAATCAACTAACAGTCCCTCTTTTGTATTTTTCTTTCCAGGTAAGTCACTTTGTGGATGATGAATATAATCGCTTGGCTGTAAGTAAAAGCACTCTTCAGTGTACGTGTACACAATGACGAAAGGTGATCCTTTTTAAAGTTAACAACGATAAATCGCGGCGAAAAAATATTTAAATAGGAAAAATCCTTTTTATTCGCAAACAAATTACTGGCTTGCAAGATTTCCGAGCAAATCCTCTCCACAAAGAGCTTTAAAGCAGCATTGTGCATGTGTTTGCTTTGTATTTTTCTCTTCTTGTGCCTTGGTAAACAACGAGAACGCTTGCCAAACGAAAAGCTTTCGTTTTAACCTAAAAGACAACAATCATGGCAAAAATAAATGCAAATAAAAGCAAATTTCCGTACGCAATACATGCGCTTGTATCATTTCCCTCTAACATATCCTGTCGCGCGCGGAATGCCAAAGACTATAGTTTATTTTGTAAACGTTTTCAAAATCCTTATCCTCAGTTGGGGAAAGCTTATTCCACATCTATCGTTTAGGGGTGACAGGCGGGAGCTTTTAACGAAAAACAACTTTCAGAATGGGAAAATGTTATCGGTTTTTCATGTTTATGAGAATTTCGCTTCTTGGTCAAAAAGTCAAGGATCTTATGAGAGGTAACACACTTTTAAGGATTCAGGATTCACATATTTTCAATTTCATATTTGCAAGGGCCCGCGCCAACAACGAGAGGGTGCATTTTTCTATAGTAAATCAAAATTGGTCGATATAAAGTTAATAGTTTTGTCGGGGATACAAACCGACAACAGTTCCACTGAAGCATGTCCAGGATTTTAGTACGCAATAAATTTTATGTAATTTAATAAAATAAAAGCATGGCTCTTTACCAGTGGATTCCCTTTGTTCAAAGTCAATAGGTGGATGGAGAAATGAAGTGAATTGCGAACAAGAAATCGGCAAGGGGGTGGGGTGGTGGCCTTTGAAGGATTGAGTTTGGGTAATGGAATGACGTCCATAAGAAAATTTTATTGAGCTTAAGATAGATTGTGTATTGAATTGCTGTTGCGCGTAACGACGACAAGAAGAGTGTGAAGTTGATTTATAAGTTTCTGCAAATGGCTTGATTTTGCAAGGCAGTTTAACGGTCGTCTTCTCTGTAGGGGGAGGCACAGTCGCTCAAGTCATTGAAATTACTGTCATACAAATTAATGAATTTAGTTTTTACAATGTTTGCTTAGTTTCAGGACTTTTTCGGGATGGAAACTGAATTCTATTTGCCATATTGCGAATTTTTTTGTATTTATCTTATCGTGGAGAAGTATGTATTACTTAAATTCGCATTCTGTCTTTTTGGAACATTTTAGCACAAGATTTTGCAACCCTTGGGTGAAATATTCATTGGCATGAACGAAAAAATGATAATAAATGTAAATTCTATACCGGGAAGGCATGCGATAGACAATGTATTTTTTTCATTTCATAGAACTTTATTATTCATAAATACGAGGACTAAAGAACTCCTTGTCTGTAGAATAATAAGTTATTTTTTTATTTCGTATTTCATTTAATTGAGGTTCGTATTTCAAGATTAACCCATTTACGCCCATAGTCAAACAAATGGTTATAATTTTGAAATATCTTTATTGATCATCCCTTAAGGAATGGTCCTAATCATTGACATACTATATACATGGACTGCTAGCAGCTAATTTTTCGTTGAAGCAAACATAAGGAATAGCTCTTTTGGTTCACGGTGGAGAGAATCGGAAACATTGAGCAATTCGATTGCATTTTTAAACAAAGCGATTATTATTTTTTAAGTGATGAGTACGCCATCCGTTGTAGAAAGCTGGAAATTATTTGAATATAAATCGTTATTTTGCGCAGTTGCAATGTTTCTACAATGGGTGGCACTGTGTTCGATGTAAAAAATAGCAATGGCGCGCAGAGATTCTAAATACTAAAAACATTTTGGAAGTGCATTTGGGAGGTTGAATTGGGCACTGGGAGTGATATATTGTAAAACAATATACCTATAGGCTCAACCTTATCAAAATTGGTCCCAATAGTACATACACTATTGTCCTTCCATCTTACAAAGAGTAATTTAGTTTTAATGTCAAAGCGATAATCATAATCACATCTTTTTATTTTTTTCATCTCGTTTATTGATCAAAGTGGACACTTTTTAGTCATATTTTCTCTAATTGTTCTGGTTGCCTTATACCCACACTTTCTCAAATCTTTTAGCAAATCGTTACTTGTCAAAAAGTCGTCGAAGTACACCGCATGTTCTTAAGGTATTGCTGTTGTTTTTTAGAACAATGTTTTAACCAAACGAGTGCCCAGTGGTTCGTTAGTACTTGCAACAGATTTTCCACAGTATATATCGAATGCGTAATTTTGTTTTATTGTCTGATAGATCTTCATGGAATATGCCCCATTGACAACATTTTTTTTATCAGTGGTTCACATAAAGGCCTCATCTTGAACATTCTATCATTAGATTTTTCAGCATGGGTGTTGTCAGCCAAACCTGTCAGCCACAAAAGAGACTCAAACATCTCCATCTAAACTCCAGTACAAGCGCTCTCGTGCTAGCTTATGATAACCAGACAGAAACAAAATTTTCAAAAATCCAGACAAATCATCCCTATTTAGCTCAAAACTATGCCGATTATGCTGTCCTGCATACAGCCTACAGCAAGCTGTGTCGTATAATCAGGTCATACACCTCTTCATCAAACAATTTTTTCAAATATATCCACAGGGGTAATGTTTGGCATTTCCTCAGTTAGCTGTTCCCTTCTAGCAAAAATAGCGTTCGAAACTGAGCTTTCTTGAGAATATGCTCCATCGCACCTTTCCCAAGTTGGTAAAGAGTCCATTGGTTCAGTTCGTCGTCGTTTGTTAGAAAGCGGTTCGTCAGTACTTTCCTCCCAGTCACTATCACCGGCTGGCATATTTTGGCGCATTGCCTGTAAGGTACCTGGCACGTATCTTGGTAGAGCCAGCATTTCCTTCCTCTTCGTCCGTGAGAGCACTAGGCTCCGGTGGCACAATCACCAGATCAAACTCATCGTAGTTTTTTCCATCGAAGATAGAGGTAATCGCTTCTTAAAGTCCTAAATAGTTATTTTTGGCCGTGAATTCATTAAAAAAATCGAATTTTCAATATAGTTGGGCCCATTGTACTAAAAAAATTGTTTAGTTATTGCAAAATTTAATTTATTGTACTTTTTTTATGTATCTACAAATGAAATAAGAACCGCCTACTATCAATATTTGGAATTAAATCGAGATTGTGAATTTATTTACCATAATATCAAAGTGGTGTCGATTTTAAGTACGGTGGGCGTAAATAGGTTGGTAATACAATGAGGTGCCGTGAAATCCCGCGGATCGAAATAACGCCGAATTCCAAAATACATTACATACTTTAATTTATCATTTAAAATTTGAAAAAAATAATACAGTCAAATCCCTCGAACGTTCGAAATTCGCGCGAATTTTGAACTATTGTTTTCCTAAAATTTCTCGTTCTATTTTCTTTAACATTTAAAATTTGAGAAAATATTTGTTCGAAATTCACGCGAACAGTTATCTGGTAGTTAAAAATACTGCAAATTGAAAATTCTGGAAATAATTGCTTCGGCTTTATTTCACAATCAAGGTCGGGCGTTATTTCACTTTGTAAAAGCGAAATTTCACGGCACCATACAATGAAACTATTATTATGATTTAAAACTTGAAAGAAAGTACTAATTATTTTTTTTATAGAACTATTGATTGGCAAAAGTACTTAGTAATTTAAGAAGAAGTTTTAAGTTGCCTGATGTTTACAATAATATGGGTGCAAACAAGTCGTCGTGTCTAAGAATATTAGCAGCTCGAATTCTATCAATTCCCGGTGATTTAAGGGCCGTTTAATTCACTATTGTTCAACTTTCCGATAACTCCGAGGTTGACCAACTTCGGAGTTGATTTGAAAGAGAGAACTGAGCGGCAAGTTGAAAATTGCTTTTCTTCACTAATTTACTTCTCAACTCCGCAGTTGAAATTCAAAAGTTGGCTTACTGGCGGGTTCTATAGTATCCCTGGGATATTTGTGACACATGGCACAGCACAATATGTCAGTTTCAACTTTAGATTTGTATTTCGCTCGTCATTTTTGTATTTTCATTTTAAGGAGTACCTATCCATATAATTTGAAAATTATATTTTTCATGTGAGCAATACTTACCAACGAGCGACAATATAGTTTATCGAAAAAGCTCGCAGCACAAACCATTTGGACGTTTTGCCTACACGAAAAAATCGCACGCGAATAAATTGTGGCGCAAGATTGGCAATCGCTTTCGACTTCGTTTCAGCATATGATGCACGGTGGCAATGCTTACCCCAATTTACCTCAATCCCCGAGTTGTGCCTAAAAATATTTCTGACAAATTTAAGTAACATTCGTATGCTTGCTGTAGTCTAAAAAAATCAAATTAAATCAAATTTCAAGTCTCTTTTCCAAAAAGTTTTCTGGTGTTTTTTCTATTTCTAAAAAAAAAAAAAAAACGCCTGAGTGAACATGTTTGAAAAAAATGCCAGGAACGACATTTCTGATATATTTTCCTTTCCTAATATGTGGAAAAGCACCCAAAAATGTATTTTGATCATTTATTGCAATTTAAGAGATATTGAAGTAATTATTTTAGGCGCAGTGTCTTCTGATATTCGGCCCTAGCGAGGTATCCGTCGAAGCGAAAAATTTTATACGATTCGGAGGCTTTTTGCTACGAGGTATTCTTCGGAACATCTATTCGGAATATTTGTCGGACATTTTGTAACGCATATCGGCGAATTACGTTGAAGTGCGATGAAGTGCATTTTTTTCTTCAATTTTTGACAGCTAGGTTCCGATATCTTCCCACAGAAATTGGTTGCGGAATTTGTTTACGATTTGGATTTGATCCACCGACAGAGTATGCGTTGCGGAGAATTTTCCGTTCCGACGGATACCTCGCTAGGGCCGATTATGAAACCCCCCCGCTTGGGATCACTGTGGGATTTGGAGTTCATTTCGGACTTAGTTCATAAAGAACAAAGTCCCACTATTGGGGCTTCTCTTTGTTCATTCTAGAGTTGGGTCTTAGTTACTAAAAATCATGGGAGTTAGTTCATAAAAACTAAATAACAAATGTTGTAGGACTTAGCTCATTTTTGCTAGTGCGATTTACTTCCAGTTGGGACTTTGTTCTTAGGACCATTAAAATAAAGGTAATTTTCGAAACCACTCAACCGATTTCAATGAAATATTGTGGATGCGTAATGGGTATAGTTGGTTCCAACTTTAAAGTTAGGACCTTGGTTCCGGTGGGTTTATCGAGGTAATAATATATGTATTTAAATTGTTTTAACTTGATTTTCGAAGTGAATACGTACTTTTATGGAGCGTGCTTCTTTTATTGCTGTAAGGCGGCAAAATTCGTTACGTCCCGGAGCTCTACTAATACGTATTTGATCTTTACGAATTCACATTGTGAAGCTATACCTTAAAAGCATTTCAAAAAATTAATAAGCAGACATTTTAACCCCAGAAAAATAAAAGTGTTTTCGACTTTTCAGTTCCTTCACCTTACCTTACCATTAACTGGGGGGTGTTTTTGTTTAAAAACCATCTTAGTGACTGACATTTGAAATTTTATACCGCCTACATGATTTTCTCGCATTTTGTTTCAAAGTCAACCTGGCCTGAATCAAATTCGCAATCATTTCCGTATTTCAAAGCTGTATTCCAATTCTCAGAGGCAATGAGCAAGCTATACGTAAAAGTCTTTTTATAGCCAAAACAGACAGCAGTTCAAGATTAATTTACGATAAATTACGCCGATTGTCAGACCAATGCAATGTAATCCACGTTCATATACCAGTATTTCTGCGTGTGAACAAATACTACTGTACGAGTGTGTGGTGTTGCTTTGCCATTCGCTTAATGTAAAATATGTAAATTTCATGTCAGAGAAAATTCTCGATACGAATGTACATGTCTACATTTAGTTAACGTATCTCCACGGAACGGACGAACATCGATTTAGTAGAGCACAATTTTCCATGGGAGTGAAACAACACAAAATGAGAAACAAAACGAAAGCAGAATGAACATTTTAAATAATAAAGTGGGTCTGTGTATAGCTTTAGACGCGACTTGCCATTCAAACAGGTAAAGAGCTCACAAAACACATGTTAAAAGTTCTATGATTCCATTGGCATTGGCATATACAAAGCGTACGCTTCGCGCGCTTACGTTTGTCGGTTTAGCGACCGGAAGTTGGGGGGTCGCACCTTTTTAAGAATTTTCGAGTTAAACGCGCGCGACAAACAGTCAGCCGGAGGTGAATGCTCATTCGTCGAAGACGTTGCTTTACGTATTCGCCGAACGAAGAGTGCTGTAGGTGGTTTCCTCATATTCGCCTTGTATGTGCGTTTATTTCACTGTAGAGCAACATGTTTTTCCATTTTGTATTAGGTTTGGTTGGAATAGTTGTTGCGTAGTACCTACAACCTTATATCTACTAATAATAGTTCAAGTTAAAGTGTCGAAATTTAGGTAAATCGTAATAATTATTATTTGTCCGTCATTATATCTAGGTGAAGCTTCTACTGTTTTGACGAAGACTGGTGAAGTTTTGAGTCGGTGATGTTTTGAGTGATAGAAGTCGTGTCGTCCAATTGCTCAGTATTACGTTGAGCGCCAATGGGCAGGATCTATGGGCGAAATCATCTTGTCACCAAGTTGCTATGAAAGGGCAAAGCCAAGTTCTGGCACTACACTTTTTTTACAGGAGCAAACTCAGGCGATTTTCGCCACTCTCTTTATTCAGTAGATACCAATGAAGTCATATCAAGCATTAGTGGTTCCCGAGATATAGGACTTCAATTCTCACTATAACTTTATCAGCTTAAAAAACAAATTGCTAAAAACAAGAACGACAAAAAGGAAATATATAAGCTTCAAATCTTCATATCAGCTTTTTAACATTCGAATTTCGCCGTATATTTTTCTCAAAACCAGATATTAGTTTCAAAAAAATATGTAAAGTGCTTGACAGCAAAACCTTCAGTTTCTGCCATTTGATTCAAACCATCATTGTTTTTCTTATCTGCGACAGGTATATCGATTTCTTTTCATTTTAACTACCCACAAGACACAAGAAATGTATGTCCATCTATTTAAATTTTTGAACAACAATTTATTTGAATTTCGTCCAACGTCGTTCATGACTGATTTCGAACAAACTTTGCGAAATGCACTAGAGCATGTTGTTTCTGGGGGCAACAATGAAAGGCTGTTGGTTCACTGAACACGTGCCCTTAGACGAAAAGCATCAAAAATGCAGGATCTTCCAACAGCAATGCGAAAAAAATCAACCGTTTCTAAAATTTTGACATTGCCGTTGTTGAGTCCAGATAACATTGTTAAAGCGTTTGAGTTATTAAAGGCTGAAGCAGCGGCACTTCACTTATTTGCTTAACTAAATTTATCGCCTACTATCAAAGGCAATGGATCTTGCGAGTAAGAAATCATTGATGACCACATTTTGTCGGCGCAGTGGCTTAGTGGTTAGTGTGTTGGACTACTAAGCGAGGTGTCCCCGGTTCGAATCCCGAAAGAACCAAATTACATCTTAGGGTTTTTTTTTCCACTGCGCCACCTTTCGCGAACGTCTGACAAACATTCGTGAGTAAAACTGTCATGAAAAAGCTTCTCTCAATTAGCTGTTTGGACTCGGCGTGAAATTGTAGATTCTTCCATTCGTCCCAAAAATTTAAAACCCGCCAAAACGAGTGTTTGTGAGAAGCTAGGTTAGGGTCCCATAGATCTGTCGCGTCAAAATATTTATTTATTTATTTATCACATTTTGTTGTTATATTTAAAACCAATTTTTTCAGAAAACTCAAAAGAAAAATTTGAGATATAAAAATATGAGAAGTACGAGTTCTTTAGAAAGAGACAATAGGAAAGATAGACTAGATAAAAAAATCTATCGACACGGATATTTTCTGAAATTTTAAGACTGTTTAGCTGAAGAAGATTACAACTACAAAAGGTATTTTTTATCTATGGATGGACAAGCATTTCTTTTATTTGAAAGTCCGAAACCGTTTTTCTATGGGGAAAAAAGTCCACATGGAAAAAATGGACTTAATTCCCACTATATGTGGTGTAAATTCCAATGTGGAGTAAGTTCCCCTGGATTCATTTCCCTGCATCCCTAACTAGTTCAGATTTGATGACGTAAGACTCTTAGCGCATCCTGGCTGTCTATGAAGATGGCGATATTATTGTTGGATATTGATCCCATTTCAGCTAGTTCCGCAGCTTTGAGTACGGCCATAATTTCTGCCTGGAACACGTTGTATATGAACGGAAGTTTCTTTGACACGTTTATTATTGTTATTATTATGGTGAGGGTTTAGTGCACTGCGACCTTATGGTCTATTGTGCCCCCTGCTTATACCTCGGAAAGGTTCATGCCCTTTTTCAGAGCTCCCTCTCATTGCAGTTCCATTCGAAATTGTGTTTGAGGATCATCGCTCTGTCTTAGCCTTGGCAAGAATATCGATTTTAGGGCACTTCATCTAGTCCAGTTTCTCTTATGAATCTGAGAATGAGTAGCGGGTCTATGGACTGTATATCCTTGTCTGATATCTGGTACTTGCCCAGATGTTTGAGCCTCTTGTGGGTCACTGCCCCACAGTGTTCCAGAATGTGATCTGGGGTCTCAGCGCTCTCATCACAGAATCTACAGAGACCTTCTTCTGATAGTCCTATTTTCCTCAGGTGCTCCCTCAGTTTACAGTGTCCCGTTAGGAGACCTGTTAGGATTCTCAAGTTGTTGTTTAGGCCAAAGCATGCTTCAAATCTGTTTAGGTTATAGTTCCCTAAAAGTTTTTAGCTTGCCTCAGGCCTTGGTGGTTTCTAAAAACGGCAGTTCTTTTTTCTTTTTCTATCCTCCTGAATTCCTCTCTTAGGGTGTGGTCCCCTATGCCAAAGAATGGTTTAGGGCCTATAAAGGGCTCCGCTGCACCCTGTCTTGCCAGAGAATCCGCTGCTTCGTTGCCCATGATGCCTACATGGCCAGGTATCCAGCAGATAGCTACTCTGTTTTTCTAGTACAGAGCGTGGTTGACCTTCAAAAGAGCACAGCTCCGCCTGTGAAAGCAGAATCCAAGATCGTTTCGGAAGATAAACTACAGTTCTTTTCTAATAAAATGGAAATATACAATTAACTAGCGGAAGAGCGTTTCATGTGTATTTTTTTTTTAATTCGATTGAACACACTTTAGGGTTAAATAAACCTCTCGCAAAGCATGTGCTTAGAAATAGACCAATGGCACATTTGTAAACAAAATACTAAAATCTAGCAACAATCGTAATTGAATCTGTAAATCAATGTACACCCAACAGCCATATGAATCTGATTATACAAGGGAAGCAAAAAAGAAAAACAACTCATTAATCAACACGAGTTTACATCGTAAAGGTTAATTTTATTATTCTCCTCAGCTCCGCTAAAAAGTAAAAAAGAAAAAAAAATTAAAAAACAAACAGTCGCCGATGATAGCGTTGAGGTTGATAATAATCGTCATCGTTGTCGTCGTAATGACGAACTCAATCAACATTCATTGACCCTTAATTGATGGTCGGACCTGCGCGTCCTCCTCAAAACGGGTGGTATTATCGAATAATCAACTTAATTACAATTTACAGTTAATACACGAGAAAGCACAGATATGATGCTGCAGATACATCACAACTGCGTGTCGGACACTTCAATGAAAAACGAAACTTGCACGAAATCATATAATCCAACTGGACGCGCATATCTAGAGAAGCAGAAGCCCTGCACCGAGATAAATTTGTTCAATTCGTTTCAATTGTCACCTTTTGAACTTCCGATAAATTTGGTTAATTTACCATTTCCGCTTGTGAATGGAAAATGCGCGATGAGTTATGTATGAGAGAGACGCGCGAATATATGAGCGCGTCATCAACGTGTCACCCATCACGGATGCGGATTTATTTGCAAACTTCATGATGTAACTATACTACCTATAGATGCAACTAATTACAATCAGACGATTATGGGCGTACGCGTGAATTGTGTCTGCGAAATTGGCCTTGGTTTACCGTCTCTGTCAGTGTGTCAGTCGAACGAAATTGATCTTTAGTGATTATTAGTTTGTTGTAATTACTTCCTTGATATTTTCCCCGACTGCTGGTGGAAAAATAATTATTACTTACTGCGGAATAAAAAAATGCATCTTATAAGCGTATTGTGTTGCGTGATATGCATCTTTTGAGCTCATTGTCAGTGTCATTTTAAGTGCAACAACAGACTCAGCGAAAAACATAAAAAATGTGTAAAGTTCCATATGCCTATTCCGTTTTGAGTTCACTTAGGTTAGGTTAGTTAGGTTGATGGGGGTTGTGAGCTCGTCACAATAGACTAGGCACCATATCGGGCCCATTGCTATTCACAGGAAAACATTACAATGCTTTACCTATTATTTTTCTGTACGTAAATTTTTTTTCTAGAAAAATTTAAGATAATTTACTAACTTTTTTTTCATAAACTAACTTTTCAATTCAAGCAACATTTTAAGACAAAGATTGAGTTCAACAATTAAGTTTAAGTGGTTAAAAAAAGCAAAAGAAAATGTTTACGGTTTGGTTTTTCGTGTCGCTATAACTGCACTCTTATTAAAGAAGTACATGCCGACATTCACAAAGAAGGTGTGAGATGCCGTCCGCGACCTATAGGTCCTCACAGTTCCTGCATGTATCCGTACTAGCTAAGCCTAGTCTCATTGCAAGCTTCCTCAGAAGGCAGCAGAATTTGCAGAATTTGATTAATTGTTCGACTCCCTCCGATTTAAAACAGGCCACAGTGGATTTGAAACCTTCTAATTTTGATTGCATTATTGAAGACTTTTTTAAGAATAATCCTTCTGGCCAAGGTGATAGCTAGTATTATACCCTCAATAGTTGCTCGGATACCCAGCACAGTCTGACACGGTTCTGCGAGCACAATGCCTTGAGCTTTAAGTACGGCCTGACTATCAATGAAGAAGGCGATATTTTTTAAGTGCCTCCGCAGCTTTAAGTACGGACAGAACCTCTGCCTACACACTGCGTGTGTCTGGAAGTTTCAGGGCCATTTATAGGTCGAACTTGCTGGAGTATATACCTGAGCCGTCAGTATATACTGAGGCCTCGTTATCCCTCTGAATTAAGTTCCTAGTCCACCCTCTCTGTCAGGGTACAACACATCATAAGTTGTGTTAAAATCAAGTGTGCCAAGACTTTCATCCGCTTTTACGGAATATCAGAGAACGATTCCCTTAAAATATTACCATGACCTATATTATTCTTTTTAAAAAGCCCTACATTAGTGATTCGAAGCGCACTATTACCTGCTTGGATTTGTATTTGTAGATACAGTGGTAAAAGATGCATGAATGCCTCCAACCTCCTTAGTCTCATGGCAAATGGCGTCCATACGCCTGTGTGAATTGCCTAAGCAGTATAACCTGACTTATGCAATACAACCTACAGCAATGTTTTCTAAAACCAAAGTATTATATTTCATAAGACTGTACTGTAATGTGTTTTTTGTCAATAACTGTTTTTTAAAAGCAGGGCATTCGGCCAAAAATTTTAACTCGAGATTTTAATTAATTTTGACATGACTGATAATGGAAATTACGAAAATGATCTGAGCTCTTACATATAAGTTTATGTAAATAAAGTTATTATTTTAATGTTTGGAACACAGGCACCTAAAACAATCATCACCAATCTTTTCCAATAAAAATAAATTGTCGCTCTAAAGTCTTGCAATGTGTAAAAGTATTCGCTATGCGCTTAAAACGTTTTAACCAGAACTTGCAAAAATTGCCTGTTACTGAGATCATATTGTACAGCATATTTTACTTTTTTACTACCCACCTAATAAACTAAAAAAATTCATGCTTTTGGAAAACGAGATCAATAGTTTTATGCGACACAGCCGTGAACTTTATTTATTAAGAAACTTGTTGAAATTCAAAGCATAGTTATAGATTTGTAGATGTGTTATTATAAGTCGGAAAGTTACTAAAAGGTTTTAAGCAATATTACTTCAGGCCTAACAATTTTGCAGAAAAAGAAAAAAAATTTCTAATCTTAGGATGTAAACTTTAAAAATTTATAGTCTTTTGGCCGAACTGGTCTTTGAAATTGAAAATCACATAAATGGTGCAACTACTAAGTCGTGGTAAAAGAAATGTATTTGTTCTTGTTTTGACGAATATATTTTGTCTGAAAAAATTGTTTTGTTCTTGGACTAGGCACACCCCGATGTAAAATCTGAATATTTAATTTAATACAATGTTTAATATAAAAAATATCAATTTCTTTTTGAAAACAATGCACGACATCATTTCTTAGATATAAGACAGTGGCGTTGTAGTTTTTTTTATATTAAAAAATGGATTCCAAGTCCTGGAGCACTCAGCTCAATCCCGGTGTAGTGGGGGAGATACTCTGGAATAATTCGTTTCTCTTATATGTTGGGTGGCCGAGCCTACCATCTTAAAAATAATAATAATAAATTTTGGTTTTTAGAACAAATGTATCGAACATTTTAATCAATTGCCCTAGCTTTAGAGTTGCATTTTAAGTAAAAATAAAATAGTATTTATGCCGACACGAAACGGATGAAATGAACAGGAAAAATAATTCTACTCTTGTATGTTTGTCAGGTTTTTGCGAAAAGATAATTCAACTTTTGCGGGTTGAAATGTAGAACTCCACGATCGGTACTCCATCACCCTTAACCCTGATCATGAGCACCCAGGGTTATCACTTAAAAATTATTATGTAAAGATGTATATAGATACAATCAGAATTTATTGAGCAACTGCCGCCAAAAATGGCGAAATTCCTGGGTGGACTTTTTAGTGGGCTATAGTATCGCATGGAACAGCATCCAGGTGATACCACATCTCGTCCAAATCAATGTCTTCAACTTCAGTCCACAAAAACTCTTCAAGCATGGCTCTCAGTAAATGTCTTGGCTAACAGAAATCATCCTGCGACAAAGGGAAGGGTGCGTAATGCCAGACCAATCTCACGAATCTTATTGTCCAAATATAATATATAGGAAATTTTGGAGCACTCTTTACATAAAACTAAAATTTAAATTTATCGAAACATTCTGTCTACCACTCACATCCTTTAAGAGTTTTAAAAATACTTTCTTTCATGACGCAAATTTGTGCGGGACTTCATTAATTTCCAAAATATGCGTAATAGCAAATGACAAATTGGTTTTAATATGGATAGCATTGAAAACTCCCAACGTCACTTTCTTCAATTTGTTCTTTGAGGTGTGCCTTGCTTTAAACTTACCACCATACATACAGGGTGGCTGCTAAATATTGCTACATTAAGAAACTGTAACAACTTTTTTTTCAATTTGTATACATGATTTGCTTATTTTTATTTCATTTAGTAGATAATTCTTTTTTATTTTGTTATTTATTATTATATTTTTTTTTTTTAATAACGGATTTTAAATGGCTCGTGGAAACATGTGCGCCATCTGATGAAACTGCACACAACTCTGTGACTCGATCTGTATGCAGTTCCCTCTCAAGGAGTATCTCTGGATTAGTGTATAAGAGTTATAACCAGCCTCATTTTTGTCCCCAAAACCGCCTTAACTCTCTTTGGACTAAAATTATAGACTGTAAGGGATAATAGCTGCGCACTTTAAAAATTCCGTGTTCATCGTCCCAGTTGTCGATTTTCGTTAAGTCTTAATGTTTTCCTGTAAAATGAAGAAAAAATATGACCGATTAATTACACCGGAAAAAAGTTTTTTTTGGTAGCGCGTTTCATCAGCCACCCTGAAGATGGACATAGGAATACAAATCTAATACCACTACCGACATCTTATGTATGTATACCTTAGCTCCTTGCGTGTGTCATGTAAAATTAGATTTTTTTTCATTGTCAATCTTTCTTCTCCTTAAAGGAACAGGAGTCTGTTAAGAAAATATCTGTACAATTAAACTTTTCTGAATTTATTCCAAACCCACTATTTGCCTTGGAAAAGGCAAGGAACCAGGCTTTCTGGCTACGGATTTCAACAAAGGGTTTGACAAAATTTCTCACAATATTGTACATGTTATAGCACTTGGCTTACCATCAAAGTTAATTTTATAGCTTAAGCCTGACCGAAAAGAACAGCACTTCAGTCTAATTTCTTGAGGCTATCATTTTTCTAAAATTCATTGTAACGGCGTTTGGGGCCACTAACCTTTATTTGGACTATTATTCCAATAAATAGGACGTGCGTTTATATGCGATCTTTTTAAAACATTTCTTTTCTATCGATAAATACCTGCATTCAGCAATTAAAATAAATTCATATATCCACTTCCTGAAATCTTCATTACAGAAAAATAGTTATTAAAGGATAATGCAGGCATAACCATGAACGAGGTTACAGGGAAGCGCAAAAACTGTACACAAAACCTAACATCAATCTTCCTTTTTCAGTTTTTTGTATGCACAAAAAGAAAATCACTGTGCGGCAGATAGTATGTATTTTCATTTAACCCAAATGCACGCTTAGAGCTCAAAGGCGAACGAACCTATGAGGGCACATTCGACTAAAGCATAGCATGGAAGTGGAGGTGTATTATGCGAACAATGTGTCTTCTGTCGTCATAGTCGTCGTTACCATCGTGTTGTGTGTGCCCTTTTGCATAGCATTAGCGTCAGAAGCTTTTAAATGTTTTCCATTTGAAAAATTCTAACATTGTCGCCAATTGGTGGTGGTCGTCGTCGGTGGTATACTTGTGCCTTACACTAAAGCTAACATTTATTGTGTTCTACATGCATTTTTATTGGTGATCAATAAGAGTATCCGCCAGTTCTGCCATGCGGCCGTTTGTTGTATATTAATATGAGCAAAATTAGATTTGCTGTGCACTTAGACGATCATTTTTTGTGCACAAATTAGGTATACTACCAATGTAATATATATACTTACTGTGAAGCCCTTTGTCTTTAGTTGCTCATTAGGGCGTCTGCCTTTTATTTATTTATTTTCCGTTTGTGAAACGGAAGTGTATTTCTTTATTTGTGTTCACAACAAGTTGAAGTGAAATCCAACTATGTATCTTGCGCACCCAATTTACTAAATGAAAAGAGGCAGATGACAGGCTCAAAATTGGAGAGACGGCTTCTTCTAATTTCAAATATAAGGTATCGACTTTTGCTGGACACAACGCATAAGTCGAGTCACTAAAAAGTGACAGGCAATGCAAAATTGTTGGAATATCTCCAAATTTCAGACTTGTTTTTACATTTCAGAGTGACAGATTAAAAGAAACAAACTCAATGCTATGATTTATTACGATTATTACGATTTATGTTAAGTTATGCTCTGGAAGGCAGAGATTCTGGCCGTACTCAAGCTGCGGGATCAATATCCAACAAGAATATCGCCATCTTTATTGGCAGTCAGGCTGCGCTAAAGGCGCTAGAGTCTTACGTCATCAAATCTGAACTAGTCAGGAGCTGCCGCATTATGCTCATAGCATTATGCCTGCAGAACCATGTCAGATTGTGTTGGGTGCCTGGACACTGCGATATTGAGGGTAACGAAATGGCCGACGGTCATGCCAAATACGGAGCTGAACTTCCACAGAATGATACAATCGAGGGTATAAGACCACCATTGGCCGTGGCCAAAAGAATGATTCCTGAAAATACCAGGAACAAGGCAGACCTGAGGTGGTCACATATAGAAGCGCATAGGGTCTCAAAGGCCCCGTGGCCAAAGTTAGATAGGAAAAAATTTCTTGACCTGTTAAATCTAAGTAGATCAAAGTTACGAATGACAATTTGAATACTATCGGGGCATTGCCTTTTGAGGTAACATGCCAGGAGATTAGGCTTAATAAATACGGATGCATGTAGGTATTGTGATGACTTACATGTCGCAGAGGATGTCAAGCATATTCTCTGCGATTGTCAGGCTATAGCTCGGAAGTGAAGGAATTACCTTGGAAGGTACTTCTTCGAAAATTTGGAGGAAGTTGGTTTCGCAAACACAATTGAAATCATCTTTAGGTTCTGCAGGAAAATTAAGTGCTTGGGCGAATTGGTTTAGGTTTTTGACCGTGAAGGTTTCTATAGGGTCCCATTATGGTGCCTGGTCCTTGTGACGAACTCACACCCTACCTAACCTAACCTAACCTTTGCTCTGAAAAGAGTAATGTTGAAACATTTAGCTGTTTAATTGAATTTGATAATTAATGCTCAAAAAACTGCTGACATTTGGAAAATGAAGGTATTCCAGTTGAAGGTATTCCAGTTTTGGTGAGTAGGTATCGCAACGGATTACTAATACATATGTGAAGTAAGGGGTAAAGATTGTTTATATCTTTGAAAATTTATTATTGCTAACGATCTTAAGAATTTACGGTTGGAGTTAAACATTATCAAACTTTTAAAACTTTTAGTTAAAACTTCAATATGTAGATTATTGATACGATAACTTTTTGAAAAATGTCAATCAAGTGGGAAAAAATATGTCCAGGGGTTATACATCCGCAGACATTTCGGGTCCCCATTTACAAGTTTGCCTTTTCCGAGAGAAGTATTTAGCAAAAATATAAACAGAGTTTATATTATGTTTCAACTCGTAACATTTGCTTTGACTGAAAGGTTTCAAAAAGCTCACAACGGTTATGCCGATGAACAATCTTTTTTACTCTTTTTGCCCAAAGTTACGTTGCTGATGTTGGACAACGAAATTCCAATAAAAATCTTTTTATCTTTATCTTTAGTTGATAAATTAACCCAATTATGGAATGTCCTCTAACATCTAATTGGCCAACTCCTTTCAACTCCTAGCCCCATATGCATGCACGATTTTAGCAATAAAATATTTTTCCCGATTATTTAAACTGCATTTTCTGAGTGCTCAGTGCTCACCTTCGTACACTTAGCCAAGGATCATTTCTTCGGCACCTTCATGAAGTGAGAAAAATATTAAACACTCTTAATTGCAAATACTAAACACCTGTTGTTTGATTGATTCCAATGGCTCAAGTACACAAATTTTGTCGCTAGTAGCAGGTGTAAAAGCGTAAAAAAAATAACTGAGCAACTGGTTGAGCAGAGTGTCTACAGCTTAAAGCGATGCCAGATTTTTACTGACTAAAAACACCACCCTTCGATAGAATGTTAGATACTGCAACTAAGATAAAACTTATCAAGCAATTTTTCTATCACAAAATAATAACTTTTGGCAGGTTACTTCCCAATGAAAGGTCCTGCATGTTCCGCAATTTAGACGCGGGTAATTTTATCTTGCCAAGTCGAGCGGTTTCGTTCTTTGTAGTCGGCGCAATAAATTGCTCTCATCCAAAATTTGTCGGACTGTATTGTTGATATGTCCGGTTAGTCGGTTTCTATGTTTTCTCGCGAAGCTTCTAGTTTCAGCTTCGACTGTTGGAATTCCGAGATCCCTTTGGATATCGTCGTTTCGAATATACCATGGTGCTTGTACAATTTCTCTAAGCACTTTATTTTGAAAAGTTTGTAAAATATTTGCATTCGTTTTCTTGGTACAACCCCAAAGTTGTATACCACACCGGCTTTAGCACTTGCTTGTATAGAAGCAGTTTGTTTTCGGTACTGAGCTGGGAATGTTTTCCAAGTAACCAGTACATTTCTCTATATTTAATACCGAGTTCTTTACGTTTCGTTTTCACGTGCGAATTCCATTTCAGCTTTGCGTCGAGTGTCATTCCCAGGTATTTGGCCTCGTTAGCAAAGGGTATTCGGGCCAAGTTTAGAAAAATTGGCAAGTCATTAGTTTTCTTATACGTGAAATTCACGTGGACAGATTTAGTTTCGTTGAGGGCGATCCGCCAATCCCTCGTCCTTGCATTTACCATATTCAGTGCTATTTACAGTTTCGAAGTCGTTTTTTCGATTGTATTACCAACTTCTATGATAGCGGTGTCGTCGGCGAACGTAGCAAGGGCAGTGCTTTTAAATGTGCCTTCGATACGTGACCCTTCGTATGTGATCATACCAATGTAGTCATTCGATAACGTATTTGGTAATTCGACCCCTGTTTTTGAAATTACCCTTTTGGGAACTTCTTATGATGAAAATCTAGTTATATCCGTCTTCCTATAGATATATCTATATTAGTTCAAATATAAATTTGCATTACATATAATCAATTTCTGAGACAAATTTGGCTTGAAAAATTATTGTATGGGAAGGCCAGTTCATATCGCCTCTAAGTGAGATGGTCATGCCTCATGCCCTCGAATCGCTCGTGCAGAATTTCGAATGTGGCACGTAGCACCGTCCTGTTGAAACCACATGTCGCTGGTTCCCATTCCATATCATCCAATTCAGGCAAAATGCAGTTGGTGACCATCGACCTATAGACGGTGATGGCCTGGCCAACATTCTTCTCAAAGAAATATTGAGCGATGACGCCGCCAACCCAAAATCACACCAAACTGTGACTTAAGGGATGCACTGGACATTGTCTCTTGTATCTCATGTGGATTGCTATCGGCCCTAATTGGGAAATTTTGTATGAAGTACATGTTCATCCAGAATTGTGCCTCATCGCTGAAGATGATCTTTCGATAAAAATCAAGATCAGTTTCTAACTTTTTCAAATTTTCCAGTTGTATCTGATTTGACAAAACAGACTGAATAAATGGCAGCTAATTTTACATATGTTGCTTCAAAAATATGACCACAATCAACTGTCAAAGTTCGGATGTCCCTATTGGAAGATGTAGAATTAAAAACCTAAAATGACCCAGTGCTGATGTGATTAAAATAAAAACTTCAACAAAGTTTGAAAAAAATAGGTTAATCTATCAAGATTCTGGACTCTGCGGGACCCGAATTTTGCGGGTTTGCATTTTAAAATTATTAAAATTAATTTAGTTAAATCTTTCTCTGAACTATGCCCAGCATAAAGTTTGAATTCATAAAAAGCCTAAATACTATTAAATGCATTAAAAACTCGCACAAGTGTCTTTAAAAGTGCAAATCGACGTGAAAGAAGACCCGCTTGTATTTCTAGTGAGATTCAATCAGCTTTTTTCCAGACTTTCAGTTCCATACCGTGCTGCGGCTCCAAATTCACTTTAACTGATGTTTGTTTGGTGCATTTCTGGGCACAATTTATTACGAAAGTTTTCCTCCAATGGATCCGAGCGGGTGGACTATGGGGGTAGTGGCTGGAAGAATATTTCTATATCTATCTAGAATTTGTTCGCTGGAATTTCAATTTTAGTGCAGCTTCAAAATGAGTTCAAATTTTCTCCTTTCAAACGGCAAAATGAAAGAGAAACGAGAACACGTCTCATCGAATATCCAAGTGAATGTTGCAGTTTTGAAAATAACGCTTTGATAAAATGGGTTTTAAATTAATTAATTTGAATTCTTTAGTTGGCAACTGCAAGTGAATTGGTTTAATGCCCAAAAGTTTTAATTGCTGTTTTTCGTTTGGATCTAGAACGCAGACAGTCGATGTGTCTATGGATGAAGTAATATGTTGCAAAACGAGACGAAATCAATGAAATGTTATCATAGACAACTGAAATACTTTGATGAAGTTTTCTCGTTTTAACAATGGAGTGGTATCGTAGCAGTCCACCCGAGGTGCCAGAAACTATATTCGGTTGTCTGTCCGATTGTCCTTTTAACATATTTTGTATATGAAAAAAGTAGGTAGTTTAATGTAACAAAAACTTTATTGGATTTTTAGGCTCTTAGGCGATAACTCCCCATTCATTGGAGGTTGGCAAATAAAAATCCATTTTGGCATTAAAATTAAAATCTCATGAAATATAAGTATGCACATATTTTCTTTAAATTCGTAGTATGCTTTCGAATTGCATTAACTAAAATTAAACTAAATTAAATGTAAGCGCGTTCGCTGCTTCTGTTTGCACTCGTTTATATTCGTTTCCAGTGAAAAAAGCAAGTGGAGACACGGAGAGCATTAATGAAAAATTCATTCCTTATGCGAGGAAATTCTCAACATCCGTATGAAAATGTCCAACACCACTTTGCCATCCACCCCTAAGGTAAGGCTATGTATATATATACAGGCAATGTGGGAACGTAACCCTGTACACGTGAAGGTGGAATGTGCAAAATGTTACTCTCACAAGTGACGCCGTGCCGTTGTGTGTTTATATAAATGTTTGCTTTTGTGACAACTAAACCAAAGTGAATGGGAGAGGATAAAGGTTCTCCAAATGAATATGGGTTCGGTGAGAGGTTGATTTCAGTCGCCAGTATATACATGTACATATATGGGTCGGAAGCGATTGGTTTGAAGTGAATTCGAAATAAAATTAAAATCGATCGAGATACTATATGAATTGAATTGAACATGGATCATAAAAGAGGTTTAGCTGAATGTATATTGTTGAGTCCTTTTGTTTTGAGGGGTTGAATCTCTGTGGACTGCAAACAATAAAGGAAAGCGATTTTCACAACGCAATCAATTAAAAATAAACAAAGTTGCAGGTGAGGGGTTAAGATTTATTTAAAAAAAAAAACCTAATAACATGCTGTCTTCTAATATACATATATTTAGGTAGGTGAAGTTCGTGTTGGGTGTCTTCAGTTGGAATGAGTAAGACCTCCGATTGATTGCGGAGTGAAATATAATCTAGATATAAGACCATCCACCGCAGTCTACAGCATCCTAAGATTTTCATAAAGCTAACTGCCGCAAAATTTATGAATATCTCATCAGAGCCGCTTTTGACATTGTCAATCTGTATTTAGATGATGCCCTCTCCATGTTTTATAGAGAATTATTTAATTCTATCTCTCTAGGGCTACCTTTGATAAGTCGATGAACTTCATTATCCATATAAGATTACATAAATGAATAAGTGGATAGAAAAAAATAATAATTGTTTTAGGGAATTATGAAGGCTTACAAAATTAATGTTTATGATAAATATATAAGGAAAAATAGCATAAAGCCTGATCAAGCCTATTTCATTGCCTCTAATACCATGTTCCAACCAACGGGATTTAGGTGAACTGACTTATAAATCACTATAGGAGTTCTCACCGAACTTTTAAGTGTTTTGGTGTGACATTTTTTGCTGTCTCAGGAAAAGACCTCAATACGCTTATGTATCTGATGCAGAACGCCCTCTCTAAGCTCTTCAGATGGACTGCAAAATGCGTTCTTGGAATCATCCCCTAGAAAACGGAACTAGTCCTCTTTACATGAAACTACAAAATTCCCTACTTTGCTCATACAAAACTAAATGGCACACCCTTGGTGATAATTGACAAGGCCAAGTACTTAGGCCTCATTCTGGATAGCAAGTTTAGTTGGAAACTAAACATTTTGGAGCGAGTTAAAAAAAGCCACTACGGTTCTGTACTGCTGTAAAAAAGGTAAAGGAAGTAAATGGGGACTGGCATTACATATTTTGAAACCTGTAGACCCTCCAGAGTTGACTGGGAGAGTGTGGCAGTTTCTCGAAGGAAAACACAGATGGGTCAAAAACGAAAACGGGAGTGGGGGTGGTGTATTCTCCCAAGATCCGGATTGTAAGATCTCCTTCCGATTTCCTAATCACTGTAATGTGTTCCAGGCGGAAATTATGGCGATCAAGGAGGCCCTGTCATGGTTGCGGTATAACGTAATAAAATCCTTGTAATCGATCACCTTCAACTCCAAGACTGCCCTCAATTGCTGCCTATCTCTCAACGAGATGGCAGAACAATTCAAAAATCATCTTGTCTGGATTCCGGGCCAAAGGGGCATTCCAGGTAACTGTACGGCTGACGAACTCGATAGACATGGCACAACTGCCTCGATTCTACCGGAAAAGGAGAATCTCTGTATGCCTCTTGCTACTTGCAAACTCCTAATCAAACAAAACGCTGCTAATCGCAGGTACACAGACTGCACCACTTGCTCCATCATGAAACAAATTTGGCCCATGTTGGATCTCAAGCGCTCCAGCAGCAGATTAAAGAGAACCGGCATAAGAAGTGGGTGTGATTCGAGACACTGCATAATAGGGAGACATGCTCTCAGGCTGGGTCTTTCCGCTAATGACTTTTGCAGAAGTTGCATGGACGAGGAGGAGGAAGAGTCCATTCTTCACCTCCTAGGCACCTGTCCTGATGCTCTTTCTACTCGAAGAAGATTACACCTCGAAGAATACTTCTTTGACAAACTTGGTAAACTCGATATTATTAATATCAATCGCCTCAGCTGCTTTACTTTGAGCTGATCCAACGGGTAGTTTGAGATCATTAGATAATGTGGTCTCATAGTGGACTTCCGTCTTAAGTGTGGCTGTACTTGTGTGTTGCTGCCACTATAACCTTACCAAACCTAGTGAAATTAGTTGTTAAACTTTCAATATCGTACATATAAAAGTGCAAAAGAAAAATTACCTGCAACAATTTAAAATGAGTTAAAATGCTTTGGATATAATTTATATCTACCAGAATAAATCCAAAAATGATGTAAACAATTATTAACCGCATTTATAATTTTAATTTTTTCACAGTTTGTTTTTGTGTGAAGTTCTGAAGTTTTTTTTTGTTGGAGGTTGCTACTATCCGATGGAGCACTCAGACGCAACTACTGGTCCATTGTCCAAAACAGACACCCTACATTGCTGTACTTAGTTTTCCCGTTTTTCGAAGAAAGATGGGAAGGAGCTTAGATGTTCGGCGCGGTGCCGTGAAATAAGGCCAAGTGAAATAAGGCCAAATTTTCAGATTTGGCCTTATTTCACTTTACAATAGCGAAATAAAGCCATATTTCAACATTTGGCTTTATTTCACTTTAGTAAAGTGAAATAAGGCCAAATCAGTTTGTGAAATAAGACCAAATATGGTCTTATTTCTCTTAAAGAAAGTGAAATAAAGCCATATGGGGAAAAATATTGCCATATTTCACTTTTCCAAAGCGAAATAAGGCCAAATGTTGCGAGTTGAAGCTGTACTTTAATAGGTAAAAAAATTTGTTGCCGTTAGTAATGAAAATGAGTAGGTAAATATTTGCGTCACATGTAAAATGTCATGACTTATGGTAAACATTACTTGCCTTTGCAAATAAAAAACTGTTGATCATACTGCTCGTTTCATTTGATTTCTACTAACTCTACCTTTTTGGGATGTAGTACCTACATATTCTCAGGCAGAGACTCTTCACGGGTCGGGAGCCCGATAAGTAAGTAAGTAAGTACCTACATATACTCGTACATGCACATACATGAGCAATCACGTAATGTATATATGTATATAAAAATGGATGCACATGTGAATTTTTGTATGTATCAATATTATAAACTGCAAGAAAGAAGAAATGTAATTTTTTTCCAAAATTACATTATAATCGTAGTACATATGGCCTTGTTTCACTGGTGCAGGGAAATAAGTCCCCGGGAACTAAGTCCACCGAGGGACCTAGTTCCCACCTAGTGGGAAATAAAACCCCATGTGAGGTGGGAACTAAGTCCACTTTCTTATGGGAACTTAGTACACATTCAAAATTAAAAAGAGGGAACTACTTCCACTATTAAGGATTGGACAACAAACTGTAAAGTGCAGTTAGTTATCACAATATTTAGCACAATCTTAGGCGGCTGCAGGAAATAAGGCTCCAAAAGAGAACACAATTTTTTGTTTGTATATTTCATTGCTTATTCAAAATATTGGCTTCATGATATAAATTTACAATCTTTTTTTTATATATTTTTAATTAAATAAGGCCTTGCATTTTCTTTAATATACTGAAATATTTCTTTGTAACATTTTCATTCATTAAAATGAAAAATAACGGAAATAGCTAAAAACAATTTCTTACATATTTTTCAATTTAAACTATAATGAAAATTTGGTACGAAAAATCGCGCGATTTTTTGTACCAAATTTTCCCCTGCGGCGCTCAGATCAAATCCCTCAAAACAAGTTTGTAAATATATTTAAATTTGAATTTTTAGTAAAAGAAACTAAACGGTAATAAATAATGAAAATTTGGTACAAAAAATCGCGCGATTTTTTGTACCAAATTTTCGCCTGCGGCGCTAAAGTTGAAACAATTTATTTAATTAAAATAACGCGTTAAATTGTTGAATATAGATGACTAGAAGCTGGTTAAACAACCTTTGGGAACTATTTTAAAAGTTCCTTTCATTAAATATTTTCTATTCGGCTTTTTGGTTTTTGGTTTTCAAAAATACAAACCTATCACTGAACTAATTAATTTTACAACGGTACTTTTGTACATCTGTACAAAAAATCCGGGAATCAAATATTTAGTCTAAGAATACTTGCAGATAAGAAAATTAACTGTTGGAGTTCTTATTATATTTCATATTTTACTAAAAATAAGAAAAATGTATTTCATTTTGACAAAATACTCCTTTCAAAATTCAGTCGGCAAGACTCTGAAAATAATCAAAAAAAAAATCTCACGAAATTTTGAAAATTTTGTTTATTAAATTTGGTAGGTATATATTTATGTTGCTCTGATCAGTAAAAATTTTATTTCTTGTTGGTTGATAAAAATTGCAAAGTTTCTATATGACTCTTTCATTTTACTTTGTTCTTAGTCGACAGTGAGAATTTACCTCAAATTCAAAGGGAAATAAAACCACTCTGAGTTTTCAGAATTTATTTCCCACCTTAAATGGGAACTAAGTCCACTTCACGAAAGTGGTTTTATTTCCCACTAGGTGGTAGCTAAGTCCCTCAGTGGACTTAGTTTCACTACCTCAAAGTGAAATAAGGCCAAATGAGCACAATGCGCAATAATGCCAATTTGGCCTTATTTCACTTTACTAAAGTGAAATAAAGCCAAATGTTGAAATATGGCTTTATTTCACTATTGTGAAGTGAAATAAGGCCAAATTTTCAGATTTGGCCTTATTTCGCTTGGCCTTATTTCACGGCACCGTTCGGCGCTCACCACGTCAGCCCCAAAGATCCGCCACCTGATGCGAGCAAATGCAGGACAACTACAGAGGAAGTGTTCCGCTGTATCGTCATCCTCTCCACAAGCAGGACAGATGGTGGTGTCGCTCAAACCCAATACATTTAAGTGTTTGGTAAAAGCTTGGTGGCCCGAAAGGACACCCACAAACAGTCTACAGTCGATTGTCCTGAGAGACAGAAAGAAAAATGCTGACCTTTTGCAGATGTCCGGTCGCAGTCGTTTGGTCTGTCTACATCCAGCACAGTTACGCCACCGACACTCGTGTTCACGAGAAACCCAAGTATCAATGGATGACCTAACCACAGATGCTGGCAGACCCAACGCAGGTTCAGGCTCTGAGAGAGCTTCTTCGGAACCCAGCCTGGCAAGCTCATCAGCGATCTCGTTTCCCTGGATACCAGTGTGACCTGGGACCCAGACAAGTTTCACTGTTTCTAATGATTTCACCCAAAATAAAATCGAACATATACAAAATAGAACCGAACAGACACAAATAAAATCAAACAGACCTGTTCGAAGCGAAAACTGATAAGGCGCTGTCCACTTTCTGGCAGTGCTAACTGCTAAGGTGCTTTTGGCAAGACATGGGGTTTATCTCCTAAAAGGGTAAGGTAATAGTATGACCTCTCCTTCGAATGCATCGGTGGTATGGTACGCGGGTGTACGCTGAAATCCATCTCTCGGTTAAAGAGAGGTACCACGCGCATTGGAATTTTGATGAACTTGTGCGAGAATTATCCTTTGACCACTGTCTAATGGATATGCCGTCTGACGCAATGACACCAGAAATCCTACTGCAACAAAACTACCACGTCTACTTTCCTCAAGCAACGGAATGCCTTCGGCCAGACTCTGAGCCAGGGAAAGAATGCCATCGTGTATACTTAAGAACGCGTATAGGGCCCTTAAGGGTTGTTAAAGAAAAATAAGGTTACTTTGCGTACTTAGCATCAGTACTGATGAATTAGACAAAACTTGATTTGAAAATTGAAAAAGGTCCAGAAGGCTGATCAGCACCCTACATAGGTTCCCATGCTTGAAGATATTGAGGAAACGAAGGAGATGGCTAACTGCCCAGAAAAAGGCTAATAAACTCCAACGACCAGAAGCGTTCTACGTAGGTAATAAATCACCTGTTAATTCGGGCTTAAAAAGCTGGAAAGCACACATGTGTATTACATATTGGCAGGCAATCACGAGCCCAAGACAGGTCAAAAAGGTAAAATTCAGCCATTCAAAAGAGAATTAAGGAAATCCTCTGCTCCTGCATCGCTAGGGCGAGTTCTGACTCCTGACTTGTGGAAAAAATGTAAACAAATATTTAATTACACGTTTATACAAAGCGTTATTTATCAACTAGAGATTTGGGCTTAGATTAAAGTAGCGTCACTAAGTTTTAAGTAAGTCATACAAAGCATTCAGTCCGTAAGGGTAATGCCCTTGTTATGTTATTCTATATTCCCCATCGCAGTTTAGAATTGCGAAACTTTTTTTTCAAATATTAAGGAAGTTATAACTTCAACGAAAAGTTGCATACTTTCAATATTTTACCCCTTTGAAAAACGTCGAAATACTACTTCTAAACTTTTCCCCGTCTATCAAGGTGCAAAGTTTCAACTTAATGCATCCAAAGGTTCGTGATTTATAAAAAATCTCCTTTAAAAGTCAGGGAGCCGTAATATCCACGAATTCCTTCTCAGTGCCCGTCTACAGAATTTAAAGTTTCATCACTCTTAACGATTCGCGAAGTTGACTCGTGCGTTGCCTGTCAGTAAGGGAACTCTTTTATATATATAAAAGATTAATAAGACGGGATGACTGACATTTTTTTGCAATATTATCAGCATGATTGTTAAGTTGGCGCCACTGCATGTCGATGGCCGTACTGAAAACGACACACACGCGGTATTTGTTTATGAGCAAATTAAAAATCTCTATCAGCAGTTGTCTGTTTCATTCGTTATCGTTATATCAGCAAATCGTCGACTTAATGTTCCGTAAAACTATGTATTATGAAATTCGAATTAATTGTATAATAGTAGGTCGCAATTCTCCTGAGAGATAGAGCGTAAACTAAAATGGAAATTAAAAGCAAAATACTGCTGATGGATTTAAAATATCGATAACATGAGCAGAGCATTTTCGTTTTTGAAAAATAAACCCTACCTTCACTTTCGAATACACATTTATGCCTTGCATCATATTTGCAATTAAAGGTTAAGGTTGTTGTTTCTAAATACACTTTCCGTAATGTAATTTAATTGTTGACTTGAAATGGCGCATGACTATTTTGTTATTAGTCTCGTTAGGATTATTCATTCACTTTTACGTAAACAACTAACGTAGTTAGTAAAATGCGAACAAATGGGTACTCATTCACTGTCAAAGTGTTTCGTCAGCAATGCATACAAGATCTTATAGGTAGGTCTTCATCGGAAAAGTCTACAGTCGATCAAACATTTACACCGCAAAATATACGGGGAAGGACCCCTAAGAAGGAGAAATTGGAATTTTAAAGGGCGAAAATTCAGAAACACGAAATATAAATCTCAATTCTGTGTACGTCATTGCAAGTCGATGACACAGAATTCAGTTTGAGGCATATACCTAGTGTCAGTGTGGGCTAATTCTGTGTATTGTGGATTCATTGCTCCAGTTCTTCTTGTTGGTAAGCTTGGTAACAAAGTTCTTTTTGAAATTAAATCTATTTTACAAAACATAAGTTCTGAAAACTAATATTGAGTGGTGTCGAATTACTTGTATGAAACTAATAAATAATTTTTAGTTGTAAGAAAGTGTTCCTTACCCGGCGCAATAGGCCAATCGATCACGTAAAAGGCAGTGGTACTTTATTTCTTGATTCTTTACTTTATACTTTGTTGTTTATTCAAAAGTGCAGGTCGTTTATTATGTTTAATCAAATTTTTCCTGCTGTGTGTTGTTGTTTGGAAAAATAACCACGCTGATTGAAATCTAATATTTGACATAGATATTGCTTTTATTTTTATTGTTAACAGTTTTTGTATTTTCACTTACACTTTGTTTTTCATCTTTTTCAGGTGAGTTCTACTTTCAAAATACAAATATACAAATACGTATAATCGATCTAAGTGAGTATTTAACCAAATAACCGATTCTCTCGCACTAAGAATATCAACTAAAGTCATCAACTCCAGTGGCGTCTCGTCAGGGAATGCAAGGTGTGCATTGCACACCCTGATCTAACGACACAAAAGTCCCTAATCGAACACTGTGTAATAATAATAACACACAAATATGCACATCACGTTTTTAGGAAAATATGTAATTTTCAAAAATTGCTCGCCCATCTAAACAATTCACGCGACGCCAGTGGACTACTCTTATAACCTGTCAAAAATTACAAATCCGATAGTCTAAACGCACCGTCTAAACTCTCAAAACGCCTATTCATTTTTTTACCTCAAAGCTATCACAAAAATAAAATTTCATGAAAGCGAATTGTTGTTAGCAAATTGGAATCGTGTCCTAGACTGATAAGTGATCAGTTGGGTTGGGTGTTGGGTCAGATATTAAGAACTGCTGCTAATCCATTTGAAAAGTCGTATGAACATTGTTTACCCATCCTCGCTCTCGCGAAAACCAAAACGATATGATTTGTTAAATTGATCTGATAACTCATTATAGAAATTCATATGAAGGGTCATATGACTTCAATTATCATGTAAAGCGATCGTAATAATCGTTGCACATGGAGGAATGGATATGTATCTTATCTCGTCAGGACTTCGGTTGTGTATGCAATAAAGAAATGACAGTATGTTCTTTTGAAAACAATTGTAACTTTAACAACCCTATGCATCCTAATAATTTTCCCTTATGATTGATAATCTAACAGTAGTTTAAACAGTTATTTTAAGAAATTAATTTAAACAAGTTTTTCCTCTTTAGTTAATTTTTAACTTTCTCGTATACGTAGTAAGAGAAAGGTATTGTAATCGTACAAAAAATCGAACTCGAGATTTTAATCAAATCTAACATTACGATGATAGAGGAACTCGAAAAAGTGGGTCTCGCAATTCTGTCCGTCTGTCCGTCTGTCCGTCCTTCCTGAGCTCTACAGCGCAAACGGCTGGACGGATTTCTTTCAAACTTCGGATTTGGAGTGGTGGGCTTACAGTTCGGGGCCACTTTTTTTTTTGCACGTTAAGTGTTGCCGTTGTAACGGTATTCAGCAATTTTGAGTTTTTCGAAAACGGCTCTAACGATTTCAACCAAAATTGATATTTGGGCTTAAGTAGGTGTAACTAAGATGGCTGCATACGCAGTTTTTCGCAGAAAAATCGAATAACGGTAATATTGAAAATTGGTCATATCTCAAAAACGGTTAAAACTATTTCGACAAAAATTCATATTTAAGGTAATACGGTCATTCTCAATATGATGGCAAACTCAGTTTTTCCCTAAATTATCGTTCAACGGACTATTTTGGAAAAATGTTGTTTTTTAAGACTTTATTTAATTATGGTTTACTTTAAAACTGTTTTAACGATTTTAACCAAAATGTATACTTGCACTACCATATATGGGGTTAACATGGCTGCATACCCAGTTTTTCGCTAAAAAGTCGAATAACGGTACTTTTGAAAAGTGGCCTTATCTCGAAAACGGTCAAAACGATTGCAACAAAAATTAATTTTGTATGTAACTTGTCTATAATAGATTTTTGAAAAAAGGCATATTTTGAGAATTTGGTTTTTTATTTTTTTACCTACATGAAAACGGCTAAAGCGATTTTGAACAAAATGCATACTTGGAGTAGAGTTGACGTTTTCAACATTATTGCGTCCTTCATTTTCGATTCCAACCACCGGAAACGCTGATTTTGAAAATGTTCATATCTCGAAAACGCCATTTTCGATTTGGATAAAACTTTAAAAACCAAGTAGTACTAACATAGTTGAGCAAGATTATTTTTCGAGCTCAACATTGCAATATTTGTTACTATTTCGTACGCATTATTTTAAAAATCGGCTCTAAAGATTTTGACTAAAATGTTTATTTAAAAAAAACCATGTACTTAGTCTTATAAACATTACCGCACTACCAGTTATACCAGTTAAAATGTAATGACAACTAGTACTAGAAACTCCTTTTTAGCAAATATTTCCCACTTCTTCTTTTTTCAGCCATATTGACCATGAACCTTAAAATAATTCCAACCAATTGGAGACTACACTATCAGAAACCCCCACTTCATTTACCCCCAAACACGTGCAAATTCAAAAACAAATCTCTGAATTCTTACATCACAAACCCTACTTCAAGTCATAGCCACCTACCACCAATTTGAAAAATCTTGTTTTATAGCCTATAAACAATAATAAAAGAAAAATAAACCAACCAAATTGATGATACGAACGAGAAAGTTTCGTGCGATCCAGTCGTGCACTTTATTTAATAATAATTAACTCGTAACAGTAATCCACTTTAATTTTAATAAATAGGGTTTTTAGTCATCGTTGAATCTTCTCCCTAACACTCCGTCGATACATACTGAACAGAATATGACATATTCTGTATAGGTATATAATTCGCGCAATGCGAGCTAAGATGTTTTCAGCCGCTTTTGACAGGATATACATTTATCATAAATGCCTGCTTAGCGCAAAGATAAAGCGATTGGCAAAAGTGACTCTTCGCTTGTCTCTGCTGATATCATTTTACGAGGTTATTTTAGAGCAGTACTTAGAGTATCACTTGGTTGTTTTTAGCTGACTCTAAATTGATTTTTACACAATCATTTTTTTCATAAGCAAGCCAGTGGCGTGACGTGAACATTTTAAAATGGGAAGTGGAAACAAAAAAATCGGATAACTCGAAAAAATGTGTTATTTTGTTCATAAACAAGTGGGTGTTGAACAAAGAGGTGTCAAACACAGTGCTCAGGGAAGAAAAAAGGGATACAAGCAAATGTTCTTTTAAAATAAACTGTCCAGTAAGAGCTTTAATAACCCGACATATTTTTAGTTACCTTTATGCACACACAATATTTATTTGATGGCTTACGTGTACCATTTTGTGAATATCGAATTCATTTCTGTACGGTTTGATGTATAACTGTATTTGGATTTTGGTAGATAGTGTTAACTGGTTTTCACCAGATTAAAAATGGAAGCCGATAGGAATCGGGTGATATGGATGCAACGCCACTGAAGTACACGTAGGTATATAGAATCAATTAAATCAGTTAAACCCGCAACTTCTGTCAAACATTTTACAAACCTCTTCATTTACTACTCATTGTCCTTAATAGACAAGTACCATGCCTTTCAAGTTAAGCAAAGTCTACGCTGGGTTTATAAAAATGGACTATTTGTGGTAAAAATCAAAATTGTATATATACTGAAATATGTAGGTTCCCAATTATATCTATTTTCTATTCTTTATATTCGTATTGACGTTATTAGCGGTTAAGATTTTTTTTGTTACAGAAAAAATACCAGACTCTTAAAAAAGGGGAGTAAAGGGCATTTAAAAAAAATACGAATCACCCGCCTAATTCAATTTCCTTCGACTAACCTGCGATAAACAGTTCGTGAGACATCGTTTTGCAAATTAAGAAAGCCCTCGTTGAAAGGGCAGGGCTCATATCCCAGCTGAATGAATTCACCCTCTAAGTTTGCCGTGATGCCTTCAGCTATTTACATGGCTACAGCACATTAAGCAGAGCTGTGACAACCCAAATGTTTAAGCAATCAGAGTTAGCTTTTGGACTGTCGGGAGAGCTGCTTCTTCACAGAGCTAATATGTCACGATCTACCAAAAGATTTGTACTACCCATTTACCTTATAGAGGGGTTGGGAAGCTGACATATATGAGTAAAAGTATTCATAGAAAGAGCCTTCCTTGGCGCATGTTGTAGCCTCTTACAAGCTTTATGAGACCCTTTTACTATGCCTTTAAAATCACTTTAGGGATCTAAAGCATTTTAAAAACACAGTTAATACCTATTTCCTTAGCTTATGGAATTTCAGGGATCTCAGAGAAACTTTGTCCAAAAAGTTAAAAGAAAACTCTAGAAGTTGCATCGGTAATTTTGCAAAATTGGAACAGTTTTCGAAAAAGCACTTCTAAACGGTGTTTTTTTTTGGAAAACAATACACAAAAAAAAAACAAAGACCAGCACAGAGCTGTCAAAACCCCCCATCAGTTGTTTTATAGAAACGACAGAGTGTTCACTCTTTGCATCACCCAGAGCAAGTGACTGATAAAGGGTTATTGTAAACAATCGTTACTTGTTTAACGGGTTTCTGAACATTGGTTCATGGTAACGGTATTCATACCCCACCCAAATTTAGTTCGTTGAGAACAACGTTTTTAAAGAGCTATGGCAACTCTGTGTTGGCTACAATAGCCTCGATTTTGGGATAACATCCAAAATATGCGCAAGCTTGCTAAGATAAGCGTTTAGGATACAAATTTTCGATTTCATACCCATTTTTTTGAATTTGGCTTTCTCCATGTACATGTACAGTGCGCGGTGTGAGCTAAAAAAAACAGTTATCTGTAGGAAGGTACACATTTCAGACAAAAAACATTTTACTATTGGCTCTAACGATATCATAAAAGCCCTCCTAGTCAGACGTAATTTTAATACAATCGTGAATAAGTTTCCTATGACTGCTGAAGGATACTATCCCTGATTGCGTCATAGCTGTTCCCCTAGTACCGATTACATATTCAATACGAATTCCCGTCCAACATAGGCTCCATACGAGCTCCCAATTTACCATAACATATGTTCTAGGCTACGCCAATATTTACACATTTGAAATTTCAAATTACATACTTCCATTTATTTCCTTCTCTAAATTTATATACCAATTTTGCATACCCCCAATATTACAATTAGATTTGCTATCCAAATCACGTACGTACTCGCTTCTTACCAAGCAAAAAACTGAAAAAACGAAATGAAAACAACGATCTCGTGTAGACATGTGTGCTCAACTCAGATGCCTTGTGGAAGGCAGATAGCAATTGTGTTTAGTTTCTCTTCCGAAAAGTCGATAGTAAAATTAAAATCTAAACATGGAAGAAGTATAGATTGTTGCACCTTCTAACTCCCCAATGAGGCCCATAAAACAATCTCATTACGAATACACAAATTGTCTACAATCAAAGTAAAGCTCAACTCAATATAAACGACTTCAAAGATACATACACACCTCCCGTACCAATCCCAAGTGTGACTTCACTTCGCAAGGGCTTGCGAATAACTAATACCACATGAATAATCGCACTGTTAAACAGAACAACCGAACACACAAACAGTGTGTACCAATATTGAAAAGGAGGAAGGAAAATAATCGCAAAATTTTAAATCACAGTGAGCAAGAAAAAAAAAACAAAATCTTTCTCCGCCATCGCAATCGCTTTCGCATCCGTTGATTGCGTCGAAGAGACGGAGACCGGTAAAGTTCAATATCGAATGAATAATATTGAAATACGAAATCGCCCTCCTTGCACCCTCGTTCTGCTGTGTGAACCATGAAATGTTTTCTCTGTTTTCGTCTGCAGTTGTCTGCAAACTGCAAAGCACACCATTTTCATGAAAAATATTCTACGAGTGCTCATATAATATGTTGCGCGAATACATTAGATACATAGATAGCCAAACAGATAGATACCAGCAAACGAGGCGAACATAGAATTCACAAAAAAAAAATGCGAACTATGCGCACTAGCGATGGAACAGCATATCAAAGTGGAATACTCGGTAAGCAGAAAAATATTGCCTCACAGAGGTGGACGAATCGAATGCCATTCAGTATCATGTGAGTGTTACCAGATAGAGTTGTTGTGTTCGTGTTACTTTAAAAACCAAAAGGGGTTTATTTCGTTTAAAGTCTTAGAGAATTTCCTTTTTTCTTTTAGGTCCAGCTTTAGTGGTAATAAAATCTTTATAAATTGTTTTACCGTAGTATGCTGGTGCACCGGGAAAGCTATCTATTTGTTTTAGAAGTTCGGAAGCATATGTTTGTATTCTTAAGCCTTACTGCTTGTGTTCCAGGTTACAATATCCCGAAACATAATGTAACTGTTTTAAAAAAAAACTATAACGTTTTGGCTTTATATACATTTACCCCTTAAAATAAAAAGGAAAAACTCTCTAGAAAAAATAAGTTAGATATAATAGAACGGAAGAACAACATGACATTTTCATAGTTTCGGGATATATACAAATGTAACGGGTACCCGGAGTTTATTGCTGTGCCAGCAAAAATAAATAAATTTATATATGCCGTTGTCGAACAACAAAAATTAATACCACTTCCAAGTTAAACTTTTTGATAATTTTTTTTTAGTAGGATTGATCATAAATATCTAAAGTATGAAATTAAACTACAATATTTTATATACTTTGCCAAATTTTTGATGAACAGCGTTCTGAAAGTGCATGTTTTTTGTGCATAAGTGGATCCACAGAATAAATGAATAACCCTCACAGAGAAAAGTGTTTAGTTAATATTTGCTTACATTTATCAAAGAAAAAATCATAAAATACATATACATTAAGTAAAGAATCATTCATATTTTTGCGCAAAACAAACTTTAAAAGAACTTTCTATTTTCGGTTGGTACATTTAAAATCTTTAGGACTTCATGTTCAATAACACTTATTTTCTTTTTCGGTATGCATATTTATTTTTAGCCTCTTGCACTTCCTCTTAAAATTGACCATTTTGAAAATACAAGAAGCAACCACTTGTCTGCCATGATACAATACTTTATGGACGATTAATCATATAATACCACCCGTACTTCCCGAGTCCTTGTCGCACATACGTCAAACGCATCTAAATTAAACGGAAACCCAGACGCCAGAGCTTCTAAAATAATATGGAACTTTTTTATAAGCTCTATATCAATACCAGTTATCTCAGGAAAAACCGCCTTTCCGTTCGTATTCCCAGCTTGTTAAGTTGGCATATCAGCCAGTTTCCTCCCTAAATCTGTCTTGAATACGTTTTTTCCCGTTCATGGTGCCTACCAAAACCGGTTTTTACATCAATTTGTGCAAGTAATTTTTTGAATTAAAATCCGCTAGATGAGCGAATTCTCACACTGTTCAACGCTTGGAACGATTTTTTAGAAACACTTTTTGGGGTAATGTTGAAGATTGATTTGAGTTTTCGGAATTAAATAGAACATTCGATATTGAATCAACTTTATTGGTTTCTACTACGCAACATGATTTCTCTCTCATCTCTGTCATTTATAACCGCCCAGGGTTTATATTCTCTTCTTTTTCTCCTTTTAGGACATTCTATATGTTAAAATAGAAACATTTTCGAAGCTTCCTGCCAGTTAATGTGTATAGCAAGATCTAAACTGCATAATCTCATTCCACTTTCCTTCCTAATCACTATAGCCTGTTTCATGCGGAGATCAATAAGCCCCTTCTTATGTATATGTTATATCCTGAAGGGATATCAACTTTTTTTTGGCGATAATCAAGCCGCTTAAAAATCCCTAGATTCGATTATTTACAAGTCCATAACTGCCCTAAATTGCCGCTTATCTCTTAACGTGATGACGGAATAATTCAAAATTCACTCTATGGGTGCAGGGCCAAAAGGACATTACATAATTATAATTGAATGGCCGACGAACTCGCTAGGCATGGCACAAGGCACTATTATGTTATATTACCCGAACTCTTTACAAACTCGACCGTGTGACCATAACCGTCGATATGAAATGAATATAGCTACATATGTAGGACCTATTGTAAATAATACGTATTTCAAGGATCAGTTGTTGGGATTTCACCACTTACTACAGCAGGGACGTGAAATCGAGCCCACTGTTGGTTAATAGTCGATTCTACCGGAGGAGGAAAATCTTTATTTACCTCTTGCTACTTGCAGATTCTTTGCCAAACAAATTGCGATGAGCGCTCCTACTCGCAGTTTATCGAACTGCACCACGTTCTCCAACTCCAACACAAAACATACCTGGCCCAAGGCAAATCTCAAGATCTCCAACAATATTTTAAGCATAGTAATAGGTGCTATTATGGAACACTGCATCATTGGGAGGCATTGTCTCAGATTGGGGCTGCATGGACGCAGAGGTGGCGGAGACAATTATTCACCTCTTATGCACTTACCCAGCCGTTCCATGTTGTAGAAAGCTAGATCTATGAGAACACTTTTTCGACAATCTCGGCTAATAAAGGCATCAGCTGCCTCCAACGCCTTATTCTTAGCCCTTGTTGGAGTTTTGAGGTCTCTAGGTCCTGTGATATCGCCTGCACTTGCTTACCACTCTAACCTAACTTAAGGTACAAATTTAGTTTTCGGTTACTTTTCACTGAAAAAAATGCTATCATCTCTCAGACTATGTAGAATAAATGTATTTGCCGAGTCATGTACATCCTTATAGAACTACCTAAACCACTAACAAACTAACATTTCTGAATTTGACACTTTACTCCGCTCTCAAGTTCGCGGTGGCTAAACGCAATTTCATTGAACTTAAAACTGTGGATTTTGCAATTTTTCCAAAAATCATACAGGTACCCATATTTTTTGACATAACCACTCTAGATATTCTCCTTGATTTTATGAGCATGTGACAATTATTTAAAGCCCAAGAGTTTCCTGTGAGAACGATTACACTTAGATATTATCTATATATATAAAAATGTTCATTGAATAAAAATGTTAATTTTAAAAACAAATATTTACATTTCTCTACACTAGGCCAAGCTTTGCACAATCTTCTTGTTTGTGTTACCTTTTTTATTAATATTTCTTTCATTGGGACAAACCATTATTTTAATGCTGATTTTGGGTGCTCTTTCATGAGAGTTATTCTCTCGGATGTTTGCCAGACGTTTACAAGAAAAGACGCAGCTGTAAAAATGCAATTTTCGTTTTTTTTTTCGGGGGATTGAACCTGAGACCCTTCACTTGATTAACCACTGAGCTACTTTGCCCATTTCTTGAAATAAATTAAAAAAAAAAAATTATATTAGTTTCAAATGTTGTCGATCTCGTCTCGCTGGGTCCTGTTACTTAAACTTGAGGTAAACTTCATTGGAACAATCACTTTTATAAAAGCTCCCAATAAAATTGGTTCGGTGCAGTATTTTGTAACAGAATAAAAATAAAAAAATTCAGTTCGGTTTGCAAGACTAGGAAAAGTGTTTGAAAAATACTCCTTTCGAAATTCAGTTTGTAAGACTCTGAAAATAATCAAATAAAAAAACTCGGGAAATTTTGAAAGTTTTGTTAATTAAATTTGGTAAATATATATTCAAAACGAAAACGAATAGTTGTGAGAAGATAGGTCTTGGGTCCCACAGGCCTGTCGCACCAAAATATTTATTTATTTATTTATATATATTACTCTGACCATTTAAAAGTTAATTTATTTTTTGCTAATAAAAATTGCAAAGTTCGTCCTTGACTCTTTCATTTTACTTTGTTCTTAGTCGACCACTTAAAACTTAAGGATTATTACCTACCAGGAATTTCTTAAAATGTCTTAAGCTAAAAAGTGTCTGCTCTACTTTTTTTGAGAAACTACCTACTCAGGAAACACACATAGAAAAAGAAACGAAAATGGGACGCTCAAGGACTACCGATCTGATTTATGATAAAAGCGCCACTTGCCATGCTACCCAGTGTAGCGAAAATCGCAGTAGGTGTGTTTTTTATTGAATCTCTATCTCAGTGCAACTTATCCCAAGTAGAAGAGACTTGTAAGTCCATGTTGGAACTTCTCCGGTACATTCATTAAGTTTCTAAATTTCTGCTCTCAGCGACAATCAAAAGAATTGGGCGAACATAAAAACAGGCTAAAAGTCGGGACAGACAAAAAAATATATCAGTTTATACAACTTCATCAAAAATTTGATTGCAGCTGTTTTATTGCGCATTCATCTACTGTACTTTGCTTCACTTGTCGAAATTATTCAATAAAACAGGCCTAATGTTACCCCAAAGTTAGGTACCATACAACCGTTTCTATTCCTCCTAAAAATGAATTTGGAGCTGTTGCACTATTGTGAGCTTGTAAAATTGAACCAGGACACTCAACATGTAACGAGCGATTTGGGTCTTCAGAAACCTACCCAATTTCGATTGAATATTTAACTAACCCTGACAACACTGCTCATCTCAAACTTTGCACTTCATATTCTGGACTATTTCCGCCATAAACAATGTATAGATACACCAAACGTTTCGCAACACCGGCACATTTCTGTTTGAAACTCCGCACAGATTCAACCGCCTCCATAGAGATACTGGATGGGAATGCTAGAGACATTGATTCGGTGCGCGAAGGGTCATGTGCGATTTGATTTTCATCGTTTTCTTGTACGTTTTTTGTATATTAAAAAAGATTTTCTGCAACCGGCAGCAGAAGCTGCACCATACAACAACAACATCTTCACACTAGCGATGACTGTAACAGAGTGGCACGGCAATAGCTTGGCAAGCAGCAGACATACTGCTGGCAGACACAAGCTAACTGAACTTCGGGTAGATTTCAGCTTTTCCGAGTCGATGTCTCGGCCAGTATTCAACTGACAGTGATACACACGACAACGGTGAGAGTGCGAATCGCTACTTTTCACCAGTGTTGTGTAGTAGTTCTGTGAACTCCTGTGTAAAGAATTTTTATTTAAAAAAAAAACCGAAAAAAACACAAAACGTATCTTCTTCCTCCCTGTGTATTGTGCTTCTGTTTAGCTACTTGGGCTGCTAGTAACTGCCAGTGAATTATTTTGTAGATTTTCGGTACGGTACTTTGTGTTTTGTATATTTTATTCGCGTTGGAAGAGCGATTCCGATTACTATACTTACAGGCGAACACACCAAAAACAGGGAGAGACGAAAAGTGTATATGAAGAGTTTTGCTTTGTGTACTCGTGGTGCGCGGTGTGTTATAGTGAAAAGTAGTGGTGAATTTTTCTTCACTTTTGTATTAAAAAGAAAATTGGGATTTTGTTTGCATTTTTGAATATCACCGCGTTGCGTTTTATGCAATCGACCGACGTCTTCTCTCTTCCTTATCGCCTCGTCATCATCTGCCGCTGTCATAGTTGGGGAGCATTGTGTGTGCGGAGGCACGAAAAGCCAGTGCACTTTTGTTTTTTAAGCGCGGGAGTTAGTATTGTTGATGTTTTCTTTTCCCACCACTTGCAAATGTGGGTGATGGAAAATTATAACCTCTTTTTGTTGTTGCTTTGTTGGGTTTGACATACCCCCATTAGTGTCTATTGACACTCTTTTCTTTTGATAAATTATTTTGATTATAATTTTCGCAGCGATAATCATTTGATCTGAGGGAATTTTAAATTAATTGTTTTTCTTTTTTATTAATTTCAAGGGCACGTTTTATTTTAAATTTTATTTATAAAGTAACTATTATTTACTCTCGTATAATTGTATACATTTTAAAATGAAACTGATACAATTTTAATACGTAATGTGATATATTCTACTAATTAAGACTGAACTACATAGTAGCAACTTATTAATGAATTGTTGTATTGTTTTGATAAATCGAATCACCAATTTACTAAATGAAGTACCAAAATGTTTAAGACAATGTTTCTCTTTAATTATTTCTGTAACTACTCTGTACAGATTTTTCTTAAATTCAACTTAGGTATGTAACTTAAGAAGAATTTTTTGTAAGAACTGTTAAAAATACTTTTATTTTTTGCATAAATATCATAATATTATTTTAATTTAAGTAAAAAAAACTGTCAACTGAAGACAGCAGACATTAAATAAAGGTGAATATAAATTGCAGTAATATACTATGGAATTTTATACCGTCTTCGTTTAAAATCAAAATTTTCTTTTAATGCACTTGCACAGGGTCCTAAGTCTACCGTAATACACCCTTTACTTTTGATGTTCCAGGTCAATTTTTTTGGACTGCCACTGTAATTTTGACATTTGTCAGTTGGCATTTGATAGTCGTGGAATGTGGTCGATAACACAAGGAATTATGGAGCAGCTAAAGTCGCAAGAGCATATTTTTTTTTTTAAATGATTTTTCAATTGCGCATGAATACTTAAAAATATCAAGCGACGTGTTGGAAAACTTTATCCGAATTGGACCTATCAGGCCTACAGAACATGTGTTTCTGAGAAGAAAGTCCCAATTACTCCGGATCGTGTTACAAATAATGCAAATTTTGGGAGGATATTTTTTGCCGGACGAATAATCTCAAAAAGTGGTGACATTGACTGTCTCTAACACTTCTCTGATTTGACGCCTCTTAGTTTCTAAATTGAAGGGCACTGCGAACATGTTGCTGGTGTCCAGATCAACTATAACCTTTGAATATAAATGTCTACAATAACATGTTAAAGACCTACTCATTTAAACCTTTAAAAGTTATTAAAACAGATCATCGGGTTGGAACTTTAAAAGCGCGATGTACTTAAGCGGTTCATGTAGATCTTCATGTCTTGTTTATTATTTTCTTTTATCTTCTAATACCGAATTCCGAATGTAGGTACAGTGCAACCTCAATAAAAATAACTTAACAAAATTTGAACAGTTGCGATAGTTAAAGCTGTTGTATTACCTGGTCAGGAAATTGTAAACTTTTTAATTGAGTTAAGAAGATGTTAGGCTTTGCTTTTATAAATGAGGTGCGCATGTCGAGGGCTGTACTGTTTACGAATAAATATCACTGAGTGCAGCGTAGAAGCTTTTATTTCCCTTATTATTATTTTCTTAAAGTAAAAAAACGAAGAAGGATAATTTTTACAAAAAAAACATTTTTAACGTAACCCACATGAACACATTTACGTTCGCGTTCCCCGCAAACAATTGCAGTGCGGTCCTTGGTATTTAATTTTTTATTTTGCTGTATTCGACCGGTGGCAATTTTTTAAACAGGGGTCGAATTCCCGCATCCGTGAGCGAGCAAGTCACTGAATTTTTTTGGATTTCACATGCAAAACAATAACAAATTCAGTCACGTATTACTCGATCACGGATGCGGCAATTCAACCCCAGTTTAGTCGTCTTAATTAAAAAATAAACTGATTTAATCGTTTACAATTACTTACACTTAGTTACCAGGTCGAAATTCTACTGTGGGCTGCCACGTTGTAGATCAAATAAATACAAATAAATATTTTGGCGCAACAGGTCTGTAGGACCCAAGGCCTAGCTTCTCACAACCATTCGTTTTGTGTGGGTTTTTAATTTTTGGCACGAATGGAAGAGATCTTCAATTTTATGCTGAGTCCAAACGGCCAATAAGAAGCTCTTTCATGACTCTCGGATGTTTGTCAGACGTTCGCGAAAAGTGGCGTAGTGCAAAAAAAGATGAAATTTGATTCTTTAGGGATCGAACCGGGGACCCATCGTTTAGTAGCCCAACACACTACCGCTAAGCCACTGCGCCGACAACGTTGTAGATCAATAACATATTAAAATTTGTTTTATTGTGTTTGTGGATATGTCCAACTCTATAGCTAAATAATATACCGCCAGCACCAAATAGCATAAGTAAGTGGCAACACTGTCTGCAAGGTATACAACCGGCAACCATTCAATCAGATTTTAAAGCATGATCAAGGAGTTGATCGCCAATTTATAAAGACATGATCAAGCTTTGTTTTTGTGCTGTTCCTGGTCGGATCAGTTGTACCTATTTCTACTTTGCAGGACCCTATAGAAAGACGCAACAACCGCAAAACGGTTGCTATCTTATTTTTGTTAGGAGTTGATGTTCAGCAATCCAAGACCGACTGATTTTCAAAATCTAATGTCAAAGATCGACAACTACAACTTTTGTGGATTGATAGATTGATAGATTGTTTCAACTTCAGCTCAGCTGTTACATTCGATAGTCAATCAAATCATTGGAGGAACTACATTCTTCAACCGCTATTTAATAAAGAACTAGAAAATTCTATTTCATGATTCATGATAGATATTTGATATTCCCAATGATTTTATGCACAAAGTCATTGGGAATATCAAAGGTGAATGAAAATGTTCGTGTTCATTTCAATAGCAAAATGTGCCTTCATGTGAATCTGGGTCACTTTTCATTGGTGGTCATTGACATTGACCTAGTAGTTATATATTAGATATAAGAAAAATCATCCAACCGTCTAGTCGACAAGGATAATATTGAGTGAAAAGCTCTGACCAAAAAAGTCCTCGAATTTATCCATAGACACTGCGAAACTATCCGTCTTGGAATGAAATGTAATAGACCTTAAAGGAATCGCCAAAAGAATTTTAACCGGGAGAGTCTTCCTGAATAAAATCCAGGTCCGTTCCTTTGAACGGCCATAATATTAGCGTCTAGCTGGCTATTCTGAGCTTCTTTACATTTAGTTCAAAAATTATAAAAAAAAGAAACCTTAGTATTTATTTTCTAAAAAATTAAACAAGACCCATTTTAAATGGGTCCTATATATAAACTGATTGATAAAGCACGCGCCTGTCTTGCATTTTGCATTAAAAATAATTCCCTTCCAAAAAAGTATAGTTTTCAAAATGTAAACTGATACTGAAATATTAATTCCACCTACATAGGTGGGACGAGATTAAATATTACAAACCACTTTGTTAATTGTTCGCAAAAGTTTCAGTTTTCAAATTAAAAACCAAACGCAGAATAATAACTCGCACTTTATTTGAAAAATGTCTACACCTTAAAATAAACGACTTTAAAAGTTTCACAATACAAACAAGGTAATAACGAAAGAGGAAATCATCTCACAAGTTTAAGACCAGCAAAACAAAATAGATAATTTCTCACTACCCAACCTTTCCGGCACCCATCCTTCTTGCTACATTAAATTACTTATTCAAAGATCTATAAATCTTAATACAAGCAAACAGTAGTATCACAAAACAACCCTCGGCAAGCTTTGGCAGAAACTTCAGATCGTAGTCGGTAGTAGGTATTTGTGGAAACTTTCGCTCTACGTAATAAGCCTGGGGCTATTTCTTCCCATCCCGATTTGAAGGTACATTTTACAATATTGTATATATTAGGTTAATGAAAACATTTGCATTTAACTTGTTTGGGTAAAAATTAAACATTAGGGAAGTGGAAAGTATTAAATTTCCCCTTTCACGTGACAGAGTTTTAATATTTTAAACTGGTTTTGTTTAGCAATTTATTGTTTTTGAATTAATATTCTGTAATAAGTTTTCACTAGCTTTAGAGTGTAGATATGTACAAAATACTCAATCGTAGTGGTTCTCCCCTTCGGGCCGTCAGACAGGAAGTTTTTTATTCAGAAGATTGGCTTATTTTTTCAAGGAAATATTTAAAAAAAATAAGCAGAACTTGTTGATAAGTAGTTCTTTTGAAATTCTTATTTCCGAAGAAAATATGAATATACGCATATGATTTGTATTCCTTGACCATTACCTCGGAGATATGATTCATATTTGTATTCGATCAGTTTGTACTTGTAACCTGAAATTTGCATGGTATCCAGGAAACCGTTTATTTTGTACTTTGGCTTTCTTCTTACTTGGCACTTACTCGTACTTAAATTTCTCTACGATCGCAACAATTAGGGCTGCTCGCTCAGCGGTCAACTTAAGGAATTTCGCAAAATTATTTCCCTACTTACAGTCTCAAGAGTTGCAACCAAACGATCACAGATTGCGCGTCGGGTTTTGCTGAATGGCACTTTTAGCTCTTGGAAAATTATTCTAAAAAAAAAAACAATTCGGGCAGACCATTTACGGTTAAAAGACAAAATTGCAGTTGTTTGCGTGAAAACAACCCACAAGTAAAACTATGCGGCGCTATGTACAACTAATGCTCCCCTGGATTTACTTAGGCATACTTTGGGGAATTGGATCAAGGATTTGTGAGTTGGCCGACGTGGTCATAATGATTTTCAGCCTTTAATAAAGATAATTTTGTTTGGGAATACATTTAATCACAAGTATGTACATGCCCGCAATCCGCAGACCATCAAGTATACAGTTTGCTGAAAGCTTTGTAGCTTAAAGACTCGCGTGGTTTTTCGATTATTTTGTTTAAATAAAATTAAAATACTTTTCTGGGCTTAGAATAATTTAATACAATTATTTGAACTTAATCGCGTATTGAGTGATTTCCGAGACCAGAACTACAAAAATAAAAATTTTACTCACTAAATAAATAAATAATCCTACCCCTTTTAAGTTTATCACCTTCTAATCCAAAAACGGATGAAATTGTTACATTTCATAAAGATTTAATAAATACTAATACCGCCCGTGGTCGAAATTCGACCAATTTTGTCTTTTTTACATAATTTATTTAATATTGTTTTAATTTTTTTATAAGCTAAATCTTAATTCATATACCTTTCCGCTATGAAAAAAGAATGAAAAAGGGCAAAACATGAATGTTCGTTTCCATAGTAATACCTCGCAGATAACTCTGCAATGCCACTGAAAAAAGATTTTATGATTGCTTCCTTTTAGGAGTAATTAAATTGCATACGTTTATGGGTTAATGAGACTCTCTAACAGGTTCTTATCTAAGATGATTAAACTCGTTACTATGGAAACATGACTGCGACAAATTGAATGGCAACAAAATGCTTTCGATTAACTGCTAAGCATTTTGTATGGGAAATTTTTAACTTTATTATACCAGTCTTAATGGCGACATATACACCTACGATTTTTTGTTTCTGGACATCTATGGCACAGTACCTTTCGAATGATATAAGTTTCATTCTCCTCATTTCATGGTAAATACTTAAAAAGTGCACGGAAACTTTTGATGTTTACGTATTAATATAATAATTTCATTGACGTCCATTTATAACATTTATTACACATTTCTGAAATGTTTTGCTGATCTGGACACACTTTTATATGCCAAGATAAACGGAAGTAAACTATTTTTCAATTTTAAATAAGTTTTAACAAAAGTATTAAAAATAAAAATGTTAACACCAGTGTTACCACTTGCACTACATATGTACTACATCGTTACTCTAAAGCACTACAATTCCTGATTTCATTTCACCATTTTTTTTCGAAGGGATTGGAAATTCTAAATGAATTAAATAAACGAAAATGTCATCATATTGTGACGTCACGTTGCACAGAATGTTTGCAATATGATATAAACTGACATGTTTTTGAAAGCAACTGTTGCCACAATTCAAAAACTAAATTTTCCAATGATCCGTCTTGATTTATTTTCGTGATTTGCCCCCTATCCCTTTCTTGGTTTTTATCAAGTTGGTTCAGGTGGAGATGACTGGTTGACAATACGTCTTCTGGTAGGCGTGGGTGACGGAAGTAGTCAAACCCTCACCTGTATCCTCTGACAGATCGTCAAAACGGGCGGATAATACAAACGAGAGGTAGCAGTAGTGATTGGAGCAATAAACCTCACTGCAACACAAGTGTACGTAGTTGATCAGAAGGTGGATCATAAGTGACGATATTTTTTGGCATTAACGAAGGGTTGCCGAAGCAGTCCAACCCGCGATTGTAATCTTTAAAATCTTTAAAGATCCCGTCTAAAAGAAGAGAGTACCGCGGGCAGTTGCCGGGGAGACCTACTGTTTACTTCATTTTTATATTTTAGCTCATTGAAGTCATGAAGACTGTGTAAAGTCTTTGCTGGTACAGCGTATGTCTGTGCGAGGCAAGTCATTCAGGTCTTTGAAGACTCCTACAACTTCTACAAAAATCATTGAAGGGTGTTCCCATTTTACGGACGTGCCAACAGTTCCCTTTTAATGCTCATGTTTAAGGTACGAAGCTGATTGCGTTCCTACTTAGAGAAGTCCTTTAATCGTTTCGGAATCTCAAAACCACTCGTTTTGTGTGAGTTTTTATTTTTCTGGCGAATGAAACCGAACCATTTAGCGACTACAAAAATTCTCAATTGTTCAAATCCAAAGTCTAGAAGCCGGCGTTGTCCACATCTTGCTCTCACACATAGCATCCGGCGAATTCTCGTCGCCGAATACACACGAAAATTATTAGAAATCCAATCAGCTGTAAGACAAAGTAAGAGAGCGCGAGCACTGTCGTCACCATAACGTACGTACAGAATACAGATCATACCGCTCGTACAGTTTGAACAGAGCACATTCTGCTGCGATTTTGCATTCGTGCGAATTGCGTCATCTCCGCAGCGGAAAACGGAAATTCAATGTTTTTGTTGCTAACGAAAACAAGTTCGCTCGACTGGTTGTTTTGATGCATTCGCAAGCACTGTTTGCGCTCTCTAGGAACGAACAACCTGGTGGCACGTGTTCCCGTCCAATGTAGTGACGAAAGAGTTTCTGATCGGAAATTTAAAATTAGTTTTAAGTCGTCGTCAGTGGAAGAACTTCTCCATCGGAACTTGCATTGATCTAATAAAGTGAATCATGCTCTTATCGTCTTCGGTTGGAGACTATTTTCATCTGTAGATACAGACTTCTGATACCGTCCGGCTGCAAACTCCCTTCATACTCTAAAGCTCGTGCAAGCTTTGGATCCAAAACCACCTTACGTACAATTTCAACAGTACATTTGACCTTCTCTAACACCAATATGCCTACGCGACTTTTATGCGACGACGAAACATAATTTCCCTTCGTGCTAACATCAACTTATGCTCGACACCGCTTGGATGGAGTACTTAATCTAGACATCCAATAAATTACAGTCACCAAGTGAATTTGATTCGAAAGTATATGAATTATCTCCGCTTTTATGCATCTATTACTAAGCAACTTTATTGCTTGCACATAGTTATTGTTGGTTGGCTGCTCTGCTCCTATTTGTTTGGCTGTTTTTATTTAGTACTTATTTTCGTTTTCTTTCTTTAATCAACATAAAAATTAAATTACAAATTTGCACGTTAACCTTCTTCTCCTTTATTTTGGAACGGTGTGTGGAAGTGGATGTGGATTTGTGGAGTCGTTGTCGTCGTTTATAGTTGTTGTGTGGTGGACGAACGGCGGACAGACGGACATTTTTATCTGTTGCTGCTTTTGTATTTCAACTTTGCTTTTCTTCTTTGTAATTTATTTCGCTTTCAAGTATTTATTTTCTGTGGTCTCGGTACATAGTATTAGTATGGCATGGGACTGTTTTGTTTCTCCTCTTCGTTTGTGTGTCCGTCTTGTATTGGCAACCGCACTAAGCAACATATTTTCAGTAAGTTAGATACATTTTTGCTCGTTCCATGAGTCTTGAATTGAGTGTGAGGAATACTTGTACCGATGGTGGTTGTAAACAATAATAAAAAAAAAGCCCCCCCTCTGTAACAAATTCGAATGAGTGAGTTTTTATGCCTTTTAGTGATTGACTTCAATTTAATTACACTTCTCGCCCATTATCGCGGCATACGAGAACTGTAAGCAACACAGATACTAGTACTAGACCGTCAAACAGATGGATCGCCTGACGGTCGGAAATTATGTTCGAAGCATTTTGCATTTGTATACTTTTGTTTGTTGGCTGCTTCTCCGATTTCTTTCGTTTTGTTTTCAATTTATATTTCCGTTTTGTTGATGGGTTTTCATTTGGTTTGTTATCGCTCGTTGTAAAATGCAAGAGTCAGTGCGACTGCATCGGTGACTGTTTGGTTGTTCAGTACCTATCGATGCCAAGTGTGAAATGAATTTGCATGGGATTTCGAGAAATCAAAAATAATAGTGTAATGTCCTACATAGGCGCAACCGTGGTAATAAAGAAGGACTGTTTTATGCACGCATCTCGTACTCCTTGGGTAGGCAGCTGAAAAATGAATCGATTTGTTTAGCGGTTTTGTTCATTTCGATGAAAATAGTCATTCGCCCAATGATTGTTTTTTTTTTAGAATGAGCTGTACTTTTGGAAGGGAGGTTGAATCAACCCTGTGTAAGAAAATGAATAATTAAATTCGGAATAAATTGACAAGAAAGTCATCTTCGTTGATAAGACACCGCAATACACAATGAGAAAACTGCCAGAATTCGGGGTAGTCTGGATCCACTGTTCACTCATGAAGTTGAAGTAACTGTGTGGTGTGGATTTTGACCATGGCCTATTATTGAAACCTATATTGGACACATTTGAGTGATGCAATATTCTCTATATCCAAATGTAAGGAACGTGCTTTCATTATGGGCACAGGAAGGTTGTGATATTTGAACTATTTCGATGTCCTTAAATTTAAAAAGGATTTGTTTTTGATAAGAACAATTAAATTCACGCCTAACTACAAAATAACCCGACGAATTTATATGGTAAGACCTGGAGAAAACCCCCAGAAGTCACACAGAAAATTATTATCATCAACATTTATGCATCTGTAATATTCTTTGGTGGTGTGGTTCATTACAATACTCTGCAATTGGGTTCCGGGACACTGTAGTACCTCAGAGAACTGCAGCAGCAGACGAATTGGCAAGACTAGGCCAAACTAGGAAAAAGGCAATGCATTGTATTCTGGGAAGACGCGCGCAAAGACTTTGACTGTCATACAACGACCTTTGCAGAAGCTGTAGAGACGAGGAGTCCGACACCAACCTTCTCTGCAGCTGCCCTACTGTATCCAAATTAATGAACGCTTACTTAGAAAAATATTATCTCAATGACTTAAGTTGTCTGGGTTTTACCAGAGCTGCTTTCATTCTTAACTACATTAATGAAAGTAAATAAGAAGGCAGTAAAGAAACCACTTTACATCATATTTAGTTTTTGCAAAGTGGGAGAAATAAATTATGTGGGTTACAAATTCCCCGACTTTCTTGAACATGTTCTTACTTCAGCAGGTCATTACCAAGAAGAACGACCCTTTACAAACCCCTCAATAATCTTAAAATATTTTACAATTAATAAACGAAACAATGCAAAAGACTGAACTTTCTAAAGAGTTCAATCATCTTTCAAGCTTAGTTCCTGCTATACAGAAATGTGTAAGAATTTTTCTTAAATCTTCATACTTGAAGCAAAAGTTTTGTGGTTGCTGAAGCATTTAAAACATTAAAGTCAATAGCAAAACGCTCTGCCCATGCTTTTGCTTGTTCATACCCTTTCTGAGGTATATATCTCTAATTCAGTAACAGCAGCAATCTTAAGTCGACAAAAGAAAATACTTCTTTTCTATTGAAAGCTAAAATAGCTATAAAGCCAAAAGTTCAAGACAATCTATAAACCTGGAATGGAATAATATGGAAAGACTGAAACGAGGTGAATGTATAGCTCTTTTCAGTACAAGGGGTAGCTACTTCTTTCAAACAGACTCTGCTTTCCAAGGTTTTTTTTTTCTTGACGCAAAAATCCCATTTCCATCCAGGTGTGATCATTTTGGTACAGTCTGTATAGTCAGAATGCAAAAGTCTACTAGGTGTCATCGTTTTCGAATTTCATATTCATTCCTTAAGATTTTTTTTTGTTTTCCTTCTGGGTCGAATTGGGATAATATTTGTACTCAACCTCTTACTTTTATGGTGTTCAGAAGAAGACCTTCAGATTTAAGTTAGACGTTCGTCAGTCTAGGGTCATTAACTAAAATTATATAGTTGGTGCTTTCTAGAGTTCGAACCTTTCGGTCAGTAGAGCAGAACGTTTCTTTCTTTGTGTTTAATTTAAATGCCCTTCAATGTTCGGTCTCTCTCGCTCGATACGTTTGGCCATTAAACAGGTGGCCAAATATGACCGAATTAACACCACTTTTGATGGTGAACGAAAATTCGATGTTTGAGTGCTTTCATCACATATTTTAATTTGGTGGTAGCTGCAAGAGGGAATGTCTTAAAATCAGTCTGAAAAGAAATCCAATAGCTATCCATCAAAATTGACTTTTAAAAATACCAGTCCGTTTAAACTTCCTTAACCTAAGAGCAAATCCAACTCAATTGCTTTTTGAAAAGAAGGTAAATATTTCTCAAACAATCGGTACTCATTTTTTGAATCGGTACTTCCCCACTACCCCATGTATTGAAACCCGATTTTTAACAACACATCTTATCGGTTTTATGGATTCCTAAACTCATATTGAATTTTATTAGGCGGATTAAATTTATATAGATTTCGTAAACCATTGCGAGTCCACTGTACCAAATTTGATCTATAAACTCAACACCGTTGTTCATTTACCATAGTTTTCTAACAAAATTACTAATTTTGGATTATATTTATTTGTTGTCTTTAATTCTTTTGCAATAAGTCGAGAAAATGATATCGGGTAAGTTGCCGCCGCCAAAATTTATGACCATTTGGGATCGGTTTTCCATAACTCTTGCCAGAACTTCCGGCGATAGGTCCACGCGTTCTTGACGGATATTCTCTTTGAGGGCTTCGAGAGTACAATGCTTATTGATATAGACTCCCTACTTAAAAAAAACAAACAACAAAAAGAAGTCTGGAACGGTTGCATCAGGCGATTTTGCCGCTCATGCAAATCGCTAAAACGATAGATTAGGTGAACCGGAAATGCAGCCCTCAGAATTATGATTGTGGCTTGTGCAGTACTTGCCGCAGCTCCATCCCGTTGGAACCACATGTTCTCCAGTGCGAATGCCAAGTCATCCAATTGATCTTTATGAGCAAAATCTCAGATTCGGAAATAAACAAAGTCTCCTTGCACCAATGTGTAAAGATACGAGTAGAAAAATTGACCTGCGCTGAAAGCATGTGATGCAGATACTTCTCAAACGCCGATAACGAAGTGTATATATCCTTTAAACTTCTGTTGTAAAATCAACTTCCCCTGTATTAGTAATTCGAATTAAAAAAGACCTTATTATATACGATTAAAGATTGCATTATACAAAAAACCGCCGAAAATCAACTCGGTCGTATACGTAACATTTTTTAACTTTCTCGTATACGCAGTAAGAGAAATTTATTGTAGGTAGGTATTCATAAAAAATTTAAAACTAGAGATTTCAATCTATTCTGACATTACGATAATAGAGGAACTCAAAAAAGTGGGTCTCGCAATTCTGTCCATCTCTTCGTCCTAAACGGCTGGACGGACTTGGAGTTTTTTTTTGCCAGTTAGCTCTATTATTAACGGTAACAAGTTTGATTTTTTTTTTAAACGGCTCTAACGATTTCTACCAAAATTGATATTTGAGCTAAGGTAGGTGAGGTTAACGTTGCTGCATACCTAGCAAATGTAATGTCACTTTTGAAAATTAGACATTCATAAAGTAATGAATTTCCAACTTGACAGCAAGCTAAATGTTTCTCTAAATTATCGTACAATGGATTTTTAAGAAAATGCATATTTTGAGAATTTGATATTTGAGCTAAGGTAGGTGAGGTTAACGTTGCTGCATACCTAGCAAATGTAATGTCACTTTTGAAAATTAGACATTCATAAAGTAATGAATTTCCAACTTGACAGCAAGCTAAATGTTTCTCTAAATTATCGTACAATGGATTTTTAAGAAAATGCATATTTTGAGAATTTGGCTTTTAATGAAAACGGTCCCACATGAAAACGGCTACAACCATTTTTAATAAAATACACACTTGATGTAAAATTGATGTTTCAAAATGATTGCGTCCTTCCTTTTCCATCCGCATCACCGAAAACGCTGTTTTTATTTTTTAAACTGTTTATACTCAGTTTTCAGCTAAATAGACAAAAGTATTTTCAACAAACTTCGTAATATTTATTACTATTTTGTGCGAATAATTTTCCAAAAGCGCTTTAATGATTTTGGCCAAAATACAGAATGAGATCCTGTATATTGTTTTCTTTAAAAAATTCTAATAAAGCCGTATTCTAAGAATTCCTGAAAAATAACTAACCAAATCATAACGTACGTCCAGTCCACACGGTATAATTTTCTTAAAATCTATTACAACTACAAAAAACGTATTTTTTGGAAATATTACCCACTTCTTTTTAACTTTCTCGCATTACGTAGTAAGAGAAAGGTATTGTAATCGTACAAAAAATCGAACTCGAGATTTTAATCAAATCTAACATTACGATGATAGAGGAACTCGAAAAAGTGGGTCTCGCAATTCTGTCCGTCTGTCCGTCTGTCTGTCTGTCCGTCTGTCCGTCTGTCCGTCCTTCCGGAGCTCTACAGCGCAAACGGCTGGACGAATTTCTTTCAAACTTCGGATTTGGAGTTGGTGGGCTTACAGATCGGGGCCACTTTTTTTTGCACGTTAAGAGTTGCCGTTGTGACGGTATTCAGCAATTTTGAGTTTCTCGAAAACGGCTCTAACGATTTCAACGAAAATTGATATTTGGGCTTAAATAGGTGTAACTAAGATGGCTGCATACTCAGTTTTTCGCAGAAAAATCGAATAATAAATTTTGAAAAGTGGCCTTATCTCGAAAACGGTCAATACGATTGCAACAAAAATGTATTTTGTATGTAATATGGTCATTCCTAACATGACAGAAAACTCAGTTTTTCTCTAAATTGTCTATAATAGATTTTTGATAAAAGGCATATTTTGAGAATTTGCTTTTCTTTTGTTTTACCTACATGAAAACGGATAAAGCGATTTTGACCAAAATGCATACTTGGAGTAAAATTGACGCTTTCAACATTATTCCGTCCTTCATTTTAGATTCCAACTACCGGAAACGCTGATTTTGAAAACTGCTCAAATTTCGAAAACGCGATTTTCGATTTGGATAAAACTTAAAAAACCACGTAATACTAACATCCTGAACAATACCCTATACTCAGTTTTTAGCTAAATAGTTGAGCAAGATTATTTTTCGAACTCAAAATTGCAATATTTGTTACTATTTTGTACGCATTATTTTCCAAAACTTCTTTTTAGCTAATATTTCCCACTTCTTCTTTTTTCAACCATATTAATCATGAACCTTAAAATAATTCCAACGAATTGGAGTCTACACTATCAGAAACGCGCACTTCATTTACCCCCAAATTCAAAAACAAATCTATGAATTCTTACATCACAAACCCTACTTCGAGTCATGGCCACCTACCAGCATCACCAATTTGAAAAATCTGGTTTTATAGCCTATAAACAACAATTAAATAAAAATAAACCAACCAAACTGATGATATGAACGAGAAAGATTCGTGCGATCCAGTCGTGCACTTTATTTGTTCATCCATATGGAACATGAACCTTGAACACATGTCCATCGGCATATACAATTTATAACTGCGAATGAAAACAAATCTCTTACGAAGGGACGACTAGGAAAAACACAAACCCACTCCATAGCGACCTGTCCTCGTATGGTACACAGACATTTCTGAGAATCTTGTATTTGTGGAGAACTATTCAGTCAGCTTTAGCAAAAACTCATTCTTATTCCAAGCAGAAGTCCTTGCTATTCCGATAGAATAAATCGGACTTGGAAAAACCCAGTTATTCTATATCCCATCGGGCTTTGGCACCGATACAGCTACTTGATTGACTAAGGGCGGCACAACAATACCACTCATCGGACCTGAACCCTTCTATGGTGTCAGCAAAAGAACATTTCGGAAACTACATCAAGAGCTCGTCTCATATCGAATTCAATAAAATCTCCCCAAAAAAAAATGCCACTTCCTCTTTTATCCGGACAAAAATAATAAAAATTAGCGGCCATTACCTCATAAAAAAACGTCTTCACCGGGTTGGCGACTCACCGGACCCTACATTCATAGAGTCTGAATCCTCTTTTCAAATACTCATGGAATGTACGGTTTTCTCGTTCAGCCAATTTTTCTGACAAACCTTCAATCTGTCTGACTGTCGATTGAGTAAAAATTTGGCTGTAGGACCTCACCAAGGTAGGTCCAAACAAATACCTTCTTCACGTTTTCAATAAGTTAACCTAAAATAATGCCACAATTATTTAAAATAAATATGCATACAGTATATATACCTGTCGCCTCACCAAGAATCAAATCAGTAAAAAAAAAAACACCAAGTATATATTCATAACGACATTTCGCAGTTAATGTGATATAATCACAATCATACATAATAATTGCGCCGCCTGCGTCTACGCCGAGTATTGTACTTTTACCCTCTCGCCAGATGATAGCTATAAAAAGTACCAACTTGTAAGCTGAACCTACGTTATATGGCGTGCTTGGTTAAGGAATTTTACATTAATTAAAAATAAGTATATATATGCTTTATACCTATGTATGTAAACAAAGTGATGTATATTATAAAAAATGATTTCAATTTTAATTCGTTTTGTGTTCTCCTCGAATACTTTTTTACTTCTGTTCTTGTTATGTGTCTATTATCCATGCAATTTGTGTGAGACTTGTTCTACTTTTTCATTGCGTTAACACTCGCACACCGCTGAGAATAATTCAAATTCATATTTCTATCTCTTACTGTACTGTATATTGTATGTTTATGGTTTTTTATTTTCTTGTTATTTCATTTCATCTTACTTTTTTTCTTAATGTATGGCATTTTTTATTATTCAAAGTATTTTTCATGGGCACTTTTATGCCTTTCGGATGGAATAAATCCGACAAATGAACGTGGTGTACACGAGGAATGAAAAGGGGGGGCGCGAAAATATACGAGGTGTAAAAATGTAGCATTTTGTTAATTTCTAAATTGTTGTTGATATAATGGGTGGTTCGATGATGATGATGACACAGGAGGCAGGGGGAGCGAAGGAGATCGTTTTTGTTTTTTTTTTATTTCACACCAATCAAACACCAGTGAGGAAATATGAAAATTAATTTAATTGTAGGAACAACAAAGAGTGTTAATAATAAAGCAAAAATTCAAAAACTAACATTAAAACTGTGTAAAAATAAGAGTGCATAAAATTCAGAGTTAATTAAAATGGAAATGTGTCGAAAATTCAATTAAAATTAAACGCAAATGCAAAGCGAAGAAGATTCAGCGATCCTACACAAAGTGCTTGAGAAAGTTGGATTTTAATCAAATTAACGAGTTTTAATGAATATTTGGGTAAATATGTTATTGTTATTTTTTATGTATCCCTTTTTTACAGTAATTTTGGTCATTGAGTATATATGCAATATATGTACCTAAATTAAGTGTTTTACAAGCCTTAGCAAGCTACTGATGGCTTTAAGTGTCCACGTATATCAGACTAGCTGACCCGTGCTCGCCTTGCTTCACCCGCCGTTTTTTTTTTTAAATATGTTCCCTCCCTTGGACCTTTTTAAAAGCAATATAAAGCAAATTTGTTATTTGTTCCCTATTAACCATCTCAAATGTCGGCAAAAAAAAAGCAACACGAATGAAACAACTTGAAATTGACACACGAACCCCACCCCAGCCCATTTCCAAACTTTTCCCAAAGAACAGCACCTGAAAACGTTTTCAACCTAATCACACACACACTACTGCAACGATACTCACTGCTGTATGACTACTGACAGTGGTATCCACTGAAAGAAAATTGTGGGCGATGTTTTGAATAATAGTTTTGAACATTGCTTAGCTTCAGGACAACGCAGGAGGATGATTTATATCGTAAATGATTACTAAATTCACCTATTTTTATTTTTTAATCTGATAAGCCAGTCTGTATAAACAGACTATTTTGTGAAAACCAAGTTATATTCCGGGTTAAAAAGTATCCTAAAGCCCGACCAAGAATATAAGCATTCACTATGCCAAATTTAATCAAAATCCGTCCAGTAGTTTCTGCGTGATGCTCGGTCAGGCATTTTTTATTTTACAGTTTTATTATATGTACAGAAGAAGATATACAAAAATGTGATTTTAAAGTTTGTATGTTTGTTGGAGCCGTATGACGTACAGTGGGTTGGTAGATAAAAGAGGCGGCATTTTCTTAAACTACGAGGGCTTGTATTGAAGAAGATGGAATTGCAAAGAAACGGGCAATCGACAGAGCCTGATAGGAGTCGATAAATGAAGAGAATATCTACAGCATCCCTGCGATCCTCAAGACTATTCAAGTTAATGAGTTTAAGGTGGTCTTGGTCTTTTCCACCATTTAATGAATCCACCATTGAATTGGCTTTACGAATTATCTCATCAATATGCGAACGGAAATTAGGCTCGCTCGTACAATATGCCAAGTTCAGATGAATATAGGTTGACCATTAAGTAAAGGGTTTTTCAATAAGAACGCTACAAAAGTCGGTTTTGGATATCAATGAAATTCTTTATTCCTGTGAAAGTACGTTCGATGCTATTATGTATGGAACTCGATTTCTTTTGCATGGCCACCACGGGCACGCTTGCAGAAGTCCAGACGCTGAACCCAATTTTCGACGGTTTTCAAGCATAAATCGGCCGATACTGCTGCAATTTCACGTTCGATATTCGTACGAAGTTCATCAATCATCGCTGGCTTGTTGGCATAGACCATAGACTTGACGTAGCCCCACAGGAAATAGTTTAACGGCGTCAAATCGCACGACCGAGGCGGCCAAGCGACTGGACCATTTCGTCAGATAACACGTTCTCCAAACTTGGTTTTCAATAAATTGATTGTGACATTCGCTGTGTGGCTTGTGGCGCCGTCCTGTTGGAACGACATGTCCTCCAAGTCCATATCATCCAATTGGTGCCAAAAATATTCGGTTATCATTGAACGGTAGCGATTCCCATTCACAGTAACGTGCCGGTCTTGATCAACACGGAAGAAGTACGGCCCAATGACGCCGCCGGCCTATGAACCACACCAAACCGTAATATTTTCGGGATGCAATGATGACTCATGGAGTACGTGTGGATTGTTGCCTGACCAATACCGCATATTTTGTTTATTGACGAAGCCATTCAGCCAGAAATGAGCCTCATTGCTGAAGATGATTTTTCGATGAAAATCCGAATCATTTTCAAGTTGTTGCTCAGCCCAATTCACGAACATACGACGCTTCTGGTGGTCAAGCGGCTTCAGTTCTTGCGTCAATTTAATCTTGTAAGGATGTAGGACAAGATCTTTTCGCAAAATTCGCCACAAAGACGTCACAGGGATGCCCAACACTTGAGAACGATGTGTGAGAGACACATTTGGGCTTTCTTCAACTGAAGCCTCAGCGGCAGCAATATTCTCGACACTACGGGCACTTCTTTGTCTCACTGGCACGGGAACATTTTGTACTGTGCCTGTGGATTCAAATTTTTCCACTAGGCGCTCAATTGTTGATTTTCTAGGACGATTATGACGACCATAAATTGGACGTAGCGCTCTTAACGTTGAGGCCACTTTTTCGATAAAAATCTGGATCCGTTTCACACTTTCTAGTTTGATCATTTGGACGTGTTGTTAACGGTATGTCCGTCCATGGCGAGTTAGATGTAGCATTCAACTGTCAAAGTTCGGAAGTCCTTAATGGGAGACCCTTTAGTTTTGATATACACTGCGTTAGGCTTCTTCGGTTAGGCTTCGGCGAAATCACTCTTTCTGGCAGCATTTTCTCTTCATTCAAAAGAGGAAGACAACATTATCATAATGCAGGCTACACAAACCAGCCTCTAGCTTAAGACAAGTCGTCAATTTAGTGAACTAGTCAAAAAATAACTTTTCAATCTTCTCTTGGCACCACCAGAACAAAAAACACTAAAAGACAGATCCAAAACCTCAATCAAATATTAATCTTCTCAAAGCTTTAAATTTCTAAGTCTAAACATAAATTTAACACAATTTAATTTTTTTATTTTCTTTTAATTGCAGCAACAAAAATTCCTAAAAAGACCAGCGGAAGATGTGGACAATGGGGCTGATAACTTTGAACCGCCCGTCAAGCTACAGCACAACGGTTCAGAAAATTTAACCAAATTCTCGGTGGAAATTGTTCAACAATTAGAATTTACAACTTCTGCGGCAAATTCGCAGCCTCAGCAAATAAGCACAAATGTTACTGTGAAAGCGCTCACCAATACATCGGTGAAGAGTGAGGGCGGTGGTCAGAGTCAGCAACAGCAACAGCAAAATCCCGGCAATCAGCAGCAGCAGCAGCAGCAAGGTGGATGTGGTGGTGGTGGTCCTGGACCAGGTGGTGATGGTAGCGGTAATAATGGAATGGGTGGTGGACAACAAGGAAACGGCAGCGGTCTAATGGGTGGGCACAACAAAACATCCACACTGGGCGGTCTCGCCAACCTTGTGGAGTGTAAACAGGAGCCCGATCATGACTTCTCCGACTTGGCGGCGGGTCTTGAGAAGGATGTGGGCGGACCAAATGGCAATTTTCCTGGTTTTCCCGATCTTATGGGAGACGACACAGACGAGGGCAATGATACTTTTAAGGAGCTTATATCCGATTTACAGGATTTCAATCCTGGCTTCTTGGATGGGTTCGATGAGAAGCCGCTGCTTGATATCAAGACCGAGGATGGTATTAAAGTGGAGCCGCCTAGCGCTCAGGATTTGATGAGTAGCTTGCATGTCAAATCGGAGAATCCTATGGCGCAGTTTGCTTCGGCGTTTGGTGGCGGTCCGGGTATGCCTGGCGGGGGAATGGGTGACAATCAAGGTCTCAATAAGATGCGCAATCAATTCCAAAACGGTCCTAATGGCCCAATGTCGGAGTTGTCTCTGGCACAAACGCTAAAGCACATGGCCGAGCAACATCAGCACAACAACGCTATGAGTAGCATGAACTTCCCACGTCCGCATATGCAGCCACCCCAGCAGAGCCAAATGATGGGTGGCGGTGGTCCCAACAATCGGTATAACGATTTCGGGCCGTTTGCGAATGATTTCATGTCTTCTGGAGGTCAGAATGGTGGTCCTGTTAACAGTGGGAACCCTAATGGCCCGCAGCAACCGCAACAACAGCAGCAACAGTCCCAGCAACAGCAATTACCCCCTCAGTACCACAAAGGCCCTACGCCCGCACAATCATTCGTCGACATTAAGCAGGAACTCTTCTACTCATCCCAAAATGATTTTGATCTCAAACGGCTGCAACAACAGGCTCAAATGCAACACCAACAGCAACAGCACCAGCAACATCAACAACAGCATCAACAGCATCAGCAACATCAGCAGCAGCATCAACAGCAGCAACATCAGCAACAATCCCATCATCAGCAACAGCAGCAGCAACAACAACCAAATCCCAATATCGGACCAAAAATGGGTGGCGTTGTGGGTCCGGGCGGTTTTCCCAAGCCCGGCAACCCGCAAGCAACACAACAGCAACAATCAGCAGCTGCCCAACAAGCTCAGCAACAGCAGTACTCGCCATACAGTTCGGGAATGCCCCAACAGGGCAACAACAGTCCAGCTGGGCCGAATTTCATGCAACCACCGCGTGGTGGCAACGCCGGTGTTCCACCCAACATGTCCTCGCAGTGTCCCCCGCCACAACAGCAGCAACAGTCGCAGCAGCAGCAACCATCGCAGCAACAAAGCACAGCGAACGCTGCCAATGCTCAGCGACAGAACTCGACGGGTTCTGGTCCAGGTGGTTGTGGTGTCGGCGGAGGAGTCGGTCCTGGAGTCAATCAGAACTCTGGTCAGAACACCGGAGTCAATAGCGGACCAAACAGTGGTATTCAGTCGACAGCAACAACTACACTGCAAATGAAGCAGACCCAGCAGTTGCACATTAGTCAACAGAGCGGCGCACATGGCATACAGGTTAGTGCAAGTTTTCTTATTGTAATACGGTATGGCGTATTTGTATTGCTAACTAACTAACTACCCCAGAAATGGAAACTTTTGAAAGTTCGTGCGAAGATGCCATAAATTGAGTGAGGTGACAGAAATGTGCATAGCTAAGTGCTTTTAGGTTATTAAAAGGGAACCGTAGCATTTTGTTTTAGTGATGTTGCTATATGTATGGGAGGGCGCATATATGTATTGGAAAATGAGTAAAGGGCAATTGTGGAGACCTGCTCGTTATAGAATACAAAGGAGTATGGCTGCTATTTTGTTCGCTTAGAAATCAAAAGGTTTCTTTTAGCAAAGTTCGATGGCAACACATGCATGGTTATGACAGGTTATTTAAAAAATCGCGTGGCCTCAATTGTTAGTGTACTATAGCCGAAAAAATCTTAAGGTATTTTTTAACTGATAGTGTAACTGTCCTGCAGAAGCGTCTCAGCTCAGCCGTTCGGACATCAGACGGTAAGTGCATCCCAAAAAGTACAAACCCATAAATGAATTCTTGTCAGTATCTAGGATTAGGTAGTGGCGCAGTTGCTTAGAGTTAGTGTGTTGGACTACTAAGCGAGGGGTCCCCGGTTCGAATCTCGAAAGAACCAAATTACATCTTAAGGTTATTGTCCGCTGCGCCATCTCTCGCGATCGTCTGACAAACATCCGAGAATAAAACTGTCATGAAAGAGCTTCTCAATTAGCCGCTGTGACTCGGCGTAAATTGTAGATCCCTTCCATTCGTCCCAAAAATTGAAAACTCACACAAAACGAATGGATGTGAGAAGTTAGTCCTTGGGTCCCACAGACCTGTCGCGCCAAAATATTTATTTATTTATTTTTTATTTAGGATAAGGTCACCTGCAGTAGTGGAAACAAAAAAGCACATCTCTTTTCTTAATTAAAATTCATTTCATTCGATATATTTACAACAAAAATATGCCTCAGTTTCGGCAATGTAAATCCCTTTCCGCCTTGTCCGTAATCGTTCTTTGCTTTTGCAAATAATCGATGTAGATTATGCACTGAGAATCCCAAAAAACTGTGGCCTTCCCGGCCTATGAAACTGTGTTCGCCTTCTTTGGTGCACGTTCTCCGTGTGGACGCAGTCTCATCAACATTCATACAGGTCCAAACTCTGCTGTGAAGTGGTCGTTCGAATGCACTTCCTTTCGATGGGCTTGGCATCCATCTTGCCGATCTCAAAACAACAAAACTAATCAATGCATTTTTCTGAAATTAAGACAATCTTTGTTTGAAGAATGACACTACACTTAACAATGATTTTTCATCAGTGCTTTATGTGTCTCCAAACACAGGTACTATAGGTATATAAATACTCATCAATCACCGATTGTATGTGCTCCTTCGCGTTGTATGTACCTCTGTGTTTAGTTTTTAACTTGCCTCACCAGTCGGACAATTTTTCGAAAGACTTTTACCTCAAGGTAGTCATCTGGGCCCTATGCTCTTCCTTCTATTTATTAATGACATTCCTGACTTGTTTTTGAGTTCCCAATGTCTTATGTTTTCTGACGATTTAAAGATCTTCCGATTCGACCAGGACTGTACTTTTTTATAAAATGATCTTGAACGACTTTCCATATGGTGTATTAATAATGACTTTCATCTCAACGTCTCTAAATGTCAAAGCCTTTCTTTTTACCGTAACCTCTTTCCAATTCCCTTTACGTACTTAATCGATAATACCCCTTTGTCCATTATTTCCTCCAAAAAGGATTTCAGAGTAATTTTTAACGTTAAACTTAGCTTTCATAAACCAAGGCAATCAGATGTTAGGGTTCATATTGCGGAATTCGAAAGACTTTCGAGATCCACAAACTCTTAAATGTCTATTTTTTGCAATTGTAAGATCTCATCTTGAAAATTGCTGTAGATATAGTATGGAATTAATTTTATGAAGTTCATTCTATTAGAATTGAGAGAATCCAAAAGCGTCTTACTAGAGTTGCCTTTCGTATATTGAAATGCCATCTTATGAGACGAGGTGCAAATTATTCGGTTTCTTACCTCTTTTCAGACGGAGGCAACATTTTTCTGTTATATTTATTCGTGCAGCTGTTGAAGTAAATGAAGACTTAAGCAATATTCTTAACTGGTCGCGGAAAAATGGTCTATGCGTTAACCCACTTAAGTCCAAGTGCTTGGTTATTTCCAAAAAGTCCATTGATACTACAGATTTCCCCAAAATATACTATGACAACAATCATATTGAATTCGTGGACTCAGCTAAAAATCTTGGTATTACGTTTACTAAAACACTTTCTTGGAATACCCATATCAGGCTGACAATTGGGAAAGTTTATGGAGGGCTTCGTATGCTGTGGACAAACCATAAAATAACACCCTTAAAAACAAGAATGGTACTTGCCAAAACATTACTCATCCCCCAGTTGCTTTATGGTTGTGAACTTTTTTACAATTGTGATTCTGTGCACAAGCGTAAACTGAATGTTGCTAACAACAGCATAGCAAGGTATATCTATGGAGTAAGAAGGTATGACCACATTTCCCAATTCTCCAAATCTATATATGGCGTTACTCTTGGAAATCTTTTCAAACTAAGAACTTTAACATTGCTAAACAATATATTGCAATCGCGTCAGCCACCTTACCTTTTTAATAAGATTTGCCAGTCGCGTTCTCTCAGATCTTTAAACCTTGTGCCAATGCATTACGCATCTTTATTATCCGAGCGTCAATTTTTTATAAATGCGATACGTCTATGGAATGCTCTTCCTCGACATCTAAGGATGATTAGCTGTGGAGCACTTTTTGGAAGAAGGCTCAAGGAGTACTTGGAGACATTAATGTGATGATGATTGTTATTTTGTTATTTATCTATCCCCTTTCTTTTCTTATCAACTATTTTCTTTATTCTTACCTCTATGTTTTTTTTTCTTTATTTTATTTTTATTTTTTTGGATTCAAATAATCATATCTATACTATTGTTAGCTTCTTTTCCATTTATTTTAAAGCTTATAACACATTATTTAATTATTTAATCATTTAATGATACCAATTAAGCTTATGCTATCTAAGAAGATATTGTATCTTATTGTATAAGTCTATTACTAATAAATAAACTATGAAACTATGAAACTATGATTTGATAGACGGTCACATCGATTGCCCTTTTCTTCTATCTTTAATTGGTTTTTATGCTCCTGCGAGAATTCTAAGAAATAATTTTTTTTATGTACAATTTGGATACAATTAACCAATTTCTAGATAGGCATCTCTAGAAGAGAATCCAATAAATATAGCAGTATGTTTGATTTTACTAAGCGAGTAAATTGATATTTCGAAATTATTGCGGCCTTCGCGTTCCATTCAAATCTCTTGCTGAAGCGGTATTTAAAAAAAACTGCTCATATTTCGGATATCCCATTTCCATTGGGATACCAGGTAATGTTTGCATCCTTAAAAATGCTAAGCACCTTTAAATATAAGTACTCAATTTTTAGCTTAAAAATTGATGTATGGTAATCTTTGTCACAATTTTACAAATACCGCTTTAACTTAGTTCTTCTCAAAAAATGCAAACAAAGCCGAAAAATATTTCTCAAAAATGACTTACTAAACCCTGCTCTGTGTTCACACACGGTATATTTTTGTAAGGCTCAATTGGCCACTTGCAAAAAAAAAAAAAAATTATTAATGTGAGCAACAGGTGCGTTAGTGACCTTAGGCCCAGACAGTTGTGCGAGTTTTAAATTATTGGGACAAATGTAAGGGATCTACAATTTTAAGCCAAGTCCAAACGACTGATTGAGAGGCTTTTTTATGACAGTTATACTCTCGGATGTTTGTCAGACGTCGCGAGAGATGGCGCAGTGGAAAACCCAAAGATGTAATTTGTGTTTTCGCGAGGATCGAACCTGGGACCCCTCGCTTAGTAGTCCAACACAGAAACCACTAACCAAATGCGATTAAAACTCCGAAAAACGTATTTTTAGCAAATATCACCCACTTCAGCTCTTTATTCATATTAAAGGTACACCTTAAAAGTCCTACAACCCCTTAGAACTTCGCGATTGCACTTTGTGAATTTTCATACACCTTCAATTCAATTTTTTGTAGTTTATAACTCAGAATGAAAATTTAAAAAAATTAATCCGCACGTATATATCCCTGTTAAGATTTCCATATACCACGAACCCTACCTCCAACTTAAAACTAGCAACACTAACCTAAACTCAAAGATGTTGTAAATGTTGTAAATATGTTGTCACAAAACTTTCAATGGTGATCTAATTGTTCATTAGGACCATTTCAATAATCCGTAATTAAATTTGGCACCCCACTGACAGTCGTAATTACTCGCGTTAGGTGGAATGTTTAAATTTCTATGTAAAAACAATTCGAATAAATGCAGAAAACTGAACTTAACGCAAGAAATATTAACAAATTAACGGCAGCAAAATTATTGCAATCATTTGAATGCTTAAACATCTTAAATTTTCATAGATTTCAAAGTGCCAGACAATTTTTTTATCATGAAATTTTACAATGAAAGAGTTAAAATTGGAGTCAATTTTTTTACAGAAGTTTTTAAATCTATTCCGTCTAAACACCTTAGAGTCAGAATGTTGTCACAAAACTTTCGATGGTGATCTAATTGTTCGTTAGGACCGTATTAATAATCCTTAATTAAATTTGGCAGCCCACTGACAGTCGTAATTACCCGCTTTAGGTCGAATGCCTAAATTTTAAATAAATGAAAAAAAAATTGAGCTAACTGCAAGAAATATTAAAAAATTAACGGCAGAAAAATGATTGCAATCATTAGAATGCTAAAAACATCTTAAATGTTCTTGAATTTCAAAGTGCGGTAGCTGTCAACCAGACAAGGAACAGTTTATCAGCCGTAGGGAACTGCATTAACCGTATAACCTATCAACTGAAGACATGTGTCTAACCTTAGATGTAGCGTATTGTAAGGGCTGTCATAACCCCTTGAACCCGCGCATAATAATATTGACATGTAAATGTAACTAACATTCATGTCTCAGTATCACGATCCCGTTCTCTCGCGAGCTCATTCTCCGATGTCACCACTTTGAGGTAAAGTTACGTTAGGGTAGCGAGTATACATCTCTATAGTCAGCTGCTGTACATACTTGCTCGTAACTCATCTATTGAGCTTTGCCTACTCATTAATATAGCACGTAGTATTTTTCTTGTAATTACAAAAATTTCCCGAACGTACTCACCTATTGAACAACAACCCTTAACATTCGCCTTCCCACATACACACACAGACTTCTAATCAAAGTTTCCCTAAAAAATTAATTAAAATTCTCTCAAACTAATAGAAAATTCCCATGCACACTCTGCCATGGCTCTATACAGAAAAGAGCTTGAAAAGCCTTCACAATTTGAAAAGCTGTAAACCATTCCATTACCGTTTGAAAACCGAACATTAAGTAAAATTACCTCACCTCTATTTATCACAATATAATGAAGAACAAAGCCCACAGCACTCCCACATAACAGTTCGATGGAGAGTACTCCGAAATAAGATCAGCCGGCCGACCCTTAAACGGCCCTCCCCATACACCCCTGCCAAACTGTTCTGCGAAGTAATTTTAATATGAAAGTCAGAATGAATATATTATTTAAGCTTTTAACATCTTCAATTACTTAACTCCAATAAGCTCTGAAATCAACCAAACCAGCGACCAGCCTCTCCTCTCGCTATCCTCTTATCTGTTGTGAGTTTTGTGTCACTATACACAGCAACTGCAAAGTCCGGTATCCTCCCCTTTTACGCAAAGGTGTCTCATATTGTGCGATGGGGCTAGGAAGAGGCAGCTCGTTTGGCCGGGGTAGTAGTAGATTTACCAACATTAACATATCATTTTGCTATTTGTCGGCAAACAACTTCCTAAAGCACTTGTTTGCTTTTCACACAGACGCTTATACAAATTTCGAACACACACAGAGAGGCGGCCACATTTGGCTTTCCTTTGGAAATTTGCTTAGAGCGACTAAGGCAAAAGCTCTTTTTCGAGGATTTGTGTCATTTATGCGGATCTTTTACAATCAAAATTAAACCGAATCTGCGTTCGCAACTGGAGAATTACATGGAATCCTCTGTCATTGCTTTATCTCGTTGTGTCAAAGTGTATTTATGCAGATTGCAAAACGGTTAGTTAACTGGATAAACAAAATGTACAAGTATTACTTACATACCTTGTGGGGTGCCATAAAGACACAGTCACAGTGTTGTGTTGTCTGCTCAATGACAATGGTCAACTGTAAAAAAGCTATAAAGTAACAACCGGTTGTCCTTGTGCACATGGGGTTGGTTCGATACTGGGCAAAAGGACTTTTGCATATATTTTCTATGAGCATGCGCTGTGGCCGGCAAATCCGCAGAGGGTGATGCGAATTCATCTGCCAAACAAAGAGCGAATAAAAAAGATGGAAAGCAACACTGCGCAGGCTCAATTCTGCAACATGATGCAGAGATTGCAGACAGTTTCTTCGACTGCATCAATAAATACCGGCAACATTTTCACTGAAGGGATGAATATTCTTCGCTGGGATGTACGCCCGCTTTATTCCCTTTTCGACATTATTTGGCGATAGTAGTTAAAAATTGTTTTTTTTCCTTGCTGTGCTATGTTGTCATGATTTATGTTTAATTAACTTCGATTTTATTTTGGGGGTTGTTGTAAGGTATACTCTGGTACTGGTACTGCTCTACGTAGAGGGGATAATGTTGAGTTTCTGGAATATCGTTCGACGACAGATGTTCGGATAAATTAATTCAAGTGGACTTTGATAGATTTTGTACGAGTGCGATCTGTAGAAGGAATTTTTGTAAATCTCGCACATGAAGTATTCATTTCGTTCGAAGTGGGAGTTAGGTTTAGGTTTTATTATTCTAACTGATACGTATTATGTAAGCTGTTATGTGTATACCTAGTCACTGCACATGCAGACTGCAGAATATTCGCAAGTGTCAGTGTTGCCTGTTGCCAGTTACAATGTTTTGGATATTTTATTTTGCATGCTTAACTATTATTATTTCTAGCTGAATACCCAGCTTAGCTCGGGTGCAGAGTTATCAAACCATTCTTCCAAAGAAGAGGTACAAAAGTTCATTTTTTTGGAGTCCTATTTAAAACAATTCACTGTTGGGTGCATGCAAAAATAAAAATGAAAGAACAAAATATGTTTCTGCACTTAATTATGTTTTTAATTCCGGCTGCCTAATAGTCTTCAAATTCTTTAAGAGAATTGCTTACAAAGAATATTAACTATTACGAAAAATTTTTTTTCAAATTGGAACTTTAACTTATTTTTATTTAATTTTTTTTTCTAAATCATATGTTTTGATTATTTCGAATCTAGCTTCGCCAGGCTCTCGAAAAAAAATTGTTTTTTTAACAAACTAGCTGTACTCCCACGGCGCTGCCCGTGCCTTTCGTATTAAGTCCCGCCACAATTCGCAGAGTCGTTTTTTAAGGGAGGTGCAACGGCGCCCTTTTTGATTACTGCCCCATTGTGTTGAACACCATTTACAAAAATTCAAGGCTTCATAAATGTCCAGATACCTATAGTAATTTAATTATTTTGTTACCTATATGGCAAGTGCCATATCCCGATTTCTATCCCGATTATTTTTTGCAAATGGCTTTGTTAACGAAAGAACCAAATTACATCTTAAGGTTTTTTCCACTGCGCCACCTCTCGCGAACGTCTGACAAACATCCGAGAGTATGTCATGAAAGAGCCGTTTGGACTCGGCGTAAAGCTCTAGATCCCTTCCATTCGTCCCAAAAATTGAAAACCCACACAAAACGAATGGTTGTGAGAAGCTAGGCCTTGGGTCCCACAGACCTGTCGCGCCAAAATATTTATTTATTTATTTTTAATCCAAGGTTTTCTATTTGTATTGTTTTTGATTGCACTTTGTTTCCATTAGGACCCAAAACTATACTATCTTTCAAGTTGGAATCAACCATGCGCATTCACAAAGCTTTGCGTCGGTGGTGGCATTATAAATTCCCTGTCTTCACGGCGAAACACGAAAAAACTAACTACTTTGGCGACACTCCGGTTCGACTTCACTGTTCACTCTACCTACAGTCTACATTCTCCAAGCAGAAAAAAACAGCCCACTCAAAAAATTCTCAAAAGGGTGTGTAAAAAAAAACCTTTTTTTATTTATTTGCCTCCTCGTCACACTAGTAGCGCGCAGCTGGTTTCATCCATTGGCACCGCACACATTAGGTCTGTTCCCTTACAATAATGCATTCAAACACATTAGCCAAATTTAGTCAAAGTTTATTTCCTTCTATACAAATTTTGAGTAAGGGAACAAAGTTTGACTAATTTGTTCGAATGCATTATTGTAAGGGAACAGACCTATTTTCTTGTCATGTCTTGCACAAAATCCGCATCCGCAAAAAACTCCGCATTGATTGTTGCAGATGCGGATGCCGATGCGGATGCTAAAATGAATGCGAATGTTCCGCGATTGCGGATGCGGATGTGAATATCCGCAACATCCCTGCTCTGAAGATCGACCACAGCGCCACCTGTTGATTCTCTCGCACTTAGCAGTAAAGTGTTTCTATCACAAAAGATCAACAAACTGTGATTTTGAAAATATTTTTTTTCTATATTTGAAGTGTCACTACTCGATTTCTATCCAGTTTATTTTTTTTTTTTAAGTAGAGAGAAACATTTGCGTTTTGCCACTAAGTTTTACAAGTTAAAAGAAATCTCTTTTATCGCAAAGAACGCTAATTTAAGTCGAAATTGAAGCTTAAAAATCTGTTTTACTATTTAACTGAATTTTATTATTCCTACGAAGATCACAGCCTCTACTATAATCGGCCCTAGCGAGGTATCCGTCGGAACGGAAAATTCTCCGATTTTATACGATTCGGAGGTTTTTTGCTTCGAGGTTTTTTTTCGGAACAACTATTCGGAATATTTCTCCGACATTTTGTAACGCATATCGGCGAACTACGTTGAGGTGCGATGAAATGCATTTTTTTTCTTCAATTTTTGACAGCTAGGTTCCGATATCCTCCGACAGAAATTGGTTGCTGAATTTGTTTACGATTTAGATTTGAGTCTCCGACAGAGTATGCGTTGCGGAGATTTTTCCGTTCGACGGATACCTCGCTAGGGCCGAATATGTCTAACCTGTTTTAACTTCTTTCATGGTCAACCGGGGGCGAGCATAGCAGTATAGATTCAGCTTCTATGCTCACCCCCATGATCACGATCTCGTAGTCGGAGCTGGCAAGGCTTAGCTGACACATACGAGATCGATAGTGCAGTGCAGAACTTGGACTCGGTTACAAAGAAAATGACATGTTTTCAAAGGCTCTTACTTGATGGATTTAAGGTCGAAACTCACTAGTTCTGATTCAATTTTTTTCTTGAAAGAAGTAAAAACGTCTTCTGAGAGTAGAAATTAAAGTGCCGCACCAACTTTAATCACTTTATTAATCTTTTGGTAATGAACTTAGAGAATTACCCATGCTTAAGGCGAGGAAGAGAAAGGGTGTGCTCGAAATTGTGGCATAAATGGTTTTTGCTTCAACTTGCTGCCACTATAGCATTTTAATTAGAACGGAACTCCTGAATCTTGCATCCACCTATAGCAGGGTATGAAATTAGCTGTTTGCTTCCTTGACGACTTCTAGTCTTACCGGCAAAATCACAAAAGTGTACGCACGATTAAACAATAAATATTAAGATACCACACTGAAAGGCGAAACACAAATAATTTGAATAATCAACTTTGGACAAATTGCAGAAAAATCTATTTTCAAATTAGAACAAATGTTTTCCGTAAACAAAATCTCTGAAATCATCAAAATATGACAGAACTTTTTAACAATTATGATCGCATTGTATAAAATTATCAAAATTAAAAAAGAATCCCTGTATGGAAAATGAATTCTTACGAATTTTCCAATTTCCCTTTAAATTTGTTTAATGTTCTTGCCGAATGTACTCGTAGTTTCCTTTAGCAGAGACAAACACAACAAAAAAAATATAGCTCAAATCGGACAGATCCGTACCGTTAACGTTCCTTCCCGTAACTTTTTTGAAAAATGTATGAAATTTATCAAAAGTTCAACCTGTAAAATGTATCAAGTAAAGGACTACCTAGTGGCGCAGTGGGTTAGTGTGTTGGACTACTAAGCGCGGGATCCCAGGTTCGATCCCCGAAAAAACCGAACTATATCTTAAGGTTTTTTTTCCACCTTTTCGCCACCTCTCGCGAACGTCTGACAAACATCCGAGAGTAAAATTATCATGAAAGAGCTTTTCAATTAGCCGTTTGGACTGGGCGTAAAATTGTAGATCCCTTCCATTCGTTCCAAAAATGAAAAACTCATACAAAACGTGGGAAGCTAGTCCTAGGATCTCATAGACCTGTTGCGCCAACATAAATATTATTATGACTACCTATTCACACGAAACCAAACTGCGAATAGGCAAATTGCCAACAAATCAATTTTACTGTATTTGTGAATTGAAAATTGTTATTTGTTCTACCCGAAAATCATTATATTTAAATAATCTATTCTATCTTAAAAAAAAACTTACTCTCAATTGATTTAAATAGCGAAATTTACAATTACAGCAATTTTCCCGCGGATTGAAAAATTCTTGCCGCGAACTGTCACACTTCTTCGGGAGTATCTTAGACCAAGAAAAATTTTCATGTGAATGAAATGTCAGAATTTACAAATATTCGCTTGTTGGCAGTTCGCAGTTTGCTCTCATGTAAATAGTCCTTTATCACAATCAAATAATTATGAATATGATTTTCAAATAGATAAATTTATAAGAAACGAAAGGAACAAAAATATAAGTTAAAAATAACAAAATACCTGAAACAAACGACACATTTCACGTCATAAAAACAGTAGCAGATTATAAGTGCAGAGGCTTAACTACTATAATTTGGTAGAAATGTAGGAGGTCGAACTTATACGTCATACCGTAACAAAACAAAAATGTAAAGCTGAGTGTGAATTGACTGTCACAGACATTTATTTGTTTTATTGGATAGAGCTAAGCGGGTGAATTGTCAAAAATGTTAACCTAAGAAATGGGAAACAAATATTTTGCCCAAGAAAGAGCTCAAGCCTAAAAGTATCCACTGACACTATCCTGAAGATTTTGTGTGTTTATTCCCTTTTAGCTGCTGCAACAGAATGCAGAATATATTTTGCTTATATTGAGCTGTGCATTTTCAAATGTGGATCTATTTTATTACTTCTTGTTTCTTATTACAGCTACGTACATATGTGTCACCCTTTTTAGTATGTACTTATTCATGCTACATATACATAAAATTTTTTTTTTATATAGAAAACGTACCTAGTAACCCCAAATTGGAATGCTTTTATTGCATCCAAATTAAACACAAGTATTTGCTCTCTTTGTTTTATTGAAACCCCAGCCGATATCAAGTACAAACTGCAACATCAAAGAGTGCCACATTTACATTGGAAGACCAAATAGCCAACCCCTATATCCGTGTGAAGTGTATTTCGTAGCCAACACGTGTTTCATCATTGTGGAAATAATATGCATCCCGCATATGCCGAATCTGGTACGAAGCCCCTTAAACCTTTCAATTATACGTTGCAACTTCGTTAGTGCCGAAGAAATTGTTCTTCGCTAACATTGGCAATTCCCCAGCATTATCATCCATTCTCCACACATAGCCGCTATGAATCTTGCAGGCATTGCTTCCTGAACCACTTTCACTCTGCAGTGTACATGAAGTTGATACACGTATCTTATATTGTCAGAAAGCGCCTACCTTCAACCCCATGGAAAGAAAATGAAAGAGATAGAAAAGAAAGAAATGGGAGCAAAACCTTATGAAAGCGTAGGGGCTGTAGTGTACCATAAAAAGGATTGATGACGCTTTTCTGATGTTTACGTAGTAACACTGCGAGATTCATTTTTCATTCAGCCAAACGTTCTGGGTAGGAGGACGAAGGATAGAAAATACGTGCGTGTGGTACAGCGTGTCCCCCATTTTGCATATGCATTGAGATGGAGGCTAGGGCCTAGGGGGTGTAACCAGGCAGAAAGTATTTTACACGAAAACCATTTCATTTTATTAAACATCAAAATTTATATTTTTAATTCACATGGGAAAATGATGGAGAGTTGGGGAGGACAATATGTACAATGTATCTACAAACCGCTGCCATTTTCTGTGGGAAGTTTTCGCCGGATTCTATGTTTCCTTTTTTCTAAACTCAGTTAAACAGTGCACCATGTTGGCATGCGTTCAGATTTTGGCGCTGAGTTCAACTGAGTTCAAATCGGGAAAAACGTATGCCAATTGCGAATACGCCGATTGGCACAATTTAAATAATTTAACCGAAATCGTAGGAGCTTAAATAATAACTTAATTATTTGCAATTGACAACAACTGTTAATGGCTTCGTATATAATTTCGAAAACAAATATAAACTTCAGGGAAATTCACAATACGAGGAATATTTTCGAGGAAACAGAAAATGTTCGAGGGGTAATTTTTCGCCGATAGCGCTGATTAAAAAACGCTCTAAAAAAAGAGCACGATAACTTCTATTCAACGTCTATCTATCTTATTCTGACAATGATTCGTCCAACAAACGTACTCAATCGCTTGTAAAGGGTGTCCCATAATTCGCGCAAAATGTTATTTGAAAGCTTACATTTTTTTATTGATTCATAGAGTAGGTATACAGACTGAGTTTAGTATTAAATAGTACATCGGATAAATGGCCGGCACGGCTTTGCTGGCAAGTACATACTGTTGAACGGGAGGAAAAAATTGCAACAACATGCAAAAGTGTGGAAGGATGTTAAGGGGAAATCAAACATCATGAAGCATCGTTCAGTCGTCGGAATTTGACAGTTGAACAAGTTATATGAAGCATAAGTTCAATCGTCCAAGACGAAGTCGTCCAGATCAATTATTCTCCTCACAGTTTATGGCTTTAAATCACTATAACTGCCATATTTTGTACGAAAATTGCGGACTGTACCTGACAAACCTTCAATATTTTTAAAATATTGCTGAATAATGAAAATGCGTTGTTCTTTCGTATAGAGCTCCATCTTTACTAATCATGAACTGTCAGTTGTCCCATTCGGCCCTAGCGAGGTATCCGTCGGAACGTAAAAATATCCGCAACGCATACTCCGTCGGAGGCTCAAATTACATTCGTTGTATCCGCTTTCGGAAAAGAAAACGCTTCACTTAAAATCGTAAATAAATTCCGCTACCAATTTCTGTCGGAGGATATCGGAACCTAGCTGTCAAAAATTTAACAAAAAAATGCACTTTAAAGCATTTCGCCGATATGCGTTACAAAATGTCGAAAAAATATTCCGAATAGCTGTTCGGAAGAATACCTCGATGCTAAAATCCTTCCAATGGTATAAAATCGGAGAATTTTCCATTCCGACGGATACCTCGCTAGGGCTGATTATTATTTTTTTTCGTTGGCATTATTGTACTATTAAATGGTGCAAAATTCAAATTTTGCGTGAATTATGGGACACCCTTTACATATAAGAACGCTTTGAGACACAAGGACTTCCCGATCAGCGTTTTTTTGTTTTCCAGTAAATTTGTAGTGTCTAACGTCCGTTTAACGATTTTTTTAATTTATAAAACTCTCTACTCTATGGTATTAGATTCTTAAATCAAATGCCTATTTATTTCTTGAGATTTTGTTATACTCTATACTATTTTGTTCATATTTAAAAAAAAATATGAATTCGATTCGATTCTCTGACATACCTGATTTTGTTTTTGGTCATAAAGTACTAAGAAAAACTTATTTAAAACTCCCGCAAAAACGCTTGCAAATTCTTCTTGCTACCTTGCCCAAGCTATCAACATCAGGTCTATTTTCGCAAACCCCTTTTTCAGAGGAAGAACATAAAATTTTTTTAAAATTCATATCGGCATAAGAAACATATTTTGTTTTTGCTTAACAGTGCTGCCAATTTGCGTACGCCCTTTCGTCTTATACAAAAACATCTGGAAATAGTCCTAGGCTAGATTAGGTTGTGAAGAGTTGTGAGATCATAATTATCAGAAAACTATAGCTACCATAGAGGGCCGATTACCACCTCCACGGTCACAACCAAACAATTCGCATTCGCCCATGTACTTAATTTCCCTATAGAACCTAAGAATGGTCTCACTTATGTTTGAGAGACAGAGTATGTTGACATTCCTACTCCAAATTCTCCCAGAAGTACCTTCCGACGAGCTTCCTTCAATTCTGAGCAATTGCTTGCCATTTTATTCCGATATAATGTGGATAACAACAACTAAAAAAGTCCCTATTGGAAGACCCTTTTTAAGAGGATACTGAGTCCATCAATCAACTTAAGTAAGAACTAAAAATATTATCAGTACGAAGTAGTACTTCATTTGACACTTGTATTCTTAATTGATTAACTTGTGTGAATTTCTACTCTACTTTGAGAAACATTTTCAAAAAAACAGAACTAATCGAGGTTATTTTTACATCTAACAAGAACTAGAATAAAAACCAAGTACATAATTTTTATTATGTAATTTTTAAAATCTATTAAACGAACACACAGACCCCAGACCAATGCTAAGTACCTATGTACCCGATGGAGGCATTTAGACAGCAGCCAGATAAGTGGGCTTTAACAGATTGTATCTGAAAAAGTTGTAACACACGAATATGCAATGCACATAGCTTTGCTTTGAACTGCTCGCAATGAGCAGCCATGACAAAGAGCTCGAGAATTTCACTCATTTTCCGCAGTAAGTTTGAGTTCATCTCGCCTGGTGTTGTTGGTGTTCTCCCTGCCGTTAGATGAATACGATAAATATGTAATCTAAAGGAGAAAATTGGAAATGGACAATTTTAAAATTCAAATAACTACTACACTGCGATGGCAGATGTGATGCAATTAGAATATTGAAAGAGATTCTGTGTATTTGAGTGTGCACTTTGGTCGGTGCTCTGTAGGTACGTACTATATCCATCTTTGGGTCTGAGACAAACAATTAAATATTCAGTTCGTGTGGTAGCAGGAGGGGATATGTTCTATTTTATTTTTAAGAGATTTGCTAACTGAAATGTGAGTGTTGGAATGGCTGCTCAGACTGGACAGAAAAACTCATGCAAACAAAGTTGTTATAATGCAGGGACACATGTATGTTGAGTTTAATGCTGTTTGTAGCATTTTGATAGGAAAATAAATTATTTAAAAGATGTTCGTACCATGGCTACAATATGTAAGACATTTATTGACTTTGTGAAATATTCATGCATAAATGTTTTCCTTTGAATATTGCGCCAGGACAATCCGTATGGCAATGAAATGCTTTAAGCATTACTCTTCGTGCCTTCACAAAAATATTGAATAAATTTGCCTCTCTGGCTTGGTCTTTGAAAGGAGGATTCGATCGTTCTTTGTCGTCTCTTGGCTGGAGAATTATATAGTTGAGGTGTTTTTACATTGTGGACTACATTCACATCTTAGTACAGCTCAAAGAATTTTGTATCGTTTCCTCTGTTTACATTCCTCCTCGATTCTTAATTTTTTTTTTTTTACCGTCGGAACGGAAAATTCTCCGATTTTATACGATTTTTGCTTCGAGGTGTTCTTCGGAACATCTATTCGGAATATTTCTCCATTTTTTTCTTCAATTTTTGACAGCTAGTTTCCGATATACTCCGACAGAAATTGGTTGCGGAATTTATTTACGGTTTTAAGTGAAGCGTTTTCTCTTCCAAAAGCGGATACCTCGAGTGTAATTTGAACCTCCTACGGAGTACGCGTTGCAGAGAATTTTCCCATCCGACGGATACCTCGCTAGGGCCGATTGTCTATTAAGGTTTGTGTAAAGAAACATTTCGTCCTTCGAGTCAGGGTTTTTGAACCCATTTCTCTTGGTAAACCAAAGTCGCAACGTTTTCTTAGGTTTTTTTCACCAAATACTTGGGAGGTGGTGCGTTTGATAGGGGGATTTTTGTTATTAAAGATTTTGTGTTGTCGACGACGCATTTACTTATAACCATCTTTTACATGCTTAAAGTGGACATACTTGTTTTTATTGTCCACATATCCCACTACTTCGACGGATCTTTCGAAGATAGTGGCTAGTTGGCACCAAAGCTACCCAAAGTGCGCTTACAAAAGTTGGGCAGAATTATGCTTGCAATTTTGCTAATTGCGTGTTTTTCAGATAATTCAGACATAGCAAAAGGAAAAGTAATGAGCTTCGTTTGTAAACTCGTTGGATTGCCTCAGAGCAAAAATTGAAGAATTTTCCGATTGAAATCAATCCGCCTTCGCTTCTGACAGTCAGTGCCATCCGAGTATGCAAGTAATTAAAAGGACTTGTAAAATGTGTGTCCCTAGTTATGGCTTATTGGTTGCGCACAATTTCCTAAAGTAATGTTGGAGAAGTTACATTAACCAAAACTAAACATGGCCACTTACCACTTGTCTCTTTTAACGCTGTCGTATGCGGTCCTAAAATTGACAGATGGAGGAGGATTTTCCCTACAATGAATATTAGGATGTGTAAATCTGTCGAAAACAAACAATTTATTTGACGTACATAAAATATTTTGTTCAGTTAAAGAAATCTATTTTAATTTAGCTGAATATCAATTTGTCGTACTTCGCAGCTACTCAGCTGGCAACGAATTTAGTAACACTTAAGTGTACGACGTTAGACGCTTATGTTTGAGATGTTGGGCACTTGAGTATTCACTTATATGTGACACTTGTGGAAAGAAATGTTCCCCTGAGTCGACATTTCAATGTGCGCTTTGAAACCGTGCATAGAAATTATTCTTGATAAATGCGGTTTTCCAATGAAACAACATAACATTTGTATAGGCATATTTTGTAAATGTTTAGATTTAAATTTTGTATTAAAGGGAAACAAAATTAGGCGCCAAATTATTAACAAATGGTGTTTAAATATTTTTTTTTAATATATCGTTTTCAATTACCCCACTTAAAGAAGACAATAGCTAAAAACAGAGATCATTTACACCATTTTGAAGAGATGAATCAAAGTGGTTGAATATTTTTTAATTTATCGATTGTAAGTTCGAATTTAAAGACGCTTTTCAAAAACTTTACGCGATTAAGTTTCGATGAATTTATTTTCCTTCTAAAATTTGTATCCAACAAGATAATTGGTAAGGGCATTTTGGTAGTCTTGTTATCCTTTTAGTTACATTTTTCGGAATGCGGTTCTCTGCAGAGCAACTGTTTCTCAAGGGTCACATATTTTCGGTCGTTGGGTGACTAAATCAAACACTTAGCAATCAAATGTTTTCGACAATAATTGCGGCAAGCGTTGTAATCTAATTCCTCTGCAGCCCAAAAACTGTCCGATCTAGTACCTATTGTTTGATTGTGGGATTTATCCCTGTTTGTGGGAATTTTGATGTCCAAAAGCCCTCCGTGGGAAACCAAAATTTTGTGAATTTCATAAATCTGACAGAAACACGTTCTACTTTAAATTGTTGTTGAAATTTCTGCAAAGCATGTGTATTTCATCATGATTATCAACACAGCAAATGACTAGATTTTCTAGCGCCCAAAATTGATGCTAAATTATGTAAACGAACTGCGATTTTTACACTTAAAGTTAATTTATTTTATACTTTAACATTTAAAAGCTCAATTTTTTTCATAAACAAGTTGAAGGGAATTTAAGCTCTGGGGAAAAGGGGAAAATAAATACATCTCGTTGGAAAAATTAAGTGAAAGTCCCATAACACTGGTATGATCTGTTTTGCATTACACCTTTTGCGTCAGCAAGTTATGTCAAGACGTAGACATTTTTAAGTGACTTTCTTGATGTAGCTACTGCCAAAACTTAACTTTAAGTCGTTTATCATTATGATCGCTGTGTATTGCAGTTGCCTACTAGACATAAAGCCTTCACAACTAGGGCTTCAAATGAATGCTATACATAACTGCTTGAAATGTTTATTTTTTAAGCTGTTAAGTTTTTCTGTGGCCAACTTTTTTGCATTCCTTTGAATAAACGATTGCCCTAGGCAATCCATTCAGGGACTCTTCGAACCCACTCCTTTCTAATCACTGTAAAATAATGATGTCCTCTTAATTGCGTTAAAAACAGTACAAACGCAATAAGAATCCCTACATGTGTAGCTGGGAGCAAACCCAGAACAAGAATAAGGAGTAACCGCCCTCATATACAGCACATAATATATTTGTCTGGGATTTGAATTAATTGCTTTTGTGGATTGGCTAATTGAGAATTATTGTTCAATGACAATAGATATGGTTTCTGATGAATTTTCAACTTGTCATGAATTTAATCGCCCCAGCAATCGCCAAAGATCGTTATTTAACCTTTGACTATGGTAAATCGAATTGAAGCCTGTGCATGCAAATAGGTAGATTTGTGTTTTACCATGATGATGAGGTGGTAGTTTTAAAACGTTTTTACGTCCCTTGGGACATGGTAGTATGCTGTGTTAATTATTAATATGATAATAAGAAGGCTTTGAATTCATGGGTCGCTTTACTTGCTTCGGTTTTGCTCTGATGTCTTGACTTTTAAAGATTGAGAACGATAAATCTTACAGCTTCATAAGACAGTTCAAGTTGCAGTATCACGAGATTATTTTCAGTCTGATTATCTTTTTTATATTTTTGGCACTGAAATATGACATTGAAATTCTTTTTGAAAAATGTTCTCCTCGACAAAGGCATTTAAATGAATCTGCTGCTTTGTACTGACTGCTTTAGCAATTTACGTTGAGTTTTTTGCACTGACAATAGGTAGGTAGGTAGGTAAGTTGGTGCCCTTGTGGCGGTTGCCACGGCTTCACGTAGACCATCAGTTGGGTCCATTGTGTCCAATTACGGGTACCATCCATTGAGAACCTGTTAAAGAAATTAATTACACCGCTTATTAAATTGAGCCCTATAGGTTTAGTAAGAATCAGGCACTGACAATAGCTAACTTCAGTTCGTACTAGTACAAGCAAATTGCAAATCTCTAGTCAAGGAAATAACCAGTTTAAGCTTAAAATACCCGTTACTTTTGACAAAAATAAAACAATGACCAGACCATGGTGGTTTTTAAGATTTTTAGCCACGTAGTAGGTAGGTATGTAGGTGCAAGTTTTGTTTTTCCTAAGTGATTTTGCATACTTCCCAATAACAGATCCAAAACTTGGAACCGTTTTATGACACCTTTCGTGGAGTTGCTATAACTTCTGAGAATGCGTCGCGTCGTTGAATTTTGTTTGTAAGAAAAGATAATTCGCAAATAATACGTGCGGCTAAAGCTTTTAATTTTTCTGTTTAATCGAAGGCCTTTTGGAGATTTAATTGTTTTTCTCCAAGGAAAAATTCTATACTCCTTTCATTGAATTCATTTTGTTTTTAAAGCGATTTCAACTGCCGGATTGAAGCTGAGAACATCCCGATTGAAATACGTAGCCGAGCTTTGAGCTTTAAGAACACCAATCTTTTTGCTTATTGACATTGCAACATCGAAACTGTGACGCCGCATGAAAAGGTGTCAATCGATTCAATTTTAACGAGATTTTGTTCGTTTCTTGCGATCTTTTTATCTTAAGTTTCACCCAATAAATTAGAGGGGGAATTTGTTCACCTTTACCAAATTGCTCTATACCTAGACTCTTAATTAAAATTCAAGGTCTACCAACAAATATAACCAACTGCCTTGCTATTATTAGATTGCCAAATTAAAAAAAAAAAAAGGAAAGTGATAAATTTTTTTTTTTCGAAAGCTCTACCCGTGCCACCTGTCAAATGTTACTCGTATAAAATTACACTAGTGTTTAAATTGCATAAACATAAAATCAGTAAAATATAAAACGCCAAAAAGAACATTATTGAAGTTTATTGTTTGTTTTTATATAATTGCTGAAATTTACAAAATTATGATATTGCACTTAAAGCATCTAGTAATTTCTTTTGCTTTACTATTTAAAGTTAATAGTTTGGCAGCAGTGTTTGGCATATGCCATTTTAATTTGCGGCTACATTTTTGAGATTGTAAATTAAAAGAACTATATATATTAAAGCTATATTTGTTTTATAATTTGCGAGCTGCCATCAAAAAAATAAAGTTGAATAGATCCTTCGAGTTCAAGTGCTTCAAATTTCATGATGCACCTGCTATCTCGTTTATAAGACAAAAAGATTTTTTATTTTCTATTTTTCATAATGTGAATTCATTTTAAACACATTTTATTTTTTAACAAACATTATTTTTAAACACATAGTTGTATTTTGACAAAAATCAATTGAAAATTCAGTCTTCAAAAAATTAAATATTAATTATATAGAGATCTAAGTAAATTGTACTTTTACAATTAACTTTTTTATTTTTGAATGTATTTCCCATCCACAAATTTATATTGTTTAATAAATTATTTGGTGGTTCATAGATTTCACCAAGATTATAAATAAGTGATCGTCAAAACACTAAGTTTTCAACTGTTCTTACATTCAAACGATTTCTGCGCTGCTGTGGGGTAAAACAGCCAAAGTTAGCATAAATTGAGACAATTTTTTGATTTTTCCATTAAGAATACCAATTCGGTTGAAAAATGTTTGTTAACACAAAATAGATGTAGATGTTGGGCAAAGCGAAGTATGGGAGTAGATTTTTTTTTTATTTGTTAAAATAGAAGTAGATCTACTTCGATCGAAGTAAAGTCTGAACGCTTTTCTGAATGCATGTCGGCTCGATACAATATGATCTGCCGGCTGTCATATGAAAGCTGGAACTTGTTAATATTTTTTTTGTAAGTGGTGCAAAGTTAACTTAAGTTGCTAACAAAGCTAATCATTTTGTTTCTCTATGAGTTTTCTGTTAAATGTGCCATTTTTGGCCATCTTATCCTACCAGCTGCTGAAAAATAATGGCGATGAATTACTTGTTGAAGTAAGTCGATTATCGATATTTTTTTAGATAACTCACGAGACGGATTCTATTTTGGGTGGTAGACTGTTGAAAGTTATTGCAAAAATGCCAAAAAAAAAAAATTTGCAATTTAAATTTAATGTGGTGAACTGCAGTCTGCAGCTACAAATACTACAGCTGCTACAACTTCGAGCTTATTAAACAGAAATATTCAGCGTAGGAGAGCGCAATTAGGGAAAGTGGGACTGGCTCCGAATAATCAATGTAAACAATTGAACCGCTTTCGCAACAGGGCAGATAAAGGCCTTACTTCTTTTTACAAATGATTAAAGCTACTTACTCCCTATAGGGCATCACGTTCTTTGCAGTATAAAACAGTCACTGTGAGGGGGCTTTCAATGTCCCCAGCATTTTTTGTCCCATAGCTGAAGGACTCATTATTATTGTGGATTTTAGCAGATTTCTTGTTTGGACTAATTGCGGCTCCTACACCTCTACCGAAGGGACAATTCTACTAAGCGTCCATACTTTCTTTTAACTTATACATCATATCCTACGGAATTCAATTACTTTTTCTTGATAATGTGCGTAAAAGAACGTTAATCCGTGTCAACTCAAAATCCCTTAAATCCAAAGCAAAGTCGACGCCCCATTAAAATTGAAAACAAAGGCCGAACAACAAATTCCATTCGTATTATAAACAACTCCCGCTTCCGTTTCATAATTAAACTAATTAAAATCCATCGAAGTTCTCCTCCTCTTTGGGTGGACAGGAGTTCCACCTAGGGGTGCTATTTTGTACCGCTTTAAAAAGTCATTATCACCATGTATGCGAAATGCGAGTACCTGCATACACACACACGCCATTTTTAATGAACGTGTTTTCTCTTCCCATTTACTACACGCATACGAATGCACGTGCAAATATTTAAACTAATAAAGTTTTTAGTTTCAATTATCGCGAGCTCCAGTCATTTATTGCTGAAAATTACCCTTTAGCATGAAAACACTTCTTACACGTGGATAATTACTTTATTTGTTGTAACTGCTATCACGGAGGCTTTGGCTGACTTGTTGTTTGAGTTAATCCTAATGTGGGTGCTTATGGGTGGGTGGTTTATTTACTTTCTGTGGGCGCAATGGGTCCAGTAGTAAGCTTTATTATACCATAAATGTGAAAAGGCGATTTTCACTGTTGTAGTTGAAATTGATAGGGATTCTTAAAAGAAATCGGCACCCAATGAAAAATATTACGTATACGCCAGAGTGGAGTTGGAATTTTTGCCAGTGTTGTACTTTTTTCATTGTGAATTGGGATTATCCTGTGGATGATTGTCGTGGATGGCTTTTTATAAGTTTGCTCGACTTTCTTGCGTCATAGCTAGACTGGTGTGCTGTTTTGAACATTTCACGTGAACGGAAAACAAATTTTCAATTCAAAATTGATTTTCTGTCGGCTATTTTAAACATATTCCGTTGTCAATTGTGTCTACACGTCATGCAGGGAGACATTTCCTTCTTATTTCTCGTTTTTTTGCTTGCGTGACGCGTACTCTCACGTCACGCGCCTACGTATTTAACTCAGGCCTCTTCCCTGTCTGACACTTTAAATCTTCTTAACCTTTCGACTGTTTTCAGCTCGTTTTGCAGTGACTACGCTGGAACATTGTATATCATTTTTCTCTGATATTCTTGGCAGAAAGGCAAACCAAGCTGCCTTGCCAAGAGCTGTATAATGTGGTAGATGTAATCGTGCCTGATTTGTATTGTTATAGTGGTTATCAATTTTGCTGTCGGCAGTGACGCACTACTCTGTGTTAGTAACTAAAATACCTAAAAGACATTTGTTTACTCAGTTTACTTTTCTGCAATAGACCAACGTCTTCCTGTCGCCTATTAGTCAATGACCTTCTTCATGTTTGATCGACACGTCAGACGTCTTCAGTATAGCAAATGAAATGTAGTGCGCCAAAATTGTTTCCTGTCTTAAAAATCATATTTATAAAGCTGGCTTTGTTGTCTAAAATGCACGAGCCCAGTTGAGTTGTGTCATAAGGCAGTTTTCTGATGGTTATTTTCTCTTAAGATGGCCTTAACTTTAGGAAATCAAGGCATCACCCAATAAGTATAATAAGTCTAGTATAACTTCGGCAGTTGCGAATGGCGAGAGTTTCAGTCGGCTGACTGATAAGGTAGGTTTTTTAACATTTCGAAAGCGTTACATGCAATACAAAATCTGGGTTAAACCTTTTGCCATTTATGTCTATATCATCCTTTGACAAGCTTGATCTTTTCATAGAAATAGACCACAGCTACCATCGAAACCAAAACATTCTCAGGACCGTAAATTTTAATATTTTGTCATTTTGTTAAATGGTTCCAACATTCCAACAGATAATAAAAAAAAGCGTTCACAAATGTCAAGATTATATGTTTTTGAAAAATTTGGTAGGCGCCACGCCCAGTTTTCCTATACCACAAATATATCTAACGAATCGTTTTATTCGGATAATGAACATCAAAGTTCCAAATTATGCAACAGCTCCCATGAATGTTGAGAACTAGAGCTGGCAAGGCTTTTTTTATGGGAGGTGCTAGTTTCCTTTGTAAATTTCAACAAATTGTATACATTTCTTTTTATATATTAGAATTTTCGGATTTCTGACTATCCATCTTGGGACGAATGTTAAGATCTTTCTTTTTCATTAGTTCGTTAGAGATGGGACATTAAAGAAGATTTTTGGTAAATTTAGCTTATTAGTCCGGTGGTTGAACCTGAAATCTTCCGCTCAAAAAAGGTTCCCATATCAAACGCAAACTAAAGTGTGACCAGATAGCAATAAACAATGTTTAATTTGTCATATTTTAGCAGATTTCAAAGCATAAAATGACATCCGGCTGTCAAAAGATTTAGACATGATTGCCATTTTATCATGCATCATTATTTCACAATTGACAAAAATGCGGAATTCATTAAAAAATATTTTTTAAGTTCCGGTTTAGGAGTAAATACGCAACGTGAATTTCGTCGTGATGTCGGTCGTCAACATAGCATCATTGAGCAGTCATTTCATCGCGTAATGGAAAAGTTTGACCATAAGTAGACTCCTTTGGGCTTTAAGCCATCAATCTGAAACAAATATTGGTTCGCCAGTATCGAAGAAGACCCAAAAATGTCGATTCGGCGCCGATCAGCTGAATTGCGCATCGCCAAAAAGTCAACCTTGTTTATTTTGCAGTTGGATTTTAGCTTACAACCATAAAAATTAAAGCCGGACGACCATAAACAACGCCGCATATTCCCAAATTGCGTCCGGGATATTGCGGATATGTCAACTGACAAAATTTGCCGTTATTGGAGCGAACTCAATCTACAAGTGTTCGATCAAGCATCCACAAAAATTGGCTGCTTGGTGGGGTTTATAACATGGTGGCACCATCGGACCCTATTTCTTTCAAAATGAGCAAGAGGACTCACTTACCGTCAATGTTCTCGGGTATAGAACCGTGAACCGTCTTTTTTCAACTGTTAGATATACCCGAGCTTTGGTACCAGCATGACGGCGCTACATGCCATACAAGCGACTCAACACTCGATGTTGTGAAGTAGAAATTTGACGACTGGGTCCTCTCACGGCGGGCATTCATCAATTGGCCGCCGCAATCATTCGACTTGAAACTACTTGAATATTTTCTCTGGGGCTACTTCAAGTCCTTGGTCTACGGTAACAAGCCAGCCAATTTGGACGAGCTCGAGGCCATTTAGGACCGAGTCATCACACATTGGACCGACCGCTTGAATCACTTTAAGTGGCTTACTATTCTACACATGAATATATCTTCAAAATTAAGCCAGAATAAGTTTTATATCTCACACCGTCCTTGTTTTTTTTTAACTGTTGTTCCCTATCTAGTCACCCTTTATAACAACGTTAAAATTTCGTTTTTGATACGGCTTCAATTCTTTACCCATCCCAACAGTCAATTGCCAATCCTGCTGCACAAATAGTCCGTTTTCCAAAAATTACTGTTGACACATTTGCCTAATGAGTTCAGTGCTCTATTATTCGCCGTCTGTTGGAAAATATGTCATCCTCAACTTGGAATGTATTGTTTCACCATTACTCATCTGTGCAGATGTATTGTTTCAGAGAGCCATTTTATATGAACATGGCAGATGAAAGTGGAACGCTTCAAACATTGCACTACATATCCCAACAAAATGCCTAACACATCCCCTATCGGTGTGTGTTTACTTGCATTCGCTCTGCTCTTAGGGATATGTGTACGGAGACACTCAAGTCTATACACTGATTTACAAATCTAATAGTTCACCGATATTCACAAGTCCATTGCATGCAAATTGCGTTTGAATTTTTGAATTTGTGTATAGAAAGTAAAAGAGAAAAATCGTTTTTATTTTGAAAAGCTTTTTCCTGTACGTACAACTCCTTGCTATAGAGGAATAAACTCGGGTGGATGGTTTACGTAGTCGTGATTCCGGTGATTACGATGTAAAGAATTCTGAAAATAAGGATTTACTTAGTCACACACACACACAGACTTAGTCGCAAACAAATTTTCTTGTCGCCTGCTGTGATTGTGTTTGATTATGCATGCAAGTGAATGACGCGAAGGATATCGTCAGCATCGCATAACATAGGAGATGTAACAACGGTTGGATTTATTTTTTATATCTCTTTTCGTTTTTGCTTACGTTAATTTACGAGAGTGTTACGGATATAGTGGAGAAGTTTTTCCTTTTGTTTTTTTTTTCAATTATTTTAAGTGGCTTCATTTACGTTAAATGAAATATAGGAAAAATAATCCAATGCGCAGACAATTTATTTGAAAGGTACACTGACAGATGGAAAGGAAGTAGGGGAAGCGAATAATAAGGGTGTTAAAAATTCGCCTCAATTTTTTCGGTGGACAAAGATGGAGGTGCATACATGTGGGTCTTGTGGTTGAGCTGAGTGAGGTTGGTTGGTGGAATACACAAAAACGTCTGACAAAAGTCCACGGGTACGAGTGATTGAGCGTTGAAAATGTCTTCTTATACTGTGGTTCGCTTATTCTATAAATTAAGTACAGGCACTCCTTTTAACATAGTTTTTAACTTTTAATTTACGTACAGGGTGGGGCGCAGTGGCTTAGAGTTAGTTTGTTGGATTACTAAGCGAGGGGTTCCCGGTTCGAATCCCGAAAGAGCCAAATTACATCTTAAGGTTTTTTTTACACTGCGCCACCTCTCGCGAACGTCTGACAAACATCCGAGAGTAAAACTGTCATGAAAGAGCTTCTCAATTAGCCGTTTGGACTCGGCGTAGAATTGTAGATCTCTTCCATTCGTTCCAAAAATTTAAAACTCACACAAAACGAATGGTTGTGAGAAGCTAGACCTTGGGTCCCACAGACCTGTCGTGCCAAAATATTTATTTTATTTATTTCATTAGGATGATCCGTCTGGCTGTGTTTCCAGCTTTTAGTCGGAATTAGTCGAAGGGCAGATTCCTTTACGAAAAGGTCTAAGGGTGTGCGACTAAGTATAGCCTCGCTAGCACAATAGGCCCCTTTAATAGAGGCCGCAGTGCCAGTGACTCCCTGAGGGCTCTCCGGTCTTATAATCTAGCAGGTTCTCATTACTCCAGTGGTGCCGATACAATCAATTCTTTGGATCTTTGTCATAGTTTTGAGGTTTTTGGCCTTTGACAGCCACCAGACTAAACTGCCATATGCTAGTACCGGTCTTACTATCGCTGTATAGAGCCACAAAAGACATAACTATTCTAGGACTAGGACCCTAATTTCGGCCAAAAATTGTGTTCCAGGGATAGAATGCCATCATTGCCTTTTTTGTTATTTCTTTTATGTTCAGAAATCCAGTTCTATTTTCTATTCCTAAATATTTGTCATTATCAGACATTTTTTAGCGAAATCCCTTTAATTGTTCATTTAAAATGACATTAAGGGAGATTTTTTTCAGCTAATGTCCGAGATAAACATTAACATTTGACCCTACAGTTAGCGATATTTTGGTAACTGTATTTGTTTATTGGTACAGGGATATTAAAAAGTGTGGAGTCTTTGCATAAGCTGCCAGAATAAAGTTGGCTATTAGTAAGGCGGTCGTCTAAAAACGTCTTCTGCTGAGAAAAAATAGAAACTAAAACTTACAAGTCAGATACTTTAGAAATATGCTCTATAATCTGGAAAAATAATAACAAAATCTCCTGACGAATTACGAGAAAAGTTCATTATTCCATTGTTATCACTGAACTTTAGACGACAACCACTTTAGAACTTTTCCGTAAATAAGTCTTAAACTCGTTTTGAATTATTTCTTCCAATCTTATATCATTCCATCAAGCAACGGGCAACATAGTTGTTGCAATATTTAGAAATAAAAAAACTTGTGCCTTTTGCAAGTCATGCAAAAGAAATTAAAAAACAACAATAAACTCCGGAATAAGTAGTACCTACTTTCGTTATATAAAAATAATAATTATATTACAGGCAAACTTCTTTGTTAATTTATTCCCAACTGTTTTGTTTTATTAACCTGAGCGCACTCGTACTATATACACCTATTTTTGTAGGTACAAACACAATACAGGCAATAAAAAGTGACTTGTCACACTCTGGGGAAAAGTAGGACAGAAATAGCTGACAAAGAAAATGATAATTACAACCTTAACTCGTAAACTTTGTAGTGACAATTTTGTTTGCTTCTTTGTGACTACCTCGTGTTTTCGCCATTCAATTGGAGAACAACACTGACAACCATACTGGCAATTGCATTACTCAATGAGGTATTACAAAATCATCTATTCATCTCAATGAATACCAATACGCATTGTTGCAAACTTGATTTGAAATTGTACACAAAGTGATGCAAACATTATTTGCATCGGAATTGAAGGCAGATATTTATTGATTCTGGAATTTATTAATAATTTAGTGTGGCGAGAAAATATAAATAGAATTTAAACTCATTTGGCAGGGATGGGATGTGTTTAACCGCGAGGGAAATATTTACATTTGGATATAGGAATTACATTTTGGTCATACATTTATGTGTGTGCTCATGTAAACAACCTTTAAAAAGGACGAAAGTAAACAATGGCAGACTCGAAGAATTTTTAATGCCATGGTGATAGAAGAGTCACGAAGCGCAGGAGACTATAAGTGGACTCTAACTATGAACTAAATCGCAATATTTTACACTCAGAAAAAAAAATTAATATCAAGAATTTTACAATTTTGCCAAACATTTTTTGCACTTTAAAATGAATCCAATTACTTAAAACTCTTAATTTGAGAATGCAAAAACTTTTATTCTTGACGTACCTAAAGATAACAAATTTCACATTTTTTTGAAGAACGAGTTGTTAGAAAAGAACAATTTAAATCCAAATCGTGTTGGCAGATACAAAAATATTTAAAATTTTAAGAAAGAAAATCTTGGTTCAAGAACAATAAATGTTAAACTTTTAAAAACGTTTTTTTACAAAAAACTTATTAAAATCGAAAAACTTCTTCAGGGCTGTTTAAAGTGGTACTTTACACATGCTGAAAGTTAATAATATTTTTATCCTTCATTAATTTGACCCTATCCGCCATTAACTTTATTTTATTGAAGATGTTATCCATTTCATGCGAATAGATTATTTTGAGCAGTTCCTGGGAAGCTATGCCAGACTTTTCCAATGCTTTCAGCCCTTTTGCCGGATGGTCCCCAACTTTTAAACACTTCAAGGGTCACAGCATCAATATTATTTATCAACACTTGTTCATTTTTAGGTTGACATATCTTCAATTTAATTTTGAATTCACTTTTTAATATTGCGTTTTAAATTTTTTTTTTTCACTTTTTTAACATAAAATGTTAATGTCAAAACGCGATCGCAATTCATAAGACAATGATGATTGCATTGCCCCTTGTACTAAGGGCAAGATTTCCAGTTACTTTTTTATGAATTTCAGAATAAATTTTTGTGTAGAAAATGTGTAGGTACATTGTAGAAAACTTAACAATTTTTATTTATATTTCTAGAATACATTTTTAAAGAAACAGTTCCATTTCAATTTTATCAAGAAATGATACAAGTATGACAATCATACCTACAAGTTAACATTTTTCATTGTTATGGCAAGTTTTTTATATTTTTGATAATAATGTTTAACAACAACAAATTTTTGAGTCAACAATTTGATTTTCGAAAGGATATTTTGTCTCAAGAAATATTTAACACAGCAATTTTTCGTTTTTTTAATTTTTAAAAAGTTTTAAAATTGGTTTAACAAGAATCTTTATTTTTAAACTGATTCTTATAAAATCAATAATGAGTTGTCGAATGGTCGATGGAAGAATTTTCTTTTAGCCAACAATTTTTCACTCACAATCTAACAAGAGTCGAAAATTCTTCGGATAGCAACGCTTTTTCTTCTAAGTGTATATAGAAAGATTATATGTAATTTTATAACGATCGTTAAAACATGCATTTTTTACTTACATTTTTCTTTTTTGTTTCTTTTCAGGTGAGTTTTTCGAATCTATCGGCAATGTTTACTAAGTACTTCTGTACTTCTTCCTCTAAAAATGGGGCAGGAATATATATGGAGCTGTCAATCTAAGGGTACAATGCGGAAGTTTGTATTATGCATTATATTCTGAATTGTGTTTTTTCTGGTAATAGGTCATTCAAATGTACATTTGAGAAGAATAATTTTAACATTCAAATTCACAGCACATTGTAAAAAATTCTACAAAATGAATGACAAATAGGACAGTCAGCTGTCTCGGACTTGGATGTAACAATCTTTCATCAAGGTTATCACCTCAGTCAATATAGTCTAAAAGTCAGTGCTAGAATTCAGAAATAAATGCTTAATCAGCTTGACTGACATCCGGTATCAGTTCAGATAGAGAAAAAGATCTAAATTGTAAATAAATAAAACTTGAAAACATTTCATCATAGATTAACATGCAGTCAGACTGGGTGTCCTATATCCAGAAATGACGCCAAGAAACTCTCAGTCAATATTTATGCGCATTTCCGGCTCTAGTTAGATCCAGACTGCAAGTTCTAGGACAACCACTCTTCGACTCCATTAAAGAAGTCTCGCAAAATGGTATTAAAGAACTGATAACCCTCTTGAAATCCACAGGTTGTATTTAGAGAGTTTTGGTAACGAAATGCCACATAGTGCTACTAAGCGAGGGGCCCCGGTTCGATCCCCAAAAGAACAAAAAACAAATCAAATCTTAAGGTTTTACCTAGGGTCCCACGGTCCTGTTGCGACAAAAATGTATTCATTTATTTTACATGGTTCTATTTGGGTTGTTTGAAACTACAACGAGCCTACAAACCTAAATAACATTTAAACAATTTACGTTTAATTCATATAGAAAAGGCTTTCGGTATTACTTCCATATATTACAGTGAATGTGCGTTACATCGCAATCGGTGGTGCAAATTCGCAAATTAAAGCCAAAAAGTATTGAAAAACATTTACTTTGAGAACATTCTGATACGGAGTTTGTCCAGAAAAGCTGTGAAGGACTTTGTTATAATCATGACGTTGACCTCACGCAGGAAGGGTGTAGTCGTAAAGGGAAGTAAAAGCATCTTGAAATTTGTATTCATGTCGCGAGACGTCAAAATCCAAATGTGGCACATTATTTCATTGTTAAAAAAAAAAGTAAAGATCGGTTAAGTGATCTTGAAATCATCTTCAACAAGAAGCTTAACTTTAACCTCCACTTGGATTCCATTTTCAGCCGATATGGCATATAAAATATTTTCCCCTGCCCTGGTTGGTGTCCGAACTACGAATCTGGAATTTCAAATATTATTAGCATTAAAACACAATTTATTCTTCTCGCATAACGTGATTTTCCTTGAGTCGTCTTGAATAAATAAATCAGTACTACGAGGAGGCTTGCGAGAGTTGGCTATTTATCAGAAATTGAGCTATCTTTTTCCAAAATTTCACCAAATTTTATTGTCCCTAAATGAGCTATAAATGTAAAAAAAATTGTATTGGGCGACTATATTTCCTTAGAGCCTTTTTCCCCTCGCATTTCCTTACTGATTTCTACTCTTTTTGTCACTACTTTTTATTCATTGGCTTTTTTACTCGTCTATTTTGACATTTAAAATCAATCACAACTTTATGTTCTTATTGTATTTTTTATATGAGAATGTGTTTATTTTCTGTTAATTTTAAAACCAAAATTAATTCTTATTAAAATTATAAAAAAAACATTTTTGGCTCCGATTTTGGCCTACAAAAATTTTGAAATCGTGCTATGGAACCAGTTCAAGACCTGGAAATCCCGATAAGGTGATTTCATTTGCTCTTGATGTTGCAGCCCCTGTATGCACTCAATGACATCATTTTGCAAGAGATATTGCATTAATCACTATCCAAAATTAAACCTTAAGTTTGGGTTTTTAAAACCGTACTCCAAAATGCATTTAACATCCGCATTTGCAAATACATATTCCATATAAATATATCTGAAACTGTGTCATGTTGCAGGAGTAAATTGAAGTGCAAAATCGATTACAATTTTCCATCCTTTTCCCTCCCTTAATCCCTCATCCCATTCACAGTATAAAATAATAGCAGGTAATCAAAATTGTAAAGTGTTGCTCCATTTACTGTTGCTTTAACAAAAAAAAGAGAATAAAAACAGTGACCAAATAATATTACATTTGCAATCAAGCCACTTTCTCTTAATCAAATCAGATATAAAGTAAAACAGCAATCAAAAATACAAAAAATACGAACAAAAAAGTCTATCAATATCACACAAAAAGCTGGATCTACTCCCCAGGAGAGCGAAACTGTAAAAATTAGTGTTTTATTGGCTTTCAACGCAGCAAGGCGTACATATTTGAACATGCAATGATTTCAAATTGAAAATTGATTTCCATCTGTCGTCCTTTAACACAACACAAACACACGCACATACACAGGAATGTATTTGCAATGCACATTGGGTGTATCGATGCAGAGGATGAACTCTATAAATTATTATGGGGCAATAATTATAAATTAAATTTCAGTGCATGACAGTGAATTGAATGCTACTGAGAGGGTAGTAGCCATCAGAAGTAAAATACGGCTTCCAAAAGAAATGGTATGAGCGAAAAGGATATGTGGCTCGCATTGATTTGGCAAACGCTTGCATCCCCAATCTATGTCGGCAGTGGGAATGGGAAGTGTATGTTCCATTAATGCACTTAATACGTATTCGATATCAATTTATTGATATGAGTCCCTTTGCTATGCACGCACGAGGGGGCGGCGGGTTGTAATGAAGGAGTGCTACTGCTGTTGCTGTTGGAATTTATGGGTTTTCGGTGTCATTTTAATGTACACGGTGTTGTTGCAATATTTGTGAACTTTGTTATAGAATTGCAGAAGGAGATGAGTCCGCTGTGGATTTGTAAGCGGAACAGTACAGTGATAGTTTGCCTTCATTAAGCTTGGTTGTAATTGAGAATTATTGCGATTTGTAAATTATTTGACAAGCAAAGTCGTGCATCTGCAGCTCTTAGAGGCAGTTCTAGATTAGCTGGGCGTCATCAATCGAAACTAAGTCCTTGGTATAGGTATGTGTGGTCAGTCTCGGCTCGTGGGGCGTAGTCGATCCGCTATCATTACCAACGATCGTAATTCCTTGTCCACGCATACGGTTTTGTGGTTCAATATGTCAAGTGCCACCTCTGGTCGAACTTGGTATGTAATAGGTTATTTCGCCATTAACAGCCTGAGGCATGAGCTATTTCGTTTCTCTGTCCATCACTGTGCAAGGATATAAAAGAAACTTTATGTCCGCGAAGGACCCAAAGCTCTTTGCGACTGCCTAGAGATTGTATTTCCATTGCAAAAATTGCTCTTATCTCTCGACTATGAGTGTAAAATTTATATCAGTATCAGCATGTAGGTGCAAATTGTAAACCAGCTGTACATACCACTGCCAAATCTAATCTTGAGAGCCCGTTTGAAATGCATAGTACAAGAATCCTGGACCAACGTCAATATCTAGATTGGAGTTACCCGTCATTTGTATGTTACCGAACTCAACTTCTTCTGTTGAGCTGCTCCCCAACATATAATAACCAGCAAGTATTTTTTTTTTAATGTATCCTTGAAAACAATTAAGGAAAAATGCTGACGGAAGATTTTAAACCTCCAATCAACTAGGCTTGAAGACTCCAAAAAATACCCTAATCACTCCAAACAGAATAGAGAGAGAGGTGGTTTTTCAAAGTGTTTTGAAAGTGCGACCCGTTCATTTAAGAAATAACCAGATAGAAATGTCCTAGGATTGGATGATGTATTCATGTGTTCACTGGATCGCTAATTAAATACGACCCGACTTAACTGCTAAACGGTTAAACGGTCGTTTTTCCTGAGCCTAGGGTGAATATTTAACTAGTTGAAAGAAAGAACTTTTGAAAAAAAAAAATAGTTCAAGCAAACCTACCTTCCATATTCGTATATCGCAATGGGCTTGAACGTGAAAGCCCCGTGTAATTTGCTGAATTGGAATTATGTTATAAGCTTTCTTTCTTTCGTGTATGTACTCAACTATTTCTATAAAAGGATTATGAGTTACTCTGTGTTTAAAGGCCTCTGCAACGACCCTGGCAAGGAAATTAGGGCGTTTCTTCATGGCAAGTGACGGTCACAATGCCTAATTTCAATCCAAGAAAGAGAACTGTTAGCTATCGGTTATGAAAAAATACAAGAGAAAGCAATGCTCGACATTAACGATCTGTAAAATAAATTAGTTCTTACTGTGAGTTTGCCTGACAAGTTTAGGAAAACATGAATGCGCCTATATTTTTCATATCGTATTAAAAAAGTCAGCAAATCGTAGAAATTGGGATAAAGCAAGCAAAAATCGGAGCCTCGTGGTTGCTATATGGCTATATGGTTGCCACAAATGCTTGCATGAAAATATTAAGGGGTTTCAGACTGAATGCAACTTTCAACACTGTTGTAGGACATATTGATATTGCTCCATGGTAGGTAGGTTGTGCTAAGATCGGTGATGGAAGATAATTTGTTTCGCCCACTTGTAGACCTAGGAGGCCCATTATGACTCCCAGTAGACCAATGGCCAGCTTGACAACCAGCCCATTGACGGAGCATGACTCTAATTGCAGAAAGTCCTTTTATTATACCTACTATGATGCGGATAGGGAGTATATTTAGCGGCAGAAGACTCTTTGTTTTCTTTTTGTCTAAATTGGATCAACATGTAGAAGAGGTGGCACAGTCTTTTCTAAATTATCAGCATGATCTGGTATGTTTCTCGGAAGGTAATTCTTTGAAGCTTATCTTGGTCTAATGGTAGGTAAGTTTATACATCGCTTGCCACCAGACTAACTTACCATATGTCAGAAGCGGAGTTACTATCTTCGTGTAGGGCCACATAGTACTTTGACGACTGGAAATCCAGGTTTTGTTTAATATCGTCGTGCAGTCATAGAACACAATGATTGCCTCTTTCTTCCTTCCTTCATGTTGAGATTTTATAAAAAAAATGTCTATCTATAATGTAGGTACTTGACCCTCTCAGATACTTATATTGGGGTCCCTATTTATGCATTAGGCATTGTCTAGGTGCTTGCTGATACCGGACAGGAATTTCCCTGTGAGTCTTCACATGTTACATTACTATGAACTACGCAGTATGGAGAGCATATATACGATATACATCCTTCCATGTTATTGTTTACCGTTAAAGACAATCAGTACTTCCATTCGCAAACATCCAATTAACAAATAACTCACCCCCAATACACTCAAATTCGGAAGATGTAATTATTTTTGTCGATTTCCATGCTGTGTTTGTTTTAATTATATAGCAATAAGCGTTTTCCTCCTTTGTAGAGAGTACCTTGGTTTTTTTTATGCCTTTCCAGGTATCTCGACAAATTGTCTAACCTTGGGAAAAGCAAACGAATCTCTCGGGGCTACACTCTCGTCAACTTTTAAAAGCTTGAACACTCATCCGTTGTGCTGCTTCAAAATAATAATATTTAACTGTCCGTTAGTTAGGGTGAGGAATTGGAAAAATGTTAGATTTTCTTCCTTTACTGACGGTAAATTAAAAATAAAAAGCTACAAGTATCAATTCCCAGCAAAGCAATTAAGAAATAATTGAATTTTATTTTAATGAAGTGATAAGAATGAATTAGTAAAGATAAAGTGATTATTTAAGAAGGAATGTCTCTGAGAATATTTTGCAAGGAGAGCAATATGAACAGTGTTATTTATCTTTATGTTCAGATGTGTACACTGTACATATCCTCAATATTAATTATTTTGTAGGTATAATAAAGATGTTAAACTCTCTTCGGGTCACCATCAAAAATTATTTAGTCTTGAAGCCCCAACAGAATCTGTTTTATTCTTACTTTGATGAGTGTGTTTCTCTCATATAATGTCAGCATTACGGACCTTAAACATCTATTGCATTGTGTGGTCCAGATAATATTCGCAATTGTGGGTTAATGTGAGATTATATTGAGGAGTTTCAACCTTCAAATATTTCGGATTCGAATTCATTTGACAGTTCCTAGAAAAGCGTCCAATTTCGAATGGTCTCCATTATTATTATTCAAAATTCAAAAATAAACCTCAAGTCGACAATAACAATAATAACGTAGTCCAGATAAATCTAGTTGACGTTTTACACAAGGTAGCTATCCAAACGTCCCCATTAAAATTAAAAAAAGCGACTTCACAGCTGATATTGAATTTGCAAAAGGGTTGCAGCTAGTGAACGGTATGTGAAAATGACACATATAAGTAAAGGTGGCTTTTCGTTCGAAATGCGTTTATGGCTAAATCGCTTAGACTCTTAGAATCAGCTATTTTCGATATTATCGATGCATCGATGTTGTATGCATAGATTTTTTTCTGGTGTAGAAATCAGCCCTTGTCAATTTTCTAGTTCCATTGCCCTTAATAAAAAAAAAATTTTTTTTTTACAATCAGGGCAATATTGCGAATCTCGATTTTTAGCGAGCCTAGATAACAATTTCAGTAAAACCAAAACATTTGACATTTTAAATTTTTTTCTTAAATTAAGAGCTTTGAGTGCATATAGATCTCATTACTTTTTATGGCTGACAAGGCGCCCCCAATGTTTTCAACTTTTCCCAGTGTAAGACCAAAGAATCTAACATTTTGCCAAATTCCGTGATTCTAGGATGAGAGAAAGTGCATTATAATTTTGATGATGTGTCAGTGGTCAGTGAGTGAGTCAGTCAGTTACGATTTTTGTGAATTTTGAAGCCTTGTATCCTTTGAAAATTGGTGAGGTGAACTGTTTTAATAAACTTAATAAATTTTCAAAGCTTGAAGTTTTTGACTCAATTCGTTAGACGGCGTTCGAAAGCAGCCTGAGTTGGTTCAAGTTAAATGGATTAAATGCCTTTGCTTGAGAACTTGACTGGGCACTACCGTACCCCTTGAACAATCTTGTCCTCAGGCTCCTGCGATGGTTTGGTCTTTGAAAAGGAGGTGCGGTCCTCCTTGCATTCTTAAACCTGGGGCTGAGTTTCTATAATCCTGGACCATTTTTGTCCATTCGCTCTATGAGGAGAACGTCGACGTGTTTTGGCTTTCTGGAGTTCATCCAATCGCCGTCCTCTTATACAATGCCACATCAGTTCAGTTGGCTGGCTTGAAATTGTCCTAACGTACTTTATCTGTCCTTAAAGTGTCTGCATACACTTGTCATATACGACTCTAGCTGTCTTTGTTAGAGATATGTATTATTGCAAATTCAACTCCCTCACACTTGCCGCCGGGCCCCATTTTAAGCGAAATCCGCACAAGATATTTGAGACGAACTTTGACGAGGCTATTAATGTATTGAACGCGAGCCTTGGGTGGGAAATTTTATTCAACTCATATTTTAGAAGGTGATTTTTCAGCAATAGCATCTATATTTTTGGGCTTATTATATTTGTCCTTACAAAAGCTAAGCTGTCAATCTGGAAGAGTGCCTTAGGGCAAAGTATAAATTTTGTTTGTTTATATAAACTCCCCCACTCTCACTCAAAAGCCTTAATATTCCATACACTTAAATCCGGTCCGCAAACAACGTCTCTAAAATGGGATATTCGAAGGAAATGGCAACTCCTGGTGTACAAAATTAGCTGGAATAGGCTGGACGATGATAAATAAAGCTCACGTTATCCTGCCCAACACTATCATCGTTAAAATTGCTGGCCTAAAGTTTACCTACCTGCTCTGTAAACCGGATCACGGATTTGGTCGAACTAATGACGTTTTGTTTTATTTCATTATAGACTAAAAGCTTGCTAAACCTTTTTAGGTTTTGATTGCCCCCTGAAGTAAACGCAGCTAGCTTCAAATCACGTTACAAACTTTATTTCAATTAATAGAATTCATTTGACAAATGGTACAGTACTAAAGAGAAATTGTTGTTTACATTTATTATTGCAATGCTTTAAGGGTCGCATTACATCATCTCCTCCGACGCTACTTAACTAACGCCCTAACTTCCAGCACTAAGTTTGGAATCGTAGGCACCGTTGTTTTATCCGCTCTGATCTTCTAACTTCAGGTAGAGCTGCTGGTTGCCTTATGACGTCTGATGAACTTGGCTGGTTGACCCCGTCTTGATCCAGAATAGCACCTTCGCTCGGGACCGATGACTCCCCAACTTCATTGGTACTAATAGAATCACTTTGGCCAACCTGTTTATACAAATCCAAAACTTCATTAGCAAATTTATTAAAGTTACCTCCATTCATATCTGCTTTACGGGCTACCCCCCGTGATGGTACCCCACGCGGGATATCTGCATCCAGAGAGTACCTTACTGGACGAATTTGGTTCTGGTGACGCCTTACGTATCCGCCTTCTATTTGCACTCCATACATTTTGTTACCAAACCTATTTTGTATAACTCCCTTTGACCACTTCTTTGACTGCATATATTCTCGCACCCATACCTCCTGCGAACATTGAAATTTTGGAGTAGAGTTACCCAGCTTCCTTTTCCTTTCTTCTGGCATAACACATGCTAACAGGTTCCGATACTTCCTTCCATGTAGTAATTCTGCTGGGGACTTCAGCGACCCTCCAATTGGCGTTGATCGGTACGTCGATAAAAATAAGTTAAGAGCCGCCCCGGCGTCTTTCCGCTCACTCATATTCTTCTTAAATGATACCTTGAAGGTCTGAACAAAACGCTCCGCCTGACCATTCGATGCCGGATGAAAAGGAGCTGTTCTCCAGTGTTTGATTGAGTGTGTCTCACAAAATTCCTTGAATAGTTGTGCTGTAAATTGGGTTCCATTGTCCGTGACCATTGCTTTTGGAAGCCCTTCAATTGCAAAAATGGATTGGAGTGCTTTTATCGTTGCTTCGGCAGTAATTGTTGCCATAGACACCACGTATGGGAACTTGGAATATGCATCTACAAAAATGAGCCACATTCTGTTAAAAAATGGCCCAGCGAAGTCCAGGTGTATCCTTTCCCATGCCTCCTCTGCCGGGAGCCAGTTGCTGTACTCACGCTTTGGATCGGCTGCAGCTTCTTGACAGATAGCACATCGCGCCACCACCGTGTTGATTTGTCGATCCATGTCTGGAAACCAGACATATTGCCGTGCCAGCCGTTTCATTCTTGAAATGCCCCAGTGACCCTCGTGGATATATTTAAGTATTTTAGGTTGAATCACCTCCGGAATGACGACTCGGTCATGATCAGCACTAAGAAGAATTATGTTATCTTGCATTGTTAAAGCTAACTTACGTTCAAAAAAAGGTTTCACGTCCATCTGATCTTCTGGTAGCTTAGTGGGCCATCCATTCTTGATGTAAGCCGCAACTTTCTTCAATACTTTGTCCTTTAACGTACATTTGCCTATCGTCTCAGCATTCAACGTAGTTGATCCCAGTTCTTCCACAACAGCATTCACTTCGTGAACTACGACTTCCAGTTTGTCAAACTCAGCATCCGGACCCATTGGCAGGCGTGATAGCGCGTCAGCATTTCCATGTTTGGAGGTAGGTCGGTACTTAATTTCATAATTATAGGCCATAAGCGTCAGGGCCCAATTGCGAAGACGGCGCATCGTCATTTCCGGTATCGACTTACCCGGATTGAATATGGTTGTTAAAGGTTTATGGTCCGTTTGCAGCTCAAACCGATGACCGTACAAGTAGCAGTGGAACTTTTTTACTCCATAAATAATTGACAACGCCTCCTTTTCTATCTGACTATATAACTTTTGGTGGCGGTCCAGTGTTTTTGAGGCAAACGCAATTGGCCTCTCCGTCCCATCTGGATACCTATGTGATATAACCGCACCAATACCGTAGCTGGAGGCATCGGTGGCCAGGATCAAAGGTAGTGAATCGTCAAAATGTGCTAAACGCGTAGCATTCAGTATACTGCTTTTTAATATTTCCAACGATTTCTGCTGGCTAGCAGACCAAACGAATTTGGTTCCCTTTGCTCGAAGTGCATTTAGTGGGCCTGCTACCTGCGAGAAATTGGGTATAAATTGATTATAATAGTTCAATTTACCTATTATAGCTTCTAATTCCTTCAGGTTGGTAGGTTGGGGTATGTTACGAAGAGCCTCTAGATGTTTTTCCGAAGGACTAATGCCCGTTGCCGAAAGCGTATGCCCCAAATACTCCAACTCCTCTTTAGCGAAAGTGCACTTCTGCTTGTTGCATCGAAAGCCATTGTTTTGGAGGCGGCGAAACACTTCCTCCAATGTGCACAAGTGATCCCTGTCTTCCTTGCCCGTAACGACGATGTCGTCCAAATACACAGCCACCGGAAGGTCGGCAAACATTTGCTCCATTATGTTCTGAAATTCCCCCGGCGCACTGCTAATCCCAAACGGAAGACGTTGGTATTGGTACAACCCGAAAGGAGTATTAATCACAGCCAACTCTTTCGACTCATCATCCAACTCGATTTGGAGATAAGCATCCGACAGGTCTATTTTTGTGTACATTCTTCCTCCTCTCAGTTTGTGGAAAATATCACGAATGCGTGGGATAGGGTGACGATTAACTATAAGCTGCGGGTTTACACTCGACTTAAAGTCTCCACAGATTCGTATCCCACCATCCGCCTTCTGCACTATTACCACGGGCGCGGCCCACTGCGTACGATGTACTTGCCTAAGTATATCCGCTTCAATTAACCGCTCGATTTCCTTCTTGGTGTCCTCTAGTAGCGCATATGGGATGGGTCGATGGCGAACAAATTTTGGGACGGCCCCTTCCTGCAGGGCCAGGTGCGCTTTATAATCCTTGCACTTGCCTAATCCTTCCGAAAACAGATCCGAATGGATCTCACAGAGTGCCTCAATGCTTTTGAGTAGCGAGGCCTTTTCATTAATTTGCGAAACGGAATGTTGCACGGATAAACTAAATGCTCTAAACCAGTCAAGTCCCAGAATATTAGCGCCACCACTGTTAACCACTAGCAGTTTCACTTTATGTGCTGATTTTTTATACACCACCTCTACTTCCAATTCCCCTTTAAGAGACAGCGGCGATCCACCATATGCCTGCAGAACTTTGTTCGTAGTAGAACACTTCGGTTGTCCCAGTTGCTTATAACCATCGCGTCCAACCAACGAACACGACGCTCCTGTATCGACTTGGAATGTCATCGTCTTTCCATTTACAACCAACTCCATCATAATACCCGACCTTGACCCGTCTGATATGTGTTCATGCGAATGCACTACTTCCGCAAAATGCAGCCTCTCCGTAGTATTACCTGAATACTTTTGCTCTTGGGAATTTTTTTTCCGATAGGAGCCCTTACCCGACCGTTGTACGCTGCGACTTCTGCTCTTGCTTACTTGCTGTGATAAATTCCCACCGGCACTCCCTCCTAGCAAACACACAGCTTCAATATGGCCCACCTTCCTACATTTACGACAAACTGTTTTGTAATGCCGGCACTCATTCCTACTATGGTTGACAAAACAGCCTGGGCACGATTTACGAAGCGAATGTGGCTGTGAGAGCGACCGGGAGGTACCGTAACCGTTTGTCGCTGGTAGCTGATTAACTTCGACAATATTATTTTTATCAGCAATTGCGGAAAAAGTTTGTTGAGTGGTCTCATATGCACCCGCAATATCAAGAACATCTTGGAGTGAGGGGTCTGTTTTTTGAAGCGCTAGCGTGCGAACACTATCGTGCGGTGTATACAATACCACAATGTCTCGGATCATATTGTCCACATATGAATTGGCACAATTCGCTCCTGGGCAAGTAAAAAGACAATTTCGGGCCACACCTCTAAGATCTGCCACCCACGATGCATATGATTGTCCTGGCTTCATTACTGTCTTATGAAATTGATAGCGCGCTGCAAGTACATGAATTTTAGCCGTAAAATGTTCGCTTAGCTTACCAGTGAGATCTTTAAAACTTTTGGCTGCCAGGTCGTGTACGCCGTAGAGTTTTTGGAGAATCTCAAAGTTATCTGCTCCAATCCAAGACAAGAAAAATGCACGTTTTTGGTTGTCATCTGTGATTCGACATGCTTCGAAATGCTGCTCCATTTGTTTGAGGTACGTTTTCCAGTTGTCTTCCTTTTTATATGCTGGGAATGGTTGGACAACTGAAGTATTAGTTGCCGGCGACTGCGGAGTGTTCTGCGTAAACCATCTTTTCTGATCCGCCCATATCTTTTCCATCCAATCACGCTGTGATTTTAAAATATCCTGAAGAACTTCCTGTTCCATTTATGAACGAATTGCTGCCTTTATCGCCAATGTTCGCGAATTACCAGTTCGAAAAAAATTAATCGGAAAAATCCTCGTCGCCACTGAAGTAAACGCAGCTAGCTTCAAATCACGTTACAAACTTTATTTCAATTAATAGAATTCATTTGACAGATGGTACAGTACTAAAGAGAAATTGTTGTTTACATTTATTATTGCAATGCTTTAAGGGTCGCATTACATCACCCCCACAGTGCAGTCCGTTTCTAATTAACCCTGTAAAATTGTTCACAATAATAATAATAATAGCAGCCTTCCTTTAACAAAGTAGCCATAATAATCGTCGCAAAAAGTAGGCAGGCACTTTAAATAACCCAAACAGTATGGCGGGCTTAATTTTATTTGCTTCCACGTTCTCATCACCCCATCTGGGAGTCAGTTTATAACATATTCATGATCTAACAGTAAAATATTTTAAGACCACCATACTACGTACAGCTACGTAGCAACAAATCAACACTGAACACATTGAAATGAAGCAACCCACATCTATGTTCCGTTTAAACAATCTTTCCCCTGACAGTCGCACTTCCCCTTGCATCCAACAATCCACTAACAAGAAATGATTCTAATGAAATTGCTTCTCTTTAATGGCAACGGCAGAGAGGAGACGCAGATCCAACTAAATAATATCACCCTCAATAATAGAACTTTATTACTCGTAGGACATAAATGGCGCCTATCCTTGTAAACTACACTCACCGGAGGTGAATCGTTTTCAAAAGGTATACCCTGCATGTGTGCGGGCAAGTTGTGTCGAAGGTTTTCTGTTTTGTGTGTGTATTTTTTTTTTGTTTGCCTCCTCTGTCATGTAATCGTAAAAAGAAAGAGAAGGCTGTAGGAGAGCTTTCTTTCATCCTTAAAAATTAGTATCGAGAGCAAGCTGCTTAGAAGCTTCACATGGACCGCAGTGACTTCACATCCACCCATATCGTTGCGATAAGTGCCGCAATATTATTCCCTGGAACTCACTTTTATCTACAGAGTGGGGTTAGAATGACACGTTTTGCCCACTGGCATGGGGGATGGACTGATTTATCGGCAGGCCGGGGAGGGCGATACCTATTGCTCTAATTTCAGCAGTAGATGGGCTATATACGAGTCGGCATCGTTTCAAATATTACCGGGATATTATCAACAACTTGGTTGGAAAAGTTTTCTTTTCGAAATGTTTACTGGCTCTGATTTGATTATATTATTATTATAATTTGCCTTATGAGGATATTCTGGTGTGCCTAAGTACATAAGGAATTTATTTGTGTTGTATACAGCGGGATTCATTAATGCATTAATAGGGATGGGACGCTGAACAATATGAAAATTGTGTGTATTTTGGATTGGGGGTGTGAGACACATAAATATCCACGCAGGAACTCTATTTCGATTGCCTTATAAATATATAGATAACTTTGTACTATGAAAAATTAGATATTTTGTGTGGATTACTTTATTTATACGAATGAAGTATTCGCTTCACTAGGTATAGCATGTTTGGAAAATTCACTGAAACTTACAATTTCGAATAAAGAATTTTTATAAACAAATAAACATTTAAAGCGGTATTATTCACTGGGTGTAAGTACAAGGTTAAAAATTAAAATCCTACCCAGCCTTCACAATACTCCTTTTTTAAGTACTAAGAACTGTTTTAAGCATACGAAATAGCCCGTTTGACAGTTTGACGGAAGGTTAGCTGTTACTATTCGGTTTTGTTGTCTAATTCGTGGAAAAGGAGAATGTTCTCAAAAGCATTTTTGAACCAAACACTGTTCTGACTGGCAATGTTTTCCCGCAAGTTTTTTGGTTGTTCCTCCTTTTCACTTAACACTGACTTTGTCGGGAGCTACTCCTTTTTGTCCCTATTACCGAAGTTATATTTTAAACTATAGGTACCCGCCTTTCGGACAATTCCTTTGCGCAGAGGAAATCGACATATGTCATACCTGAGAAGAAAGATTATTGTGTTTGTAGCGATTTGAACACAAATTGTCTGAGTATTTGCTTTTCCACTAGCCTTAAATATTTTCCTATATAGACGTCTTCCAAATTGTCGACTGTAGGTTTGGAAAAGTATTCGATTCCTTTCATGAGTACAAAGAGAATATTATCATTTCGTAAGTTCTGGCTAAAAACAAAAACCTAAAACCACCAAAGGAGTGGGTAAGAAAGTTAATTTAAAATTCAATGAATTCCTCTTCAATATTGGAAAGTAATTCAAACCTTCCAAAAACCCACACAAAACAATTTTTGGAGTGCGGTTTAACATTTTATTGGTTTATCGGGCAGCACGCTTGGAAAATGAGATTAACATTTTCAAAACGCGAAAATAATACAACCGTTAAAATAAAAAACTAGAAACCTTTGTTAAGCATTTTAGTCTTTTCGGTTATAATTGTGCATGGAAAAAAAGTATTTATTACTTCGAATTTAAAAAATATTGATAAATAAATAATATTAAATAGGTATCTACTATCAATTTTATGAGCCATAAAAAAAAGAACTAAAGCGTTTTTTTTATTGCTTTCACAAAGCTTATTTTCACCGATTTGGAAGTCCTCTGTCATAATGGTCCCACTTTTTCATATAGGTACCTTATTTCCACAAAAGTATTTTCGTTAGCTTTCAGTGCAAATCCCTTGTAAACTCTAAGCAACAGGCCATCTAGGCCCTAGAAGGTGTTATTATGTCGACTTGAATGCAATTTATTCAGTGAGACCTTTTAACAAGTTGCATGCCATTGGCTTTTAGCCAATTTTGGATCTAATAGATATATTATTTTCTAAGTAACCTTTTTACAGTGTTTGCTTCAGGTCCATCCTATCGGTCACTTTCTGGTCCAACTCTAGTGTTCCACAAGGCTGTCACCCAAGTCCCATTCTCTTTACGTTTTTTTTTTTCACTATAATCAAACTGTAATTGTTTTTCCCGACAGTAAGGTGTTTGTTTCGAATATGATTTGAAAACAGTTGCAGGAAATTGACTCTGGTTTTTGCAGGTGCATTGCAAAATGTCGCGATTAAGAGATGTGATATCTTTTATCGTTGTTCGTTGTCCATAAAACGGGGATATAATCCTAAGCAAAGAGTATTTTGTGAATACTTCCCAGCTTATAGCTTTTTAATGCCATGGCCGATTTCAGTTAGGGTACTAAAAATCTATATTTCAATGAGCAATTGCATTAAATTTTAAAAAAAGTAGCAACTTCGATTAAAGTTATATCGTTGGATTTAACAAATACCATCGGAGATCATATGGTACATTCAACCATTTCCTCACAACATGAAGCTTGCCTTTTTCTACATAATAAAGCTAGTTTTCACACTTAGTGCCTTAGAAATTGCTAAGAGCTCAATATCCCCAAATTTCGATCTTTCATTCTAAAATGTACCTTCTCTGCAGTCAACCTGAGTAGGTATGTATTTGTATATCCCTCGTCTAATTTTTTCGCGTCCGGAGCTAGAAGTCTTTTCGCCCCTTCTCTGGTGGACCGGCTTCATAATTAAAGCAACTTATGCAATAAAGAAATAGGTCGATCATTTACTTGGTAAACAGACAAATAGTAGCAGCAAATCAGTGCATGAATAAAAGGAATTTGTATTGATTATGCGACTCCAAATTCCGATAACCTCACTTTCGAAAATCACAATGTTGTGGATTCAACCGCTTCGTATCAATCGTCAATATGGAAAGATCGAATATAGGTGCTAAACAGCTGTCAAACGTGAGTCTGAGAGCGTAACGCCATCTGTTGGCGATCCCATTTTTATGAGGGACAAAATTAACCGATTGTCAATTCCGTAGTGTTTGTCATTTCTAAGAATCATAATTTCGTTTTCCCATCAGTTTATTACTTGATTATTTTTTTTTAAAATGTTAAATAGGGCCAAAAAACTACAAAAGCTGCTAAGTAAAACCGCAAAAAAATGTTTAAAAAACAGCTATCAATTTCTTTAACAAAATATATTTTTCTACTTTTCAATGCTATTTTAGTAGTTTATGTTATATTTACAAAATTTGATTATCATAAGTTTGTTGAATATCGTTATAATGTTTTAAATTTGGGAACATTTTAACAAAGTTATCTAAAGATTTAAATCCATCATTAATAATGCCTTATGGATTTAAGAACGAAAGGTCTCGAATTAATACTTTTCAATGGGTAATCAGGACTTTAATTTTAACTGGTTAGAAAAATTAAAAAGTGTATTACTTACTTACTTAAGGTGGCGCTACAGTCCGGGGTGGACCTGGGGCTCAACCAATACGCCTCTCCAGCGCGATCTTTGGCTAACTGCTTCCAGTTGCGCACTCCAAGTTGGTTGAGGTCCCCTTCCACTTGTGCGCGCCACCTAAGGCGAGATCTTCCTCTACTGCGTTGTCCCTCCGGGTTGGTATCGAAGACTCTTCGGGCCTTAGCGTTGGTGTCCATTCGCTCTATATGTCCTAGCCATCTTAGACGACTGACGCATATTTTTCTGACCAGGTCGGTGTCGTTGTACAGCTCGTAGAGTTCGCTGTTTAATTTTCTCCTCCAAAGCCCGTCAACGCAAACGGGACCAAAACTTACTCGAAGAATCTTGCGTTCGAAACGGCCAAGAAGATCTTCATCCGCCTTTGTTAGGGTCCATGCTTCTGCGAAATAGAGCAGGACTGGGATGATGAGGGTCTTATATAGAATCGACTTAGTGTTTCTTGACAAGGCCTTACTAGTCAATTGCCGTCTCAGTCCAAAGAAACAGCGATTGGCAAGTGTAACTCTTCGTTTGATTTCTGCTGTGGTGTCGTTATCAGAATTAATAGCGGAGCCGAGGTAGACAAAATCCCTAACTACCTCAAATAGCTGTCCATTGTGACGTTCTGTCCGATACGTCGATATTGCGTGTCCCTTCTTGTTGAGAGTATATATTTTGTTTTGCCCTCGTTTACCACTAAATCCATTTTTGCCGCTTCCGTACTAATACTTGCAAACGCGCCAGTGACAGCTCGCTGTGTTCTGCCAATAATGTCAATATCGTCCGCGTATGCAGGCAGTTGTACAGACTTTTGGAAAATTGTGTCTCTGGTGTTGGCTTGTGAGTTGCGCACAATTTTCTCAAGAATGATGTAAAGACGTCAAATGACAGCGCATCACCCTGTCTAAATCCTTTTCTGACATCAAGATTGTTTCCGACCTTAATGGAGCAGCGAGCGTTCTCCATCGTCATTCTGCACAATCTGACGAGTTTGGCAGGGATGCCAAAACTAGACATGACTCTGTATAGCTCGTCTCTATAAATGCTGTCATATGCGGCCTTAAAATCGATGAACAGATGGTGGGTATCGATTTGGACTTCTTGGGTTTTCTCCAGGATCTGCCGTGTGTGAATATTTGGTCGGCTGTGGACTTACCGGGCCTAAAATCGTTGACGAATGGCTTTAGGCGTTCACACAGTATAGCAGGTATGATCTTTTACGCAGTGTTTAGGAGACTGATGCCTCTATAGTTGGCGCAGTTTAGAGGGTTTCCTTTCTTGTGTTTCGGGCAAACGCTCTTGACCAAGCCATCTCCCGCTGCCTTAAAAAGCTCGGCAGTTAAGCCGTCCGGTCCAGCAGCCTTGTTGGACTTAAGTTTAGAGTGTATTTAAAGCGTTAAAAAAGTGTGTTTATACCTTCTCTATTCGACGCATGAATACTTGTAATGTGCGGGGCTATTTTTATATAGCCAATGTATGACATGATTCTAATAAAAATGTCATTTAAATTTTTTTTTGTAGGAATTTTGTAAAAATTGTTTAAATTTAGAAAATTGCTTAAAAAATCAGCTGCACGTGAAATTTATAATCAAATCCTGCTAAAATCACAACTGCTAAATCTTGTTCGCATGCAAAATGGAATTTTCAGATATCGCCACCATCCACCCCTGAAAGCATACATTTTCGGGTATTAATTTTTAATTTTGATTCAAAATAAATCCAACTTAAAGGTCCCTATGCAAATCGGGTGATGTTCACCCTAGTTATGTTTATCTATATCTAGACATATTTGTTTTAGCCTATACCGCTCAAAACGAGGTTTTTATTCAATTTTAAATTGCTCCCATTGGTAAAGACTTGTTATAAAATCAATTGCCTTACCGATTTCAAGTTTCAAGATTAGTGCTGCTTCGCTTAAATAATATATTCTAAATTGTTCAAAACTCATCATTGAACAAATTCGCCCTGAACACAGTACCAAATTTAAAGGCTCAACGATTTGAAGTGCGACCATAAAAATCTTCAGTTTAATTATGTGAAAAATAGCAAACACAATATTTATTTTTTTAAGATTTATTTAGTTATGTTTATGATCATTTGTTTGATCATTATTATATCCCTTTCCATATAACATATGCAAAATGGGCTACCATAGGAAAAGCAATTCAAATGTGCTTTTGTTTTCAAACACATCAGATCCTACAGATGTATCTATTTTGAAATTGAATTTCTCGATTATTTTCGCTCACCTACCTATTTCGATTCAATTCTTAAATACACTTGCTAGTGTGCTGCCAGCTTGCATTATTATTGTTTTGCAAACGATTCGTTTGATTGGATTTAATTTTAGATACCTCTCTCCCTGTCTCTCTCTCTCTCTCTCTCTCTCTCTATCTCATTCACAATCTGTGTGACATAAATATTTTGGTAATTTGCATGTAATCCAATTGGATTTAGATTTTGAACTGCAATCGCGTTTTGTTGCCGTATGTGTGTATTTTGTTTTTGTTTTTTTTTCCTGCAAATAAAACACTCACCCAAAAACAAAAGTATTAATACACAACAACACCGCTGGCATAATTCTCGCAGCCGGAAAAACCATCGCGAATATGTTTTCGAATATACTTTTCCGAAAATAGTTCGCAAATTGATTTGCCAGCAGAAAACTCCCCCATAAACTGACAAACACCTACTGTAGTCGGTGCCCAGCTCAGTCCAGCCAGCATCATGCATAAGCTGTCAATTTGTGGCGAACAGTATTGCAACGCCAATAAATTCTATGGCGAGACGTGTGCGTGATGGTTATTGCCGCTGATCACTAATTAAGTGCCTTAATGGAATAGGAACTGAGTAAGCGGAATGGGTATGCTGTCCGAGGCAGGATAAGTAGCTCGCGCAAAAATCACTGCACACTTGGCGGAGATGTGCGATATCATGCATTGCTATGGAATTTGGCGCCACGGTGGTGATGGCTTTGTATACGAAAGTGATGCAATAACATTCCATCAAAAGTCTACTCGCCTGTTTAGGAATATGGTACGAGTGCTGGTTGAGGATGATGACGTTAAAGTGACATGCACCTCAGTCCGTTTAAGTGACATTTGGATATGTGCTGCCGCGTGAAATCATTTGGCATTAATTTTATGTTTGCCCTTGCTTGTCCATCGTTTTCTTTCATAAGTTCATTGTTTTCCAAAGAATTTAATGCTATCGAATTACTTGCGGTGTGTTGTTTGCAAGTAGCAGTTGGAATTATTTTCAGAATTTTGTTGGGCCAAGCCAATTTAGTCAGAATATACTTGATATAGATAATGCCACTTTCAAAAATAGACGTTTGTAGTTTAAAGAAACAAATTGTTAAACTTAACTGTACGTCTGAAAGTGAAAGATATTCATGCTTATTTTGAGATTCGATGTCTTTCGAATGTGTTGCGAATTTGAAGAATCTGTATTTTGGCATTCGATTAGAACATTCCATCAATAAAATATTCATTTTTCATTCGAATGCTGCATTTTGACGTTAGAAACTGTTCGCCATAAATTAAATTTTCATTCGTCTGCAGTTTCCTAACGCTAATAAACGGCGATTTTGGTTATTCCAAATGCTCTGGGCGGATTGGCTTAAAAAAAGTCAGTTAGACTTCCTGCTTAAAGTAAAATTAAATATGCTGAATTTCTTTATAAAAAAAAGTGTTGGTCAAAGCTACCTTCTGTTATAAACCGTAATGTTTTAACTATCATTATTTTATTATTATTGCCGGAAATGGTTTTTGGGATGATTGTTTAAGCGCAAATTAGTATCAACTATTCGTTCAGATCTCAAAATAAAGAATTACTGTATACGTACAAAATTTCGAAATAGAGTTTTTAATCAATTCTGACATTATGGGGACAGAGGAACTCGAAAAAGTGGGTTTCCCAATTCTGTCCCTCTGTCCATCTGCTCCTGAGGACTACAGCCTGAATGGATTTTTTTCAAACTTCGGATTTGGAGTTTTGTGGGCGTACAGTTTGGGGCCAAATTTTTTGGCCCTCTAACGATTTCTACAAAACCTGATATTCGAGCTTAAATGCATGAAGATAACATAGCATACCCAGTTTTTCGTTAAAAAGTCAAATACGGGTAAAATTGGACATATCTTGAAAACGGTTCATTCCTAAAATAATATGATCATGATCATTTTTAGCTTGATAGCAAACTTAGTTGTTCTCTAAATTATTGTATAATGGATATGTAAGAAATGACATATTTTGAGAATTTAGATTTCTATAGTTTTTATAATACAGTAAAGGGGCTACAACGATTCGGGCCAAAATTCATACTTTTTTTAATGTTTTCAAAATAATTTCGCTCCACATTTTTTCATTCGAATCACTGACAATGCTGCTTTTAAGAACTGTTCATATATATATCTCGAAAATTCCATTTTTGATTTGGATAGAAACTTTTACATCCTGAACAATATGTTATGTACTCAGTTTTCAGCTAAAAAGTTGAGCAAGAGTATTTTTGGAACTAAACATTGCAATAGTTATTACTATTTTGTGCGTATAACTTTCCAAAAACCACTGTAACGATTTTTATCAAAACGCATATTTATTATAACCAGGGAATGGATTTTGTTTACCCAAATTTTTTTTACTTAAATTGCCTTTTTTTGCTCTTTTTTATCAATATTGGCCTTTTCTGCCTTTTTTGCCATATTTATCAATTCATATGTGCAAAAATTGTGCAAAAAAAATCAAAAAATTTCCCAAGCATAACGCGTGGTTTACAATAATGTGCAGTAAAAAATATCTGTACCTACATTATTTTTCCTTTTTGTCTGTGTGAGTCCGGTATTCGTCGCGTACAAGAGTGACAAAAACCGTTAGTACATGCTGTCATCTAGGTTCATATTTCATCGCAGAATAAAACCTTTTTCTGTGATTTCCGAATTTTTGTTTTTTTTAATAAATGGCTAAGAAAGCGTGCAAAGATTTAATTAAATTGGAACAATTTGTGGTAAAGTTAAATATGACTTTTCCACCGATGGAAACGTAAGAACTTCTTTGTAATTTGTGCTGTGTAAAAGTGAATCATGAAAAGAAGAACTTTTTTGAGCAGCACATAAAACGATCAAAGCACCAGCAAGCAGTAGCCTTGAAAAACGCAGCAAAGATACAAACAATAACATTTTTCCTTCGTAGCAACGAGAGAAATTAACTCCACACCGATCTCACTCGTTGTTCAGTGTTACTATGTTTAATTGCCTTTTCTTGATTTTTTAGGTCAACAAAATCCGTTCCCTGATTATAACATAAGTATCAGTAATAAGATCACGAACATTTTTTTTTAAAGAAGGGGATTCCTTAACCTGGAGCACTCAGACCAATCCGCGTCCATTGTATTTTCCAAGCAGAAACCCCTTTTTTGGTGTAGTGGGAAGAATCTCTGATATAATTCTTTCTCTGATATGTTTTGGTGGCCGAGTATTGCTGCTACCCGGTGGGGATCGAACCTATGCCGATGGGGGCATAAGTAATGACTATCCACTACACCTTGATCACGTACATAGTTTTCAGATATTGCAAATAAAGCCGTATTAAACGAATTTCTAAAAAATTACAACCTGCAACCACTTAAAAAGAACACAGTCTTTTTGCGTACCTATAGATGAACTGTGCAAAGGTATATCATGACCCCTACTTCCAATCATAGGCAGGAAAAATAGCATCAGCAATCTATTGCAGTCAAAAACAAGAACTTGCCCTAACAGTTTAGAAACTCCTGCTATGCTTGTCCTTGGTAATCAAACATCTTATTATGTTATTAGACTCCTTAAACAGTACCTACCTACATTCGGAGCTTAAACTTTTTTAACCAGAACTTTTTACGGATGCCTCACATTTTTATTTGATATGTTCTACCATCTTAAATGAATATGTTTAAGCTAAAAGCGTTTCTGCGTTTTTTTTAATAAAACAAAAAAAAGCAAGCAACCAAGCGGTTGATATATAAACGAGAAAGTTTCGTGCAAACCAGTCGTACGCTTTGTTTTTTTTATAATTACGGTTAAATAATAATTTGGGCATTGCGATTTCGTTAAATTTAATCTATAAGTTCACTTAAACTCATTATTAGCTACTGCGTTATTAAATTTAATTAAATCGGAGTAAGTATTTAAATGAAGTTTTGACGACAGATTGAACTCATGGGACTATATAAACAGATAACTGACATATAATTCGTGTTTAACAAGGAAACTTGAATTTTAGTTACTGCAGCTGTTGTAAGTTGTAACTCATTAATGAACACTTTTAGTATTTTAAATATTATAAAGTCGGACTAAATTTTGATGCATTAATTTAAAGACTGCAAAAATGTTTGCTAAGCTTTCATCCAAATCGTTGAAAACACGACTTTATCGCTTGGGAAGCTTTCAATATTTCAATGTAGCTTCCAGTTTACGAAGAATATTCAAAATAGCTGCTACCCTTAATGTGCATATAAAGTGTAATCAAAAAGTTAGTTTTTTGTTTAAATTAAATTGAATATTTGAGTAGTAAATCTACTTAAATCAATTTTTGAATACATTACGCTGAGCGCACCCTTATATCAAAAGTAGAAAAATAGCACTCTTCGTCTTCAGTTACCCAGTACCCACTCATTCGCTATCTCTACGCGATATCACATCAATTCTGTTCATGTTTTGTCATGACCATTACCTACAGATTTTCATTTCAGATGTGCGCTCTACATTTTTTCTTCGCTTTTGTTCTCCTTTGTTACATTTTGTATATTGTTTCGCAGTCAGTTTAATGTGTGTCAAACGATTTATATCCTCGTTGCGAATATCATTACAAGGATAAGTCCCAGCAGAAAATGGATATATTTATGCCACAGCACTAACTGGTGGTGCTGTGCCGTACTACAAAAATGACATAGAATACAACAGCAATTACATTCTATTTAATAAACGATCAACAACTCAAGTATTTATTTTATAAACGTCTATAACCTGCGCTTTCTTTGAATGTGAGCTTCTCTGAGGTAAATTTGAGAAAATAATCCGTCAGTTTATCGCTAAATGAGGTAAGACTTGGCATCTTATGGGAAAGCTTCAGTTCAAAGTGTCGGTTATAAACTGCTTCCCTCAGACGTCAGACCGGAAATGAACGTAAACCCAGTTGAACGAAGTTTACGGAAACATAAAATGGGAAATCCATAAAAATGTTTAAAAGCAAAACATTTATTCCATGGAGTGCACAGTACACGACCATAGAGATACACTTAAGAAAAACAAGAAGATACAGCGTGAGTGACACTGTTTAGATAGCAGTTTATCGCTCAAGGATTTCCATTTACTTGAGTGAATTTGCTGTTTCTAATGTTGTTGCTGGTATGCTCAGGCTCTCAGGAAATCTATCCTTCCGACACACTTTCTGTTGCTCACCATCGTTATGGATTGGTGAATACAAATTGGAGCATATTGAGGGGCGAAAGCTCTGTGGGACTTTTCTTTCTTTCAAATATGGAAAGTGAGCTTTTTTTCAATTAAGAAATTGAAAATGCTTTCATCAGAGGGACGAGCTGCGAGCATGCTGCCACACAGACTGGCTTGAAATATGAGCTTCGGATTTGTTGATATTATGTCGGTATAAATAAGGATATCCCTTTGTAGTGCTGTGTGATTTATAGAATTTTATTTTTTCTCTCAGGGTGTTTCGGCGATAGATACTCGTAATTTAAAAGTGATGTATGATATTTAAGAGTTTATTTCCGCAATAATTATAAGTTATGAGGCCAGCGGGCGGGGCCCAACCAAACATGTTAGCATTGGGATTGTTTGTGGAAGTTTTGCTGCAAAATGTTGCCACTTAAGGTTACAGGGATAACTTAGATTTGTATGTAGACTTTGAGATAGTTCGTTTGTATAATAAAGGGTGTCTTTCATTAGCGACTTGAAAACTTCAAACTTTCAGTGTGAACACACCCTTAAACCGACTACCGAATCAGTCAATATCAAAATATTCAGTAAAATCAACATTTAATATTGAACGAGAAAAAGGGGCCGTACTGATCGAGTCATCGAAAATTGGGTTCAATGTATCCGCCGCTGCATACATTTCTATAGTGGACATATGAACGACGTCGAATTCAGTTAGTTAGAAAGATGTTATTCAAGCCAATCAATTTTTTTTTGAGATATCTTAGTTCTAAGTAGTTGCCTTTTTATGCAAAAAATAAGTTGTCGAGTTGAAAGTCACTCTATTTAAAGAAATAAAACTGATATCTTCAATGACCTTGATTTCCAATAAGAATAAGAAGGAAGGGAGTAGTGTAGTGCAGTGCGCCTCTACCTATAATTCCTTATATAGACCGCTTTGATCATTTGTGAATTTTTGAAAGCGTTGCATGCAATTTGAAACTTATTGCCACCAGCCGGTTTGGAATGTCTTAACGCAAAGTAAAGCATCTTGTAGTTATCGAATATCCTGCACAACTACTTTTTTGGAACTCTGCCTGCACGCCAATATTTGTGAGTTTAACAGGTGCAATCTTCATAATCTCAAGGCATAGTTGAGGGTTGGAAAAACACAGAATTTGAACTTAGTTCGTCCCTTCCGAAAACAGATTCACCTAACTTTGTTCAAGCTGCTTCAACTGTTTCAATGGGACTCCACTTACATGCAGGATGCATTTAAAATGGAAGACGCAGTGGGTTAGTGAGTTACACTATTAAGCGAGGGATCACAGGTTCCATCTCCGGAAAAACAAAAATTGCATCTAATGGTTTTTTTCCACTGCCCCACATTCGAGAAAATAACTATGTCATTAGAGGGCTTCTCAATTAGCCGCCTGGAGTCGGCATTACATTTCAGAGCCCTTTCATTTGTCCAAAAACTAAAATAAAAGCACAAAACGAATGGTTGTAAGAAACTTAATCCTTGGGTCCCTTGTGGACATGTTGCCCAAACTATTTATTTATTTTGACAGGCATTTTCAGTTCCATTTGGAAAAGAACATCGCTTTAGATTTTTATACACGTTAACTTCCTTTCTAGCTTCAACGCAGGCGGCTACAAAGCTTTTTAACCACATTTATGCAATCTGCCTGAATTTGCGAAGTCCTTATGCATCAATGGCCTGACTTTCATTTTTGTTTCATTTTATTAACAACCTTTGTCCAAATGCCTCTGACGCAGCGACCTAGGTAGTCTTTTATGAGAACCACAACCACCTTTCTTAGAATTCTTTGGAAAAAACATCTAAAGCTTATTTTCGTTTTCTAACCTAAGAATTTCCTTGCAGGAATAAATAAGGCTTAATTAACCTTATTTGGATTATTACAGCCCCCGCAACATTTGCCATTGACTAAGTTGCTGTTAGAATGCGTTTAAACTTCCTCCATTCTCGAGCAGTCTTATTTGTGAACGCAATGTAATACACTACTTCCTTTCCGTTCTTTTAGCGATTGCTGAGCAAGGAATAAATCTAGTGGGGGTTTGGGATTGCTTTTTTAAATGCGTTGTACATTTAGAGGCCTTACTCGAAACGTGTTAACAATAAAGAGTAAGAGCCATAATAACATTATGTGTCTCTTGTTGTCTACCCAAGGCCGTCAAGCAAATATGTACGGGATAAGTTGAAAAGGGTTCAGGCAAAAGTGCACTACGCCTTAATTAAAGGGCTGCAACATAGGACATTTCGGCAAGATATAGGCCAACGCTCTGGCCAAAAAAGGATCAGAACTTTCAATAAATATAGCATAGCAGCTGAGGTTAGGAGGATTATTCTAACAGGGCGTTAAGGGCACTGTGTTCTATTTTAATTGTGAAAAAAGTCTGCAAAATAAATTTTAAAGGATTAGCTAAACGCGGGCATAACCTTCTAAGGAAGCAAGCTATGAGATTGCGATTATCTAATACAGATACATACATGCAGGTTCTGTTAGGTCCTACACGTCGTGTAGTTTTTGACAACGTTATGCATGCCGGCGAGTTGCCAAGAGTTTTGAAGATCCCTGTATATTATTTAACTCTGGCATTTCATAATTATTTTTTGTCAATTCTTTCGCCGATCTATGCAATGTTTTCGCATTAGTTCTGTTTATTGAATTCAAACTTTCGCAAATTTGCCGCACACTTCCATTCACTTTTTATATTCACGAACAAAACTGCAAAACCCGTTACTAAAGAAGCATTGGACTTTTTTTTTTGCGAAAGTAACCATCCGTTACTTCAGCTCCTTGTGCAAGAAACAACCCTTAGTACACTTCAACGATTGTGGACATCTCGCATACATTTGTTTTTATTTATTTTTCCTTATTATCAAACCACGGTGACAGTTTAAGGTTTTTAACGGTGGCTTTTTGTTAAACAACTAGAGCACAATGAATAGTAGGCGGTTGCAATGTGTACGTTATTTGTAAGGATGCAAAATAGAAAATGAGAGAAACGGTGAAAATGAGTGGAGCTTGGTAAAATTTTAAATTATCCAGCGGAAAGTTTATAATGGAAAACACCATGGGGACTCATTTCCAGGGATATATACATTTTACGTGACATATATTTATATAAAAATGTGAGGAAGAACTGCATTTTATCATTTTCCCCTGCCATTAGCTATATAGGTATAATGTGTTGCGAATTTTACAAATTATTTCAAAGGGTATATTTATTTTTAATTTTGAATACATTACATTTTTATCAAAATTTGTTTAAAGGTAGATAGATATTAAATTTGTTTATTAAATGCTACCCAATCTGCCGTTTAAAATCTTCAGATAAAAAATGTTACATATTAACAGAAATCATTAGTGCACTAATTTCGTTGAGAATTTAAATATGTACATAATAAATTTAAAAATAATGTAAATTTTAATGTTTTATTAAATAATAATTGATTAATATGAAATAATTTTAATATCTATGTTAAACAAAACAAATAAATTAAATGATACAAATCTTTAGCCTATAACACTGAGCACATGTTTATGAAATACCAAAACTTTACAACATAAACTCCTATAAGTATAATTTTGCTCGAAAGGTAGCACGCCCTTTTATCTGAAGTTGACCTTAAAAAAACAAATCTTTATTATACAATATAATCCTGGCAGTAAAAGTGTATTTATTAATTTAAAAATATTTCATTTACCACATCCAAGGTTTCTTATTTTTAGAGGCTTTGTGCATTTTTAGTGCAGATTTTATAAACTATTTTGAACATAGCTCGGTTTTACGACTACACACACAGGGAGAGATAGGTTGAAAGCTTAAATAAATCAGGGATGAAGCTAGTATAACCATATCTGGGGACTATACTTGACAGGAAGCTCAATTGAAAACTAAATGTTAATGAACGGGTTAAGAAAGCAGCTAATGCTTTTTACGCATGCAACCGAGTCGCCGGAAAAATATGGGGCCCAAAACCTAAAATTATTCTGTGGATGTATACGGCTGTTGTGCGACCTATACTGACATATGGCAGCTTAGTTTGGTGGCAAGCCACGAACAAGTCATCCAATCTTAAGCTTATGACAAAAATACAAAGGATGGCATGTATAGGAACAACCAGCGCGATAAGGACAACACCTACTGCTGGACTAGAGGCAATCCTCAACCTACTACCTATAGACCTATTCATGCAAGAATCTGCAGCAAAATGTGCCCTAAGAATCAGCCAAACCAAGAGCTGGAAACCCTACAGACCGGGACACGCGCAGATTCTGACTCCTCAAATATTAACCATTGTTGTTACTTATACATAAGGTCTGTTCCTTTACCTTTAAATCTTAAGAATTTTTACGAGACCTACGCATTTTACTCAATTGTCGCCCGTCAACTCGAAAAATTCGTTAAAGAGAGCGGCTTCGCGAGAGCAAGATATTACTAGTTTTTACTCAATCAATTTCTTTGCGTAAGAATTGAAACAACTGTCAGTCGCCTGAAAATTGACAGCTGATTTGAATTTGTTGTTCTATTTGGCATTTGGGTGGAATATTCACATCTGTCATTTTTCACAGGTTACTACAAAAGCGTTCTTTAACTTTTGCGTAAGTTTCCCTCTCTAAGAGACAATGCATCTCCTCCACTGTCATTTTGACAGTCTTTTCCATTTTTACTACAAAAGTAAAAGAACATACCTACTTTAAAGAGTGAAAGATTTATTTAATCTATTACGGTAAGACTGAGAGCCAATCTTCCTTTCTTCCCTGCACTGGTAATTCTTGTGGGACAGATTGAGCATAATATTGTTGAAGGACACAAGTTGGACCAGATATTTGCTCATGGATACCGGCCCACATATTTCAGTTGCTTATGAATATAGAGCACTCGAAAAGCCTGTCTGAGCTTACTCCATCGTATTCAGTAGCCCAAATAACTCAAACCGCAGCTAAATTACGGAATAATACAAAATCAGCATTCCACTTCGTACTGTACACATACCTACAGAACCCTTGTTAAAAATCTTCGTCTTTTTAATGATTTTACAACAATTTTTGTATGTGGCATCTATTTCACGAACCTTTGCACCGTCAATGGTTTAATAGTTGACCTTAAGGGCTTGCGCGCTCTAACTGCCGCCAAACATTAAAAAATAAAAAATAATACTCACTTTGTCGTGACTGTCAGCAGTTACGTCGTTTCGAAGACGTGGAAATGACGCGACATAAACTTTGAATTTGTGATATATCTGCGATCCAGCCGAGTACGCTTCCAATGCCGACAACCTCGTGATTTATGCGACTCTTCAGCTTTAACATTTATGTACACGCGTACATAAATAATGCACTTTACTCTTTTAAGTCATAATAAAATGTTCCTTTCAACTTTACTAAGCAGCTCATCACTGGTAGCATAACAAAGTTGCAGCTTTTACGACTCCATTCGTTAGTATTCTATTCATTCGACTTTGTTTACAATTGAACTTAACGAAGCCCTATTAATATGTGCACACACACACACATGCCAATCCATCTGCATGTACCTACGAGACATCAAACGAAATCACCCACTCACTATCGGACTGGGTTTCCTTTAACCGGGCCAACGACAAACACCCTATCGCAGGTTGAATGAATAAAAATTGTGCATGTACGAGTTTACGTACATATTGTAGTTGTAGGGACCTATACATAATCAGAATCACCCACGCTGCTGGAAGTTAGTTTTTCTTTAGTTTTCATACTTTTATGTAGGTACAGCCCCTGCTCCGGCAATTGGACTCTTTTGTTCTATGAACTTGTGGGTAGGCGAATATACAATACCACTCTGTACAAAGTGTCAGGTTTTATGCACAAGAACATGTTGTGACGGTTGGTTTCATATTTCAAAAATTCCACCTAATTTCAATTAGAGAACGACCGGCTACCAAGGGTAGATATATTCCGACGAATTATTGCATTTCAAATGAATATCGTATGTGGGATCAATCAAAAAGGAATTTTGTTGATTTTTTGCTTAAAAAAATGAGTACCCAGGACAATGGGGCGACATGTTGTGAAGAGCTTAAATGTTGAATTTTCGCCACGGGAAGTTTTATGTACTTGTATTGAGATTAAGGTAGTTAAATGTCTTCGAGCGGTGATTCTTTATTCATTTATCATTTTAGGAATTGAGAGAAAATAAGAAAAGTTAATTATTCAATAGGAGTTACTATTTGACAGATGTTTTATTTTTTACATAACGTTTTGCGGTGAATTTTTTTGGCCTCCTTAAATGTTGTCGGCGCAGTGGCTTAGTGGTAGTGTGTTGGGCTACTAAGCGAGGGGCTCAGGTTCGAATCCCGAGAGGGCCAAATTACATCTTAAGGTTTTTTTTCCACTGCGCCACCTCTCGCGAACGTCTGACAAACATCCGAGAGTAAAACTGTCATGAATGAGCTTCTCAATTAGCCGTTTGGACTCGGCGTAAAATTGTAGATCCCTTCCATTCGTCCCAAAAATTGAAAACCCATACAAAGCGAATGGTTGCGAGAAGCTAGGCCTTGGGTCCCATAGACCTGTCGCGCCAAAATATTTATTTATTTAAATGTTGCTAAAATATGCGTACTAAAAATGATTTAGCTTAAGTTTAAGCAAAGATTGAACTCAAAAACTTAGAGGTTCTTAGGTTCTTATAAACTTCTTACAAACTATTTTACAGAAGGGGCTTTTAAACTTGTTTTGAGTTAGAAATCCTATAAAATATGACATCATATCGCTTGATAGCCCAAATGTTAAGACCCCACAATAAAATCAATCCAGTCAATATTTACGGCCATGTTATTCACTCCGGGTGTAACTCAGGTTTAAGTTAATTTTACACCCGACCATTAATCCGCATTTTTAAAATCCGACAATTTAAATCTATGTCCACATTATTCACTGAAAACCACGCATTCAATCCGATGGATTTAAATGCGGATTTAAAACACTTTAAACCGTTTTTAATCCGTTTTAAATCTTCAGCGTCTTGATAGGAACTTCTTTTTATTTTATTTGACTTTTGTTTTTGCTGCCTCCTGCGAGCAAATATGCCAGAAAATGTGACCTAAAGAAAAACAGTTAATATTATGAAATTGAGTTTTAACCCGAGTTAAAGTACTTAAACTTGTCTCCGGAGTGCTGTTTAAATTAAATTGGATGAAACGCTGTTAAGTTTAAAAAACTGGGTTTATGTGTATAAATATTATGGACTTGGGTTTAATTTTTGGTTAAACTCACTTAAATCCGGGGGTAACCTTTAACCCGGATTAAAGGGGGTTAATAATATGGCTGTTAAAAACACAAGCCTTTATAAAATCAGCTTGTTTAAAACCACATCCCGCTTAAAATGACCCAAAAAATAATTCAAAAGCAAAAAGCTTACGAACGATTGAAAATTAAATTGTTTTTACTTTTGGTAGGGCTTACAGTCCAGGGTGGACCCTCAACCAATAAGCCCCTCCAGCCAGCTTTAGCCTTTAGTTTCGCACACCAATCTGTTTGAGGTCGTCCTCGAATTATGTGCGACAAGGTCTTCCTTTGCCACGTTGTCTATCAGGGGTGGACCAAAGACTCATCGGTTGGGTGCGGCGCTGTCCATTTGCTTCACGTGGCCCAGCCGTCGTCGAATCTTCTCCTCCACCTATATAATATGCCTTTTGTGCCAAAAGAAACAGCGATTGGTAAGAGATAATCTTCGTTTGATCTGTACGCGAAATGGCAGTGGGGCCCGGTAGATAAAGTCTTTAACGACTTCAACTTTCAAGTTGTATCTCTTCTTTGTGACGTTTAGCCCGAGTCATAGATACTGAGAATCCTTTCTCCTTGGCAGCAATCAGCAAATACTTCGTTTGTTCTTCTCTTACTTACTTACTCTTACTTCACTGACAGCTTGTTGAGATCTTTCGATAATATCAATATCGTTGGACGGAATTTTGAAAAAATATTCTTCTGATGTTGCCTTGTGAGCTACGTACAATTGGTTCCAAAATTATGTTAAAGAAGGTACTCGATAACGCGTACGCCTGTCTCGAACCCTTTTGACATCGAAGCGCCCGATGATTTTCTTGCCGATTTTGAAAAACGCAGCGAGAATAATCCATCGTCATCCTTCGCAGGCGAACGAGTTTGGTTGGGATGCCGAAATTTGACTTGGAATTTTATAGCACGTCCCTATACGCTATCATAAATCGATAAATATATGGTGTGCATCTTTTCGAAATTCCGGGTTTTTTAGTTAGATCTTTCGGAATCGGAAAACTTGCTATTGTTGACCTTTCAGCCTAAATCCCCACTTATATGGGCCGATCAGGTTGTTAGTGAAAGGTTTCCAGTGTTCACACCATACAGCCGACAAGGTCTTATATGCAACGTGCAGTATACTTATCTCTCTGCAGTCTAACAAAAGTCTTACATTGGCCCTGAAAGAATCTTATCGATCTCACTCTGAGGAAAACAGTCTTTAGAGCTAGCTTCAATTGGGGATACATCCCATTGAGCTGGACCACTTATCTTTTATTTCAATTGATTGTCGGCGAAGCCATAGACCTCCAAAACTATCAACTTAGTGCAAAAGTACGAGTTCAAGACCATCATACAGTTCACTTTTCAAAAATAAAATAACTGACAAAAATCAAAAAAATAGTCAAGCAGAGAAAATCTACTGGTGAAATTTGCATAGCTATATCGCCCAGACGATCATCGTCATAAGCGATCTTCACACTATCGAAAGTCAAATGGGATCTTTATTCTTAAGCCTGCCAGTTGATCAAGTGAACTGCCTTAATCTTAATCAAACCTATTTTAACCTTACGTCATCAATTTTTAAAGATATGGAAAGCCATATCAGGGATCGTGTCTGTGCTGGACTAAAATTTTAAAAGATGGTATGCAAAGGAACATCTAATCTCTTATCAACCCAAGCACCATTCTAGTTCCTTTTAAGAAAATAAGGCTGGGTAAACAAGAATGTATCACAATTTAAGGTACCACATACCTACTTATCCACTTCAGTGTGGTAAAAGATGTCCTCGTCGTCAAATGCCTTAATTGTGACTAAAAAGGAGTCCGCCACCAAGCTTGTCACGAGACCTATGGGCCTAAAACACATATAGATGCACACATGATGGTAAGACCTGACTCTCTTCGAAAGAAAAATGTAAAGAATACACTATCAAATGCAATGCGCACCTGGCAATCAGCAGCATTTAAAGTTATTGTTGGACTCTCCGCTCTGACTGATCAAAAATGGAGTGGGAGCTGGAGTATTGAAACCCAACCTCAAACTATTAATACAAATGGGTGTAAGCCCTACTGGTATTCCAGGTATCTGCGTCGAACTAAGCCTATCTTGTAAGGTAGCCAAGCAGCACTTCCACCACTGTCAGCACCCTCGATGAACTCTATGACAGTCAACTCATTAGTCGAGGCATTGCAATCCCTAGGCAGTCAAGAAACGTCTATCTTGGACGGAGTTCTCTTCTTGTCCTGTAACTTTCTCTAGTTGGTTCCCATTTAGGACGCCACTGGACACCCTGCTTTACTTGTCCCTGCCCCTCAGTGATTAGGTGACAAACGACACGCAGTTCTGGAGCAATTTGAAAATGTATACAATCTCTAAGTGAGAACTTAACACAAAAATCGGAAAGCTTTTATAAAATAAAATAAATAAATAAACATTTTGACGCGACAGGTCTATGGGACCCAAGGCCTAGCTTCTCACAACCATTCGTTTTGTGTGAGTTTTCAATTTTTGGGACAAATGGAAGGGATCTACGATTTTATGCCGAGTCCAAACGGCTAGTTGAGAAGCTCTTTCATGACACTTTTACTCTCGGATGTTTGTCAGACGTTTGCGAGAGGTGGCGCAGTGGAAAAAAGCCTTAAGATGTAATTTGGTTCTTTCGGGATTCGAACCGGGACCCCTCGCTTAAGAGTCCAAAACACTAAACAGTAAGCCACTGTGGAAAGCTGTTAAACTTCTTGCAGCAATGCCTTACGAATTTATTGGAAGTGCAGCTATTTGAATGAAAATTCCAGTTGAAAACAAAAATAACGCTGAATTTGCTGTGCGCCTGCTGTTCAGAATTGTATTTGCCTTCCACTGAATCAGTCAGTTTGGTTGGTGGTATTCGGACAAACGATGCTGCTTGCCACCACGTTCATGAAAAGCTTTTCCTCATTGTGCTTCGTTCTCCGTTCGCTGATAGTCATTTTAATATTTGGCAAATTCGAAATGTATGCTAACAAAAAAACCGAATTCTCTGATGCTTTTATGACAGTATGATGACGACGAGTGTACTTGCCAAACGTATAGGTTCTGTGAGCGCTGCTCCAACAACTTGATTCACATCCAAGATATTTATCTGCTTGCGAGCACAAACACATCTACTTAGCATTAGCTCTCAAGTCGCCATCGCCATCTCCACCCATCCCTAATCACCACGTTGCATTAAAGTCTCCTTCGATCTCTCTCTCACTCTCTCTCTCTCTTGGGACAGACTGACTGCACTCTGCGAGAAAAGTGTTTAAAACAATTTATAGAACAATGACCCATGAATGGCGCGCGCGTTTTTTTTTCTCTGTATATATCCGCAGCCTCTCACCATCCCCCACTAGTATCGTCCTTTCATTTGTGTAGTCTTTCCCGTTTTATTGTTTCCCCCCATTTTTTTTTAGTTCTTTGTATCTATGACATGATGTTATGTAGTGTTTCGTTATGAGCTGCTAGTGAGGAGTGTGCCAGATGTCATGAAACTCACCACTATTCGGCGAGATATTTTGTTGCAAATGTTTTTATTCATGTTCCACACTGTCAACCCATCCACCCGCAAGCCCCACAACACTGGCAGTGCAACAAATGTTTGTGTAAAAAAAAAATAGAAAATAACAGAAAGAGAGGAAAATGCGAAAATCCATTTCGCTGTTGTGTTGACGTTGTTGTCGCTCTTGTAGTTGATATTTTTTTGTTCTTTTTATTATTAACCACTCAGTGCATGTCTATGGAAGCCGAGATTCATGCAGCACAGTTTTATATAAATGGATGGGGGTGGGGGAGGCTTTTTAGAGCATTTAATATGCTGTGCGCCTACTGGGCCGGGATACATTGCATCCGACTGAGTGATTGGCAAATGAAAATCAGATAAAAACGAGAATGATACTGAAGAAGGAAATTGAGTAAATATCTACAGTGTTTTTTTGTTGAAAGTTGCGCAATATTTTAATTGTTTTTTTTTTAATAACTTTGGAGGTAGATTTTAATTATTGCTGTCTGAATTTGCTAATCGAATTGGTTCTTGTAGTTCCGTATAGGACCCTGGGCTACTCACAACTATTTGTTTTTGTGAGTTTTAATTTTGAAATGGAAGGGTTCTGCAGTTTTGTGCTGAGTCCGAACGGCTAAATTCAAAGGACGCCGAAAGAAAAACCTTAAAATAAAATGTATGCTTTTCTGTGGATCGAACCTGAGACCCCGCTCAGAAGACGCCAACACAGTAACCACTGCGCTATCCGCCCAATAAATAATTTTCTTTTAAATGAGTGTCAAGCAGAAAGCCTGTTATTAGGACCTACCAGCAAATTTGAGGTCGCTGATGAGTTCTAATACATTAGACTAGAATATCTACAAATTGTTAGGTTCATAAACTTTATTCATTTTTATTTGATACTGTCTTATCCATTTATTTAAAGAAAAAATCGATTTTAAACTGCAAAGCGGCATCTTAACGTACTTAGATTAGATAAGATTATAGGGGGAGGTGGTATAATAAATTATGTATCCCGGATCACTGCGGCCACTAGGCCTCCATTTAGAGCTCATCCATGATTCCGCAGTTTGTTAGAAAGGCGGCTAACTCTTTGTGTGAGCTGGCAGCTATATCGACTGCTTCGAGGTAAAATTTACCTAAGTAACGTTGACGTGTCTTGATTAGGCAGTTGCAATCACATAAAATGTATTCTGCTCTTACTATGTCTTACTGCAGGTGTTGTCTTGTGATATTCCCATGGTCATCAGGTGTTTTTTTTTTTTTTTTGACGCGGCAGTGTCCTGTGAGCCTGTGATCAATCGAATCTGACTTCTACTTAGTTGTAGTAGTTGTTTCGTTTTTTTATGGGAACTGTTTGGCATGAAGTTTTTTGCTTGTCTGTTTCCTTCAGTTTCTTTCCAGAAATGGAGCTTCTTTTTCTCCAGCCAGGTTTTAATACAGCTTTTGATACTGTTTATTGGTAGCCCGCAGAATGGTCTTGGCATCATGAATTGAGATGCGGATCCTTTTCTGGTTAGTTTGGATGGTTTTTCGTTGCCTTTATATCCACTGTGTCCTTGCGCCCAAATCAGGTGTATATTATTTGGTGTGGCCAGTACTTGTATGAGTTGAAGGCCATCCCATCGCAAATTGATTTTCCACAGGATACAGCGCAAATTATTTCCAACCTAACCTTAAAGCTTGTTCGTTTGTTGTAACTCTGAAATAAACTCGCCCCGAATGGTTGCGTGAAAAGAGCTTTAACACATTTTATCTAATTGTTTGCAAGTCGCAGTTATATTTCTGAACACAGATCAAGCTAAACAATTGAACAATATTACTCTTTGTATAGATCTTTTAGAATCAGTCTAAAAATGATTAAGGGACCAAATTTAGATGCCAAAATTCTGTTCAAAAACCTCAAATACCAAAAATTAAGTCGTCACATATCAACTCTATTATTACGAACATTTGCTAAAATAAGCTTGTATCGGCCAACAGACCAAAACCGTTACGCCCACATAGAAAAATTGGCAGAAAGCCAATTCACAATAAAGTAGTAGTTGTAAATTTCGATGATGTGATTTAAGGGCAGGTCCACTACAAACTTCCTTTTAAAAATAAAATAAACAAACAGCATACTTTCCCATTATTTACGGAATGAATAAATAGTTAACGCAACAAGTCCGTATCCGTAGGGGATCCAAGGTCTAGCTTCTGACAACCATTCGTTTTGCGAAATTTTTTTTTTTTCATTTTAGGGACCAATGAAAGAGATCTACAAATTTAATGACGAGGCCAAACGGCTAATTGAGAAGCTCTTTCATGTCTTGGTTGTTTGTCAGAAGTTCGTGAGAGGTATCGCAGTGAAAAATCCATTTTTTTTCGGGGATCACACCTGGGACCCCTCGCTCAGTAGTCCAACAAACTAACCACTTAGCCACTGCAAATTCGGAATATAACTCCATTTATTTGATTGCCTTGCAGTGGCGCCGAATCCTGTCAACTGAATACCTTGTTGACTGTTTCTGGTCCTATCTCTCGAATGACTCGAATTGTAGTCGCCTTTAAGACTTGAATCGTGTTTGGATTGTCTGCATAACATCGATCTTAAGAGCACGCTACAAAAAAAGTCGAAAGCTTTCTCAGCTGCAAAAATCTATTTATTGCATGGGCTGTTTGGCATGGGGCGACATTTTGCTGAAACCAAATATCGTCCAAGTTAATGCCAAAGTTGGGAATCATGGCTCTGTAGCACTCACAATTGAACATCGAATCAAATAAGCTTTGCTTAACGTGAACACCTGACGTTATGTTTAAATTTCACGGTGGGCATAGAGTCATTGAAAAAGGCGTCTGACACTACGCTCTGGAGTTAGCACTTTGACCAACCCCAGTTCACTTTCCGAATGACTGTAGGATCATACAGCCCTATGATGGAGGCGAGGCTATCTAACACCTCTGTGCTCTTATGAAAACATCTAGTTCTCGCGATTTTGAGTAACCACAGCCCCCACATTGGTCCTTTTCCCATGATGGGCTGCTCAAAAGAACAGGGGCCCCATCCCCGTGGGTACCAATTTATAGCTACTGGTCGAGCTTTAGCAACCAGAGAGTTACTAACAGATAGATTTCTTACAAAACCCAAAACCTGTCAATTTTAATGTTTGGCCAAAATGTCGTCCGGAACACAAGGTCACAGTTAAACCAGAATGACTTAAATGCCACTACGCTCTCAAACGTACTGTTCTTGCACTGTTCAATTTGGTAAAGCCCACAATAAAGGCAACACTCAAATTGGGGAAGTGCCGCCCACCATTGAACAACAGTATTTTCACTATCGGCTACAGCAGCCAGATTGTCATCGGTATACGCACCGTACAACTTGGACCTTGCCTACCAGTCTGCTGTACCCAAGTTTAAGCTGCTTCCTTTGGGCAAATATTCTTTCTTTGCCATAAACGCACTGTTCAGAAACACAGTACTCCCGTTTAAACTAATTTTACCAACATTGGTCAAGCAGAAGAGAATTTATTTCGTTCTGCGGAGGTAGGTATATTAATGACTGAAAGAGCATGACAGAGAGGAAAAGGGCTGTCTGTGTCAAAATAGCATATCATTCAAGAAGAAACTTGTGCTGTGGTATTATTTTCGAGTCAAGTGGTATTAGGTTAAGGTACATAGTATATTTCAAATCAGAAAAGTCATAAATCCCCAAAAACTGACGCACACAATTTTAGAGCCCACGTGTGATGCCGAATCATACCCAAAAAGTATATGCAGACCAGATTTTGAAATCAACCCACTTACTAATCTGCTTCTACCTATTATTTCTTCTCGGCAATCAGCTTTCAGGATTATTCTTTTACTGATTATATATATCCCTCTATAAGTAAACAAGTAAGCAGTTTGTCGTCTACTCGTTAGACCTGGAAAAAGCGAAAAAGTGCTAGGTACCAAATTTGTTTTGATTCAGAGCACCTTTTGAAGGCTTTCAGTTTTCACCCAACAATACATTTTGTAAATAGCACCAGGTTTCTGTTTAAGGGTTGAATTATATGTGAATTTTGCTCCTGAACTATGCCAGGTGTTCAGATCCATGGTTATACCTGTACCGACGCATTTTTCAGTATGGCCACTAGCTGCCAGAATCACGCTGCCTGAATATTGGTGGATGGCTGGTAATGGAGAAAACGCAAAAGAGAGCTCACAACCTTTAAAAATTTCGCCATTTTTTCTGATTTGTGATTTGATTTGATCTTGACAATTTAATTTCGTTTGCATCGTGGATGAAGATTTCATTCGCAACCAAAGAACCAAACCCTACGCGGAAGAGCAAAATGCGAACATCTATAGTACATCTTTTGCGACAGCATACATTAAGCTTAGGCAAAAGAATTCAGGTCGTTTAATTGTGCAGCCTTATATAAATATTTAAATGTAAGGAATGGGCACATTCAAAAATCTAGTTATCGTAAGTCAACTAGATTGGTCTGGACTAAAGATGTAAAGTGAGCGCAAAAACTATAGATAGATCAGTAACGTAATTTTTTCTATGTCAGCCACATATAAGAACTATCAACTTAAGGCTGGTATGCAGTTCACGTGAAATCCGATTTTTCATACAAATTTTTCACCGCGGATTGTCAAAATTAACTTTCCATGTGAATATTTCACTAGGCAGTACGCAGTTCGAGTGAAAAGTAGTTGTTCAAAAATGTGATTTGTAGGGGGCGATACTAAAATCTCTCAACAGCTATTTCACTTGGCTTTTATTGTCCGTCGCATTAAATAAAAAAAGACGTTTCGGCTTGAATTGATTTGCAATAAGACGGTTTGTAAGTTTATTTGAATTTCAGACCTTTTTTAAGAGAATATTCCCTTTTACGCACTCCCAATATCCGAGTAAGGTGTACAAAAAGTATGTGGCATAGATAACCTTTTTGATAAGTAGGGTGCCTCCTTAAGTAAACTGTTTTATGCTGATGTTAATATTATTAGTCATTTGCAGCATACTGCCTTAAGCGCTCCTCTAATAATTAATTCAATAGATCTACAGTACCTACAGGACGGTTTATTAATCGTGAACTAAGCACAAATATTCGTTCAATTTGACAATACATTTGGATGGATTGTAAGCTAGATATTTTTTAAAAAAAGCCTCAGAAAAGTAAAAACATGCAAACGTGAAAAGTAAAAAATTACAATTTGATGTTCATATACCAAAATGTATTTGCATTTTGCAGATCTCTCTCAAAATACACAGTCCTTTGTATTTTCAAATTTGTATTAGGAAACTTTAGTAGAAAAGTTCTGCAATTATGGATGATGCAGTTTTTTGATAAACAAAATGTTTTTACTACAATGATCAACGGCTCTTTAGAAAGACGAAATAAATAAATAAATACATTATTTGCCTAATAAAATGTTTTAAAATTCCCATGAACAAAAAACAAAACGTGAAGTCCACAATTTGTTCCTCTAGTTGCTGTCGTTTTAAGTAGAACAAGACTGCAAAAATTTAAGTATATTTTTACTAGGTACATACTTAAAATCTTACTAAATTCCAGTCAAAAAATACCTTTTGAGCTTTGAGCTCAGTCGCCCTGCATAAATTTCTCCAAGAAAATCTCCAAAAAAATATTTCGCTTGCGATTTCACGGCACTTTTTGGAGAGGAGTGAACATTTCACTTCACTCGAACAGTTAACCTGCCTTTAGTACTCAGTCACCCCTCCATAAATGTCGACTGGAACAAACTGTGCTTGAACGTCCCCAATGTTAGAACGGATTCTATATTTATTAAAAAAAAATAGTAAAATTTTAAAACGTCCTTAATGACATTTTTCATATTTCTTATAAATCTCTTATGTCATTGTCAGGTGGTCTAAGTTGGACAAGGGCCTTGACAATTATCTAACTACTTTCATACGTACTTTATACTCTTGAACTTGTCAGTCTGCTTTCACTAAAAAGTTGATCGTTAAAGCCGACGAACTCCACTTCCTATTTCAAATGTTAACCCACAATGTCTCTTTAGGATGTTTGCTTTTAAAATTTTCAAAATACCACAAGTGGCCAATTGTTTCTCACAAAATATTATTCTCTTTTCATTTAAGGTATCTGCTGGCCAACACTTACACCTAAGTGGCGATCTAAAGAGCAACGTTTCAGTTGCCGCTCAACAGGGTGTGTTCTTCACTCAGCAGCAGGCTCAACAACAACAACAACAACAGCAGCAGCAACAGAATCAACAGCCTCAGCCGCATTCGCAACAAGCTAGCAATAATCTTGGCAATAACCCACAGACACAGCAAACAAATCAAACAATAAACACTCCAACTGGTTAGTACTTGTCATAAATTTTGTTTGCTTAGTAACTGAATAACTTCTTTCAAAAGGTCCTGGAAATGATTCGTACACCATGTCGCAGTCTCAATCCATTAGCTTCACTCAACAGCAGCAACAACAGCAGCAACAACAACAGCAGCAGCAACAGCAACAATCGCTGAGGCAGAGACAATCCCAAGCCGCTGCGGCGGCGGCGGCAGCAGCAGCAGCTGCAGCGGCCGCCAATTCGGTTGGCATGGGAGGAGGTGTGTCTGGTCCGGGAGCACCTGGCAGTGGTCCAACGGTTAGCGCTGCTTCTGGTAATGGCCCCAACAGCAGTGTTCCCAGTCAATCTGCTGGAAATCCCACAGCATCTGGCGCTATGGCTAGCATGAGTCAAATGGCAGCAAATGCCGCCGCGGCTAATGTTCCCATGAGCCAAGGTGGCATGAATCCGAACAACATGGGTGCTGGCAATATGCCGCAGGGCATGGGCCAAATGTCGCATGGCAATGGCGGTCCCAGTGGAATCGGAGCCATGGGCATGGGCGGTATGAATGGGATGCCGGGTCAAATGGGTGGCATGGGTACAATGGTGCCGAACGCAATGAATCCAGCCGCAGCAGCTGGTGGTATGGGTCCGAACTCGATGATGATGTCCGGCGGACCAATGGGAATGAATCAGGCCAAATTCATACAGCAGCAGCAGATGATGCGAGCTCAAGCGATGCAACAGCAACACATTGGAGGCAATCGACCGCCACCGCCTGAATATAAAGCCACACAAGCTCAACTAATGCAAGCTCAAATGATGCACCAGAACTCGGGCGGGCGCTTCACAAACGTAGCGGCACAAGCGGCCGCTATGAGGCGAATGAGTCAGCAGCCCATTCCTCCTTCAGGTGGGTGTCTTGTTTTATATTGTCTCTGTGACGTTTCTAAATTTGCAATCCGCTAGGTCCAATGATGAGGCCGCAGCACTCAATGTATATGCAACATTCCGCAGCGGGTGGTCCTCGCACAGCGATGGGCCCCTATGGTGGTCCAATGGGCGCTGGACCACAACGGCCGCCTAATGTACAAGTAACCCCCGAAGGTATGCCAATCGGTTCACAACAGGAATGGCGGCACATGATGATGTCCCAGCAGCAGAGTATGTCCTTTAACGTGCAAGGCGGTGGACCTGGCTCCATGCGACAGGCGCCAAATAGTGGATTCAATTCAGGTTAGTTAAATTAAAAATTATTACTCACTTGAGTTTAATGAATTATTTTTGAAACAGGTGGGTTCATGCCCAATTCGGCAGCTGGCGGTGGCATCGCAAGCGGACCCAATGGTATGCAACAGGGCCCCAGTCCTGGCGGCATGCAACTGACACCCGCTCAAATGCAACAGCAATTGTTGCGCCAACAGCAGCAGAATCAACTGGTCGCGGCACAACAGAGCCAGCAGCAACAGGGAATGATCGGCAACATGAATCAAAATCAACAGGCTGCTGTAATGCAACAAATGCTACAGCAACAACAACAACAACAGCACCATCAACATCAACCACAACAGCAACAAAACATGATGGCTCAAATGCAAATGGCTTCCATGCACATGTCACAATCACAACAAATCACAATACAACAACAACAGCAGCAGCAACAACAACAACAGCAACAATTCGTTCAGCAAACAACCACAACGACCACCCATCAACAGCACACCCAGCAAATGATTCAAATGGCCGGCGGCGGCGGTGGCGGCGGAAGCAATCCAAATGCGGTACAAGGTGCTGGAACAGGCGGACCGCTCACCACACCGGCGACGTCTATGCAAACAGCAACATCGTCAATAAATCAGACGATCAATTCAGTTGTTGGCAATACCAACGATTTGTGTTTAGAGTTCTTTGATAACTTGCCAGTTGGTGATGCCAGCAATTTCTCCACACAGGATCTGCTCAATTCGCTGGATAATGACAATTTCAATATCCAGGATATCTTGCAGTAGAATGGGAGATTTTTAACGGAATACAGGTTGTTTGATTTATAAGAATTATGGTCAGTTGAGTTGGTTGTTTAAATGCGTAGTTTTGTTTATTATTTTGGTATTCAGTAGACGAGATTGTTAGAGGGAGTTTGTTGTATTAAAACAAATCATTCCCCTTCCTTTTATTGTTAAATAATCTGCCCGTTGTCACTAGGACAGGGATTTAAATAAGATAGCTTACTACGATTTTACAAAGTGCAATCCTGTGCTGAGGGTTCTTAATCTTAATTCTAGTTCAATTATTTTACACTATAGAGTTTAAACGTTTTTAAACAAGAGAAGAGTGTATGTACTAGCGAATTTCTAATAAACCAAACGCCAATGACAACAGAAATGGTATTTTATATCGTACATATAAATCCTCCAATGTAATCTCAATGGTTGCTTAAATGAGTGGCGAGTGCAACTCGTGATCCATGACGCAAATGTTCTTGCCAAATTTGCCACTTCATTCCAAGCAACTGTACATTAGACAGGTCTTTTACAGCGAAGAGCCTTGAAGTAAAGATCGTACATTGGACTGAGTACAGTTCTGTGCCTATTCCAATGTTGACAGAGAAATACGAACATTTCTAGTGGTGAAGCCGTATTTCGTCTCGAATATTAGGTACATCTCTGTAATGCTGCAATTTGTGCGGTTTGCCGAACGACCCTCGTTACCTCGTAAACAATTAACATTTCATATCTTTTACTTCGATTTTATTGAGCAGATGCAATAAGCAAATAGATTTCTCCAAATTGACAATTTGAGAACGTCATATATGCCAAATCAACCGAACTGGAACAGAAATTCTAAAAAAAAATCCCTCTGAATTTGAATAAAGTGAGAACTACGATTCCAGGAGTATTCTAATAATGTGGAAGTACATTTGAATTGTAATGTACTCGTATGCACAGGCCGTAATATGGTTTACCTTATAAACAGCGTGTGGTTGCTCTTTTCTGTGGTACAAAAAGAAGTGAGCTTGAACGTTAATGCACTATTATAATGAATCAAATCCAACATATCTTATATCATGTCGTACGTAATTAAGCCTAAAAACTTAAGGATCTGTGTAATTCAGTCCACAAATGACCACATTTCGGCAGTTGTGAATGATTTCCCCGGACAGGCTAAATTGGAAAACCAGATTTCTGTACCGACGAAGTGGTTGTCTGCTGAAACTTCGAAAACGCTCCCTACAATAACTATTCGGAGTTTAATTGGTAATCTTGACCGCATTTTTGTTAAAGGCCTGCTAAAGTGGGGTTAAAAATGCTCTAATTATAACTATTTTGTTAAAAATGCGGTATCCGAGTGGTTTCCATATCGTTCAACTCTATAATAAGACCTGTTTCACTGGCATGTGTACAGATACCCTTGGAGCTTGTAACTCTCGCTATCAGACCAAAAGTATGATGAATGCAGTTGAATCAAACTCGTATACCTGCGCGTTTAGTTATAAAATTAGAATTCTTCTGCTCAAAATAAACTGCATGGGATTCCTGTCGCGCTTCTTCTTTGATTCTGTCCCTCTTCCCATCTTACTGGATTGGAACATGTAAATAAAACTTCCACTTCTGTTCGAAAAATGTTACATAACTTTTGCAGCACTACGTCCCTCTAGCAACCTCAAACATATAATCTCAAAAAAAAAAATAAAACAGTAAGAGAAAAAAAACAAAACATTGGTGATATTTATTAAATGTTAAACTAAAAAAGAAAAATAAAAAAACGTAATTTATAATTTTTATTAGCTGTTGAATCAATTTTTCGATTTTGTAAAATATAAACAAAAAATTAATAATACATTCTTAAACATAAAAAAGATCACAAATTACACACCACATATAAGAAAAAAACAAAAAACAATTTATCGGGCAGTAGTATGACTATTATATGTAATTATTAAATAATTTTAGTGAAAAGAAATTGTTTTTGGCAATTTCTTAAAACACATTTTAAATAAGTGTAAAATTATACATAAAATATGTATTAAAAAAATAAAACCAGATTTTGTATAAATTGTATTTTTTTAATTTATTTTATATATTTTCTTTTGTCTTATTTTTTACACCATATTCAACAATATTTTTAAGCAATATTTGTATTTTTATATCATGCAATTTGTTTGAATGTTACTTAATTGTTTTTTTTTTTTATTTGTTCTTATATCTGTCTTAATTTAGCATTTTTTTTTCTTTTGTAAAAAAACAATATTTAAGAAAACCACACAAAAAAGGGACGAAAACAAAACAAACAAAAACTTATTTCAATTAATATAACATGATTACAGTAGCAAAGAAAACTCTTAAACATAAAAAGAAGGTAAAAGTTATCAACAACAACCTTTAACTTAAAAATATAATAAAGAAAATCATAAGTAGGACTTGTATAAAAAAAATCTTTTACCAATAAAATTTACAAAACAAAATGGTATATATATATACAAATAATTATATATACACGCAACACACATAAACTATTATGATTAAAGTTAAAATTACGAATTAAAGCAAATTACTATTAGAGATGGCATCTTTATAGGTAAATTTTAACATTTAAGAAAAGAAAAGAAAACCCATAACATTTTTAAGTTTTTTGTTAATTCCATGAAAGAAAAAAAATAATAATAAATCAAAAAATAAGCAAAGAAATAATAGTTTTCCATACAGAGAAACAATAATCAAAATTGATTCTTACACGTTTTATTTGTTTAGTTTCGTTGGTGTTGATACTTACTTTCTTAACAGACTTCCGACTGCAGCTGTACATGCTGCGCGCAGTTATGAAGACCAAGCGCTCTGGCATCCGCGATAGCTTGGTCTTTGAAACAGAGGGTCGGTCTTCCTTGGCGTCTCGAACCTCGAAGATCCTCTAAGCCGGAGCATTGTTGTCCATTCGCTCGATGTGGACGAGCCAATGTAGTCGACGAATTTTGGCTTTTTGGAATACGTCAACATTTCGGTACAGCTCATAGAGTTCGCGGTTGTATCTTCTTCTCCATTCGCCCTCCTCGTATACAGGACCACCAATCCGTCGAAGAATATTTCTTTCGAAAGAGCTTAGTATAAGCTCTCCTTTCCTGCTTATCGTCCAGCACTCAGCTCCATAAAGCGGGACTGGCAGGTTTTGTAAAGCACACACTTCATCCTTCGAATTAGGAGTTTCGAACCCATTTTGTTTGCCAAACCGAAATATTAGCGGTTTCCCAGGGTAATTCTTCGTCGGATCTCCACCATTGTGTTATTCGCCCGAACAATATTTCACGCGAAAAATTGACATTTCACTTTTCGCTTATTATGAGTTCCGGGCGAAAAATTGTTGATGTTCGAAAAAATGCCCGTTATTGGCAGCACTGTTTCGGGCGGAATGTACTGCTATTTACAAAATAAATTTTCCATTCTTTTTTTATAGGCAAAAAATTGAAAATTGAAGTTAATCTTCGGGCGAAACTCGCAATGGCTTTCAAATTTTCGGGCGGACAGCATTTCGCCAGGTGAAATGTTTTCCGGGGGGAACTCACAATAAGGCTGAGTGTTTTCTACGAACTCCTTAACTACCTCGAAATTGTTGCTATCAATTGTTTTGTCCTACGCGGTGATCTTGTTCTGGTTTACTTCAAGGCCCACAAATTTCGCCTGTTCTTCAATCGCCATGAAATCCTCTATCACGGCACGCTGGGAAAGGCCGATGATGTCAATATCGTACCCCAGTAGCTGGAAGGATCTGTTGAAAATAGTGCCTTCCTTGTTGACACCCGCCCTTCGCATCTCTTTGCCGAAACGCTCTGCATGTTTGAAATAATTCGGAGGAACTGTTTCCAAATTGCACGTTGCACCGCGTGTTTTCCAACGTCACACGACACAACTGGATCAGTTTTTCCGGGATCCCGAAATCAGCCATCGCCATATAGAGCTCCTTTCGTTCAATACTATCACATGCGGCCTTCAAGTCGTTGAAAAGATGGTGAGTGGTGCGTCTAGACTTGAAATGCATTGAAAATTCAGTTTATAGTCGATACTGGTACGTCCCGATTAGTGTATTGCAGAACGGTCTGAGACGCTCACACAGTACGTTGGATAGGATCTTTTAGGTGTTGATGGCGGCAGTTTAATTCTACTCCGAGAACTATCCGCCGAAACTAGAAAAAGTTTAGTTTATTACACTGACGGTATGGATCCAATATGGAGTCTGGGGATGGTGATAGTGCTGGCGTTTTTTGACCCAATACCAAATTTTCAATACCCAGGTGAACGTGCTATTTAGATCTGGATCGCTTTAAGCTCAAAATAGGGAATTAAAATCGCCAAAATACAATTCTCAGAATGTCAAGTGCCCTTACCAGCCCTTTTGTCCAATACAAACGACTCTAAAACAGTAAAGTGCTGATACGATGCCCTGCAAACCCTATCGAAACAGAATAGGGTAAGACTTGGATGGTTACTTGGTTATCAAGGTATTGTTGGCAACTAATCGGCGGAAGAAGATAGGGCTCGATCAGAGTCCGCTTTCTTTGGACCAGAACCATATTGCAGACTCAACTGGGCTTCTGCTTCAGGGCTGATTAAGGAATGGGATCAACCACTCCGCATAAACCACTGAGTTAATGTCTCGGGTTTAAGACAATCTAAAAGATTAATTAAGTTCTACTTCTACAAGGAAATCCACAAATTAAATGAGTGAATGATGTTAGAAAGCTAGTTACCGTTATCACAGCCCCATTTGGCTTGGGATATCATCTTAACAAGATGTACTTGTGTCCGGAGACAGAACGCAGGTCTAGAGGAGGAAGAACCCTCTGAACACATCGTCTGTGATTGTCCGGCACTTCACTGGCTAAGAAAACGAACCATTAACAGAAGAGATCAACAAAAATAAGAAAATCTGCTATACTCTGTCCAACAAAAATTGTCAGTACAGGAAGGATAGGACGTTTGTCTCTCAGTCTGGTTGCAATGACTTACATAAATCTGTCCCTCTTTAAAGCTCTCACAGGGTTGCCGTAGTTTGTATGAAAATTCACCATAACTCAGAGAGAAAAACTGTTAGGGTTACCACCTTCCAATTTAAAATAAAAATATTGCTGAACGAAATAAATTCAGTTTATCTTTTTCCTTTTCCCGTGAGGGTTTTTCTAGGGTATTTCCAGTAGGCCTAATCACTTTAGTTTGTTTTGGTAAAACCCAACGATCGACAATACGTAGTATAGGTCTACTTGATTGGTCATTTTGATATTTCAGTGTGAAAAACTATTTGATGACAAATATGCAAAAATATAACAAAAATGCTAAAATACGCCAAAAATGTGTGCTCTACCCATGTGCTCATATATACCCAACTATGCAGAAATTTGCCCTCATGACTAGGACTTGGGCTGAAAATATGTAGGAACTTAGAGTTGTATATTAAAATATTTAATACGATATCGCAAAAAAAAACAATATTACTACAACGCACTTATGATCACTTGTTGCGTGAATGAAATGAATGCATTAAAACACTTCACGAATAAACCTTTTTCTAAAAGACAACATTGAAAAAAATATTTTAACTGAATATTATTTGATCCTTCAGAAATACAAACAAATTAAAACCGAATGGTAACACCCCACATAAAAATTCGTTCTCAAAAGCACGAAAACCGAAAGTTCTTTGACAAAATCCATAGAAAAACCCTTGATGATATCCTTTCATTGTACATATGGTAACACTCTTCTGATGTGCTTCAGTAACACACACTGCAAGCGAACACAAGCGATCATTCATTCATTCTGCCTGCAGTTGTGTGGCAGAGTGGTTGCAGTGAGCTCCTTGCCAAATTTTAGGAAAATGACAACAACAATTCCTTGGTATGACAGTGGTTTGGTTTTTATTTCAGTGGCAATTCTTGTGTTTGAGTGCCGTGAGAGCATCTACAGGCACCATTGGTAGAAAAAAAGCTGCTCCATAAGGCCTGTACTGACAATTTTTGTTGGACAGAGTATAGTATTGACATACGGGTCAATAGTCTCCCAGTTTAAACCACCCATCGCAATGTCACAGAAAGCTCTTTCAAAGCTTGAATGAATCAGGGATAAAATAAGTATACCACTTCTTTTAATTGGGGTGTATGGATTCATTTTCAAATGACTAACACGCTGCGTTGTTTTCTCTCTCCGTATATAATCGAAGCTAGCAACATCAAAGTATCACCAAAACAGCTGTTTTTGGTAAAACATAGCTCACCTCGCTTAAGCGCTTTTGCTTTCTCCTTTTTATTGGTTTTTTTTTTTTTTTTTAAAGGTGATTCCAAATCCTGGAGCACTCAGACCAGATTACCCGTCCATTGTACTCCAAGCAGAAACCCCTTTTTTGGTGTAGTGGGGGAGAAACTCTGATATTATTAGTTTCTCTAATATGTTTGGGTGGCGAGTACTGCTGTCCCCCGGTGGGGCTCGAACCTGCGCCGACCGGGTCACAAGCAATGACTCTACCCACTACACCATTGCCACCTCCTTTTTATTGGTTAATACCTACTTAACGTAGCCCAGGTACAATCATTAGTAACAAAGGAAATATTTTGGGTCCCAGTTTCAAATACTGGAAAAACATAACTTAGGTTTTTTTTTCTAGTGCCCCAACTCTTGCGAATGTCTCTCAAATATCCGAGAGAGTATAATCATTCTAACAAAGCTTTTCGATTCAAGCATACGGATTAGGGATTGTAGATTGCCCTTTCGTATCAAAAATTAATTAGGTGCATTCAATTGACACAATTCGTCAGAGAAGAAATACCAAAAGAACACGTAGTCGCATTTTTTGTATGACCAATATGCTCACTAGAAGGCGGTCGGTCAATCTTCAAAACAAAACAAATTAACATTCCTAACCATTAACGTTATAACTCGAACACAAATGGTTAATTTTAAAAGCATTTTCCTAATCTAACCCAACATAAACTTCTAGTTTGGGAAAAAGTAGAGAAGCAACGAGTTCGTAGTGTTTTCGCGACGGTTTCAATTTGGGTTTGTATGGTCCGTACCAGAGACAAACCATTGTCCGTACAATACTAATGCTGTAAACGGATTTTTTTCAGGATAAGTATAAGTACATTTAAAGCGTAATCGAACAAGGTCGTTACATTAATAATTTAAATATTCGGTCATACTAGTAAACATTTTTAGTAACCAGGCTAAATCTTTCTTACTTACAATGGCAAATTGGTCAAAAATGATTGTTAGTAAGGCCCTAAACTGTTGGTGGACTATGCTGACATCTAAAGGTAGAAGAAATATGTGTCAGGGAGCGATTTCGGGTACCTTTATTTCTATTTTACTATGATTATGATTTAACATTTTTTATCAGTATGTAAGGAGAATGTTCCTTAGGTAAGTTTAGGTTAGGTTGAGTAGGGTGTGAGTTCGTCACAAGGACCAGGGACCATATCAACCTAAACCAATTCTGCCAAGCACTTAATTTCCCTAATTTTGGCCACAGGGCCTTTGTCCTTCTATATGTGACCATCTTAGATCTGCCCTGTTCCTGGTATTTTCAATAATCATTCTTTTGGCCACTGCCAATGATGGTCTTATGCCCTCGATTGAATCATTCCGTGGAAGTTCAGCTCCGTTTTTGGACAGACCGTTGACCATTTCGTTGCCCTCAATATCACAGTTCTATCCTGACTAGTTCAGATTTGATGACGTAAGACTCTAGCGCCCTTAGCGCAGCCTGACTGTCAATTAAGACGGCGATATTCTTGTTGGATATTGATCCTATTTCAAGTAGTTACGCAGCTTTGAGTATGGCCAGAATCTCTGCCTGGAACACACTGCCTGACCCTGTACCATCATTAGTTTTGGAAAGATTTAGATTGAAATTAAATTTTCACTTGAAACTTTATTCCTTTGAAAATTCTCTCTGCCAGGGTATACTACATCGTATGGTATATCGAAGTCAAGTACACTCAGACGTTCATTCGGTTTATCAGGGATGTGAGTTAAGGAGTCCCTGATAATGGAGCTGTGTCCTACCTGTCCCGTTTTGAAAAATCAAGCCGTAGCGCACTATTACCTGCTTGTAGCTTAATTTGTAGATCCAGTGGTAAAAGATACATGAAAGCCTCGAATACAGCTGTGGGCGTGGTGCGTAGAGCACCAGTGATGGCAGTGCAGGCTGTTCTTTGTACCCTGGCCAACATATCCCGTATATACCTTCTATTTGTGGCCTTTCACCAAACTAAAGCGCCTTAAGTAAGTATGGGTCTGACTACCATGATAAATAGCCAGTGCATCAATGTCGGTCGCATTACCCACATTTTTCCCGCTGTCCTCTTGCAAATGAAGAGAGCATTATGAGCCTTGCGAGCTCTTTCCTGAACATTCAGTTTCCAATTCAATTTTCTGTCCAGAACTGTGCCTATATATTCGCGCTGTCCGAGAGGGTAGTTCGAAGGGTGGTATCTTGCATTTTGTAAAAAGTACTAGTTCCGGCTTTCCCGGGTTGACACGAAGTCCACACCCTTTAGTCCCTTTTCTGAGCTTGTTAAGGGCCGTTTCCATCGTTTCGCTCGATGTGTTCAGGAATTTACCCTGAACTAGAATATTCCATAAAATCCTTCACATATCTTAAAGGTATTTATACTGACAAAGGTATACACATAGCAGAACATCCAAACTGCACATTTTAGATGTAATAACAAGAGGCATTTAAGTCCCACAAGGTCGTGACAATGTCAAAATATATTCCCAACACGTGATAGAAGTGCATGACTATTTAAACGGATTTTCGTTTACAAAAACGCTTTGCTTATATAAAATCAATTTTGTTTTAAAGTCGAAGTTGTTCTAAACCACTCCGAGAAGTTTTGTTGTTTATACAAATAAAAAAAACTTAACTCAATAAAATTGTAAATTTTTCTTTTACATTTTTGTATTGTATACAATAAAATTGAATTTATATAAATGAATATATTACATAGCATTATATTTAGACATTATTATTATTATTATTTTTATTATTATTATAGAAACTTTTAAATTTAAGAACAAAAGGTTACTTATATAATTATTATTAAACTAAATAATAAAATCGAAAAAAAGTGAAGTAAATCATGATGATATTGTTTTTGTGGAAGTGTAGCAAAAAATGTTGGACCGCCCAGGTTAACTAGTAACAAAACCAACTGATAAGTTCTTTAAAAAGACTGCAAAGAAAATGTTGCTTTAAATGTGAAATTGGCAATCTCACTGAAGCCATTCAGTGCGCAGCGTGGAAAAACACTCCCTTCTGGAAGACTGCTACACGGAACAATAAAGTACATGCCTGAAATAGAAGACCTCATACGAGAAAAGAGAAGAGCGCGTAAGAGATGGCAACAATCCCGCGCACCCTCCGATAAAACTTATCTGAACCATCTTTGCAACAAACTTTAAAATGAGCTACAGGATCTAAGAAGTCTCGAAACTTCTACTTACCTAGAGGGCTTGACTGCTGAAAAGAGATCAAACTACTCAATAAAGCCTTAAAGTCTATAAGGAAACCAAAAATGCTCTCGCCAACAATAAGATAAGCTAACGGTGAATGGGCAAAAGGAGAAAAGGAGAAAGCGGATTTCTTTGCCGAGCATCGAGAAGAAACATTCAGGCCGTTCTATGGACGACCTTTAAAGACTGTCAAAATGCCTGTGGAGGGGATGAATTATTCTCTCTCAAAAAGGAAAACTTACGCAAAAGTTAAGGAACGCTTTTGTAGTAACCTGTGAAAAATGATAGTTGCGAATATTCCACCCAAATGCTAAATAGAACAACAAATTCAAATCAGCTGTAAATTTGCAGGCAACTGACAGATGTTTCAATTCTTACGCAAAGAAATTTGTTGAGTAAAAACTAGTAAGAGGGGAAATATCTTACTCTCTCGAAGCCGCTCTCTTTTACGAATTTTTCGAGTTAAGGAACGACAATTGAGTAAAATGCGTAAGAATTCGTAAAAATTCGTAAGATTTAAAAGTAAAGGAACAGACCTATTATGGTTCCGAAACCAGGGAAAAGAGACCTATTTCGCTACTACCGATAATATTTAAGGTTTATGAGAAACTTCTGCTAAAACGATTACAACCAGCAGGTAATTGAAGAAAGACGCTTGATACCAGATCATCAATTCGGCTTCCGGGTTAAACATTCCACAATCGATCAGGTGTATCGAATAACAAATGAAATTGAGAAAGTTCTAGAATGCAAAAAGATTTGCTCTAGCGCTTTTCTCGGTGTATCACAAGCCTTCGGCAAGGTATGGCACGAAGGCCTGAGGTATATAAGCTAAGAACAATCCTACCCGAAAAATTATACAAAATACTGAAATCCTACCTTGAAAACAGACTCTTTCGTGTTAGACATGAGACTGAATTCTCAAAATTCAAAGAAATCCACGCCGTTGTTCCGCAAGGAAGCGTTCTCCGCCCAATCTTATTCTTGCTCTACACAAGAGATATACCACAAGATTAGGGGACCATCGTAGCAACGTTCGCAGACGATACGGCTATCCTCGCAATGGATGAGTCAGTCGAATCATCAACTGAAAAACTACAACAGGCTCTTAATAAAGTATGCGAGTGGACAAAGACCTGGCGAATTGCCCTTAACGAGACCAAGTCGACGCATGTCAATTTCACGTACAAAAGGATAAACAACTTACCTGTTTTCATTAACTCGGTACAAATACCATACGCAAACGAGGCGAAATATCTAGGAATGACCCTAGACGCTTAACTTAAGTGGAAGCCACATGTTAAAGCGCGACGAGCTTGCAATCAGACTTAGAGAAATGTTTTGGCTACTCGGAAGGTATTCGAAGCTAAGCGTATACAACAAACTGTTCCTGTATAAGCAAGTGCTAAAACCTTCTTGGACATACGGCTATATTACAAACATTCCAAACATCCGTACTCTAGACGTGACAAAGCTTGAGCGCCGACTACAAAGAAAAAGACCGTTCGACCTAGCGCCATAAGGAAAAACCGCATGTAATGACGGTATTAGTAGGTGCGTTCGCTGGAATGCTACCTACCAAACGCGATTAACACTACAGAAGCGTAAACTGCTTGTTAAGGTAACTTAGTCGTAGTCATCATTAAAATGAAAAAATGAGAAGAACAAATTTCATACTACTATGCGGCCGGATCTCATAGTGCCTCTCTGAGGGGTGAGGTTTAGCCCGTAGGCAGACTAGATATATCTGAATCGGGCATAACTAATAATTGGTATCTTTTGGTAGCTCGTTGGATTTTCACAAGCGAAATGTGGACACTTAGAAAATTCAGCTCTAAACTGAGCGCAAAGTTGTCCTTCACTTACTAGGAAGATGTCTCTGTTCTTCTTTCGTAGAACTGGAACAGCAACGTAGCTAGCTCATTTAATATCGACCTTGATTCATTTTATGTATCTTTAGTGGAATTTAATGCTTCCAAAAAGCGAAACCTGAAATACCGAAACCGAAGGACTCTCCATCATCGGTAGGTGTTCATGACAACCTTCGTTGGAATGAAGTCGCCAGAAATGCTACGGAGGGTCAAGGTTTCTCACCCCTTTTGATCTGGCAACAATATAGAAGGCATTCATTCGCCCAAAACTGGAGTACCTACAACTCCCATATCTGGTATGGAGTTTCGAAAACCCACATTACACTTATGAGATAGATTGCAAATCATGCGGTTAAACTAATGGTACGTGTCTCTTGCTGTTGTATCGTTATTTTAACAGACAGTGCTCATATGAAATTGCCAGCTGCATTCCCTCACCTGAACAATTCAACCGCAATAGTCGTCATGCAAGGTCATGCAATGCCCATCAGTTCACCCAAGCCTGGGGGCCAACTATGGACCTAATTCGATTCTACTTTCGATTCTATTCGAAAATAGTTCCGATTCTTCTCTCAAAAAAAAAAACGTTCTATATATCGATAGGTACTACGATATATACAGACTTGTTCCACCTCATCCACGTCTATAAATAATAGAAACATTTTGACCTAGTCGGCAGACAGAACTTTTTTTTTACTTCCATGACTCAGTTTGGTATATTCTTCAATGGATTCCGAAATCCTCTATTACGTTACTCTGGTAGGTAATACACTAGAAACTAAATGCATCTGTGAAAAAAAGGGCATCCATTATGGCACTTGGCTTGTGTATTATCTATTCCTTAAATCCTTTGGAAAAATCCAGAAAAACCTTTTCCAAATTGTAAAGTCTGGATTCCAAAGCTGCTGATAATAACTGTGGTGTTGCATTAAATTTGTAAGTCCTTTACAAATCTGTTGGTGTACAAATTTAGTCTACATTCGATTTGTCTGCACCGAAACAACAATCGTATGTGCCAATCTGGGTTCGAATCGAATAATCGGTGACGGAATTTGTTTTACTTTTCGTACGTGAAATCGACTTAATTCCGTGTACATTATAGCCCTTTTACGGATGTGGCCTCTAATTAGTGGTTTGCGTAATAGTTTAAGACGATAAAAAATTATTATGTATTATGTGGATAATTATTTGACTTAGGAAGGATTTAGTGGTCCTTATGCAAACACCATCGTCGTCGATCCGAGCCTACTCTATGCGGGATTTGTATTAGCAGAAAATGCCGATTTTATACACAAAACAAACTCCACCTGTCGCTCTTTGACGGATCAGTTAAAGTCTGCACGGAGATATGGGGATGAAATCACCCACTTGATGACATCAGAGTGCCCAGATAACATAGACTGTTTACAGCTTGTAGAAGTAATCAGGAGGTGCTATAGCAAGTCTAATCTCTAGGATCACTAAAGGCCGGTATATGCTTCGGCTTCTTGCGGATTCAGTCGGACATTGCAACCAAAACAGTTCATGTAAAAGAGATCTTTGAACTTTTACTGGCGCGTATGTAGAAAGCTCTTGGAAATAAGTACTAAAAATAAGAACGTATAAAAAATCTAGTTTCATTTAAAAAATCTAGTTTCATTTATTTACACATAGGTAGGAAAAAATAATCGAATGTGTAGCTGGTACAAGTGATCGTACATATATCAAGGGTAAGCGTCCTTAGGTTCATCTGAAAATGGAAGTCAGTATAAAAACGTACTTAAACGATCAAACGATTGAAACTCACCTTTTTCTGTAGACACATGGTTTCAATGAGAATGGTGTCAATTTTGCATCTTTTCGGACACTCTTTACCTTTTTGAAATGAAAGAAATAAAACAGCTTCTCTGACGTATCCTTTTTAACTAAATTAAATCCACAACTCTCCAGACTCTTTGTGAACAGGCGTACATCTTCAAAGCGCGACTGAATCTCGGCCACCATTAATAGTCCTCCCATTTTCAGAACCCGATTCGCCTCCAGTAAGTAATCATTCAGATTAGTTCCCATCAAAGACAAACAGTAGACTGCTACATTCAGGCATTCGTTATCCAACGGCGTATTGGCCATGTCAGATGCAATGATATCCTTGCGACAACTAACTAAATCAATAGAGAACACCTTATTCGGTAGGGACTGAGCTAGTTTCCCTTCCCCACACCCAAAGTCACCAACGACAGAGTCCTTTGGGAGTTTCTTAATCGATTTGATAATCTTATTTAATGGATTCATTGGCCATTTTTCAACTTGGTGCCGGTAGCCATCGTGGTAGGCATCGAATGCTGATTTGTCTTCCTGGAAGAGTTTGTTAGCTGACTTACTGCTCATGGTATAGAGTTGTTCGTTGATAAAGCGAAAACGCCCGCCCATAAGATTTTCTTTTAGTTTGCTCTCAAAAGTAGAGGCTGGTTTGGATGCGGAGCTGGAGGATGCGTTTGGAGATTGTTTGGGTGTTGCCTTCGCTTTGTCCTTACTCTTTGTAATACGCCCATTTTGGATAGGTTTGGATTTTTTTTCCGGTTCTGGTGTATTTGGAGGAGATGGCGGTGGTGCTCGTGGGCCCAATCCTTGAAAAAGAGTTATTGCTTCAGCTTTCTTAATTTTTGCTTCCGACTTCTTTTTCTTCTTCTTCGCTTTCTTGGTTGCTGACGTATCGGCTTTTTGTTTGGTTGGCACCGAATTGAATTGAATTGGCGATTCACCTTTTCCCCAACTATTTGCCACAAAGAACTTTTTCATTTTTAAACCGCTTTAAAAAAAAAAGAAGTGGAGAATGTAATCTACTCAATTTTTAAAAGCACGCCTTCTAGTTGACGTTTGTTTATATTTTTAAATTTGACATTTCAAGCAGCTGTTTGTTAGCGGTGTGCAAAACTAAAGTTATCGTTATCGACGAGAATATCGATTGTTATTCGAATGTGTTCGGTAATCATAAGAAAATATGGTACCAACCAGTGTTTTGAATAGTGGGAAGCCTGCTTTTCTGTCGGAATTTGGATGACTGAAGAACTTCGTGGAAATAGTGGAACAGCAAGAAAATATTATTTACAAAAATTATCAAGAAATCGGGCAAAAATACATTTAAACTATGTATAACTTATCGTTACTTATCTACATTTTATAATTACTATAGTAACAAGCAGAGACAAACCATACTGTCTGAGAGCTGAGACCTGAGAGTGAGACCCCCCCAACTCTTGGGCTTCCTATCGGTGTTATGTCAATCAGAATCTGTGTGACATGCAAGAACATACAAAATTGCATTGCAGTGTGTGCAGTGCAGTGTGTTGGTGAGCTGGTATATTTGAAGTTACGTGACATTTTTGTTATTACGAATTTCTAGTAACAATACTTGCTTATGCACTTAATCTTGTCAGCTCCATAAAAATACATTTAGTAGGTAGTCAAATAACTGTAAATCGGCCAAAGTGGTGGTGGTTTCAGTGTTGTCTCTGGTTACAAGTTCTGGTGACCCGCATTTCTGCAATCACATAAAAATGATTTACTGATTAAAAACATGACAAATAAGAGTGGTAACAAATCATTAATCAATTATAAATATTTGTTCGTTAATAACTCCTGGAAGCCATTTTGTTTTATAGAATAGCAAAATTCCGTAGGCCATCGCCAAAAGAATATTAAAATGCAGAATTTTTCCATTATTCCTACCACGGAAACAAGATGGCTGACAAAATAAAACGTGATAAGGTGTCACATTTGAGCTTGAATGTTATAAAATGTTGTGTCTCGACTTTTAGTCTGCAGTTTATACCCCGACTCCACATGAGATAATTTATCTCGTAATGCTTATCATGAGATGAAATGACTTTTGGAGTCACTCTATTTTATCTCATGATTGGATGTCTGCGATCTCTCTCTGCAATTATTTCTTGGCATGGATGCCTGACATGAATTTGACAGATACTTGTTTTTTTGTTTTCCGTCTGGAAATGTATCATTTTTGGTCTCATTTGAGTGTCTTCACATGTCAATTATGGTCTGTGTAGTTGTTTTAAAATGGTAAACAAAATAAACAACTAAAGGCTTTGTCAAACAGAACGCGTTTTTAACGCCGTGGTGAGATTAATTTACGCAGCGGTAAGATTATTTTGACGCAACGTTCTAACCGCCGCGTTAGAGGACGTCAAACTGAAAGATCTCATTAATGTCCATGACTCTTGGTTTTCATTGTCTTAAAAAATGTCAAGCGGCTCGGAGGAAGAATTATTGCTTTTTTTGCCGTGATATGTAATTCCCTAAAAACAAAAAGGATTTAGGAGCACGAAATTTACAAAAAGAGATATTCTTTTGATATTTCCTCCCATATCTTAGCCTTTAAAATTTGTATACGATTCGCACACATAACGTACAAATATGGGTAATTTCAAACAATTCGATTAATTTTTCCGTTATTTAGAATATAAGATCATGAAAAACTATTTCAAACGCGCCGCGTCATAAAATAATTTGTAATTTTTGACAACCCCGCGTTTCACCGCCGCGTTCAAACGCCGTGGTGAATTCAACACAGCGTTGAAAACGCGCTCTGTGTGACGGGGGATATGTTATTCAGTGTATTACAACGCGACGGTGAAACGCGGCGGTAAAACGGAGCGTTAAAACGCGCTCTGTTTGACGAGGCCTTTAATAGTTTATTTGTCCAAAAAACCAAAATATCACGTACAGTCTCTCGTGCCGGTCCGATATGAAATGAAATTTCATGGCATGATTTGCCCAGCGCAGATAAAAAAAAATTGCATGAGATGGATGTCAGACATTTAGCTTGAGAGAAATTATCTCCTGTGGAGTCGGGGTGTAAGGCCGCCGATGATAGCAGTCATGGGTTGCACTTTATATTCTCAATACTCAATGAGCTGCTCCTCAAGCATGTATCTGGAAGAAACTTGGGTTAAGGTATTACAATAAGAATTGCACTAAAACACAAAATACTCAAATAAGTGTTAAATAACGAGTTCTTTAAAATAGCTGGTTGCCCTTGCCCGTCTCAAAATAATTTTTTTAACATTCCTACACAGCCATCTAATTTTTTTTAAAAGACTATGACAGTTGTTGCTCTTCTCTCAATATTTCCACCAATGAAAGTGCTTCCTCTCCCGCTGTGCTAACCGTCAAAGTGTCAACGCGTGGGACGCACAGAAAAGTAGAAAGTAATGTCGTTTGAGCAAAAAGAAGCATCCGGGAGAGTCCGGAATCGAAAAAAATCACTTCTGAAACCATATCAATAATTTGAGTTGAAGCCTTCAGCTTTTTTCTACAAAATATTATAAAGACAATTGTTAAAGACGACTATACCTATCACAATGTTATAAAGTCCCTTTTCGAGGGATTTGATTCAAACCGTTTGAACTGCTTACTGGGGACGTTCAGGTATCTAGTTTAGTAAGTCTGACAGCTCACTGACTTGATGTATCTCAGTTTTGATTGGCCTAGATCGATCACATGGACACCTGTGTCAGTTGACGTTTATGGAGGGGTAGCCGACGAATCTAGTTAAGAAATTCGTGACTGAGTACTATGTTGACAGTTCGCATACGTGGCTGACGTAGCAAAAGTGACGTTACCGACCATTCTAGTTTTTGCGTTCAGGTTACATCTCTTCCAGACCAATCTAGTCGACTTAAGATAACTAAGTTTTTGAATCTGCCCAATCATAATGGTGCTGTCCCGCTACTGCTAAAAATTAAATGAAATTCCATCTATACCGACCTAAACCTTGAAGTTCATTCATTGATATTGATACTCATAGTTGCTGCAACGGCCTAGCGCTATTTCTCTTGGGCTTAAATTTTTGTGCAGTTCTTTTTTCACGAAATTCAGCTTTAAACTAAATGAAATTTCTCCTCATTATCCACAACAAAGGGCATTCTTTCACAAAGCCCTTTTTAAGCCACAAACGGCGAAACTTTCCTAACTCTTTTTTAATCCACCAACAATAAAATGTCTGCTGCTGCAAACAGTCCTTTTCACATCAATAAAAGGGTAAAGGGACGAAACTTTATGGAGAACCTACACGGAATACATAAAGACAGGCATGTTAAAGCTCATAAGTAGGTACAGTTCAATACTTTTGTTAATTAGGAAAATTGGTATCGGTTGGAATTAGGGCAAATTGGAGCCCTTGGATTTGGCCATAAAAACCCTTGTATTCATTCTTCACTCCAACCATAATATTGTACGTCCTAGACACACCCTAGTGGTCTCCTTCGTTCCACTTATACCTGCATAGTTTTGTGGGTATGGCATTTAAGTGAAAGTGGGTTGTTCTACTTTTGTTTCATTTTGAGGCCGATTTTTCTTGCCCTGCGAGCAAATTATCTGCAAGACCTTCCCTCCCACTTTCCTATATAAAAAAACGGCATATACGATGATTGCGTGTACTGGTTAGTATCGAAAAGGATTTTTACTTCTTCTCAAATTAAGCAGAAAAATTGGTTCACTTAATGAGGGTTGGGTCAGGTCAATCGAACCATGATTTTATCTAGGTGACTGTGCAAAGTCGCACCAATGTGGGAGCATTTAAAAAGCAATGAACAAGGGTTTGTTTGTCTCTTACATTGGTGTCTGTTTATGGTCACGAATACAGTATTTTGCAATCTTTTTGGCAGCATGAGTATACCTATACCTATAAGTAATTAAATATCAGGAAAATGAAAATATGCTCATGAGGGCATCAACATCTGGGTGAACAATAACCGGGAGGGAGCCACAAACCAGAATAGTCCCTTTTATTGCGAAAGGGAGTTTTTTTTTTTTTTTGCCCCCGAACAGACCGATTAGTTTCCCCCGCGGAACCGCCGAAAGGCATTACTTCGCGGGGGTCGGAATAAAGACTTGTTGCTCAATTGTTGGAACTATTAGCATTCCGTTGGCGTTCTAAGCGTCTAAGGTCCTCTCGGTTTCGTATCGTTGGCAATTAAAAAACCAGTGTGCCGCGTTTTCAGAAACATCTTCGCAATGCGGGCAATTTGGGCTGGTTTCGTGTCCGCGTTTAAAAAGATATTCTCTATAACAGCCATGACCCGTCAAGAACTGAGTCAGATAGAAGTCTGTTTCCGTTTAATTCATAGGTCGATCACTGGTAAAAGCCTGTGTGTCCATCTTCCCTTTAGCGATTCATTCCATTGTTGTTGCCAGGTTGCTATACTCAGACTCTTTTCGTATTTTCTTTTGTCGTTATCTACCCCACCATTTCGGACTCGCTCGGTTTTTCGAAACGCACAGGCGACTCTTAATGCGCCAAGACGGTGGATGGATTGGGCTCCCCTCACGTAAGACTTAACTTTCATCGCGCTTGACCATATTTCTATCGCGTATATGAGAATAGAATTGGCAGTTCCTGCAAGAAGAATTCTCTTTGTTTATTTCGGGCCCCCGATGTTACTCATCAGCCTTGAAAACGCGCTAATAGTTTTTGACGACTTTTTGCATACATGTTCAATATGGTGTTTAAAGCTCAGGCGAGCGTCTATAATTACTCCGAGGTACTTAATAAACGGTTGGGAAACTACTTCATGCCCTCCTACTCTAATCGTTATCGTTTCCCGAACTTTCCTATACTCGTAATAAGTACTGCTTCCGTTTTGTGGTCGGCGAGTTTCAAACCTGCGCCATCTACGTACATTTGCAACTGCCTCGTTACAGTGTAGTTTGACTTCTTCTATTGTTTTTGCCACAACTACCACAGCTATGTCGTCTGCAAAGCCGATAATTGACGCTTCCCTTGGAATCGGTAGACGAAGAATTTATGTTATGTATACATACCACAACAAGGGGCCTAAAACTGAACCTTGTGGTACACCGCCCGTTACTTTAAACTCTTGTATTCCCTCATCAGAGTCGTAGAGAAGAACTCTATTCGAAAAGTAACTCATTATAATCCTACGAAGATAGTTCGATATTCCAATCCGGTATAAACAGCTCATGATACGTTCCCAATTCGCCGAATCAAACTCGTTTTTTACATCAAGCGTTAACGGCGCAGTATTTTTTGGTTCCTCCTTTCCAACGCTTTCTTCTATAGCGGCTCGGACTCTCGTTATTACGGCATTTATTGCATCTACCGTAGATCTTGATCTACGAAAACTGTATTGGTGTTCCGAGAGAAAGGGAGCTAGTTTCTTTTATTTGTGGATCTGTTTTCATTCCTTGCCGAGATGGATTAAATCGCTCGCTTCATTTGATCATAGTCCACAGGAACAACAATCGAAAATGAACCCCGAAGGAAACTGGACTGAATTTTTAGATTCGTTAAAGCTGTTATTGAAAATGAACTTACCAGGCAATTCACACTAACTAACGCTAAAGACTTTAGACTGTTGGACATTAAATATTTGTAGCAAGAGACGCCCGAAAGACCTTTCTCCAGCCAGTGTCTTACACCAAGGCAAAAAAATGGAGACTGAACTACACTGTGTTGTTGGCACAATAGAGAAAACAATAAAATATAAAAAGTACACTCTAGCGGCCTTCTTAAACATTGAAGGAGCTTTAAACAATTTTATATATGGCCGTACACAGAACGCTAAGTAAGCTAAACATGGATAATTTCATTATCAATTGTAAAACATATACAGCTTCATTGAGCAGGGAAATTCCTCCTGCTCAAAGGTTTGGTATGCAGCTGTATTGTGCAATGTCGGCGCAGTGGCTTAGTGGTTAGTGTGTTGGACTACTAAGCGAGGGGTCCCCGGTTCGAATTACATCGGTTTTTTTCCACTGCGCCACCTCTCGCGAACGTCTGACAAACATCCGAGAGTAAAACTGTCATGAAAGAGCCGTTTGGACTCGGCGTAAAATTGTAGATCCCTTCCATTCGTCCCAAAAAATTGAAAACCCACACAAAACGAATGGTTGTAAGAAGCTAGGCCTTGGGTCCCATAGACCTGTCGCGCCAAAATATTTATTTTTTTTATTTTTATTTGTATTGTGCAATGCAGCTCGGCAAGTGAGTCAGGCTCAGTCGTATTGATTTAAGATAGCAGTTCGTATCTGACTACCAAGGGCGCTTGACGAATTAGCGCAGTGCGGAAGTAATAAAGTAATAATATTTAAGTGCGGAAGTAAGATAGTGTTTACATAAGTATACCCGACATCTGGGCCAGAAACTACGGCTTAAGTCCCTAAATAAACCGAACTAGTCATTTTCACAAATAGAGGGAAGATAATACAGTTTGACTTATGGAAGATGACGCCATAGCGCACGATCCGGATGCGACGTTCTAAAGTAGGTTTATGTCGTTTTCCACTGGTTTCACTCGGGGATTCGCTCATTTTGAAATCCAATGGAACGAAAAAACTGCTTCTGGTTGAATCCACATTTGTATTGGTGAAATGCCAAAAAATAATCTACGGCTGCCGTCAGCTGACTTGTATAAAATACACAAATTGCACTCGTGTAGGTGCTTCTTGAGTGGATTCTGACTTAAATCTAGAAGCGATTTTCTCTTCTCAGGTCACCAGAAGAGTATTTTTTGTGCCAATGGAACGGTTTCAGAAGTGATTTTTTCAATTCCGGAATCTCCCGGACGCTTCTTTTTGCCCAATGGAAAACGCCATTACTTTCTATTCCACTTTTCTGTGTGCGGCTTGCGGCATGCGTTGACAGTTGGCACTGCGGGAGAGGAAGCTCTTTCATTGCCTCATTGGTGCAAATATTGAGAGTGAGTCGTTTGTCTTATTCGTTTGGAAAAATTCAAAATAAAAATATTTTGTGGCGGGCAAACGGCAAACATCTTTTTTAGAACCTGTATAAAGCGGGCGGTTTTTGGAATCATCCACACTGGAGTCTCGAAGACCCTGCGCCACTTATCCTACGACCCAGGTTCCATGGATATGCCGTCTGATGCAATGACAACGGAACTTTAGCTGATGTGCAATATTCTGGCTTCAGCCAGATTCCGATCACGGATTGGAATGTACTCGAATCCTTACAGATAGCTCCAAATCTACTCAAGGGCCTGGGGCCTTCATTGAAGTGGACAACACTCGACTACATTATTCGTTAGGCAAGTTGGGCTCCGTTTTTCAAGGCGAGATTTATTCTATTCCAATGGATTATTTGCATCTGTAGCGACAGTCAGGCTCCGCTTAAGGCCTTTCTCATTTCTGTAATCCGTTCCAGATTAGTGCGGGATTGCAGGTCCTCTTCGCATTCGGTTGCAAAGCTGAATTTGTTGACCCTTTTATGAGTTCCATGTCACACATGGATTACGAGGAATGAGATCCGATAATATTGTTAAGCAATGCTCAGATGATATTTTTTCAGAACTAGAACTTGCGTTTGGTCTTCCTCGTCCTCGGTCAGGGCCACCATTCACGATTTGGTCTCTCACGAACAAAGTATCGCACGCGGCTCTCTAGGATGCGGTGAGACTAAACGTATATGCTCCCGAACGTTTGTAAGAAGTCAGCGGGAATCTTGCTGTCCAGAAAGAGAGCAAAAAAGGCTGTAGGCAAATTATTGGCGCTCTTACGGGACACTTTCCTTTTGCTAAGCATCTTAAGTGACACCTCTGTCTACGACGCTTGTGGAAAGGCGACGATACCTCGCTTCCTGTGCTATTGTCCTGCAGTTGCTTGGATCAGGTGGCAGATCTTCGATGCTTATACTCTAAGCTTCTCATCTCTAAATTGCATTCTCAGCTTTCTAAGAAAGTCGAGAAAATTCCAGTAAAATGGGTGATACTTGCTTCCTGGTAGTATAATGGACCAGATGCGTCTGAGTGCTCCTGTGAAGCTTTTCCTCACCCGACTCCATATTTCTTCTTTCTTTGGGTTATTGGTTTACGTACTGGATGACAATATTGCGTACACTATCTAAAATCTTTATCAACATCTTATTCATTTTTATTCATCACAATTACTACGAAAGCTTTTCATTGCAACATTGCAAATGCATTTCCCTTGAGCAGTGAGTACTCAATTGATATGCATTCGACTGCACTTACAGAAACACAAGTCGCCTTGAATGTTCTCCTTTCTTTTTCTGCAATTGTTAAAGTCCATCCTTACGACACAAATAGAAGCATTGTACGAGTACCTACGACAAGAGGTCATCCGACCAACAATGAATGTAAGTCAACTTTTCTTCCACAGATATGTATGGACGAGTACTTATATACAATTTAATCTCCCCTTTGTTCAAAGATCAACCTAAAGCAGTCATCAGATGCTAAACCAGACCACATCTACTTCCTAGGCGGGTTGGGCTTCGAGAATCATTCCATACGAAGACGGTTACGTTGGCCACGACTGCGTCGGTGCATTTTTATGTCTCTCATTGTCATCCACCGCTGCCATCGCGTCCACTCGTATATTTATATTCATATGTCTATGGCCTTACCACCGTAATTGTGGTTAATGCATCCATCCTCTGCTCTAACTCGGACTCTTATTTATACCGCACTCCGGTACGGTGCTTTGGGATGGATGGCTAGAGATTCATAAAAGAGGCTGTATGCTGCCCATTATGAGGCACACCAACCGCATGGATATAGTGGAAATTGCATTCACTGATCAGTGAGGCATTCCAATGTTTTTGTCACCTAGAAGGTCGCTGATTTGTGACCCAATTGTCCCCCACTGACGGGGATGCGGAAATGGGATCTACATTTATTCGATATGGATATGTGCGGGTTTCTTGCTTGTACAATGTACACAATGGAATGCATGTACCTATGCATGAGAAGTGGAATAATATTATATAGTCGAGATTAAATTGGGCAAACTACCCTTGATGTGTTACTTTTTACATGCGTAGGAACTTGACAGCTTAGTAGGTTTAGTAGGAACTTGACAGCTTAGACGTACCTGTACTTATACTTTGTTAATTTGGGACAAAAAGAATATGTATAGCCCGTCCCAAAGTACCTGAAAATATCTTGCGCAGGTCTCTTCACATCAGGGATTTTATTCTCTTAGAGAAAGCAAAACTACTTTTCCAACAAAAACTACAGCTAAAAAAAATATGTGCGCATTTCATACAACAAGCATACCCCTGCTTGCGAAAACATCTCTCTCGATCGACGATCGAGGCATGACTGATTGTCCACACAGAACCGTCGTTGGCGCATGCAATAGATACACATTTACCCACCCCAAAGAAAAGGGAAATTTGCTGGGTGTTGCACTTCTTAAATATGTGTTTAGTAATGAAAGCCAGAGTTTTGAGAAACTATTAAAAAGGGTTGAAATGGAATTTCCGTTGTACTTTGTGCATGGTCACGGCGTCACGCACAATATCGCTGCAAAAAAGATAAAGTAGAGAAAAGCATTAACAATTTCATGCGATGAAAAATACCTTAAAAGAGAAAATTTCCCTTAAATAAATTGCTACTGTGCATGTTGGGATCTTTCTTCTTTTTTGGGACGGACTATACCTATGCGTAAGTAATCAATAACAGCGACTAGGTAGCTTTGTTTGTAAATAAAATAAAAACAAAATAAATATTTTGGAGCGATAGGTCTGTGGGACCCAAGGCCTAGCTTTTCACTAGTCACCAAAATTCGTTTTGTGTGGGTTTTTAATTTTTGGGACGAATGGAAGGGATCTACAATTTTACGCCGAGTCCAAACGGCTTATTGAGAAGCTCTTTCAGTTTTACTCTCGGATGTTTGTCAGACGTTCGCAAGAGGTGGCGCAGTGGAAAAAAACCTTAAGATGTAGATTTGGTTCTTTCGGGATTTGAACCGGGGACCCCTCGCTTAGTAGCCCAACATACTACCATCAAGCCACTGCGACAGGGGTTACAAACCGTGTTTGTAAATATGGGTTTAAATAAAATACTTAAGCTAGTATTAGACGATATGTTAAATAGGGTGGAGCGAAAAAACGTTTTTTTTGTTTATTGGTATCTACCTATCTAATAGTGAAAAAAATGTGCCTCATAGGCTTAAATATATATATGCAAAATATTATTCGATTTGGATAACGATAACTGCCTTCGGAGACACACTGAAACTTTTATTTACAACTTGGGTTCCAAAAATAGGACTAAGTTTAGGGCTTAATTGGGAAAAGCATCATAAAACTTCTTATTCCGAATATTCGTTTTTAATTCCTTAACTCAATATATCCTTTTTTCATATATTTTTTTTAGTTTCTCCCAGATTATCGAAGGATTGAACAAAAAAAATCTAAAAATTAAGCTAAAAATCGACATTTTTGTCGATTTTGTAATCACTTTTTTTTAATATATCTAGTTAGTCCCTCTTTTTGTTTCGTATCAGTTAACTATTGTTTCCATGTGTATCAGTCATATTATCGTCTCTTATACAAATATTCAACTCTTTAAAACAAGAACATGCATGGAACGCGAAGAATATATAAATTTCCTATATTTGGTGTTTCTTGTGATATAAAAACGTTAAAAAAACGTTATGCTTACTTATGAAAATGCAATAACTATACCAAGAATGGAGGAGACACCAACTTAAATTCGAATTGGAATCTGCAAACAAAAAAGCCCATCATTCCAGAAGTAGCAGCTATAGTAGGTATATAACATCCAAAATAGAAAATATTTGACTAACACAATTGCTTAAGAACACATCTCTTTGCTATTCGGCCAAAATAGTATATATTGCAATAACAAGTTTTCTATCAGATGAAGAGATTCCTCAAAATCGTCTTATGGCTAGCGGTTGTGACGGTACAAATGTAAATACGGGAAAGTACGGCGGTGTTATAAGACTACTTACTACAGAACTTCAAAACCACTTCAATGGATAATATGTTTACTACAGAAGAATGAGCTATCTTTAAGACAGTTATTTCAACATCTTGATGGATATACCTACTTCGTAACCTAAGTCTTACACTGGACCTTTGGGAAATGTACTTGAAACCTGTGAACAATACCTGTAAAAACAATAAATGGCTATTGATTTAACTACAGATACACAGTACTTGCACAAGGTTATGTCACGGGCCAACCGCATAATGCATAATATAAACAACAGTGACACCTTCAGGAAACTTTATGACTTTAGCCACGTTTTTTGTTAAGGTCTTAGCGTCTTTTTAACACAGTTTTGGCCCCCAGATATCTTCTAAAAGAACCTAAGAACGTAATCGATCCTGTCATTCAGAGGAATGGTTATTTTGCTCACCCTGAAAACATTCTTCTTGCTATGGTAACAGATAACAATAAACACATTAGAGAACTGGCAGATCAGCGCATTTAAAAGGCGCGTAGTATGTCTCGGTCTTCAACACTCAGGCTGTTTGAAGTGCCGCTTATTAACTTCAATGCTCAAGGTATATCCATTTAATAAATAGGCAAGAAAATGTTTCTGAACCACCGATTATGCAAAACTTTTGCGACAAAGGAATACGGAGCATCGTGGAATTTGGTGGTGAAGGTGAAGTGTTTTTTTTAAGGCTTCCGTGCCATACCCAGGCTGTTGAACGAAATGTAAAGATAAAGACGGAAGCTGCCACTTCTCAGTAGACAAAAAAGTCATGACTACGCGCAATAAAGACGAAAATAAAATGACGGAATGAAATGCCTAAATTTGAGACAAAACAAGATTTTTAAGCTTTTTCATTATAAAATATCTACCATAATGTTTATTGTTACGAGAATAAATTTATTTTTAGTTTATATTGAATTTCCAATCATCAATAGTATATTTTGCGAACTTTTATCTATCTATTTACTTTTATATTATTTTCTGCCATACCTATAAGTTTAGTAAAATCTTGTATCGAATTTTGATTTTTGAGTTCAGTTCGGATGCAGAAGATCTTAACCAAATTAATCGAAAAACTACATTTATTTTTATCTTAACATAAGGCACCATTTGCCCACTATTAGATACCGAATTCCAAAAAAAATGTTTTTCATAAAATGTCCGTGCTCCACCCTTATGCATATATGTATGTTCATCTGGCGTATGATGCCCTATTACACGATATGTTGAATTCGGTATGCTGAAAAATTTGAAGACCCGTATGATTATGTGCTGAAAAATTTATTGATTATGTGCGTGTTGTATTTATCGAATTTCTGCGATTCTAATTAAAATGTACGTGTAGTGTAAAATTGCTTTAAATCCATTTTATAGTTAACTTCTAAAAACAACATTTGCTTAAAATACTTCCAAACAGGCTCAGTCGATTTTTTGGTGACTTGTCCGGATTCACTGGTGCGATTCTTAGCCAATTTTGGTTTAAAGGAAATCCACTTTGCCTTACAATCTACCAACGTGTATTGGCCAAAACTCTCTGATATGTACATGTACATTTTGTGCAATTTATATTTTGTAGCGGATATATTTCATAACGTGCGGAATTGCTCGACGGCCTGTAATAAGTTTTAGGAGGTCTTCGTGCGACCAATCACCCCTTGACTTAGCTCTTATTTGCCTGTATCTTCCTTTTTGTTTTTGTTTGCCACAATCGAACTCCTGTGAATCATCAGGATGCCTTGGATCCTTATTATTCTTATCTTCGTCTTTGATACCATTTTAGAAAGACGAGGATCTTCTCGGGGAGAATTTCGGCAAGGTTTGCCGAAACAAAAGAGGGCTGGACATTCCGTGAGCATGTGAAGAGAGGATTTGTCAGGCCAATGCGGTGAAGATGATTTTTCGGGTAAAACTGGGAAATGAATTCTTTAGTGCCGTTCTGCCCAGGTTATTTAAGTCAGACTTCATTAGATTTGATACGAGCCCGATTCATATCATGGTTTTTAAAAAGCGGTTTGGTGAGTGACTTTGGAGTTCAAGTTTTTCATTGCCATCAAAATCGCTGTGGGCTGGGATCCAGTAAAGAATAACAAGATTTTTCCTAGCCAGTTCCTAAATGACCATGTATGGCTTAGCAATTCTGACAAGGTAAATATGGTTTTTACACTTATGTTAGATCTTAGATTTATTCTAATGCAGTGGTTAATAGCAAGAACTTAAGCCTGTAATATGGATGAGTTTTGGCCAAGGTTGACTAGATACTTTGCTCGAAGTGAATACATACACGTCTCAAAATCTTTTAAACTTATTTTGATAGTAGACGAATTTAGCTAGCAAAGCAATTTACAGTACCATACTCTCCTGAACAAAGCTGTGTATAGCTGAGCAAAGGGATATGTCATTTTGCTTCTATAACAACAAAAATCAGGATAATAAAAACACGTTCAAAATTTATCGAAACTTCCAAAATATCATAGCCGAATGCTAAAAAATGTAGCTAATGTTCATTATCCTACTTAACCTCGTCAGCATATATCATACGACTCAGCATACGTCGAAAATTTGTCTAAATGTTAGCATAAAGTCCCAAATATGTTTAGGTCTCCAAAATACATATGCTGACAAGCCAACAAATTTGCCAACAAACACCTTTTATGATGACAGAAATTTAGCTATTACACGATATGTTTTGAATGGGACACATTTTTCAGCATACGTATGCTGATTCAGCATAAATCGTCTAATACTAGCTTTATACATCCGACTTGGTTGGCATATATATAAAGTGTCCCAAAATTCAGACAAGATATTATTTAAAAGGAAAACACGGATATTTTTAAAATGTAATTTTAAAATTTAAACATAAAATAGATAGGATTAGGTTATGTACGAAGTAACACTTTCGGATTCCTCCACGGACTTTCTGACACATACACGTACTATTTTGACGAAATTTTCCATGACCATTTTGGATGTTCGTTGATGAAGCGTTGAATCTTCTCTTTCAACGTATAGGTGAATGTGATATTGTTTATATAGACCAAAGTCTATCCAAACTAGATGGTCAACCAGCATTGTTCCGGAGAAATTTTGGAATTGAGCCATTTCACAAAAGTTTGAAATGAAAACAAGGAGGTGCAGGCTGGAGTTTGTTCGTTGTTGTAATTTTTTTGAAGATTTCATGTCCCTTGGTTACACATTTTAAGAGTTTTTAAAGTTAGTGAAGTTGTTGCTCAAATTAAACTCGTGATTTTTGTTAGGTACAGCTTTTTTTGCGAATTTTTTTGGTGGGTTGTTTTCGCTCGTTTTTTTGATGCGATTTTTGACTCCTTTTTTGAACGCTTTTTTTTTGTTTTTTTGTATCAATGTGATTTCTTAATTAAAAGCACTAAAATTAACGAAAATAAAATGTATTTTCTTTAAAATTACCAGAAAAAACTCAAAGTTACAAAATCTCTTTTAACAAAACTGCAAAAAACTGTCTTAGCTCATTTTTCTCCGAGAAATTACATGACGTGATTTTCTGTTACATATTGACAAATGATTATTATATCAAGGTATTGTGACGAAATTATATGAGGACTTCAATTTAATGAAGATTTCATTAACTTGAAAAACTCTCAAACTAAACTGTGAACCTCGTGTAACTAATGGACACGATTGTTGATATCCCGCCATAAAAATAGCCACCAGAACCCGATGCACATCCAATCTTGGCACAGGATTTTCCAAGGATGAGTGCGGGAGCAATGGCGCTCCTTTGATTTATACAGGTAAGAATTCTTATGAAATCGTGTGTAGGTAAACGCCGTTTCTCCCTTGCAAACTCTGGGTTCTAGAAACAAAATTAAAATATAGTGGGTCCCCGGGCCTAAGGCTAAGGGAGCTGTTGGAAACGAAGGAGCGGATGAATTTTTCGGAAGAGGTTTTGAGCCTCATTTACAGAAGCTATTTACTCGGCTTAAAAAGCTGGGAGCAAAACATTGTTTGTTGTTAGGGGAAAATCCCGAGCCTTAGATAGGCCAAAAGGACAATTCTGGCACTAAACAACTATGCCAAGGATAAATATGCATAAATGCACGATATCAAAGACTTACTAGGCTCCGTAACACGGTTTGCAATATCACTTAATGCCGTTTTCCATAGGTAAAAAAAAGGGGCTTACATTTTAGCGATTCAGTGCAATTTTAGCGAATATCGATTTCTTAGCAGGTTTACTCCTACTGTCACTTAAACAAAAACATTTGACATTTGCCAAACTTGGTGGTGTGTAATCATTTACAAATTTAAACAATGAGTTTCCGAAAAATGGATATAACATAAAATTAAAAATACTTTTAAAACAATCACCATCACAAATGCAAAAGAAAAGTCATATCTCTGTGTGTTCCATTAAGCACGAAAAATCTGAAGTCTGCTAGCAAAATCTTAAAATCATTCCATGCTCTATATAGAGTATTAGAAGGAAGATCTTCCTTAAGTCCAGAACATTTGAGGAAATCTTCAACTGAGAAAAATATCAGCTATTTAATTATCTGCCGTTTTAGGTCCAGTTCAGCCGTCTTATTCTGTTAAGGGCCAATTGTCGTTGTTCACGAAAAACGTTTTGTTTGGGAAGAGGCGTATCTTAGACCTTTTCCCACCCACGGCAGATATTTTTTGCTTTTGATACAGACAAGTTTGGGCTGATCACCCGTTCGCCGTGCTCTTGATCTGTTTCAGTAAGACAAAAATACTTTAGAACTCGATTTAATGTTACTCAATTTTGACATTACGATGATAGAGGAACTCACAAATTTGAGGCCTGCAGCCTAAACTTCTGCCCGGATTTGGATTGAGCTTCATATGCTTCTTCTTTATGTACCTACGTTAACAGCAATACTTCTCTTATAGGTAGTGGTTTTAATGTCTCTGATTTGTTCGAAAACTGCTCTAACGATTTCAAAAATAATAATTGAACTAAGGAGATTAACATGGCTGCATATTTAGTTTTTCGCAAAAATCGAATAGTGGTAGTTTTGTAATTTGGCTGTAGGTATGTCAAAAACGGTTCATACCGTCCTAACGTAATGTGTCGTCGTTACTTGTTCCTTCTACCACTACCAGTATATGCACTCAGCACTATGAAGATCTGAAGTAAATTCACCAGTTGTCAGATTTAAGAAGAACCAATACCACACCGACTTTAAAAGTATAGAGGAAGCCTCTTCTCGTAAATGTTGATTTAAAGTTTCCTCCTTTGTTTTTCAATAGCGCATCGCAGTCGCTCATCAACAAGCGCTTATCTTCATTGCTTCGCCCCTTGAGACTGTACGCTAAGATAAACACGTTTCACAATGTACACCTTAATTACAACTCCGATAAACTGCACGACACAGCGTCATGTTGATTGCATACCTATTCGCAATATATTCAGTGGATAAAGTTTTACTTGAGTGTCCCGGTTGGGATTTGTATCAAATCCATATAGAACGTCAAACCTCACTGTATGCAACCTTCTTTCTAAAGAGCACTTTTAAATGTCATACGCAGAGAACATTCGCAATGAGTATTAAAAGGATTCACCATCTTACTCCTCGCCAACAGAGTTGCTCTGAAAAGTTCATCATTCAACACAATAGTTGCTATCAGACTACACTTTGAATCAACATTGGCGCCAAGGAGTCATCGCCTTTCATTCGCATACAATTATTGCATCGTCATTCGTGCACCCGGCAAGGATATGGCAAGTGCAAGTTGCATTGCAAGTGCAAGAGCAGAATGACCCTAACGTCAAAAAGAAACAAAACCCGTATAGACAAGGGTAAACCCAGCACCGGAAGGAGCAGGTTTTTCCCTACCCCCGTTCCTTGCAAACAAAAAAATGCTTGCGCTTAAGCTTGGGGACCGGATTAATGTTGATCTTTATGTCTCCTTGCGATTTACTTCCGCACTATTGAATGGTGGCGACACAGATGGAGCGAAGGGAGATTTTGCATTGAAGAAGAAACGAATGTCATAAAAAAGTTCAAATATCGGGGAAGGGATGCTTTTATTCATTTCGCATAGCTTATCCATGCACTTTCTCTGGTTGCATTTGAGTTGGGTAGGAGTAAGCAAAATGACGCCGAGAACTTATATTGTCGCTGAACGTTTTGAGTTTTTCTTCACGATTGCGAGGTCGATGGTTGGGGAATAACAAATCGATGTAGATGTGGAATATTTGCGGAAGATGTCAATCGAAAACTTCAATAATATTCAATGACACTGGTATAAGTTGATGAAATTGTTTAGTGGCTCGTGGTTTTGACTCTTGACATCTCTAAAATGGATATACATAATACCAAGGGTTGAACATAGTATCCTATCTACACGTGCTGCTTAATTATTTACTGCGCTGCTACAAACCATTCTCACTCAGCAATGGTTTCTATATGTTTAAGGATCCGCTGATGACTTTGCGATCCTAATCAGAGGCGATTCAAAGAAACATTTTTGGAATTTATACTGAGGGCCCTTAACCTCGTTGCTGGTTGGTGCAATACTAAAGCCTTCAACCCCAAAAAAGGGTTGGTCTCGTTACATAACCATCTCATCCTTGGCCTAGAGGACGCTCTCTTGATGGCACGGATTCCATAGTAAAGGGTATTTCATTAAGCGCTTCCTATATCTTTAAATTTGAATAAAACAAAGAGTAGGTATGTCTGAGATTTGCCATTAATGTATGAAATATAACATCGTTCAAATTTCCGCCGCGGCTTTCCTGGTTGGCGCGCATGACCATGACTCTGGCGGATAAATCATGTTAAATTTCATCGATGACATGGGTTAAATTAGCATTGAGGGCCGCTGTGGTTCGTGGTTTATTCGCATAGACATGCGACTTCAAAAAACCAGGCAAGAAAAATCTAAAGGGGTCAAATCGCACGATTGTGTCCAGTTCACATCACCTCCACGTGAGATCACAATGCCCTCGAATCACTTGTGCAGAATTTGGCGCCTTCCTTTTGAAACCGAATGGCGTTGTTGTCCATATCATCCAATTCAGGCCGATAAAAGTTGGTAATCATCGACCTATAGACGGTGATGGCCTGGCCAACGTCGTTCTCAAAGAAATGTGGACCGATGACGCCGCCAGCCCACAATCCACATCAAAAATTCACGGGATGCATTGGCCGCTCTTGGATCTCATGTGGATTGGTATCGTCTCAAATTTCACAATTCTGTTTGTTGACTTCAATGAAAATAATGGTCAGTTTCCAACTGCTTTTGATAAAACAATTTTACAACTTGCACGTGTTGTTTAATGCTATGTTTGTCCATGGCGATTTGGCAATAGAGACTGAATAAATGACAGCCAATTTGATAGGTGTAGCTGTTCACATTCAAAGTTAGGAGCTCCCTCTTGTAAGATCCTTTACATGGCACCTAATCCTTATGATGCGATATCTCCGAGTCACCTCAACAATTTATCGAAGCTTGTAGCTTGTACCCCTGATCTCTTTCTTCCGGTCTTGCGGTGTTGTAACAAACACCAAACTATCTTTAATACCAAGTTCGGTCCTCCAATTAACAATGTGACATTTCTCTCTTTCAATAGTAATTCAGGTTAAGACGAGAACAGATGTATTTCCAAAGACTGACAGCTACGGTGTTGCGAATCAAGCATACTTTCTACAACTATGGTAGGCCATCCATTGCATATAAACCCATAAACTTCAGTCCATCCCCACCAATGTCAACTGACGAATTTGCTGTTGCAACTAGGTATATGATGAGACCTGGGGTGGCATCCTGTAAGATGAAAACATTCAATCATTTTCGGTTAATTGTTCGGGTGCTCCTACGCTGCCCGATGAAAGGTGTTTTTTTATTAAAAATTGACTTCTCCATCCGCTCGATCAGAATATTTTGTTGTATTTGTGTTGTAAGAATGCAATAAATAAAAATAAACTGTTTGTGTGTCGGTAATAATTGTTAATTATAAAGGTTTTTCCAATAAGTGATGTTATTTTGGTATTCAAAGAAAAATTCCATTTTTTGAGATAAATGATCGAAAATTTATTTCATAATAAAGAGGAAGGTATGCAGTTAATAATGAAAAACAACATCAGCTACGACCACGCTTACAGGACCACATCCTTTTAATGAAATTTTCCATAACAAAATTGCAAAGTGGCTGCCCTATGTCCTCGATAGACTCACGAATTCCATCTTTGAGGTCTTGAATCGAGGCTGGGCTGTTGGCGTATACCTTATCTTTCACGTGGCCCCAAAGGAAGAAGTGGCAAGGTGTTAAATCACAAGATCTCGGTGGGGAATTGTGATCACCTCTTCGAAAGATAACACGGTCCGGAAACTTTTCCCGTAAAAGATCAATGGTTTTGTTGTTTGTGTGGCACGTAGCGCCGTCTTGTTGAAAGTAAACGTTGTCCAAATCAATATCATCCAACTCTGGGCATACAATTCCATTAATCATCTCTCGATTCCAAAGAACGACGAGGAATGGACAAACCTCGGTTTTCTTCAACACTTTGGGCTACAGCAGCAATATTCTTAGTTGTTCTTGAGCGACGTGCACGGGTTTTATTCTTCACATTACTAACTTGTCCCAACAGCTCGAATTTTTCCACCAATTTCTGTATTGCGGTCCGACAAGGTGCTTGACGACGACCCAAAAACTTACACCATTTTTGTAGTGAATTTTTATAATCTCAATGTGTTGTTGAAGCGTGTATCGTTCCATTTTTAGTAATGGCGTAGTTTCCACTTGTCAAATGTCAAAAAATAACAGCTACAAAAGTGACAGCTACCGAAATAGCGGACTATTCAAAATAGCACCTCTTATTGGAAAACCCTGTACTCACATTATTGTTCGAACCTTTTGTTACGACAAAAAGTGACAAAAATATCAACAAACGAAATATTTACATCGAAAGCGGTCAGCTGAGCCGTCAAAACAACATATTTGATACATACAGATTCTCAAACTTTATCTCTTTTGTCACACCGTTTCTTGAAACCCTTGCGAATGAGAAAAAGAGAACGAAAGCAGTTGCATGAAGCAAATCTTCGCTTCCGCGTGATTTCTTTCGTTTTTTGAAATGCGAAAGTAGTTTTCGTGTCGTTTTTTTTACAGAATCCCACCCCTGTCTTCTATATTAAGGAAATAATGAATGTTGCATCAAGGTTACACAATGCGACCCTAGTGTTCTCCTTGAAAACTAATTTCTGAAACTGGAAATGCTTCGATCTTATGCTATATTTTTATTATTACCTTTTCGAATGGATGTATCAAAAAATGGTACGCGGAAACAGGCGTTCATATTCTTTGACAAACATATCTGCCTCTTTTTCCATGAACTATATATAAGGATTTTTGCTATCATATTTGCCGTCATTCCTGTATTTCTTCATATAGGTATAAAGCTACCGATGTCTTGGACCCTAACATACCACTTTCGCATTCACTATTAATTTTCTCCTCCCTTTTAAGCATCTTCCAAATTCAGATCCGATGACGAATGAGGAGGTTCTCAATATGCGGTCAAACAAAGAAAATGTATCCCAATACATTAAACCTACATTAAAAAGCAAAGGGAAAGATCACTCCCACGGATGTCATCGCCTTTCGAAGAGGGGCTTTATGCATGAGGCAAGTTCATATGGTTTTGTATATAAACACATTTGTAATAAGCCACCTTCGACAGTGAGAAAGATAATAAAGAAAAGAAAGATATATCTCTGAAGTTTACTGAAAAATCGAATTTCTATAAAAAAAAATGCTTAGATACAACACCACCAAAAAAATTGCTGCCCCGGTTTACCTTTATTTGAAATAAAAACCTTTCCGACATCGTCCATCCAGACACTCGTATGTGGCCACATACTTTTGTTAATTTGATACGTTTCCTTTTCCTTTCAAATGTAATAGAAATACTAAAAATACTCGTATATATGTGAGGAAAAAATCTCTCATTTAACCCCTTTCCCACATTGCCAAATCTGAAACGTGCCTTTTGCAAAAAATCTCATTTTTCAAAGGAATTTTCTTAAAATGCCACAAAAAAAAGAAAGAAAATAATATAAAATGCGCTTAAATAAAAAAATTTACAGAAACTATACGTGGCTCATACTGCAGCAATTATCAGTTACCCTATGTTTTCACGAAATGTGTCTACAAATTTTGCAAACCGAGTGCCAATTTGAAGTTATATACCTTCCGTCCTTCATATGCGAAAGATAGAAATGAGCATTCTAGAAAATTCCCCTGACTATGTGGGTGCTTTATTTTTGTGACTGGACTACTGAGTGATCCGATGATGGTTTCTTCCACTGCGACACCTTCTGCGAATTTTTGACAAACTTCCGAACGTCATAAAGAGCTTCTTAAACCAGCCATTTAGACTTAGCATGAGTTCTAGGTTCCCTTTAAGTATTTTGTTATTTTGAATAGAAGAAGGACAGACAAAAGATTGACTGTTGTGGCCTGTCACTTGTGAGCCGCCATTATTATCCAATATTAGTGATACAATTAAGAACATTTTGGGTATCTACTGTTGATCAAAACATCGCAAATAAGTGATGAGTAAACTCGTTTTACCTAACAAAACAAATTTATCACAGTTCTTTTTGCCTTTTAATAAAAAAAAAACAACTCTTTCGAAACAGACGCCTTTCAAAGTGATAACGTAGCCATTTCCCTACCTTAGGTTCGATTAGAAGTCGCATATCGAAAAGTCAAAAGTTTGACCCCAGTCGAAGGAAGCATACCCTATTCTTTCCTACACATGAAACATTAGCCATATTTGTTCGCACAGTTTGATATCATAAGCTTGACTGTCAACCGAATTCACCTTTCCGTCGCTGCCGTTACCACCAAAAAAAGTAGGGCAACCAAAAACGAAAAAAACAACCGATCTACGAGTAGAATAATTCCTCTATCTACCAGCGCCTTCCTGTCCCCATGCAACTGCAATTCCGTCTTCTAGTGGGAAAATTTGTTTACATAATGGTAACTTGAGCGTCTCCAACGAGTGTCAAATTTTCCAGAGTCCCGACTTAGACTTATGTGTTTGCCATTACAATTGGATATGTGTCCATAATAAGAAAAATAAAAAAAATGAAATAAAATGAAGACAGTAACAATATCTACACATTGACAAATGACAAGTCCGATCATTTCTTAAAATCCAAATCAGCAAATTTTGTTCTTTTCGTACTGAAAAGTTCAAGAGCGCAATTCGTACGAAGTACAGTGTCAAGAACTGCAGTTTAGTCTTTGAAGTTGGTTCGATGCAGTCGGGTTGGTCAGAAGTGCGGTTTCTTGTTGTGCGCGGTTACTTATTTAAAGTGGTGGTTTAAAAAAATTGTTTTACAGAAAGACAGTGTTTTATATTTTCTTAAAAGTGCACTTATTTAATATTCTATGGAAAAAACTCAGATAATGTAAGTTTTGTGCGAAAATGTGTTTATATTTTATAGTTGTAAGGATACAGTGAATGATGCAATATTTCTAATTGATTTTTGAATGCATGTCCTTATGGAACTTTAAGCTCCGATTATAGGTATTTCCCGAAAGCATGGGATCAACTTTGTTTTTAAGACAGCGATTTTCAATTTATATTCTTTTTAGAAGTGACATATTTTTATATTAGGACCTCAAATAGCACTTTTATTTTGCATGAAAGGATTAACCATTCCAAACTGTAGATCTGCATTAAAAAAAAGGACTCAAATTTGGCAATTAACATATAAATAATTTGCTGCACGCTTGAAAAATATTCCAGATCATTTTAAAGTGACGGAGGTCTTCAGAATGATTGAAATCAATATATGAGCCTATGCTATATTTTCTGGCAAATTAGCCAAGAGTTTTTCAGCCTTATATAATAGTTAAAAGATTATGCTTAAATTGAATTCCTTTTTTAAAGCCGTTTGTTTCAGGTATCATTTAGTCGAAATTCATAGAATTAATAGAAGGGCCCCTTTGATTTAAAGATATGTTTTAGAAAACAGCAAATTTAATTTCGTTCACTTTACACCCACTCATGTTACGCATATAAATTTTAGGAACACACGTAATTATTATTCTGGTTTTAACCTTTTCTGAGAGTTCTGAATTTTGAAAGCATAAAGTTCGTCGATATTTGATACAGTTCGGGCCTACCCCACTCATCCTGAGACTGATGCAGCCAGTGGCTATTAGTTACTGAAAAAATGTCATTTCGTGTTGCCTAATTCAATTTGCTGAACGAACATTCTCTCCAGAACACCATCAATCAGAATGATTGTCATCGAGTTTTAGATTTCCAACAGAACTTGAAGTCTCGCCAAGGAACAAGACAAATCTGTAGGTATTCGTGGAAAAAACGCTCCCCTAATGGGAAACTGTCCAGACATCTTATTACTGTACACCTCCATCTTCATCTTTATTTTCCAAGTTTAGAGTAAATACATTTGCCACGTACTCAAATTCGATTTGCCAACTTATTCCGTTTGATTTCATTAGACATTTACAATTTTGTTACGTGAAATTGCATTGCGATTTTAAGAGCAAACGAATTTTACTTTGCCACGGTTCTTCTCCCACAATCGCTACATTTTATGAGACACTTCCGAGAAGGTGTGGAAATTGAAAATGTTGCGTTGAAGAGATGGGAAAATTGTTGCCACAACTTTTGAAGAAGTTTTCGCTTTCTTTTTCTGAGAAAATAAACTTTGGAAGGAGGTAGACGTGGTTGCTGGATTTTTGTGGGGGTAGCCGTTTGATGTCTGGTGGAATTTAGAAGTAAGGCGCCTATTTTTTTTTTAGAATAGCAGAATGAATTGCAAATGTGTGATCTTTGTAAATATCTAGCAGCTACCATGAAAAATTTAACTTTAACTTTATACTTAATTTCGCCAAATGTTACGGTATAAGATTTCAGGTTATCCTTGAGTCATTGTATAGGTATGGTTGGGAGCAGTCCGACAATCCAAGTACCTAATATTTAAGAAAGAAAAATTATTTTTATATTGGTCGAAAATAAATTATTTTATTTATTTATTATTACTTTATGGATTTCTCATAATTCTAATATAAATACGTTCAGGACATAGGTACCAATTTTAATATTCAGTAATTTGTACTCCCATCAATGATCACATTTTTAACATTAGATTAGTTAACAAAAAACATAAGTATCTGAATACAGTAAAACAGACATTAGATAAACAAACATTGAGTAATATTAAGTACATACTTAAGTAATAAAAAATATAGTAGACACAAAAAGAAAAAAAAAACTGTAAGATAAATATAATTATTGTGGGGTTATTATAAAGTACATATAAACAATCTACCAAAAATAATATACCTAATACTATTAATATAAAAGTAAGATAAAACTATATTTTGTCTTAAGTTAAGCAACTGTAAATAATTACTTTTTTAAAGTCATTTATTTTTTTGAAGTCATTTAAATTTCCCAGTTGAATAAAGTGGATTTTTGAATATTAGGAATATGAAAAGGTAGCCCACTACAACAACGAAGCGATGAGTGTAGGTACTGTGAGATGGAGTATTCGTCAGATATCGTTCTGTGCTACGAAGTCAATTTTGATTTAACCCTTTCGATCCGGGTGTGTACAGAGACCAATATAACTTCTTTCTTAGGTTGTCCCTATTCATAAAAATTACTTAAAATAATGTCCAGTCTAATATTGAAAATCATATATTAGGGGGTAGTGGGAGGTGAAGGGACAAATCCGTATGTCTGGGTGGGACACATATATCCCATTCAGTAATTTGTGCTGAAAAAATTGCTATGAATATACAAAATAAATTTGTTTATTGAAAAGAAATTAAATTGGACGAAAATCAATAGAAAACAAAACATGAAGCACATTCACTTCAAATTCATAGAAAATAATCGAAATAACAGGTATAAAAAAACTTTGTTTGTGGAAAACTTCAAAGAAGAGTAGAATCTGACACTCTTGGAATATACTATTAGTCCTCTTCTCTTTCCCTTTTTGACTACAGGACGCACAACGCCTGAGCGTATTACCTTGTACCGTCAAATGTGTTGAAGTTGGTCCATTCTTCCTTCCATAAAGGCTTCGGCGTTGAATTTTTGATGTTGTTTTTCCCTCTTCAATCAAATTTTCGGCAACGTTTATCAGATAGTCAATACATGAAGTCTTTTTGCTACCCAACTGGGAGTGTATGACCCAGGAATTGACAAGCGACATTATAAGAAGAGGTAGAATACCTTTTTCCACAATTTTGTCAATTTTCTGTCAGGCTAATACAATCTTGACATTTGGTCTGCTCGGTCTACTCCTCACATCACCGGAAAATATTCATCCTCACTATCGCCAGAAAAATCCTGGTCATCGCTTCCTTCTTCCAATAGCTCATTGATTTTATTTGGCTTCAATGGCATTGACATATTGTACCGAAAACTAACAGCCTAGTAAAAATAAACATGTGCAAGGAAACACAAAGGACACAAAGGTCCCAACAAAAAATACTGATGGGACATATAATGTCCCGAGCATATATAAATGCATAAAACAATAAAAATACTAAACAAACATTTTTCTTACCAATTTTTAAATATTTCGCTTATAAAAATAAATAAATAAATAAATAAATTCTTGCTATCAAATTTTGGCATAGCTCTACTAGACTCGATTTGGGATTTTAAAAAGCCTTATTGGACTTATTTTGCTTAATTTGGTTGAAACCTCTGTTGCAGTCTTGGCTGCTCTTTCGGCTGCTTGGGAATGGCATGGTAGATGTAGTAACGGCAAACTTCCTTCTCCTTTTTGCGCAACATACGTTTGAATTTCTTTATCAGATATTGATTTCAATGCCGGAGGATCTGTAACGTTAAGCTGCCAGTCAACAAGATCGACATAGGATGGTGCGTTTAGATTTAATTTGGGAAGCTGGAAAAAGCGAACTCTATTGGTTTGAACGCTTTGACCTTTCAAAATTAATCGTGCGGCCACTTCGCGTATGTGCTGTTGAGAATCAGTCAGCATTTGATAGCAATAGGTTTTCAGAGTGAGAGAAGTATTCATTTTTTTTTAAATTACTGGATCGACTATGGATTTCAGTTCTTCTGGCGAATATCTGGTTGCAGAGATGAGTTGATACAAGTGTCATGATCAATTGACGATATACGCAGAAAGAACCACTAAGCTTTCAGATGGATGTTCCGTTGAAACATACAAACGGCGCGAGTTAGCCAGCGAGCATGGGAAATTTTTCCTGGCGATTTCTTTACCAAATCGATGGAAAACTAACTGTCCTGTTATCACAGCCTATACTATTCTGTAAAGATATTTTTGGTCTGTGCTAATATTTTTTGAAAACTCCTAAGGCAACTCCCCGGGAATGGGCTGATACTTTACAAAGGGTTTCTTTTCGTAGTTTTCTAAACATTTTCCAATAGACCCTGAGAATGTGATGGGTCCTGACGTGCTGCCATCAAGGTTTAGAATTAAGTGGCGAATTGGCAATTAGTTCATGTGGAGAAGGCAGATGATCCACTGTAACGGCCTGTTCAATTATTTTTCGAGCAGACGAATGATGCCTCCTTGCTTACAAACTTTCACGTTTGTTCCCTCACACCCAACCGCTTCTAAAGAGTTCATAGAAATTTCTTATGTTGAACAGAAGTCGACGATACTTTTTTCTATAATCTCGTTATATCACACCCAGAAATTTAGTTTCCGGCTCTGTTATTAATGAAATGTGCTATTCAAGAACAATTTCTTGGTACAAATAAATGGAGGACTTGCATACACTTGAATCGAGAGAGGATTATATTTTAAAATTTGCGGGGAAAATCGGTAAAAAACAGTTTTTTTAAACTTTGACAACGATCCGGAGGCAGAAGAACTTCCTAGTAATGTAATAAGATTTTACATATCCTAATTTGAAGTAATTTTGCACAATTTCCACAATAAGCCTCTTGAAAAAATTAAAAAAGTAAAATCGACCCAGCCTCCACACTCTAATTTATTTTGCTATCGATAGTATTAACCCAAATATTTATTTTCTTCCCCTTGGTCTTCTCTAAAACAAAAAGCGCCTTTCCAACATGGGCTGTTATCAACCCTGCTGTTGCTGTACCTTTCAACAAAACGTATCAACTAAAGTTGTAGCTCACGCTGCAATATATCCAGCAAGATCGGCTCAATCACTTCTTCAAGAACGGAACAAGGTCTGGAGATGAAAGGGTTGCAGACAGCCGCTCTTTTTTCTTTGGCGCATATGCAATAGTCTAAATCAAGATGCAGAAGTATACAGCGCTCTCCTACTCCATCAAGCTTTGAGAGAATAAATTATGCTATCGTGTGCTTTCTCGTAAAACAATCCAGTTCTAGTTTTAGAGCGTTTGACGCTAAGTATTTAGACCAACTACTTATTGTCTTTAAAGCAACATAATTTATATAATTTCCCTTAAAGTATCTGCCCCTTACTATATGATAACCACACTATCTGCATAAGGTGTGGCTTTAATCCTTATTTACATCAGTTTTTTTTTTTTAAATAGTATATCTACAGTCAGTGTCAACAAGTGTAAAGATACGACATGAGTCACCCCCTTTTAACCGATTAGAAGGGAGCAGTTTATATTCCTAGCTACAGACTCTGTTTGCTGTGCACGTCTTGTTTTATAGATCTAAAAAGAGACCATAGAAAGAGCCTTTTTCAAGCAAAAAAGTTGACAGACTAATATCCGCAGTCCTTATTTATAAGCTTTAAATATAAAGAACACTTAAATTTTTTCCAAAATGGTAAACTAAATTCTAAGAATTTTGATATCCGTTTGAATTGCGTTTGCCGGTGATTTTTGTAGCTCCGTCAGCAACCGTGGCTTAATTTTTCAGCTTATATGCTTTTTCCCTAGCGAAAAGAGAGTTGTTTAACTCTGTTTGAGTTTGCACGCCACTTTCCTCTAAGATGATGGATCCAGGAAAGATGATTTTCACGAGGGTTTCCGTCAAAACTCTCCCGACTCAAGTCCCATTATTATTTTTTTGGACCTAAGCCTCATTCGAGAGCGATTTCCGTAGTATTGACAGTTTCTGTAATTAATTCGCAGACATTTTTTAAATCTACCCGTTTTGAGTTCTGAAATTGTTAGTCATCAAGATCAGCTCTTTGGTGGTGAGTAGGTATGCCATACAGAAGTTCAGCTTCTATAATGACAGTTTATAAGTTCAAAAATAAATTGCAGAAATCGATGTATAAAACTGAATAAGTACAACAGAGCACAGCCCGAAGTCCTTCCTCCCTTGATATCGTCACTGCGCTGCTTAATTCCTAATCAATCAGTGAGTCTTAAGAAATTTGACTAAGCCCAAAAACGAAGGTTTCCCAAAGTCTGTTTCACAATAATCCACATCACGTACCTATACGTGACATCACTGCTTCCATCTCTTCACTTCCTTTCGAACGATATCTTACTGCAACGATGATGGCCAACAATGGACTCCTTCGCAGTCCATTTGCGATTTTCCGTTCAGAGAAGGAAATTCCTAATACCAACTTTCCGAGTTAATTTGCGATGAAGAAAACCGCATTAAAATGCCAGACGCGTTTTCTGGCGTTCGACTGATGTGCGTTTTATTAAAGAAAAATTTAAGCCGCAAGCCATATGGATAGCCATCGCACCGCGATCGTATAAATGGCAACTTCCATTTTTTTGTCCCTACTTTTAACTTCTGCAGCGCATTTCAAAAGAATCTCTGCACCGATTTTGGTCCGAAACATGGTTTGACATAACTCCCTGACCAACATTATGGCCGGCTGCAGCAGTAGCCCCATCAGCAGTGATGCAATGCTCGTTGAAGTATACGCTCAATCGGGATCGTATGATTGTGTATCGCGATCGCCAATAGCGCATTATGAGGATCGCATACCCAGCGTGGTTTGCCTGCAGATGCGTTTATGCTGTCTGAAATGAAGATGGCTTCACATTTTCTCCTCGGTTAAAAGCCACTTCAATGTGTGGCCTGGTCAGTTGCATAGGCTAACATTTTTGGCGGATGCCAACTCGCACCAAGAGTTGTGCGATTTCTTGACGATTATTAATGGGTATCGGACACCATATTGAGAGCGGACAGAAGAAAAAAACCAAAACCAAATCCAGGAAAAATTAAAAATTCAACAATTTGCGCTCGTGGATACTCGCACTGCGGTCGAACTGCGGTAGGCGGGTGATTGTCAACTCCAGTTGCAGATGTAGGCCTTGTCATTTTTGTCGGTAAGTGGCGTAGTTAGACATTCAACAATTTAATCACGTAATGAAATTGTTTAATTTTTAATTGAAACAGGTGGCAATTACTGTGCGCCGAAGTTGAGGCGGTAAATCTGAGACAGGGACTGCGCGCTTTTATATTTCTTGAGACTCGTGTTCGACTTGCTGCGATATTTTGGTTTTAGTTTATATGGCCAACCAATTGGTGGCAGGGTATCACGGGGTCTTGTGAGTTATGAGCGTTGCTGGAAATTTATTGATGATTAATCGCCAGGTGGACATTTTCACAATCTTACTGGGGGACACAATTTATTTATATATCGTTGGTGATTGCAATACTAGCGGAAATTGTTATGTCAATCTGGCGAAGTGACTACTCTAAAATGATTGTAGTATCTGGGAGCTGTTCTTGTTTTAACAAGGCTATTTTTTGGGACTTAGGTACTTGAGTTCAATCTTAGCTAGATTCAAATATTTACTTCAGTCATCTTCAAAAGACACACCATCTTGTTTTACAGAAAATATTTGAATTGAATCAAAATGAATCTGGGCATTAAATCCGGTCTGGACCCGTTCATGACAAAAGGTTTAGTTTTACGGAATGTCTTGAATATTAAGACTCGTGTGCTCTAATTCCTTTTGCTGTCGTCTTTAGAGGACATACTGTCTAAGTCCGTAATAAGTCTGTAGTTTTTTCATTTTAAATAGGAACGTTTTGCGTCTTTCACCTTCGAAATGCTGCTTTTTTTTAATAGATTCTTCACTTTGCGACTTGCAAAATTGAAGAAATATAAAAGTTTCAGACGCTAACTAAAGGTACAGGGTGGCTGATGAATATTGCTACATTAAGAAACTTAAATAATTTTTTTTTTCAGTGTATGGAATTTTATTTATTTATTTATTTTATTCATTGAATGCATAAAACAGTAAGATATATTATCTTGTAAGTGCGGCATCTTACCAAAAAGTTGTTCATTACTGCTTGGGGAGTTAAGACATCAGGAATAGCCGCAATTGTTTCTCGAATGGATTGCTTTAGTTCATTCAAATTTGTTGATTTTGCTTTGTAGACTTTCTGTTTGCAGTAACCCCACAAGAAAAAGTCAGGTGCAGTAAGGTCAGGCGACCTGGGGGGGCCAACGGAATGTGGAGTTTCTGTATATCAGCTTATTGGGAAATTTTCGTCGCAATTCTGTCATAACAGGCCGGGCTATGTGAGAAGTTGCATCATCTTGCCGAAACCACACAGAGTTGATAGAAATTCTCATTCGACGTAATTCTGGATAGAAAAACTCTCTCAACATTCTCAAGTAACGGTCTCTGGTAACCATAACGGTGTGACCGTTTTCTTCGAAGAAGTAGGGCCCGACATTGCAGAGTGATGAAACTGCACACCACACATTCCGTCTCATAAAGTATCTGTGGGTTGAAAGCACTACATATTCGACAATTTTGTTTGTTTATGTAGCCGTTTAAATCGAAATGCGCCTCATCAGATATACAAAGACGGTTTAACATGTTTCCGTCCTCTTCCACCATTTGAAGCATCTTTCGACTGTCCCATGCTCGGCAAAATTGTTAACAAGTCTCATTATGTACCATTTGCTCGGAGGATTGCCGCCAAACGTGCGCCTATACTCTCTTTGAACCGAAACTACGGACTCCAGTGCGTGATGGCGGCGGACAATCCAAATTCCTGTTTCAGTGTCTCAGTTATCCATTTTTGTTAAATCTAAAAATCGATCTGCAAAATAAAAAAAAAATTAACCAGATTCATTAAATACTAAAAAAAGGTTTTTATTTTTTTTATTTGGTAGCGGCTTTCGTCAGTATATTTAAAATTAAACATCCTGGTACAGAGTTGGTGCTGAATTAATTTTAATTCTGTATTGCAATAGAGTTCCTGAATTATGTAGGGCCAGAGGCCACCCAAGACTGTTTGGGACACTTAAATAAATAGTTGGCGCAGTAATATCATACAGATTCTCGCAACCAATCGTTCGTGTGGACTTTTATTTTTTTTACGAGCGACCCACAATCTTATGCCAAGATCGGCTAAATTAATAAACTTTTTTAGGAAAGTCACACTATCGAGTGTTTTTCAGATGTGATGTCTGAAATTCCGGGAATCGCATTTTAGACGCTTTCCTGAGATACAATTGGATATAACCATTATTAAGAAGCAATCGCTTAAGCTAAAAAGAGTGGAAACTATGGTACATGTAAAAGGTACCTATTCACTCTTTTGACAAAATAAATAGATACAAACTTTATGACCGGTTGTACAGGACTCTTAACACGCCCATGAATTTTCAAGATTTTTAAGATAGATTCAACAGGACAATTTATGTTCTTAAAAGTTATGTTTATTATATTCAAAAAACTACATAAACTCATTTTATAAAAAAGAGTAGGTAAATTTTAATTATCCAAGCAAGTCGAAATAAGTTTTAAAAGGTTGACCAGCAGAAGTATTCTTAAAGTACTTAAACGTTTTATTGTTCAAAAAGCAATGAACTATCAGTGAGAATAGAGTGTTTCATTTTGCTCCAGTAAAAGTGAGAAATTACAGTGTGCGGAATAAATTAAATATCTCTAAATCTATCGCAAAGTATAGAGAATAATTGCATCTAACATTGTACGCGTTTTGTTTTGTAAAAAATGTGTTTAACATATATTTTTTAAACCCCATAAAGTAACTTTTTATTGCCAAAAACATCTCTCGCTAAATTGCTACGACCCAGCTACTTCTTTTAAAGTCATACCAGTTCCAAACCTACGTTCGTCTAAACTCTAAAGTCGTCTCATCTAAGTGGACAATACCCGCTAATTTATCTTCTCCTGCTAACAAACCCTCACTCACAGTCGAAATCCTGAAGTAGCATGCAACTTGTTTAATCGTTTCTGTCAAACCTTGGGTGCACGCTGCCGCTCGTAACAAGTATTTTCCGTACAAATAAACGGGAAAATAGCAACAAAAACATTAGCAGTAATAATACAGTGAATACAACATCTCTCATTATTTTGAATTTCAGCAAAACTCAGGAGAGAAAACCGTTACTGACGTCAGCAGCACACTACCGCAAACAAAATGCTACTGAGCTACATAAGTCTCCGGAACTTGGGCATTGATTCAAACAACAGCTTCTCTATCTATGAGAGTCTCCCGAGCCAAACACGTCACACGTCACCTACAACTACAGAATGTTAAAAAATTATCAGGTATGCAAAAAAGTTAGGACGTTCTATTTTTCTAAAAACTAAGTACACCTATGTATCTTGTTTATAATATCAACCGTGTATACCGTATTTCCAGATGATATTCATAACAAGGTGTGGTTTAGTGCATACTGAGCTACTGAGCGAAGATATCAAGTTAAATCCCTATTCAACACCTTAAGATTTCTACCACCTCTTGCAAACGCCTGCCAAACTACTGTTAGTCAAAATTCAGTTCATGTTTTTCAAGAGCTTTATTGATCGTTGCAGTTCGCAATTTCGCATTGCCAACTAAATCTGTTCACTCAAAAACTCAATATAATGTCTCCATCGCAATGGAACTTAAATCATTCAAAACATTACCAATATCTTCGTCCGTATAATGTGTACTTTCCACCGCTGAAAATACTTTGCATAAAATAAATGAACTTCGAACGAGTCCTGCTGCAACCTTCCACATTTCACAAACGGATTTCAAATCAACTCGTTGAAAATCCATACCATTGTTGGAAAATGCAAATATCCTCCACAATAAGCTTCAATGATAATGAAGCAAATTATTCGAAAAGAGCCAAATACATAGGAACAAAATTTAATTTGGCCCGATAGAGTGAAGAGCAAAGTAACCTTCAGCTTGATACCGGAATCGATATGATATCGATATGATGCATTGCATCACTAATGGATTTTCTATACCTACTTCTACACAGAGTTTTCAAAGACACAAGTTCTTGAATAATAAAAATGTGCTCGACGGGCTCATATATATCCCAATTGGTATTCCGTGGTGCACAATGATGAGTAGGATGGAAAAAAAATAGGTATATGTGAGAAAATCCAATTGACGAACGTGGGCACACTTTCCGACACCCTTCTATGAATCATAAGTTTGCAGACAGTGACTGAGGAGCAGGCTCTCATATTCAGGAATGGATTGATGCATAAATCAGCCAATTTCGTTGGCATAAACGAGAGAAGATAATTTAAAAAAATATTTTTCCTATCTATTACGAAGGTGCACTATGAGTTCTATATGCACAAGGAATTGTGGCTTTTATCTTAAGAATTTAATTGTGTCATGCATGGATGACGTCCATCACTTTGTGATCGACATGAGTCCCTTGCAGTCGTCACAGAGACGTGTCGACATTTTTGTTATACGATATTGTGATTTGTTGGTCATGAATTTGGTCTCATGAGTTTTGAAGCACTTGACACCCGCTATTAAATCGGGTAAGTTCTCATATCATATACGAGTGGGTTGGTAATAATACACTGACTCAAATCGGGTACGAATAGTTATGTCTAGACATACCTACTTAAAAAATGTTTTTTTTTAGGTAGGTATTCCTTTCTTGCTTTCAAAAATTACATTCGTTACAAATAAAAGTTACAAATTAGTTAGTTCGATAAGAATCTTGAAAGTTTATCATAATCCTGTTCAAAAGACTAGAACTTTATGGATTCTCGCATTGGATGTTGAAATGAAATTATACAGTTGGCGCAAAGATTGTCACCCGCTGTTCTTAGTCTGTAATTTTGTTTACGAATGAAAAACTTTGGTTCTGCTTTTGGATTATTATCACTTTTAATGTCTTAAATTTGTTTCAATTAAGTTGATAAAATGTGCCGCCGTCAAAACTGATTGGGGCCCGTTTTATGGGATTTTTTATCACTCTTGCCGGCGATAGGTCCTCGCATTTTTGACGTATACTCTCTTTCGGAGCTTTAAGGGTCTGAGGCTTGTTAACATAGACTCGTAACTTCAAAAAAAAAACATAAAGAGAGGTCTGGATTGGTGACATCAGGCTAGATTAGGCGACCCGGAAATGCAGCCTTCAGAACTTGGGATGCTATTCTTGCAGTATGCCCCATCCTATTGAAACCACATTTTCTCAAGTGCCAATTAATCCAATTGAGGAAGGATGGTCCTGTAAAACTTGCCGTTCATAGTAGTCATCCTCTAGGGTCCTCTGCGACATCGTCAGTCACAGCTTCGAAAACGGCTTCTACGTGGCCGGTCACACCTGGTAGGCTAACACCACCAACGGATTATGCCGTAAAAAATTCGAAACAATTATTTCGAAATTTTAAGCGATTCATGACTTTCTGCTGTGTATTTTGTACGTGTTTACTTAACAAATATTCAAATAGAATTGACATTTGCCGCCATTTGCAAAACTTATAGCATCTTTCGATAGGGTGATGTTTTTCACACTGCCTTGTATATCTAAGTGAACGTATACAAAATGTAAAACTAAATTGCATTGTTTCAAAGAATGTAATCGTCCGTTCTGGTTTAGCTCAAGGTAAGCCAATTTGATCCACCCCTTTTTTGCTATTTATCAATAGATACATATTTTATATCATTTTATTATGTACTCAATAACTGCAAGCCGATCTTTTCTCATAAAATTAAATGCATTTATTTAGTTCACGAGACCTTAAAATTTATTTCATGAATAATAATGTTTTTGAAAGTGTGGATCATTTTAAGGAATTTGTAGTTATCTTCGACAGAAAGCTGATTTTTAACTTTTATTTGGATACCTTAACAGTAAGGCAAGAAGTCCGATTGTGAATTACAAAAGTTATTTAAAAGTAACTTGAGGACCAATATGACACCAAAGGTTTATACTGCTCTTTCATCCGTCCTGTAGTCGAGTTTGGTGTCCGATCTAAACTACGAATGTGAAATTTCAAGAATTCAAAATTTTCAAAAGCTGCGTTGGAAAAACGAGGACAAATATTAAAAGTTTTATTTTTGTTTAACACGTTTATGTAATAATCTACAAAGCGTAAGCATTCCATAAAGTGGTTTACATCAAGAAAACAACATGTTAGAAAATATTTAGACCGATTTTTTTATTCACTCGACTGGTAACGGGTTTCTTTCCCTCTGCATACTTATGGTTGCATAATGAAAATATTTTATGTTCAAGCAATGCTTTAAAACAAAATCTGCCAGTCAATTTTAATATCTGAGGGCATTCAATTAAAATTGAAACATCATGGCAAAAAAATAAATCTAAAATGAAGCTGCTTCCTCTAAGGCCTTACGGTTCTGAAAATGTAGATGGAGCAGGGTGTACCCTGCAATACCACACTTAGGTCCTCGTGGACCAATTGTGATGCCCTTATTTGTGGGTTAACCGCTGGTATTGAATCGGTTGTCCTCTTTCCTTTCCTAATTGTGGTTAACAGACGCTGTCCAGCCATCCCGATGTCCTCAATAACCTGTAAAGATCAGACAGTGAGACATCAGATAGTTCCTGTATGTCTTGGAAGTAGTATCTCCCAAATGTTTTGTTCCTCAAGTGACTGAGACTCGGACAGTGACAAAGGAAGTGAGGTGTGTCCTCGTGGACTTCTTCGTCTCTGCAGCCTCTGCATATGTCGTCATCTTTGAGATTAAGTTTCACTGTGTGGTTTCTCACGAAGTTATGACCAGTTAGAGCCCCTACTAGCCTAGATAGCGAAGACCTGTTAAACTGTAAAAGTTTATTGGTCCGGCCACTGTTATATTCCTGCCAAAGCTTCCGCGATATTTCACAGGTAGTAAGTTCTTTCCACCTGTTGTTGGTTTTCATACGAATTTTGTTTTCCACCCGCTCTCTAAGGCTTCATTCACCCATTCCTCAGAGAATATGCCGGCACCGGTTCCACAGTCCGTCTTTAATCCATCCGCGTAGATGGATGTTGATTTTCTTTTCGTGGGTTCATTGGTATTTCATTCCTCTCTACTCGGGAAAGAGCAGGAGAATGGTCTGTCGAAGTCCAGATGGGGAGTCATATAGTCAAAAGTGACAGCATTTTCTAAGTATGTATTTACCTAAAATCTGTGCATGCCCAATAATATAGGGGTTCCAAGTGTAAGCTTGGCTTATCCTTAAGGCAATTTTAGCAGTAGACTCTTCCATGTATAGGTCCAGAGGTGTCAAGTTGAGAATTGCCTCTAGTCCAGCTGTAGGTGTAGTCCGCAATGCGCTGGTCGTCCCTATACACGCAATTTTCTTTGTATTTTGGTCATAAACCTGAAAAAGCTTAAAAACAGTAAATTGCAATAAAGTTTTACGAATTAGAGATGTTCTTAAAATCGAACTAGAATAATATGCGAAAGAAATAGAAGCCTTCTGTTTAGTTGCGAGTTCTGGCTTTAGGAAACATTTTAATTTTTTAAGTTCTCAGAAACTTCTTGATTCAGCGTTTCTTATTTTTTCCCATGATCTATGAAAGGTTTTTCGGCCATCGAAATTTCCTCAAAAATATATAAATCCCGCGATATATTTAAACACACTTATGAGATCCTTCTGTCGTTTTAGACCATGCAGATCAACCGTTGAAATCAATGACATACACAGGCACAGAGTCTTCCGAGCTTTGACAGTTGATTGCGGCCATATTGTTGAAGCTTTAGGTACTGTCATTAATTCAGTCTGTTTTTCCAAATCATCACTGAAGGGCCTAGCGTTCAAAAACACGTGAAAATTGTAAAACTGTTTTATCAAAAGCAGTTGAATACTGGCCATAATTTTCATCAAAAAATCATCATCAACAAACCAAATTGTTTTAATTTGGGAAGATATTAATCCACATGAGATTTAGGAGCCGCTGTAGTCTAATGCATCCCGAAAATGTCACTGTTTGGTGTAGATTTTGGGCTGACGGCGTCATCGGTCCATATTTATTTAAGGTCGACGTTAGCCAGGCCATCACCGTCTATAGTTTAATGATTACCAACTTCTATCGGCCTGAATTGGATAATTGGACACCAAATCCATGTGGTTTCAACAGGACATCGACCCTCAAAGAAGACATAACCCATGCCATCTATAAAATGCAGTCTCATTTATGCGCCAGAGTCATGCAAAATTACTTAAATCTAATGATAGGACGTACTAAATGAAATACCCTTTAAAGATCCTCTAAAACCATCTGAAAACGATAATTTTTTGAACTACCTAAGTTTGTAGTTATTAACAACTCCATTTCTTTCTTTCTTTGCAGATAAATACACATGCGAAAATATCCGGGCTAACTTCATAAAATCCCGTTCAGTAACGTGCTTTAATTTAACTAAACGTGGGAAAATGCCACTACCTCGCTGTCACGTGATTCTGTTTTAAAAATTCATGTGATGTGACGTAGTGGAACATTTCTAGCGTTCAAAACATCAAACAGCACCGTCTTCACATCGGTAATTCATTGTGTCCTTTTTCTCATTTATATTCCAAGTTCCAGCTGACATCATCGCATGGTATAACTGCGAAAATCATTGGCTATTTAGGTACACCTTATTGGAATGTAAGAAGCGCAACAAAGTTTCCTCTGCAAGCGAAGGAAAAATGCAAATTCATCGTCAGGCAGCAATCCCCATGTATAGCCATACGAAGAAGAAAAGTGGGAGGACAAATCCATAGGTAAGTCATACTGAAATTGATATTCGAAAGAGGCAGGTTGCAAAGGTATCTATCTTTTTTTTTTTTATTGTATTCCTAGATTGAGACAGGTTACGAAATGAAGGATACGGTTGATATGAATAAATGTCCAACTCAGCACATGCTTCACCATTCTGTGTGGGATATTTGTCCGTTGAATGGCAAACGCAGTGTCCTAGCAATAAAGCAGACTGCTCTGTAGATGGAATATAATGTCGCAGATGATCGGATGGATCACTGCGGTTGATTGGATCGATCGTGTCTGTAGATGTAAATCATCATTGTAAATCAGATTTGGTATTCGTATAACAAATGCAATCTGTCACATTGTAGGTAATTTCTTGTGAAATGGGAATACCGGAGGGATATATAGCTGAAGTCCTAGCAGCATTGCGATTGGAATACAACGCGTACTCTTGGGCTGTAATGTGAAGACAATGTATGGGGATTGTAAAACAAATGGTAATTTATTTTATATGGATGTATTTACATGGAATTTGTTTGATTTTATAAACTGCTCATAGTAGTGTGAGATTCTTACTCAATAAAAACACACAAATTTATTTAAAACTAAGTTTTATATTTAACAAGCTGCGAATGTTACGTTTTACAGGCAACTTTCCGTTGAGAGTCTCTGCTTATTCCGCATATTGCACACGGTTTATTATCGTGCTAGGTGGAGAAGTTTAATCTATATTATTATTTCTTAAAAATATGAAGATGGTAGCATCGTTTTATTCTAAAAAACTTTCGGAAGTACCTACTAAATCACTAAACCTATCTTTGTAATAGTGCGTATTGAATTTTTTTTGATTTAATAAAAGAGTAAATAAAGACCGAAGAGTGTCTCTTTTTCGTTAAAACCACTTGCTAAGCCAGAATCTCTGCTTTCATTTGATTAATTTTTCATTGCACATTAAAATAATAATGGTTGAAGTCCCAAAAACGCTTGTCGAAAGTTTGAACTTTTAAGGTCTCGTCAGACAGAGCGCGTTTTAAACGCTGCGTTGAATTTATCGCGGCGCGGCGTTGGAACGCGGCAGTGTAACGCGGGGTTTTGAAAAATTACAGATTATGGTATGACGCAGCGCATTTGAAATAAATGTTCATGATTTTATATCCTAAAAAACCGAAAAATTAATCGAATGTGTTTGAAAGTATACCCATGTTTGTACGTTAAGTGTCATGAATCGTATAAAAATGCAGTTTTAAAGGCATATGGGTGGAAATAGCAATAGAATTACTCTTTTTGTAAATTGTAAATTTCGTGCACCCCAATCCTTTTTCTCTTTAAACCATGAGTCATGTACATTAATAACAGCTTTCTGAATGACGTCCTCTAATCTTACAGCCGCGTAAATTAATCTCCTCCCCGGCATTAAAAATGCGTTCTGTTTGGCGAAGCCCTAAATTAATCTCACCGCGGCGTTAAAACTAAAATAAATTACATGATCTAATACCACTGATTGTGATTGTGAATAATCCTTACACTCAGTAAGAATTGTAGTAAAATGGGTATGCCATAAATATACAATTTTGGAAGACTGAATTTGATTGAAAGTTGCTTCTTTATTTTTCATTTGATTTAAGATTATTAGTTTTGTAAAATATGAAATCTTAAGAGGTATATTACTACGTTCTAATTTCGACTGGATTTCTGCCCAAGAATCCTTACTTTAATTACTACCCGAATTAAAAAAAATCGGTCATTCAATTCAGTCAGATTTAAACGGATTTCACTGATTATTATGTGAGTATGGAACTTCGTGAATGGAATATGCCGCTCTAAAGCGTATCAGGGGGTACAATATACCAAAAGGTCGAAGTACAACAGCAACCCCACTCTCAAATAATAATAATCTGGCAGACATTCGGATGTGCTGAGAATTATTTTCAATTTAGCCGAATTGGTTCTGAAATGCTACGGTTCCAGGATGTGGCTTCTATAATACTTTTTAGAGATTTCGAGAGATATTCGAATCAGACCATCAATGTCGAGTCTCTTTTCGTCTCTCTACCACTATAAATCTTACACAGAGCGACTCTCTGCATTTCTCCAGAGTTCTTCCCTGGGCTCGAAGCTCGATTCCTAATGTTAACGCTAGCATCTGTTTATGGGAGATCTCTTTCATTGACTGGGTCTCGACCCAATGACGTCCCAAGATCCTCATTCTTCTGCCAGCCAACGCCAGACATTGGCACAGTTTATGCGTCGCTGTCTCATGTTCTTCCAGGCATATTTTACAGTTATCTGTAAGGCCCATCTTCCTTAAGTGATACCTGATACCTACCCGAAGTTACCATGTCCTAGAGTGGAGCAGTTCGGCCAATTAATTGCCATTCTAGCTTGTCTAGATTGTTCTACGGTTAAAAACCTTCTCAGGTGTTCAGCTGTTCTACCATTCCTTTGCCAATTGAACAGAATGGTTCGGGTCCAAGCACCTTTCCGGTTGACCCCTGTTTTGCAAGGGAGTCCGCCTTTTCGTTGCCTTCGATCCCTATGTGTCCTCGTACCCAGGTCAGTGGTACCTCATTTTTAGATGAACACTTATTGAGCTGTGATTGTCCAGTGCTATAAGGATATTTCTTCCCTTTACCTGACCTTCAAGCAAGTAATCCAACGCATGCAGCAATGCAATCATCTCAGCCTATTATACAGAAGTGTGTTTCCCGAGGCTGACGTGACGGGCTAGTTCCAGCTCTTCTGAATAGATACCGGCACCCGCTCCGCCATCCATCATGGATCCATCTGTGAATATTACTATTTCACCACTCCTTTTTTCTGGAAGTAATCCATTCTCAATACGAGTTTTGTGATTCTTTTCCATAATACGCACCCTTGTTATCCCATCCAAAGGCATGCTCAGCTCCCTAACCTCGTTTTTGACAAGTTCCAGGATCTTCCCATGTCCATAGATGGTACCACGATTGTGCCAATTCGCATCTCGATGCAAACGAAGTGCCGTTAGGGCCGCTGTTTTCTTAATAAATAAGTCTAGCGGTAAGATCCCCAGGATCACTGCCAATACGCATGTTGGTGTTGTCCGTATTGCATCTGTAACTCCTATACATGCTAAACGTTGGAGCCCATCCAGGTACTTCCTCACAGTTTTCTGGGAAGTTTTCGCCCACCATACAAACGAGGTGTAGGTGATCTAGTTATTATTGTATATACTAGTATGTTGACCATACACATTTGCATTGATGTAGCACCCTTTCTGCCTTCCGGACCTTTTCCTCAATATGATTGTTCCAAGTGAGTCCAATATCTAGGTAAACTACCAGATACTTAACCATCTTGGCCATTGTTAGTTCAGATCCAAAAAGTGTCAGGGGCTGAAATTCCAGATTTTTCCTCTTCCTAGTGAAGACTATTGGATCTGTTTTTGCCGCATTAATGGAGAGTCCTCATCCCAGAAACCACCGCTCCAGCACTTTGAGTGCATTCCTCATACCATTATGCCATTATTGCTATGTCGTCGGCATATCCCACTGTATGATTGCCCGTCGCCTCAAGTCGAGAAGAGAGTCCACAGTTGTATTACTTCTTGTGATTAACCTCTGCTTACCCTTCCTCTGAGTTTTGAGGTTCCCGTCTGAATATTTATCGCCCTTGTATTCAAAATATTGTCCACCCATCTTACCACCAGTGGGTTAACGTTTTTGCGAGGCTTGTTTCAGACTTTCAAAGCATATCCTATCGAAGGCACCTTCAATGTCAACTATGGTGGTCATCGCAATGCCCCCGGTATTCCTCCGCAACGCTTACTAATTGATGTAGCGCTGTTTCTGTATACGTAGGCATTTTAACAGAAAGGATGCTAGGTTGACTGGTCTGAAGGAATTTGCCTTGGTGTAATAATTTTTTTTTTCGGGATGTAGCCTATTGCTAGGCATGGAACGTATTTATTGATGAGCCTTTAAGCAATTACTTCTACTACCTAGAAATATACGACCCGGCCCGCGGTTTTGAAGGGTGAAAATGTTGCTATCGCACCCTTGACCGCTTCTGGTGTAACGATCAGTTCCGCTTCCGTCCTACCCATCCTGTTCGCTCCTTATTTCCTATGAGCCTAGGGCTGATCTGACTTATACTTCCATTAGGACCTCATTTGCGTGATCCAGTGTATGCACTATCTCCCCTGCTATATCCTATATCCTATCCTATCCTATATCCTATATCCTATCTTCTTTATATATATAATTCTACTGTACGTGTGTATGTCACTGAACTCCTCCTAAACGGCTGGACCGATTTGAATACATTTTTGTGTGTGCATTTGGGTGGCGTCCTGGATGGTTTAGAAGCCGATTGGTCAAAATTGGACGAAGGGGCGTGGTATCGCCCATACAAAAATTACATTCAAAATCTTATATCTTGAAAACCACCTAATCGATCGAGTTTAAATTAACACATAATCTTAGGTATTGGCCCTGGAGTATTTCTGTGAAGATTGGTCAAAATTGGACAAAGAGGCGTGGAACCGCCCATACAAAAATTACATTCAAAATCTTATATGTATTTCGAAAGCAACCGAATCGTGACTTCGAGTTATTGAGTAAAATACAAAATTGAAATATTTATTTGGAATATATAAGACAAAAAAAGTTGTAACAATATCACACTCCACTGTTCATATGGAACATACAAACACAGTGCCCCAAAAATCGATGTATTATTAAAAAACAAAATTGTAAAAAACCGCCTTTTTGTACGGAGCCCTTTGATATTTCCGGTGTCGCATTTCAGTAAATATTTAGTGTATTATATTCACATATACATACAACAATGCCACGTCTTCGTGAACGAGGAGGAAATATTGGTCGACGTACTCCGAATTCACAAGTAGTCCAGAAAGGTCGGCTAAATAGATCGGCAGAAGATAAATTGACGGACAATGAAAATTTAAGAAACCAGGCTGTAATAAAACGTGTAAATGAAAATCAAGAGCAACGCAACGAACGTCTTCGAGCCAATGCATTAAGACAAAGACTGGCCCGTCAAAGAGTCACCGATACATTCAGAACACGTGAACAACAGTGTTTGCAAGTGTATCGCGCATTGACACGTGCATCACTTCTTCACCTTGCGTTTGAATATGAGTCGGACATCGACTATTCGTCACATTCACAAATTGTAATAGGTGCTATGAACAAACAATGCCAACACTGTCATGCACTCAAATACAAAGGTGAATCGGCCGGTTTCTGCTGCGCGTCTGGAAAAGTTGTATTGCCACCATTTATTTCGCCGCCAGAACCATTGAAAGCACTATTGGCTGAAGCTACATCAGAATCCAAATTGTTTTTGCGTACAATTCGCAAATTCAATTTCAAATGACTTCATTTGGAGCAACAAAAATCGTTCAGAATGCGGATGGTCGGAATTTTCAATCAACGTTTAAGATTCAGGGCCAAGTGTATCATCAAATTGGGTCTTTAATGCCGATGCCTAATACCGACTCAAAATTTCTCCAAATTTACTTTATGGGTGATAAGGAACAGCAAATAAACGTACGCTGCCAGTACAACCATATCGAGCAGATGGAGGAGCGGCAAATACGATCCACTGGCACTATCATTCTCCGAGCAATTGCTCAACATTGGAAATGGAGCAATATCATTGCATGGAGACACACAATGCATCAAATTGCCGGACAACTCCTGCAACATGGTAAATACGAAAGATGCTTTGATTGAAAGTATATTTCCCGATTTACAAGCTAATTATATTAATCATACGTGGCTTAAAAAAGCATGCAGGACAACGTCTGTCGGGTCCGCTAGTCCTATCCTATATATATATTATAAATGTGAATGTTTGGATGTTTGTTCCCAAATAACTCAAAAACTACTGAACATATTGAGATGGGTTTTTTTTTTAATTTATTCGGGCTAGATCGGAATCATTAATAGGCCTTATTTGGTGGCAATACTATCCCGGGAATAACATCGTTGGAAGCTTTTTAAGTCTTTTAGCATGTTCTTCTTCTTCTCCTTACATTATAAGAGTAGCGTGACAGTGCAAAAGGGGTTGCAATTTTTTTTATTTTTACCTTACTTTAATCATCTTGCTGTTACGTTCATAGATCTAGGTTAATCGGAAAAAGCTTAAAACTGCATTAAGCCAATACTTCACCGATTTTTTTGAAGTATCATTTATCTCTCTGCTCGTTCCAGGGGCTGAGCTAGAAGCAATTGAAAACAGACTTTTCTGACCAACGAAAAAATAATGATTTCTTGATTGCCAGTTCTGCTTTGGGGTGGTGGGTTGGATACACATCAAAGGAATTAAAGATATACATTCACACACAACGAATGTCGCAGCTCGCAGTGTTTCCCCTGAACGTCGTCATGTGGTCGTCAATGACAACGGCTAATATTATGACAATAATGTTTTCTGTATTGTGCCCAGCCAGCCTATATGCAAAGTATAGGTATAGGGTCGACCTCGACATTAATAAGAACTTTCTACGTCCTTTAACGCGGCGGTTAGAACATTGCGTCAATATAAACTAATTTTGTATCTGTTTTGTATCCGTTTTAATAAGTAATGCAGAAAAGGACAGAAGGGTTCCTTAAGTGTACTTGAAGTGATTGACAAAATCGGCATTAATGCGAGCGCAGCCGCGGGCAACAGCTAGTTACTCTATAATTCCTTACAACGAATAAATAAATATGCTTGTACTCAGTATCAATTTCAATGCAACAGAGTCCTCAACATTCAACATGTTAGATTAAAAAGTGTTGAACTCGAAATTCTTATGTCCAACTGGGATTACATTAAACATGATTTTTTTCTGTTTACAACCACAATCGGCCAATGCATCAATGAATAAAGGCCCTATACAAATTGGGACTAGTTTTCTTTTAGTCTAAGACAACAAGCTAGCGTTTGTAAAAAGAAAATGTAACTTAAGTCGACAAACCGTTCAACGTTTAAAAAAACACATTACGGCTGACCGATTACTTAAAAACCTGAAGCGGAACATGGAAGTACTTCATAAACTATAGGTAGTCACGAACGAAGATTAATGCCCGATATTATCACGAAGTGGTAGCATTTTGTTAGCTCCTTTTTTCTACCTCTTAATTTTTAAATACTTTGATTGTTTCTACTTTTGAGTGCAAGTTAAGTGTTGATAGGCCAAACACATTAAGGCAATTTTATAAATTTTTCTCGGGAAAGTCATGTATTTCTTAAACTCTCCGCAGCCGTATTTGCATTCATAGATACTTCCAGTTATTTTTTATTACTCTTCTTTTATAGATATCCAATCAGCAGACTTTATTATGCAGACAAAATTCACTTTAACATATATGAATATTCAAGAGGAGTCCACAAGCCGCAAGTGTCTGCCACTGATAGAAGCTGTATGGCCACAACCCAAGTCAATTGCTGCAAAGCGGTCGTCCACAGCGAAACAATGAAAGGCGGTACAAAGAGTTGTATTATCTGAAGCTGCTCATATATATATGCACATGTACTAAAAGTCAGCACACAATAAAAATGCAATGCTTATCTAGGACTTTGACGTTTTGCCTTCTCACTATATTGTTTTTGTTCTATAATTTTATGCGATTTTATTGTAGCTGGTGTGGAATTATTTGAGCAGTGCAAGCGAATGACATATTTATTTTTAGATTCAATTTGTGGCTGCATGCTGCATTGACTGGTGACGTGAGGGGGTTCACAAACGCAATCCCAGTGGATGGTGATAAAAAAAAAATCTACAAAGTTGTAAGTATGTTATTTGTAATCGCTATGTTGAGTAATGGCCACCATGGCCACAACAAATAAAATAAATAGAGAAAATTGAAAATTGTGACCGATTGAAGCATTGAAATGAAAGAAAGAATAATTTTGTACTAAATGGTTTTCCAATAAGAGGTGTTATTTTGGTACTCAAAGAAAAATGTCATTTTTTGAGGTAAATTATCGGATATTTATTTCATAATAAAGAGGAAGGTATGCCGTTAATAATGAAAAACAACATCAGCCAAATGGCCACTACGACAACGCTTACCGACGACCATATCCTTATCATAAAATTTTCCATAACAAAATCACAAAGTGGCTGCCCTATGTCCTCGATAGACTCACGAATTCAATCTTTGAGGTTTTGCATCGACGCTGGGCTGTTGGCGTAGACCTTATCTTTCACGTGGCCCCAAAGCAATGTGTTAAATCACAAGATCTCGGTGATCACCTCTTCGAGAGATAACACGGGCCGAAAACTTTTCCCGTAAAAGATCAATGGTTTCCTTGCTTGTATGGCACGTAGCGCCGTCTTGTTGAAAGTAAACCTTGTCCAGATCAATACCATCCAACTCAACGGTATAATGACGTTTGTGGAATGCCCAGTTCCAAAGAACGACGAGGAATGGACAAACCTGGGTTTTCTTCAACACTTTGGGCTATAGCAGCAATATTTTCAGTTGTTCTTGAGCGACGTGCATGGGTTTTATTCTTCACATCACTAACTTGTCCCAACAGCTCGAATTTTTCCACCAATTTCTGTATTGCGGTCCGAAAAGGTGCTTGACGACGACCCAAAAATGCTTTAGTTTTGCGAACTGTGACTGCAAAATTTTCACCATTTTTGTAGGGAATTTTTATAATTTCAATGCATTGTTGAAGCGTGTACGTTCCATTTTTAGTAATGGCTCAGTTTCTACTTGTTAAATGTCAATCCTCGTGTGTCCGGCTCTCTCCAAATGCTTTCGGATATACGGACTAAGACTCCTCCCAACCTTATGGTTTCTGACATACCTCCCTGTGACCGCTCAAGGGGGCTGTAATCATACGCCCTTTCGGGCCCATGTGTTGTTCTTCTTCTCTTTACTTTCTTCTGAGTAAGTCGCTCGTCAGCATTTTGTGTTTATGTTTTATGGGTTGAAGGCGCCAATGCTGCTTTCCAGGACTGTGCATTGTGCTTCCCATCTTTTGCAGGCAAAAAACGTGTGATGTGCGTAGTTGCAGGGTAATGTGCTTTGTTGGAGAGTCGCCGTACTGGCAGGCTGGACTATCCGTTTTACTTATGGAGAAAGTCGTTAAAATTTCCGTGACCGGTGAGAAACTGGGCGACGAAGTAGTTGACCACACCGTGTTTCCGATCGTTCCACTCAGCCACATTTCTTACCAGCCTCGCTGTCCACCTCTGCTTTCCGAGCTCCAGCGCTCTTGCCACTACCCTATCTTTTGCTGCGCTGCTTGATCGATTGCCGCTTTCAGTTCAATTTCCGCCTTGTTGTCGTGGACGTATTTCCTTTGTGCCGCTTGAAGACCGGTGGGAGTCACTCCTGCGACTACCAGAACGACTGGTTCCGTTCGGTAAGAGCTTGCCACGCATAGAGCTACACGTCTCCACGCCGCGCCGCCATCTGCTATCCGGGTACAACACATCACAAGGTGTGTCAAAGTCAAGTGTCTTTCATCCGCTTTTACGGGGATATCAGAGAACTATTCCCTTCGAAGCCAATAAATTTTCACTTGATGCACCTGATCCTGCCTGCTAGTCACTTCTTGAGAACTAAATATTAAGAAAAGTCGTCCCGATCTGATGTGCAATTAAAATTAAAAAAAAAACATGAGATGCGATAGAGCATATGAACCAAATACTTCCTCCTATAAAATACCTAAACAAGGCCTATTCTGCGGGAGAAAGGTAGCTTACCGAAACGTTTTGTTTTTCAGATCAAGATCGTGAGCATTTTTTTTGTCAGTTATATCAAAATGGGTCTAAAATTACCCTTCAATAAACATAACATAGGTATAGAATGCGCCCACGATAAAAAGCGTCCATAATTAAGTACTCACTGACAATGAAGCAGCGCTTTACTAAGTTTAATTTTAAATCAGTCCTTCATTATTGCTTCAACACTCAAAAGTAACCGAAGTCATACTTCGTAAAGGTCCTGGGTTTAGGGTTTTGAAGTTTCTGTGGAGGTTTTCTGTTTTACCCTAAGATCAGCATGTGAAGTAAGCAATCAAAAGTTGCAATAAAACAATTTCGATTATAGAAAATCTACACCTATCCTCAATTTGATTACCAAAATTGAATCTCTTCTGATCGTCTGGACCTTTTATATCGCAGTGCACAGTGCACTTCACTATAGTAGCGGCTCAAATGATGGCTACAATAATAGGAGAGCTTACAGCACCTCTTTTATCAAGATATCACACACCAACGCCCCATCTAATCATCCAATCTTACATTATTGCGTAAACAATTTTTATAATCATCTTCACTTTCTAATAAACCACATCTTAGTGGAACCACAACCATACGTGCCACCTTATCTAACTCGGAAAATCTATTTTCTTTTATTGTTGTACACCTGTTGTCTTTAATGTGCCAACTTCTAGACACACTGGCGCTAGTATGTGCCGGCATGCATGCATGCAGTCCATACATGCCTGAGGGAAATTCAAATTACGCTTTTGTACGTTAAAATGCAAAGCGGTTCAGACGCCTGCCGAAAATTTGCTTCCGCAAGTTGATGCTTTTCATGATGTAGCTATGCGAAGTATAGAGATGTAGAGATGTAGGATGTAGGTAATATGCGATGGGGAAACCCATGCAGTATGATGGCTGTCTTACGGACCATTTGGTTGTATAAATGAAAGGAGGTTTAGTTATTGGCTCTACAGTTATGGGGCTGAGGGATTATGGTATCAGTGGTGGTCAACATAAAGCCTGTTATACGAGAACAAAGGGATTCCCAGTTTAGTTTCTCTCAATTTTTCTATATACTCCCTACTCCGAGTAAGTGAAAGCTAGTGTCCAGTTCATCGGCTGATAGGGTAGCCAACTAGTTTTCAAGGTCGTTAAGATTAGGTATCAAATGTAGGAGGTGGACGGGAGTGTTTTCGACTTAGAGACTTCCTTTCTAGAGCGGATGACGATCAACGGTGGAACCCTCAATGTACCAAAATACACAAACAGAAACAAACACAATACTGTCAGCAATAACACACTGTAAAAAGTAAGTCAAAAAACGCGTGAAAAAAAGCATGAAAATCGCATGAGAGGGGCGTCAAAAATGGGTGAAAAAAAAAACAAAACAAAAAACGCTTTAAATAAAAAAAAGAAACGTTAACAAAAACGAGAAAAAATACGTCTTAAAATGCGTAAAACACCGCCTCAAAAAAACTGTGAAAATTACGGTCAAAAACACTTGGAAAATGATTCAAAAAACAAAAAAAAAATAAGGAATGCGTATTTTAAAAAAAAATTGCAATTATTATATTAAACAACACAAATTACAGAATGAGCTTTTCGAAACCTTTGTTTATATCTACCACACTACTACAATATATCTACTGATAGTACTAATACTGATGTCGTTTTCCATTGGGCAAAAAGAAGCGTCCGGGAGAGTCCGGAATCGAAAAAATCACTTCTGAAGTCTGAAACCGTTCCATTGGCCCAAAAAATACTCTTCTGTTGATTCTGAGAAGAGAAATTCGCTTCTCGATTTGAAGTCAGAATCCACTCAAGAAGCACTAACACTAATGTAATTTGTGTATTTTATACAAGCCAGCTGAAAGCAGCCGTAGATTATTTTTTGGCATTTTACGAATACATTTGTGGACTCAGTCAGATGCAGTTTTCTTGTTCCATTGGATTTCAGAATGAGTCAATCCCCGAGTGAAACCAATGGAAAACGACATGAGTGAATGAAAAGCTTTTCGTGAAATTTGTAGACACATACGCTGGTTCCAAGATTTTGAACTATTCCCTATTAGGCTATTAGGAGCGTATTCCATATTCGGTACACTTCCTCTAACTCTAAGGTAGGTTAGGTTAGGTAAGGTTATATAATGGCAGTCACATTTAGGCCAGAGTTGGCCCATTGTGACACCACAGGGTCCAATGATCTCAAACTACCCTTTGAACCAACAGGAGCTCAAAGTAAAGCGGCGGAGGCGATTGATATTAATTATATCGAGTTCACCAAGATTGTCAAGATTGACCCATCCCTTCGAGAACCTGCAACACTCTCCCAGTCAACTCTGTAGGGTATACAATTATACATGTTTCTTGGTATGCTTCCTATTTTATTCAGAATGGACGAGTGGCCAGTTTGTCTGCTGGTCCACAGCGGGTGGCTGTAAAGGCGGATGGCCTTTTCAAGCGCCTACCACCAAACGATCACTCCATACGTAAGTATAGGCACTATGACCGATATGTACAGATGGGACAAAAGAGATCACCCTATTGAAAGATGCTCTTATTTTTGCAAATGGCCGCGGGTACGTGAAATATCAAAACTATCGCTTCTGGGTTTTTTGAAGTCCCGTGTTTTGTTTACGTGAACAAGCCCGAGATCCTAAAATCCCTCAAGGACAACATTCGACACGAGTGCGAGAATCTGTCGCCCGAAGTTCTCGCCGAGGTGATGAAAAATGCCATAAAACGAGCCCGTATGGCAATCAATTGTGACGGCGCCCATTTGGCCGATATCATCTTCTCGACTTGACCAATAAAGTTCTAAAGGTTCAAATAAACATAATAAAAATACAGAATCGAAGTTTTTCATTTAGAAAAAAATGAGAGCGAAACTTCATCGGTGTATATCCAATATTCCAATATGTAATTTACTTCCAATAGCAATACAGAGCCGTAGTTGCTTTTTTAACTCGCTCCAAAATGTTTGGTTTCCAACTCAAATTGCTGTCCAGAATGAGGCCTAAGTACTTGGCCTTATCAGTTATCACCAACCAAGAGGGTACCATTTAGTTCTGGAGGAGCAAAGTGATTTTGTATTTCCCTGTAAAGAGGATTAGTTCCGTTTTCTGGGGGTTGACTCCAAGACCCCATTTTGTAGCCGATCTGAAGAGCTTAGAGGGGAGGTTCTGTATCAGATCCCTAAACGTATTGAAGTGTTTCCCTGAGACAGCTATAGCAACATCATCTGCATAGGCAATTACCTTACGCCCTTCCCTCTAACTTTAACGTATCGAACGAATCAAAAATGCGAGGAAAAACGTCTTGAAAAAATGTCAAAAAGCACGTCAAAACCTAGTAAAATAAGAAAACAAACAATCTTTTGATGAACGGGTAAGGTTTCTTTCGATCCAGTCGTGCAATTATTTTTCCCAGAGTCACACCAAACGGATACATACTGAGAAATAATTTTTAAAATTTTTTTTCCTTTAACTAGTGCATTATTTGAAATTAACTAGGATATGTGTCTAAAAAAATATGCCCAAACTTCCGTTAAAAAAATAAACAGAATTCCATTCAAGTGGTTAGCAAGGTCTAGCAACGTTTGACATTACTCATGTACAGGTATGGAAAAAATGGAGAAATAAATCTTTATCAATGACTTGGGACGCAATCCAAAATTTAAACTGCAACTGACAGACAGATGTCCATCTGTATTAGTATGGATCGCGTTTGTCATTCGTTTGCACTTATCAAATGCCTATCGTAATTAATCCACTTCTTTGGAGATCCGAAACAGAAGTGAAAGAAGCACGCCAACCAATCGCCCGCGGTAATCCCCAAATCGGGGGATATCAATCGCACAATCACATCCAAATCGCACACACGCTTATGAATTATTAATTTGCGCTCCTTATGGATCAGACAGGTTGGATCGGTCTCTCTCTACACTTTGGATATAAATGCTGAAATTCGCGTCTTTTTCGTTCCAATGAATCTGTGAATGACTGGCTGGCGGAGTTACGTATACGTGCAAGACACCGCTGACGATGGATTGCTGTATCGTGGTGATGTGCATGTTGATTCTGCAATAGCCTGGCACTAAGGCGAAAGTAAAGCCACGAGAAAAATGCGCTCCAGACCAATATGGACCAGCGCTTAGACGCTTTGCCTTCCGTGCATACTCGTAAGTCAATTGGCCGTGGCGCATAGTGTTCCTATAATCCTCTTGTGCCAGTGTGCCGTATTGTGAGAATCTGCGAGCCACCGGCATACGGGTATGACACATGACTCCATCTGGCAAGCAACACACTACGCTCCTAATGAGCGCTCTTCCCCAATAAACAAACTGTGCGGTTGCGACTTGCGACTGGGTGTTTGCGTACTTGCAATTGCAAGACAATGGACCATCCGTTTGGTGGGGCGCTTATAGTGCTGGCTGACGCTGAGGAATTCCAGTACCAGTTTTTTTTGCGGCACAAATACATCATCTACGTGTACAGCTTTGAAGAAGTGCTAAACTCCTCGCGGAGAGTGAAAGTCCCTACGGGCTGGCAACTAGTAGTAACAAGTTGCTTTTGTTGTTGCCAAAGCCGCAGATAAGAATCTTGTCCGTCGTTGAGGAAATTATTAATTATTCCTTTCGTTATGGTCGTCGTATTGTCTTCTCTTCTTTGTCATCGCCATGGTGGTTGGAATGAAAGACAATGGACCAGAAACACCAACTACTGACAGAAAAACACTTTGAAACACTTGTCGGATGAGTTGGTTGTTAGTTTGTTTTGTGTTTGGCAAGAGGAGAGAGAGAGGGTTTTGCGATTTTATTTGCAACACTGCAGATGGCGATAGATGCATCTCGATCCGTTAGACTTGCATGGTGGATGCATTTTCTAGTCCTGTTAATTGATGCGAATCGAAATTGGTGCCTGCAGTTTACGTAAACGTTATAAATGTCTATCGATGGTGTATGTAGACTTCTATTGATTTGTGGCTATCTGATTATCTGATGGATGGCCGATGGCTGTAGCCACGAAATGTGTTGTTATCTAAAGAACATGAAATATGTAAATAAATTTCACTGCGAAGGAGGCAAAAGAAACCCAATTTATTAGGCTTAATACAAGCTTTAAAGATGACGCTTCTTAAAGACATTTTGGAACTTACAACTAGGGCTTGGTGCTTAGAACGCTTAAGGAGATCGATTTTTAGGGAGTACTGCTGCGGTTGAAGTCGAAAACAGTGAGAGATTGGTTGCTTGGTGACATTGGTGGCGATCGTTCCAGGAAAGATCACGAAGAACAAAACATAGAAAACGACGTTGGATGTTCTTTATTCTTGAATTTGTTAATATTCAAACCACGTTTGACTAGCGTACTCAAGCTGTGGGCGAACAAAAGTGATGAGTGATGACATAAAGATCTGGTCATATACGGGTCGCAGAATTTTTCAGACCATCTTTTAACAAACCCATGTAATGAGGTTGCTTTGGTAATTATCTCATCAATATGCGAATGGAAACTTAGCTCCCTGTCGCTTAACAAGCCAAGGTCACGAATGGATTGCACAAGGGAGCCCGCTGTCAAATTAGGGTCAATCATGATGCTTCAATTACTTTGAGTTTGAGCGCGAGATAAATATTGATCTCTATATAAATGCACAAAATAGTTTAAAATAAAGAATAAAGTGCGCGAAAAATTATATTGATTTCTATTTTATTAGGTATTTAGGTAAAAAAAACTCAGAGCCCGGAGCATAGATAAACTGTACAGAAAATTTAAAAATTGATTTAAATAAAGTTAACTTTTGGCTTAAGTAGATATACAGGGTGGGCCAAATACAAGTTTCTTTTCAAAAATGCTCACAGATTGCTTGGATAATAGGTGGGTTTTTTGATTTTGCTTGAATCGATTCGAGCCTTGTAGAATAATCCGAGATCTTTGTGCAGAATTCTTCTCAGGCCAGTGCGTAGTGACTTAGAGTTAGTGTGTTGGGCTACTAAGCGAGGGGTCCCCGGTTCGAATCCCGAAAGAACCAAATTACATCTTAAGGTTTTTTTTCTACTACGCCACCTCTCGCGAAAGTCTGACAAACATCCGAGAGTAAAACTGTCATGAAAGGCTTTCTCAATTAGCCGTCTGGGCTCGGCATTAAATTGTAGATACCTTCCATCTTCCATTCGTCCCAAAAATTAAAAACTCACACAAAAAAGCTGTTGAGATCGATGGCAAGTTGTTGTTCGTGAATTGAGGCTAATGTCGTTTTCCATTGGGCAAAAAGAAGCGACCGGGAGAGTCCGGAATCGAAAAAATCACTTCTGAAACCGTTCCATTGGCACAAAAAATACTCTTCTGGTGATTCTGAGAAGAGAAATTCGCTTCTCGATTTGAAGTCAGAATCCACTCAAGAAGCACCTACACAAGTGCAATTTGTGTATTTTATACAAGCCAGCTGACAGCAGCCGTAGATTATTTTTTGGCATTTTACCAATACATTTGTGGATTCGTCCAGAAGCATTTTTCTTGTTCCATTGGATTTCAGAATGAGTGAATCCCCGAGTGAAACCAATGGAAAACGACATAACACTCTCCGCTACAGCAGCCACATTTTCGTCTGTGCGCACCGTACGACGACAGGGACCATGAGTGTTGTCCACTACCATACCAGTCTCACGAACTTTCTGCGTACAGCAAGCGCTGTGGCGCGGCGTTGGGTGCTTCATTTCGTCCAAAACTTCTTTAAAAAAAAAAACGTAGTGTTTGGGCTACACAGCACTCACTTTGCAAATAAGTTTTTAATATTTCCCAACGTAAAGCGACTCATTTCGTTCCGCGGAGTTATGATACTGACTTTCTGCCAAGCGGCAGAGCTGTCACTGTCAAAATAACCTATACCACTAGATGGCCCACCCGTTAGATATTGGTTTTATATGGCAGTACATATGAATTTGGCAAGTTTTTTTTACCTTGGTACGCCCTTTACATTTTAGATCAATAAAAAATTTAAAGGTTTTGGCGTGGTATATAGTTACTTATGTTACCTTAAATATGTGTTTTAGTCAAAACCGTTAGAGCGGTTTTTGGAAAATTATTTAGACAAAATAGTAACAAATAATATTACAATGCTTGTTTCGGAAAGTACAATTGGTCAACTAATGACTAAGATCTGAGTATAGGGTAGTGGGCAGAATGTAAGCCTTATTTGGTTTAAGTTAAGACATTAACAGATCAAAATCATTGTACACTTCATGTATAGGAATATACCTACCTAAAATGCGAATATTGTATGTAATTTAAAGAAAAACTGAATTTGTTATCAAGTTAAAAATGTTAATAAAAAAGTAACAATCATATTGGTTGTTTTCGGGATACATATATCCAATTTTCTACATTCTACAGTACCTATTGTTATTTGACTTTTTAGCAGCCACTTTGACTTGGGTATGCAGCCATATTAATTTCATGCATTAAGCTCAAATATAAATTTTGTTTGGAACCGTTTTGTTAGCTGTATAAAACCAAAAGTTCAAAAAACGACATTTTCAAAAAAAAGTCTTTTATTTAATAATTTAGATAAAAACTAAATTTGTTATCATGTTAGGAATGATCATTTTGCTGTAAAAATTAATTTTTGTTAAAATCGTATGGAACGTTTTTGAGATATGTCCAATTATTGAAAGTGCGATTAATTGATTTGCTAGCGAAAAACTGGGTATGCAGCTACGTTTATTTTGGTTATATGGGAAGTATAAAAATAAAATAATGCTAACTTGTATTAAAAAAAGTGGCCTCGAACTGTAAGCCCAAAAAGTCCAAATCAGAAGTTTGAAGCAAACTCGTCCAATTGTTTAGGCTGTGAACCTCAGGAAAGGATAGACGGACGGACAGAATTGCAAGAACAACTTCTTTGAGTTCCTCTATCATCGTAATGTCAGAATTGATTAAAATCTTGAGTTCGAAATTTTGAACGAATAGGTACAACAACATCTTTCTCTTACTATTATCTCCGAGCTATACGTTTGCTATATACGATATACATATACGTGAAAGTTAAAAGATTTTAACGATGGGCGTTTTTAGTTCAGCTGTAAAACAAAAATAAAAGTCGAATAAGCGGCCTCCCCCACTAACTTCATTAAGAATTTGAGCACATTCTTCCAACGTTAAAGAGCTTTTGTCAAAATGCAGTCTACGAATTTCTTGAATAATTGCAAGGAAGAAAAACATTCTCGTTCTGGTCAAAGTCACATAGTGTGCAACTGGGATTAAAATCGCTTCTATGCGGTCTGGAATTCAATTCAAGAATTTGTGTTCGAACTGTAAAAATAAACATTTTAAAGTTGTTTGTTATAAAGAAAGATTAAGCTGATCTGAGTGATGACTCTTTTGCTCTGCCCAAGGAAACTTTAATAATTAATTGGTAATTGCAGAAATTCAATCGTAGAGAGTTTTCGTCAAATCACAAGTGTTGCTTTTATTGATCTCAATAGAAGTCTGGTTTGCGACAGCTTACTCGCACCAGTCATTTATAGGAGAGTAGTTACGTTTACACCTCAGATCTTATGTAGCATAACTTTGCTAATGTAGTCCGCACTTGCCTTTAAATTAAGCAAAAATATATGGTAAGCCTGATTCTACAAGAAGATTGGGGAAGTATAAAGAAATATATATGTATGCTCTAAATCTCATTACGCTGTTAGTAGATCTCATTGGCGGCATAGCAAAGACAGCTTTTACCTGTGACATTGAAAAGTCGTCGTCTAACACAGTCACAGTCACCGTGGTATATGTCACAGATTTTCATCCTCCTGTTGCCCGGTCTATTCCATTTCCTGGATGGCAGTTACGTGTGCTTTATATAGCAGTCTAGGGCGTAGTTGTTCAAAGTTAGAACATTGCACGTGCAGATCCGAAGGTAGTTGTCCTTTAATTCGACCCCTAGTACGAGGGGCCAGAAAGTTCCGATAGAAGTAACCTGCTTCGGGAAGATGAGAGCTGCCGTTGGTCCTTGAAGGGCTTATCCACCACCGTCTCTATTTCAGAATCCTGCCTCAATGCTGAAACAATCTAATAGACCTGGGCTTCGATTATGTTGAAGGAGTTCGTATAAAGCGAGTTCATTTGCCGTCGTCCTTCCTCCTTGTTTGTTAGGTCATCAAGAAATGCTTTGTCTAGTACATAGGCGCAGGAGATAACCAGGACGGTGAAGCAAAGAAAGAGCTAGTCCAAAGTATCAGACTCCCCATGATAATCCGGATTCAGCTCACGCTCATCGTTAGTTCATTATTGCATAGATATCCAGCAGGCATGGCAGTGAGCTTTTTACCCATTAAGATCATCCACGTAAGGTAAAACTTTAACTCAACTTATTGCCTCCTGCAATACCGTCAAAAATGTCATCTATGAAAGAGAGGACTTACACAACTTTGAGGAGCACCAAATTCTGTAGAGAAAGCGGATGATTTTAGTTAGTTAGCCAGAAATTGCTCGTAGTTTTTAATTATTTTTTACGATAAGCCTAAGGTTGGTAGCTTAAAAGCAGCGACCATCTGTTGACTGTGTCAAAATCAGCTTTAAGGTGAACTAAAAAAACGTACAGCTTCTTTTTATTTTCTATAAAGGGTTTTTCGGTAGTTGTTAAATAAATATCCTACCCACTCTCGACAGATTAGCTCGAAAGCCAGCGTGGAAAATTCTTATAGGATGTTATTCCTATCCACTCAATCCACTATCGTAGAGATCTTGAGTGGAAACTTTTCTTAGTGAGCTAAGCTCTCTATACTTTTCGGGTAGAGAAGGATTACCCTTTTTTTAAATACTAGAGGTTTTAAAACACATCGGGAAATGCAGTAGAATATAAATGCAAGAAATGCCTTAGAGTAGCAGAAAGGTAAGCGCCGCATAAATCTCGGCCAGGTCGCTGAAGAAGATACCTTCCCAATAATAGTCTAATAGATGTATGTAAATGACACTGTGTGCTCGTGAAACACGCCCAAAGTCTTTAAAGCCTTGCAAGCATCAAAATCAGTGTTAGGTAGAAATACGTTACCCTGGCGTAATAGCACTCTGCACGCCTCGTTCCAGTTCTCGGCCTCAGCACATTGCAACCATATTTGCTTTGAATGTCGACAAAACGAATTACATCCGTAAGTCCCTGCATGACTGCGAATATTATATAGAACCTATGCTCGGTATGCGAATATGCTTAGGTGCTTACCTACCTAAAAGGACGCTCTAAAAATGCATCCACATGGAAACTATTTACCCAGCATCCAATGTGTGTATGAAAAGAGGCCAGTCACCTACACCAGAGAAGATGTGTATTAAATGTAGAACTGCTAATCCTCCCCACTGAACCAATCCAAAGATAGCTGCGCTCTATGCAAGCGAAGAACAAACATCACTGAGTGCACAAACGAGAACAAACCTACAGAAAAATGATATGAAACTTTATGACCCAGAACTTGTTGCCCCTGTTTGGATTATTATCCCAAGGAATACACTGTGCAGGCAATTTCGCACATGACCAGACCTAGCCAACAATATAACTGTCCAAAGCTGGCACATTTTTTTTTTGGCTTCGGCAAAGTGGAGCGCAACACAAAATCTACAAGACGTACATGTCTTTAACATAATAACCGAATCATAGCCGAGTAGCAAGCAGGCTGGGGAGTAGTTTCATATTTTGGCATCCACATCCGGTCCGGCTTAGGCGAGGATTACCCATCTTTCTAAAACTAAACAAATTTATGCAGGCAGAGCGAAAGGATATGATGATGTTGTTGTTGGTGGCGCATTAAAAATGCATATTATTTTCATTGCGATGCAGATGGTTGGAGCGGAACTTTGTGCCTGACAAAGGATGCTGCCTGCTGAGGTGTGCTTGTTGGATGGTTGTGGTAGGACCCTGTGGTCTACTGACCCCCATAAATAGGAACATGAAAAGCAACAAAATTGTGTTGCGGTAGTGGCAAATGGTCGATTGATTTTTCAGGTGGAACAGTGGCGAGTGCAAATTAACATTTTCGAATTACCCTCTCCAAGGATGTGCTCGTTTTTGTGCAGTCAACGCTTGTAATGGATGAACTTTCGATGGTAATGCCGTTCTGTGGAGGATTCAACATGGTTTAGCATTGACCGATGGATTATGAAAGCTTCCCATTAAGTTATTCCACGGAAAAGCTGTGGCAATTAGTTAATTCTCTGTACCTTGCTTATAGGTAGGTACACGTACAAGCTAGAACCTACAACGATGTTGGCATTTTACGGTGGTACTCGCGAGTTGTAGGAACTACTTAATGGATGATGGGTTTAGTGGAATTCAATTTGGGTTTTATAATGAATTGGCGGCAGGTTGGGGGATTAACAAAACGTACTCTCTCTATAAATGACCAGAGTTTACGGTGGGTAATCAATTTGGAATTTACGTTAAAAGGATTGAGAGGATTTCGTTGCACAACGAAGGTTTGGCACTCCAGTGCTTAGATCAAAATGTACACACAACGACGGTTGTAGTAAGTGTTTCGTCATAGCCGCGAACTCTAATGGCATTGTCAGTCGGAGAGGGATTGAAATTTAATCAATTTTGTGTAAAATTGGTTAATTATTGAGAGGAATATGCTTGTAGATGGGAAATTCTGTTTTGAATGTCTGTTTCGGACGTATATCGGCTATGTGGAGATATAGCACATGCTTTTGCTACTGACGACGGTGTTTGTGCTAAATCAGGCCTGTTTTATTGACCACCTTTTTCAGCCAAGCAATAAAACAGCTGCATCAGGTGGTAACATTTTTTTGGGTAAATTAAAGGTTGTCCTAGTTCTCGCTAAATTTCATGAACCTCAGAAGGATTCCAACAGGAACTTCTACTATTAAGTGACTTCCCTCTATACGATACATAAATTAATATATGACTATCAGCAGTGTCAAGTAGATAGTTTCTGTCATTGCCAATGTAGATGTTAAATAAAAAACGTCTATTGTAAAATACAGGTGGGATTTAAAACTTAAAAAAATAAACATACGGTTTGTTTACTTTATTAATTAATATATTGCAGTTTTTTATTTTTTAAATATATTTGTTTAAACTCATTACAATTATTAAAATTAACTTCTAACTTTGGCATAATTATTTTAACAAATAAGTTTTACTTAAAAAAAAATAATTTAAATTTTAAAAAGCAACAAAATAATTTTTTTTTAATAAAAAAATATACCCGGCTAAGCTCAATAAATTTTTGTAATAGTCTTGGAACCGATTCGACTAGTTTTTGAAGCATTTCTAAAGGAACGGCATCACAGAGTTTTCTTATTACAAAAATGGCTCCAAGTCAGGCAAACAGTTAATCTTCCTTTAATATATGACCTATATGCATATCCAATGCTATTAAATTTGGGCTTTGTGTTTCTAGCTCAATATCCGGCAGAAGTTCCATCACATTAGCATGTCGCCTGATTGGAATGCGTGTTTGATTAAAGTTTTTGCTGGTTCATTGTTCCATTTATTGGAACCAAATCTTCAAAGCCGTTGGACGGAATAAAATCCCAGAGCATTACAGTTCCCCACCGTTTTATGGTCCGAACGACTGGTTACGGGTTATATTTTGAACTAGCTGACCCGTGCTCGCCTATCGCCTTGCTCCACTCGCCTGGCACTTTTAAGACAAAAAGTATTTTTATCGAACTACATCAAACAGATTTTTTATAAATACAAAAAAAAAGATTTACGCAAAGTTCTGTTATTTCCCTCAAATGAAATAACATGACACACGAATCCCACCAGCCCATTTCCGAACTTTTCCCAATAAACAACACCTGAAAATGTGGGCGCTAAAAAGAGACGGCTGTCCATTGAAGTGTAAAACATATGTATGATAATGTTAGAGAGCGCACACATATATATACTCAAATATACACTACTGCGACGATACTCAGTACTCACTGCTCATGTATGACTACTGGCAGTAGTATCCACTGCAGGAAAATTTAAGGTGATCCATGGACCATGGAAGATGAAACTCAAATGGACTCTCGTGATTTAATAAATCATAGTTCCCGCAGCTTATCATTTTATTTTAATACTCTTGGACGAATCGCAACCAATTGAATTCTTCGAATTGTTCTTTCGCTAATGCTGTTTTCAATTTTAATCGATCACACGGACAACTTTTTTAGTTAACGAATCTAGCCAAGAAATTCGTGACTGAGTTCTACGTTGATCTTCTAGTGCACCAGTATCTCAGCTTTTCTATTTTTGTATGTGTTTGATTAGTCTTTCGGCTTTATAATCGAGTATTAGGTTTTTCTCAATGTTTGAAGGGCATTATAACGAAAATACTAAGCTTAGTTAGTAAATCATCAAGTACAGATACAAGCAACATCTAGCGGTCACTACTTTTGATATTTTGTACTTTTCTCGTTCATTCTTTTGTCAGCTTATAATGATTGCAAAGTCTAACGTCATTGGAATTTTAAAACCCAAAACTGTCTTCAAATCAAATTAGTATCTCCTTTTTTCAATTTTCTTAGTTAATGAGTTTTATTTCTGAACCAACGTCTAGTCCAGACAAATCTAGTCGACTTAAGATACCACTTTCATTTTAAATGTGTCCAATAACCATTGATGTCATTCTGGAAGTTTTAATGCTAGATTTAGCATTTTCGAAAACTTAAAAAAAAACAAATTTTAAAAGAAATGCCATTATGCTGTTTTATAATTCCCTGGAATATTTTGTATTTTGTATATTTCTGCTCGTTCTACTGGAATTTTGGTCTGATATGCAGTGTAGGTAACGAAGTTTCAGATGATTTCCACGCATCAGATGGAATGTGAAATGAGAGCAGTTGAAGTGTGAATGCGATGTCTCGCGTCCATCAGGTAAGTGGAGATAACTAGATGCATGCTTTAACGTCTAACAGATATGGAAACGGTGCATCGAAGGATTTATACCAACCTTATCTGACCTGAAAGCGAGCGTTTTTTCGCAAATTGAGTTTTCTTAATATTAACTTGATCAGTGCTTTGCATTGAAGACGTTATGTTGCTTCCGTCATATTGTGCATTGATTACCTAAACTTGCTTCAGATATAATGAAGAGGTAAATTAAATTTCTTGTAAATCTATTTTAAAGGGAATTTTTGATATTCGAATGAATGTAGTGATGATTTTCGTGAGAAATATATACAACACGAAAATACCGAGGAAGTATGTAGGTAGATGATGGATACCGAATCGAATTCAGATTCGTCTTAAAAATATCTACATTTAGACAAACTAATATTAAGGGTAGGTATTCACTTAAACGCGTAAAACCCTCATAATCTGCGTAAACTGCAGAAATTTACCATCTCGTAATGAACTGTTAGATTTTGTATGGAGAATAGTTTAAGCAGGCCTCATAATTTTCCGCAATCAATTTGACTCGAAATTCGACTGCGGAAAATTACGCAAATTTTCAAATGTCAAACTGTGACAAGCGGTCGTGTAAATTGCGATTCCCAGTGAAAAAATTAACTCGTCCAAAAAGTAACGTGTTCACTTAAAGCACCGCAGAAATTTATGAATTACGAACTGCATAAAATTATGAGATTAAGGCTGGTACGCTGTTCAAGTGAAGTGAAATTTTCACTCCTCTCCAAGAAATTGCTGTGAAATTGAAAGTGAAATTTGCGACGGACAATAAAAACCAAGTGAAATAGCAAGCAACGCCCTCTACATATCACTTTTTGAACAATTATTTTTCACTTCAACAGCGTACTGCCTGGTGAAATTTTCACTTGAAAAGTTCATTTTGACATTTCGCAGTGAAAAATTTGTATGAAAAATTTCATTTCACTCGAACAGCGTACCAGGCTTTAAGTGAATACCCATCGTTTTTTTTTTTTGGTTTTTTTCTTCTTTTTGGCATCATACATTCCTACGATTTCCTTTTTGAAACCACGGCAACACTACCAATAACCAATTGCTCAAGAAAATATTGTCAAGTGGAATTTCGTTGAACTGGAACGTGGGGCAATCCAAAAACAGTCTTCTATCAGTGCTGCCTGCTGATGATGAAAATTATCAGAAAGAGTAGGTTCACAATAAAAGAAACTACCCTAAAAAGAACAGTCTTATTTCCATATTAATATTTTATTTTGTAATGTATGTTTTTGTAAAAAGTTATTAGGAAACGGATGAAAATATGTATGTCAAAACAAGGAGGTAAAAGGTGTGTTCAGAAAGATATGAATAGGTTCATTATACAAATGACGATCTAAACAATTTTGAGTTAGCTGATTGCACTGATTTTCAGAGAGATTAGTCCTAGAGTCCAGCCTTTCAAAAAGTATTTAGCAAGAATTTAAAGTCCCAAAGGTAACACTGCTGCCACCAACTTCGCACGTACACGTACCTACTAGATCCCACATCCCACATTCCTACTGCATACTGCTGATAAAAAATAACCCACCAGACCCCTCCGACTCCGATGTCCAACTCTAGTTCTCAAATGGTGTAAGGTGGTTTCTTTCGGTAAAAATATGCGCATGTGCTGTCTTTATGTAGGCCTGTGATAAATCTATACCTATAGAAAGCTTCTAGTTAAATAATTTGTTATCAAGCATCAAGCGTCAAGCATACGCAGGAACGCAGGTGTTATGACAGTCATTTCATTTTCATAAATGAAAAGCCATTATTGCAAATGATAAGTGATTATGATTAGATAAGGTACTTTTTGAAATATGGAAATTCTGTCAGAATTTAACTTGCTTTAACTTCCTTATCTAATAAGAAAAGAGAAAACCAAGCGGCGGCCGACACTCGAGACTCGAAGTTCGAATTCAACCACTTCACTTCAATTCAAATTCGTGTTTGTTTTCGAGTTCGATACGACTCGCGCTGTTGAAGAGAATTGTCGAGGGATATTTTCTCTTCTTAACGAAAGTTTGAGCAAAGAACAACATATTGGAAATGAAACATAAATGGGAACTCTCAAAATCCAATTCCAATTCCAAGCAGTTCAACTTTTCTCCGCGGCGCGGAAGCGGAACACACGCGAGTGAATCGGTTTCGGTTGCGGGCGATTCTTCATTCATGCAGTTGAGTTTGATACGTCGATTCGTTTGGTATTGCCGTCGTTCGCTCGCAGTACTTTATAAGTCTATTTGTGTAGTGAATATTGGGAACATTTTTGTCGCCCTGTAGTGATTTAGCGGGTGTAGAACCAGTTGCCCAACCACCCTCGGATAAGGGTTGACTGCTGAGGAAAACAAATGTCCCATGCAAAGTGCCAAAGGAAACACAAAAACAACTGAAATTCGCGTTGCATTCCATTGGGAGGTGATTTTTTTTTCGTTTTGCTATTTTTGTAATCCCAGATTTATTCTGCCGTTGATTTTGTGCTTATTCGCCGTTTTAATCCGACCACGACTCAAAGAAGAGAGCGCACTTGAGTTTGATTCGCGTAAGCGTTGTTGTTGTCTTGTTGGTGCTTTAGTGGAGTGTTTTGTGTTTTGTGGGCTTAAAAAAGGGCGATTAGATAGACCGACTCCGTCTGTGTTGGTGTTAACATACTGATAAAGTGTTGTCGCCGCGTCAAGCCAGTGTAAAGAATTTTTCGATACTCAAAACCGGTTTTTTCATCCATTGCCACCTTGTTCCATCTCTTTTTGTGCAGAGATTTAGCACTATTTTGGGTGATTTAATAAATAAAAAAAATACCCAATCGAAGAAGAAAAGTTTTCCTTTTGGATTTTCCTTGATTCGTGTTTTCGATTTACCTTTCCCCGCCCGAACCACCTTTTTATATTATTTTCCTGCGCACTGTGTTGTGAAGTGATTCGTGTGTATATACGTCGTCGCCTTTTTCAGTCCGTTCACTGTGTGCGAGTGTATCCAACGACAAGTGGAAATCCTGTACTCTCCTGGGAGTATTTTTTTTTCTTGTTCCTTCTATCGGCCATTCCATTTTGTTCGGTGCTTCTGCTGGTTGGCAAAGGATGCTGCAGTAGAAACAGCCACAGCATCTCCGTGATGGATCGTATATCCGTGGAGAAGCAGAAAAATTCTTGAATTTTTATACCCATTCTCGTTTGTGTGTTTGCCTTTTTATTCCAATCGGTGGATGGATAGAGAGAAAAAGTAGTAGACAAGAAGAAATTGACCAAGAATCAAGAATATTTTTCTTCTACGCCGTTAGTGTGTGTGTCTCTATTGGACCGGTACGGTACAATCCGGTGCATTTAATAAAAAAAAGCAATTCTCTCTTAACGGAGACAAGTGTGTGATTCATTTCAAAATTCATTATCCTGCAGATGAAGAAAAGGATTCCATTCCAGTGCATCGAAATTACAGTGCGTGTGTGTGATTCTGATTATACTGCACTAAACTAATAACTAAAATTTTCAAAATAAAATAAAATAACAGAAGCTGAGCAAACAGGATACATCAGCGAGAGAGAGAGCGGAGTGAACATCGTTTGTACAACGTATATAAAAGGTCAGTATCCTAGTTTTGTTGTTGTTGTTTTTCGCATATCGAAAATATGGGTGTGGGTTTGAAAAGAAGGTATACCGTATACCTACCTACCCAGAGCTCACACAAATGTAGCTCAAGTGTCGCTTTGTAGGTTATCTGCGCCGAAATTGTACCTGCTAATCTTGGATTGGGACCGACCGGAGTTGTTATTTGTTTTCGTCATAATCGTTCCAGACAGGAAATCAATAAAGTGAGCAATTGTGAGGTTGAAGATGTGGGAAAAGGGTTAAGGTGTTCTTATCCGTTGTACGCAACTAGGTATGTACTTTGAATTACCGGCTTTAGGTTGCAGCCGATAGGATTAAGTGGCAGTGGCACTGGCAAGTGGTTTTTCTAAGAATAGAGATTTGAATTCAAATAGAGTTGTCTGGGCTAATTTGATTTTGGTACACAATAGCACGCCAATTCTTAAGAAACTAACCACTACCTATAAATTTAACTATCTAATGTACTATAGGTAGACGTTTAACCCTGTAATTGGTTATATTATGCAATATACCTATGGGTCATATTTCATATCTTTAAAGCTGGGAATAGTAGGAAACTACCTGTCAAACTCAGGTCCTTTCAAATAAATTGTAGGTTTCGTCCTAAAAATTCCTATGTAGGTACATATGTAGTTAGATATACAGCTGTGCTTCCTAAAGCCAAGAAACGTTAAAGGAGAGTCTAAGACTTGATTTTGTTCTAGGTTTCCATTGGAGCTTGATTTTTCAGACGGGTTCAGAATTAAGACGTCATTAGCAAGCATTGCGGAATAATATATCCTTCTTTTAGAAAGAGGTTTTAAATTAATTAAGGAACATCTTTCCTCGTAGGTTGGAAGATTATTATTCCAGTCGAACTTTCTTAGAGCATACCTAGTAAACCTTCTTTGAATTTTCTCTATGCGAGATTCAGCATTGCGGTAAAAAGGATTCCAAACAACACAGCAGTATTCTAATATCGAACGAGCCAAAGTATTATAGAGAGTTTTAAGCGTATATGGATCAATAAAATCCTTAGAATTTCGAAAAATGAAACCAAGCATTTGATTAGCTCTGCCAATTATGTAGTCAATATGCAATGAAAAATTAATTTCAGTGTCAAAAATTACCCCCAAATCTTTTTGGTCGGAAACTCTACTTAATGTTGTGTTTTGTATTCTATAATTAAAAAATATAGGGAACTTTTTTGTTATAACTGATTTTAGCTGTGAAATCTTTGAAAAGTCAATTTGAATTGGCTGTTTATTTCTGTTTGGTTTATTGAGTGCTGAAATTTGTTATTAAATTAAATTGATATTAAATCGTCAAAAAAATAAATAAATATTAAACTGAATCCGATTTTTTTCAACGTCTGCAAACTGGTAATTTTTTTTTCCGGCCGTTTTTGGCGTTTATCTTGAATATTATTTTTCTTTCTCGTATATGTTTTTAACAAAAGTCATAAAATTTTTTCGTTTCTTTACTTTTTGGTTATTCTCTTTTTCTGAGAGAATATGTCTCACATTTTGCTGAAATTGGCCAAAAAGGTAAGGGAACAAACCTTTTGTCGAACACAAAGGTTTTTGAATATTTGTTCCAATCAAAAATTGTACCTGTAATTTTTTTATTCAGGCATTTGAGTATAACTTTTGTACCGACGAAGCTCAAATTGATCTTTCTAGGTAGATATCAGTCTATACAACAAGGTCAAAGAAATATTTCACAAATTAGACGTCAAACTAACACTAATACGCTACTAAAAGATTCTAAATCTACGCATCAGGCATGATGTCAAACATCTAGTTGCCTACCTAACAGGGCACGAGTTGCGATATCACCTACACAAAATACACGTAGCCGACTCTTCGGAGTGCCGTCTTGAAAAAGACGAAACAACTGTGCATGTACTATGTGAATGCCCAGCCCTCTATAGTATTAGAAGAAACTTCTTCAGGGAAATAATAAGTCCAGAAGAAGTAAAGTTATCCTCTGCTGAAAGTATCATCAGCTTCATTAGGAAAGTAGAAACTCTAATAGCTTAAACTAATATTCTGACCTATGGCAAAATAGAACTTTTCAGGTCGAAGTGCCTTATGTCGCCGTTGTGGAAAGTTAAAAGTTATAAAAAAGATTTGAGGTTAATTTTAATTTTAATTAATTATGTTTTAGATGAAATAAATTCAAAATTTTAATCAAATTGTTAGTCGATTCATGGCTGCTAATACTTATACCAGTTTCTGCATAGTTGACTAAGTTAGGATTTAAAATCGGCGAACAATCGTTCGTTCTTAAAGCCAACTCATTGAACCAAGTGTCAGCTGTTATTTCGCGTTATTTCAGGCAGTTAAGCAAGTTACACGTCAACTGTAAATTCATTTTGACGCTCTTTAATTTTTTGTAATATTTGTTCAACTAATTATTACGAAAATTGCTATTGGCGACAGTTTTGTACTAAACTAGTTGGTCCAAGTAGTTTTTCTGATTGTAACTAAAAAGCGTTCAGAAATCGACTACGTCAGCAAAGTGTCTCTCTTGGTTTATATACAGTTTTTCAATCCCATTGCATCTGCTATGCGGAGTTAAGCTTAAAAGGGTAAGAATATTATCTTTGTTTCCAAGGCCGTCAGCATCAGACCTTCACAATTCCCTACAGGCAGCTATACTCATACCCAACCCATATATATTTTTACATCAAATACTCGTATCAATTTTGACCACTCTGAAAGTCCATCTTTCAGCCTGTCAAACTGTCAAATTTAGACGGATTATGAAGGTGCGTAGCAGAGTACCCAATCCCTCCATGGAATGTTTTTGGCTGATTAAAATGTTTCTTGCCTCTATAAGGTCAACCTCAGACCATATCATAAGATGGACTCTCCCATAGTCCATGAAATTTTCGAGATGAGGCAAATTTCACTTACCTATTACTCGTAGGTATCCAATGTTGAAATGGACTTTTTTTTTGGTTGGCCATGCGATAAGGGTTGAAGTTTCTCAGCGTCCGGACACATAACGGATCCAATTAAGATTAGACAAATAGTCGATTAGGTATACGGTATAACTTCTGAGCTCTTAATTCGTGCGATTCGTCAACCGTGTATCCAGGCCATATTGATAATGTCATGCACGTGCTGAGTCCCGATTTATCATTTAAATTGCAACCAACCCCAAATGGGGTTTCTTTCATATTCACTAAATCCGGCAATTTATCTATCTACATACTTGTGTCTGCATTTGTTTGTTGTATACGCAGCGGAGGCAGTTTTGTTATCATGCCCAAGTGCACCTTACCGGAGTAGGTACATTACAAAGGTACTTATGGCGACCGGAATATGGTCGACCGAGGGAAATTCGAATGGAAAATCGATTCATGCGATAAATGGCCAAGGATTATGGTGATTGCGGTGATTAATTGCTCTAGCAATGTGCGTGCAAAAGATTGTTAAGATTCGAGCGAATTTGTTATTAATACGTTAGATATGGCGATTAATTATTGATGTTGTCGAAAAAGACACGTAAAGCAAATCACTTGTTATGCAATTCGATAACTGATTATCAAGAAGACCGTTAAGAACGCTACGTAAATATAACATCATAAATTTACTAGTTTTAGCCAAGGTTATCGAACGGTACGCGGAATACTAATTTTGACATGACTATGAATTAATTAGACACCAACTGTATTTGTTTGCTTGACATTTTAAAAGATCTTCAAATCATTTGGTTATTAAAAAATGCACGAAACGGGAATAATTAAATGGCAACAATAAATACAGTCATGTTCATTTGGTGGTATAGACGATGACGACGTTAGCATTGACATTGGTAAGAACAGTGTGCAAAAAAATATATAAACTTTTTTAGTTTTTAAGGAGCTTGTCACTTTTTAAACGGAATTAGTAGGATTCCTGAAAGATTTGACTGGCTGTATATTTTTGGTCGAGTTTGACTAAAAAATGAAAATCTTGAACGCAATTGGTGACAAAATGTTTTATCCTGGCGGTTGTTCTCCAAACATTTATAGGGTATCCATATCCATTTGTTAACTTGCTGTATTGATTCGAAGAAATCACAAACGAAGGCTAGAATACGTTTCTCAGAAAGCCACTATGAATGCTCCAATGGGCACTTTGAACGCGTGTTGCATGTATCCAAAGCTGACTTCCATTCCCAATTTTTTTAATTTAATTTGTCATTAGTTAGGACTGTTTAGTGACTCTAAGTTGTACATAAAGAACAGAAAAATACTGGCAGAGTACGATTACTTACAATTACTTACTTACTTAACTTAGGTGGCGCTACAGTCCGGGGTGGACCTGGGCCTCAACCAGTACGCCTCTCCAGTTAGCTCGGTATTTGGCTAACTGCCTCCAGTTGCGAACTCCAAGTTGGTTGAGGTCCACTTCCACTTGTGCGCGCCACCTTAGACGAGGTCTTCCTCCCCTGCGTTGTCCCTCTGGGTTGGAGTCGAAGACTCTTCGAGCCGGAGCACTGTTGTCCATACGCTTTACATGTCCGCACTTTTCTGACAAGGTCGATGTCGCTGTACAGTTCGTAGAGTTCGCTGTTAAATCTCCTCCTCCAAAACCCGTCAATGCAAACGGGATCGGAAATCACTCAAAGAATTTTGCGATCAAACGTCCAAGGATATCCTCATCCGACTTCGATAATGTCCATGCTTCTGCACCATTTAGCAGGACTGCGATGATAAGGGTTTTATAGAATCTCCTTGGTGTTTCTTGACAAGGCCTTATACTTCTTTATTGCCTTCTTAGGCCAAAGAAACAGTGATTGGCAAGTGTAATTCTGCGCTTGATCTCTGCTGTGATGTCGTTTACAGAGTTTATAGCGGAACCGAGGTAGATAAAATCGCTAACTACCTTAAAGTTATAGTTTATAGCTATAAGCAGCGAAAATTAATAACTGTCTATTATTATAGGGTAGGGTACAAGAATTTCTTATTCCCTCCACCCGCTTAGGCAGGAGGAGTAATTTAAAAAAATAATAACAACGTCAACACTTGCAATAAAATATTATATGTGTCAGTTTTAAAACCAAAAAAATTGCTTTTTCATAGTCCTCTTATTTCTATCAATAGTTTTAAAAAAAAATTTGAAATACATATAAGGAAAACAATTTAAATCCAATTTTTGTGTGCTTATTTTTTCAATATTAGGCCCATTCGCGTACTTTCCCGAGCTACATAAGCACTAAAAATATGGCAAACTAAGAAAATTGAGCGAAAACTCTTTCAGATATCGAAAAATATACTCCAAATTATGTGTAAAGATTTTGAGCTACTTTGAGCCACTTACATCTTTGACAGCAAATATTCGACCACCAATGTATTTTCTTTATTTTCGAAAAAAAAAATTTTGTGTGCACGACGTTTGACGAATTTTGGAATTGAGTCTTATCAACTTTGTGCATTTGACATATTTATCAGAACTTGCTGGTTGAAATTCTCTGAGCTTAGATATATATATCGATTAAATTATGTACTTAAGTACTAAATTTTTTTTAAGGGTCTGTTGTGTAATAATTTGCGCAGGCAGACTTTGTTCCAGAAATTATTATTAATCCAAGATTTCTGCGATCCCTTTTTTCTTAATTTTCGATTTTCTCAAAGGCTATTGGAGTTCGATAAAATATTTAAATAGGAGCAGTGAATAATTATCTAAATCCAATTTAGTACCTTACTTCAGAATTTTGGAAAAAAAATCGGTATAGGTACATTTTAAATGTATTTTTCTTGAGTTTGAAAACATTTGTTTTAAAAACTATTCATAGAAATAACGTGATTTAAAAATTAATAGAAATAATAGATTTAAGGCTCTTGACATTGTGTTTTTAGTACACAAGTTTTAACGTTCCGTGGAAAAACCCTGTACCAGAACTATTATACTTCTTGTTTCATGAAGCTTTACAGTACTGCCTAGCACACGATTTTCACCTACGAATTCTAAGGTCGAGCCGACTCGTAAAATGCGTCAAATTCACGGTGAATTCAGTTTGCTTTTTGAAAGTAGTAAATTGTGCTTGATTTTGCATAGAGTGGATTCAAAACATCTCCTGTCTCGTACGAAGCTGCGATTTTCCGTTTTGTCCGGTTCTGATTCTGTTTTTTTTTTTTTCATAAAACTGGCACATTATAAGCTAGAGTCCTAGTGTCATTTATCACAGCCACTTGCCGTCATAATTTTTACCTTTGCCGACAAAAAAGGCATCAATCCCCATTTCTTTCCTCGAAGCGATGATAGATGCGCCAAGCTATATAAAAACTATCGCACATATTCAATCTCCTTTAATTTCTCGTTAAAGCGATAAGTAGCTTTTCAAATCTAAACAATTCTCCCAGCTGGCAGTACTCGCATCAATAAATTCATCATAGGGCGATTGAATGAAACCAACTCTATGGGGAGCTGCTATGCCTTTGAACCACCAGCACAAACAGAAAACTGAAAAGTCACAATCAACACAAGAGAGATAAGCTCGTAAACACTAATTATCGCAGGAAAACAATTTTTATTATGAAAATGTTTACATTAACAAATTAAAAGCAAAAACAAAAAAAAAACTCCATCCGGGGAATTCGACTCGTAGTTCGTTCAAGCTGTGCGCGCGCATAACATCAAAAAAAAAAAAAAACTTGGAGCTTTGTTTTACTTTTTATTTAAGAAAACATTTATAAGACGCAATTGCATAATTGTAGCGCGGAATTTCGTGTGGTATGCTTTTTTCATGGTAGCCGACAACTGCAGTTGCCTTATACGTTATACGCCCATGGTGCGTGGGTGGTGCGTGGTGGTGGAAAACGGTCCAAAGCTTGTTTTCTATGTAAACAATCGCATCTGATACACACAGCATATTATCCGCAACTAACAACATTTTTTTTAAAAATACATTTTTATTGCGTTTACAATCATGCGGTAAGATGCGAGCTGATAAAAGATATTTATTCGGCAAGGTTATACAAATTAATAAAAACGTCGCCAAATACCGCTCTTTCGCGTGGTGGTTTATCATTTGGACTTAGAGGTGTGGCGCTGCTTTTCGCTATAAGCCCCACGAATTTACATTCCGTGTAAAACACTCAAGTGGGTGTGAAATTTGATTTTTGTTGTTCGGTCTCCGGCGTCATCTATATACAAGGTTTCTGAGACGCAAATACGCATTTTGGATAATGGCAGCATAAATGCTGTCTGGAACCTGATACGGGGGTGTTAAAAGCCCATAAACGCACACAATGGCACAAGTATTTTTTTAGTGCACCCAAAGTGGCAAAGCAACGACGGGAGAGGTGCAAAACACGTTATCAAGTGAACACATGGTGCTTGGTGCATTTTGCTTGGATTAATATCTCGTAAAGTTGTTGATTTTTTTTGCGTTGCTCGTTTTTGATGGCTGGAGGTTTAACGATAATACCTAGAAAGTGTGTAATTTGTTTGGGGAAGACAAATATTTTAATAATTGTTGGTTCCCCATATTAAAATGTGTTGACTCGCACTGTCACGCATTAAACGTGAGGTGTTCTTACACACATAAGCGTGTTTTACAAATTAGTGACACGATTTGGGTAAGCGTAAGAGTTTTATCTGCGAGTGAGTTGCATGCGTTAAATGAGGGTACCTAATCAATTAAATAAGAGCCAGATAAATTGTCTTTGAATAAAACTGAGCATAAAAGCATTATTTATGTGAAGATTTGTTTCCGCATTTAGGCACTCATGTGGGTAATCCACTTATCGCTTAGGGAAGAAGACGTTCGCATTTGTTTTGCATTTAAAAAAAAAACTGTGGAGTATTTCTTTCGTTTGAATTGGCGATTGATTTGAGTTTGAGTGGATTTTTTCATTTTGCATTTTATCAGGCTTTTTTGCAAAGTGAAAATTATAAGTGTTTCACCAATTAGAAAGAGAACTTTGCATTTTTAATCCTGTTTTGCAAATTTGCAAAGGGAAAAACATATGCGCGTATGTTTACATATTTAATTGCACCCAACACGTAATATAGAGGAAGTTTTACTGTCGTAAAATTGTTTGTTGGGCTTAAAAAATTGTTTTCTCGGTTAAAACGCTATTCCTCTGGAACGTCCGGATTTGTTCTTAGTTGTGTTATTAACCATTCACTTAATGAATAAGCGCTGTCCCCTAAAAGTACTGCATTTGGAAATGGTCGATATCCTGCATTGAAATTCGCAGTCAATCGGGAATTCCTTAATACCCTTGCATCGTGCACACTACCTGGCCAGTTACGTTAATCGCATAGAAAGATCGGTCCGGCCCACATACCATCATTGCATTTAATGCATGCTTCCCATGTCTATTAACAAACTGCTCTTCATTTTCCCTGGGTGCATCAATGTTGATCATCGTACCGTCAACGCATCCAGCTAAACAAGGGAATCCACCATGAGCAAAAATTGGGTAGCTATTTTCTAAGTATTTTGTGGCCAGCAATTCCTCGATTATTGCGTTCGAAACTCGTACTACTCTGCAGACTGTAGCTTCACTTATTCCGTGCATAGCAGCGACTCCATGATATTGCCCTCCATTTCCCATCCAACGTAGTGTGCATAAAATCTGTTGCAAGGGACTTAAGCACTTATTTCGTTCGCGTCAAACTTTAGCCTACGTCTAATTGTTGACAAAACACGTTCAATACTCGTCTTCGTTAATCGAAAGCCAGGGTTGAAAAATTATCTCCAATTTCAAAATTTGTCCTTAACAACAAAATTTCAACTGCAAATTGTAAAGCGGCAACACTTCAATACAAATACAAAGATAAGAACAATGAATATAGACAGGGAAATCCCTCCTGTATATTAGTTAGTGTTAGTGCAGGACTGCAAACGCAGCTCGGTGGGTGGGTCAGTGACATTGAGTTGAGTTCTCTTTATGCGTCTGACCGAAAAGGGCATCTTTCCGAGTTCGCGATCGCGTCCGTGTTATTTATTGATTATTTTTATAAATATTGTTTCGAATACATTGTAGTTTAACAAAATTGTTTTTCTTTGCATATTATTGACAAACTTTTCACGATTTTAAATGTTAAGTGCAAATTTGTTTGGTGAAACGAAATGAACGATTTCTTTGCAAATTGACAAAACTTTGCAGTTTGCAAAAACATGCTTTGCACTTTGAAAATTTGTGTTTGGTGAAACGAAATTTGCAAAGATAAAGTGAAAAATTGCAAAATGTAAAGTGAAAAGTGGTTGGTGAAATAGGGCCCAGATTAGATTATGGGGGGGGCGGTTGTGTAGTGAATCGCCGATCATTGCGGCCAAAAGTAGGACTGTTGTTATATCCTTTATTCAGAGCTCGTAAATGATGCCGCTCGTTGGCTGAGCTGTCAGTTGCTTCGAGGAAGAATTTACCTAGGTAAAGTTGACGTGTTCTTGTTAAACAGTTGCAGTCGCATAATTTGTGATCTGCTGTTTCTACACCCTCGTGTAGTAAGCGTATTTTTTTTAATAAAAAACAAAAAAAAAATACAGAAACAAAACCAAACTAAGCTTTCAATCACATTTCTCTTCAGTTACATATTGACATTTACAGTTATTATGTCATAGTCAAACATCGAAGTTCAGTCGCTTGAGTAGGGTGTGAGTTCGTCACAAGGACCAGGCACCATAATGGGCCCATTGCCATCCCTATAGGATCCTTCACGGTCAAGAAGCTAAACCAATTCGCCCAAGCACGTTAAGTAAGTCTGACAACTGACTGACTGGATGTTTTTGAGTTTTTATTGGCTCAGATTGTTCACGTGATTAGTTTTTGCAGTTGACGTTTATGGAGGGGTAGCCGAAAAATGTAGTCAATAAAATCCTGCCTGCGTACTGAGTTGACATTTTAAAGTGTCAAAATTCAAAAATAAACCACACGTTTACAACGACAAGTCAACTTACTTAGTTAAGGCGTACGGATACCAAGTCCAGACAAATCTAGTTGACCTTTTTACATAAACTTCGTATCCGAACGTCCCCAAAGGCCGAAATAAAACCCCATTAATTTCAACCTTCGACTAAAGTATTTTCAGTCAAACCTAGGGGCGCAAATTGAAAATTCAAAACAAAACATGACAGGGTTTGATTAAATGTTATTTACTGATGGTAGCGTTAAACTTAAATTTGAAATTGATTGCAATTTCGTGGTTGAGTTCAGTCAAATTCATACCTTTTTAAATTAAAATATTGCACAGTGATTGAATTTTTTTAATTTTATAATTTGATGAATTTGGAAATACAAACATTATTCAATAAATGATGCAATTTGAAAAATAAGTTATGTCGGGACTTTTGACTGGACAATTAATTTTTAACCGGGACTCTGGACACCGCTTAAAATATCTGGACAATCCCGGCGAGTCCCGGCCGTCTGGCAACCTTATGCACAATCCGCAGGTATTGTCTTGTGCTACTGCCATGCCGTAAGTTTTTTTTTTTGACACAGTAGTGTCCTGTGAGAAACTCTATGACCAGTCGAATTGTTTGGCATATTGTTTTTAGCTTGTATATTTCCTTCGGTTTCCCTCCACAAATGGAGCTTCTTTTCCTCTATCCAGGTTTTGACACTACTTTTTATTGGGTTTAATCGTCTTGGCTTCATAAATTTAGATGCGGATTCTTTGCATTTATATAACTACTGTGTCACTCCTAATCAGGTGGATTTTGTCTAGTAGTTGAAAGAGTTGAATGTAATCCCAGACTATTTTTGGTGTTATCTCAAAGGCGTTAATTGCAAGTAGGATTGCTTTGCTATCGGATGTAATGTAAATGGTTTTATTTGTTATAGATCTATTTATATTCTCTCGAATGCAAAGCTCTATGCTGTTTCCGTACAAACGTGTTTTGTTTTGGATTCCGTCTGTGTACCTTACATGTGAATCCTCGACAAATGTTGATTTATTCCGTTTCCAATTGAGGTTGTGTCGGAAGTTTTGTCATGGTAGACATTTGTTGTCAGATGTACTCCAAGTAGGAATTTAGTTTTTTTCTGGATTCTTGTAGAATATCATTAGGGCAAGGTTCGAATTTAGACCAAGTTCTGTGGTAAACGTATAGGCCTTTACCATTGCTTCTTTCATGAGCTCTAGATGAAGTTTTGTGTGGGCTAAATTCACAGACAGAAGCTAGTCTCTGTATTTGGTTGATTTTAAATTGTGCTGCACTCTACGTTGCTTAATACCACCAAACGGCGCCTGCATTCATGATAAGAATTGGTCTCGTTATTTCTCTGTACAACAACAGTGACATTTTGGGGTTGATTCTTCCAATTTTACCTAGTACACTTTGGTAGTCCATAGTGAGGCGTTGGCTTTGTTGATAGCCTTGGTAAGGTGAGAGTTCCATGTAAGTTTTTTGTCCAGTGTGACTCCTAGATACATACCTACTTAACTTCCTTTGAGAATTCTATTCGGAAGTTATCGGATTAATTTGCCGAAATATCCGAAAGTAGGTAGGTACTGTCTTAAAACGCATCCGCCGACAGTCAAAAATATGAACATTTTCAACTCATTTGCGGAGATGCCAACTTTAATTTTCGACTCTGTGTTTCTTTTTTATTTGACAAAAATAGGTTTTTCATGATTTGCATTGTTTTCTGGTCAAAAGAGGGCGTAACTAATAACAATTTTGAACCTTCACCTTTAATTTTTGTTGTAGTGAACAATAATTATTGTCTTACGTAAGATTGGTCGGTTGTATGAGTTTGAAAAATAGAACACTCATCGACTTTTAGTTTCTGCTTCAAATTCAACTGGATAATCATACAAAGAAGACTTTCGCCGGTGGTATTTTAACCCTTAACCTAAAAACGTAACCTAAAATGTGTCGATTAACTTATTCAACAACAAAAGCTTCATTATAATACAACCAAAGATTTAAAAAAAATTATGTTTCAATTTTGTAATATGTATTTTTGAATGATTAAATTAAATTCAAGCTTTTCTTGAAACGTTATAAATATAGAACTGATTTATTTGCTGGTTGGATGATTAATGATTTTGATTCTAAATTTTATTTAACATTAAAAATGAATACTGAATTTAAATGTTGTTTTGTTAAACTAAAATACAGTGACTTGCAATCATGATAACAATTTTTATCAATTTAAATAAAATCCATTTTGTTGAATTTTAACAACAAAATGTTGTCAATAACCCGGCATTTTATTTTCAGTGATTATGCTTAAAAATTTCAAAATTCTAAAGTAGTAACCGAAACCTCTTTTTAAACGTCACAATTTTAGCACTCTTACTATTGGTAGCAGTAGTTTTCAATCAAAATCTGAAGTCGGTCAGATTTTCACATTCTAAGTTGTTTAAAGAGAATTAAAAATTATTATAATTTGTTCAGAATATGTATTTTAAAATTGTTGTGTCAGCCCTAACTAATTTAATAACTACTTAAATTGTGTCATTATTTAAAAAAAATTGAAGACCAATTCAAACCTTTTACTTTGTTGTTGTTTTTAAATTACCTACTCATCAAACGCACAAAGCCAATACTATTCAGCGTCGTTAAGTTGCAGTCACCTATTCATAGTGACCAATCACAATCAGCAAAATAAAATTCGCCCATTAAAAATTACATTCAATTGGATCAACTTGTGAGCTAACATTAGGTCGGATTGTTTAATGTTCTTAGTGCCTGTCCCGGTTACATTTTCCCATAACATTTTTCAGTAATTTTTTTTAACTCTATTAGGCTGTGCGGACTGTTGATCGTCAGACTCTTCTAAACGCAATTGGTGATTGCCTCCGATTAAATCTCTCTTCATAGCAGAAAATTTAATGTCCATTGACTGCTGATCATGCAACATTTTGGGTCAATCTTGCCATCTTCTAAATTTATTCCTAAAAACATAAATCAAGCTGATCGATTGGTATGTTTATAGCCGAAAGTATTAATTTATAAAGTTTGCATTTGCATAAATAATAGTTAACCCTTTTGGGAAATGTGGTGAGTTTACTTGAAGTTCAAGTCTGTTTTCAATGAAAAATTCACCAAAAAGAAAACCACAACCGACAGTAAATACTGCGATTGTTGGCATAGCAGTAGTGTAGAGGCCATCTATCTTCCGCCAGACCATTTCGACGGACACAGTCAAATTTGGCCATGTGCGGTAGTAGTCTAGGTCATCAGCGGATAGTTGCTCAGCTGCACGTGGCCGAATGTCATTAGCTTTTTTGTTTTTCTGTGGTAAAACTGAAACTACCGAAAGTAGGTACAAGTTTAATTAAGAAAACGAAATTAGACTTTCTCATTGACTAGCTTAATAATTGGTTTTATATCATTATACTTATGTCAACAAAATACTTGAAATCAACTCAAATTCTTGCAAATTTAGATCGTCAAGTCTGTCATTTGAAATCTATATCACTAGTGGACCTATAGCTTTTTAATTTTTGCAACTGTGCGGTTTGCCAGCAAGGTCAGAGACCATGTAAACATCGCTAACGAACAATGAAGAAAGTAAAGCAAAACACAATCACGCGACATCAGTGGTTGTGTGTTTTTCCTCTTAAAATCGTTCGAATTGAATAGTGAGAAGCTTGGTGTGTACATAACAACGAGGCACACTCAGAATGACATAAACATTGGCTCAAGAATATGACGGCTTGGCTTGGCAATCAATATTATTGCCCATTCAGCTGTGGGATCTGTGATTGCCGGGCCTAATATGTAAACAAAAGTAGATGTTGATTTCCGGACGCGGCGGTCTCGTTAACACAGACTCTGCCTGTGAGAATAAGATGGAGACTTGATGAACTGTGATACAATTATGTGCCTTAATATTTTGTTGCTTTATTCACGATAAGAAGCTGTTCGTATAGGTACACTCTTCCGAAGCTGCTCACTATAGGCATGTTGACTTTCCAAATTGAAGGCATTTACTATCAACGCATCAAGTCCACATGTGGGCTTCTGATAACCATACACTGCAGAGACTTTAAAAAGGTTCATCCAATATATTTGAAAGTAAATTATATTACGTAGGGGAGAGGGTGGCAAGTTGGCAATAGGGTATGATATGGTTTTTTGAAATGCTGAGTCCTGATTGGAACAGAGTTAAATTGCATCAGAGACTTCAGCTTGGAAAATCTTTGTTGTTTGTCCGGGATATTGCAGTGAGGTCCAAAGAATTGAACATATCGGCGGATTTTTTGCATGGGAAAATACGGCGTATTGTCGAATGCCCCAGCAAAGTCTTAAAAGTAACATAGGGCAATATGCTTAGTCTCGGTCATGCAGAATTTTGGGTCGAATTGAAGAGTCAATTTTCTTTACTGGATGCAAAAATTCTGTGACCGTGGGTGCTCTTTTAGAAAAGTATACGAGTATACGATGGTGGTTTACAATTTTGTCCACGACTTTTATAAAACATGATGTCAAGACCAATTCCGACCAATAAGCTTGACATTGGTCTGAATTTTTGACAAACAAACAAAATTTATTACGTAATTTTTATATCAAGGAGATCTCTATACCAACTTGCCCTTGCCTCCCCTAAAAAAAAGTGCATCAATCAGGGAGATAAGATTCGGTAGTCCCACGCTTATCAGGGATAGGTTCAGTGGCCACATCGAACTACGTAAATTTGATTACAAAATAGCTTCTCAAAAAATCCAACTATGGAAGTCGTTATCAGCGAAAATGTTTGTAGTCAAGCCTGGTCTAGCCATATATGTGTAGCATGTGTGTTTGCACGGGATGATTGTCTAGAGAAGAACAACGGCTATTAAAATGTTGTCTCTTGTCAATTTTTTTAAATACAGAATAGGCATAGTGATAGGCATATAAAATAGTAGGTACCTATGTTTTGCTTTGAGGTATTTAAAAAAAAAACTGTAGACAACAGACTTTAGATCATGGAAAATCCGTTCTAGGTAACCTATAAAAATAAATTACAATATTTACTTCTCATTTAAATTGACTTGCCTTAGGTGAGACTTGTGATCCTTATTTTATAGGATCAGACGTACACATAGTATGAACATTGTACAAAGTTATCTAAAATAGATCCAAAACTCGTGTGACATAGCTTATACCTTTCGTAACTTATTTATAAATGACTAAGGATCTGTTTTTCGTTTACAGATTAATGAATTATGAGGTACTAAAATACTAGACAACTCAGCTCCTCTGTTTTTTTTTTAATTTTGTATTGGGGATGCTGGATGCACTATGTGATATGGCATTTACGTAGGTATTAAAACAGATTTTCTAAAAATGGTACTGTGATAATGGTAAACCAACACTTTCGTATGATACCGAACTCAACCAATTTAATGATGTTTTACGACTTACTGCGCGGTGAGCTGATCCCCAACATAGAATGACCAGAAAGCATGTTTTTTTTCTAGCATTTCTATGGAAACAATTAAGTAATAACTTTGGCAGTTAAGCTTTCAAACCTCAATCAACTAGGCCTGAAGACTGCCGAAAAATTCCCTATTACTCCCGAAAGAATAGAGAGAGAGAGATGGTTATTCAAATTGTTTAGAAAGTGCGCACAAGTGAGACGTTCATTTGGGACAGTACCTGATAAAAAAGCCCCAGGATTGGATACTATATTAACTAGAGCCATGGATGCCTAATTAAACAAGGTCCAAATAAATTTCTAAACAATTAAAATGTACCTGGGCGAGGACGTTTTCCTGAGCCTTGCGTGAATAGATAGCTTGCTGTACTATAGAAAGGGAAAAATGGAGTTCAAGCAAACCTACCTTCTATAGTCGTACTCCACAATAACCTTGAAGGTGAAAACACATGTAATTTCTTGAAATTGAAACGTATTATAAGCTTTCTTTATAATCCTCAACTAGTTAAATAAAAGGATTATTAGTTACTGTGTGAATATAGTCCTCTTAAACGGTCCAGGCAAGGAAATTAAGGCGTATTTAAGTGGCGGGCTGTCACAATGCCTAGTTTCACACCAAGAAAGAAAAGTGATAGCTATCGGTTATGGAAAAATACAAGAGAAAAGATAACTCGACTTTTACGATCTCTAAAATTAATCAGTTCTGATTGTGAGTTGCAAAAAAGTTTACGAAAACATAGAGTCGGTGGGCATGAGTTCGAATGCAACATTTATTATGTTACTTGGTAAAGGCTCTGACGCTGGTCTTTGTTTAAAACACCATTTAATTCTTAAACCCACTTGAAAAAAATCATCGATAGTTGGCAAAAAGAGTTATTCTTCCTCAACATTTGTTCTGGAAAATTTAAGCCTCAATAAGTAAAATCCGATGCTATTCTATAGTCCTATCTTTGACTGATTGGTACTACTTACTCGAACTCACATAATTAAATAACTCGTTCTTCTGTCAAGAATTTAAGAATTGAATTTTGTAACGAATCGTAAAATATTTGATACGTCGAACTTGAATTCTTTTAAAATCGTAAACATTGTTAAAAAAATCAGTAAATCGTAGAAATTGTGACAAACCCAGCAAAAAAGGAGCGTCGAATATGGACCCCAAAATCGTAACAATTAACAATTACGATACATACGATCAAATAAAAATGATGTCCTCTATTATTTACCATTAATACTTCAACTTTTACTTACTTGGCGCAGTGGCTTAGTGGTTAGTGTGTCTAAGGTTCGATCTCCGAAAAAAACACCAATTTCATTTTAAAGGTTTTTCCACTGCGCCAGCTCACAAACTCCTGACAAACATTCGAGAGATCGGTATAAAATTGTAGATCCCCTTCATTCGTCCCAAAAATGAAAAACTCCCAAATAGTTGCGAGAAGTTTTGCCTTTGGGTCACTTAGGGACCTTTTGTGCCAACTATTTTTTTTTTAACTTCTATTACTAAAGTTCCTACAACGGTTCCTAGGTATGTGTTATAAAGGGTGATTTTTGAGCTATTATCTTTTTGGCAACACTGGTTTAAACAGCTCACGCACGTTTCGTGTTTTGTTTCACTGTCAAGCATCTTCAGTTTGGTTTATAATTTAACCATGAATCGTCTTACAAACGAACAACGTTTGCGAATTATTGAATTTTATTATCAAAATGCGTGCTCTGTTAAGAAAGTTCATCGCGCGCTTCTTCCATTTTATGGTCAGTTTAATCGACCCACTTGAAGCGGCTATTCGGGCTATTGTGACCAAATTTACATTGTTGGACATTAAACCACCAACACGCTTACGTAGAGTGCTAACTGAAGAAAATATCGCAGCTGTATGGGCCAGTGTTAATGATGACCATCCATTATTGATTCGTCGCCATTCGCAGCGCTACCGTGAGATGATATCCAACTTTTTTTTGTCCAAAATGCAAGAGCTTGCCTTGCATGACATGTGGTTTCAACAAGACGGTGCCACATGCCACACAGCACGCACAACAATGGACTTATTGAGAGGCGAGTTCGGTGAACATTTTATTTCACGTTCGGGACCGGTCAATTGGCCGCCTAGATCGTGCGATTTAACGCCTTTAGACTATTTTTTGTAAGGCTATGTTAAAGCTCATGTCTATACAGACAAGCCCGCTTCAATTGACGCATAGGAAGACAACATTGAAGCATTTATTCGTGAGATACCGGCCGAAATGTTGGAAAGAGTATGCCAAAATTGGACTATGCGGATGGACCATTTGAGGCGCAGTCACGGTCAACATTTGCATGAAATAATCTTCAAACATTAAATTATATGGACCGTACTATCGATTCAAATAAAGATTTCATGCATTTTTTTGAATTTTATGTTTTTTTTGAAAAACTTTCCTATAGCTCTTAAAAAATCACCCTCTATGTATTCAAACGGCTTATTTGGCATGGTTGTAAAATGCTTTTTTGAAGTTTTATGTAGATCTGTTCGATATTTGGCTTCCTATTTCCTGTTTTGCATATATTTTTCATATAGCACTCTTAGCGACAAACGCATTACTGTTGACTTGGATTACTCAAAAAATTCTTCGTTTCGAAAATCCATTCCATCCTTATCTTTCAAAATGTAACCGAATTGTAAATACTGGAGAGCTGTCTGAAAGGTCACAGCCAGCTTGGTTGTATATAAACATTCATTTAACTTTCCTCGCAGTTGCTCAAAGTTCATGAATTTGATTAAACATATTTAAATCAACTTATATTCAGAAAATTTGCATTCATCCTCTCAAACGGCTGCTCGTCATTTTGAGTGCCTGGATAAAAATAAAAGACGAAAAGCACTTCAGCGACGCCAAAGCCTATTAGAGGTATGAATATAAAAATAAACGAATCTCTCCAAAACGCAAAATAGCAATAACAACAACAACCTTCTGTACTGTCCAAACAACTTCTAGGTACATCTCTTAGATACAGTGTTTTATTACAGTTACGGTCCAATTTCCAAAAGGGGGACGAGATTCGTAGAAATACCGAAACAGCTTCTCTTTCCTTGTTTTTCCTTTAACGGGCAGAAAATACTTTCGTTTATTTGTTCGGCAGGAATGTTCATGGTTAAACTATAATCGAGCAATCACCTGCATTTGTTGAAACGGAATACACACCGCATCCACCCTTGGAACTTTTCGCTTCTGCGTCTCTTGCGTTCATAAATTAAATGGCTTCAACATTATTCCCTTTTCTATGTCTGAGCTGAAATCAGAAACCAAAAAACCAAAGAGGAGAATACAGAAAACGCGTGGAACACAAAAAGAAGGACGAAAAATGAAACTTGTACTCCCCAGGCCCACCCACTTTTTGTCGGGCCAGTCGCCCACATTTTATCCTTGAAAAAGTATCTCAATCGAATACGACAACGTCGACGACGACGACAACGTTATGGTTAGGTGAACCGTGGTGTGGTGCCAACAGCAGTTTTTGTTTCTATGTCGAGTTCGCCTGGAGGATGTGGATGGATGGATGATTGGGTGGTAATTTTTTAGTAAGAGACGTCGCAAAAAAAAGAAGACTTTGACAAAAAATATGAGATGGAATTTATTTGCTGACAAAAAATATAAAGACGAACAGAACATGCACACAGCAGCAACGGACTGGTATATGCGCTTTGTACCTACTCGGGTGAATTATTTTTGTTGCATGAAATATTAATATCACTCTGTTTTTCTTATTTCATCGTGTAAGCAGCAGCGAACGTATAATACGGGGAAAGAAAAACAACAACAAACAGTACGTTCTTTAAATTTAAGTAACAGCTACACCAAAGACCAAACAGCGCAAGGATAACAGATGTGAACGAATGAACGAAGGTGGTGGCTGGTGGGTGAGGTTCTAGGGACAGCTAAATGTTGCTGCTGGTATAAAGTAAACAAGAAAAAAACTTGACGAACAGTAATGAGGTAGAATGAGATGAAAGAGGGATTCGTTTGGGATAATAGGGGAAACTTAAATGAAAGTTGAGATACGGTTCCATATGTTAGAGTAGAAAAATATGGAAGCAAAAAAATGCGATGATGAAATAAACATATAGGATGTCCCACAGGAAGATGTGCTTTAAAAAAATAAATGTAAATACCGGCGGTAAATGTCTGTTTTTTTTTAAACACTCTCGTATATTTCAGCATAAATAAAATGAATTGCTGATGCTTTCTGCTGTGTGGATATTTGTTATGTTATGACATCAGTGAAACTCTCGGACGCTAGTCAGATATCCTCAAGATTCGTTTTATTAACAATGATCCTAAAAACGCTTTTAGTGAATTAGGTTCCTTAGATAATAGATGTATATTTTGGGTACTCATTGCATAACGATGGTAGTCAAAAGGCTCGTCATGAATTTATTTCACATAATCTTTAGGTCGCCTATTGTTTTTTTTTTTTTTGCATACACAACTTTTGCTGGCGGACTTGTGCTTTCAAAAGTGAACAAAAGTTAAATTACCTACATATAAAACGTATTTTCTTATTATTTAGTTTGTTAAAAAAAAAGAAAAAATGCGGACTTAATTCTTTTAAAAATTAAGTCGTCCAAATGTCGACCCATTAGTTGCAAACACTTTTGGAAGAGGGCCATCGGGTTTCGTGTCACGCTCTGCAGTAGGCTTGGCTGGCACCAAACTGGAACTCTTGAGCAATTTAGGGGTCGTTTATGGTTCAGTTATGGATTAAATAATGTTCGTGGAACCAGTAGCGACAATTTCGCTTATTTATGTGCCCTTGCACTTTTTGAATTTTAAAAGGATGAAATTTTAAGTCTTTCTTTAGAATTTCGTGAACAATACTTTTTGGGAGTGCCAAACCGGTCGCTCTCTTTCGCACTGATGGACACGGGCTTTCACAATAACTTCGTTCCATTGCCTGAACGATTTTATTGGTCCTTGGTATTCTGCTGGGGTTTGGCTGAGAAGTGTTTAGATCAGAAGAAGTTAAGCGGAATCTTTGCACCCACGACCGAATCAAATTTTGTAACGTGAAGAAAATTGTGGGCGCGCACTCACTGACCGCGGAATTGTGATTTGTGACTGACTTACCCTCATTCTCGGTTATTCAAATGGCACCACACTTTCCTATACACTATTCAACTTAAAGAGAAATGTGTTCGCATTTGAACAGTGAGTGCAGTGAGTAGCTCTTTCGTGGTAATTATAGTCTTGAATGTTTGTCACGTGAAAAGGTTACATTTATAGTAAAAGAAATATAAGATGTAATCGAACTTTTAGGAACTCGAACTTAAGCCCCTCGGTCAGTAGTCCAAGCTCAGATTACCACTGCAAAATAAGAGTTAAGTTTTTTGATTTTTTACAGACATATTAAAACATGAACATTGTACTTCTACAAGCCACACAAAGGATAAAGTATTAAATAAGGCCGTCAAATCGTTCGTCTTCTACGTAAGGTGATTGGGTTTTGAGTACTGATTCATCGGTTTTTTTTTTGAAAACTTAATTTGTAAGAAAAGTGAACACATGCAGTGTGTTCCAGGTAGAGGTTCTGAAGCTGCGGAGGCAGAGGAGGATGAAGTCGATATCCAATAAGAATATCCCCATCTTAATTGATAATAAGGCTGCACTTAAACCGCTAGAGTCATAAGTAGTGTTGCCAGATTTTGCTCGCAGATCGGCGGGACATTTGGCAAAATTATGGAAAAATCCCCGGATTTCCAAATTTCTCCTGGGACAAAAAACGTTTTAACTTCTTTTTAGGGACACCAATATTCGAATCAGTAGCCGAACAAGAATTACTGTCGCTTAAAGCTGAATTTGATTCGCTCATTATGAAAGTTAAGATCTAAAAAATTTAAATATGGATGCGTAGGCATATTAAATAATAAACGAAAAAAACTTGCTTTCGAGATCCCGGAAAAAGTTGCAAATTATGTTACCTATTAATTGCAAAAATGGCATTGAGGACGTTCGGTTCGGATTTCTAGTTAAGTAAGTCTGACAGCTGACTGACTAGATGTGTTTGAGTTTTTATTATCCCAGATTGATCACGTCATTAGTTTTTGCAGTTGACGTTTATGGAGGGCTAGCCGACAAATCTAGTCAAGAAAATCCTGCCTGTATACTCAAACTAGGTATCCGAACGTCCCTATTCAAATATGCTAGGTGTGTTTGATTGAACATTTTAACGAGAATTTGTTAAGGTGAAATAACTATGAATTCAGTGTCTTATAAACAATAAAATATGCTTGCTCTAGTTTTTTTTCTGACTAAGTCGCTACCCAGAACAAAAGCTGTACCGGCGGGGCAACCGAAATTAGGGGTCGAATTACCGCATCCGTGATCGAGCAATACGTGACTGAATTTGTTATTGTTTTGCATGTAAATTCAACAAAATTCAGTGACGTATCGCTCGCTCACGGGTGTGGTAATTCGACCCTAGGTCTCAAATCCGGGAAAACCGGGCAAACCACAGAACCGTGTGCGTGTCAGACTGTACTGGGTACCTACCTGTGTTTTGTGATATTGATGGTAACGAAAGGGCCGACGTTCTGGCCAAGGAAGGAGCTGATTTCCCACTACGTAAAGATTGAGGGTTTAAGACCACCTATGGCCATCGCCAGAAGTATTATTTTTGAAAGATTCTTCAATAAAGCAACCACAAGATGGTCACAATTAGAAGGGCACGAGGTTTCAAAGGCACTGTGGCCTGTTTTAAATCGAAGGAAGTCTGAACAATTAATCAATTTCAGCAGAACAAAGTTGAGATCAACGATGGGAATACTCTCGGGGCACTGACTTCTGAGGAAGCATGTCATACTAGGCTTAGCAGGTATTGTGAGTACCTACAAGTCGCGAAAGACATCTCACACCTTCTCTGTAAATGTCAAGCAATTGCTCGAAGTAGAAAGAAGCACCTCATCATGTTCCTCTTTAATAACTTGGAAGTGGTAGTTTCCTCAAACAGTGTTGAGACCATACTTAAATTCTGTAGGAAAATCGAATGCTTGGGTGAATTGAATAAGGTCTTTCAACCGTAATGGTTCCCTGGGGATTGCGATGGGCGATATGGTGCCTGGTCTATTGTGACGATCTCACAACCCCGATCAACCTAACCTAACAGAGTGCTACAAAATAAATAAACATAAAATATAATCTGCGAGAAATCTCTTCTCTATCTCTATCTCTATCTCTATCTCTATCTCTATCTCTATCTCTATCTCTATCTCTATATCTTCTCTATCTCTATCTCTATCTCTATCTCTTCTCTTGTCTTGTCTTCTCTTCTCTTCTCTACATATAATAAAACTGTAGAATAAAAAATGCCTGACCGCGCATCACGCAGAAACAACTGGACGGATTTTGATGAAACTTGGCATAGTGAGTGCTTATGTTCTTGGTCGGGCTTTAGGATACTTTTTAAACCGGAATATAACTTGGTTTTTTACAAAATAGTCAAAAAAAACCGGATATATGTAAGAAAAATTCTGTTTATACAGACCTAACTCAGTAATGGCTTATCGGATTGAAACATAAGAAAAAAAGGTGAATTTAGTAAATTTTCTCCTGAATCATTTAAGTTATAAAACATCCTCCTGCGTTGTCCTGAAGCTTTTCTTTACAGGTGCTGTTCATTGGGAAAAGTTTGGAAATGGGCTGGGGTGGGGTTCGTGTGTCAATGTCAAGTTGTTTCATTCGTGTCGCTTCTTTTCGCCAACAAAGGTGGGTAAGAGGGAACAACTAACAGAACTTTGCGTAAATCTTTTTTGTGTAGACTTTTTACTAGGACTTAAAATTATGTTTCTATTGTCTTTGTTCTTGCCTTATATTGCTTTAAGAAAGGTCCAAGGGAGGGAACATATGTATATATATAAAAAAACGGCGGGTGAAGCAAGGCGAGTACGGGTCAGCTAGTTTTGAATAAAACTAAACTCTGCATCGCCTTGTCGTGCGATATGTACCTACTTATATTTAACAGATGTTTTAAAGTTACTAACTGAAATCATTTTCGATTCACAAACAGCTGAGCATTTTGAAATTTTTTTGGACCGCTTTTGAATGACTTGTTATTCATTCACATAGGTCCCTAACCTACGTAAAATGTTTATTTATAAAAAAAGTCGCTTCCTTAAATCATTAATTTGAAGGTAATCAAATATTGATTAACGACGCAAGCATTTTAGTTTTCTACTAAATTCTTTCAAACTCGAGAGACCGCTATAACAAAGGCTCGATCGAATTATACCTATTGTAAAATGGTTTCTTGACATAGAACAGCACCAAACACATAATTCATAGACCTATACTCCATTGATAACCTTTTACTAGGCCTATCATAATTCCACAGCGAACTCTTCAAAACCAAAGCCGTTTAGGGTTCACTCGTACACATCATTAAAGTTCAGCGACCTTCTTCGAGCCTAGAAAAAAAAAACAATTAATAATGTATTTCCATTTTTATCAACTGCCAACGGCAATGTGGTTAATTTTACCGCACAAAACGACCGCCATCCAAATGATGATAAACCAAATCAGCATCAATAAAGAATATCCCAATGAAATTCGAACAATATACCCTCGAGTTTCGAGTTGTCAGGGTCGTGTAATGCCCAATCAATGTTTGTTTTGTCCCTTGCAATGACATAGAAATACGACTGCACATGGGGCGCCTCAAGTATGAATCTTCAAATAAACGCAGATAAAAACTGATAAGACGGCTATATCAATAAATGTACTTTCAACATTTCAAAGGAGAAACACCTTTTGGCGACAATTTTATCGTCCTCACCAAAAGAGGACAGAATGGGATGCCAAAACTTATCAAAAATGACACGAGAAAGGTCGGCGGAAGAGGAATCTTATCTGTTGTTTGCATCTGTATCGATTGCAATTTCGAACGAAACATAACAAAAGGGACCAAACAAAAAAGACAAGAAACAACTTGTAGCAAGGAAAGCAACATTTTATGTGTGACGAGGCCACACAAGAAGTGTCCCCTTTGAAATGGAATTGAACTGAAGCCAAATATAATCGAATACAGATTTATCCTTAGTGGAGTAGAAAATCGTTTGAAGGATTTCGGGGACTATTACGTTCATAAAATGGATCAAGAAAATTCCAATTTATTTGGCATGCTTACAGAGGTTGAAGGGTATTTCGGGATGCGGCAATGATGGCAGCAATCTCTGATTCACTGGTTACGAGATTAATTTTTGTAATACACATATCTCATATGGGTGCTGTGACGGTTTGTTTTTCCTTGCAATAGACATTAACCTTGGTGCCAAAAAAGAAAACGATATATCTTAACAACTGTTGGGACTTGGGTAAGTCTAACAGGTTGGTAGAGCATACTTGTAGTCCTTGTGGACCTATTGTGATGCCCTTTTATGAGGGTTAACCATTGGTTTTGGAGATGGTATGCTTCATATCCCTCCTTTTTGTGATTGCTTGAAGCCGTCAGCCATCCTGTCATCCTCAAAAACCCGCAAAGATCAGAAAGTGAGATATCGAAAATTCTCGTAAGTAGTGGAAATAATGACTTCCAAGTGTTCTGTTCCTCAAGTGACAGAGACTCGGGCAATGAGGTGTGTCCTCATGGACCTCTTCATCTATTTAGTTCGTCCGAGAATATACCGGCACAGGCTCCACGTCCATAGTCCTTCTTTGATCAATCTGCGTAGATGGATACGGATTTCCTCTTTGTGGGTTCATTTGTTTTCCATTCTTCCCGTTTCGGAAAAGAGCAGGAGAATGGTCTATCAAAATTCAGATGGGAGGACATATATTCCGAAAGGACAACGTTCCCCAATCATTTCCCTAGAATCTTTACGTGACCAAAATTGCATGGGTTCCAAGTATTAATTTGGCTAATCCGTAAGGCACTGTTGACAGCAGATCCCTCCTATTTAGGTCTAGGTGAGTCAGATTAATAATTGTTTCCAGTCCAGCTGCAGGTGCGGTGTCCCTAAACATGCAAGTCTTTGTATTTTTGTCATTGACTTGTTGGCCTCAAATTCGTCGTGTACATCCTCCTGCCGATGATGCGGTTGCACGCTTAGAAAGCATTTGCAGCTTTCCTCCATCTTTCATTAGATTCGGCTTTCAGGTAAGTTTTCTATCGAGGATCATTCCTAAATATTCCGCCCTTATCTGACACTCTTATGGGTATTTTTTCTCAAGAGTTGGTGGCTTGAATTGTGATAGTCTTTTGTTTGTGAACCGGACACGCCTAAGACTTTCATTTTGCAAGCAGGAATACCCATAAGAATGCATCAATTGCCCATTTTAGTTTATCATTGGTTACAAGTTCTACTGGAACTGGTACTAATGTGGTTTATTGAAATCTGGACTGATTAGTCTGATTCGAAGGACAGCCAGGAAAATGAGTCTGTAGCAGCAGACTGAGAGTCTCTTCGTAGGATATTGTCCAAGTTCCATTAGTGCCTTAAAGATATCCGGGTCTAGATGTTTCTGTGTTGCTTTCGATATCACTACAGAAGGTGCGACAGGCTGTGCGTTAAGTACTATAATTATGGCCTTTTTGAATTTCTGCAGTCCGTCTGGGAGTTCTTGTTGAAAACAAGTTGAAAACAGATCTGGTTCTACCTCTGATTTCCAGAAGGTCCTTTATCCACCGTGTTGGAGACTTCCTATTCTTTTTAGCTGAAGATTGCACTGGCAGACCATCGCAAAGAGTCGAAAAGCTTATGAAAAAACAGGCGTGTTCTCAGACTTAAACCTTTTTAAGTAAACGCCGCAACTTCCGATTCTCCCGTCTGCAGTCGATATTAATAAGTGCCAACGGCTGCAGATCTAAGAAGAATTTAAGCTCAGAACTAAAACCTATTTCTTAACCTCGGAGGCTGGTTTTGAGCTTCTCTGACATACCTCTCCCTCAGGTACAGTGAGTTGTGGCTCCAAAATGGCACTCAAGCGCTAATTGTGTTTTCCTTTAAAATATGAAACCGAAAAACTGCCACATAAAGCGCCCAACCAAAGAACTCCTATCTTCGAGAGTCTCGGGGCGCTGTTAAATCGTTACTGGTTCGGCCTTGAAAAATATTTTTTAAGTCTTTTTAGAAAGAGTTTCCTCAGTAGGGGACTTTTTATGAGGTGTTTAAAGCAATTTGGGTTTTTTTGCTCTTCACTCAGGTCCTCCATAGTCACTCCAAGGGATAACCCACCGTTTGGTTTATTTGCTTAAAGACAGCTTATAGGAACGGTTAGTTACGAAGGTGAAGTTGCCTGAGTGGTCGGAAAAAATGTTTTTTCTTTTAAACAAAGAAAGTTCCATTTAGGACTCTAACAATAGCTCCCAACAACCATTTGTGTGACACATTAATCACTTGACACTGTTGTAGACCAAGATCTGGTGGTTACCTAGAGTTTCCGAATTCAGTAAAGCGGCCGGGAGTTGCTCATTGATTGCAATGTCCTATGTGTAAAAGCAAGTATTTAAGCTAAGTCAGGCAAATGATAATATCTCTTTATAAATTTTTTGCCTGTTGGTAGACACCTTTCCTTAATAATAGTGAGCGGATCCACGAAGCAACAGCTTGTACACTTTATATAAACTCGATAAATCACAAATTCTGCAGAACTGATCACATGTAACTCCTCATGAAAACTCGCCATACCCCATACCCATTACAAAGCCAAGACGCTATTGCCTTAATGGGATGCCACTATGCCCTAGCCCCTGCCATTCAAACTGCTCATTCCATCTGAGTAAAGTAAAGTCAGGTATTGTGGTAAACATGTTACTTTTAAGACCAAAACAACCAAATTATTCAGCCGATTCACAAGACATTTTTCAAGTATGAATAGCGCAGTATTACTTACCATATACCTTCTCTGCTTAAGCTGTCATCTTTTCATCATTTTTCAACCAAATATGCCAATAAAAGTGAAACGGCATGAAAAGTAGCACATTGAACAGAGGAAGGGTAATGTGGTATATTACCCGAAAAATATTTTAACAGTCTCATAAATGTCTTACATTACCGCTGCATTTTAAAGTTGAGTGCGGGTTGAGAACTGGATCCTGGTTTGGAGGCTTCGCCACGAAAAAAACAGTTTTTAAAATATTCTGTGCGGGAACTTGTATTCATTGCACCAATCAGTCGCTTTCCTTTCAATGGCCTTTTCCATATATGCTCTTTCCTTTTTTTGGCATTATTATCTAGGATTAAAAAGACTGCCAAAAAATAGTGCAATCAAATTGGTTCGGCTAATGTGTTACGATTTACCACAATAGCCGGCTTCGACTATACCACATTAACCGAATTTCTCTTTAAAAGCAAAAATATTTTCAAAAACCGAATTTACCCATAGCTTGAGAAATTCGCTTTATTTAATTAAATTTAATATTTTTTTTACGCAATATTATACGAAAATCTTGCCATATTGTTAATTTTTCACCTCACACGTCTGTCGTCATCTCTCTTTCTATTGCCTACTGCCGTTTCCTGTCGCTTTTTTGTTTCATCTGATTTATAAATTACTCCCCAACTGCCTGTTCCTTTTTGTTTCATTGGAGTTCGAAAGAGGTTGGTTTTTCGTTTCATGGTATAGTTTAGAATTACTGCGCAAATAGCCACACGAATTTATCCCCTCCAGATTCCTGTCGAGTTTTCGTTCCATTAGAGTTCGGGACTACTACAGCCTTCTGTTTCATTAGATTACTTTTTCATTTGAACCACGGTGTGGAATAACTGCTCAACGAGTCATAAGAAGTTTCGCTTGCAAAAAAACGCTTTTAAAAGGTGCTGTAAATCTTCGGATTTTAAATTCAAATTTTAAGAATTAATATTTTTTTTTTGTACCACAGTTTTGTTTATAGGGCTCCAAAAGTTTGCAGATAACAAGTGAAAATTACTGTGATGTGGTTTAAGTTGGGGACATAGTTTTTTCTTCTATCAGAATATTTGGTAAATTACAAATCTTTATTGAGTTTCCCACACCCAAGATGCATACAACAATTTTATGAGAGTAATGTGTTCTCCAAAGCATTTAAGCTGTAAGTCATCCATTTCTTCAAAGGAGTTTTCACTTTTTTAATTACATATTTGTTTCTTACTATCTGTCTGAACTGCGGAGCCCTCAATTTGGCAATGTCAATAGAATGTTTCATAGATAAAATGCACTGAAATAAAACTTAAGTCACTGCAATGCGTTTTCTAAGTGCAAGAACTTTGGTTTGTAATACACTTTTGGTGGAAACACAAAGCTTCATTGTTCGGCTATTGTTTTCAATTGTGAAACAGAGTATCCTTTTTATTGTTGCTTGCAACATCAAAGAAAGTATTTTCTGATTCTAAACAATACGGTTAGTAGGATCATAACATGCTGGTTTAACAAAAGGAAGCCATTGTAATTTGTTTACGAGTTTGGTTGTAGGTGGGTATACTTATCATTCTAAAGGGGGATAACATGACAAAGTAATATTTATATGACTTTGAATATTGAGTTTGTTGCGATAGTTTATATGCTTTTAGCTCGTTTTGGTAGCTTCTACCAAGATTTTTAAATATAAGCGATGTACCCATCTGACTGATGGTATCGGAGCTTACTTTTTAACGACCCATGAAGTTAGCACTTAATTTATACGTCTACATAAAATATACATTTTGCATTTAATAGTTCTATCGTAGCTCTACAATTTTCTGAGTGCATCTATAGATCGTGGATGTTGTTGTGGATGCAAATTGAAAATTAATACCGCATGCGTTGCATACTGAAATCGATTTACGCCCCTTTTTCTACTTCAATTAAAAGATAAATAACACATATTAAGAAGTGCTGGTATTGACTCCATCATCAATTGTTCACAAAGTAAATAAATATTAATTTATTTGAATTCAAGCGCCAAAGAGAGATTTCCCTTTTTAAAGCGATGGACATTGCCTGATAATGTACTTCTCTAAAGAGTTGCTTGAAAGTGACTAAAAATAATTATAAAAGCCATTGTTTGTCAGTTGCTTGCGAATTTGCTGGTGCCATTCTCAAGTCTTCAGTTTGTTTACAGCTTTCTCTTGTACTTTCCGGGAATTATGTACTATACGTACTTAAAAGCCGAAAACGCAAGTATTCTATTAAAAGGTTAAACGTATAGCCCGATAATGTTATTTTTATTGTCAACGATGACATATAAACAAATATTTTACCTTCTTAATTGTTTTGCAAATACTACAGTTCTTAACAAGTCGCATTTGTTTATAATTGATTGATTAAGCATGTGGATGAGTTCACAGGTGGAGTACAACTACTAGTTCTACAAGTGTAAATAAATTCACCAAACAACTTGAAATGGAACCGGTTCTTTGATTTTAATCAACTGTATAACTTCACGTGATTGTTAAATTGGTGTTATAACGCGAATCTTTATGTAAAAGAAGATAAGATATCGGAAACATTGACAATTTGTAATCGCGATTATTTTTTATGGTTGCAGGGATTTATTGAATACAATCGGAGATAAACAACCATTGATTAAAGATTAGGTACAACATTTGTCAGCGAAAATGCAATTTAAGTGTCAATTTAAGAGTTTACTTAGAATAAAGCTAACGGTTGAAAAATGGGTTGGAAAGACCATAGGGACCTGTTGCGTCTATTTCAAAATGCCTAAAATAGGCTGCAATATCACACCGAAAATAAAAATTCATATTGGCAATTTGTAAATCAGTGCGATGAAAAATGATCGTAACTTGAAGATTTGTTTATTTTTCTGTACAGACAGTTATGTTTGTTGTTGTAAAAATTAAGTAGGCTTGTTGCACTTTATTTTACCGGCAAAAGAAAACGATTCTATTGCGACAACATTTTTATCGACAAAACAAATGCCCGAAATGGTAACTTTCCGATCTGTCAAATCGGAGGCGGATGAAAAGGGTAACAGAGAGTAATATCAAAAGTGCAACAAGCGGTAGGTTTAAACAGCGATTTAGTAATGCTTTGAATGAAGAATAGAGGGAGAGTGATCGATAAATGGAAATAAGTGCGCCACGCAGTCTTTTGGATAGTAAAACTCCGAAGCCCTTGATGGTAGCGATGACCAAAAACTGAATAAACTATTTTTCATCCGCTGTCAATTTCACAAGTTAACTGATTTCAGTTAGATTTGTAGATGTAATCCGTTCGAAACAATAAAGAAGAAGTTGCAACGCAATGTCAGAAATTATATGAAGCAAGCAAATATCCAAAGTAAAAAATACACAAAAGTTATGGGACAACTATTTCACTTTTCGGTTTTAGGCCAGCGGATAGCCCAAGATTTCTAAACGGGATCGATGGATGTCGGTCACAAAAGACACAATTTATTAAGTAGTCGTTACATGCTATTTTAAAAGAAAACGGAATGAAACCTCACTCACTTTTTTTTGTTTACAATTTGAACACCCAAACCCTTACGAACAATCTTCTACAGAATCGCAGCACCCTACTTATCTATTTTTTTATCCTTTCTCTTCTAAGGAAATTACTTAGCGTCCTCTGTACTAGGATATGAGGTGGGTTCCCGCTGGATTGGACAGAGTAAAATTATTTTCACTGCACACAACTATAGCTAGTTGCCACTCACACACTTACTCACGCAGTATTTTGCACAAGGGGCAAATTCAGCCATCGTTTTTATCGTTCAAGGCCGATATCGTTGCAATTTATCATTTTTTCCTTCTTTTCACACTTATTGTTGATTTTTTGGTATCCCTATTTTATTGAGGTTTATTAAAATCTGACATCTTTGCCGATGTCATTTTTGAGCAATGTTTAACCAAAGTTCGAGTGGTATAATATTTTGTGCATTAGTTTTTCATCAATATCAAAAGTCATCAAACTCACTTAAGCTTTTTGAAGGAATATTTTATTGTTTACTTTGGCTTTTAATTTGGCACAATCAGTTTTAAGAAACAATACCATATAATTTCAAAAATATTATTTCAACAAAAGAACAAGTATTTGAATCACCAGTGTCTTTAAAGAAATCAATTATATAAAAACAAGAAGGGAGGTAACTACCATTTGAATAACTTATTTAACTAATGGGCATGTATGACACAAATATAGATAATAGATATATAAAGAGTAGGTCATATACTGTTCTCTTTTAAAACTGCATGTTACTACATAGTATCACATCTCCACGTTAATGGATAACACATGTTATCCTTGTGTTCGTTCTGTGGGTCAGAAAATGTTTAGCATTATACTGTTTGTGGTGTTATGTGGAACATTCTCACTAAAAGTTCAATATATCGCGAAGCTGTGATTTGACCCCATTGAGTGTTTTTGTGTGGGGCACCATTGAAAATTGATGTTATGGTGCTATTTATTGATTAAGCAATTTGTGAAACATAGTTAGAAACCAACGAAAATGTGCTGCGAAATTGGGTTGACGGGATGAACTAATGGTAAGACAGGTGGGGTAGTCTTTTGAATGGAATTTTATTCCATAACTAATCGAAGGATTAACTTCTTTTATGCTGATTTGCCACCAATTTTGAAAAGAAACAAATGGTCCAACCATTATACAAGACACTGATATTTGAAATTTTCTGCATATTTGAATAAAGTAAATAGTCGGCGCAGTGGCTTAGTGGTAGTGTGTTGGGCTACTAAGCGAGGGGCTCAGGTTCGAATCCCGAGAGGGCCAAATTACATCTTAAGGTTTTTTTCCACTGCGCCACCTCTCGCGAACGTCTGACAAACATCCGAGAGTAAAACTGTCATGAAAGAGCTTCTCAATTGGCCGTTTGGACTCGGCGCAAAATTGTAGATCCCTTCCATTCGTCCCAAAAATTGAAAACCCACACAAAGCGAATGGTTGCGAGAAGCTAGGCCTTGGGTCCCATAGACCTGTCGCGCCAAAATATTTATTTATTTTTATTAAATAGGACTTTAAGTCGCGCGTAGGTAACCTTTCGACGGCTGGTGGTCGCAATTTGGCCGTCAAATAGGGAATTGAATATTTGGAAGTTGTTTAGGAAAATCGTGAAGAAGTGAAGTAAAGAGTTTAATGCCCCCTCAGTACCAAAGTCTCTAAGCCAAAGTGGAAAACTACTCCTAGTATTCCACCAGCTCCTAATAATAGGATAAAACTGTCTGAAACTAGGTATACTAATAAAAGAGCCTATACTAAGTGCAGATATCATTTGTTAAGAAGGATTTTCTTATACCCGAAATCCGCAGAAATAAAATTCTCTTTGAGGGTTATATTTGGTTTCCACTAAATCCGCTAGATGCAGTACCTAAGATCCAAAGCCTAGCTGCTCACATCCAAGATGTGAATTTTTTGTGCAAAACATATGATCATGTTAGAGCGCGCACATACACTCACACACACATACACTCACAGCTGCATTACAACTACTACTGGCAGTAGTATCCACTGAAGGAAAATTGTGGGCGTCGTTTTAAATAATTGTTTTAAACATTGCTCAGCTTTAGGACAACGCTTGGAGGATGTTTTATATCTTAAATGATTCAGGGGAAATTTATTAAGTTTACATATACATATTTTATTTTCTAATCCGAGAAGCCATTACTGAGCTAGGTCTGTATAATTAGAATTTACCTTACAGATATACAGTTTTTTTGACTATTTTGCTAGAACCACTTTATATTCCGATATAAAAAGTATCCTAAGTCCCGACCTCGAACATAAGCAACTACTATGTCAAGTTTCATCAAAATCCGTCCAGTAGTTTCCTCGTGATGCATGGTCCAGCAAAGAAAGAAAAGATAAAGATTTTTAAACCAATCGAGATAATCTACTGGTCCCTGAGCGAAGTGCACAGGGTAGGGATTTTGTTTCGAATTTAATAAAGAAACAAATATATTTTTATATAGCTCGGTCTCTTGTTTTTAAACATGGTCATTACATACATGTAAACCTGAATGTTTGAACTATCCCCGCGAAGAAGTTTTTATTTTTATTTTATTTAAAAAAAATTAATTATCTATGATTTAACCAGTTCGTTCTCAAACTGAGAGCTATAGATAATAAAAAAGCTCGTAACAAAGGGGCAATCCACAATGCAGGCTTGAAAAACTGTTAAAAAAATCATCATTAAACCAAAAGGATACACGTTTCTTTGTCGTACCGATTAGAGCGTTATTTCGAAACTGATTTTTATAAAATACTAGCGGACCCGGCGCACTTTGTCTCGCCCCAATTTAACGTTTTCAGATAAACTCCAGAGTGATAATAAAATTTATTTGAATTGAATCCGAGTCAGTAGAGAGCGATATGATAAACAATGTCTCTTTTTTTGATTGTTATCGCAAAAGACAATCGATCGAATAGATTCAGCAACGTAATTGCAATCGATTCCATCTTCAGCTGTAAATTAAGCAGCGGAGTTCCTGGCACATCAAGCGAGTTCAAGAATTCCGTCTCGTTAATGCGCCATCGTGCATTCTTCCCAAAAGATAATTTTGCATTCGCGCATCAATTTCGCTGTCGCTGAATTCTTGGTCATTGTGCACGTTGGCTTGTCAACCGTGAGAAGATTCAGAGCGGAATGTGCAGTTCGACCGCCTTCCAACAGTGTGGCAGCAATGCCAGAGGATGCAACAGCCAACGCAATCTCCGATCTTGACCGAAATGTTACCAGAATCAACGAAATGCCTGTTCCACCAGGAGCATTGGATGAATAAAATGAAATGGAAGCGGCCCACATACCTCATATTACATACCTGCACCCGCTGTACTGTGATTGCGCATGACATGACCAATCGGGTTGAACTTCTTTAGAATAATACAGTAGAAATTTAATATGATGGTTAAGTATTCTTAAATTTTCAAATTTTTCGCGCAATTTTCTTAATTTTTTCTTTCATAAGAACCTTCTGCTGACAATAACAAACGCAACAAAAAAAGAATTAACGAAATCGGTCCAGCCATTCACGCGTGATGTCGTGACAACGAAAAACGGGTTTCATTTTTATATATATAGATGAAACGAATGAAAGAGGATTTCCCTAGCGAACTTTCCGCATATACTGTTTTGTCACAAACGATAACTCTTAACAATATTCATATGATCGGAATAGAATGACACAAACGACAAAATACATTGCATATTTTAAGGCTATATGATTTTAATTTATCGGTAGTGTCTGAAACTGTACATCGTCCCGCATTGCAGACTTGTCCTCAACTGGGTGAATACCTACTCTGCCAACCATTGTGCTACTAAGTGCAAGATCAAAGAATTGCAACTCTTAACAGTCAAAAAGATCTTAGCACGATCACTGTAAGCGAGGTAGATAAATGTGAGTTTTATTTTCAACCACATAACATAAAATTTTCCTTTTTTCGTATTCCAGGAGCATTTTCGTTCGCACGAAATTTTCTGCTGCTGCTTTTCAATTCTCAACTCAACGAGTAATATTGCCACACCGCCAAAGTTCTCGCTTTTAACTTGGGTACTTTGCGTTCCCTTATTTCACCCTGTATAGTCATTTGAAAAATTGCACTCCCTCATTAAAATTTTCTTAAAGTAAATTGTCCGCAGCTGTGATAGTTTGAACAAAGACTGAATGATCTCACAACAATATTAATATTCTTCTTATCTCACAAGTCAAGTCATCTAATGAAAAATCGTCTTTTCTATCTTTCCAGGTAATTAATTAACCAGAAGCAGCAATGATGTAATCACACTGTCCTCAGCGTGTCGTCAGCACAAAGTGGCTGATTGTTATTTTTAATATAGTTTTCATCGTATTTTCGTTTAAAGGGCGCACAGGTAGGTAAGTTAATTACGGCTATAGAGAAAGTAGATAATCGACTGTCGTTTTCAAATTGATTTGATCAGATTATGCAAAAGTAATTAATTTGTTGCTCTTGACTTTCTTTGAAAGAGTCGTTGCAATTGTTCTCGCTGTTGGATTGGGAGAGCTCCATCGCGTTTTAAAATATTTTGTAATGTAACTTTTTCCTTTTTGATGGCGCTATATTCTGAGGCGGGTGACCAATTAAAATAGGTCATGATGGCAACAAACGGGTAGTACTTCTAACTCTGACAAATGTGGACATTTTGACAATAATTACTCGCACTGATGAATTAGGACGTCCTTCGGCTTTTGGCATACCTCGAGTCCTATTAAAATACAAGGACTACAGCGACGAAGCTGCTCCGAAAGGAACACATTATTTCATTTAGCTGTCCTTTTAGTTATCACTGCAGGAAGTCCATTAAAATTCAATTATTTACCCTGACCTTTGAGTCATGCGACGGCGATGACAGCGTACGTTTTTAAAATATGTAGATCGTTAGACATGTACTCCTTCTCACTTGATTACGAATAGACAGTTTTTTGTTTAAATTTTACGAATTCCGATAATCTGGGAATTACAATTGCATAATGTATGAAGGATATATTGTGTTGTAAAATAAAAAAATGGTATTAAAGTTGATAAATGCAACTTTTATTACGCTTTTTTCCAAAAGGTCGTAAAATTTACCAGTTTGTCTCACTCGATTACGAACAGTAGCTAAATCTACCAAATAAAGATCAAACAAAAGAATATACTTCGAGTATTGGGGAGATTAATTCAAGAAATAACTTCATACAATCCACAACTATGGGTAAAGGAAATACATTAACGAAGGAGGAAATAGGTCACAGCATCGTTTGCATTATCCTCAAGAAAGGACAAAGGCTTCAACTATAGCGCAAACACTTTTCGAAGGAATCTCTCGCAATTGAAGGAAGTTTTTGGCAGCTACTTCTTCCAAACTTATAAAGGAGATAGATAGGTAGACTTCTAAAATGAAGTTGGGCTTTTTTCAAGTGAAAGTGTTTTTCCTTTTGTTCACGTAAACACGGGACTTCAAAAAACCCCACAAAAAAAAGTCTGGAACGGTTAAATCGGGCGATCTTGCGGGCCAGTGCAAATCGCCAAAACGAGAGATGAAGCGACCCGGAAACGCCGCCTTCAGAATATCGGTTGTGGCTCGCGCAATGTGTGCCAGCTCCGTCCTGTTGGAACCACATGTCCTCCAGTCCTAATTTGTCCAATTGCGTCTGAAAAAACTCTATAGCACCGTCCATGTTGTCGTTTAAACAGCCGCGTTCTCGAAAAAAAAAAACGGCCCGATGACTTCCAGCGTGAACAGCACACCATGCAGTAACTTTGAGCGGGTGTAATGGCTATTCGTGCATTACTCGTGGATTTTCACGTACCCGCTGAGGTGGAAATGAGCCTCATCGCTCATTATGATTTTGGCGGACACTTTTGTTCACTTGTATTCTACATCTGTCTAGTCCACAAATGTCAAAACAGAGTTGACATTGGCGGCCATTTGCAAAAATAAGAGCATCTTCCAATAGGTCTCTTTTGGCCCACCTTGTAGTTAAGTAAATGCAATTGCACTTCGCAAAAGGACATTTTGGTGCCTTGATTCTACACCCTACAAAAGGGAAACAAGCTAATACGATATAGTAAACGGCAGTGAGTGTCTTTTGATTCTCAATACGCTTCAAATAATTCTGGGTACTCATATAAAGACTGTGCAAAAAGTGTGAATGAAACCTTCAACTTACATTACAAATTCCAAGGTGAAATAAGCTCGGATTTTGCGATTAACTTTGTGAAGATCTACCAACAGTATAAAAGCTTCAGTCATTATTTATTATTATTTATTAAGCGCGACACATTTTTAAATTTAAATAAAACAAGTTGTATTTGATTTAATGCGGATATCTGCATTTCTAGTTGAGCAGATTTTTTGATCAAAATTAGGACCAGTTTTCTTCCAGAGTCCAGATCCCAAATGCTCTAGGGTGTTCTAGCCTTTACTGCTTTAAGAAAACATAAAAATTGTTCAAGTATTTACGGAAAAATTCACCAAGTTGAAGCGTTCGAAAGGTCTCGTCCTTGAGACTTATTGGTTCTCGCGCACACTCTGATGATATAGCAGGAGTATTTAAGGTCGATCGCGCTTTTAGTTGATCCCATTGCTCGATCAGCTACATAAATAATTTAATTTAATAAGAATTTCTTCATAATTCGACAATTAAAGCGCATTGAGACTCAACTAAAATTATATCACACTGCTGCTTTGTTCAAGGCTTCATTTCTTAAAAAAAAAATTAACAGTGATCTGGAGGGATGGCTCTATGCGCCAAAGACAGAATTAGACTTATAGGTCCTTTGTGATACCACATGAGTTGAAGGTAGTCAGAAAATGATAGACCGGGCATAGGATTGGGAGAATTGTGTCTTCGTACAGCTAGAAATGATACGCATGATCATGTGAAGGATACTTCATCTAACCCCGCCTATGACCTGTAACAGCCTCGGTCAAGCTATAGTGACCTGCTGAGAATTTGTCGAAAGGTGCGACCGAAACAATCTTCCCCCGCTTATAGCCTCGGACGTCCTGATTGAAAGAAGGTATATCTACGGGGCAGGGACGGGTTGTTGTATGAACCAATCCTTTTGCTCAAAGCTTTCACTGAAATCAAACTAATGGCGGGTTCTAAGTTGTCGATCTTAGTCACGAAATCATTTAGACAATGTAACAAATTTGCTTATTTAGTGCGAATATCAGTAGGTACGACACGAAGGTCGTTTAGGCCTTCAGAGGGGAAACAGCCTTAATATTTCTTACCCAAAGTGGCAAGACTTGGATATGTGCAAATAACGTGAATAGTGGTTTCTACTTCCTCTGGGTTATAGGGTTCTGAAAACAAAGCTGATTTTGATCCCCTTTATAGAAAGAAGGCTTTAAGTTATTTTACCATATATTTCCGTCCAAATTTGTCCGGTTGTTACATATGTACTAAATTCAAACTTTTGTTTGTGACTTTTACAAACTTCTTAAAAAGTTGTGTTAACGTCGCTGCATTGTCTGGCTACTTTGTACCCTAGCAGTTGCACGGAATATCACTGTGACTTGGATCAGAGGAACTGAACATACCTATGCAAAAATTATGTCCTGCTGTATTTTACCAACTTTAATTTTGTTGTCGGTACAAGGCTACAAGCTGAACTCGATTAAAAGATAGCATTATATCAGGAATCGAACCAGTGCCACGAAAAGTCTTTCGAGTATCCTGAATAATCGCAGGTTATTCCAAGTCAATGTTCAGCGCGTTATTAGTCCCATCAGCATATGTCTACTTCAAATCGTTTTCAAAGCATTATGTCATAAATCATCCATCTTAATGAGAATGGTCTTTTGATTTAAACTCATTTCCTGTCCTTAACCTACTCGTTCTAAAGAAAAGTTTATCGAAAAGCACTCTTAATGGCAAACGAAGTAGATTTGTACTACGAATCGATAAATCTACTAAATTCAATGAATAAAATTTCAGTCACAACCATAGGGTAGCTGCCAACATACTTTTCGAAGGACATTTCTTAAATCTAGTAGTGAGTGAGTGAGATGTAAAAATTCCAGCTTAGATAGCAAATCGTCGGCAAACAGCGCAAATACTTGCAAAAATTGTACATGGAATACAGAGCTTTGACAGTTGATAGCGGCCCGGCTATATATTGTTAAAGCTTCATCTGTCAAATTGGCTGTCATTTATTCGGACGGCAATATCGTTCAAAAACACGTGCAAGTGATAAAATTGAAAAATTTGATAAAGTTGGAAACTGACCCTGATTTTCATCCAAAAAATTATCTTCAGCGATACAAACAAAATTGTTGAATTTCGTACGATACCAAACCTCATGAGATCCAATGGCGTGCAATGCATCTCGAAAAATTTAAATGTTAAATTTGAAAGACGTTGGCCAGGCCTTCACCGTCTACAGGTCGACGATTACCAACTTGTTTTGGCCTGAATTAGACACCAACGACATGTGGTTTCAACAGGACGGCGCTACTCACCAAATTCTGCACAAGCGATTAGGAAGCATTGTCTTTTCACGTGGAGGTGATGCCAGCTGGCCACCGAGATGCACGATCTGTAAGACTTTTTCTTGTGGGGTTTTCTAAAAACGCAGGTCTATGCGAATAAGCCACGAAGCACAGCGTTCCTCAAAGCCAATTCAACTCATGCCATCGGTGAAATTGGACATTAAGGATGGGTGCCACCCAGGAAAGCCGCAGCGGGCTTTTGAACGATGTTATATTACATTAATAGCATCGATAGGCCTTTCAAATAAATAAAAAAAAATCGATGATCCCTCACGAATGCTTTTGTTTTATTTAAATTTAAAGATATAGGAAGCGCTTAATGAAAGACCCTTTACATGATATGTGGTATAGGTACCGGGAGAGCCACTTAATATTTCATGAAGGACAGGACTCTGTGGAACACTTTCAATTGCAATAAAAAACAAATCCACTTCCCAGCAACATGTCTCATATGGCTCTCTTCATGCCATCAATCGACTGGCGCTGTTAGCGAAAACACAACGTCAAATCCATTAAAAATATCGACCGGAAAATCAATGAAAACCGTTTTGCGTGATTGTTGTTTGCCATCCTTGTTCGATTGCCGTCCATTCTCTCCACTGGCCCAGTCCTTCCTTCAAACGTGTGTTGCTATAACCAAGGAGCAGAAACAAAACACACTCACTATCAAATATCGCAATCGCAATTCGTTTTATTGTTGATTAGCAATTACATAAGCCGACAAATTTCCAATATAATTGAATAAATTTTCTCGCCAACAATTGTTAAATAATTTATTGTTACTTAATAGTATTGATCACCTCCGCTTCTCTCGCGGCGTCAAATTTAATGAATGAAATGTTGTTCACTCCGGTGCGCTGATTCTTTGCGTTGGACTAGTTTTATTTTTCGTTTTAATTTTTTCGCGCAATCTACAAACAGCCAACATGTACCTGAAGACAATTATTTATTAAGCCAGCGAAACCGGAAAAAATGGTCGGGTGGTCTGTGTCGGTTGTGCGTCGTTCGTTGTTCGTCGTCCGTTGATGATGCTGCGGTGACAGCGGCGGCGGCAGTAACCGCAAGGTAAACCAAGTACACATAGTCGTAGGTATATGTTGCTGGAAAAAAAAGGCAGAAATAAAATCAAATATTATTATTAATCCAGTTTGGTGCGCGTTGCCTGCGGTATGTTTCTGGATGGATGAATATTTGCTGCGACTTGTTCGCCTACATTTATACATATTGTTGTCAGCGGCAGTATTTGCCTTTGCCAGCAGCTGTCAAATGTCGTCTTTTTCGCATACGACATGGGCTTGAGCTGCAAGAGTCTATACTCTATATACTCGGCGGTAAGTTGATCTCATACCCCCACCCACAATAGGTACACACTGGGGGGGAATTTAAATTTGCATTGTGGTTCCTGCATTAGGATTAGGTGCCTACTCGCGCCGGTGTAGTGGTGACTTCTGCGTATATGTAGGCGGATGGCTTGTGTATTTTGCATGCATAATTATGGTCAAAGCAATGTCAACGTGTTGGCCAAAATTGACAGAAGAAGTGTTTGTGTTGGAAGGCAGCCAGTGGTGTGGCGGTTGAATTGACACACGGAGTGGTGAATAGCCGAGGCAGGCCGGCTTGAGGGAAACGTCACAGTGACATAACCAAAAGTGGTCATTTTGAGTGGTGAAGTGTTGCCTGTAGGTGCTTTGTACACAATTGGATAACATGCAAGCGTGATTGTGAATTTCTACACGAAAGCGAATATTTTTCTCATCCCACAGCGTATTTGGCTATATAGGCTTACTTTTCGCACATGTGCTTGCTAATAACTGCTGTGGCCTTGCTGTATTGATTAATGAACTTTGGCCTGTGTATGGATTGCAAACTTGCGGTCGAAAGAGATTATTATTTGCTGAGGTTTGTTGACAGCTGAATTGGTTTGCATAATTACAAAAAAAATTATTTTTGGATGCCACTTTCATTTGTGTGTAGGTATCTACCTATCTACTTTTAAAATATTAAAGGCTTAGGTGGTGAAATGGAGGGGCTTCACTTCAAGTGAGTTACAAGAGCTGCAGCGACAAAGAGGACGACGAGCCTTTTTTCACTTCTGGCCCTGGGAACTGACTTCGTCCCTACTAATCTATATTTAAAAAAATGCTGGCTTCATTGGGTCCTAAAGCCTCCAAACTACCATTTACTCTATCATAGGTCCTTTCCCTAAATAAGGAAAGACACATAATTAAGAAAGCATTGTTGCTTTCTGCTTTGTAGCTTTCTTAATTATGTGTCTTTCCTTATTTTCAACTGTTATGATCAATTTTAAAGTCGAGCGAGGTTACCTATAAAATTGGAGTCTTTTTCAAATGTTTTTCTGAGCAAAGGCGGTTTCGTCTCTGGTTAGTTATATTTCTTAGTTTCTGTTTTACTTTCTGGCAAAGTTGTTCCTTAGCGATACGGTTGCGGGGTAGAAACTCGTAAAATTCTTCCTTGAAATGACCAACAAATTAATGTTCATTGCTTTGCCAGAGGCGTAATGTCGTTTCGTAGCAAAATATATCTAATTAAGTTGTCCGTGTAGCGATTTGAAAAATTAGCGTATTTCAGATAGGTAAAGGGTGTTATTTTGAATAGCCCGCTATTTCGGTAGCTGTCACTTTTGAAGCTGTTATTTTTTGACATTTGACAAGTAGAAACGCTTCAACAAAGCATTGAAATTATAAAAATTCTCTACAAAAATGATGAAAATTTTGCAGTCACAGTTCGCAAAACTAAAGCATTTTTGGGTCGTCGTGAGCACCTTGTCGGACCGCAATACAGAAATTGGTGGAAAAATTCGAGCTGTTGGGACAAGTTAGTGATGTAAAGAATAAAACCCGTGCACGTCACTCAAGAACAACTGAAAATATTGCTGCTGTAGCGCAAAGTGTTGAAGAAAACCCAGTTTTGTTTTTCTTTGGAATTGGGCATTCCACAAACGTCATTACACCGTTGAGTTGGATGGTATTGATCTGGACAAGGTTTACTTTCAACAAGACGGCGCTACGTGCCACACAAGCAACGAAACCATTGATCTTTTACGGGAAAAGTTTCCTGCCCGTGTTATCCCTCGAAGAGGTGATCACAATTGGCCACCGAGATCTTGTGATTTAACACCTTGCGACTTCTTCCTTTGGGGCCACGTGAAAGATAAGGTCTACGCCAACAGCCCAGCGTCGATTTAAGACCTCAAAGATGGAATTCGTGGGTCTATCGAGGACATAAGGCAGCCACTTTTCGATTTTGTTATGGACAATTTCATGGTAAGGAAATGGTCGTGTAAGCGTGCCCGTGGTGGCCATTTGGCTGACGTTGTTTTTCATTATTAACGGCATACCTTCCTCTTTATTATGAAATAAATATCCGATCATTTATCTCAAAAAATTGCGTTTTTCTTTGAATTTCAAAGTAACACCTCTTATTGGAAAACCCTTTATATAGCTCGTGAGTAGAATTTCCATACTAGACTTTTTAAAGCCAATATTTCATACCTCAAGAAGTCCTAGTTGTAGATAAGGTAAACATTAAAAGCCTTAGTAAGGTACTCTTGGTTTTAAAACTCATAAATAAAATGCATGCCAAAATATCCGCGCTTATTTATAACCTACTTTTCCCTTTTCAACTTCAGAGTTACTTTTCGCCTGAAAAAGGATAAACTGGTTCGTAAGCCTTACCCTCAGGGCTACTTTAGATGTAATTTGGTTATTTCGGGAATCGAAACGGGGCCCCTCGCTTAGTAGCCCAAAGTATTAGCACTCTTTTTGTCTACAATTAAGGAATACGTTCAACTTAAAGTACAGCACACTAATCTCTAAGCCACCTAACATGCCCTAACAGATCAGAAACTACCGCAACGCTTGTCCTTGTACTCAAAAATCTTGCAAGGCATAAAAGCTTATAAATAGCATATTAGGTACTTTAAACTTTTTAGCCGGAGCTTGCTCAGCATCTTTTAGAACAGACTTAGCCCAGAAATGGAATGCTCTTTAAGTTGTACAAGATGATAGAGAAATGATATTGAACTTTTGATTGCCACGGAAGGGTAAATTCACCAGCGCTCTGCGGCCAATGAAAGCTCAAACAAGATATAAATTTAAATCTTTCTTAACCCCTCCTTGATATTTTTATCATGGGGTGTACGCTAAAAACCATCTCTCAGTTAAAGAGAGGTGACTTTTGGTACCACGCGCATTGGAATTTTGACAAACTTTTGCGAGAATTATGCCGTCTGACGCAATGACACCAGAAATCCTACTGCGACAAAGCTACCACGTCAACTTTCCTCAGGCAACGGAATGGCTTCAGCCCGACTCTGGGCCAAGGAAAGAATGCCATCGTGTATTCACGGATGGCTCCAAAACCGCACAGGGGTCTGGTTCGGGAGTCTTCGTGAAATGCGAGAGCATTAGAATACACTACCCCTTAGGTAACCATTCGTGTGGGTCTGCCTGGATCTGTGGTTAGGTCATCCATTGATACTTGGGTTTCTCGTGAACACGAGTGTCGGTGGCGTGACTATCCTAGGTGTAGACAGACCAAACGACTGCGTCCGGGCATCTGCAAAAGCTTCGCGTTCGATGTCTCTCAGGAGAATCGACTGCGGACTGCTTGTGGGTGTCCTTTCGGGCCACCAAGCTTTTGCCAAACACTTAAATGTATTGGGCCTGAGCAACAAGACCATCTGTCCTGTAGAGAGGATGACGATACAGCGGAACATTTCCTCTGTATTTGTCCTGCATTTGCTCGCATCAGGTGGCGGATGTTTGGGGCAGAGGTTGTGAGTGCCGAACATCTAACCTCTTCATCATTGAAGCTGCTTCTTATCTTTTTTCGAAAGGCGGGAAAACTAAATACAGTAAAGTAAGGTGTCTGTTTGGAGTACAATAGACCAATACCTACTTGTGTCTGAGTGCCATGCCTCCATCAGATAGTAGCAACCTCCGGCCTGTTACCCTAAACCTTAGACTTAAACAGTGCTATGAACTTTTGTTTTGAAAATCGTGTTTTTCGGTTTGCCAAAAACGTAAATATATTTTTTTTAACTTTTTAGCTGATCAAATGGAATTTTTAAAAAGTTAAAGTCCACATGCATTCTGCAAAAGTTGAGCCTTCATAACTCAAATCAGTAAATCGTAGGAACTGGTATAACCAGGCCAAAATCGAAACATCGTATTTGATCCTTAAAGTGGTAAAAATTGCTATATATACGATCGCATAAAAACGATGGCTAAACACCTACTGTTAGATATGTACCTACTGCAATCTGAAAAGATTGCGTTTTAGCCAAAAGTGGGCACTACTCTTTTAATGTCTGTACGATTCGAATCGCTTCTGCCTTTTACCTACCTGCCTAATTAAATATAAAAAATCAACCAACCGAACTATTAATGAACGAAAAAGTTTTGTCCTAAGCAGTCGTGCACTTATGTTATGTGATTATATAGTGTAGTGCATATCGAACTATCAAAATGGCTCAGATGTTAGAGTGCTGGACCAGCGAGGGTTCTCAGGTTCCATATACCAAGAAAAAATAAGTTTCATGTTAAAGTTCTTTCCTAAACTAAAAACTCGCATATTAGATATCCTTAGAGGTGATAAGTGTAGACAATGTCCTACATTACTACATTTAAATGATTTTTAAATAAACCCACATTAAAAAGAAATATTTTTTTCTGAAAAATTAATGAAATTCACTTTCTACATTTATGCCCTCCATCTTGTTAACATTTCTTAGAAATACTCCGCCTTGCTAAACTTGAGACATCAACAGCAGTACATCACCCACAACATGCTATATAAACAAAAGTTAATATAACTTGAAAATACCAACAGACATACCATCGCATGAACCTTCTCTTTGCGTTTCGTATAGATATTATGTTTTTTATTTTTTATTTTTTTTTAATTTGACTGGCTGCTGCTTTTATGTCGATTATTGAATTAAGGCGAATCATTATGTCTGCCACACACACGCAGATTATTTTTATTTTTTTTGCTGAATGTGTAATTACACTTGTCATTAAATATTTCGTTTCATTGGCATGTACGCAATGTCGTCGCCGAGCCGACAATCAATTTTAATTGAAATGTCTTTCAAAGAGAATAAGAAAACAACAATATATCGTTGCCTACCTGATTTGTCAGTGATCGGTGTGCGTTTTTCTTTGACATATAGCTTTATTAAAATGGCAATTTGGAAAAACAATTTAACCGCGCATAACTTCAAGTAGCAAATCGCATAAAAACTTAATTGTGTATAGAAAGACAAGGACTCGTTAAGATATACCGCGATTGGTTCGGTTTCGAAGGAATTCTTCCATCGGTTGCATGATTTGCATTTGTATACGTGACGATTGGATGATCTCCCGATCCCGAAGACAAGATTTAGGACGTTGCTGTTAGTTATTTTTGGTTTTCAGCTTTACCTTTCGTGAGTTCGAACAATTTAAGGTTGACGATAAATATTAGTTTTTGACGACCAATGTCCTTATCATTTCCAATATATCACCGATAAATTACAACGGAGAAGGGTATACTTAAGTGGGCCGCCAAGGCACTGTATAGATCTACATATGGGACAAATTATACGAAGGTATGTTAAGTTTCGGCTTTCTTGCCAATTTCGATGAAGAAATATCGCCGCTTCTTTCAAGTTGAAGAGAACATCACTTTGATGTCGAAAAAGGTTTAAAGCAATGTGACTTGTAACTTTATTATTGGCAAACTAACATAAGATTTTTCAAAAGTCCTGCTTTGCTTATTGCGGTTATCAGGGAAACGCAACAGGATGTACTTCTCAACACAGGGTGACTCTCTCGCACGGTGGAGTGTGGACAGGCATAGTTTCAAAATTGTAAAAGCCTTTGATTGGATCTTACATCGTCGCAGAGATAAAGAGAAGAATCAGTTCGATGACTTTGACAGATAAGAAGGCATCTTAGACGAAAAGCCTTACGAAAAATTATAAATAAAAACAAAAGCATCTCGGTTCTTCCCTATGATACAAAAACTGACCTATCGAAAGCCGATGAAAACCTTCAGCGACGTTTTGAGAGGAATATAGTGTTTAGAACTTTAAATCCGCACATGGGTAAAGCTGGGTGCGCAGCATTCGAATTTCGCTAAACAAAATATATGGAATTTAATTACTATACTTAGTTTCGCTATTCTTGATTTTGTCCCTCTTCTGAAAGTGGTCATTTTGTGGCGGACGTAGCTTACCTACTTTCAAAACTGGATCTGCTACATTGGCTTTTAAAGATTTTTTTTTTTGCGCATACCACAGATTTAATCGCTCAGCCTTACGGTTTCAGTGATGCATTTGTCATTTATTGATTTTTTGGCTGAAGGTTTTGATTTTCTGGAATACCCTTTTATATTGCCGTCTGGGTCGGAATTGAATAAGTTAGATACCTATATACTTTTCCATTCCATAGTTCTATGGCAAAAAAACAAGGGGCATAAACTCTGTAACTACTTAAAAGTTGATGTCAAAGAGTGCTGTCACTCTGTCAGAATAGTAAGTGTAAAGAAAGAAGGTGTAGAAAGAGAGTCGTAGACATTTATGGCATTTATATGATGAAGCGAGAAACCTCCCAACACAATTCCATTTAAATGATCAGAAAGGTCTGACAGCCATGGGCAGTTACTGTCAAGCTTGGCCATACTAGCTAGATCTTTCGCTCTTTTGGCAAGCGTAGGAAGTCTGAAAGAGATTCTATAATAAAGCGAGCTATTCACACGGATATCAACGGGCAGTTTATAGTAAAGGCTTCCAACAGACTTAAAGTTGGTTGTAAGTAAACCAGGATGAGACCTTAAAAAAATTGACAATCTTCTACCCTCGGGCACTATTGGTATCATCAACCTTGTGAAAAGGAGGCTATCTACGTTGGACAAAGTTTCAATGCACAGAAAATCAATAACAGAAAATCTCTGCCAAACTGACTGACTACTGCTTCAAAGACGCATCAATGATTTGCAGAGTCCTTGGGTCCTGAGTGCTAGCCGATGAGCAGAAATCGGACTAATACTAGGCAATACTAGAAGGTCTAATTTTGATTCCATACACAAAGATGCCCGGACCTTGCGAGCAATGAATCGCAGGGAGCGACTCTCAATGTTTCCGGAGCTCGTTTATTAGGTTTACTTTTTTTTTTTTTTTTTTTTTTTTTTTTTTTTTGTTGGAGGTTGCTACTATCCGATGGAGCACTCAGACACAACTACTGGTCCATTGTACTGCCAAAACAGACACCTTACATTGCTGTACTTAGTTTGCCCGTCTTTCGAAGAAAGATGAGAAGGAGCTTCAGTGATGAAGAGCTTAGATGTTCGGCACTCACCACGTCAGCCCCAAAGATCCGCCACCTGATGCGAGCAAAGGCAGGACAACTACAGAGGAAGTGTTCCGCTGTATCGTCATCCTCTCCACAAGCAGGGCAGATGGTGGTGTCGCTCAAGCCCAACACATTTAAGTGTTTGGCAAAAGCTTGGTGGCCCGAAAGGACACCCACAAGCAGTCTACAATCGATTCTCCTGAGAGACAGAAGGAAAGATGCTGACCTTTTGCAGATGTCCGGTCGCAGTCGTTTGGTCTGTCTGCATCCAGCAGAGTCACGCCACCGACACCCGTGTTCACGAGAAACCCAAGTATCAATGGATGACCTTACCGCAGATGCTGGCAGACCCAACGCAGGTTCAGGCCCTGAGAGAGCTTCTTCGGAACCCAGCCTGGCAAGCTCATCAGCGATCTCGTTTCCCTGGATACCAGTGTGGCCTGGGACCCAGACAAGTTTCACTGTGTTTAGCCTACCGACCAGATTTAGAGAAAGCTTGAGTTCAAGCACTAACTTGGACGAGGTAAGAGGGTTGAGCAGCGCTTTTAGTGCAGCTTGGCTATCACTGCAAACGCAAATGCTTCTAGCTCTCCACCTGTTTGTCACAATATAGTGCATAGCCATAAGGATAGCGAAAATCTCCGCTTGGAAGACAGACGCATGGTTCCCTAAGGGGTAGTGTAGTCTAACGCTTTCGCTTTCCACGAAGACTCCCGAACCTGACCCCTGTCCGGTCCTGGAGCCATCCGTGAAAACACGATGGCATTCTTTCCCTGGCTCAGAGTCTGGCCGAAGCCATTCCGTTGCCTGAGGAAAGTAGACGTGATAGTTTTGTCGCAGTAGGATTTCTGGTGTCATTGCGTCAGACGGCATATCCATAAGACAGGGGTCAAAAGATAATTCTCGCACAAGTTCATCAAAATTCCAATGCGCGTGGTACCAAAAGCCGCCTCTTTTTAACCGAGAGATGGATTTCAGCGTACACCCCATGATAAAAATATCAAGGGGGGGGAGGTTCATCATAGCATCTAGAGCAGAGCCCGGAGTACTGGGGAAGGCCCCTGTGCAGCCGAGACAAACCGTTCTTTGAAGTTTGGCAAAAGAGGCAGTAACACGTTTCCGCGAAAGCCTGTTCCACCATACAACCGATGCATACGAGAGGAGTGGTCTTACCATTGCCGTATAGATCCAAAGGACCCTTTTAGGAGATAAGCCCCATGTCTTGCCAAAAGCACCTTTGCACTGCCAGAAAGTGGACAGCGCTTTATCAGTTTTTGCTTCGACATGCTTGGACCAAAGAAGTTTTCTATCGAGGATTACTCCCAAATATTTGACTTCATCAGAGATCGGAATAGTGACACCTTTAAGCACAAGTTGAGTCAGACCAGTGACCTTCCTCCTTCTCGTGAAGAGAACAACCGTAGTTTTAAGAGGATTCACTGAAAGCCCATTTCTTGTGCACCAATCATCGATCATTCCCAAGGATCTCTGCGCCAGAGAGCAGACAGTCCTTAGGTCTGAACCGACAGACAGAACGGCGACATCATCCGCGTAGGCTTGTGTGTAGGTTCCAGGAAGATTGAGAACCGTTAGCAGAGAGTCTACTACCATACACCATAAAAGGGGAGACAGAACACCAACTTGAGGGCAGCCCCTGTTTACCCCTGTCATGACGCACTTTCCACAATCCGCCTCGGCAATCAACGTCCTGTGCATTAGCATTGCTTTAATCCACAATACCAATGTCTCATCTACACCATGAGATCTGGCTGTGTTACACATGCTATCAAAGGTCGCATTGTCAAAAGCACCCTCGATATCGACGAAAATACCCAGCGCGTACTCCTTCCGATCAAGAGCACTTTCAATCCTACCAACAAGGTTCTGAAGCGCAGTTTCACAGGATTTTCCGCGCTGATAGGCATGTTGCATCTCAGAAAGAGGATGCGATCGAAGAGCAACCTTGCGCACGTGCAGCTCAACCAGTCTTTCCAAACTTTTCAGCAGGAAGGAAGACAGACTTATGGGTCTGAAACTCTTGGCGAGAGTGTAGTCAGTCTTACCAATTTTTGGTATGAACACGACTTTAACAATACCTACGCCAAGGAGAAGGTATGTAAGCCAAGGCTAAGCTTGAGGTGAAAATTCTTTTCAGCGTCGGCATCAGCTGACTACAACCTTGTTTCAGCATGGCTGGATAAATTCCATCCGGACCAGGTGAATTAGGTTTACTTAGTAAGTCTTATAAAATCCAAAAAGTCGAAATACACACTTAGGTGTGAACAGAATGAATCTTCGCCTTAAAATTTTGTCACGTATTTGATATTTATTTCAAAAAATTTATTATTACAAGTTTTGTTTCTTGCGATAAAAATGTCAATCAAATAGCTTGATCTTGCCTTACTGAAATACCCAAATATAAAGATTTATTTTGACGGAAATTTAAGCCATTAAGCGAATATACCTACTAGAACGAGCAATATAGGAACTGTTGAATTTTCTTATTGCTGTTATAGATCTGGATGTAGATCCTGATTGTTTTTTTTTTAAATAACAGCTTTCCAACAGATTAAGCTTCGAGTTTTACAATATGAATAAAAAAACACGGACTGACAGGTGAATTTTATTAGGCCAGAGTTCGTTGATCTCAAAATCGTTCGTGATCTATCGTTAAGGTGGATTAACAGAGCTGGTTACAAATACTTTTAAAGGTAGCATTACATAGGTCGGCATTTGCAATTGGAGAATAAGAACCCATGAAGTGTCAGTAGAACTTAGGAACTCAGGAATGTATTTTTTTCTAAGAGATTTTGCCTCCTAGTCATCCTCGTGCACATTCCGTACTCTTAGCAAATGTGTCCTTGGTGTATTTATTGAATTTGCTATAATAATACGTCTCACCCTTTAGCGCTGCTACTGCGAGACACTGTTTATGTTTATAATGAAATCATCTTGTATCTTTTTTTAAAGATGTCGAACAATTTAGCTCCCCGTTTCCCAGTGTCTCTTTATTTCTTGTACACAAAAATAGCATTATGAATAGTTTCCCAAAAGATCCTTTCCGTAAATTTGCCAAACCAAACAGCCATTCGTCAGAAATTTTGCCTTTCAGTTTATGAACTCATAGGAGTGTTATCCTAGAGCCTTACGTCACTCATATTACTCTCTATTTTCATTTCCAACTTTCAACTTATGAAAAAGTAAAATTATGGTCACCACCTACTTACTGCTCCATCTCCTCGTAGAAATTGTCCACAAAACTACTTTCGTGAAATCCATAATTTAATTATTGTCCCCTCGCTCCAATTCTAAGCAGCGAAGAGAGCCATCTGTGAGTTTTCCCCAACCGATTCCGCACGAACAGGCTCAAATGAAAAATCAATTTCAATTATGTCCCACTACTTCGGTCCGGTCGTCGTCTGTCGTCTGTCGTCTGTAAAAGCAGAAAAAAATGTAATAAAAATTAATTTTACTTCTCTCGTGCTTCCTTTTTTTGTCGAATATTACGCGCGCAGTCTCCTCAGATACTGTGATACACAATGACGACAGAAACGCAAGGGACAACAAAACCACCACACAAGAGAAGGCAGTGAAAAACAGCCCTTCTCAAGGGTCATTAACACCCATCATAGCTGTAGAGTGTATAGAACTCGAGTTGAAAGACGCACACATGATGTGGAAAAAACTGCAGCGCGGTATCTTAAGCAGCACCACCATGCCATCTCCTTTGCCAGAGATAATGTGCATCCATTAAAGAAATCCCACACTATATGCGTTGCGTATGGCTGTGTTTGTTGTTTTTGTTTGTTCCTCCAGAAAACATTTTGCACATCATCGCCAGTGGAGACGTCATTAATGGTCATATGTGGCGTACGTCCTCCAAAAGGCCGCCAAGTGATGTTAAATATCTCTAAAGCCATGTGCCCACATCAAATAGTGCATGTTATTGCCATATAACAGTGAGATTAATGAAAAATAGCCGGACAAAGAGGGAGATACCCTAAATATGACGACGCTGAGTATCTGGATTTGTTTTTTTTGCTTTTTTTTTGTTTTGTTGTTCATCTTCTTTTAATTGGAAAATCACGATTCTTAGAAACCACCATTAAATGACGTTATTACACATTATTGGGATATTTGTTGTTGAGATCTTGGGACCGCTCTGTCCCGCTTCTTCGCACGTTCCAGTTGAAAGTAAATTTCCCCTACCCAAAATAAAAATGCAATACAATCTCGCCATATTATTTGGATGTGGAATGGTCTGTAAACAGGTTTAAATATGGCTGGGTCTGTGTCTACTTGAATTGAAGCTACCGAACGAACCGCCTGGGATTGGGATTTGGGTTCAAACAATTTTGAACCTGTTTCCATGTTTGATGGTGGCTGCTTTTACTTAATTTCCGTGCGGTGTGGGTCAAATGATCTTGGCTGGTGGATCGTTTGGCTACACAGAAATTCCGATGACGAATGCATAAATGACGCGGGAAATTTGTCTGAGCATTTTTGTAGGCGAATGTTTACTTTTTTTGTATTTTTGTTGATCATCTACTGGGGAGAAATCAGGCGGCAAAAATGCGATTTCCAGAAATGACTGCCACAGTTCTAGAGATGAGTGGAAGGTACTTTGTTATTCCTGCTTCCGGCCAAAAGAAGATCCATTAAGAGCAAAGCAAATGTTTAATTCGAGTACCGGAAGTGATTTGGATGAGATGGGTGGAGAATGAATTTGATGTCGACGCACTCATCCGCCAGCATCATAAACGCCTGTCAAATCTAAGATGATTGTTTTGAGTTTTTTTGCTATAATTAGTGAGTCGCCCTTATGTTGCTTTTCCTAGGGTCTCTAAATTCGCAAATATGTACAGTCGATCTTATAATTAGTTTTTCGACTGATACTTCGATGGGAATGTCGTTTGATTCGTCAGAGTGTGTTTGGGGGAGATCTGATTCACATCCAATTTCGATTCAACCTTCCGGAAAGTTAGAAGTGTACCCTTACGTCGCCTATTAATGCAATGACTGTGCAGTTGATGAAGCTGATACGGTCACCTTTTCAATAATAATAACACAAATTCTTAGAAGTAAGTAAAGACGCATCGATACCTATTTACTTCTTCTTTTGATGATTCACTGGTCGGAGCATTTTTGTAGCTGTAGTTGACTTATTTTGCAGCCAATATCAAGAGAGATGTGAGAAGGATTTGAGATGTTTAAAAATTCATTTCACTCAGGTATTGCGTTCCTAATTTTATTTTAGTTGTTGTGCATGTACTTAAACAACCAGGCTAATTTTTGGGACAGCTGCATTTAAATGGCTTCGCTTGGTGATCGCTCAGCAAACTTAAATAGCATCACTACATATAAAAATGGACTTGTGAGTTGTGACTATGGAACGCGTCACCAATACTTCTGACTATCTTATAGCAACCATATACGATCTGATGATCGTTTGCATGTACGTACATGACACTTTTTTTACCTTTTACCGTTTACTTTGTGGTCCTATTCTATCCTATCACCGGATCTTGAGAGAGAGAGAGAAGGAGAGACAGTGGTAGGCTGGTCAGTTTCTCCACATGGTTGCCACTTGCAAAAAAATTAGCGATCAAAGTTGAAAAACCGTTGCCAACAATTTGAAAGACAGTAAAAAACTAATTTCAAATTCAATTAGGTGCATGTGCAAGTAGGAACTTCGTCTCAATTTAACTTACTATAAAAGAAGAAAATTAATGCATTTACTAATTTTTTGAATAAGATAGATTTACATTTAATTGCCGGGTACAAAAAAAGTAAGACAGCATTTATATGAGGTGATATCGAGTTGGTGTTTTTTGGTGCTCTTGGTCAAAAAGTTACCGATACCAGATAGAAATTCCCAAATTGCCAAAAATCACCAACCAAAATAATTATGAATTTGGTAAAATTTAACCAAAGTGGCAACAGTGTCGTCCTTCGTATTGGGTTTCAGAGGATATTCCACTTTATATCTTAGCACCATTTAGTTTGGCCAAATGCATTGCCACATCGGGATCCTAATTTCATGTTTTTGACGCTAACGCACTCCAAATGAGGAGCGGGTCGCTTACCAGAGGTAAATAAATAATTCTCTACATGACGTATAGATTTTTTTTCCAAATATCTGTAAGGTAAGAAGATCATCACTGATGAGCACAAAAAATCAGTTAACGTGGGTATAAATTTGAGTTCCAGTTGCATTGTACATACCAGGCTAAAATGTATCGATGTACGCTATCGATCGCCTTTCGATAGAAAACAGAAGAAAGGGAAATGCTTTCAGTGTTCACTGTTCTATGACGCAGTGTCTATTGAGCATGTAACCAAAAGGATCTGGTCTAGAGTGAGGTCTACTTGTTCGACATCTAGTATGCTAAATCCATGTTTTTCCTTCGTTTTCATCTAGGACTATCAAGTTTTCGAGCCACAAATGAAGGAAGAGACTCATGCTTTTAAAGTTCTCCTATTCGATCAGATCAAAATTGCAGCTTGTTGATAGGGTTTTTATTTGGTTGGCCTCACTGTCCATTTCCAGTTCTTCTATTAACGATCTCAGCGGGAATACTCTTGAGTTATCCCATCCGGCTTGAGACCGATACATATGTTCTCGAAATCTCTGTGCGTCAAGCGTTAGCATTTCTTGGGTCCAGCTCTCTTATTTTCCAATTTAAAAACACTTTACCATTTATTTTCAGACGAAATTCTGTGGCCAAGTTCTTTGGGGCTTATTTAGCAGTACAAAATTATTCAGATCTTGTGCATTTATATCACACCCCAATTTTGCTGAAATGGACTTAATGAATGCTCTTTCAGATTTTCCGTCCGTTGTCGTCTCTCTCCATGTCCTACACAAATGGGAGATGTAGCTCAGTTACAACTTATGAATAAAAACCACAACAGATACAGATACAGGAAAAAATAAAACTCAATTTTCGGGGAGACTCTTAAGAGCTAATAAATCTCCTTAATGCAAAAACTGTGTCCAAGAATGTAAGTGCAGTCCCACTTAAACCAATGAAGAAACTTAAGTCTCTCGATTTTACTCACGATCAGTAAAAGGGGCAATGCTGAGTTTTCCTGTAGGTTTGACCCAGTCTTTGTAGATAATAATTCCGGAGTGACTCGAAAGGATTTAATGTGGAAGACTAGAGTGCGTAAGGTAATTGTCTTTACTCATATATTGGAAATTGCTAAAAACTTACATACTCCAGAAAAAAAATATAACTATATTTCTCGAGGGCGCTAGAAAGAAAATTTGTATCAACGGCATTTGAGTTACTCCTATAACAGATCGATAGGATGAAGGAGCCAGTATACGACTCTACATATCTACAACAGGTAGTGGATAATGTCCATTACCATCCGCTTGCCTCTATAAACAACTATTTGTCATTTTTGTTACGTCGCTGTTGCGCCTGTCGGGCTTCATTTGTTACCTGTCCTCAGGTGTTCAACACTTAAATATTTACATGCATAAACATGAGGTGGCATTCCAAAAGCATACTTACCCTTCTCTTTCGGTTGAGGTTGTCAAAGGGTTTTCATGGGCTGTAACTAATTACTCGAAACTGTGCATCTCGCCTAGTGCAAACACAATGCTTACGTCAAAATTGAATAATTTATTTAATTATAAAGAAAAGTTGTTTTCACAGCGGACCCATCAATATAAATCCATCTTTAATCAATTCATCATTATTTCCATCACCGTGTCCACTTACATAACCGATACGAGGAAAAATGCACACGAAACAAAAATGGAGAAAAACAAACCTTATCAAAGCATGAAGTTCATTTGGCCTCGAATGTTGTAATCTAAAGTACGACTGCACCTTTGGTCGGTCTCCAAAACCAATTGAAACTGTTATTCCATCCACAGCGGTTGCTTGCGCCCCATCATCATCATATTGTGTTTGATCTTCCAACCTACTGATGCGATGTCAAGAAAACGGACCGAGAAGCAAAAAAATAAAATAACTAACGGCCAGCCATTTCCACCAGCAATGAGGTGTCATAAATCTATTTCATCTCCGTCTTTACATGGACCATAAATAGACTCATGGTCTTGTAGCGCCCAAGACCGCAGACTGTGTTCGCCTTCTGTCTTTGAGACTAATTTTCAGGTTTTTCTTTTTTTTTTCTTTAGGGGGCGGCAACCCTACTGCACTTGCACACTATGTTCTATGTGGCATGTGAACTTGAAAAGTCATGCTCTGTAGGGCGGTACGGTACGTGCAGCAAGTACCAAGAAAGTAGCTAGAAAAAAATAAAAGAAATAAAGACGAAGAAGAACCAAGAGAATGGCCCCATGATGAGCCTGCAAGTTAATGACTTCAAAATGGGCGGGTTGAGGCGCACAGCTAAAGGTCGGTGGGATAATTAAAAAGTACACACATCCACAAAGTTCTGGTCTCTAACTGCAATCACCGCATTCAATGGAGTTATGGAAACAAGTCTGCAGCGTCATCATTTCTGATGAGAACCTAGACCAGAGTGTGGGCTTTGAGGTCAGGTGCGATTCATTGGAAGGGACTGTCAGAAATGCTGTGCTTTTCAGAATGGGTTCTAATGTTCATTTCATTTACACCATCAAAGCTAATAATAGGTTTCCAGTGGCTCAAAGAATAGGTTTGATTGGCTGATAGATCTTTTCTGTTTGCAGTTAAAAATGTATACGAAAGGTTATGCAGCACGTTCTGGGGTCATCTGTTGTGTTGTGGTTGAGTTATATTTTATAGGTGCACTAATCTGATGTGGCTGCAAGTGGCTTGAATTGGTACACTTATATATGGTGTGGCAGCAAGAACCTTGGATTGGCATTGATTGTGGACGAGTTTGGTGATCAAAGTGGATATGTTGTATCATTCGGATTGAGGGTAAGTTAGGAAGGCACGTTTCTTTTTTTTGTAGTGAAAGATGTATTCTTGAATTTTTAATTCATTTTTATTAATTCATAATTTAAACTTAATACTAAACAAAAACGATTAAAACGGTCCTGGAATAATTTCCCAAAACTGTTTTTTCTTACGGACAGAGGGACATAGAAAAGCATATTCATTTTTGGGATGTAGTAAAATATTATTAGGTGTCCCTCAAGTTCAACTGATCTAAGCTTAAATTCTTGCTGCAGTTTTATGGCGCATCTATCAGCCGTCGTCATAGCGAAGAATTGCAGGGTTGAAATTCGAATAATATGGCCTCAAGAGCTGGGATAAATGTTACACCTAGACATGCAAAACTTTGTAGCCTCTGAAGCCTATTTGCCGTAGTTCATTCAAGTCAACTACCAGACCAGTGTAACATTCTGCCATACAGACGTCTACTGGTCCACATGACTCTAGTTGTACGCTCTGTGGCAGACTTGATGTGTGTGTTTCAGTTGAGTGTCTTATCTATAGGATGATCGAGAGATATTTTACTCCAGCGGCAAAACTTAAGGTATCGCCATTTTTTTAGATAATGGGTTTTAGGTTTTCCAGTCTTCTTCTGTCAAAAGGCACTAGAATAATTTTACTGGGATTGGTAGATAATCCTTCCATAGTGCGCCATTCTATAACATGTAGTAGTCCATTTTTCATACTACTGTTGATGGTAGCACAAAGCTTTCCACTAATTTTAATTGCCAAGTCATCGGCATTGCCGCTGGCGTCATATCATAGATTGTGTAGATTAACTACAAGGTTGTCTATAACAAGTGACTACAACAAGAAAGAGAGTAAACCTCTTTGGGGCAGCCTTTGAGAGTTGTTACATCAGACACAGTCAACTTTCCGGGCGAGGATGTTATTACTCGACCCTACAAAATGGCTCGGATCCATGGATTTGTCGATACATAGTTAATTGTCCTAGGAATCGAGTCGAATCCTATATACTGTCGAACGCATCTGAATATGTAATTGATTTAAATGCTGGTTGAATCTTCTTCTTTAAAGTATCCAGTTTTTTTTTATGTTCGTATTGGAAAGATTTCTCCCGCCCAATAAAAAACAAACATACAGAACAACTCAAGTTTGAAATAAATAATGTCCTGTTGTTCACGCTGTAAGCAAAGAACATTTACACGAGATTCATATTGTACCTCATTAACTCCTGTGTTTTGATTAGCTCTACTAACTTTTTTTTTTTATTTTCAGGTAATTGCGTCTGGATAATTTTAATATCACCCAAGTGAAAGATCACTCGCTGCCATCAGGTTTGTTACTGCATTCTCTTGAAGCTTATTTTTTGATCTTAAAACTAATTGAACAAGTTTCTTGACTCACCATATTAAATCAAGCCAGGTCATTAAGCACTGCTGGTCTCCTTAAATCAGGCAACATTCCGAAAATGGCGGGCACTCAGAACAGGAATTTAACTTAATTTTCGACTAATTTGGTAATGAGCAGTATAACAATAATCAGATCATTTACCGCAGTCGCAAATCAAGCACTCTCATCTCGTTGTAATGAGATGGCTAAGTATCTTCTTGGTCCGATTGCCCTAATTTTGCCGCCATCTCGGTGGAATTCTGGGTGTCATGATGTGATTAAAATGATTTACGTAGTTATAGTGGGAAAGGAATGTATACATCTCTTGCCTAATTGTCGCTCCTAACGATATAGAGAAGGGAAAACCCATTAAGGTAGAGTTCACGCCAAGCCGGTGGAGGCGGTGATTTTGGCTACGTCCGAGTGGATATTTTTTGTTTAAATTTTGAGATTAGCAGTGAGTGACTATAGTGGGACTAATCTCTTCTCATCTTGATCAAGTTGTTGAAGGTCAAAGTGAGAGGTTTTTTTTTTTTTTGTAAATCCGCAAAGACTGCAAATGATTTATCTTTATGCATAAATTTATTTTATTTGTCTTGTTTTTCTACAGACAGCAGACAGAAAAAGAGAACAAGAACACTGGCAACAACTACTGGTTGGGTAAATTAGTATACACCGGCATCGGATTGGAGATAGAGGCGGCTTAATTGACCGATTGATTGATTGTATCCAAGATTGTCTTCTATTCAATTGACGTGGATTTCTTGACTATTATGGAGGACATTTACTCGAGGTCAAGAGTGCCTGGCCGACTGAGTTATTAAACGGAGGTGTTGAGTTTAAGTTGAACTTGGTTTACTATAGGCGTGTTTTTTGAGCATCTTGGCAGAGCAAGGTAAGGTAGACGAATGCGCAACGAGACGGTTTCATTTTGAGTTTGAGTGTTATAATCTGGTATAAAATGTCGACTTACAGACGTATAAACTGCTGCTGTCAAGTTCCGCTCGGATAATTACCAAGGGTGAATCTCGGACATGTCTAGTAGGATGTACCTATTGGCTTCAATTGCGTGCTAAAGATTTTACTTCGCTTTGCTCTGCTATGAGATAAATGTTCCAAAAAGCACGACGTATATGTTTACTAAAAATATAACTCAAGTCTTTCTGGTACCTATAGTTAGTGCGCTGTTCTAAAAAAGATCTACTTATTAAAACAAAACTTATAGCGAAGCACGTATATTTAGTTTGGTTATAAGTATAACTCTGCTTTCTGAATCCCGCTTTCATGAAAAATATTTAAAATGCTGAGAAAAGTTCGATCGTATCCACAAGGAACATTGAGAAAATCGAAGCGGTGGTATATAGTCTTAAAATGGTTGCAGAAAATTGAAAATAATGCAAGCAATTAAAGAAAGCACAATTCAAAGAATTTAATTCACATTTTGCTTGTTGGAAAAAACAAGAATTTTCACTTTCTATAGCTCTTGACATTATTTAGAAATTATAAGTTTTTGAAGTAAACGCATCAATATAAAAAAAGAGCTACAGAAAAAACGCCATAGATTCAACTCATCACTAAACACAAAATGTCAAAACATAGCAAAACACCCTCGCACAAATCCAGTCAAATAATGAAATTTAGCGCAAGTTTTTCATGATGCAATTCTCAGAGAAAAATACTGATAGGTCTAGCAGGGCTGTCGTTTGAAGACAAAAAGCAGTAGTACTACCAGTCAACAGAAAGCAGTACAAAGCAGTACGTCCCCAATATATAGTGCTATAATAACACATAACACATAAATCGACTTAAAATAAAACTCAACACACTTATGTAAATTGCTTATGGCCTGGATTTTAAGATTTTATTATAAGTTGGCTAACTTCGGAGTTGAATTGAAATCGAGAGTTGAACTTCATGTTGTAAGTTACTTTTATTCACTATACATTAATTTTCAATTCAAAAACGCAGTTAAATTCAAAAGTTGGATAATTGGCAGATTTTATGGGCCTTATCAACAACCAAACAGTAAACGCGCCAATTGTTACGTACTGCTTGCAGACGTATATGTAACATGTGGTAGCATCTTGAATCTTGTCTCTCACAGACCAAATTCTCACATTTTCGCTGCTCTTATAAAACGATGGCCAATTCTCCCAGAAGTAATTTTAATGAAACGATATTTTACATATTAATATTTTAATTACGTTTGTCACGTGACTTGTTTAGCTAACAGTCGAAAGCGCTAAACAAATCTAAATTTAGACATAAAATACAAAGTTACTTTCCTAACTTCTACTATTTCGGGGAGTTGAGCAAGTTCAAAGTGGACATATTTCGGGTTTTCTTAAATATTTACTTTGAAATATTCAAAGCCTTTACACTTGGAATACATAAAAACAATTTCTCATATTGAACTTTAATTGAATAAAACGGGTCTTTTTTCTGTCTTTCAGATGCTTAAAAAGTTTTTTTTTTAATGATTTATAATAATGTCCTTACTTACTTACTTAAGGTGGCGCTACAGTCCGGGGTGGACCTGGGCCTCAACCAATACGCCTCTCCAGTTAGCGCGATCTTTTGCTAACTGCCTCCAGTTGCGCACTCCAAGTTGGTTGAGGTCCCCTTCCACTTGTGCGCGCCACCTAAGGCGAGGTCTTCCTCTACTGCGTTGTCCCTCCGGGTTGGAATCGAAGACTCTTCGGGCCGGAGCGTTGGTGTCCATTCGCTCTACATGTCCTAGCCATCTTAGACGAGAATGTCCTACAAAATGTATTATTAAGTGAATATTTAAGGAAGTAGGTATTTGGAAAATTCTAATCCAAGAAGTGCACCTTTTAAAAAAACAGTATTTTAAGAGGGAGTGTAGTACAGCAGTACAAACGTACAGAAAGCTGTACAAATACTGCTTTGGCAGTACAACGACACCCCTAATGTCTAGATATAGGCACACTTCTCAATTTAAAACAATGATGGAAAAGAAATATTATTAGCGAAAAGCGTTCAGGTTGGTAGAATTTTCGAAAATGTAAAAAGTGCTAGAAATACCAATTAAGCAGCTTTTGAAATTCTCTAAAAGTCTAAAACAACTGTCAAAGGTTGTTTTAGAATCAAGCAGGGATTGTTTGATTTGGGGAATTGTTTTTTTTTTGTATTTGCTGGTACCGTCCTAATAACTGTGGATTCATTGTTATTGGTTTTATTTTTATGTCCAGAATTTCGTTCACAAACTTGATTTTTAACTTTTTCGTACACGGAATAAGAGAAAGATCTGTTAATCAATTCTAACATTATGATATCATAGCGTCTGTCCGTATGCTCATGAGACCTACAGCCTAAACTGGTGGACGAATTTGGGGCTTGCAGTTTATGTCACTTTTTTTGTACGTTAGCTGTAATTATTAACGGTTCTCCACCTAAAACGGTTTTAAACAAGTTTGATTTTTTCGAAAACTGCTCTAATGATTTTAACCAACATTTATATTGGGACTTGGGCTTTATGCAGGTGGAGTAAACATTTCGCTAATAACCTTACTTTCATTTTCTTTCATACTTATTCCTAAGGCAATGTGGACATACACATACTACATACATCCCTGGTTTATTTAAGTTGTAAATCATCTCTGGTGTACCTAGTTCTACTAAAGACTAGCAATACCCAAAAGAAGTCATCAAATCTGCACTAAAAAATTTCCATCAGCACAACTCAGAGCCAAATAAACTTCCCGCCTACTCATGCAGCAGTGGTTGTCGTTGCTACATGATTTGCGTCGCGTGTTTCTGTGCAACTATTCGCAGGTGCTGGAGCCGGAATGAAAAGTGTTACAAAAATTGTTCTGGCGTTGCAACGAAAGTGACGTCTTCTTCTTATATAAAATTAATTAAAATACTGTATCTGGACATCTATGACAGCTTTAGCCTAAGGGGCCTTGCACCTCCCATTAAAAAAAGCTTTTTGCAAAATATGCAAAAAATGGGGTTGTAATACGAAAGGCACGGGCAACGCCATTTGGGTATAGGCTATTGTAAAAAATAGTAGAAAAAACAAATTTGGAACCTACTTTTATTGAAAATAAGTTACAAAAACTTAACGATGGCCCTGATGGTATTTTCACTATTTTTCTCAAGAAATGTTCTCTGTTCTCTCCTTCCTTTTTCCGCACCTCTTTTAGCTCTCGCTTTCCCAATGCGACTTTTCTCAGATATGAAAGTCCTCCTTCATAACTTTGATTCATAAGAAGGGATCAAAAATCAAAGTTACTAATTATAGCCAAACTTTCGCATATACCCAAACTCCTCGAAAGTATTTTGTAGGAATCCTTAAGCTTTCAATGCAAGTCTTTAATTTCTCCTAACCAACATGGCTTTCTTAAAGGTAGATCAACTAGGTACCACTAACCTCGTTGAATTCGTCTCCTCTGCACTATCGGCCTTAGAAAGTAGTAAAGAAGTTGACGTTATTTCAAACAATTTAAGTAAAGCTTTTCATAAGATATCGCATCAATTAATTCTTTTCAAATTGTCTGCCCTCGACTTTGAACCAAAACTGCTGAAATGGATATCCTCTTATTTGGAAAACCGTTTTTATAGTTTTCGCTTCAGATCCGTCCCATCCGTCCCTTTTCTTGCAACCTCTGGTGTACCACAAGGCAGTAAACTAGGTCCCCTTCTCTTCAACTTAACTATAAACGATCTTGAAAGGGTCACTACACACTCCTCAATCTATTTCTATGCCGACAATACCAAATTTCTCAAACACATATCTTCATCACATGATCTCTGTTTACTGCAACAAGATCCAGCTCAATATTTCCAAATGCCAATCTAACACCTTATCACGTAAGTACCACAAGTCTCTTCCTTCGTGACCTTGGTATATTGTACGACCGCGGGCTTAATTTCGTAAAGCTAATTCATCACTTGGATTCATTACGTGACCAGATCTCTCAGCCAGTCTTTCAGCAAGTTCATGTAAGCAGAATAGAAAACATACAAGGACGGTTTCTTCGATTTACCCTCCGCGGTCTTTCTTGGATAGATTCCTTTATTATTTCTCCCTATCAAGACATCCTCAAACTCATTGACTTGAATAGCCTTGAGGATCGCAGGGATGCTGCATGCATTCTTTTGCATTCATCGACTACTATCAGGCTCTTTACAACTCCATCTTCTTCAATACAAACCTTGGTAATTAAAGATACCCCCGCCTCTTCTATCTACCAACCCACCGCACGTCCTACGGCCCCAACGAATCCAGTTCCCGTTCGCTACGGAAGGGGGTGCGTGAACTTGGCACCTCAAAGTTAATTTTTAATTTTAATTTCTTTTTTTGAGTTCCGAATGGCTAACCAAGAGTTCTGTTCGTTTACTATATGTATAGAGTCAACATAGTTCTAGAGTCCCTCATAGTTTTTCTCCAAAAAAGACACAAAAACGAGAAAATAAAAAAACTCCAACATTTTTTTTCGGAGTTCCGAAGAGTTCTGGAGAGTGCTCGAGAAACGCAACAAAAAGTCCGATGTCCGAAGTTCTAGTATTGAAATAAAATAATGAAGAACACTCGAGAGAATCATAAATTAATATATTACACGAAGCATTGCAATCGATAGAAAACTTAATTAAAAAACATCTTAACTCAAAGAAACAAGTCTTCTGATACTGCGTACGATGCATCCGTCTAAGCTCGTTTGCATCTGATAAACATAAATTCTCATCACTATTTCAAATCAAAGCGCTGACACCGTGCACACACCTCATTCTCGCAACCGCAATGCATTGCAAAACTGTTTCAACAGTCAAGTGCAACAGTATGGTTTTCTTTTGCTCCGATTCATTGTTTATCACCGACAAATGCTGCTTCCATTCGCACACAGTGTGCTTATGGTGGGTTTAGCTTCTCCGGTGTAATTAATGATTGTTTTACTATATATCTAATGCAATTTACACCTCACGCCTTGGTTCACATTGATTCCAATCAACATATACGAGTGTGTCACTGTGCTTATGCGAGTGCGGTGCAAGATCTGGGATGACACCTTTGCGGCAACTTTTGCAACAGCGGCGCAGCGCCTGCATCTTAATAAAGTTTGTGTTGTTATCGTTGTGGCTGTATGATTGGGATCTGATTTCAATTTCAACCTGCCATCGTAAGACGACAGGTGATGCGGAGGAGAAGACCAAACAGTTGGTGAGTCGGGTGGGTCTGCTCGCTGTATAGTCACAGTGTGTTGGATAACATTGAAGTTTCTGGAGATGCTTGTCATTGATATCTGTGCACCGCGAAAAACATAGAGCGCAGCGGCGCGGTACATATATCTACACATTTGACACGAATTCAAGTTGCGTGTGGTTGAGAGATTCTATGTCACTCAAGATTAGACTTTGTCAAATGATGATATATTTATTTTATTTATGTATTTTAAATTAAAGTTAAATAACTACATGATGTAAATACTCTTATAACAATAACAATTTGTAGACCTTATAGTAAATAAAAGCTTATAATAATAATAATAATAATAATGTCACTCAAGGCCGTGCTAAGTCGAGTGCAATGAAGCTGTTTCTTGTGCTTCGGGTTTCGGACGAGTGAGGGATATATGCGCATTTGAGAAATGATATAATTAAGGTTTTTGGTTAAGATAACTCGTTCACATGCAATGTCGACACAAAATCTCTGACATCTACATCTTAAAGTCTGCCTAATTGGGGTATCGTTATTTTGAGTTTAGCTCGTATGCACTTAATTGAACGGAAGATGGTTTTATGGTTAATGAAGTGCGCATTTGGAACAATGGAACACAGGAATGAGTCATAATTGGTCAGATACGCGTCCTTAATTCATGGGAATTTCAGTGCTAAATATTTTGGAATTCTTCTGTCTCAGAGTGTCCTTCTTATGCCACCATTTTGTTCAATAGCAAAAGATTCAGTTTTTCGGGTGCGTGAATTTGGTACACAAAAGCAAACGTTCTATAGTACTTCATGAAACTCTAATCAGATCTCTTTGGAATTCTGAAAAAAATAGGTTGAATTTTTTTTAATCTGTTTAACTTTTTTGGGTTAAAAATTTGATTTTTTAAGGATTTTTTGTTGCGTTTCACGGGCACATCCAGGAACTCCTATCGGATCTTATTTTAATAAAATATATTTTTCCAATTTTAATCAATTTTCAAAGTTCTATTACTTTTTTTGTAATAGGAACTCCAGAGTTCTTGTTGTAGTGCATAAATTTGTTAAAAAATTGACTTTTTTAAAAATAGCTGTTTGAAAAAAATAGTTTGATAGTTTAATAGTTTTTGAAAAAAAAACATGATGAACACTTCAACATCTTGATTTGGATTTAATATTTTTTGGATTTTGGAAAAGTTTAGTTGTTTTTTGCGGAAGTTGTCTGAAACTTGTGATCAATGGATCAGATGTTATAAGGAAAAAGTTAAAAATATCTTCATTACTCTTCCCGCGGGAACATTTCCTAGAATAGTATTCGCGGTATTTCTTAAAATCGTTATTTCTAGCTTTCTGCGCTTCTTCGGATAATTGTGCTATAGGAAGAAGCGCACATCTGGTCCGTGGATCAAAATCTTGTGAACAGTTGGGGGCATATAAAACCAGGGATAGGTATCGACAAAATATTAGATACGCAGTATCGATTGTGTATAGTTACTCAGAATCTATCAATATTTATTTCAATCCACTTGAAATGGCTACCAGAATTACAGGCAGTTTTTTTATTAATTGTTTGTCGATAACCGACATTTCGGACACTAGAACTGCATTACTAAAAAATCTCCTAGCGGTGTTGCTATTATTCAAACTGCCAAAACCAGGTTTCGGTTAATCAGCAATAAGCCTCATTCGATCCTTATACCTCTTTTGTATACGAGCTTTGTTTGATGACACTACTTGTTGTTTAGGTCATTTACATTTTCCACAGGGCAATGGGTGCGGGCTTGAAGGTCTAATTTTAAATAATTAAATTTTTGTTCTAATGTGGCCATTCCAGGCTGCTTCATTTTGTTAAATAACTCCATCCGAGTTATAAATAGGTCATTGGTATGTGAACCTGCACTAAAACTTAAGAAAGTAAAATAAATATACGAATTTTTTAATAATGCCGTAATTTTATGAAATGGCCGTTGTGAAATAAAAAAAAATAAAAAAAGGGAGCACCTATGAGCACCCGTTTTCTTCGGAATTGTGTAGGCAATAAGACAAGTTATATGATTGTATTAAAATCTCGGCGTGGAAGCGTGTGGAAACTTACTTTAACCTTGAGGCTTAAAAATGTACTCAATAAATTGTTAAGAGCTTAAAACGCCACACTTTGGAAGTTAAATTAAAAAAAAAAAATATTTACACAATTCTAAATTTAGAATTAAAATTATAAACAGCGCACCAGAAGCTCTAGATTCCATGTTCCGTCAAAGCTTAAATGTAATAATTTTCGAAGTTACTGCTATTTCAACACCACGCTTTTTTCACTCATTTTACCTCACGTTTCAAAGACAACTTAATGTGTGAATTTCAATGGAATAGTTTGAAGCGAGAGATCATGTAATAGAGTTAAATGAGTGAACATTGTTCATCTCTCTCATTTAATTTTTTGAATTAATTCCGACCTTGCTATATAAGCTGCCCCACTGTGAAGCGGGGTAATCCATGAACTAAGCAATCCAAATTTAAAAAAAACTAAACTCTTTCTTAGCTATCCAGAACTCTTAAAAAAATTACTTTAAGGTAGCATGAGCTTTCCTGCCGTTAAAGCAGGAGCCCTAAATATTGTTTGTACGTTTGAGGTCTGCAAATTTCATGTTTTGAGTGATGCACAAAGATCACTGTAGTCTGGAAGGTGATCAGTGAAGCCTCTTCTGAAAAAGCTGGCGGTCTTTTTATTTGTAGCTTCTGGAGCGAGTATAGGTTAGAAGCATTTTAATTGTGAAATTGGAGAAGTATGGATGTAATCAATTTTTTTTTATGTTTAATGTACCAAAATGTTAAGTGTTGTCGATTTAGCCAAAATCTCATTAATTATTATATGCGTAAAGTGAAAAATGTCAAAGTAGCTGACTTTTTACTAAATGAATTAATAAAATAAAAATTAAAAAAGTTTGTGTTGGTGTAGAGTTCGAATATCTTGATAATGTTTCGTTTGTTTTTTCTTTATGAGGGTATGGCAGTTATGTTATATAATTCAGTCCTGATACGGATCATCATATCGCTCAAGTCTGTCGCTTATAACAAATCCACTCCATAGATGTCATGCCTCTTTTCTTTGCAACAGTCACCGTCTGCTCAAAGCCCTAGTTTTTAACATCCAGATCCGAAGATCGATTTTCTTTTTGCACAAACTGTCACCATAGGTGTGACCATTTCTTTTAGCTTGGCTTTGTAGTTAACCACAAGAACAAACCTCAATTTGAAGTGCCAAACTTTTGCTTTTACCGCATAATGTATCGAGCCGTAAGCCTTCCGACGAAAAACACCTGTTTTCTATAATATTGTGCGGGATTATCGACTTCCCTTCCTAGTACTTAAAATAAATTAAAAATAAATAAATAGTTGGCGGAACAGGTTCGCAACAATCTTTCGTTTCTATTTTTGGGACGAATGGAATACAATTGTATGCCGATTCCGAACGTCTTGTGGAGAAGCTCTATAATGATAGTTGTACTCTCGGATATTTGTCAGACATGATGATAAAAATCCTCGAACCTAGTTGCTTAGGGTACATCACGTGTTTCAAATAAAAAGTAATATACGGACCCAAAACGACATCCTGCACACGGGCTACGGGCATGCCATCCCTTTTATCTGATTTGAATGACTTTCAGAAGGACAACTTTCACCGTGACTTTTTCAATGTGCCCGTAGATAATTTATCTGCCATAAGAAATTGCTTCATTCCTAACCTGCCACTATTGATTTCGTTCAATCAGCAATCATCCTATTGTTTACTTTTTGGAAGCACCAAGAGCTCCCACTTTTCCTCCCACTCTTACAATTTTGTATTCAATTTTATTCCATCAGTAACACGGTCGAAGACACGCTGCCATCAGACTCACGTGGGAATTTCAAGTTCAAACCGAAAGAAGGAAACACAAAGTAAAACGTGCATCCATGTGACGGTACACCGTTGCCACGACTCTTGCCGGATGAGCTTTCAAGCAGCACTCAGTGTGCCAACTGCCAACTACTTTGTCAGTCGCAGCCACACTGCTAGGGATGGGGATTGCAATTTAATGAAGAGTTTCATGCCAATACTGTTGTAGTCGGTGCTCGGTGGTTTGATATAGTCAGTTGGCATCGGCTTAAGGCGGCTTATACCCCAACCGTGTGAAACACAAATACCGAAACTTGTCGTTGTCGTTCTTCTTCCTCCTCGTGTTGTTGCTCATTTCATCGTCGTCCGCCACCTGACCGACAATTGACTCTAAGTTGGCTTAAAAGACTTGTGCCCTCAGCCTGAACCAACTAATTGACGTTAATATAGAAATTGAGTGATTTATTTATACCGGTTGTTGTATTCTTGTTTATACTATTACGTCTACGGGAATCTAACACTCAGATATCAATCCTGTCAACAACAATAAAGCTTGGGGAACAGAAAAACTACAATAGCTTCATGGTTTGTTAGCCACGTTTACGTAATAAAAAAAAATCACACAGAGAACTTCGGTTCGATGTCAAGTTCAGGGTTATATCTGGAGCAAAACGATTTCCATCGCACACTTAAAATGCAAAATTATGGGCAGCAGAGGTTTGTCGGCGGAATACTAAAGCACGCTATGTACCGGTGCTGTGTATCTGTCATAGATCATTGGATTTTTGAAACGTCAGCCTTTGCGCAATGATCACGCCAACACTGCGGCATGGTGTGCAGTATTTGTCAGCAGATCTTGACAACCCAATCAAGGTAATCTGATCTGACAGTTCCGAGATGATGTTTGTACATTCTGCGCAAATTCTTTACGCTGATGAGCAGTTAGATATATGCATACGAGATAGATATGCGCAAGTAATTGAAACCGAGTTGATCGACACGTGTTAGATAATTTCGTGTATGACTGTGTTGTGGGATCGGCACTGATTACAGATTTGAATTCTACCAACGAATTGGAAGAAAGATAAAAAAAAACTTGAAGATCATGAATCGAATGGATCGATAGGTATCAATTACGTTCGTCATGCCGATGATTTCATGACTAACATTGCAATGAGGCAACAGGTTAGCATTATTCTCATTAGGTGTAATTTTATAAGTTAAATGCTTCAATTGCTTCGCCAAAATTGCTATAAATGGGCTGTAATTGTGCGGAAAGCCTTGCCGGGAGGAATATCTTTAATGGCACCATAAAGTTAAAGTTTACTCTACGGTCCTTTGCATAAATAAATAAATAAATAAATATTTTGGCGCGACAAGTCTGTGGGACCCACAGCCTAGCTTCTCACAACCATTCGTTTTGTGTAAGTTATCAATTTTTGGACGAATAAAAGGTCCCTTGCATACCTAAAGGCTATTATATTTTTGGCGATAGGTCTCGGCTCTTTTGCAAGCTTTTCCTAAATTACCAAGAGTCTTTCTCAGGAGTTTAGAGGCATTCCCGTACCTATTATTGTTCACATTGTGCAGTTTTGCACCCAAGTAAAATCGCGTATCCTAATTTAAAATAAGACATTCACAGCTCTTTGAATCAGTTTGAAATTCATTTTAACTTGTGGAGCTGGGAGCTCGGTTCTACCATCGATCAAGAAACTTCTCTTTACCTGCTTTTTTGTTGACGACATTCGATTTTGGTGGTTGCTCCTTGATTTAAAATGCAAAACAGTGCTAAGGTCTCAAAATAATAAGCTAAATGAAGTCAGATGAGTGAAGAAGGTTGGTGGCATCCCAGATATTTAGATATTTGCCTAGGACTTAAAAACTTCCGAAACACACTTTTCCAAAAATGAGGATAGATGGCGTTGCCCCCCAAATCAAAAATTTTGCCTGCCAAGAATCATCTTTCAAAAGCCAGATCTGATACCAAGCAAATAGTTTTGCTGTGACAGCAATTCGGAACAGACCTTTACGAGAATTTTTGGAGTGAACTTCGTGTTCGAACATTGCAAACTATTTTTTTGCGCGAAAAAACATCACGCCAAGACCAACAAAAGTTTGAAGAGCTTTATGAGGACTCTTCAGTCTTCACCATTAATTGACACCATCCACAAATTTCGTCACGGTTGTACCAGAAAACAAACGTTTTGGTCGTCCATAGTCCATTTAAGATTACTACACCAGAAATGGTTAATAAAAATTTAAGGGTATTAAGGATTTCAGTTCTGAAAAAAATATTTAGATATAAAAAAAAACATACGCCGGATGTGTGCCACGTTTTCTCATAATTGACAACCTTAGATGACTGTTTGACGGTGTTCAATCACATAACCGTTGACGAAACATCGATTCATCACATCACACCATAGATCAAGGAACAGTTTACAGGGGTGAATCGAAGGCAAAGCACGTGTTACGGCAAACCATCGGCACACCATGGCAAACTTAGCTTCGAGTTCGGCGTGAGGGAAACAACATCGAAGGGGGTGAAACACCCCAAGTGAAGAAAAAACCTTCACAAATTGATCGCATAGCGATAACACAGAAACACAAAAAAACAAATGGACAAATACATAATTCCCATTTAGGAAGAAAACCGCGAGCGTGCCGCGTCCTTCTCACCTGCATCGAAGTTGCCTCCGTGGCCTACCCTAGCTCACAACACTCATGTCAATGTTGGTTTCTTGGTTAACAAGTTCATGGCAAGTGTTTTTGCGATGGGAAATGATCATCAGTACCGCATTTGTCGACGAAAGAATTTCTTTCTATTTGCATGAATTAGGTTATGAAATGCTCTCTCAACCCTGCTACTTTTTCCTGTTAAAAAACATGACGAAATGGCTCGGCCGTAAGAGATTCTGCTCGAATCAAGAGGTCACCAATCAACAAAAATGCGTTTGAGGGCCTCGAAAAATCGTAAACGATGGACATGGTGTATCCTTATAGTGTGCCTTATTTTAATTTTTTAGGGGATCATTGACCCCCCCTTAATCAAAAATAAACTAAATTTAAAACATCACTTCGGGATCATTTAATTTTTTTTAGAAAATCTGACTTTTTTTTATCGAAAAAATTTTTTAGTGAGGAGGTTCATTTTATTTTGAAGTTTGAAAAATCCACATGTGACTTTATTGTAACCAGAAAAGTTCGTGTCTTCTTGAGAGAGACATCTTCGGTGGTTTCTTCAAATATGAAGCCTAAGCTCGTGCTACCGGAAATCAATCAGCTATTGCTTCTTCGAAAATAGGGACGGCATACATTTGCAGGATATGTGATATCTACCTTGCTTACTGAGAACCCGGCTCAGCGAAAATATTATACACTCTTAATAGATCAGTGAAGAGGTTATGGGATATCGATTACTTTTTGTGGAGAATAAAATGATGTCGTTTTGTATACTGCGAAAACGTAAAGCATTCGGTCTTTAAAGCCTGAAAAATATGACGGTAAACGCAGTAAAGTTGGAACTGGACTTGTAGAGTTTCACTTATTGGATTTTGCATTTTTGAATCGATGACGGGACGCAGCTATTAATTATAATATCTATTAGTATATATGTATTAAAACAAAATGCTGTTCATTTGTGTCCATATAACTCACGAACGGCATGATGGATTTGCTTGATCTATTTTTAACTTTCTCGTATACGTAGTAAGAGAAAGGTATTGTAATCGTACAAAAAATCGAACTCGAGATTTTAATCAAATCTAACATTACGATGATAGAGGAACTCGAAAAAGTGGGTCTCGCAATTCTGTCCGTCTGTCCGTCTGTCCGTCTGTCTGTCTGTCCGTCTGTCCGTCTGTCCGTCTGTCCGTCTGTCCGTCCTTCCCGAGCTCTACCGCGCAAACTGCTGGACGGATTTCTTTCAAACTTCGGATTTGGAGTTGGTGGGCTTACAGTTCGGGGCCACTTTTTTTTTTGCACGTTAAGTGTTGCCGTTCTAACGGTATTCAGCAATTTTGAGTTTTTCGAAAACGGCTCTAACGATTTCAACCAAAATTGTTATTTGGGCTTAAGTAGGTGTAACTAAGATGGCTGCATACTCAGTTTTTCGCAGAAAAATCGAATAACGGTAATTTTGAAAAGTGGCCTTATCTCGAAAACGGTCAATACGATTGCAACAAAAAATATTTTTTTACGTAATATGGTCATTCCTAACATGATAGCAAACTCAGTTTTTCTCTAAATTGTCTATAATGGATTTTTGAAAAAAGGCGAATTTTGAGAATTTGTTTTTTTTTGTTTTACCAACATGAAAACGGCTAAAGACATTTTGACCAAAATGCATACTTGGAGTAAAATGGACGTTTTCAACAATATTGCGTCCTTCATTTTCGATTCGAATCAACGGAAACGCTGATTTTGAAAACTGTTCATATCTCGAAAACGCGATTTTCGATTTGGATAAAACTTTAAAAACCAAGTAATACTAACATCCCGAACAATACCCTTTACTCAGTTTTTAGCTAAATAGTTGAGCAAGATTATTTTTCGAACTCAACATTGCAATATTTGTTACTATTTTGAACGCATTATTTTCCAAAATCACCTTTAAAGATTTTGATTAAAATGCTTATTTACGATAACATAATTATTCTTAATAAAACCCCGTACTTAGTTTTTCTTAGAGATATGCAAATAATGCCGCCTTATGAACATTACCGCACTACCAGTTAAAATGTAACCACAACTACTACAAACTCCTTCTTAGCAAACATTTCCCACTTCTTCTTTTTTCAACCATATTAATCATGAACCTTAAAATAATTCCAACCCTACTTCGAGTCATGGCCACCTACCAGCATCACCAATTTGAAAAATCTGGTTCTATAGCCTTTAAACAATAATATAAGAAAAATAAACCAACAAAACTGATGATATGAACGAGAAAGTTTCGTGCGATCCAGTCGTGCACTTTATTTTTTTTTGCTTCTGTCTGTAGAAGGTTTAAAGCAGAAAAACGAGAAAAATTTATAGTGAAATGTTTAGGACTTTTACATGGAGATAGAACAGCATGATGAAATGAAGTACATAATTGTTGGACATTGGAAATGGAAAAATTCCAGTGAATCAGATAATTTGACCGGAAATAGAACTCATTCAATAAGTTTTTGAATTTCCTCGAATTGCGCTGTTTCGCACGGTATAGTTTTTACATAAAAGACATTGAAATGGTGTGGTGACCGCACGACTTTGCAACATCGTCAGACGCGGTGTAAAAGCTGATTAACAACGTGATTAAAGCAACCGTTCTCGAGGGCTAGTATCTACGAATATATTTTGATTCTGCGAATAAATAGCCATTGAAGTTCAAATACTGACTTTAAATGTTCTATTCAGCTCGTTTTCTAAATGACAATTAAAAAGACGCAAGGCCAAGAGTTGCTACAAATATGTTGTTCAGTTGAAATCATCCGTGCTGTCAGTCCAAGAAGAAGGATTCATTTATGTTGGGTGAATGGGTGTCCTTAGAGTAAAGTAGTGTCAAAAAACTTACGCTGGTTTTTGGTTGCGAATGATTTTATGTAGACCGAGAGTCTACAATGTGACAATAGATTTGTTCCTTTTGCAGTAGATCTATTACAATTAGAGTAAAGTGGCATGGGAATGGGGTTGAAGAAGGCAGAATAACGTCTGCCGGGTCCGCCAGTGAATAAATATGTTTAGTTCAAAGTTCAAACTCAATTTATTATTTTTATAAAAAAACTGACAAAAGCGACTCAGTACAAAATTGAGTTCATGCTGAAATTTGCAAAACATCTGAAAGTAAGACTCTAAGACTTGTTTAGAAATAGTTTGCCACGGTCTATGTATACTTTCCTATTTCAATAATTTGTTTTACATATGTGTATGCATTTCAAACATTTATATGATTTTTCTTCTTTTCAGGTAAGCTAAAGACGACTACTATCTATGTCTTCAAACTTATATCAGTAAGTTTTTAAAATAATTAAATAAAAAAGCATATAACTAAAAAATGTTCTTCCACATGAACTTTGAAACAAAAAACTACGTCGCAAAGTCCATCCTTCTAACAAATTCGCCCAACAAGTAGTTGTGTCAGCAGAGTTTTAACTCTGTGTTTATAGTTAACCTGTGGAATTTGTTTGTAGAGCTACACTCATTCTGAAATTGTGCCGAAATCGCATCAATCCAGTGGGAAACCATCACTTTCTCCTACCGTTCAACAGTTTTGGTTGCTTCTGAAGGGTAAATAAGGTGCGTAATGCGTCATCAAATCAAAGCTGTAAGATGTTTATTAAAAGAACAGAAAACCTACGTAGATCAGTAGCGAATGTATACCCCGTATACTAATCGCCACTGCTACGCCAACAACATATGCCCCGTGTAGGCGGCCGCAAATTATATTCTGGCATCTGCCAACCACACTCGGGTGTAATTTGTTTTAACCATTTCAAAAATAGCAACGCCGTGACGTTGTAAGCACACAACATGTAAACCTTGCCGTCACAATGATTCACCAAAGATATGGATGTTTAAGTGATTGAATGTAATTCGAGATACTCAATCTTGAGTTCTACCACCCACATATCACTTAGATATCAGACACAATCAAATGACATTCATACCACCATTCAAATCCATATATAAACACACTTTCAGCATTAGATTGTTGTTCTTCCCATGGAATTTACCTTCTACCATGCAATTCAGTCCTTAATGCTCATCTTCGGGAAATCACCAATTTACCTTACAAATAGGTGTGATACGAGTAGTTTTAAATTTTCAGTCGGTCTGGCATACAATTTCCCTTCTCGAAAGATTACACGCACTTTGGGCTGTTGTCGTCTACCGTTTCGGTTTAAGGTTTGCCAAGCGATTTGTATGCTAATGTTATACTGAATAAAATATCTTTTGTTATGTTATTTGGTTACCTATGTCAGAAGATGTGCGGTATGTGTGTCACTGGGTGAAATGCTTGTTATTAGGTCGAATCTATATTTAGGATGTGTCATTACTTCTGATTTGGCAAATAGTTTTGCGTATGAATAAATTTGTATATAATGGGGATGTCGTTGTAGCTGAGTACTGCTTAACATGAATTGGTGTATGAAAATAGAACAATGAAATCAGAAACTTGCCTAATATCCTTTCTAGTTGGGTATAATGAACAACAAAGAAACTATTTTGATGAGGGAATATATTGATGGGGGGAGATATCCGAGTTGTCTGTGGTTGGGAAACTTTTCGCCATGTCTTCGTCATTAAGGATTGAGTAGAAAAGCAGAGTACGTGTTTGTAGTTGGAAATACATACTTAGTTATAACCGTTGTTCCAAAGAAGTGGAAAAAACTGAAACTTGACAGAGAAACTTCAACAGAGTCTGCAGCATCGTTTTCCTAGATTTGCAAATTGGAGCAAATTTGTGAATATCCTGAATAGGTTGAAAGTTTGCGTTTGAAGCAAAAAAGTTAAGTATGCTACAGTGGCAAACTTTTTGCATGCAATTAATATCTAAAAGCAGAAATTAGGCCGAGGATAGTGGGTGGCGGTCCTGATCACCTAATCGGATTTACATTTAAAAATTTTTTTACGATTTTCTTGAGGGGCTGAAATGTGTGTAAAAAATAATTTATGTACCTATGTTTGTTTAAGTATATACGATTTAAAATTTAATAAAAATCAATGTATTGGAATGTACCTTTATAGTTTTTTGTTTAAAGAATTCCTCGTAAAATTTGGAAGCAAGCCCCCCCCCCCCCCTCCGAAAACAAAATCGCCTCGCTTCGCCGTCCTGCTAATTCTTAAATTTAAAACCCTTTACCCTTTATAACCTTTATAAAACCCTTTATAAACATTTTATAGAGAGTGTATAAAGTTATGCACTCTTTAAACTGCCTCTTAACGAAAAAACCCTATTTATAAAAATTGTACAAAGTTGTACATAGCTTGTACCTATAAACTTAACGTGTTTGGAGGTTGTTTAGTGTTTGCATGAAGGTGGAAATGTCAGTTTTAAATTGAATGGATTTGTATCGACGTTTTTATTTTCAATTAACAAGATTTATTTTATTTAAAATTTAATGCAAATGGCAACCAACGTTTGAATTCCTATTTGTATGTAAATTCGTATTTCTTGAAAAGCTGCTATGTTTTTTTTGGTTTTTTCTTTTCGGGATAAGTTTTCTCTTTTTTAGTACCTTTTCTGCCGCAAACCTTGTATAACTATTATGCATTGGATAGTGCTTTATAAATAAGAATTTTTGAGATGGTGTATATAAAGGCCGTATAATGATTTATACACTGCATTACTATACGTGTCCAACAAAATTAAGCCTCACCGATGGACTAAGTTATCAAGAGTAGTCTTTTACATGCAATGCATTTTTGTATAAGTCTATTCGTGATAAAAAGACAAACTGATCTAAATCGGTTATCAAATGTCAAATTGCTTGTCACTTGAAAAAGATTTGTCAATTCAAAATACAAACCTTAGTATAGTTTTACTAAGTACAGTATGTTTTTTAAACATTAACAAAAGATTTTGCACTTTCGGGGGAATTCTTTCCTTTTTTTTATGAAACTTTTTCTTTTCCATCCGCACTTTTTAAAACCTTAAAAAGAATTTCACCATGATACCTTCAAATCTTTTGCGGAAATATTAAAAACTTAAAAATATAACTCTCGCATAAGTTATAAGCTTAAAGCCAAATATAGATTTCAAAGGTATTAAACATTGTTGCCGTCTTAAACCATCTTCAATGACTCGGCTGGCTATTAGTTTTATCGCATACTTTTTGAATCCATCCAGTAGGTGCTATTGTAGTTTTCAGTTCACCCGTACCAGCACATATCCAGCTTAATAAACTCGAAGGCAGTGAAAGATTCCCACAAAGTTCAACGTTATCCTTTGATGGGTTTTAGGCCATTGCGAGGGAAGTGCGAGGCTGACGAATTGGCTAGCGCTAATGTCGATTGCAAAAGGCGTATAAGGAGCCTTGACATTTTCTTGTGTTTATAGCGAATTTATGAGGTCGCTCCAATAAGGTGTGAAGGTGCCGAGTATGGTAAGTCTTCCAGTTTCGTCCATGCATCAATTGGGTAAATTAAAACCTTTTCGGATTTCTTAAATACTTAAAAAAGTAAATGAACCCAAAAATATCTCTTTCCCTTTACTCTTCAGAATCATAGATCTCGACCAAACTTCAGCTTTGTGCACCAACGAAATTTAATATCGAAGGGGGTGTTTCCTCTCACAATCATCTAAAATGTCTTAAAAGTTGTGATAATATATTATTATTCAAACTTTAAGAGTCTAGAATAATGAATGAAATATGAAATATGTAGGGTTACCATCCGCCCGGCCTTATATAGGGGGCAAGTCCCAAAAGTTCCATTTTCACTAGAAAAAACGTCTTCCACTTTGCCCACATTATTCATGCTTGAAATTTCAGAAGCCAATGCGAAGCTTTTGCAACTCACTAATTTCTTTTAATGAATTTATTAAACGCCCAGACAATTTTTCCTTATTTTGTTTTATATTTCTTTAAATCTGAAACTGAAAACAGAGCATTTTAATATTCGTTAAAGTCACCGCATTGTCAAATAGTCCCTTAAAAATGTAGAAGTTGGCCTTTTTCTAGTTTCTTAATCTGGTGAATTGTAAACACAAATTGTAAAAATTATGTTGTAATTTTAGAAAAGTTTTTAGGTAAAAATAAATAAAGTGCACGACTGGATCGCACGAAACTTTCTCGTTCATTTCATCAGTTTGGTTGGTTTATTTTTCTTTTATTATTGGTTTTTGGTTATAGGCTATAAAACCAGATTTTTCAAATTGGTGATGCTGGTAGGTGGCTATGACTCGAAGTAGGGTTTGTGATGTAAGAATTCAGAGATTTGTTTTTGAATTTACAAGTGTTTGGGGGTATAATGAAGTGCGGGTTTCTGATAGTGTAGACTCCAATTGGTTGGAATTATTTTAAGGTTCATGACTAATATGGTTGAAAAAAGAAGAAGTGGAAAATATTTGCTAAAAATGAATTTCTAGTAGTTGTGATTACATTTTAACTGGTAGTGCGGTACTGCTTATAAGACGGCATAATTTGTATTTTTCTAAGAAAAACTAAGTACGGGGTTTTATTAAGAATACTTGTGTTATCGTAAATAAGCATTTTAGTCAAAATCTTTAGAGCTGATTTTGAATAATAATGCGTACAAAATAGTAACAAATATTGAAATGTTGAGTTTGAAAAATAATTTGGCTCAGCTATTTAGCTAAAAACTGAGTATAGGGTATTGTTCAGGATGTTAGTATTACTTGGTTTTTAAAGTTTTATCCAAATCGAAAATGGCGTTTTCGAGATATGAACAGTTTTCAAAATCAGCGTTTCCGGTGGTTAGAATTGAAAATGAAGGACGCAATAATCTTGAAATCATCAATTTTACTCCTAGTATGCATTTTGGTCAAAATCGCTTTAGCCGTTTTCGTGTTAGTAAAACAAAAGAAAACCAAATTCTCAAAATATGCCTTTTTTCAAAAATCTATTATATACAATTTAGAGAAAAACTGAGTTTGCTATCATGTCAGAAATGACTATATTACCTTAAAAATGAATTTTTTTTTGCAATCGTATTGACCGTTTTCGAGATAAGGCCACTTTTCCAAAGTACCGTTATTCGACTTTTTAGCCAAAAACTGGGTATGCAGCCATGTTTACCCCATATACCATAGCGCAAATATACATTTTGGTTAAAATCGTTAGAGCCGTTTCCAAGTAAACCATAATTAAATAAAGTCTTAAAAAACAAATTTTTTCCAAAATAGTCCGTTGAACGATGATTTAGGGAAAAACTGAGTTTGCCATCATGTTGGGAATGACAGTATTACCTTAAATATGAATTTTTGTCGAAATAGTTTTAACCGTTTTTGAGATATGACCAATTTTCAAAATTACCGTTATTCGATTTTTCTGCGAAAAACTGAGTATACAGCCATCTTAGTTACACCTACTTAAGCCCAAATAACAATTTTGGTTGAAATCGTTAGAGCCGTTTTCGAAAAACTCAAAATTGCTGAATACCGTTAGAACGGCAACACTTAACGTGCAAAAAAAAAAGTGGCCCCGAACTGTAAGCCCACCAACTCCAAATCCGAAGTTTGAAAGAAATCCGTCCAGCCGTTTGCGCTGTGGAGCTCAGGAAGGACGGACAGACGGACAGAATTGCGAGACCCACTTTTTCGAGTTCCTCTATCATCGTTATGTTAGATTTGATTAAAATCTCGAGTTCGATTTTTTGTACGATTACAATACCTTTCTCTTACTACGTATACGAGAAAGTTAAAAATAAAATGCTTAGACTAATAAATACTTGCTCGCTACCTTAAGGGATGTCCCCATAAGACGAGCTATAGCGCTGAAACAGTGTACAACTACTCAGGCTATATAAAAACTTCCTACATTTAGATACTTTTAATAATCTTTGCGCCTCAAAAGTGGTCATTCTTAATAAAATGGTGAAACACTTGCATTTTTACCACTCCACCAATTTGCAACGTTTCCAATTCAAGCTATTCCAAAAATTATAAACAAAAACTGCAGATTTTGGTGTGCGTCGGTGCATCTAGTTGAATAAACCCTTTTTAAAAATAGTTTCAAGACCCTATACGATTAGCGGGCTATGATGTGTGTTAATAGGTTAAGCAGTTAGGACAATCTCTCATATGTAGGGAGACTTTATTAGGAGAGGAAATTTACGTACATTTAATCGAAACGCACGACTGGGTCGCGTAAAACTTTCCCGAAAAATAGTCATCTATTTTGAAAATACAACGTTCAAAAGAGATTATCAGAAATCGCACAATTTTTGCCAGTTTCCACCATTTGTTCAGTGTTCAGACCCAATTTGACAGGGGTGTATATAATAGAAGGGACACTAAATTTTCTGCCGAGTCCGCTCCAAACTGCTGCATTGAGAAGCTCTATGGCGGCGGTTTTATATTTTATTTGTCAGTTGGTCCCGGGTCGCGATATCTGTGAATTTTCTACAAAACTTTGCGATTGTTTTTCAGGAGGTACGTATCTATATTACTTACTTAAGGTGGCGCTACAGTCCGGGGTGGACATGCGATACTAAAAAAGTTGCAGGAATTAAGACCATTCCAACTTGAATCTGAGTTCTTTTTTTGTATTTATAATTTTGCGGTGTAGACATATGAAATGCGGGTCGTCTGGTCACTTTATACAATAAAATGGTTTTCTGTAGAGCGTGACTCGCTGCACTTAAAGTAAAGAGTACAGGATCGATATGGGTCGAATAAAGTGTGTAATGCCTTACATCTTTTGTAGGTATATGATTGTTTAAAAGTATCTAAATAAATACAAAAGAGTTGCATCAAAATCCCCCCAAAAACAATAAAAACACGAGGATAAACAAATATTAACACTTTAACGGTCAATTCGCGTCCAACTAACATCACTGAGCTCCGGTGTCATCCTTCACTGAGTTGCGTACGTGTGCACAAAAGACTGCTTTTCGCGTTAGCCTCTTTAGCAGCATACAGTGCAATAAATTCAATTTAAATTAAGACGTTTGTTATACATTCTTTGAATTGTAAACAAAATACTCTACGATCTCAAATAGAGATGCCAATCTTCGATTAGGCCACTTCTCTCTAAACAACGCCAGTCAATACGATTTTGCACCCGAGATATACACTCGTATCCATTCCAATATACGAAAACCCAATGTTCAATTAAATTTACAAGCATTCGCCAGCACCTGGACCAATTATCTACACAACACAACCAAAGTCTATCCGACCAAGTGCCAAAACTGAAGCAATATTTGCCTGTGAACCGCCAGTCTTCATATGCACCACTCAGCACTCGGCAGTCAGCATCGGCACTGATGCGCGTTCATGTTTACAAAACGAAGCCAATTGGCCGGCAAACAATTTTTTCACACATTAATACACATTTTGTGAATACAAATTTCCAAATAGGTACATTCCAAATGGCTTTCAGTTCGTTTATTTACAATCTGCCCCATTAACCCCCTCAACTCGATGCCTGACCAAAATCGAACATGCATCTCTTCGCTGCAATGCAGTTGGCAACTGGGAAGTTCAATAACTTCTTAACGTATCTGCGGAGCTATCATTTTTATTTTATTTTTTGTGAGAGCACCGGCGAGGATATAATTTTAACTGAGCGCTGGCTGCCGATTTGGAACAACTGACAAGGAAATTACATCCAAAAAGAGACGCACTAAATGTGGCAACTGAAAACCTTAGATCTGCAAACTGCAATTAACTTTAATTTGCATTCCGATTGCGATTCGACATGCATTGGAGAATACTATTGTCTTTTCGATGGCGATTGCTTTATAATAAATTATATTATACGAGGCTGAGGCTGAGCGAGAGCGGGGACCCATCGAATGCAGCGAAAGTATGCTGTTGCGGTACTGACGTCATTAATTGCATTTCACAGTGAAAGATTGGGAAACGCGGATTCGTGGTCGTTGTTCCTATGGTTATATGTTCGGTTTTAATTCGAAGTGACCTAATTTTTTGTGCTGCCTCGCGTACGTTAGTCGTTGTCTGATTGTTGTTTGGCAGAGAGACCAAACAGCAACGACAACAACGAGGCAAACAATCGGTGGCGGCGGTAGTTATTAGCTGCAAAAAAAAATGTAGGTTACTAAAGCATTTCAATTGTGCACATGGGAGATTTATTTATTTCTTGTTATTTCCTATTTATTGATTGCTCTACGTGTACGTGTTCGAGCCGGGTGAATGAGCGGAAGACATGACTCTTTGAATTGATGTAGGGAACGTCGTTGGGGTCTATCAACTTGTGCTGTAGATTTTTCTGTTAGGAAATGAAAGCATTTATGTCATAAGCAACACAATCATGTCGAATGATGAATTAATTGTTAGGCCTTGCTTTTTCCTGGAAGTTCTGCAGCGTGTTTTGTTTAGGGGAAGGTGTTGCGAGTGAGTGGAAATATTGATGCATATTTATTCAAAATGTAGCGGTCTGATTGTGCGTACATATTTGGATTGATGCTCTGCCCCAAATCAATGCTTATCCTACATAGCTAACTTTATTAGGAGGCTCTACAGTGCGGTCTTCGCTAACTACCTCCAGTGGCGGACTTCAATTGTGCGCTCCACCTAAGGCGAGATGTTTTCCTACTGCATTGTGCTCTTGGCTGTACCCAAAGACTCTTCGCTCTGAAGAGTAAGTGTTCATTTAAGACAATTGATTTTGTCAAGGTTGATGGCTCTCTACGGCTTGTATAAATCTATTAAATCTCGTTCTATAAATCCAACACTAACGGTAGCGAAAATCTCTCAAAAATTTTGCGTTCAGGATATTCGGTTTCATTCGGTTTCCATTATGTACACGTACAGTATGAGAGAGCTGTTGGATCGAGAGGACCCTCTCACTAAGGGAGTATACAATGGCTAACTAGCTAACTAACATGCCGCTTAGTCAGCCACCTTCTCACATGTAGAAGGATTATTATTACATTCGGCAGCAGCACTGTCGAAAAACTTGTGCACCGAGGCGGACCCCTCAAGGTAGTGTGTTATTTCCATTGCTATGGAACTTCTGCTTTCAATGGAGATTTGCGTATACATTTGTAGCCTATGCGGACGACGTCGCACAGTGTGAGAATTCGCTGATCTAGCGGAATTTAATTCAAAAAATTAATTCCACAAATTGATGTAAAAACCGGTTTTATCTGCAGCTTAAACCTTCTACTAAGCGATTATGAAAGAACTGTTATGTGGGAGTCATGTAAAACAAAAATAATTGGGCTTGAAGTTGCAGTTGCTTATAATTTCAATGAAAATTGGCTTGTGAAGGTAGTTTTGATTTTATTTTTTTACGAGTACTTAAGGTGTTATTTATTGAAAATTTTTTTTTGGATATTATAAAAAAACAATATCAAGAAACTAGAAACTAAAAAAAAAACTACATTCCATAGGGTTTTTATATTACTTTTTTTTGTTAAATTAAAAAAAAATTTATTTTTTGCCAATTTTGGCCTTTATGAGAGAAAAACTTAATGTGTTCAGTGTTGTTCGGATGGGAGACTATATGCATTTTAAAGCCTGATATCTCTTCTATTATTTAGCGCTTTAAGTTGCTGCGCATAGCTGCGACACCCATACATTTTTTTTTCACTTTCGACTTGGCTATGAAACAAAAGTGTTACCTACACTAAGTAACAGTCGTACTAAGTTTCATCCAATGTGCTGTAATTTAGTTACTTATATTTTGTATTTTGTATTTTCGACTTTGACAAGGCATTTTTCATAATTTTTAGAATGGATTTCGAAATGAAAAAAAAATGTTTTGAGGTTTGGATTTCCAAATCAAAATTGATGCTGTTTTTTCATTTGTAATGAGTTCTTTTGATGAAATTATATTTTCTGAAGGTGTCATCAACTGACTTAAGGCAAAAATAAAGCTTATCTGTTTTAAGTTAAGTGAGAAGTGGGCCAAGAGTGGTAAGCACCTTGACCAGGAAAAATCTTATCCAAGACAGATTTAGGAATGAAACTGGCTGATATGTCAACCCAACAATCTGGGAATACGGACGGCAAGGCTGTTTTTCCTGAGATAAAGAGCTTATAAAAAAAGTTCCATATTATTTTAGAAGCCCTGGCGTCTGAGTTTCCGATTAATTTAGATGCCTTAGACATGTGTGCGACAAGGACTCGGGATTTGTATCTTGGGAAGTATGGGTGGTATTATATGCCAGTAATCGCCCATTAATTATAGTTTCATTGCAAACAAGTGGTTGCTTCTTGTGTTCTTCATATTCGTCAATTTTTAGAGGGACCGCAAGATGCTAAAAATAAAGATACATAATAGTTTGCTAAAAGCGTCAAATATTTGGGGCTAATACTAGACAGCAAGGTTTAATGGAGAGAAAAAAATGCCGAACGTGCTAGGAAACCCCTAATGGCTCCATGCTCCTGGAGAAGGGTTGACGGCTCGATATTAGTCCTCCGACCCAATATAATGCATTGACTGTACACCGAGGGAATTAGATCGGTTTTCTTTACATCATAGTCGTGTCGTGGCCGGCCTTTGACAATAGCCCCTGAGGAGACTTAACGCTGGGCAAGCACCAAGGGTATGGAAACACTGTAGAGAACATTCGACTGGACATGCCAGCATCCTCCAACAGTTAAGCCCCTTATCTTATGCGACTGATCACCTGCTAATGAAAATCAACTTCGAAAAAGGTGCTACGAATCAAATACCGGACAGATCCCAATGGGACGCCCAAGAAGAAGCATTGCCAATATTCAGGGACGGATCCAAAACATACGTGAACGAGTCTTAGCCGAGGTCTTCACATCACGGAAGAATTGTTGTCATTTGTCGAGCCACTACGTGGCCGTCAATTAATACAGTATCACACGAAAGCGGAAAATATCACCCTTTGCTGGGTTGGTTGTAGGTTAGTGGAGGTGAGCCTTCCGCTCTTCACTGAGGCCTCTGATGGGCTAGTTGTTGTCCCTTCTTGTTTATAAGGTTGGAATCTATTTGTATTTGGATGTGTGAAAGGATAGGGGGTGGAGGGGTTGACTAAATTACAGGTAGCCACTGGATGTAGGGTTTGTGTTGTCGGCGAAGCGTTCGCTTGAAAAACTTCATGATGTCGCTTAGTTCCACGTTTCTGACGCATGTAATGTCTTGCATCGAATGCGCTCCCAGAATTAGAATCGCTGTTGCTGGCAGAGCAGAGAAAATATTCTATATTGCTGGGTCCTGGACCCGGCATTGATAGTGTTAGTCTGCACAACCTGCATGTATAGCTGTCTCACGCTAAAGTCACGCTGACGCAGCAGGTAAATCAAGTCGTACATGGAAAGACCTAGAATACTGCGAAGTTGCCAGGCTAACTTGGCCAACCCTGGATACCAAAAGATCGAACGAGCATCTGCGACTCAATAGATCCAGTGTCTCAGCTATCGTTAATTTCATTACCGGGCACGCGCAAAGACTTGGACAATAACTTTTGCAAAAGCTGCAGAAACGAAGAAGAGTCAGTCACACACCTTCTCTGCAGCTGCCCTACCCAGTCCAACTTAAGAAAGGCTAACTTAGAAAACCAATATTCTTAGCTTCATTTACGGAAGTAAATGGTTTATATGGGTAGCTAGTAAAGGAACCCCTAAACACCAGTGGTACGCAGAATGGGCCGACTTACGACGGGTTCTTTTGACCTACCACATTCTCATTTACCCGTGACTTTAAACAAACCCAAACAAGAAAATACTGTGCATGTGACCACATATCTGCCAGAACTTTTCTCTTAAAATGGGATTTATAGTTAGTTTATTAGAAGTTTATTCATTCATTTAAACATTTTCATTACCTACGTAACCTAATCCAACGAGTTCTATTTGTTGAATCACACACGGACGAGAGGTGGCGCAGTGGAAAAAAAACCTTAAGATGTCATTTGGTTCTTTCGGGCCTAGAACCGGGGCCCCTCGCTTAGTAGTCAAACATACTAACCACTAAGACACTGCGAAACAGATCCTGAGTCCTCTTGAGTCGTGGAGCAAAAAGTGATGTTATATAAAGACCGCTGATGTCTTCTAAACGCCGCGCCGCGATGGTAGATACTGTATTTAAATTCACGGTTTTTTCTACTTATTTTTTTTTTCAGAGAGTTGAAAAAGAATAGGGATTAGGCTGTAGGTAAGCTCTATAGAGCTTTGATTTTAGGATAAAAAAGTCGAACAGAAATACACCAATTTTTATTTTAATGGTGACATCCAGCTTTCGAGCGGATAAAATGTCTAAATTTTATTTAATAAGCAAGTATAGACATGGAAGGCATACCTTCCCACATCCTTTAATGCAGTGCAGGGAAATAATGATGAGTGGTACAGCGTGATAACGTTGTGCTAGATGCCTTAAAATCACTCCTCTATTCCTCCAGAAAGCATTGACTAAAATTCACTTGACATGACTTGTAACTACTCAAACCACTCAAACTTCTAAGAAGCAGCTTCAATATTAATGATTTTTGGCTGTCATAAAAATAAAGATTCATCCATCCCGCATGCCATGTCCCAACTGTGCTCTCCAAAGAACGCAAACACTTTAATTGGAATTCTGGAACACTAGGCTAATCACTCATTCAGTTTAACCTAAAAGCTATAGGCGCACACACTGCACCACACACATGTCAGTCAGCTCCTCATTATCATCTCGCATACAATCCTGCTAATTCAATGAAAATACGAGGCAAAAAAAAAAACACATATAGGAAATGGAAAATTATTGTTAAGTGGCTCAGAACAAAACAAAACATGCTCACATCGCTCTATGTAGCAATTTTGAGGGGCACACAACGATGGGAATAGTAACACGGCCCCTCGGAACAAGAACACTGAATCTAATTATTGTTTTTCGCATAAAGAAGCACAGATCATCATCAATCTGGTGGTGCGCACCAATAAAATATCGCAAAACCTGATTTCCCATTATTATTTCAAGTTGAATGCTATTAATGCTTCCGAGCTGAAAGTATAGCTACATCAGGTGCATCAGCGTCATCACCGTAGTTAGAGCGTAGCCTAGATGCAATGAAAAAAATTAATCTCATTCTATCTAACGAAGAGCGTGTGTGCTCGCGGATTCGGATACATATCGCGGCGATAGGGAGAACGCGCGCGCACATTCTTCGCGTGAATGTGCGCTTTTGAGAACACATGCACCGGCTAATTAGCCCCCAAGACTATGGTGTGCGATTACCTTTCTTTAAAGTATCTGCTTGCATTGGTAAGTGTCTGTCGGTTGGCTCATGTTTGTGAATAGAAAATTACAGACTCTCCTTCCGAGGTTAGCAGGTGAGTGAGGTTTTGCGGTTTCGGTGTGATAAAGTGATGTAATGGATAAATTATAATCCACACCATGATCCAGTGTAGAATGCAAATCCTCATACATCTATGTGTGTGTGTGGGGAATGCATGAGAAAACCGCTGACTGCGTTTGGCGCGAACATTTTTATTTCTTACAATGGATACCTATCAAGCACCGTTAGCATGAACAATTGCTTGGCATCAGGCAATCTCAGTTCACGCAGTAATAGTAGTGTTCGAAATTAATTAGCGAGGCATTACTGGAATTATAATATCTAACCGATGATTAGAGACGCATGGGAACGGTTAGTTGTGTTTAAGTTGTTCATCGCATGGGACTACACCTAACGCTCTTTTTCATCCATTCATTGAATAATGGTGTGAGAAATTCATTGAGTTGCCCGCAAAGCCTAGGCACTCGCACTCAAATCAAAATCTCAGTATAGCTTAGGTTTGGACCCGGATTGGAAAAGAAGCTGGCATTAGCTTAGAAGCTGAGCTTTTGCTTGGGAGAAGAGATAGGCCCCACGCGTTTTTTATGCAGTTAAGTATAGGTACCTACAGTGAAGATCTGAATTTTTGCGGAGTCGAGGAATTTCTGTTCCGGAATTTCTATTACTTGAACGCCTGAGACAAAGCTCAAGAACATCTGTCTGGCGGAGCATTATAAAAACCTAAGAATTGTCTGCATATAGCCTTACAGCATTATTATTATTAGATATTATTATCGCCCTTTTAAAATTAGCAGAGAAAAATGGCACGATACAATTAGTAACAGAAGAGGTATGATTAGGTAGGAATACCAAATAAAACTGGGGTGGAATTACGTAAGATGAAAACGTTCAATCGTTTTCGTTTAAACGAACGATTTGCTTCATGTAACTCCAAAAATGAAAAGCGTTTTCGTTTTATGCGAAATGAATAGAGCGAATGCTATCTGTTTGACGTTTTGCATTAACTTCGGTTATTGAATTAGTGCTGGTGACTAATATTTATTTTACAAAATATATGCTAGCGAATTATTAGTTGTGTAAATTTACGAAAAATCCGAAAAAATCTTCAAAATTGTTCGGATCCTCTTACGCTGCTCAAAGAAAAGTTTGTTTATTAAACTGATGTGCATTGAATATTCTAGTTTTGCTCAGCGCTTTCGGTTGAATAAGTGTTTTTATATAAGTGCTGGACAACGTTAACAAACGTCCCTCCCATTTTGAGTCTCCTCTCGCACAGGGAACATTGTCGAGGTTACTTCACGGAACAATTAATGCAATGGAAAATGTTAAAGTTAATTTTACTCACATTATTATTCGAATGTTCAACTTTTGTTACTAACAATATTTATATTGAAAGCGGCCAGCTGAGCCGTGTAGATTGATTGTGTACATACCAAGAAAGATAGATATATTTTGAGAGACTTTATTAGAAATGCAGGTTTAGCTCCCAAATATCTCGAGCTTGAAATAAATAAAAATATGCTGAAAACCCAAATAGAGGGAGGAGAATTTGGAGCTTCAAGCTGAATTTGATTTAACAACATATTCTGTAAGGAAAGTACCGAATATAACTCACGGAAACAAAATCAGGAGGCTTCAATTCACCCAGAGTATAAAAATAAATCAAAAAGCTTCTGGAACTAAGTTTTGTGGACGGACGATAGTTCATTTGAGTTTCATGGATCAACGAAAAAAAGATTTGTTCGATTGCCGCAAATAGATCTTCAAAAACTCATCAGTTGATCAGACCAGTAAGCATGATTGCGAGTCGGTCATGTTCAGGGGTTGTATTTCGTCCAACGGCCTTGTAGATTTGGTTCCAATCTATACAACAATGAACCAGCACAAATGCTTTAAACAATCATGCATTCCCATCTGGTGATATGCTAATCCTGCTGTCATTTATTCTCCAACAAGATTACACTTCTTGCCAGAAAAGCCGAATGATGGTGCAACTTTTGCGGCACATTGAACCAGAAGGACACAACTGGCCACTCCAAAGCCCAGATTTAATTTTATTGAAGATGTATGAGTTAACATTAAAGAAAAACATAACTGTTTCTCTAACAGAGAGGAGTCCATTTTTTGTAATAATAAAGCTCTGGGATGATGTTCCCGCAAAAATGCTTTAAAACACAAAGATTCGGTTACAAGACAATTACAGAAAGTTGTTGAGGCTAAAGCGAATATATTGGTTTAAAAGTTAGTTTGATTATGTTCCTTATTTACTTTAAAATTATATTAATTTTCAAGTAAAACTTATTCGTCAAAATACTTATGCCGGCCATTGTAGATACAAATTAAGCCTCTCAAACTTTAACTTTTTTGTCACACCGTTGCGATAGAGAAGAAGAAAACGAAGGCAATTACATGAAGCAAATTTTCGCTTTCGCATGATTTCTTTCGTTTTTTGAAATACGAAAGTGGTTTTCGTTTCGTTTTTTTACAGAATCCCATCCCTGGCATAAATTAGAGCATGTTGACAGAATTGACACATCACTAACTTCCTTGCCGGGATAAATACGGCGAACTACAATTCCAGAACATTCTAGTAGAAGATTGTAAAAACAAAACCACACTCAAGTCTTTTAAATGGAATCGAAATCCTATAACTTGATTACAACATATAATGCCTGACCTCTTCAACATCATGCTGAACGTGTACAAACATGCGCCAACTACTTCAGATATAAGGAGATCTGCCTTATTGAACTTTAAACAATTTTGGATTGAGTGGCCGTAAAAACAAGACCACTAAGATACTCAAGATAAACATAAAAAAAATGATAGGTCCACTTACGATTCCGGGCTTAGCTTCAATATTAGCTTGTGTGATTTTTATTTTTGGGACAAATGAAAGGCTCTAACAACTGAAGTAAGAATCTTTCCCATGATAGTACTTTATGTCAGAAGTTTGCGAGAATTTAGTAAAATAAGTTCAGCTTTCGTACATCCAAGGGGCTTACGACTCAATCTCAATCTCAACTTAATAGGTACCTGTCCGACAAACGCAGAAACATTCTTTTCAAGCTCTAGCTTAAGATCTTCTCAGCTGCACATGGCTGGTGGCACATTGCACATTATGCACAGTGTCACATACCAGACAGGTAGCTAAATTTCAATGCTGCAGTCGTATATCGAGTCCAGTTACCCCGTACTGATTACCATTTTGCGAAATTTTCAGCCACTGTTATGCTAAATGAACCATATCGACACCGGCACCGCCAAGAAATGCAGCACGTGTTTGTATGGGGCGCGACAGAAAGTTCCCTTCACCATTGCCAAACAGATAAATTGTATTGCAGCCGCCAAACGGTATAGGGGACACTATTTCCATACGATTTTAGATATATATGCTTGTTTCATTGTCCGGAAATTTCCGCCCAAAGTGAATGGCCATTCAGGTCCAGCCAACGAGTTAACCATCGAATTTCGCTATCATTGTCTCTCAAAGAGCCAAACAATAAATATCCCGTGCAGACCTTCTGGTCATATTTGTCGCAATGCCAACAACCCACAGCTACCGTTTTCCCCGGTCCATTATATTGTTACGAGTGGAATTGGACAGTAAACAAAAATATTCAGAGTAACTGCATTTAGATGGTGGATTATGCACCTATATGCTAATCAGTTGTAGTGAACTGTGCTTAGGCGCTACCAGCTTTGGCTGTGATAAGTTCAAAAGGAGTTTTTTTTAAATATGACCTAGTTTGGCGAAATAAAATTATATATTGAAGTTCTTGTTTAAAATATACACCTTTTTGACAGGATAACCTTTGTAAGATATTTTTGACACCTAATGGAGAGTCTTAGATCTCCACACCACCTAACTACATATATACCTACTGTATAGGTATATCAAACAAGCAATACAAATTCTGTCTGACTGCCCAAATTCGCCACCATGTTAAACAGCGCTTTATTATTAGATGGGTCTATTGTTGTTGTATAATACCGCACTCTGGGGAGACAGTGGGAAGCACTAAACCTGATATTAAAAAAAAATTGATTGTATCAAAGCGCGCACAGTGTGCTGCAGGGGGCGACGACGATGATGCCGGACAAATGGACGACAAAGCGGCGAGATTTCAAATGGAGAGTTTGAATTTATGATTTATGTCCGCTGCACTACAGCGGATAATTGCGGATACCAATTTACAAAATACTGATAAATTGCATGAGTGTAAGCTAATAAATTGCCAGATTGTTGTTGAAAACAATCCAAAGGTGTGTGGAGGCAGACACACTGATTTTAACAGGTTGACATGCAATTAGGTGGATTCAACACATATAGACTTTGTCAGTTTGGTTCAAAAGTTCGGTGGATGGAGTTGGGGTTTGGGTTAACCCCCGACAAAAACGAACACAAATTGCACTTTAAATGAAGCATCAGATATCGGCACACTCGTCACAAAAAAAAAAAAAAAACACAAACGCTCAAAGTTGGTTAATTCAACCGCAAGATTTTAATTTAATAAAAAGAAACAATTTTGAAAAAAAATGTGAGTAATATAAATTAAAATAAATTAATAAATAAATATTTTGGGGCGACAGGTCTGTGGGACCCAAGGCCTAGCTTCTCACAGCCATTCGTTTTGTGTGGGTTTTAAATTTTTGGGACGAATGGAAGGGATCTAGAACGCCAAGTCCAAACGGCTAATTGAGAAGCTCATTCATGACAGTTTTACTCTCGGATGTTTGTCAGACGTTCGCGAGAGGTGGCGCAGTGGAAAAAACCTTAAGATGTAATTTGGCTCTTTCGAGATTCGAACCGGGGACCCCTTGCTTAGTAGCCCAACACACTACCACTAAGCCACTGCGCCGACTTCGGATTTCAGGCATACATTTTTCATTTTTAACTATACGGGATATGTTGACCAGGGTACAAAGAACAGCCTGCACTGCCATCACTGGTGCTCTACGCACCACGCCCACAGCTGCACTCGAGGCATTCATGTATCTTTTACCACTGGATCTAATAATTAAGCTACAAGCAGGTAATAGTGCGCTACGGCTAACAAATGTAGGATTTATTTCACTCAACTAAACATTTCACAATTCGGTTAAATTGGGCACATTCAAAAACTTAGTTGTCTTAAGGCGACTAGCTGATTACTCTAGACTAGATGTAACCTGAACTAAAAAACTGTATTTGCCGGGAACGTGACTTTTCCTACCTCAGCCACATATGCGAACTGTCAACTTAGTAGGTACTCAGTCACGAATTTCGTGACAAGATTTGTCGGCTACCGCTCCATAACCGTCAAGCGACACAGCTATACATCTGTCAAATTAACTAAACTAGGTACTTAAACGTCCCCATTGCTTCTGGAATTTTAAAATATAACAAAAAAAGCTCTGAGCTCTCTTCGTTACACTTTTTCACTTATAACCGAAGCTCATATACCGGCGTAAGTTTTTCTTTTTTGGCTACTTTTGAAATTGTTTAAAGTTAATTCGAAGTGGGTTAATTTTTTGTGAAATTAACTGTTTGGATTGTGTGGTAATAATATTTTCGTTTGTGATTTTCGAATCTATTGTTATTTCAAGATCGAAAAGAGAACACATTCGAACAAACCGTATGGTAAAGTTTAGAGCTTTGATCTGCTTTGCCTTAACAAAGACATTTACAAAAAAAAACGGGATGGGAAAACGGGATATGGCACATATCTGGACATTTATGAAGCCTTGACATTTTTTATATGGCATTTTTCACAATTGGGCAGTATTCACAAAGGGAGCCGTTGCACCTGCCTTAACAAAAACTGCGAAATGTGGGGTGGACTTGATACGAAAGGCACGGGCAAAGCCGTGGGGGTACAGCTAGTATTCTATAAAAGCTTCATCATAATTAGCCCAACCATGATGTATTGCTGTCGCTAATTAAATAAATTGTCTCGAATCCTGTCGATTTTTCGCACTGTAAAAACACCATTAATCTATATTTAGTTTTTAAGCCCATGTCATTGGTCCTTGTTAATCTGCTTTCTGCTTTTAAAAGGATATAAAAATGATTTACATGCCTTTCCTTTCATCCATACGTGTTGGGTGCGTCAGAACAGCCAATATGCCCACACTTCAAGTATCATCAGCCGCCCCTGCCCTCCCCCTCAATCATTAACATTACACAAATGAGCACTCACGTCTCTGTCTGGTTTTAAAGTGCAACTTTTTGTGCTTTTGCCGTCGCATTCGTGCCATCGTTGTATAACCTCTTGAACCCTCGAACGCGCAGCCAACAACAAATTCTTAAAACAATTCCAAAGTAGAGTTGTGGTCGAGGGGGTGGTATAATTAATGTACATGCCCTGCACCCTGAAACAGGGACGAAAGCTTCCCCCAGTGATTCCTAATGGAACATATTGAATGCAGATATTAATTAAGTTTTGTATTCTCTTAAATATATAATAAATCTCTGGACAAAGGGCGTAAAAGTGTATGTGGAACGGAAGGAGGTCCTTGGGAATTGTAATTACTTCTCGCACTAAGAGTCCTTTACAAATCAAGTTTTGGCAAAGTCGTATACAACTAACAGATGTGACTTTCATCGTAACTGTGTAATTATTTATTTACTCCAACGGTTGGGGCTATAATTTGAATGTCCCTGTAGTTTGACGTGGCACTTAACGTACGTGTGGTGTACTTATACTAGTTATTTAAGTTTTGTGATTCATAACCGTTCTATTATCTCGAAGCCGGTGTTTCTCGAACGCTGAAACGTCTAATCTGAGCAAAAGTAAACAATTACGATAGTCGTTTATAGTGGCCAACCCTAATTTTAAAGGGAATCTATAAAGGTGTTGTCTATAGTATGGGTAAGGACATATATATATTTCGAAGCGTGTCCTTTTCAAAGAGAATGCGCAAGTTTCTCCGGAAATACCCTAGATTCGATACCATATTGCTATAAATTAACTGATGACGAAGTTTCTTTATTCCGCGCCTTCTGGTTTTGCATTAGGGCTTATTCGAAAGATTTTTTCTTAAATTTAAAAAGAGCTAACAAGGTTCCTACTTAGTTAATCCGTTTTCATGTTCTAAAAGCTCACAAGGAGTGCATGGGCAACAACGCACCAGATCGACAAGTCTTTAAGGAGCCCAGGTCTAATGGACAATGAAGCACGGGAAGACCCAAACTCAGGCGAAGCGCACCAATTGGGCGAGCCACTTCAACCATTTTCTTGAGCGTTATGCCGGTCGTGCACTTCGTGCGCAACTTCTCAGCTAATTTTGTTCAACTCTTTAGTTAAAGAAGCACATTTTCAACACTGAGCAAAATTCCAAGTGTTGAAAGCGTTGCGGACCTCATTCTGGCAAAGAAAGTTATGGAGTTGTAAACTGCGTTTTAATTGTGTTTTTTTTTTATTAGAAAAAAGGTATTTCAAATTCTGGAGCACTCAGACCAGATCAATCCCCGTCCATTGTACTCCAAGTAGAAACCCCTTTTTTTGAGGTAGTGGGGGAGAAACTTTGATATTATTCGATTCTTTTATATGTTTAGGTGACCGAGTATTGCTGTCTCCCGGAGGGTCTCCAACCTGTGCCAAACGGGTCACAGGCAATGACTCTATACACTAAACCATCGCCACCCAAAATTATGGTTGCTCAAAGAGTTGATGGCGGATAAACACCCTCGTGCATTTTACCACTCACAGTTTGTTGGTCAACCCATTGAACATTTCATCCCTTGATGAAAAGAGGGAAGTACTTTTTGGCACCAAACACAAGTGAAGTGAAGTTGAATAGAGCAATAGGTAAGTTGAACAGACAGTGAAATCATTGTTCAACGCGATACACAACCGTATTCAACAAGCAGTACTAGCTCATACACTGCCCTTACACTTTTTGATCACAAATCTCAACAGTTGAATGAATTGTATTCAAAATTGATGCGTTGCGCGCTAAGTGGACGATAGGCATAACTGGAGGCAGGTATTTTGGGACTGAGCTGGTTAGAGGACCTTGCCTGTTGAAGCTTCCTCCACCCCTGCTTGTAAGCGTCTTCTCTTCTATATGTTTAGATACAGGTACAGGTACGGTCATCATGTTTCCGCTGTACTGTTCATCGAGTATCCAAACTTATCCGATAATTTCATTTCACATTCACGTGCGATGTGCCAGGAAGGATGCCATCTTTACTCGATCATTTACAATTTCCTTCGGGATCAATTCACTGCTGAGAGTCAAATATTGGAATCTTTTGATAGTTTGAGGACTATGGTTTAAAGCTTTAAATGAATTTTTTTTCCTCGTTTTCCTTTATCAGATGACCCATTACATTTAATGACAACGCGCGTCATTGCTCAATACAAAACTAGGTGCAAATCTTCTGTACGATCATCAAAATCTATGTGTATATTTTGTTTGTACATTTCTTGTTCGTATGTAGTTGATTCTCTCTCTAACTCTCATTTGGTTGGACAGCTGATTACGACCAAATTTCGAACCAGTGTTTTTTTTATAACCCAAGAAACATCAACAGAAAAATTCCCAAAATTGCTTACAGTGATCCTTAAATTCATAAATTTTACAGCCTCTCCACACATCGGTATTTTTGTCCCTGACAACATCCTTGCAAAGATTCGCCTTGAACTCTAGCCAAAATCAGTAAATCAAAACCGACTTCGCATCCAATACACTTGATCTTCCCATGCGCAATTATTCCCCGTCAAACCTTCTCTAAACACAAAAAGCTAAAAAATGTCCCTTTCAATTTTTCTTCTTCAACTTTTACTTTAAATTGCAAAGAAATGGAACAAATCGAATACATATAAAGGATGCAAATTTCTTTTCATTTTTAGTCGTCCCCAAAGCACAGCAACGGGAATTCGCTAACACAATATTCCACAACAAAGAGCGTTGCCTGAAGGACACCGCCGACTACAAAGAATAATCCACCGACACAATAGGCATCGAAAGAAAAATCTATATAAGCGAAAAGCAAAGGCAAACACTTTCAAAAAAAAAAGTCCTTGAGGCTCGCAATTTGGAGTTTGACATCATCATGACCTTTCCACGTGTTTAACTTCTTGCAGATAAATGCGTCCCAATAAATTTGGGTAAGGAAAAGTTGCCTCCACATTCTACTATCTTTCGTATAACTTAAAAATGATTAATGAAAACGGAGGCGCACAGAAGGACATCGAATGAGTATGAATGGATTCTAACTACGTATAGTTTATTGTTTGCACACTCCTCTGCTTTCAGGTGCTATTTGTCTTTTACTTTGTCTTCATTTTGCGATACTTAAATGTTAATTACAAGATACTTTACGTGATGGTACACGAATAACTTTTGCACAGTGCATTTGGGTACTAGACGTTGGTAGGTGGTCCTAATTCACGATGGTGGATGTTTGGATGTTTGCCCTGGGACCACTTTCTTTTGTGATTTTTGCTCGAGTAAGGTAATTTCCATAGGATTACACCTCGCTTTTGAAAAATTGGTACTACAACCTGTCAATTATATCTCGTATATTGATATTACAACGGAAATCGACAATGGACATTGTATGTGATTTACCCTGACAACTAAGGACGGCTTTATTGTTGGGGCGTGTCTCTTCATATGCAATCAAGGAGTTCCTTAAACATCGTCTACACTTTTTTTTTTTTTGCGGTACAGAGAACCAATTTTTGAGGTTTGAGTTTACATTGGCAAATATTGAAAATTTTAGGATAAAGTGGCTGCCGTTGTTGCCAAAACAGTGCGAATTCTAAAAAGCAAAAACAACAATCAGCATGTGACTGTTTGGCGTTATTTTTTTTAAACTCCGATTTAAAGAATAAAGTTTAATATCCAATGGGATGAGTGTTTTCCTATAAGGAGGTGTTGAAATGGAATCAATTTTCAAATGTCCGTTGCGTCTTCGCACGGTTGCATAGATTCGAGTGGTAAAATCGTTAATGACTGCCACGTAGATCCGGTTTGGTGGCTTTGAGGGGCGATGTGGTTCGTGGCTTATTCGCATTGACCTGCGACTTCAGAAAATCCCACAAGAAATATTCTAACGGGGTCAAGTCGCACCATTTCTGTGGCCAGTTCACATCACATCCAATGGCGTGGCACGTAGCGCCGTCATGTTGTAACCAGATGTCGTTGGTGTCCATGTCATACAATTCAGACAAAAGAAGTTGGCAATAATCGACTTATGGACGGTGATGGCCTGGGCAACGTCGTTCTCAAAAAAATAAGGACCGATGACGCCGTCAGCCCAAAATCCACACACGGTCTTGGATATCATCTGGATTGGTATCCTTCTAAATTCGACAATTTTGTTTGCTGACGTACCTACATTTTCATCCAGAAATGTTCCTCATCGCTGAAGATGACGCTGCCCAAACGAACACCCATTTCGATAAAACAATTTTATTATTTGTAATTTGACAGATGCAGGGCCGGACTTAGAGATTTAGAGGCCCTGGGCGCAACACATAAGTGAAGGCCCCCTGGCTTATTACCTCACTGAGGAAACTACAGAGCTACGACAGCCCTACTAAATGCGCCACCTCTGTTTTCTGTAGGTACATCAACTGCTAACTTAATGGTTGCTACAACAAAAAATAGTAAGGTGTGATGCCTTCAATAACATGGGAACAGCACAATAACAGTGCTGCGGGAACCAACAAAAAACATTTGAAGACATCGAGTTAACTCTCGGACCCGCATACAGAGCTGCCACAACCTCTTCACAGAGGAAATACACACACATCGAGGCTGTCACAGCTCTGTATGCGGGTCCTATAGCTAACCTTAATGTCTTCAAATATTTTTGTCGGTTCCTGCAGCTCTGTATGCGGGTCCGGGAGCTGACTTAAATGTCTTCAAATATTTTTGGCGGTTCCCGCAGCTCTGTTTAATTTGATGTACCCACATAACTGAAGGTTACAGATATGCTGTACCCACATACAGAGCTATTAGAACCTCATACAGAGCTGTTAGAACCTCATACAGAGGTTGTGAACCCAATGGAAGCCGTATGGCAGTTGGCAGTTATTATACCAAAAAACTAGGAACGCAGCTGATAAAAGGTTGTTAGAAACAAGCGGAGCTCATTTAGCGGGTATCTGCAGATCCATGGACATTGGTGTACGGTGTTCATACCTGACCCAAATATAGAACGTTAACAACCGCATCTTATAAAGCTATGGCAACTCTCTGTTACCTATAATAGCCTCGGTTTAGGGATGACATCCATTATATGGGTAAGTTTGCTAAATTATGTATGTAGGAAACAAATATTAGGGTTTGGTACCCATACCCATGGAAGGTGGAAACCTCGCATAAGTCACCAATGGTCCGACGTCCATTAATAGTGCCGGATTTCTACTGGCTAAAACCACCTACCTTCCGTAACAGACCGATTAGTTTCCCCGCGGAATCGCCGTAAGGCATTTATTAAGACTTAGCTTGTTGCTCAATTATTGGAACTTTTACCTTTTCGTTGGCGTTCTTAGTGTCCAAAATCGCTGAGTATACGCACCGCCACATTACTTACAATGGTCCAGTTTTCGTCATTCTGAAGCATATAGTTTACGATGTTATCGGGAGTGGGCCATTCACCGAATTCGTCTCGTAGGGACATCCTCTCGGTTTCGTACCTTGGCAATGAAAAAACACGTGTTCCGCGATTTCAAAAATATATTCCCAAATGCGGGCAATTTGGGCTGGTTTCATGTCCGCGTTTAAAAGGATATTCTCTATAACAGCCATGACCCGTCAAGAACTGAGTCAGATAAAAGTTTGTTTCACCAGGTTTTCGTCGATCACTGGTATAAGTCTGTGCGTCCATCTTCTCTTTAGCGATTCATTCCATTGTTGTTGAAAGGTTGCTATACTCAGACTCCTTACGTATTTTCTTATGTCGTTATCTACCCGACCATTTCGGACTCGCTCGCTTTTTAATTTTACCATTTCTTCAGTAAGTATATCGGTAACATTGAAGATACGACGAGTATGGCCTTGTTCGAAACCTTTCTGATAGCTTTGATAGACGGTTTTGTCGCATTGTGGTTCGAAACCATTTGAAAATGAGCGCACCAGTTCTGGTGCGTGATTGTACATATTGGTCAGTATGACATATTTCTTTAGCTGTTTCTTTGTATTTATCAACATCGTCTCTTTTGGATTCAACGAATGATTTCCATGATTCTAATGCACGCATGGCAGATTCGAGAATCATTTTTGGGTCCTGCAACATCTTGTTTGTAGCATCGAATCGCTCCAAGATGTCGTTCCAACAGATAGCAAATAGGGCCGTTTCGGACAACTCATTTTTTGTAAAAGGCGCGATGCTTCATTCCTCACGATTTTTTTTTGCTCCTTATCAGAAGATATGCAGGTTAGAGCTCCTTCTATCTTAGAATAATGATCGGCAATGGCTTTCGGAGCTTCAGCTCTACAAGACTAACGAGTGTCCGCTTTGTTTCTACGATAATTTTTCAGTCAGAATTTGGTATCGTTCAGAATTTCACAGCTAGTACAGAACGATACCAAATTCTGACTGAAAAGTTATCGTAGAAACAAAGGGGACACCACCGATGGACAAGAGTTAGCAGCCAAAGTCGAGAGAATGACCACAACATGGTAAAAACGCCGGTAAATGATTTTATTCAAAAATAATAGCCTGCATTCGTAGTTCGAAAAGCAAAGCCAGAATCGATTGACTCTTGATTTTTATTGTGGCGTTTCTTTGAACATTTTCGAACATCTCGCGATCGATCTTGAGGAACTGAATTCTGCAGTGTTACTTTATAGCAATGTTGAAGTTTTGTGGAATCTTTTCCAGCCGAATATTCGATAATTTTGTTGTTCGGTTATAAAGTCAAAGACCAATGCCTTTCCTCCCCTAAATCCGGTACTGGACAGATTTAGATTCAACAATATGGCCGCTATTATCTGTCAAAGTACGGAAGTCCCAATTGGAAGACCCTGTAAGTAAGTTATCAAGTAATAGACAAAGTTGAAATGACTCGACATCTCCCAAAATATTAATATCGAACCCTGTACATATAAATTTAAAGAACATTCGATGGCCGCGGTGAAGATCATCCGAAACTTAAGTTTAATGATGAAGTCATGCTCAGCCTTCACCCAAAACACAAACCTTTAAAAATAATTTTACCTCCCAACGCCTGGCAAACATAGAGAGATAGATCCACCCCCTTCCAAAAATGGTAGGTTCCAACTACTCTATACCCAGTTGTATAACCGATTCCGAATCTCCGTTTCTCACAAACCCCAATTATTCAATGAATATTCCCACAGCTCTCACGTTGGCTCCTTGTCAATTTTTGACATATCTAACTGTTAGCCATTGCATTGAATTTGGATTTCCATATCCAATGTACCCGACAGCACTCGTAAATAAGTGGATTATGTTACAAAAAATATTAGCGAGCTCTCTCACATGCGGGCACAATGGCGGACGGCGATGCGATGGCGAGAATTGGTTGACAATGCCACCACGATGTCATGTCAGAGTACTATTTTTTTTTCTGTCTATTTTTCTGTGCAAATTGTGTTATTTTTGTCGGCTACGGCTACACATATACCCTGCTCATATTGCCACAAAACTCTGAGTGATATATGATCGCAACAAGTCTAATGGGAGTATACAAAAACTATCTGAATGCATTTTCTATTTTGTGCTACAATAGGGCTTGAAGCTTCCCACGCAAAACACTTTTTTTTGTCGTTTTGCTGCGACAGTGAAATTGCGAAACGCGATTACAAATTTTAAAGCGACTTTACTTGACTGTGTATTGATTTTGACTCCTTGCGAGGTGGTTGACTTGCCTCATTCCCTCCCTTTCGACTAACGAATGTTGTGTACCCATCGTGGGAAATGATTATGCCCATAAATACTATTAAGATTATGAAGTTTAACCATTTTTTGTTATTTTTCGATTCCTGATTTTCAATGTTGTTATCCTGTTTTCTTATGTTATTTGCAGGGCAGTGCGATAAATCAAGTGCGATTTGAGTCAACCGTAAAATATTTGAGGTAAGCATTAATTTTTGCACGAAATCTTTGTATTCTTGGAACTGGAGAGGGAAACACTTTTTTTTTGCTTCTGCTTTGGGGTTTTGTTCAGCAAACAACTCTGGAAATTAATGCAAATAAATTAGTCTGAGCGTGAGGAGATCTTTGTTGCCTTGTCTTGAATTCGTGGTTGTTGTTTTTTTTTTTGTAATTTTGGGGTTATTTTTCGCAAAAAACCTTGACCGATGCATTTGAGTTTGCGTCATCGGATGAATATGATGTGGATAGAGTTTCTGGTTTTTTGCACAAAAATCTCTTCAAGTTTGTGATGATGCGACTTTTGCAAACAGACATTGTGAATTTATGTGGAAAAAGTTGTTATGCGCCTTTGTGAATTAAATTCAAAATCATGTCAGAGGGAGAACATTTAATATGTCCGTTCTGTGTTACCGTAAAGTGTTTTCACAAGTTCATGTTTAATTCGAATCTCGATCAATGAAAAAATAAAAACATGTGTCAGCATTTTTTCATATGATATTTTTTTTCACAGCCGTTTCATATCTGAAGAACTGCGAAAAACATAGAGAGAGCAAATGAAACCCACAATGGAAACGACAAATAAGTGCGGACAAAGGGCTTCAGAAACCCTAAGTCCGTGAATGACTTTCATTTATTAGATCCATACAAATCATTTTCAGTAGTAACTTCGATTATAGGTTATGATTAATGACGCAAAGTCGATAAATCGCCGGTTTATTTCTGGAAATAAAAAACACACCATTTTTGTCAATACTACGTATATTTTTAATAATTACTCATATTATTATTTCAGACATTATAGACTGATCAAACAAATTAAATTAACACAGAAGTGCACAAACGACACATACTCGCTGAACACTTTAAAAGTGTTGCTGTAGGCTTACTGCGTTACATTTTAAACGCATTTGTTTAGAAATAAGTTTTTGAAAAATTTGCAAAGTGACTTTTCCAACTGAAAAAAGAGCTAAATAGCAAAAAATTGTGGAAGGATCTCGAAAATTGTAAAATTGTTACTTTATTAGAACATTTAATACACATTTGACAGCACTTTATCGTGATGAATTCGAGAATCGCCTTTACATTTTTTGTGTGTTTCTTTCGTTTTTCTGTTTTTCTGTTACACTAGGTACCAGCTTCAGAGATCAGGAATTAGCCCCCAGGATAGGATAACTGCCCAGCAGAGCTTTACCAATTGACTTTGTAAAATGCTTGTGATGCTTTCTCCCGATATGGCGTGTTTTTTTTTAGCTTCTATAGGTATCAGTAAAACAAATTAAATTAAGCAAGGGCAAACAAAACAGTTCCAGTCACATTTTAAGTCACTGGTATAAAATGTTGTGTGCCTCGACTTTAATTTTGCAGTTTGCTAGTAATTTCTAAACACATCACCAGAAAGGTTCTAATATAACCTGCTGCTGTCAAGTTACTTCCACTTGAGATAAATACGTAGGTAGCGTGACTTTCGGAAATGTCCAGTAGCACGTAATAAATAGTAAATCCAAGTAAATCCAACTTTACTTCGCCTTTCTGAGATAAAAGCTTAAAAAAAATCGCCTAATATCATCAGCAAATGCAAGTAGTTGGATGGGCTTTTGTAAAATCATGCTTGTCATGTTGACTTGTAAGTTTTTTACAATTTGTAACATTCTGGTTACATAGAGAAAGAAATTTTGAACTCGAGATTTTAATCAATTCTGACATTACGATGATAGAGGAAGTGAGGAACTCAAAAAAGGGATCTCGCAATTCTGTCCGTCTACAGCCTAAACAGCCGGATGGATTTGTTTCAAACTTCGGATTTGGAGTATGTGGCTGGTGGACCTACAGTTCGGGGGTGTTTTTTGTTTAGCGCTTTCACCTCAATATTAATGGTACTTCCCATAAAAGGTTTCAAACCAGTTTGGATTGTTCGAAAACGGCTCTAACGATTTCAACCAAAATTAATATTAATATTTGAAAGTAGGTGGGGATACCAAGCCTGTGTTGTGTACCTAGTTTTTCGTTATAAAATCGAATACCAATACTTTTGAAAATTGGACTTATCTCGAAAACGGTCCACAAAATTGTAACATAAATGCATTCCAATGGTATTATAGCCATTTAAAACTTGATGCAAACTCTGTTTGTCTCGATGCAGTAATCACCGGATTTTCAACGCATTTATTCGAGGAACGCAATAACGAGAATCCAGCTTAAGTGCATTGTCGACGTAATAAGAAAAAACTCCGCTTTATTGCAATAAAGCATTGACAATTGATGTGACAAGTGTCTTTAAAAGCTGTAAGCACAAAAAGGTTTCAATGCTTTTGTTTTGTCTGTTCATTTAACCGGGAGATTTTGTATGACGTTTAATGATAAGATTTACTTTTTGTAGCGCAATTAACCGGGTAACGCATTTAAACGGGAAGAGTTATGCAAATTTCTTTTGGAATGCTTTGTTTGCTCAGTTTTCGGATGAATTAAACGAGCAACGCAATTAAGCGAGCGTAAACTATTCGAGGATCACTGTATTTATAGGACAATTGATTTTTGAAAAAAAATTTATTGTTTATTTATTGTTTTTTAATTTTTTTTTTAGTTTACACGAAAACGGCTCTAACGATTTTAATCAAAATGCATAGATACTTAAGATAAAATTTATGTTTTAAATTTACTGCAAGCTTAATTTTCGTTTCGAATCACCGAAAACGCTATACTTTTAAAAATTGTTCGATGTCTTCTCTTGGGATAGGTATTCATTGTAGTATTGTTCGTGATGCGTCCGGATTATTTCCTTTGATTTATTTTTAAAGTCTACTATCGGGCCCCCGCCAGCTTTGTTGGGCCTTATTTATTTTTAAACATTTTTCTTCGGTAGTAGGTACCTAATCAAGGAGTTCATCCAAAACACGTTTTTCTCTGTAAAAACCGTAAATGCCAACACTCCCGGCTTTGCTGGTGCCTTTCGTTTTAGGCCCCGCCAATTGCACACAAAATTCCATACAAAAAATCAATTTTCCATTTTTCCAAATTTTCGAATTCGTAAAAACCTTCTCCTTTGAGACAAATCGGCCCAGCCGTTCTTACATTTTTCACAACATTTTTATATATAAGACCAAAAATCATGAGTTTTCCGCACACATTCGCTTTGAATTTTGAAACGACTTTCTGACTTTTGGGTTCTGAAATAATTGTGATTTTGCACATCAGGCAAGCTTCTGCTACATTATGCAACACTTACCTTTAAAGGTTTCCATGGAACCATATAAGAGCTCTAAACAGCAATCAACTTTGCAAACGTTTTTACTGAGTCGTTTTTTAAAAACCATATAGTGCCAATCACAGGTCATAAACAAATCCCAAAGAGAGCCTACTTGAGTAAGCATTTTCCAGTGCATAGAGCTCCCAGACGGGACAACGAAAAATATTGCAAAGGCTAGAAGGATATCATAGTTACCACGTATGAAAAACCACTTTTGTTCGATATAATGTTTGCACAACCCAACAAAATCATGAGACGAACCAAGCAACAGCCAACAATCAACCATCTCTAGCTTTGTTTACTTTCTCAGTACGTATATTCTCCATTACAGGCACAATTGAGGTGATTACCCTTTGCTCGGCGAAACATTATTAGACTAAGCAAACTTCATCAAGTGCAAATTGTGTACCTTTTGTACGCGCCACACATTTTTCAGACACCACCACTACAGGCAACCCATACACCATGGTCATCATAATGTTGGATGGACATAGTCGCTGTATTATATATACCACATCATAAGCCCTCACAGCATATTCGCTAATCAAGCAATCCCAAGTGTAGTAGCGAAAAACCACCAACGGCGAAGCTATCACCACACACCGCCAGGCCGCCCTCTCTCTCTAGATGCATGCCGGCCAACTTCATCATCATGGATTCTCGAATAAAAATGGAAGCAATTCTCAAGTTTTCTAGTCACGTTCGGTTTCAATCAGCGTGGTCTCAGCCAATTCCTAGAAATTCTTTCTCTCTGTATAATTCCGATAGATGAGAGCGGGGTAAATAGTAGATAGACCCTCTATCAGATTGCTAGATAGAATTCCATTTGGTATTATTATCGAATCGATACAGCACACCGTAGACCGTACCCCAAGCCTCAAGGTACCTGGCTACTCGAATGGACGAATAGTTCTTTCGCTGCCCCGTACGTTTGTACCTGTGGAAATTTACGTGCGCCTGGAAATGATTGGTTTTTCTGTGGTTAATATTCAAGGAAGGACACTGTGATGTCTGTTGTTATGTACAATACTGGAGACAAACAAAAAATATTAATAAACAAAAGAAAGCTATTCTCGTGTAGCATGCGGTATTGAACGTACTATTTTTAGAGAGTGTCAGCCAAGGGTACTCCACCTCTGAAAGTGGTGTTTTGCTAACAATGCGGCCTTTGATGGGCATTTGGCTATTAACACCTGCCTGTGGGTATTCCTATTCATGTGCTTTTTTATATTTTTACTATTTGTCAGGTTCAACTTGCGTTTTCTGATTTACAATCACAGTTGCCAAGCAAACGACGACGTGGGTATTTTGTAATACGTTTGGAATTTTCAGAAAAATTAACGTAGCTACTATGGCTTCGATGGGTTGCTATAGCATTTTGGGTTTGAAATTATCTCTTGTTCGACGACAATTTGCTGGTGACGCATTTGCCTATGGTTAAAGACGTCACTTGGCAAATCTAAAGTGGTGAAAAATCGGTGTATTGAAGAAAAATTCAATTTAAATGTCCAGGGGCGGGTTTTCTTAATTTCTGCTAAGCATGGGCTATAAATATAAATTTCTCATGTTTTTAGGGACCATACTTTAAAGGGACACCGCCTGTAGGAGTCATGTATAAAAAATTAAAAGTGGAGTATTCAAGAAGACCACATTGTGCATGAAATGTACACGGACGATACGTTTCTTGGATGAAATGTCGATTGTCTGCTATGATTCGGAGTCTGTTGAAAGTAAATTTTTCACTTCCTCGTAGTGAGGTTTTACTTTTTTTTGGGCAGGCGCTCCCGTGCAGTAACAAAAATACTCTTCGATTTAAGTGACAATTTTTGCTTTAAGTAATACATATTGCGGTCAGTGTTATCTATTAGCATGCGGATGTCATTTGTAAAGGTTGGGTTACCTATTGCAGGCAAGAAAATGGACTCGATACGATGGTGCTTGTTTTTTGTAACACTGTCGAGGCCTCTATAACACAATACGACAAGTGCTTGTTAAACAAGTGAAATTCAACAACTGGTCAACATTTGTGCAACACGTTTTAGAGCAATTTGACAAGTGGGACATTTGATAATTCTTCTGTTTCTGTAACTGGAAACAACAAGTGCTTACAGAAAATAGAATGCATTTGTTAAGACGATGCTTAATTTTAACCGACCGACGGTGACCGATTTGGTAGAATTAAACATTTGCAATAGTATAGGTTTGTTAAAACATTAAAAAAAATTGTAGCTTGTGGTGCTGCTAGATTAAAGTAATCAAAATGCTGGTCAGAAAGGCCCTACGGCCATACCAACATTCCACTTTCACTCCCCGCTAGGATAGGACGTATATCTACAGACTACATTATACCCGATAAAAAAATTGGCATCTTCGTTGATAGTCAGACCGCTATTAAGGCCTTGGTTTCGGCCAGGTCTTCATCTAAACTTGTTGTGGACAGCTGGGAAAAACTAGCCACGGCAGGTCATCGGTTTGAAATCACTCTCGTCTGGGCTCCCGGCCACAGAAACATAGAGGAGAATGAGAAAGCCGATGAACTTGCCAGACGTGGCTGTGCTCTGAGCGTATCTCTTGCGAGGTAAGTTTTCCTCCGCTATGGGATACGTAACGAGAAAAATCCTTCTTCACTACACTGCAGGGGCCGGGGCTAGATGGGTCAACCTCACAAACTGAGTCATTTCTAGAAAGATTTGGCCAACATTCGACGAAGCCAGAACAAATAACCTCCTTTCCAGAACGCGTGCAGATGTCGCTAGACCTACGGCGATTAATACGGTCCACTAGCCTCTAGGAACTCACGCAGCCAAGCTAGGCATCCCCCACAACACCCACTGTCGTAGCAAAAAGTGAAACAGTGTTCCACCTTCTTTGCGAATGTCCGGCTCTAGCTAAAACCAGATACAGTGCCCTGGGTAGTCCTTTCTTTGACGACCTATCGTCCATCCGAGGCATTGGGTTAACCCTAACTCAACTCGCCCTGGTACTGAAAACCTGTATTCGACATATGACTTCTAGGGCGCCCTAGTTGTGCCCTAAACTGACCCCAGTTAATTTGACGGGGCAAGAATTCAGTGCTGAGTTTTGCTGTCATTCATTTTTCAATGTAAAACTTCAGGGCAGCATATTTTGCGTTCGATATTGTAGCCGAATTTACAGGGTTATGCAGGGTTTTGTACAGGCGTAAAAATAAGCTGACACTTTTCAGTGCGCACTAGTGGGCAATACTTACCACCGCATATCTCCTACAATTTTGACATAGCACACTAGCGTATACGTTAATAAATCTACGCTTGTCAAATAAACTTAAATCTTGTAGGAGCTCCAGATACCTGTTATTTTACGAGGCAGGCATGATATCGGAGGAACATATTTAAGCAATCGGGCTGGAAATTGTACACACTGTGATCTTATGCGTGATGCAATTGGTGCTCCTTTAATTTGCTGACAAAAAACATCAGTTATAATACTATTACTTTTCGAAGATTTGCAGAGTTTTCGAAAACAAAATGACTAAACTCCTTAGCTATCCCGTTCCCTCGAAGGATTTAACCAGGTGTTCATATAAAACCCGGCAACCTTAGGTTCTTCTTGTGGAACCTGGTGGCGATTGTTGCGCATTTGAAGGTCAATGGTGTGGTGATGGAGATATATGTAATCGTTGTGATAGGTACTATATATGGGTGATGCTGATGCAGATGACATTCTCGGCGAAGTTTCCTTCGCTGTTGACGGAAATTGTTGTAATTATATGGCAATGCTCAATCTTCGATTTTTTCCAAGACTGTAAGCTCTACTTAGATGAAAGCTTGTACGACCGAGTCTTCCGTGCGGGGTTTCAGTGTTTTTGCACATATTCGTTTGCAGTTAATCCACATGAATTACCCTGGAATCAGCTCAAACCTTATGAACAGATCGATCTTAGTTTTATTAAACTACTTTTGACGTTGAGTGGCTATAAAGGAAGGTTTCAGCTGATTCGATGGTCCATCAGAAGCTTCGCTGGGTTTTAGCCATTTAGCTGCAATCTGACCTGTAACCACCTGTAGTGCTACATGGTGTGCCTAAGAGTATGATAAGACTGGTGCTGGTGGTAATGACATTTTTTTCGAGTTAAGCGCCCTCGAGGGATCTGGATGATCAGAAATAATCAAGTATACCACTATTGGCATTTAAAAGTTTCTGAGCTAGCGAGGATTTTAGTGTTTCATGTTTTTGTCTGTGATCGTCCACCATATGTTTAGCTTAAAGTCCTCAAAAAGGGCAGCTCAGTAACGATGTTGAAAAGTTTCTTAAACGTGAGTCTTGAGTCAACCTTTATGCTCCTAATATGGGCCTTAACGGCTTCCTTAAATGTGATCTTCCGTCCCGCATACTGTTTTTTCAGTTTCGCTGCTATTTCCTATCATGAAGATTCAGCCAATATATGCCTCTTTTCTTAACCTCACCCCGTTTGTTAATTTTTCTAAATGAGCTTTAACTGCCTCTTTAGCTTTAAGAATTTTATCGATTCTTTGTCCCCTTAGCTCTGATGTTGGTCCAATTCAAGTCGTTGATTATGGGCCATCCTGGAGTAGCCGATCCGTAGGATTGTATAACTTTCCGCAGTTAGGATGTCATAAATCCCATAAAGGGTATCAATATGAACAAAGTATACGGGTACATTCTTCTCCTGTCTCGCCATCGCACTTACTTAACCAAACCTATGGATGATGAGATTAAGAAATATGGAATTATCTTCTGCAATTATGTAGAGGTTTTTTTGAGACTGAACTAAGACTTCCTGTATTGCAGTTCACCTCAGCTGGTGCAAGGATATCAACATTCATTGTCGAATCTGCCTTAAAAACGACTATTGATGTTTATCTTCTTTGCGTTAGGTATCAGTTTCAGTTTGTTTCAAGCGATGCGTTGCAAGTATCTTTTGCATCCCCTTTTGTCTTTACTGTCCATTAAAACCTTCATCACCCATTGAGAGAATCTAATCAGTAACCGAAGTCGAAGTAGCATTCAAAAATATCAAAACAAAGAAACTCCGTACCAATTAGACGATAACATATCCTTGTAAAGTTTAGTCTCCTGTTATTTTACGACAAGTGCCTCTCTGTCATGTAGCACAAGCCCAATCTCATGCAGCTCGAATTCCAATCATCAAATTGAATGTTCCTGTCTCAGTTGCTTTGGTGTAGTCAAGCCAAAGTGAAGTGAACTGCAACTAATGCCTCCATTCACATGGGGATATCGAAGCTCACTCTCGCGCCTGCACAACAATTCATGTGCGCTTGCACTGACATGACATGCGACACACAACACTCGTATACCCGAAACTACAAATTGATTTATTTCGCGAGTAAATTCCAAAGTACACACACGATCATGTCATGTAAAATGCATGCTCCGCTATACATGACATAATAAAATGTGATTTACGCTCTATCTATTGAAATAGATGGGCTGTACGAATGTCTGCTTGAATAACTACCCATACACATGCACCAGCGAAAATCCTTTGATTTCTAAAGTAATTTATACGTTTGCTAGAATATTTCAAACATTCGGAATGCAGTTTTTGGGTCAGATGTGGTATAAGTCATAACCCTTTTTATGAAATAAAGTTGAACGATCGAAGGGACAACTATATAGACAGAAGAAATTTTTTCTTTCTCATCATCCTTTAACCTATAGAAAGGTTTGTCCTGACTGATTGACTTACTCATCAATGCACGGCTTAAAGCCCCTTATCAAAGAGTCATATGAAAGTTGGAGGGTGTATTCAACTAGATGTGTAAGGGTGCCCCAAAAACGGATTTCTTGAATATGAGCCCTTTTAATGGGTCTTCTTAGTATGATACAAAATACTCCAATACAATATTGGTGGTATAAATTTGACATTTTTCACGTTGGTCAAGAAGTAAAAGTTATTCTAACCTTTGCAATTTTTCAAATTGCTTAGCCTATTAGACCGTTTTATGAGGGTAGTGCTACATATAAACTGGGGTAAACATTCCTATCGAAATAAATATTAATTTAATAAAAACTAAGACGCTGAAACACATGAAAAACTTCGAATAAGCATGAAAATATTATTAATTTTAGTCCAGTTAACTTTTGCAGTAATAAGATGAAAGAGCTTTCAGCAATATGAAAGACACAATAATCCTGCAAGACCAACCTTTCTTAAAAGAGGATTTTTTCATAAACTTAACATTTTCGTAGAAAAATTTAAACAATTTATCAGGCATTTCAAAATTGTTTGAAAATGGCCCCTTTAACTATCCCCTTTTAGGAGAAGATGATACTTGTAAACTATGCCTGGAGGAATCTAAGACAGCGGCGCATATGTCCGGCGTCGGCTGGCAGAACATCATTGGGTCGAGATCCAGTCGATGAAAGAGATCTCCCATAAACAGATGCTAGCGTTAACAGACTAGGAATCAAGCCCAGGAAAAAAAGAGAAATCCAGATTTATAGTAGTAGAGAGACGAAAGGAGACCCGACAATGGTGGTCTGATTCGAAGATCTCTCGAAATTAATAAAGCTATATATCCCCTTTAAGAGGTTTAAAAGTAAGCTAACTAGTTCTCTTTGACCAGAAATTATGTGCCAATGTAAATCTTTTTGGAAGATCGCGGCAGGTCTTGTGTTGAATGAAACAATTATGATGAACATCGTCATACAGACCGGTCCTAGGGTTAGGTATAGGTATGTCGGACTTTTACCTCCTAAAACCCTCTTTTATTTATTTACTTAAGGTGGCGCTACAGTGTGAGGTGGACCTGGGCTTCAACCAACAACCGTCTCCAGCCAGCGCGATCTTTAGCTAGCTGTCTCTAGCTAGGGACTTAAAATCACTCGAATTTACCTCATCTGCTTTTGATAGAGTCCATGCCTCTGCGCCATATAGCAGGTCTGGGATGATTAGGGTCTTATAAAGAGTCGAGAGAGGGCTTTGCTTCTCAATTGCCTTCTTAGACCAAAGAAACAGCGATTGGCACGAGTTATTCTACGTTTAACCTCAGCGCTGGTGTCTTTGCCGCCTCAGTCTCAATACTCACGCTGCATTCTGCTAATTATGTCAATGTCGTCGGCGTACGCGAGTAATTGGACGGACTTTTGAAAGATCGTGCCTCTGGTGTTGGCGTTTGAGTTTTGCACTATTCTTTCAAGAACGATGTTGATGAAGTTACATGACAGCGCATCGCCTTGTCTAAATCCTTTTTTGACATCGAAGGTCTCGGTGAGTTCTTTACCGACCTTGATGAAGCAGCATGCATTCTCCATCGTCATCCTGCATAAACGGACGAGTTTGGCAGGGATGCCAAAACTAGCCATTGCTCTGTATAGTTCGTCCCTATAAATGCTGTCATAGGCGGCCTTAAAATCGATAAAAAGGCGGTGGGTATCGATTTGAAGTTCCTGGGTTTTCTCCAGGATCTGCCGCAGTGTGAATATTTGGTTTCTCTCTCTTTTAGACTTATTATTAGCTATCGGGTCATTTGTGCTTGCGAGGAATCAGAATGAGTTTCTAGCTGATGTGAAAGTCCTTTCGCATATAGCTGCAGAGTTTTTAAAAATGTTTTAAATAGCTTAATGTCACTGTAAATAATTATTAAATTGCACGAATACATAATTTACATATATTTATTTATGTATTTTGACGCTCAAAAAGAGGATAAGAAAAAGAGCTTTGAAAAAAAGGCGAAAAACCCAGGTATTGAATTATTTTTAGATCTCTTTTTGGCGGGTATTGTTTTGTTGAAAATTTGTGGTGTCCTCAACTAAAGCCGGGTAAATAATTTTCTTTAGCCTTTGGGTTTTGTGTGGTTTAACCACGTTACCGCGATTTAGGCGGTCGTCATACACCCATTTGAGTGATGCTCTCATCTTCAACATGTTTATAGCTCACAATGGCTGTCATAGTCCATATATATATTCCTACACACCATACACTTCAAATTTGTCATCATTACTCACATAACTTTTCAAAACTCCACGTACCGTATCCGCCCTGGAGACAAAGTGTCAAAACAATTCCTATAATTTTGTGGAACGCAAAAAAAATTTTCAGTGTCGCCAAAGTCCCATATATGTATATATGCGATGTATTTTATTGTCGTTGTTACCCCATCGTGTCGTCGGTCGTCCTTACCACACGTGCTGAAGCTTTAATAAAGTTCAAACTATGTCCTTGCACTCCATATACAATATATTTGTGTGTGTGTGTGAGTACTTGTTAGATACCATGTCTGGTTGGTTTGGAGGAGTGAAATTCACTCCAACACCTAACTTCCATTAAGAGCAGACTTTATCATCGTGCATGGCCATAAGCGTAGCAATAATTAAATCCTGCACTTTACCATGGTCGCTACGGTCCTCACCATATCCTATATGCTCTTTTTACCTATAGTACAAGAAAACAAAAGTGAAGAACAAATTTTCATGACACTGTGCGGCGGCGGCGGCGGCGGATACCTGCTCATAGTGCACTTGTACACATTTCCTTCCTGGGCTGCTTTTCATAACTAATAACATTTGCTGGCTGTGAGATTGGACCTAGGGGGTGGATTGTTTATTGTTGGAGGTATAGTTACTGTTGTACTCAGCACTAATGAGGTCCAACTTAGTATACCGTTAAGTGGTGTAAACGAATAACGATGAAAAAGAAGAAAAAGATACAAGCTAGATGATTTTGAACTTTTACAAATTAATTGAGTTGTTTTCATTAATTTTATCCCTGAAACGCAATATGGAAAAATACTGTTTGAGTAGATATTATGTTTTTACTTGTATTTGTTGGTTGGGACGTGTTTCTCATATATTGTCTTTGGGTATTTGGTCAGTGTTGCGTTGAAAAAGAAGTCTTGGATGTTGCGAGTTGTGAAGGGAAGTGGACCATATAAGCTTTTCAAATCAAACCAAACGAAAGTAGCGATAAAGGCGAAACTTATTCAGTACGTAAGGGGTCTGCTGCCATAAATCTGTAGGTTATGGGAGAGGTCTATTATGTTGAACAAAATGAAAAGAATTCCAACTCGTATAGACATTATCAGGTTTTGGCAACTTATCGCCCGGTTGTAAAAGTTTCAACGAATATGAGAAATTTTGTCGCAATATACTCGTAGAAATTACGTTTCGCCGTGGTATGGCGGATATACGCTCATATAAGTATTTTTATGACCACACAGCATTTAATCAATTTTTTTGTTCAATTCAACTGATACCGGCTTTTTTTTTTTTTTTTAATTGAGGCTACAATCACTCAATCAATGAAACAGAGGCTAGTTTCCTCATAGGTTTCAAAATTATTTGGGTGAGTAACAAGTTTTCGTTAAGCTTGACGAAACCAGCTCTTACTCACACAAAGATCGATCAAACTGCATGGGATTGCTCGTTAAAGCGGATGGAACAATCACACGCGACTGGAAAGAAACTTTGATTACCCTACTTCAAGTTCATTTTCCTGAGTCTAAAACCACAAATGAAGCTTACGAGCACATTACGGAGGACTCACCCACAAGAGGCCTCGGAAGAATTAATAGTTTATTCGGGAAGCGCTTCACTCCGGATAGGGTTAAATGGTACATTTAATCCATACAAGGCACCAGGTACAGATGGTATTTTTCCGGCACTTATCCAAAAAGGACTGGAGTATATTTTGCCTACCATGATTGCCTTATTTAGGTTCAGTTTCAACTGGGGCTATATACCACGAGCTTGGAGGGAGGTAAACGTGGTATTTATCCCCAAACCAGGCAAACCTAGCGAATCATATCGTCCTATAAGCTTAACCTCATTTTTCTTGAAAACGATGGAAAGAATAATCAACGTACATATTAGAGAATGTCTAGCAAATGGCACTCCTCTACACCACTATCAATATGCCTACCAAAAGGGCAAATCAACGGAAGGTGCTTTACTAAATTTAACAACACACATAAAACTTGCATACCAAAACAAAGAGGTTGCACTATGCGCCTTCCTAGATATAGAGGGTGCTTTTAATGACACCGGATATGAATCCATATCAAATGCTCTACTTCAAAGAAATGTAGATCATCCATCTATAAAATGGATCAAATCGATGCTTGAAAGTCGGAAAATAAGTGCAGCATCAGTAACAGCCGTAAAGGGCTGCCCACAGGGAGGAGTACTTTCGCCCCTATTGTGGTCTGTGGTAATCGATGATCTGCTTCAAATTCTAAGCAATTTAGGCATATGCGTAGTCGGATATGCGGATGTCTTGGTCATCATCATTAGGGGAAAAGTGGCAAACGAAGTAACAACGCAAATGCAAAACGCCCTTAAGATAGTCTTATATTGGTGTTGTAAGGAACATCTCTCCATAAACCCCAGTAAGGCTATCATAGTTCCTTTTACTAAGAGAAGAAATTAGACCTTACATCAAATCTCCATTAACAATAAAACCAAAACCAACAAATCTGCTACAAAGAAAGGAGATAAACATCGGCGATCACTCGGACCTGATGACCCTTCTTTCAGAAATAACAGAACTCGATATGATCTGCGCGATAACAAACCGCCTCCCAAAAACATTATGTTTTGACAGAAGATTCTCCACGGAGATCAGAAATAGAGATATGTGGGATAGCAATAACCCCCCAAACTGCCAAAAAGGCATAAAGTGATATACGGATTATTCTAAAATGGACTCAGGGGTCGGGGCTGGCATACCTATTCGGACCAAACCAAGCTGTCTCGATACCACTGGGAAAAAGCCCAAGTGTGTTTCAGGCAGAGCTCCAGGCCATTAATGAATGCACAAGCCTTATCAATAACTCAGGCATCAAAGGCGCAAACATCCATATATTCACGGATAGTCAAGCAGCTATAAATGCCCTTAGCTCACCCATCATTGACTCCAAATCACTCTTACACTTCAATACCTTACAAAATTTAAGTACCAGAAACAAAACCAAAATATGGTGGGTTCCTGGCCACAAGGGAATTGAAGGAAACGAAAAGGCCGACGAATTGGCTAGAAGAGGTTCGGAAACACCTTTCACAGGTCCCGAACCCTACTGCGCAATCTCAAAAACAGCGGCAAACCTTGCTATAAGCTGGGAACAAAATAACTGTGTTAAACACTGGGAAAACATTCCAGGCTTAAGACAAGCCGAAAAAGTTATTAAACCCTTTAAAAATAATGCCAAAAAGATTCTAAATCTACGCAGGCATGATATCAAAAACCTAGTTGGCTACCTAACAGGGCACCACATGTTGCGACATCACCTACACAAAATACACGTAGCCGACTCTTCGGAGTGCCGCCTATGTCTTGAAGAAGACGAAACAACTGAGCATATACTATGTGAATGCCCAGCCCTCTGTGGTAGTAGAAGAAACTTCTTCTTCAGGGAAATAATAAGTCCAGAATAAGTAAAGTTATCCTCTGCTGAAAGTATCATCAGCTACATTAGGAAAGTAGAAACTGTAATAGCCTAAACAATTGTTCTGACCTGTGGCATAATAGATCTTTTTAGGTCGAAGTGCCTTATGTCGCCGCTGTGGCGAGTCAGAAGTTAAAAAAAAAAATACTCACACTAAATAGGGTAACTTCGGGCATTATGGCGCAGGGGGCATTATGGCGAACCTCGTAAATACCACATATCCGATTCGCTCATAATAAATTAAACTATGAGAAAACTTTAGCATTCGTCAATCATGCGCCGTGTCAGGTTCCTGGGTTTACGCGATTTTTTATGTGTAAGTAAAAAAAAAAATTGAAAAAAGTTTCTATTTTCTCACCCCCTTATATTTTTGCCTATTTCTCAACTGTGTGGGGCTTGGTAAGTATACAGCGCAGGTGTTTGGTGATTATTGTAAAATGAAGAGAAATGTATCTGTTTTCGTTTGGTGACATTAAAAAGTAACAGGAAATGAACACCTGGCGATTTTTTTATGTGTTGTCCAAACGCGTATTTTTTGTAATATGGCGCACTTGCTGTAGGGGCAATATGGCAAGGATGCGCCATAATGCCCTTATGAAGTTTACATGTAAAGTCCGCCATATTGCCCCCATTGAAAATCGTTTAAGAACAGCAATATTTCACAGCCAACTACCACTATTGTATATTTTATTTCCATAGTAAAGGGCGGATCGAAAACAAAGAAAAATAAAAAGCCCGACCTTTATTCTTCGATTTCTGATGATGTGAACATCGAAATCCAGTTAGCCGACGAGTCCGATGGGCCCGAAGATTTCCAAGAAAATATCTGTGCAGGTTGTGGGAAAGACTCCAATAAAACAACAAAAAATATGAATGAATGCAGTTCATTAAAGGTATTTTTTAGTCCCACGACTCCTGCACTCATTTTAAAAATACTGTGGCAAATCCAACCGCAAGTAAATCATCCCGCCATATTGCCCACTAGGGTTCGCCATATTGCCCCATGCATAGGGCATTATGGTTTTTTATAGAGCATTTTTAACTTATTTTTTTTATTTCTTATAACCATGAATTTGTAGTTTTATTTAATTTGTTTTGGTTGCATGTTTCCTATAATTAATAAATCGTTTTGTTTTTTGATAAAAAATTGTTCGTGTTAAAGTCATTTGGGAAAGAAGAAAAGTGCGCCATAATGCCCGAAGTTACCCTAGAGTGGTTCTTCCAAAACCTAGAGAAACAATTTCAGAAAAACATGTTCGCTCTTGATTACATGCACATCGCTTATACCTACTTCCTTTTCGTTCCGCTCCAACAGATAAATCGACACACAGTGCTTTCGATGTGCTGATCTTATTCGCTTTGATGAAATAAATTGAAATTGAAAGCTGATTAATATTTTTAAATATTTGTTGTCTTTCCTGTATCCTTTTTTTTTTGTATTGATGAAAAATAACTGCAGCAATGACAAGTTAAAAGCAGTGAGGTAAGGAATTTTTTTATCAAAAACTCAACCAAAAAAAATGGGCGTGGCAATGGACAATATAACCCCATGCCGTCTCTGAGTCTTAAGAAAATTTCCAAATGGGTGTCATCATAATCTCTTTAATGATCGGGGGTATAGGATCCCCACTGGACCCTCTGTATGTCCGGGTCTTCCGCCCCAACTCTCAATTATTATAAGAGATATTGTATAAGCTGGGGTAGAGGGGATATATCGGACTTGATTATATCATTCCATCCTGAGCTTATATATATATGTATATAGAGCACGCTTAAATTGAACCTGATCCAATAGTCTTCCGATACCCCAGGATATTCTACGCAATGACGTTGTCTGGAAAACACTAGATGGCTTTTGCCACAAAAAAATGTCGATTCTGTTCTTAGAAAGGATAGAATGTACGATACGTTTCATAAGTATAGGAAAATCTATTAAGCCCTATTATTGTTATGTGGGTTTTGTGCTGTATTCTGGTGTAGCGAAGCTAGATGGAGCCGCATATCACAAACATGGTTGGTATTCTCGTATCACCCAAAACCCATACTGTGTAAGAACTTCACCACACAGCATCTGAAGTCCTATTTAATATAATATGCAGATTTGATTAGGTGCATAGTTCAGCATCAATTCCAATTAGGATTTCGTTCTGTAAAATGGGCCACTAGTCCATTTTTTCTACCGGTGGGACGTTCATCTGTTTGTTTTTTTTGTAAACTTTTACGCGTATGATAGACGCTACACATTAGCCTGTTACGCTGCCCGCTGGGTATTTTTCACTTACGAAAATTAATTACAATTATTAAACCGCGCCAAGGGGGGTGGCTCTTTACATTTTCCGCTGTGTTTACTTTAATAAATTGATCTTATTATACTCGCCATTATTTCTAACAGAGCAGTTGGGCTTGATCTTAGAGTATATAGGTTTGCTGTTTAAACATGTTGCTTGTTGTGATTTTTTATTTAATACCTTGCAATTTGTTTTTGCACGCCGCCGCTGTGATTGTATTTAAGTGTAGTTTTGACAGCAGGTAATAGTTTTTGTTTGACGAAGAGTGGATGGACTCTTTATATAGCTACTACATCCTTTATGAACTTTAAAATAAGTTAGACTCATTATCAATTGAGTTCAATGGTCGTGGCTGTCAGGTGCAATGTTTACAGTGGATCGTTCATACATTGCTCGCCACTTGAACAGGACACCATTTACAGTCTGTTTGCAGTTGCTGATAACTCGAAAGCCGATTAACGGTATTTTTGCACAATTCCTTTGTGAAACTATTCGCATCTCTCTTTGGAAAATTGCATGTTCTGGAAAAGAGGCGTTTTATGTTTTTTTTCACGTTATATTGGCATTCGTTGAAATTTTTCCAATATTTTTGCGCCACTTGACTAGAACATACATTTAGTTTGATCGTTGTCTTTGGCACTTGGACTTATATTTTTAGCTAGGAAAATCGAGAGGAGCCGACATGTTGTGTCCATATTTTTAAGTAATGAATCTTAATATGGAAAAAATCTCTCAAAACACTTGGCAAAAATCGGAAGTAAATGTCGTATTAAGGAAAGTCTTACAACTATACGTCGTGGTATGCTAAGCATATACAACAAGACTAACAATCAAGAAGAAGCCATTTTTTTACCCGGTTCGAAAATCTCAATGCCTCAGTTGTGAACTAGACTTCGGAGTGACATCGCTTGGTTTTCACAGAAGAACAATAATTCAACTTAAAAAGCCCCAAAGGCCGCAAAAAAAAACTCATCATTTTCCACGGCTGAATAGCAGAGTTAGAGGTGTGATATTCTGGGGGCGATTTCTTACAATGGCACCTGCTTATAGTTACAATTTTTGTCGACCGCAATGAATCCGTTGTCTAACAATATTAAAATAGGCCTTTCGTTACCTTTTTGGGCCTCTGTCGTAGATTTATCACCATCAGCATAATATTACGCCAAACGTTTATAGAGGGCAATATGGTGGAGCCGCCCTATTAACCGGATTTGAATATCATGGAAAATATTTAGGAATGGTTGACACGTCGAGTATATCCGAACTTACCCAAGTCATCAAATTAACTTGGTGCTCGATGTCGCTAAATTATTTGCGCAATTTGTATTTGTATACAAACCTCAACATACTTACTTACATTTTTTTAAATATAAAATAGTCCCCAGTCGTTGCAGAATCTGCAAGAGTCCTTGTCTACCAATCTGAGCATCTTAGAATGCATCTCAAGAAGTCTGTGCCCTGATAAGATTCCGAGTAGTTTCCTGAGGTTCTCCTGCCTAGTTTTAAAATGTTCCTCTTTTGCAATTGAATTGTGACCAAAGTGCCTTGGGCACTATACCTATTGCTCGGCGCGTTTTGACAAGCTATCGATGTAGATGGCTCTCGTGCTCTCTTTTTCATTAGCTTAGCCACCTTAAAAACAGTAAAAACTTCTGATTCGATCACACTACTTGTACTTGGCAGTCGTAAAAACAGCTTTGAGTTTGAACCTGCGGAATTGATGTCAGAACCCGTGCCTTACAATGGTTTTGAACCTTCTGCGTTACTTCAAAGAGAACTCTTACGAAGACAGCGAGGGCAATAGTTTCACGGCGAGTTACTCTTCAGGTTCTTTACTGTCCTAGATTGAGCTACCAGAAGACTTTCTGACGAAGGTTTAACATGCCGAAAGACTTTGACACCTTAAGGTCTTCTTCATGCGTTTATTTTGCGCATTTGAATACAAATCGTATTCAGATGAATTAACCACCACTTCTCCCATATAGAAAGAGGGAAACCTAAAACCGCGTCGACTCCACACACCCACTTCCTCATTAGAGCTCCAGAGAATCCGCAAGTATATATTGCCGTCCTTGAGGTCATTCATTCATTCATTCATTCATTGGTTCAGCACTTCATAGTCTATCTGAATGCATGTCTGGCTATAATAGGAATACCAGTAATAAAATGTAAATTAACTTCCCGAGCAACCTCCCCGTATATGGCCAGCGCGACTGGAGAGTTGTATATATAGTAAGCCTACATAAATCGATTGTGGTGCGCCAACCATATTTGTATCTGCAAGAACACATGTTCAAATTAGTACACTATACCCAGTCGCGTAACTGTTCCACTAATTAAATCATAGTGCGGGTTGTGTAATTACGCAAATTGATCTGGCAAAATTGCACTGTAAAACTCTGTGTAATTGGTCAACATTTGGCGTTCCGATGAGACCCACATTTTTTAATTGCCGAATGCATTACTGGCGCACAACAACCTATCGAAACGAGATAAGATTGACTTACATTATAGGAGTATGTAGAGTGTTGCCACTTCAGTGGCAAGTGACTGTTGTTTGTGTGATGCGTTATCTGAGATGACTAATTGATTGGTGAGAAACATTCTAAACAACCTGTTTACAGAAGGTACAGTGCACGTTGCCGTCTTTTGAATCGAGGTGTGTTGTGAGAAATACTTGTTTTGTCGCTTCGAAGTCGGCGTGCCTTGTAGTCGACAAGATCGGCAGAACCCAACAACGCAATAGATAAGGCATTTGAGTACACAGGCAAGTACGTATTAATAGCTATTTATATGGGCGTTAGACATAATGGAACTGTGTTAAAAAAAAACATTGGGAGCTATTGTAGTTCAGCTATCGAATAACCGCGATTCAATTTAGCGTTGAGAATAACTTTCATCAGTTCTGGTGATTGATTGTCACAGAAACTTTTTAAGGGGGTTAATATTTTATGACACAAAAGTTCGACATAAAAATGAGTTTAGACAGTGGGATTTGATCTTTTCATCAGTTGGTAGGAATAGGTATTTTTTTTAAAGAATCTTCAATCTTTATGTTTATTTTGTGTGCATTCTTTTTTTGACTGACTCAGATGACTTATAATGCCGCAATTTTTATGCGGTACTAGCACCTATCTGCGAGTATTTAAGGACGCTGCTGAAGAAGTAAAGGGGAAGTATTTTGACAAAACTTTATTGTTAGTTGGCTTGTTGTTTTGATAAACTGAGCAACGGATTTCTGTTGGTGTGGAAAACAAAATTGGCGATAATAATAAATATGCGTTAAATTTGAATGAGGCACAATGTAAGAACGGAGCTAAAACAACCTAACCAATAAAAGTTTTTTGACATTGTATTCTTTTTAGAACTTTTTTTATCTTTTCGCGTGCGATCAAGATTAGCTATAGCCAAAGTCTTGTTTTAATACCATTTATTAATTCTAATGATATTCGCTAACATTTAGTTAATAAATATGGAAAAAACCTCGTTAATAAGCCAGGTTATATGAAACGGGATAGTGATCAAGTATGATGCGGGTATTGAAATGGAATACTTAAGCAAACTATACACAAAGTGCCTCGTCAAACAGAAGATAGATATGTTATCAGATAAATAAAAGAAAGTGGCTCCTGTATGTGAACGAGTACGCCATGATTGTGGCAGCGTAATGTCTTGGGGAAGTGCTTCCTTAAATGGCATTATGGAAATTTGAAACCAATCGAGGGAACGGAGGCAATGAAATTTTTTTAATCTGTGTGCTTAAATTTTGTTATATTTTTGGTTTTAAAAATCAACATTTTTAAAATATAATTTCTTATTTCAAAGCTATATCTAATATTAAACAAAACTCGCGTAACTAAATTTTTTGAAAGCTCATTGTTATAATATTACCATTTATTTTTTTTAATTTTTTTACTCATTGAAAAAAAAAGATGTGAATAAAAATTGTGTGTTTTTTGTCAAAATATATCTTGTATAACAGCATCAATCAAATTAAATGTTTTTAGTCGTCCCTTCCATAATCTTAACCTGTTGAGAACATTTTACAAATAAATATATTTGCAGCGTTATGTGATGCTGATGACTATAATGGTGCGTCACCCCAGAGGTAAGACAATAACTGTAGTCACAAACACTTAATTGAAAATCATATTGGATACTATGGCTTACCGCATCGCGCATAGGTAGCTATTGCAAACAGGAAGCCCGATGATTCATTTTTGTAGGTAATATTTTCGATGAATAAAGCTTTCTCGGTGAATAATTGCTCGATAAAGAATTGTGTAATTGCATTCTGCTAGACTTTAGACAAAAGTTGTAGGGAATGGGATATCTTAAATTTGATTCTGATCTTCAACTAAAGGGGACTTACCGCTTAACAAATTTCAAGATAATCAAGCGATTTCAAAAAGTACAATGTTTCTGGCAAAAGAAGGATTAGAAGAGCAATAATTATGGTTTGTTTAGGTAAGGTATATCAGATCCGTAAGGCGGAATTTAAGTAAGATTCTTCCTAACTCAATAACACCCTCTATATCTTGCTGACATACCTATCTCATTGTATTGGGGTGACGGGGTGTACAGGCACTGCCCGTCAGCTTAATTTAACCACTTATTTTGGATACCTTACTCCATCGATAAATTCAGCGTATTAAATTTTATGAACTTATCTTGTAGATGTGAGTATAAGTATTCAGCATCCCCCGAACTGTCATTTTATTGTTTGTCTTGTCATATCCCCTACTAAGGTGGGACAATTTGGACTGACTGATTTGAAATGTTTATAGTTTTTTTAATGTATTTTATTTCATTAAAGAATAAGTTATTAAATTTTGTTTACGCTTAGTGTGACAAATGACATCCTTTAAATAACCTCCATCCTGCTGTTAGCAGTGCATGGCTCTTTGTAAGGCATTTTTCATTACGTTGCTCTGGCTCCAATTTTGCATTTTCTGTGCGAATGTGCTGCTTTAATTCCTGAATGTTTTGTGGTTTGTAGACCCGTCTTTTTAAGAAACCCAACAAAAAAATCAGGGACCATCAAATCGGGGAAACCAATAACCAAGTGGCCACTTAAAATCATCGTTTTTTAAATTATGCGGCCGTCGAAAATTTCTCGCAGAATCGCCATTGTGTTTCTCGCGGTATGAGCTGTAGCTCCATCTCGCTAGAACCATATGTCACGATTTTTGATAACTACCGGATGTAGGTAGGTATAGTGGGTCTAGGAATTCTATCCGTCTGTCCGTCCTCTCCTGAGGTGCATGGCCTAAACGGCTGGACGGATTTGTTTCAAACTTCGGATTTGGACTTTCTGGGCTTTCAGCTCGGAGCCACTTTTACGTTTAGCATTAGTTTTAACGGTACTTCCCATATAACGGTTTTAAGTAGGTGGGGTCAACTTTTTGCTAAAACCGTATTGGACTTATCTCAAAAGCGGTATCAAAAACTCATTCCTATGGTAATGTGGACATTCCTAACTTGATAGAAAAAAAGTTATATTTCGAGAATTTGTTTTCTTTAGTTTACCAACATGAATAACGGTTACTATGATTTTGATCAAATTGCATGCTGGGGTAAAATTTATGTTCCCTACATTAATGCGTCCTTCATTTTTCATTCGAGTCACCAAAAACGATGATTTTAAAATATGTCCATATTTCGAAAACGCCATTTTCGATTTGGACACCTACAACTTAAAAAATCGAGTTGTGCTTACATCCTGTACAATATCCCATACTCAGATGAGCAATTCTACTTTCCGAAACAAGCATTGTAATATTGGTTACTATTTTGTCTGCATAATTTTCCAAAAACCCCTCTTCTCAAATGTTTGTTTGTCGTCATTATACGCACTAGGTGCGTTTCAAGAAAATAGGTCAACAACGAGTCGCTGTCTGAACTGACTCAACCTGTCATTCTTGACAGTATTCCGTTTGTTTAACATTCACATGTCGCATTAATTGGAAGTAAATATTTTAACATGATTATCATGGCATTATTTATACTCTTTCCATGTCATGGATATTTGTTTTTATCAATTCTTTATCATACCGTACATTGTTTACACACGCAATAAACATTGTATTGCGATAAGTTCAAGATAACCTTCGTACTTAAAGAATGACGCTTAAATTGCCTATTGAATTGGGTCACTTTATCCTTAACCTCATAACATAAGATGGTAAAAAAGCACAGATAGTCCTACAATCGAAGGGTGCAACAAGAGTGTAGGCAAATAAAAATATCCATTGGTCAAGTGCGGCTTAAGGGCCAGCAAAAATTGTGCGGCATACGGATACGATGCAATTGTAAAAGTCACTGTCAATGTTTTATAAAATTGTGGCACTCTATTCAAATCAAGCTCGAATTGTTTTAGATTGTTTACATTGAAGTAGCTGAACAAATAAAGTTTCGCATTAATTAAAAGGCATGCCAAGTGTTACCAAACAATGAGACCACATTGACAATGACCTTATCCACTCTAAATATATCAAGGGCTTGCCGATTATAAGGAATTTTATTGTCCAATTAATTTTCAACTACGGTTATCTGTAAATTGGAATTTGTTGCGTTTATTTGTCCAGAAGTCCTAATCAGTTGGGAACAATTTTTTTTATGCAAACACTTTATTCATTGATCGCATATGGCGGCGAATTAATCGACAAAACAAATAAACTTAATAGCGCGCGCGAATTCGAATGGCAAATATATAGGGAACAGGGTTCAGAAATTGAATTTTAATTAATGAAATATGCGAAAGTTTTCTGACCTAGTAGCAAAGATTGAGATTAAAATGGTTATCACCCCTTTGTCAGGTGACCGAAAAATTAAAAATGGTTATCTATTGTTATAGTTGATCAATCGAATGGGAGGGAAATAGTTTAATTAGTTTAAAGGGGTTATTGGCCACTTGGATTTATTAATTATTATTGATGGGAAAAAGTAATAGAAACGTGGTTGTTATTTAATGGTTGGTCACTTGGGCGATTAAATGATAGAAAATGTCAGGTTCCATCTTTAGTTAGTGGTAGGTCTTTTAACTGGAACAACTTTTGAACCCTATTGCAATTTTTAATAGTATTTTACAAATTATTACTTACACCTTCAAATGAACCCTTAGTATCAATCAAACAGCATTTGAAAGGTACCACGGTTTTTTTATTTATCAAAGTTAAATAGAGAACACAACGACTGCACAATTCTGATTCACTTAAAGCGTTTATGTGGTGGTTTTTAGGGAGTTCGGAGCAATCACACCAAAGACGTAAATGTGAAAAAAGAACCAAGTTCTCTATATAAAAAAAAAAAAAACTAATGAGCCACAAAGAGAAATAAGATCTCAACGTAAGCCAAGTTATAAATTTAGGAAGGTTCAATGTTAAACAAATTGGTAGTCCCGTCGCTCTACCAAATTTCAAAACTTTACGACAATTTAAAGTGCTACAAATAAATGATAGGTTTTATTTTAAAAGTAGGCATATACCACGTAAACTTCACAGGACATGCCATTGTTGCAATTTTAAAAATTTAAGATAGCAGGCAGTGCCTAATAATTGTGATGATCATGATTAGTTAAGTGAGTGGGTGAATTCTTCATTAAGTTACGCTTTTTGGGATTTTCTAATCTTGAGAACCACTTATGTTACAGAGATTAAAATTGTATGAGCTAATGAAGTTTTTGGCTCAATTGGTTCTCAAGTGCAAAAAATGGGAAACGAAAACAGGAGTTGTTTCCCATAAAGGGGCTTTATATTATTATTATTAGAGAACTTGACACTTCCGTTCATGGTCTATGTTTTGACATTGGTGATGTATTTTTAAATCTCCTACTACGAAATACTATTGGTCCAAAACTTTATGGGTCAAATCTAATAGTGTCGTAATGTCCTTGCGTTCATTGTATTGTTAGGTATTTTTTCCGATTTCTATCACATACTTAAAGAAGCTTTTACAGATCTGTCACATATCCCCGAATGTTTGTCATATATTGGCGAGAGATTCCGGAGTGTAAATAACATTAAGATGTTATTTTTTTTCTGGGATCGAACCTGATACTTTTTGGTTAATAGCCCAGCGCACTAAACACTTTACTTACGATCACTTCTGATTAATACTGAAATGTTCTTAATTTAAGCCGAACCATCTCAGCAAGTCCCATCAATCTTCATTTTTCAGTCCGATAAAAAGCATATTTTTCAAAAAGTTTCTCAATAAATCTATATATATAAAAATGGTGTGAAAAATGTATAGTGAATCATCAATTGAGAACAGCTGGGCCGATTTGGTTCAATTTTTTTTTCTGTTGTTCGTATTTAGCAGGAGAATATTGTTACGAAAGAAAATTTTGGAAAAACCCTCCGGAAAAGTCGGGAAATCGGAAAAATCGAAATTTGAGTTTTTGTATGGAATTTTTTGTGGAATTGTTCCGGAATGGCTTTTCGAATGGAAAAATAGAATGTTCTTAGTGGAAAATTTGGAAAATTACGGAAATACACGAAAAATTCGAATTTTTTTTCGAATACTTTTTGCATTTTATCACATGATTTGATGATTTATAGTTTTTTGTGAACATTAGAGGCCCTTCGATTCCCTGCTTACTGCAGATGGTGTGCTGTGCGCCACTTTTCGGGGGGCTTACCAATGTTTAAATTTGCTCGAAAACGATACATATTGAGACTCAACGCTCGCCAAAGCAAATGTTTCTGGCACCAGCGAATCAAATTCGTATATTGATTGCGATCATCATAGCCATATGTCATCCGTCGAACCTGACCGCATTGTGGGACAAATACAAGGACGAGACGGCTGACAACATTTTGCACAGGGTTCTCACGACAACTTCGAATTTCGATCTTGAACGGGACGCATTTTAATTTCTCGATGCTCCCGGTGGGACAGACAAAATATTCGTCATTCGTTGATTCTGGCAACAATTCGGTCAAGATCTCAAATTGCGTTAACTGATGCATCCTCTGGCTTTGCTGGCACACTCTTAGAAGGCGGTCGAATTGCACATTCAGCTTTGAAGCTGCCGATGAATTTTCTTACGGTTGACAAGCCAACGTGCACAAAGACCAAGAATTTATCGACGAAATTGATGCGAGAATGCAAAATTATTATTTCGGATGAATGCACGATGGCGCATAAACGAGCTTTGGAGGCAGTTGACCGAACAATGAAGGATTTACTAGGTTATTCGAGACGATTTGGTGGCGCTATGATATTGCTCTCCGGAGATTTTCGTCGAACGCTTCCCGTCACCCCGAAATCTACTACTGCCGATGAACTCAATGCATGCCTGAAATCATCTTTTTTGTGGAGGCATATCAAGAAGTTAAAATTGGCCACGAACATAAGAGTTACATTGCAGAACGACCAATCGGCTGCTAAATTCTCGAGACAACTGCTGGCACTTGGCAATCGCCAAATTCGTGTTGATGTTTCGACTGGATTGACATCGTTCTCTGCAAAATTTTGCGAATTCACATCATAAAAGAAGGAACTCATCACCTACATAAGTGTTCCCCGCCATTACATCATGTCGCTTAATCTGAATCATTCGAAATTGTGCGGTTGTCTGTCAAGAAACTGATGAACAATTTGATTTATGCGACGATCATCAAGGGCAAATACAAAGGAGATGAAGTCCAAGGTAAGGCCAATCGTTGGAAATCTGTGGGATTAATCTCAAATTTCCCAGTTTTTCATTGTCTATCATATCGCTCTCCACTGACTTCGATTTAATTCAAATAAATTACATTGACATTTTAACTATCTGTGTTTTCTTATCTGAATTCTGAAGGAAGGCGGTAAATTGGGGCGAGACGAAGTTCGCCGGGTCCGCTAGTTCTGAATAAAAACGGTTGTAAGACTAAGGAGTGACCAGATAGCAATTACACTTGTTCCATTTGCTATGTTTCAGCAGCTTTCAAAGTTACCATTAAAATCCAGCTGTTAAAATATTTAGTGAGGTTTGCCATTTCATCGTGCATCGTTTTACGCTTATCGAACGTGCAGAAATTATTGAAAAATATCGAAATTCCGGCTCAGCTGTAAATACGCTATACGTAAATGTCGTCGTGAGGTCGGTCTTCATAATAGCTTTAGTGTTGCACAGTGGAAAAGTTTGAGCATGAGAAGACTTACTTTTAGACCTTAAGCCACCAACCAGAAAGAGACTAGTGCAAAATAAAGATAACGAATTGGCGCCTGAAGGTCAACCCGACTTATATTGCGGTTGGATTTGGGCCTACATCCATATAAGGAAGTGTTGCCCGAAGATTTGGATTTTGGCCAAAAAGTCCGTTTTCTGTACGAGGCCTGCTTTAGGGTGGGGGCTATGTCAACAGCAAATATTGTCGTTATTGGAGCGAACACGATGAACTGGTGTTCGAATAAGCATTAATGCATCCACATTCGAAACGATATTGGAAGAGTGCAGCCAAACCTGCATATTGACCCGAGTCATAAAAAATTGGACCGACAGCTTAAAACACTGCCAGCGAAGCTGAGGAGGCCATTCAAATGTGATATTTTTTTCTCTATCAGTCTTACCTAATTAAAATAAATAAATAGTTGGCAGAATAGGTCTGTGGGACTCTTGGCCTATCTTCTCACAACCATTCGTTTTGTGTGAGTTTTCAATTTTTGGGACGAATGGAAGCGATCTACACGTTACGCCGAGTCCAAACGGCTAATGAGAAACTCTTTCGGGAATCGAACCCGGGGCCCTTCGCTTAGAAGTCCAACACACTAACCACTAAGCCACTGCGGCTAATCTTACCTAATTACTCTTTATTATTTATTCCAAAGATTTAATTTCAGAAACATGCTCTATTCGTGGACCAAGTTCCATCTATATCCTGCCACAGTAGTATGCTGACATATCTTGTGCAAATTGAACAGACATTTTTGAAGCTTAGTTCTTTTTGCGTGGTGTAGGTATTTTAGATTTATTGTAAGCTTTCGTTGAGCACTAATATAAATTAAGTGGATGATGAAAGCAAAATCATTTGTGCTACACTGACAGTGCGTATGGTGACCTTCTCTCACAATATATTTTACTTTTACCCTAATGAATGTGAACGATAGCAAACTGAATATTATACCGGTTAATGAGCCAGTCATAAAACAGTGTAGTAAATTCTTCTTCTACTTTTTTGCTCAGGTCAGTTTTTAATGTTAGTTAGGTACCCGTTTTTTAATTACACGCGGTTAGGGCTTAGTAAAATAAAATGTATACCCACATTTAATACAATTTTGCCATGTGAAAGTAAAATTGACCCGCAGATGAATAAAACAGTATGGGAAACATTTTCCATCAGTTACTCCTGACACTCATAGTGCGGCACTTTCAGTTTTTTTTTTAAATAAGGTTGTTGTGCATAGTTTTCTTCCCATAGACTTTTGTGATCTACATAGTTTTGGATGTTTTTTGTGCTGTAAAGACACTCCGCCCGATCATGATTTTTCCTAAGGAGTTTTGGAATTAATTGTAGGTAATTAATTTTCTTTAAAAAGGCGAGTCTATATAGTGCAGCTGCGTCCCATTTTTCCTATATCAATAAAAACATATTTTAAAAACAAAAATAAATAAATATTAATAAAAAAAATAAATAAATATTTAAGCTCTTAGAGATCGAATTGCATTGCATTGGAGAGGGTTTTAAGATTTTACAATTAAGCTTTGACTAATTATACCTACATACCTTTCGTGAGCCAAAAGGATAAGCTAGGATGGGGAGAGTCTTATGGAGTCTTCTTAGCGTTTCTTGACAAGGCCTTTCTAGTGTAACTCTTTGTTTGATTTCTGCTGTGGTGTCAGCTCTGTGGCACTACCTAATACTTGCAAATGCCCCAGTGATAATTCGCTGCATTCTGCCAATGATGTCGATCTCGTCAGCGTAGAAGTTCCATAAACTTTTGGAAAATTGTGCCTGGTGTTGGCTTGCAAGCTGCGCACAATTTTCTCAAGTCTTTCTTAATCCTTTCTTACTTCAATGGTTCCTGTTTACGACCTTTTTGGAACAGCGAGATTTCGCCATCGTCAATCTGACAAGTTGGCCAGGTATGCCAACATTTTACACGGCTCTGTAGGTATAGATCGTCTAAATGCTGTCATATGCGGCCTTAAAGTAGATAACCAGATTGTGAGTATCGATCTAGACTTCGGAATATCGGTTGTGGACTTACCGGGCGTAAAATCACACAGACGTTCTTGTGTACAATTTTAACCAAGGATCGCTTCAAACACTTTAAAAATCGTCGTTCAGTCGCTCCAATGGTCGACACTGAACCTGATTTTTGAAAGCAAATTTTTGATCACCGACGAGGCCCATTTCCCATTCTTGGCGCAGTTAATAAGCAAATGACCGCACTTTGGACACGGAGAATCCACACAAGGTCCATGAAACATGCAATGCTTGACCAAAAAGTTACTGTTTTGACAGTTTGTTTGAAACAGTTGATAGAAATCGATATCGGTGTTGGCTCATCGTGTCTGCCACAAATGTGCGAAAAAGTTCTACATCTGGACTGTTACTGGTTTCAACGATGCGCCATGCCACTCTGCAATAACATTTTCTAGGATGTGTACTATCAAAAAATTATGACATTGACTGGCCATCCAGATCTCCAGATTTGACCACTACAGACAAGAATCTAAAAAAAGACGACCAAACATTTCTTTATTCAACTGAGGCGGCCATTTGATTGCTGTTGTATTCAGAAACTAGTACAAATAAATAAGGACCAAATAAGGGAAAAATATCCTACGATACGATGGATCTTTAATTCAAATGTCTAAAAAGGGACGAAGAGTTTTGCGGCAGCTTCAAGCTATATGTTTATCGTTTTGCATTTAGGTTTCCAAATATATTCCTCACCCCTATTAGTTAATAACGAGTGAACAGCAAAATGAGTCCAAGTTTGACATGCGAATAAAAGTTATCAAGTTTTTCTATTCCCAGCTTCAATCTATTGGTTTTATTGTTAAGTTATAATCCCCCCCAAACAACTATAAATTCCAGCACAAGAACAATACCCGAAAACATCTATTAAACCGATTGGAGAGACAAATTACCGTCGACCTCAAGAGTGAAGCTGTCATTTGGCAAATATTACTTCCGGAACTTCTTTTCGAACTAAAGGATAACAAAGTTTTAAAAAGAACGAAACCAAAAAAAGAAATGTAGAAGATAAATAATAAAGACAATCTGTCGCCATCGAAATCGTCCAGTCACAACTGCCACAGCTTCTCCAGACAAAACATAAATCTCCCCCTCTCCCAAACTCGGTCGGGATCCTTCGAGACTCGTGCATATTTCCACTAAAATTCCCAGTAACAGCAACGGAAAAGTAATCGAATTATCATAGTAACTGGAAACTTTTCGCTGCCAAATAAAAAGAAAAAACTTGTATCCCCACATCGTCCTTGCAATCAGACGACACTTCCACCCCAATTCGAGTTGTTTTCCTAAACTTTAGGAGGTTTTTTTTGTCCCCTTCTTTTGTGTATTTCAGAATGAGACTTTGTTGTTCGATTTATGAGCTTTGTTGGAATTTAAAATTATTTTTTGTTTTATTGCCATGTTTATGCGAAATGTTTTCGGATTTTTTTTTGTTGTTTCTATTTGTCGTGTAAATTAATAAATTAGAAACAAACTACAAGGCACCGCCATACACGCGCAATCATATCAAGTGGAAAATGAAACAATCGGCAGTAAACTACCCCTACGAGCAACCAACTGCCAGCCCAAAAGCTTTGCTGTCAAATTTATTGGCCAGATGAATAAGCTTGGCATGCTGTTAGCATCCTTGGGAAGCGCAGATAAAATCGCAAAATGTCAACTGTCACATATATATATAGTATGTACCTACCCTACCAAAATACATACGAGCTTCCGAAGCAATTTTCTCTTAATTTCTCGAGAAATTGTTACCTCGGCCGGAAAACGGATGTCCGTATCCGGCTGAAAGTTAGGCGGAATAAAATGAAAATGTATGCCTGCCCAGGGATGCTACGGCAATTTTATTAAGTAAGTCGCTCTCCGTTGGTGTACTAATCTTCGACAGTTTGGTGGGTTGTGTGTGTTGTTGCTGCCAAAAATAAAATAACCATTATCGTCATCATTGTGTTGGGGTAGCTGAGAGTGAGTCTTTCCATGGCCGTGTGACATATCTACGTATAATCTACGGTTCCCCTTTTTAAGTCACTTAACGGTTCCGACCGTTTTTTTTTTTGCCTCATTTTGTAAGTGATTGACGGATGCCATGGACAGACAAAGTGTGATTATGTGTTCCCCAGTCCCCACACAAATTAACGGGGTACTCCGCATACAATGCGATATGTTACGTGTGATGATGATGGTGCGCGCCTTGATTCGATAATGAAAGAACAAACATTTCGGCCACATAATCTGTGGGATATTAGAGCGTGGAGCACGTTAATCTATATGTTTGTTATAGGCGCAAGCGAAATTTGTGCAGAGGCTGTACCCCTTATATTCAAATGTTTGGGGGATGAAGGTCGAACTAATTCAAATACATTAGTGCCGTTTGTTCTGTACATTGAAATGGGACTTTCTGTCGAATGATTTCACAAAGACGTTCTTGTTTTTGTGGTTATGCGTAACATTTCGGGGGTGGATTTAGAGAACGAATACAGTTTTTTTTGTTCGAATTTAGGTCACAAAGTTTGCTTGCGAGGAATACAAAATGGGGAGTGTAGTACGGTTCAATCCGAGTATTATCAAATTATGCCATAAATAGTTGGTAAGAGTGTAGATACACAATTATTGGAGGCTGGTAAATAAATCGATTACTCTAAGAGCTTGAACGAAGATTAAAATCAGGAAAATCATATCTCGGTAAAAAATCAAGCTAGCAGTGCGTCGGGTTCAAAAGCTTTTGGAGCCAACAACTTAATCGGGCGATATAAATTTCGGCTTAATTTTCACTTACTTTTAAAAATATGTGATGTAAGATCGTAGAAGAAATTATAGCTAAATAAAATCAATAAGGACTGTTTTTTTTTTATTCATATGATTTGGTGAGAAAGGGCGCAGTGGCTTAGTGGTTAGTGTGTTGGACTACTATTCAAAGGGTCCCATGTTCGACCCCCGAAAAAAATCAAAATTCCGTCTTAAGGTTTTTTTCCACTGCACCACTTCTCGCGAACGTCTGACAAACACCCGAGGGTACAACTTTAGGTCTTCGCACTCGGCATTAAATTGTATATCCCTTCCATTCATCCCAAAAAAAAACTCACACAAAAGAATGGTTGTGAAAAGCTCGGCCGAGGGTCCCACAGACCTTAAAAAAAATTAAAAACGACCTATGATACTTTAATTATCATTTAAATCATTCAAAAGTTTTTAGAAAAAATTGCAGGCTCTAGCAAGTTGAGTACATTTCGAGAATTCAATTGTAGTCAAGCTTAGGTAATTCCTATATCGAGGTATACATGAACTTGAATCTTGAATGGAATTGAAGAGTACTTTTGAGTTTTCATGGTTCTTAAGTCTGACCGAGTCTGAATTGGTAATCTTTTAAAGTGTGACGTTTGTGTTTTTAGAACTATTCTGTTCTGTAGCGTTACTATTTAGAAGTCCATTAATTGTTCTATTCCATTTTCGATATTCCCACAAAATATTTTTTAAAGAACAGCAAAGCCAACTTTTAATAAACAAAATCAAGGATCGAGTGATCATAGTATTTCGAGCCACACTCTACTTCGTCATTAGACCTTAAGTGATTTCTATATTTGAAACTCAGCAGTCAGTTCCCCAAAAACATTCGCGTTGTAAATAGATTCCTTTTCATTGCCTAGTTCAAGCGAAAAGCCTTCTACAGCTACCAGTAGTAACAATGGAAAAACAAGCACCAAACCGCAGACACAAACTAGTGACTAGAACATTAGCAAACGATTTTTTGATGTCCTTGAACCGTGATTAATTGAAAGGGGCTCTAAATTCTTGGAGCGGTCAGACCTTAATTTGAAGTCTAAGCCAAGCAAAGACCGCTGTTTTTGTTGTAGTGGTGGCAAGAAGCTGTCATTGTTCGTATATTTTCGGTGGTGAAATATTGCTATACTATACTGGGACAAGAACATCTCTGGCTACCGCCTTCAAAACCAGGTTAATTCGTAAATTTTAACGAAATCTTAGAAAACTGACAAATTTTGAAAATATTTTATACGTACCCATTTGCGAGTCAAAACTAGGTAGGTATGCCACTTTCGAAACTCAAGGAGAAGTAACTAGATAGCAGCCGCTCATGTTGAAACATTTTTGATGTTGTTTTTATAAATTTTCTAGTAAACTGCACCATCCGCTTTCATCAAGAAGTAACTAGGGAAAGTAAAAATCGAAACATACTTTATGCTGAACTTTACGTGAACTTTACTTTAATTTGCTGACATATACGGCCTTACTGTCGGCGCAGTGGCTTAGTGGTAGTAAGCGAGGGGTCCCAGGCTCGAATTCCGAAAGGGCCAAATTACATCTTAAGGTTTTTTTCCACTGCGCCACCTCTCGCGAACGTCTGACAAACATCCGAGAGTAAAACTGTCATGAAATTAGCCGTTTGGACTCGGCGTAAAATTATAGATCCCTTCCATTCGTCCCAAAAATTTAAAACCCACACAAAACGAATGGTTGTGAGAAGCTAGGCCTTGGGTCCCATAGACCTGTCGCCCCAACATATTTTATTTTTATTTTTTATTTATATTTACGGCCTTACAACAACCATATTTGGACTCGACTTAAGGGCAATAGTCGGAATTAAAATAAATTCTGTAACAATAATCAAGTTATCTTTGTCGTTACGATAATCTAGACTATAATATTTGATCCGAAGAAAGTCGAGTCTAACCCACTATTTAAAATAAACGTCAGAAGAATACTTCCTGCATCAGTGACGAGCTCCAAATTCATGTCCAAGATTTTTTATTTTGATGTGAGTGCCGTCTATGGCACTACTGCGGAAACCTCGCGGTTCTAAAAAAAATCTGGCGAATTTAATTTGGACTTTCCGGATATTTTATAAATTGTCCCAATTTGGATGCCAATACAACTGCGAATTTGTTTATGCAATTGCTCACATTATTAAAAAAGATATCTAATAATAAGACAGCTACGCAAAATACAAGCAACTGTCAATTTCAGCAATTTATTTGAAAGCTCAGAAAAAAATTATAACGCGTTTGAGTTATACTGTAATAATTTGGCAATAAAGTCAGATGTAGTTAAAGCTCCGATTAATTTCATTGTTGGTACCTACAAATTAAAAATTGAAACTATAGTAAGCTTCGAAATTAGTTAAACTCGAGTTTACTGTTCGGTTGTTGGTAAGGCCCATAGGGTTTAAATAAAACAGCCCTAATATCGAATGTGTCCAATTTCGAATTTGAACTCTTATTCTTAAAAATTGAGTAGGTTTGATATATTTTAGTGCAAATTAACAATTTTATAAGAAAAAAACTTTAAAAATGTTTTCGAGATATGAAAAATGATCTACTGTAGGAACTGTACATAAAGATAGTTTATCGGTATTTATCAACAACACTTTTTTGAACGCAGTTGGTCTTACCACAGACCTTGCACGTTTTATTTTCAAAGTTCAAGGGATAATGCTGCTGTTAAAAAAGACAGATACATCGCAAGGAGCCATTTCTACATATATAAAACTAACTAAACTAAAATTCATTTATATGTTTGCGTTTGGGGAAACACTAATTTTTTAAAATTGTACAGACAAAATTTGGAAGAAAATAAATATTTAGTTATTTGCATTACCTTATAAATCGAGGTTTTGGGGCAATGAATTCGAACGATGAGGCTCTGTAAATTGTTAATTTCAATGAGAATGAAATAAATCACCATAAGCAGATATTCGATAACTTTAACTCAAAAATATAAAGTTCTCTACTTCGCAAGGTTTGTTACCTTAACACTTTCATATGAGCTTGCTTGTATGTAGTCTTGTTTTCGGGTTTAGTTCACCCGGCTTAGCCTTTATTTTGTAAACTTAAGAACTCAGTGTCTCGAGTTGGTTTATCTAGTCTAGTGCATCTGATATTGGTCTTTAACAATCAGTGTTCGCCAACCCTTTTGCGACCCTCATTTATGTGGACTCTATGTTCGGTGGGAGCGGCTTGAAGAGGGCTCAGTGCAACAAAATACGGCGGCCTTTCAGAAAATCGCTTCATAATCGAGCAATAAATAATAATCTGGCCTTTAATCTAAAAAATTCCAAATAAACACCTTGAACTTATTTTAAGTTATGTTTTATATTCCTTTAGCAAACTTTTCTGAAGCATAAAACTAAGCTTTTTAAATTATTGCTTTGTAGTACCTACATTGCTAAATAAAATATCGAATAATTTTAATTTATAAAGTTTTAAAACAATGTCTGTACAACTCTATTTTATAAGGTAGTATTGATGATTCAACTCACAAATAGCTAGTTCGATTAATATTGTGCTTAAGGTGCTGAATATTGAAGGTACAACACATTATCAGGCGCTGTGCATTATTTTAATCAACATTTGTTTTCAAATAAGTGCGTTCGGCTATACTCCACTTATTTTTAATGTAAGTTTCCTCCCTCATTGTTGAAGCGTAAATCAATTCCTTTTCTTTGTTGCTTGCCAAAATGTCAAGAAAGTGTCATGTTCAATCATTGTTTAGTCGAAACATCATTTCAAGCATTGGTTTAATAACTTCTAAGCTACTTACGCCTCCCCAAAAGTATTGGTAACACTTTTGCAAAGCTTATCAAATACGAGATGGGTAAGAGAACCTCCTTCAAAGGAAAAACCCCGACTATTAACTAGGGCCAAAACCCCACTGGGCTTTGCAAATGGTCCACAAGAACCTAGATGTAATGAGGTAAAGCTTTCAATCACTCATTAGACGTGATGCAAATTGAACGTCTTCCCAGAAATTTTAAATAGCCATCGTGAATTTTTAGAATTTATTTCGAAAGGGAGTTAATGAAATTTGTATCATTCGAAAAGTATCAATTACAGGACCATAGATGAGCACAAAAATAAAACCATGTATGCAGAATAAATTGAAGACACCTGAATGAATGAATTCCAATCCAAGAAGCAGATCACGTATGACAATAATTGTCTGATTTCGTTTTTTTTTTTTTATTTTGACAACAAATACAAGATATTAACATTTATGGAGAATGAACTGAACTCTTCAGCTCGTCATTTTTGCACTTGTTAGTTTTGCTAGTTTATCGTTTCGACGACAGTCGTTTGAAAAGTTACTTTTTGAAAGCACATACCAAGTAATAGGTACTAGATAGGAGATGTAGATCTCCCCAAAACTCTCTACCAACTGCAACCTTCATGCAAAAAGAAAAACTCGTTCTTCACCCATCCCAGTTGCGCCACAAAACTATGCACAATATTTCAACTTATCACGCTTCCTACTCATAACTCAATTTACGAAAATCATGAGCAACTCCCTGCTCATTTATCTCCATCAGATTGCCGAACGAACAAATTTATCCACATTTGTCCGATTACATTCAAATAACATCGCAGCTCTGGGAATCACCGCCACAGATATAGGAACAAGCCGCCACACTAACCACGCCTTCACTCTCAGCGCCCATTGTAAGTGTGTCTCTCCAGCTGTACAGTAGACATGCATTAAGGCCGGCATCTCGAAATCAATTGACAGCGCCATGCAACTCCATGGCAGCCAGATGCCAGACAACTTGCTACGCATTGCGAAATTCAAATGCGCACGTGGAAGTTTCCTGTGGTCTGCCTGCAGCGCAACACCTCGACGCGACGGCGAGTGTGCCTGCCTGGATGCTTTGTGTCTTATGGGCGCGCATACGCATCAAGATGTGATTACCTCTGCAATTGAGTTAAATAAAAAAAGTGAAAAAATCAACCTCAAATTTGGTTCGGGGAAGAAATGTACATTTCATATACGGAACGGATAGCTTATAAACTTTCACTTCAGTGTCAGTTGTAATGCAGTGGCAATTACCGCCACAAGGCCCAGCCCTAACTGAAGGCTTGCGAGTGATTTATATACGGAAAGGAAAACAAAACAAAAAATTATTAAGAAGTGCGATAAGTGAATAGGTGTGGCTCAGTCTCGAAGTGAAATAGAGCTCACCATAATGTGACAATTTCACGCCCTTTATTGGGTACAAAGATCTCTTAATTTTCTTTGAGTAGGTGTTTAGCAAAATTCTTTGGATACTTTTGTTGTTTTTATGGTTTTATATTTAATTTTTAAATAAAGTTCTGTGTTGGGTTAAGTGGTATCTATCTATTGATGTTGTACATGGACAGGTGCGCCAATATTTGCTTGAATAATCCACTTTGTGTGTTGGCATGAGATCACCTTAGTTGATATTTTGAAGCGTCGCAAGAGTGAATGAAAGATGGCAAACAAACGCATTGGAATTATCTAACACCTTAGGCATACACACTGCAGAAGAAACACTAAAGCGTTGGGATCGGGGAGTGATATGGAATGGAGTAAATATTATGAAAACTGTTGTGGTTATCTTATCAAAGCGTGTGCTGCAGCGATATCACGAAACATTGGGTATATATAGCAAATCTATAGTACAGATCAAGGTTACTCCAATAATAGAGTTTATGCTTAATCGGAACATGGTTTTATGGCAATGGGCTCTGCCTTTAAGGTTTATTGTTTCCAATAATCTTTAGCATTGCAATAATCGGATTATGAAAGAAGGCGCATATGACTTACTGATGGCGCAATGTGTTGTCGTTTGAAAAACCCGTGGCTTTCTAGCAATAATAGAAATGGGGGCTATACTAGAGAAACGAGCAACTTACAAGAAGAGCATACGTCATTGCCCATATGTATTTATTTAAGATAAAATATTTATCATCGGGGTTCACGCGTTTGGTGTTAATTTAATTTGTTCCTATTGCATAAAAATCGATTTCAAATAAAGCCCTCATCAGTACGACAAAAAAAAAGCGGGTAGAATAATTTTATTTTTATCTCCCTGTTTCGTTTGCTTCGGCTTCGGCCAGACTCTGAGCCAGGGAAATAATGCCATCGTGTATTCACGGCTACTAAGCAAGGGGTCCCAAGTTCGAATCCCGAAAGGGCCAAATTACATCTTAAGGTTTTTTTTCCACTGCGCCACCTCTGGCGAACGTCTGACAAACATCCGAGAGTAAACTGTCATAAAAGAGCTTCTCAATTAGCCGTTTGGACTCGGCGTAAAATTGTAGATCCCTTCCATTCGTCCCAAAAATTGAAAACCCACACAAAAACGATGGTCGGAAGGCTAAAAACGGTGAAACTTGTCTGGGTCTCAGGTCACACTGGTATCCATTGAAACGAAATCGCTGATGAGCTTGCCAGGCTGGGTTCAGAAGAAGCTCTCTCAGGACCTGAAATTGCGTTGCGTCTGCGAGCACCTGTGGTTAGTTCATCCATTTATACTTGGGTTTCTCGTGAACACAAGTGTCGCTGGCGTGACTATCCTAGACAGAACGAACGACTGCGTCCGGACATCTGCAAAAGGTCCGCGTCTTTCCTTCTGTCTCCCAGGAGAATCGACTGTAGACTCCTGGTGGGTGTCCTTTCGGGCCACCAAGCTTTTTCCAAACACTTTGTAATGAGCTTGAGCGACACCACCATCTGTCCTGCTTGTGGAGAGTATGACGATACAGCGGAGCACTTCCTCTGTAGTTGTCCTGACTTTGCTCGCATCAGGTGGCGGATCTTTGGGGCTGACGTGCTGACTGTCGAACATCTAAGCTCTGCGAAAGACGGGAAAACTAAGTTATGCAAAGTAAGGTGTCTGTTTGGCGGTACAATGAACCAGTAGTTGTGTCTGAGTGCTCCATCGGATAGTAGCAACCTCCAAAAAACAAAACAAAAACAAAAAAATATCTAATAGTTGTCTTAGATATGGGTATTATTGTAAATTATTATCTAGCCACTGTCAAAATCGAAACCGCTTAGTCACAGGAGATTAGCCCATGTAGTTTATGTAGGTTCTCATGTCCAACTCACTTATCACTAAGCCACTGTGCCTGTTGTAATATACGTAATGCTAAAAGTGACTACTATACTATCGGAATACATCTGCTTTTCCTCAAACAGCTTTCCAGTAATCTGCCTCAAATAAATGTTTTCAGTTTCAAATTGTCAAATTGTTCCTGATGTAGATTCTGAAAACATTTTTGTTTTTGAAGGTAGTTATGAGGATGTAAGTTTCGATTTAATTTAGAACTCTAGTCAATCTTTGGTCAGGGGCTTTCAATCACGTTGTAAACTGAATACAAGGTTATCGGCCATAAAAGCAAATGATGTTGGGAAGGGTGCATATGAGATTCGAAAAAACTATAGCTTTTAATATAAAGGCCATTTAAATCGCATCCGATACTACTGCACTTCGTCGTCGATTTTTGTATACTGCAAACTTGACTCCTACTTTCAACACAAGTTGCTTGTCGCGTTCAACGATGCCATTATTTATGGACTGCGTAGGTAGGATCATATATCGCACTACCAAAAACCAGTATGTTTCAACAATTTTTGAATCTTTGGTGTTGCCAATTTATGCACAGTCTGATTAACAATAGACTCCCGCATATATCTTCGAAAAGTTTCAATTCGCTCAATCCACCAGGACACAAAGGGTGCTTTCGGAAATGTAAAAAAAAGTAATCTGCAAATATTGCAAATGACCGTCAATGCATGACAGAAATTAATCGGTCATTTGTTTGCAAATGCCATTTTGTACAGCTGACTGGTGTCGGGTCAACGTTTTTTTTTTTACAAGTACAGCTTGGTCTTTCTGAACAATGAACAAATTTAACCCTTAGGTATATACCTAACCATTTTTTTTACTTTTTTTAATTTAAAAACAAACAGTATTTTCACCTCAAAAAATATCACAGAAAAGAAAGAAAATTATTCTTCGAAAACGAAAACTAGCTATTTGGTATCAATCCTTGAATTTACGGAAGAAACTTTCACAGCCACTTCAGAATGTCTAAAAGTGTTTTTAATGAATGTTGTTGGGTATACCTATTCTCATGCTATAGTAATAATTTTTAAAAATATATTGCAAGTGCAAGAACATCGGACCTTTGCAGAACTGCAATACCGAACAGTTTTGCTTTGATGACGTTTCCGAACACATGACTTTGGCTACTTGCGTTTTCGAACATGCTGCAAAAGCATTTGATGCAGATGACATTTCTAAACACTTAAAATCTTATAACGCCCTCGTCTAATTATTTGAACTCTTCGCGACTCTTCTTCGTCTATGCAGTTAGACTCCCGATCACAATTGGGAAAGTAACTGGAGCAAAATCAAAACTCGAAAATGCTGAATTACAGTACTTATAAAAATGCCAAATGTAACATACTAACCAATTTTCTTTAATATTATTTTCTTTCTCCTGTCTTGCAACTTTTTCTTCCGCCTCCTCTCCTTCTCTTTCTATTCTTCATTCTCCCATCTTATATTTAATTTTTTTTCTGTAGGTTTTATTTAAGTATTTATTTAAGTTTTTTTTGTTTATGCTACCGAAAACATGTACTATAAAAGACTGTCTTACTTGTACATTACCTTTATAAATAAATAGAATTAATTTAAATTGAATACCTATCCCTCAATAGCCTTTTTTATGAGCGAACATTTGACTGTAGATGTAACCACAGCTGCTCCACTGTTAGGCAGCTATGGTTTAGAAGACATAGAGCAGAGTTTTAAAAGAAGACATATAACCTTCTCTTTGATTTCTCGAAGGCTTTTTGACAATGTAAACCATAAAATTCCTTGCTGGAAGTTGAAAAAGAAAAATATATTTTGGCAGCAGTGCTGCAACTACAATTTAAAGTTTTTTGTGTAACCGATTTCAGAAAGCTGTGACTTCTGCCAGTAAAACTGATAATACCACAAGGGTCAGTCCTTGGTCCAATTATTTCCTGACTTCTGTCTTTAATAGTTTAAAGCAGTGAATGTGATATAAATGAGGCTCTTGCCGGTATTTACTTTTGGTCTGGCACTAATGGGCTACATCTAAATCCGGAAAAGACGCAGGTTGTTCCCATATCCAAAGTTATACCATTAAAGCTCTCCGTAATTATTAAAATTGCAATGTGTCTCGTAATGGTTATTTATAATAAGTTGTCAGGGAATGATCACATTGAGAAGAAGATATGCTTGGCTTAGCGGTCTCTCGATAACTGCTAGTTTCACTCCAACTTATGTTAGACTTGCCACAACCCTGTTTCTGGTCCTTATTTTGCAAGGCGAACACAGGTTAACAATTTTCCAATAAGTATGACCAAATGCATACTATCAATACTATAAAAATTGCTACAAAAGACAGATTTGTTAAATAGTAGAATTAACAACGTTGAATTATATTATACAACTTCAAAGTCAGTCTTCAGTGCAACCAATGGCAGTAATTGCATAGAAACAACGATCCAATTTATTCACTGAACCCTGACGCTTATAATAAAAATATTCATTTTTAAAATAGAACAATTTCCCTTTGCAAAATTTTTAACAAATGGACATCTTTCATTTACATTTTTATTATGAAATGCATATGTGCATAAACCCAATTTAATATATGTACATTTTTATTTTATTTATTTTCAGGACTATACCATCATCAACCTACAATCAAATATGTTTCCCAACAACAACGTAAAATCAATTCGTGAGTTTGAAATGTGCGCAATATCGCTGCTGCAGTTCAATCCAAATATCAACGATTTTCCATAAAATATTCAAGAAATTTAAAACGCAAATAAAACTAAAAACAACAAAAATTAATATATATGAAACAAATATTTAAAAAACGACAAAATCGAATATATTTCCGAAATTTTGTGTAAAACAAACGCGCGCGTGTAAGAAAAAATATTTCCATTAAAAGTTTGTACTTTTAACGAGTACTTTTTGTGTGTGTCCGTGGACTTTGTGTGGTGTCATCAACAATAATGGATAACAATACGCCAGGATTCGATGATGATCCACCGCCAGAACCCCGCGATGGTTGGCTATTGGTGCGAATACACGTACCCGAGCTGAATGTGTATAAATGTTTGCAATTTCCAGCCGATCGGCTGGTTTGGGATGTCAAACAGCAAGTGTTAGCTTCGTTACCTAAGGTAAGTTTGAGTGAAAAAATAAATTATGATTCATTGCTTGTTGTACTAATAGCATCGACATTAATGCGTTTTAGGGGCATGCACCACCAGTTTTGTATAAATGTAAATATGCCAGGAAGTATAAAATTTCCAGTAACTCTAGTCATCTCGTAAAAATGTAATTACTTCGTGAGTTGAGTTTAGCTTGGCATGACTTGTCGTCGACTGGGTAAACCTAATTATTTTATGTGAGATTGTCGTAAAAACATATTTATCGTGACTTCGTATTACCTGCTGAGTGCGTTTTAATTGCGCTCGAAGGGAATTAAAGAAAGAAGCTTATACCTTGAACAGGTATAGGGATCACGTAAGGACTTTAAAGGAAATAAACAGATTTTACCGGCAAGTCAAACACGCTTTTGAATTGCTTTTCATTACTAATTTGTTTAATTGTTCACATTATTGACATGTAGATGCCACACAATTGTGTGCATAAGTGTGACCCGTCTTTGTCGTTTAATTGTGCTCTGTGGATTATACAAATTTACTTACCGGAAATCCGGGCATATGTATTAGTAGAGCTATATTGCTCAACAATAGGCAATCATTGCGATAGGATCGTACCATTTGGGTATGGCAATCAGCCGAAGTGATGGGAAATTATTTTGATTAGTCAGAACATATTAAAGCGGTTAATTTAACATGCGAATTGACACGTTATTTGATTGGTGTCTCTATATGATGCACGCTTTGGAGGCATGCAGATGACTTACGTATAAAACATACGCCGAGATTATTCGTTTTCTTTGACCAAAATCAGCTCAAATCGAAACTTAAAGAAATGCACAGTGTTCTTTCAAAATTTAGAATGGAAATATGTTTTGCCGTTTTACTGAATTTCTCCTCATAATTTACTAATTGCTGTTTTTCTATAGTTATCCTCTACGTCAATTTATAAAAACATTGTCATCAACTTTCTTAAACTGTTCTCTGTTGACAAGCTTCTATAAGATCGGTGCATTCCGCTTCTTTCGATTGCAATGATCCGCATGCCTGGTTTAGATAAAACCCGGGCTCTAATCGCGTAAGCATAAATCGATCGAACGACATCGTCTCGACGATGCTTCTTCTTCATGTAACAATCAAAAAAAGACAATCGTTAGAACAATTGAAGGATCATCGTTTTTTTGTTAAACTGCCAAATACTGTCGTCGAAACGATTTTTTTCATAGTTCTCGGTGTATTTTTTTAGTTTTATTTAGAGTCTAGAAAAGTAAAAAAAAAGAAAGTTTCTCTTTGGAAGGGACTCGCATTTTTCGGTGTTTTATAAGAATGCGTTTTATTTTTGATACCAATTGAATTTACTATATGCAATTGCTTTTTACAACTCAATTCTTGTCAATAAAAATTGTCATAAATGATGCTTCAATACCCATTTTTGCATTAATTGTTCAATTCCAAAACGATGACAAGTCGAGTTTCTTGAGCAACCCGGTAACGGGGGAGCGTGTCCAAGGGGCGAATGCAATAACCAGGCAAACCTTTGCATAAAGCGCCATCAATTGCTCGACATTCCGGCATCGTTTTTCAAAATCCGAATACGATTTCGGCGCCTACAGAGAGGACAATATACCAAGCTGACAGCCTTTCTGTTTCTGTTTATGAATTTTAACCTCGATATGAATTCTAATCGCATTTTCTCTGTACACAAAGCTGAATCTGCAACAGTTCTTCATATGACCTCTAGGCTATTCTCTCGGGTAGACCGGTTTTCTAGCCCAGCTTAGTTCATATTAAATAGGCATTACATTGATCAAAATTTATATTTGTGCTTACGAACATTGCAGAAATATACAAGAGAAACCACAAAAAGCTTTACGCGTTTTTTGTAGATTTCCGAGCAGCGTTTGATTCTGTTCCTCGAGAGGCACTTTTCTATAAGCTCTATAGATGTGGAATTTCTACAAAAGTAGTAAACGTTTTGCGAGCAATGTACACCAATAACATAGCTTTCGTTTGGGATGGAAACCACTTGTCAGAAGGTTTCGAGACTGCAATGGGTGTGAAGCAAGGTTGTATACTAAGTACGCTACTGTTTATATTATACATAAATGACATAACAGACTATGTTAAAGGAGGAATTCAGTTACACCGAACAAGTATCCCCGCTCTCATGTTTGCAGATGATATTGTCTTTCTTGCCGAATCCGTCGACGGCATGCAGCTTATGATAAACAGGCTTGATAACTACTGCAGAACTTGGAACTTATCTGTAAATCTAACAAAATCGAAGATGATGATATTTAGAAATGGTGGTGGCAGGTACTGTCGAAGTGAGAAGTGGACCTTTCAAGGTGAGAGTATTGAAATTGTACGAGTATATAAGTATCTTGGAGTTCTGATCACCCCTAACTTAAGCATGAGCAAACACCTTGAAAACAAATTGTCTGAAGCTAAACGCGCAATCTGTTCAGTTTGGGAAAAATGCATCAATAATAAACACGTAAGTCATACTGCAAAGATAAAGCTATTTCGATCAACGGCAGCATCCATTCTTTTATATGGGGCCCAAGTGTGGGGATACTGTGCTTTCGCGGCTGTTGAGAAGTTCTTGCGCTACTTTCTTAAGCGAATATTTAGATTGCCTAGTAGTACCCCTAACTATATGCTACATTTAGAAACGGGAACACCCCCTATGTTCCTGAACACATTAAAAATGCATTTTAACTTCATTGTAAGAGTGTTTGAGCTGGACGAGGAAAGGCTACCAAAAAAAGTACTTACGCACATCATAAGAACAAGAGGAAATCTAGTGAAAGAATGGGAACGTCTTGCGTCGGAGTGTGGGGTAATCCTCAACATTACACCAGATATACAGTCTGATTCTTTGAGAAAGCAGTTGGATAACGTATTAAAAAAAACTGGCAATATTACGTTCCAAAAATATGTTAATGAAGCCCAATCTTCACAATATAGGTTGTACTACAGCAAAATAAAATATCAACTTGAAGAAGGAACTTATTTTTTAAACTGCTTCACGACAAATAAAATAAGCACTATTTTCAAAATGAGAGGAGAGTTGGTCCAGTTAAATTACATACCGCATCGACCAGATCTACCAATTTTGTGCAATATCTGCAATATGAAAGTAAGGGAGGATGTACTACACTTTTTAGCGATATGTCCAATTTTAAGGGAATTCCGGAAACAATTCTTCGGGTCCTATGTTCTGGATGAGGAAGTTGCAATCGGAATCTTAAACGGAGAACAAGGCTGGGATCCATTGTTTAATTATACAGAGAACGCATTCCGCTACAGAAAATGCATCATCGAGGGAGACTTCTAAAACATCGGTATTAATATATATATGTAAATGATAGACAAAATTGTGCTTTTCTAAATGCCAATCTGGTAGACGGCCTCAGGCCAAGCCAAAATAGACTTAGAAACTTTTTTTGTAAAATTTATATTCATAATGAAATAAAGTCAATACTACTACTACTACTACTACATTGATCAAAAGACTTTTACCTAGGACTTGCGTTGATCGATATTTTTTTAAGCGACATTGTCGACTTCGCTATTACCCAGGACATCCGACTTCCTCCACTCAAAGAAGGTGTCTCAGCATTAGTCGAGGAAAATTTAAATGGGTCGTGGCGTTGTTTACAGGAGGTGGTAATTTCTGATATCATTTAAGGAAGATGGGCCTTAGAGAGGACAATACCTGTACCTAAGCTATACCTGGAGGAATCTGAGAAAGCCGCACATATACCATGTCAATGTCTGGCGCTGGCTGACAGAAGAATGAGGATCTTGGGACGTCACTGGGTCGTAACCAGTGGATGAAACAGATCTCTAAACAGATTCTAGCGTTGACACTAGGAATCAAATCCAGGAAAGAACTCTAGACAAAACCAGATAATCTCTCTGGCAGATATTATTAGTGGTAGACCCGTGGTCTGATTCGAATATCTCTCAAAATAATATACCCAGGGCATCATAATGGCCTAAAACGCAGCAAAAAGTAATTGTGATCTTGAGATATATGGAAGTCTTCCCATTTATTAGATAGATACTGCTGAATTATTGGCAGGATATTTTTCAGCGATTCCATATTTACTGCTTAGCCTGAACATGCTCTCCGGTATATTTAAGTAAAAGACACAGCATTTGTTGCGCCCACTCTGCTCTGTTCTGTGGTATGCAGTTTTGCAAGCCTTCTTTTAAATCAGCTTAGACAAGAAGTTGATCTGTGGGTTTAAGTAAATGTCATTGCGTCATAACAATACTAGGTCTTAGGTCAGGCTAGGTTAGGTTGTGTATAGGGTCGTCAGATCATGAGGAAAGTGTTATATCGGGCTTCTACGGCTAAGTCCTAAATCAATCCTAACAATAAACTTCCCCACAGAATCTATGTATGGTACCAAATTTGTTTAAGAAGCAAACCTTCTCCAAATTGTCACAAAAGTACCTCCCGCGATGGTTCCTTTAATTTTGCTTGACATTCACAAAGAAGTTGAGTGATATTCTCTGCAACTTAAAGGTTCTCACAGTATACCTACATGGATCTGAACAATCTCACGGCATGCTTCCTCGGTCGCTTGAAAACAGGCTAATCACATCCACGTTACCTTTGAAACCCTGTGTATTTTCAAGGTGTGACCATCTTGACTATGCTTTACTGAATCATTCTAGCGACAGCCATCGGTGGTCTCATAACTTATACCCTCAAATTTTTGAATTTAGTGGGAACTCCGCCTCCTTTTTGACCATCTGCTTAGAGCACATTGCTTGTGTCCAAAAGTTTTAGGGCCACCTATCGGTCTAACTCCCTAAAGTGTAGACCTAAATTGTAATACCAATCCTCTCTGTCTGAGTACAACAGACAAGTCAAATGTAGCAAAACTATTAAGAACGTTATCTTGCTCTCTGCTAACTTTTGGCTTGCCTAGGGGTTAGAAGGGAGGTCAACCTAGAAGACCTATTAGGGCTAACCACCAAGGGCCGGAAGCTGAGTGTTATAACGACATATTTAACTTTCGGTTGGAATGCTTTGAATCGGCCCTAGCGAGGTATTCTTCGGAACATCTATTCGGTATATATGTCCGACATTTTGTAACGCATATCGGCGAATTACGTAGAAGTGCGGTGAAGTGCATTTTTTTCTTCAATTTTTGACAGCTAGGTTCCGATATCCTCCCAGAGAAATTGGTTGAGGAATGTGTTTACGATTTGGATTTGAGACTCCGCCGGAGTATGCGTCGCGTCGCGGAGAATTTTCGAATGTAAATGTTGTGCATATGATTGCCACATTCTTAAACGGCGTAGAGGTCCAATTAGAATTCATGGTGGATTTCTCCATCAGTATTGGGACAAGATACCACCTTCCAAAGTCCATTTGAAAACCCTCTGTATACCGCAGCTTTGGCCCAGTTTGTTCTATCGTCTTTCTCTCTCTCTCTCTCTCTTTCTCTTCGGAATTTTCGAAAGACCACTTCGTTAACGTCGTCTGTAACCCGTTATGACAAGTCCGAAACGTGATGAGCTGAACCAGTTAAACTTGAAATCAGTTTTCCGCATTTTTTTAATTGACCAAAAAGCAGCTAAAAACAGCCAAAGTCGAATGTGCCTGCCGATCAGAAACCCATCACTCTTATCTCTTGATTAAATTTCGTTTTTGCAGACATCATTGGCCTCCATTTGTGTACCCACATAGAACTAAGTATCAATTATGGTTGCAAAAAAAAGCAATTTAAAACTAGTTCGCAATCTGTCAAAACTCGATGTAACATTATTTGATGTTGTCACGCATCAAAGATAATAGGCGGCCGGCCATAATGCCATACAAATGAAAAATCCATTAACCCCTCAACACCAAAGAAACTACACGTACAAATGACCACCTTGTTGATTGTAAACACAAAAAGTCCAATTTAAACCATTTCATCCTCCATAATTACCACCATTTGTGCGACTCTGATGTTTTGTCCCCTCAAAGTCAAGTTCATGCCTAATGATCCGATGGAGAAAAAAAGCCCCCCAGTCTCCACGCGCCAAACACCACATGAGCCAAGTGCAAAGCCACAGTTAAAAGGGAATAACAACCAACTTAAGGGCCGCACGACACAAAAGAAAAAGTGGCTGGGTAAAAAATCGTGACGGAAAATTCTATTCAATCTGAGATTGCAAGTATTGGTTAGGTGCATGGCGCTATGGCCAGGCGGTATGCAAAAATGAACAAATTGTTCAAAACGAGACCTTAAACTTTCGGGCAATTTCGGTCAGAGTCGATCGGGACGCTGCCGAACATTGTTGACGAATTATGGCAGAAATTACCGGTAAACAAATCAACGAGAGTCGTGTTCGGACGTAAATATTTCCCCGACCGCTCCCAAGTATACGATTGGCTGGCTTTGACTCTGATTCAAGTTCATGGCTTGGTGGTGGAAAATGTTTCTATTGTTTATTTTTATTTTTTGTATGCCATGCGCTAGAAATTGTTGCGAGCAAATTGTTTTCTATTCGAATCGGCAGTAGAAGAACAAATTACCTAGTCACGTATATTTGGCTGATTGGTCTTTTGGTTCATAGTAATTGCTTTGGTGATTTGCGTTGGAGAATGGACGCACAGCCTTCTGGTGGCGTTTATTATTGCCCCGCAACATTGACCTAAACGTGGGTTTTTAAAACTTCATTCAATGAACGAATTGCCATGTGGATCGTGATTTTTGACGCGAATTGTACTGTTCTTGTCAAATGGAGTCGTAAACAACGATTCTTGGACATCCGCAAGTTTGAAGGGAAAGTTGAATTCAACAGCTGAAGTTGAAGTGTTGTATGCGATATAAGTCGTAAGCTTGAGTTGTCACTCAAAATAGAATAACATTTTCAATTTAAAAGACGCTACCATGTCGATTGGCCCAAAATCCGCAAGAACTTCGCTGAGTACGCTTGCAAGGAGGATTTATATTGAAAGCTTGAGTAGATTAAAAGAACTGTGGTGATATGTGAGAAAAAAAAAGGTACAATTTTATGGTTGGAGTGATTCATAAAGTCATACTCACGGGGGTTGTTAGTAAACACTGTGCGGCTGGCCAGGACTATTTCAGAATCTATACGGACGACGAAGAAATAGAATCTGGTCGCCACTTTGCTTATGCTCAGCGACTTTGAATATTAACTCGATGATCCTCAGGACGAATTGGAGAATGTGGATTTAAAAGAACTCCTGAAATTTATATTCAGATCTGCATATGGAAGAATTTCTCCTCCTTGGTGGAAGAAATCTGTCCTATAGCACTCTCTCCAGTTTCCTGAATCTAAGGATGAGAGCTGGCTCCAGCAGATAATTGGTTTTTAGCCAGGAATTTGTGGATCAATGCCCCAAATGGTCGCAATACGTTTTCTGGAATTTCACTGGACTCATCGTAGAATCTGCAGAGACCTTCTTCAAATAAAGGGTTTTCCAAAAAGAGGTGTTATTTTGATAGGTATTCAAAAAAAAATGCCATTGTTTGATATTTATTCCATAATAAAGAGCAAGGTATGCCGGTAATAATGAAAAAAAATTCAGCCAAATGGCAACCACGACCACGCTTACAGGACCATATCCTTTTCATAAAATGTTCCATATCAAAATCAAAAAGTGACTGCCCTATGTCCTCGATGGACTAACGTATTCCATCTTTGATGTCTTGAATGGACGATGGACTGTTGGCGTAGACCTTATCTTTCACGTGGCCCCAAAGGGAGAAGTCGCAAGGTGTTAAATCACAAGATCTCGGTGGCCAATTGTGATCACCTCTTCGAAAAATAAAACGGTCCGGAAACTTTTCCCGTAAAAGATCAATGGTTTCGTTGCTTGTGTGGCACGTAGCGCCGTCTTGTTGAAAGTAAACGTTATCCAGATCAATACCATCCAACTTCGGCCATACAAAATCATTAATCATCTCTTGGTAGCGCAATCCATTCACCGTAACTGTTGATCCAACCTCATTTTCGAAAAAGTAAGGTCCAATGACCCCGCCGGACCATAAACCGCACCAAACAGTCACACGTTGAGGACGGAGAGGCTTCTCAACAATAACTCTTGGGTTTTCCGAGCCCCAGATCGACAATTTTGCTTGACGTAGCCACCGAGTTGGAAATGGTCCTCATCAAAAATGCTTTAGTTTTTTTTTCAGCTTCAAAAGTGACAGCTACCGAAATAGCGGGCTATTCAAAATAACACCTCTTATTGGAAAACCCTGTATACCCAGCTTCCTTAAGCCTGCAATAGCTAGAAAGCCTGTTAGGATGCGAAGGTTACTCATGCCCTGTTTCCTAGGTTCTTACCCTGTTTATACTTACTCTATTTTCCTTAATTCTTCTTTGACGATGTGATCCTCTATTCCTCAGAATGGTTCAGGACCTATGGAAGTTTCTAATGCTTCTTGCTACGGAGTCGGCCATTGCATAAGCCTCTATTTCCAAATGGCCAGACATCCAACAGTGGGTTATTGTGTTTCTCCTATAGTTTTTGAAGACATTCCCAGCACATAAAATTTGAACTTGATGAAGGAATCAAGTGAATAATAGCACCCAGGCTTTTTGACATTATAGCTATATCACAGTTGGATTGGTATTTGTCGAAGTTGATTTCAACCCACCTATGGCCTTTTTCCCATTGTTTCAGAATATCTGGTTCTAGGCCCTCACAATGTCTCAGAGAAGCTGTTGCCAGTTACTATATAAGGCAACTGTGTCCAAAAATGTTGTGCCTTTAGGAGACGACCCATCTACGACCCACGCCAAACTCCGTTGACACGATTAATAAAAGCCTTGGGCTAGGAATTGAAATGGCAGAGACCTCTCGGAATATCAATATAGTTTTCGTTAGTCAAGATCTTCAGTAGATGCAACTAACACGGTAATAACTGGAGCCCGAGTCGCTTTAGAGGAAAGGCTCTAAAAGGAGGCATCAACAGTTACTGCGGCTTTAGATGTGAAAAACGCATTTTATTCATGATTCCTAGACTATCTAAGTTAAGTTCTTGCGAATAGAGTGCCACAAGGCTTGGTCCTAGTCCCCTGCTGTGAAAAGTTGTGTACGAAAAAATTCAGCAGTTACTAATTCCAAGAAAAGAGCTAGTTATCGGATTGGAAGTCGACGTCGTAATTGGTGTGGGAAAAACGATTGAGTTGCACTTCAATCAGACAGCTGCAACAGTACGTAGATGGTTAGCTACCAACAACAACAACTGTAAGCGCACTTTCAAGGCTGATGGTAGTAACATTGGAGGCCTCAAGCAGAGCAAGAGACTTATTTTTGCTGGAGCTGGTAGTTATTTTTTAGCAGTAGAAAAAACGGTCAAGTCCTGTGAAAGCTAGGTCTTACGAGCGGTAAATCAAATCCGTCCACCGGTAGAGTGTTATGGTTTCAAACAGTTGCAAACGATGATGCACCCGTCTTTTCTTCAGTAGGATATACGTTTTGAAGAATTGAAAAAAGTGAAACCGCGAGAGTCCCAAATTGTCGCGAAGATAACAATAAAAGAACTTTGAGGAGTCAGAATCTCGTAGAAATATGGTTCTATCTGTCTCTGTTTTTGACGGGTCATGGTCATGGACGATGGGTGTAACAGAAAATGGCTCTTTAAAAGCGGACATAAAACCATCTTAAACAGTCCACATTGCAAAAACATTTCGGGATATTCGGAACACGTGCTCACTTTTACAATAGGAAACCAAGATGATCGCTCTATGGTGCCAATTTAGAGAGTCTTCCATTCCCGATAATGTCGTTAGCTACATACTTTAAAAATAAAAAAATAAATATTTTGGGGCGACAGGTCTGTGGGACCCAAGGCCTAGCTTCTCACAACCATTCGTTTTGTGTGGGTTTTCAATTTTTGGGACGAATAAAAGGGATCTACAATTTTACGCCGAGTCCAAACGGCTAATTGAGAAGCTCTTTCATGGCAAATGTTTGTCAGACGTTCGCAAGAGGTGGCGCAGTGGAAAAAAAACCTTAAGATCTAATTTGGCTCCAAAAATGGTGTTCAGCTGTGGCGCCTGTACCCATAATTCCTATTCAACCTAAACTTACCTAGCTTTCAAACCAAAATGCCTACCTTACAGCCTCGAACTGTAGACACCCTTTATTCGTGTCGAAAACACCCAAGTCGACGCGCTGTATGGGCCATTTCTGCCAGATATTTATTAACTATCCCTCTTTCTAACCACTCCGGCTCGTATTTCCCAACAATGCCGCTCTTCAAGCGGCAATTTACCAAATCTCAAATTCCACACTCGTTAGCTAACCTTGAATGGCTGCAACCAACTACCCATTATCCGCACCACAACCCACTCGGCACAATGAGTGTATATACCACTCTCGAGTTGAATTTATGTAACCACTTATTGCCTAGCACCTGAGCGCACTATCCGCTGTCTAACTATACCAAAATAGTACACACGCGACAACGAGCTACCTCTAATCAATATAGCTACACGTTACACCAACCGTCTACCAGACGATAACAATACGTAGGTCGCTAGCATACAGTTAAGTACACACCTTAGATACATGTGCGCCTATTTACATAGCAAACAGGTTAATTGATAGATAGAATTGTTATGCGTTCAGTACTTCCTATTCTCTTTGTTGTCCCCCTCTACATCTATGGGATGTCTGCCTATGCAGCTCTCGACGATGATTGTTTCCTTTGCCCTGGCATCAGTAGCACCGAAACAAAAACGCCACAAAAACAATTCAAATTCAAACTGCCGATACGGCAAAAGTGTGCGTAAATAAATACATAATTGCATTTCAATCGAATTGCAATTGAATTTCAATTGCATTTGTTGTGTCAACGAGCCGGAGAGATGGGAAGTTGTAACACCGCGCCTCCGGTCGTATATCCTTGTAACAATCAACGTTAGTGATGATGATGCGGGCAGACAATTTGATTGTTTTATCTAGAAATATCTAGTTGCATTTTGTCAAAATATTTATTTCACAAACAAAGCTGTTGTTAAACAATTGTATACAATGCGTTTGTTGAATAATGTTTTCAGTTATTGTTGGCAGGGTTTGGCGGGATGGTTTTGCAGTGAAAAGTGGTATATAAATTAATTCAAACTGTTTTAGACGAGTGCATATTGTTTCATGTTTGGTTTGAGTTATAGCCGTTAAGAGAAGGCGGTCTTTAAATGTGAAAATTGTAGTAAACTCACCGCAGCCTTCTACGAGAACTTTATCTGTATGTATACTAAACTATTGTGAATCGCAAAATGATTTTGCTTCAGGAGGAATAACAACGTTTCTGAAAATTGTTCTGTGACTCCTGTCAAATCTTCATTTGCTTAACACTTATGTACAAATTATAACAACATTTCTAGCTCATTATCAGCTCATTATCAGACTCATTTAGCAGTTGATTTTGGACAGCCAATTCTCTTCTTCAAAGGACATTTTTATATGTTTTCCGCTGTGAGAAAGTGAACCTTCATTCGTTTTCGTTGTCGGTCAAGCGACTATCAATGGCGCGATATGCACTAGGTTTAGTAATCTTTTGAGCCTTCTTTTTCCTATTTTCTCCTCTTTAACGCAGAACGTAAGTAACCTATGCAGTTTCACACTAGGAAATTGTTGACACAATTGGAACGGCTTCTGGCGAGTCTGGTTTCTCAGGCTGCAGTGTCCAGTAAGTTCGCCCACTAGCGTTCTATTATTTTCCTGATTTAAGTTAAGGATTTTCTTGTAGGAGACGGGCTTAATTAATCGTTTGGACATTTTCCCAGTGGTTAAGACGAAGTTTATGCTCCCACTTGTTAATTAGCCCTAAAGCAGTAGTCCAGTTGTCTCTGCAATATGATTCAGGCCCACAGAAAGCGGATTTTTTTCCAGCCCTAGCTAGTTCGTCTGCCGATTTGTTGATGACCAGGTACCCATCCAAGTCTTATTCCATTTTCCGGATAGGTCAGGCACTTCTTAATGAAAGTCTATGCTTGTGAAAGCCTATAGAGTAAAATGTTATGGTTACCCTTTTTTTAACTTCTATTAACAAATAACTTGTTTGGCCAAGTTTGAGTGGGTATCTATTTATTTTTGGAGACAAATATCTAAAAAAAAATGTTTAAATAATTTTTTTAAACATCTCGCCAATAGATGGCGGCAGAAAAATAGACACACAATAAGAAAAGAAATCCGAATCACTAGTTTTATATAGATCCACTAGAGTTGCGTCTTGCCCGGCATTCCTGTTTAATAGGTTCAAAGCGGTTATAAGTTTATATGGACAAAAATGATCGTTTGGAAATTTTATGGCACACTTTAGTTGCAGTGACAACTTCCGAACATTGTTTCTCCAGTAGCACGTCTTTACTAAGGTCATAAGTTTTCGTAGTGAGATTAAGTGTTTAATCAAATTAGTTACATTTTTAAACGTAAGCATAAGACCACCATTGGCCGTGGCCAAAAGAATGATTCTTGAGAATACCAGGAACAAAGCAGACTTAAGATGGTCACATATAGAAGGGCACAGGGTCTCTAAAGGCCCTGTGCTCAAAGTTAGATCGGAAAAAATCTCTAGAATTGTTAAATCTAAGTAGATCAAAGTTACGAATGACAATAGGAATACTATAGGGGCATTGCCTTTTGAGGAAACATGCCAAGAAGTTAGGCTTTATAAATACGGATGCATATAAGTATTGTGAGGACTTACGTGTTGCTAAGGATGTTACTCATATTCTCTGCGAATGTCAGGCTATTGCTCGGACGAGAAGGAAATATTTTGGAAGGTACGTCTTCGAAAATTTAGAGGAAGTTGGTTTCGCAAACACAATGGAAACCATCTTTAGGTTCTGAAGGGAAATTAAGTGCTTGGGCGAATTGGTTTAGGTTTTTGACCTTGAAGGTTCCTATAGGGATGGCGATAGGCCCAATCTGGTGCCTGGTCCATGTGACGAACTCACACCCTTGACCCTAACTAAACGTAAATATTCCCTAGGGATCAAGACTGCAGCACCCTTCGGAAACGTTTAATGTCTTTGTAGGGAGAAAACGAACAAGAAACGAATGAAAGAAAGAACAGTGAAATGAACTTTACGACGGTTTATTTAGAACTAAAGTTAACAGCAATCGAGAGTTGTATTTAAAGCCAATACAATACGGATACTATATACTAGCGGGAGGATCATTCGATCATGAGGCCACTCTACGATATCGGGTTCTGTTTATATAGTAGAGTTACAGTGTGTTACAAGAGTTATGCGACTGTTCATTAAAAACTACCTACATCTTAAGTCTGGTGGGTCGATTTTCCTTTCTAAATGTGCAGGCTTTGTGTAGATGATGATTCTCATCTCAAATCCATGAGATGAAATGAGCCAGATATTTCGAAATCAGTAAGCTGCTTCGGTGGTATGGAAGCTGTCATTAACCGATCACATAAGCTTCAAATAAATCATTCAAATTCATTTGACTTACGTTCTCTCTTTAAGAAGGGGTCGTATTTGCACACTTACACTTGTGAATTCACAATGTTGGGACTGGGGGGTAGATTTGAATTCTGCTCTGAGTTTTTGCATAATTATATTAGGGAAGTAGCCAAAACCAAACCGAACTTTTAATATATTTAATATACTCTACCTACTGTCGCAACGCGCATTCACTTCAAAGCAGCACTACGTTTTACAAAATTGTTGCTCGCGCGCTTTGACATTTAATATCGTAAAGGTTCTAAAAAGCGTGTCAAAGCACGACGACTCACGCACAAGTTAAAGCCGAATTAGACATTAGACTTACTCGAACAGTCAGATGTTAGACCTTTCCGATAGATAAATAAAGATTAGCATGGGACATTGTGATATACATCTTAACGTCTAATTGAGTTGCTTTTAAACTGATGTCTGAAACGGCCCGAAGTTGATATGGAAGTTTTCCTCAGGTTTTCAATTCTGCTGCGTTCTTAATGTGGATTTTAGTAGGCATCTATCAATATTTTAAAACAAAGGAGTTGACTGTTTATGCATGAACTTCCGCTGTCAATGCCATCCAATCAATAAGTCCATTATGCAGAGCTCTTTCATGGATACGACAACCAAACATTTTGGTAAAAACGGAGCACCACGGATCAACCACGAAAAAAGAAATAGTTTGGGAACTCTGTCCTAAGTCTTACAAAAATAAGCAATGCAATAAACAACATAACAAGAATAGTTCGTGCGATGGCAACAATGGTGACCAACGGCAGAGCCTTTGCAATTGCCCCTAAGTCCAAAAGTCCTTAAAACCGGCTTAAACAAGTTGGCTGCAGGGATACTAGGTTGCCTGATTGCCCATTTTATAGCATTTATCACTGAATAACATTTCCATTAACACTTTACTACAAGTACACGAGGATTAATTTACTTTCCAAACTATTTAATTCACTTTCCACCGGGTGGTATGCAAATGCCCAAATTCCTCAGCAAATGCTTTCCCTTAGTTCCAATCCGACTATATAACGGCAATCGAAGTGCTGTTCCGGTATACCAACTTGCGTATATAATTTAGGGTTTTAAAATTCTAGCAGTCTTACGTATGGATTCCGTATGAGATTTAATAGGTAATTTACCTATAGCTTGACATATTTAGTGTCACACAAAATGAATGACAATTCCATAGAGGTATTAAAAAAACCAAAAACGTTGCAAGTGCGGCTGTCAAATACATCAGTTTCTCAACCTTTTGTACTTTGCAATCGGATTAAAACTGCGAGACTTTGTGCGCAAATGTGTCGCTTAAATATGAATAAAAATAAGTGCCAAAGTGACGTGGAACGACATTTACTATGACATGGCAATAAAGAAATTAAATGCGCGAATAAACCGTATTGTGCTTTTGCGGCTTTTCTGTTGTGACTTGTGAGTGATGTGCCGCCATCGTGTCCTAAATTTGGTTATTCCCTGTCGGTGACTCGGATTGGAAATATATGTACCAACAAATACTTGAGTGACAACTGTCACACTTGTATGGATTCATGGATTAATATTTTGCGTCCAGTGAGGAAGTAGAATATTGAGTTTGGCGCTGGATTGAGAGAGGCGTTAGACCAATAAACATAATGTGATGTCATACACTTGTTTGTACAGTGTACAGACCCGATATTATTATGTTTACGTCACAAAGAAATATACCAGCTTTTTGGATGAAGACGTTGTTGGCACCCCATGCCAGTTCGTGTCAAAAATCAAGGTTCTAGCAGGTGTGGGATTGAAAATATTCTAAACGAAACAAGTAGAAATATATGATATGTGTGTTATTGAAAGGACTTAAGGCTTTAACTTTAAGATGTATTTTTAAGCTAAAACCCGCCTGCATCAGAAGTTCAGCACTCTAACCACTAATTCATTGTGCCGCATTTAAATTGTGTATTTCAGTTTTAAAATCAAAGTTGAACCTTTTCAGTCTTATTCGTGTTCGAAAATGGTCCGATATAGACTGCCTGTGTCCATTCGCTTTTATCACAGATGGTTTATTAAACAAGTCGATGTTATGTTTCGGAATAATCGATAATTTATCGTTAAATTTGTCGTTCTACGCCCATAACAGAGTTGTCTATGTTCACTATTCTTCTATTTCTGAAATAGGTATCTACAATTTCCTCGAAGAAGTACTCTAGAATTTATTTTCTAATCGAAAACAGCTCTGGGCAGTTATATAACAAGTGAAAATATGTTTCCTGCTCTTCTTCAACTATTCAACTGCGACAAAAATCATTTGCGGTGAGTCACTCCTATGCTCGCGGCAAGTCTTTTCAATCCAATGTTCCCAACGCGACGGTTTAGTATCATTTTGAATCCTTTTTGAACGCCACCAGGACCCATATTATTGAAAATCGGTAAAATCGGACCCAATTTAAAAATGTGAAGTATTAAAAATTGTTTAGGCCACCATTTAGATGGATTCATTCAAATCTTTCTGAACAAATCCCTTACCCAATTGTATTGAAATAAATTCGTGCATTTTGTGTACAAAAAATCCTACGTAATACGTCTGAGTTAAGCTGCCATAAAAAGATTGGAACTAGAAAAAGACAGAACTACTGCACTTTTTATTTTTGTGTTTTGTCGTTCCTCGTAGATTTGTTGTCGGTTTACCTCGAGGCATTATTTCATTTTATTCAAATCTTATTTATTTTTAGCAGACAATTTTTTAAGAATTTAAAGAACTTAAGTGATATGATTTTTGTGGTATCATAATTTTATTTTACGTTTCTGTTGTCTTGGCATCAATTTGTTTTACACTGAATTTGAATGACAATCATTAAAAGCTCGCGTAAAGTATAAAAAAGAAAATAGTTATATATACCTACTAGCTGACCTGTGCTCACCTTGCTTCTCCCGCCTATTGCTTTTGAGACAAAAAGTATTTTCATCGAACTACATCGAACAGTTATTAATAAAAACAAACACAATAGAAACATAATTTGAGTTCCTACTAAAAATACTACACAAAAAATATTTACGCAAATTTCTGTTATTTCCCTTTTATCCACCTCAAATGTCGACGCAAAGGAAGAAAAACGAATAAAACAACTTGACACACGAGTCCCACCAGCCCATTTCCAAACTTTTCCCAATAAAAAATAAATGAAAATGTGTTCAACCTGAATGTATGCGCTAAAAGGAGACGACTGCCCATTGAAGGAAAATTGTGGGCGCTGTTTTTAATAAATGGTTTGAACATTGCTCAGCTTCAGGACAACGCAGGGGAATGTTTACTAAATTCCCCCTTCTTTTTTTCAATCCGATAAGCAGTTACTGAGCTAGGTCTGTATATATAAAATGTACCTTACATATTTCTGGTTTTTTGACCACGTTATATCTTATATTCCGGGATAAAAAGTATCCTAAGTCCCGACCCAGAACATAGGCAATCGCTATGCCAAGTTTCATCAAAATCCGTCCACTAGTTTCTGCGTGATGCGTGGTCAGGCATTTTTTTAATTAAACAGCCTCCTTGTCCCGCGCCGACTTATCCGTGGCCATGTCGGTTTTACCTGATTGACGCTACCACGAACAAGCCGTCTTTCGTTAGCCAATTTCAGACCTAAAGATGAAATTTTGTAGTTGTAGGTATCTTGCTGTTTCTTTTAGGATATGAGTTTCCGTCCCTTACTAGTTCATCTGATCTACAGTTACCTGGTATGTCTCTATTACCAGGATCTCACCGCACAGCAAATCTGAGCTTAAGAGATGTACAAAATCGTTCAACATACAATCTGGATGCATAACTCGAATTATTCTACCCAAGCATATACATAGAAGATTAAATTACAAAAAGTATTCTTGCAACAGTGCTCAGTAAGGAAAATATGAAGTAGATGACATTTACAAGAAAAAAAAGAAAAACCTTTTGCTGCTAAGAGTTAAGACCCCCATTCGCTCTTCAATCACTTACTCACAAACTCTTTACAAAGGCAAACGCCGTCAAACCACCCATCTCATAAATTGCTTCACAAATGAACATTACCACAGAACACACAGAACAATGGCATTCACTTCTCCTTTAACCTCAAACCGCACAAGAAACGACAACCAATGGAAAGAAATCAAGTGTTCATACAAAACCAATCGATATTTAAATCGTCTACACAATTGACCCATCTGAATTGTTCTTTGCTGTTGCCACCCTCTGTGCTGTGTGGCACCCCATCCACCTCATAACCATAATACTCGCCCTAAAAACGTCTACCATATATGATTATGTGCGATATACCTGTACGTATAGGCTCCCTTTTCTTCGTTCGTTTGAAGTCTACTCTGAAGTGGGATTTTTTTTTTCTGTTGTTCGCTTTTGAAAGTCCACCCCCAGCACACACCCATCTACATGGCACTTAACACACTTTCATCACTCTTGGATAACATACTTAATCGTCTTCTTAAGACGTACTAATCACTCGTTAAGCACGCACAACACATTCATTTCGGCCCATACTCGTCCATGGCTTAAAATCAACAAAGAGCCAACTTAAATACTAATAATATTGCAGGGCTACACAGACAAACTCCACTCACTTGGTCTTTTTCATTCGCATGCATTATTAATTTGTCCAACAAAAAAAAAAGGAAGGAGAAATAAGAGTTCAAAACCTAGTTTCGTCTTCCTATGCACGGTTTGTTTGCTTGCATAGATATTTTTTGTGTGTATGGGTATGCATGTCCTTTTTGTGTGACAGGAGTGGCAGACTAACATCATTTCGCAGTATTTTGTGTTCTTAATATATATTTTGTTCATTTTTATTATACAAGATTTTAGTTTTTTATTTACTTTTCTTTTATCACTACTTTTTTTTCCTTTTTCTTTTTTCCATCTTTCTGGGTTCTTCTAAATACTTTTGTTGTTGTGTTGCTTAAACTCACTCTAAATCGCTTTTGTTGTTGTGTCCTGCACGTTGATCCACCAACGTTATAATCACCATCCACCCTGATCCTGATGCTGATGGATTGGACTCGGAACACATGCGTCCTTCTGATGGCGATGGCATCCCGAACGGATTATACGAATACAGGTGGCTTTTTGGTTTAAGGTTGGTGATGGTTTTTATTTACCTACATTTTTTTTTCTACTCTATGAATCATAGTTTCTGTATCATTTAAGTGGATATTAGTTTAAGAGTGTCTCCTGTAAAACATTTGTCTGTGTCTTCTAAGATAAAATAATCATTATTTATTTTATTATTAAAATACTACATTCAATGGTACCTAAGTAGTTTTTATGCAAAAAAGAAGCGAATTGGGTAAAACGTGGAAATAAATTTAATTTAGATAGATATAGTTACAAACAATGTTCAAAACAAAGTTAATCAAATGCCATTTTGTCATTCAAATTATAAAATAAAAATAACATGAATGTTGCAAATGAATTATTTCAGTATATAAACAAATTAAAATTGAGTTTAAAGGCTTTTAAACTAGATCAATAAACAAGAAAAAAGTAGAAATTAAGCTGAGTATAATTGGAAGAAAAGAATTGAAATGAAATGAAATCGATTTTCAACTGTTTTACTCGGTTTTTAGCTTTTTAGAAGTGAAGTGGAACTGAGTTAGATAAATTCGGGCTTTTAGATAAGCTAAAAAAAACTGATTTGCTTAACTACTCGTTGGCCAAGCAAAGCTTAAGTAGATTTTTTTCAACAACAGATATGCAATCGTAGGGAGTATTCTTTCACTCACAAGCATTGACTCGTACCCGTCTTTGCTTGGAGAGTGGTTACATCGGATAGCTATAACAAGCACTTTTTTGTGAGTTATTCCTAGATTTTTTTTTATAATTAACACGCGCTAAAGAGGTTATGACTACTCTTATAGTGAAGTGTGATTTTCACAGCGTGGGTATTAAGGAAATTGGGATAACGAAGATAGGAGATTCCGATGCACATTGGTTTTAAATATCTGTAAATTGTACTGAGGAGGAAAAACAGAGCTAGGTAAGGCATTCCACATTCGTGTTGTACGGCTTATGAAAGAGGGTCTATATTTCATAGTACGACCGAAAATAGGCGGAATGGAAAACTGATGGGCATTCCTAGCATGACGAGTATTGCGGTTGAATTGTTGAAGGGGCGGAATACAGCTGGCGATTTCGGTTGAGCACTGTTTGTTAAAAAAGCAATAAAACAGTGAGAGACATGTTGCATTTCTGCGATGTTCAAGCGAAATTATTTAATTCGCGATATTCGTGTCTCCGAGTGTTCTTATGATATGAGATATGAGAATTGTACTCAAGTTTGGGGCGAACGCCTTATAAATATATCTTAGCCAGATCAGAAGGGGTAAAATATTTCTTACGCCGTTTGAGGAAACGTAGACATTTCGCAGCGTTCTTGGCGACTTCGTGGATGTGGTCGTTCCAACGAAGGCTGTTATGAACACATACCGAGAATGGAACGTTTTTCGGTTTCGTTGATCCATGTGCCATTCATGGATAACGGGTGTAGGTTCGGGTTTCGCTTTAGAGACAGCAGACAGCATTGTGTTTTGGAAGCATTAAATTCCACTCTGTTGGTTGAACCCCAATTTATAATGCTGTCAAGGTCGGAATTTAATGAGCTTAGTCCTGGATTGAATATGAGAAGCTTAGGGTGCTGTCGTGTGTCGTCAGCGAAAGAGTGAATTGGATGAAGAGTTACAGACAAGAGATCATTTATAAAAATGAGAAAGAGAGTCGGATACAAAACGGAGCCCATCCATCCAAGACAACTTGAACTGAACGGCCAGAAAATTTGTTTCTAATCCATTGAATAAAAGACGATTCGATCCCACGCGCATTTTCGACAAAAGAACTTGATGCCAAACTCTGTCAGATGCCTTTGAAATATCAAGCTCAACAATCTTCGTTTCACTGGAGTGATGGAGAGATTGGTTCCACTTTTCGGTGAGATAAGCCATCGAATCACTAGTGGATCTGTTGCCACGAAAACCGTACTGGCGGTACATGTTTTGCATAGCTGGATATAGATTTAAACGATTAAATAAATACCTTTATATATTTGAATCTCATTAAGCGGTTGATAGCCCTAAGGCTTTTTTGTAGGAGGAGGTTTTTTCAACTGCGCCACCTCCCGCAAACGTTTGAAAAGAGTATAAATTTCATGAAAGGCATTTTGCCATCCATAATAGGGATTTGGTTCGTGAGCCTCAAAAATCCATACTTCAAGAGCTCTGCTGGTAAACTAATAGTGCTTGAGGTCTTTCTTGATCTGAAGTTGTTATATATTGGGAAATGCTCCTTTAACACGTCTAAAACTTCCAAATGTTGTTTTAATTGCGAGAATCTTTGAACTCTCCGAGCTGCGAGATTGCAAGCGCTTTCTTTTTGACGCAGGGCATTCTTCTCTTCTATCCTTCTCGCTAATACCCTTGTATTACTGCAATTGTTTGGCGCTGCAGCGTCTTAATGTGTGCAACATCAGTGGGTCTATCTGCCTTCTCTGATTATGTCCTTTTACAGGGACCACTGGCTTTATTACCGACTTGAGTTGGTGGGAACAGTGATTTACCTACATAGTATTTTGAAAGAATGAATCTCTGATGATGTCTTCTGAAATTTTTACAATCAAAATTGGAGAGCCATACATTCTTTATGCAGAGTAGACTTTCCTTTTTCAATACCGACAAACTTTACATAGGTAATGACTGCCAAATCAGTTCCCCAGCTTTTTGGAAAGGTTAACTGAGAAGCTGTTATACCTACCCATTATCTTTTGGACTCGAACTACTCTCTCGATTCATTTTTTACGGATTAAGTTAGGTAAGTGGGTTGACGAGACATATAACCCTATACACGGCACACTTAGATGCCCTTGGGTTTTATGACCCCCCCCCCCCCCCCCCCCCCCTATGGGGACCTATGAAAAACCTACGGACTGTCGAATCATTCCGAGGCGCTTAAAAGTACAAATAGCCCTGAAACTTTCGGACACATGCAGTGTGTTCCAGGCACAGGTTCTGGCCGTGCTTTGAAGCTATCGCCATCTTAATTGAGAGTCAAGCTGCACTTATGGGGCTAGAATCACAAGCAACCAAGTGCTCAAGGCACTGTGACGGTTAAAAAAAGTGCAGACGTTCTGGCCAAGTTGAGTGTATAAGACCGCACCACAAGACGGTCACAATTAGAAGGGCACAAGGTTTCAAAGGCACTGTGGCCTGTTTTCAATCGGAGGAAGTCTGAACAATTAATCAATTTCAGCTGAACGAAGTTAAAAACAACGATAGGAATACTCTCTAGGCACTGCCTTCTTAGGAAGCATGCCATGAGATTAGGCTTAGCAAATACGGATTCATGCCGGGTACTGTGAGGACCTACATGTCGCGAGAGACATCTCACACCTTCTCTGTGAATGTCAAGCAATTGCTCGGAGTAGAAGCAAACTCCTCAGCATATACTTCTTTAATAATTTGGAAGAGATAGGTTCCTCAAATAGTGTTGAGACCATACTTAAATTCTGTAGAAAAATCGAACACTTGGGCGAATTGGTTTAGGTCTTTCAACCATAATGGTTCCTGGGGATGGCGATGGGGCCCCATTAATCTTACCTTACCTAGACCTGTCGGTAGGTACGTTCTTCTAAGTTATCGAAGAAGTGTCTTCAAATGGCAGAGTGCTGGGCAGTGGAATAGAAAGCGTGGGGTGCACTTACGCACTTGCTCATCACCTCCTCTGCATAGGTCATCTGTGCTGATTATTATTTACAGGACTCGTGTCATCGATTTTATAATGTTGTACAACTAAAACGAAAAGATGGATTCATTTGACGAAAAATCTGCCATCAGAAATGCAACTCCAAATCTTTCCATGGGTACCAGAGAACTTGCGTCAGTGTTTAAAAAAGGCTCAGGCATTATTGGCCACAATGCCAAAAAATATAAAAACTCTTTCCTGGTCTGCGTAGCACAAATTTGGATGCAAATTGGACTGAAAGTTGGGGGTATGCGTATTCATTGAAATGTCAACCTCAAACCAGTTCACGAGGTTTGCTCTCCGATTTCTGGTATTTCAAAGTTTGAAATGTCCAAATAGCTCTGCTTTGAAAGGAACATCTAAAATTTGGAATGCATCTTTAAAAGGTCAACTGTGATCAAATGTACCTACTGTTCGACCAGCTTATACGTAAAATGGCTCCACTTTTCTGGAACCTTTGTTGACTGCCTAGCAGCTAGATGGGGATTACTTTTCGTTTATGTCATCTCCACAGGGGATAAAAAGACCACCGTTCGAAAGGATTACCTCTCTTCATTGTGTAAAAAAAATCGAAAACCGCTCTAATTTATACGTATATTTGTTGACAGGTGTTGAATGCCCATTTTTCCTTAAAAGGAAATCGAAAGAACCTATCCTCTGACGTGTCAAAATATGAGGGTTAAGACGATTACACTGCCATTACTTCTCTGGCATCCTTTGCGATCAAATGTTTCACCAGAACAATGCGCAGTATCCTTCCTAAATCGACTGGAATATCAGATTACACCCTCGGATGATTACATCATTTACATATGAACGCACTAAATATCACCTCTAATCCGCTTTTCTCCCATCGAGTATATAATCGAATGACATGCAGAAACAGACCGAAGGAAAACAGACACAAGTAGGAGCAGTCAATTTATATCTCATTTGTTGTCGCTCCGCAATCGATCTGTACCGACAAATTACATCGATGTCGTCGATGTCGTTTTCATTATCAAATCAAATTAAGCCCATCCGACAGATCTGCACACACACGCGTATGTTTACATCAGGTGGCTCCAGTGTCCCCCCCTTAGTCGCATTCTAGGCCCGCCAACGCCAACTCATTCATTAACTGATTTTCTCAATTATCTGGGTGTTGTGTGCGATAATTTCCGCAAACGGAAACGTTCCATTCCGTATTGTGAAAAACAACTCAAAAGGTAGGAGAAAAAAATCCAAACGCTATACGAGGCGCACATGCGACGGACGACCTTACAAAGTACACAATTACGTATACCTAGTTGCAAAAGCATCATCATCATAGCTCAAGGTTACCATTGTGGGTATTTTTGCTACAGTTTAGGTTGGGAGCGTTTGTTTTTTTTTTTTGTTCATCGTTTTTCATTTAATTTCGTCTACAGCCAGAACGCAACTCATGGTGAGAAAATTACAATTAGCGTGCAATGAAGCAATTTAGCGTAAATTGTGTGTGGAAACTGGGAAATGTTTGCTATCTCCGAACTCCGAGTCCGTGGGGAGGAGCGAGCCCTGTGAACGGAAAACAGATTACAATCGAAAGAGGTTAAAATGCGTGCTATGATTTAGCTTTATCGTGAACTTGAGCTGTGATTTTGGTTTTTTTACGGTCAAACTATTTAATTTTGCAAATTGCGCGTTAAACTCTAGGGAAGCTTTAGCGTCCATGAAGATGATATTTTATGATTAATGCCGTAGAGATACTTTGCATCATTGTATATGTTTTGAAGCCCCCTGAAGAAATGAAGGGCAGAGTTAATGATTTGACGCATTACCGACATCAGCCTTGGGTGGGAAACTTAGTACTTAACATGCTGATCGTTCACATGTAACATGTAAGTATGCGTTAAAGTCGTTGGGCCGAAAAATGTGTACCTACGGAAGAAAAGGTATTTCCTTAATTGAAGATGGATGTAAAGTTTTCATTGTAGCAAATGTGGCAATGAGCGGTTGTTAATAGTTATTGTGTGGTATCGGGAAACTGCATTTCATGAAGTCGGTTATTAGACTTTCAAGTTTAATTTATTTGGTAAAGTACAAATAAGAACAAAAGTCTTTTATAGTACATTAAAGCTCAAGAATATATACATTAAAATTACATTAAATTTAATAGCGAGCGAAGTAAATATAAATAGAAACATTAAGTGAAAATTTATTAAATGTGCTTAAGCCAAAAAAAATAAATAAACTTTAACACGTATTGGAGGGGTGTTGGGATTGGTCTAATAAAGAAAGGACAAGAAGGGAGAAAAATTAGAATAGAAGAAGAGTAATAGAGTAAAAGAAGAAATACGAAGATTACATTAATGTGCAAAATGTGCAAAGAGTGCATTTTTACATTTTTCGGCTCCAAATATTTGTTTGACGGTGACAGGTAAAGAGTTCCAAAGTCTGGCAGTGTGGACAAGAAAGAGGCGTGATGTATTCAAAAAATTAGATGAAGGCGTTATGAGGTTGAATGTTCGCGGTGACTGGACAAATTGCAGTTTCTGGAATAGATATTGTGGTGAGCGGTTATGTATTTTTTTGTGCATGAATACACAGCACCTAATTTCCCAATACAACCTAATTGTAATGAACAACCAAGGACAAGTTTGTGATAGACAGACACATGGTCATATCTTCTAATTCCAAATGCATATCGCACCATATCATTAAAAGCAACAAGTAATTTGTGCTGAGACTGAGAATCTAATTTTGGGTATACCACTATGGCGTAATCAAAGATAGGCATAAGCAAACACTTAATCAACCTAAGTCTTGTATTTACAGGTGTAAGACTAGAATACAACCAGAGTTTTCGTAATCCTGCATAAACACGCGCCACAATAAAATGTGCATGGTCGATAGCGGAAAGGGATCGATTCAACTTGAACCCAAGGCTTACAACTGTATCGTAAAACTCAAGTCTGCTGGAATTAAGATAAACAGGCGGTATCATACAGCTTTTTTGAAATCAAAATTAATCTAGTTTTGACCGGATTTAAAATCAGACCATTACTTTGGGACCACTTTACTATTGAAGAGAGATCAGAATTGAAGCAAGCCACGAGATCTTCCACCAAACCAATTGGTCGAGAAAAATATATTTGTGCATCATCAGCATATAGATGTGTAGATGTGTTGCAGCAAACTTGTGGTAGGTCATTTATATAAAGGCAGAACAGAATTGGGCCAATAACTCAACCCTGAGGCACCCCGGCGAGAATACGTGCAGGCCGAGAATATTTTTGCTCAGCAAAAACCTTTTAAAAACGATTCGAAAGATAGCTTTTAATCAGATGCACTGAATATTCGCTTAATCCAAAGTACTGCTTTAATTTCATGCATCATGTCATGGTTTACCGTGTCAAAGGCTTTTGAAAAGTCAAGCAAGCATAGCATCGTAAGGTAGCCCTAATCATACTCTTTTCTAATATCGTCAAGAACTTTGATCATTGCCGTTTGACAGCTATGTTGAGCTCGGAAACCGGACTGCACCGGGGACAATAAATTGAAGCGATTTAGGTGGCTAGAGATCTGATTGGCAAGGACTTTTACAAAAACCTTAGATAGGCATGGTAATATACTAATAGGACGATAGTCATCAGGGATCGATGAGGGATTGTTTTTCTTAGGCACGGGGATGACCTAAGCTTGCTTCCAGCAATCAGGAAAAGTGGAAGACGTGATACAAAAATTAAGTTATACAACTAACAATATGAGGAATTATTATTTTTACAAAGCGTAAATGTAATCCATCCTCCCCAATAGCGTTCGACTTAAGGTCTTGTATATGATGTATAACATCCGCTTCTGAGACAACTTCAAAATCTAAGCAACGGTTAGAACTGAAGAAAAGGTTTCTGTCTGGAATAAAATAAGAGCTAGTACTAGGGCAGGAAAGAAATGAGTTATTAAGCTCATCAATGTCGGGTGTTTTCGTTAATACATTATTTTTACCTAGTCCAATAGATCGTAAATTATTCCAGAGTTTTTTTGGCGGTTGGTCAGCACTTAGTTTGGGCAAGAAATATCTTTTCTTTGCCTTTCTGGTGATTGCTGAAGAGTTATTCCTGGCTCTACAAAAAACATCCCAATTTTGACTAGTAGTTGTGACCAAAACGCATACTTAGGTCTTAGGTATACGATACCCCACTGTCAATATAAATGCAATTACAACTACGAAACACTTTTTAAATGAAAAAAGGACAGTTCTTATTTTTCCAACAATATTAAACATTCACCTTAAAATAATTGCAACTACTTAGAGATTATCCAATCAGAAATTCATACTTCATAATATGTAGCCCCACACATGTCCATCGGCATTAATAAATAAATAAATATTTTGGCGCGACAGGTTTATGGGACCCAAGGCCTAGCTTCTCGCAACCATTCGCTTTGTGTGGGTTTTCAATTTTTGGGACCAATGGAAGGGATCTACAATTTTGCGCCGAGTCCAAACGTCTAATTGAGAAGCTCATTCATGACAGTTTTACTCTCGGATGTTTGTCAGACGTTCGCGAGAGGTGGCGCAGCGGAAAAAAACCTTAAGATGTAATTTGGCCCTCTCGGGATTCGAACCTGAGCCCCTCGCTTAGTAGCCCAACACACTACCACTAAGCCACTGCGCCGACAATCGGCATATTCAACTTATAACTGCGAGTGCGAATGCAAATTTTAAAACAAATCCCTGAATTCTCCCAAATACCTAAAGCCAGGATCACCAATCCATTCCAATTTAAATTTTTGCTTTGACATAAAAATTGTTCGACATAAAGCTGTTGCGAAAGGCAATATTCTATCTGAGTTTCTTCCAACAACCAGAGGGGTTCCCCAGGGTTCGATTCTAGGACCTCTGCTTTTTTCACTTTATGTCAATGAGCTCCCTTTGATAGTCAATTCATCCTCCATACATATGTATGCTGATGATGTCTAACTATATAATAGTTGCCCTCTTGGGTTGATTGAAGACTGCGCAAGTAGAATTAATGTGGATTTAGAAATGATCGCAGTATGGGCGGAGAAGAATGGACTATTTCTTAATCCTAAAAAATCTAAATGTTTAGTCGGAAGCCCGTTGACCTATCATATTTCCCTGAAATTCATCTAAACGGTTCGACTGTAGAATATGGTGATATGGCAAAAAATCTTGGAATGCTATTTAATAGGACACTATCCTGGGATACGCATATTAATGTGGCAGTAGGCAAAGCTTATGGTATACTGCGATTGTTATGGGCCTCACAACACTATACGCCTCTGAGCACACGATTACTTCTTGCAAAGACACTCGTCAATCCAACCCTCACATATGGCTGCGATATATTCTGCAAATGCGATGCAATCAGCAGAAGAAAGCTTGATGTTGTATTTAATAACACCTCGCGTTATATCTATGGTTTGAGGCGTTTCGATCATATTTCTAATTTCTCCCGACAGATTTATAAAATCTCCTTCGACCATCTTTTACGTTTCAGATCACTCTTATTGTTGTTCAATGAAATGCAGACACATCAGCCCAGTTATTTTTTTAATCGAATAAGTTTTGCTTCATCTAACCCATCCCAATCCCAACAACTTGTCCATCCGCGGTACCGTTACCTTACATCGGAGCGTCAGTTCTTCGTCAATGTAACCCGTCTTTGGAACTTACTACCACGGCATTTGAGAAGGTCTAGTACCATCGCGCAGTTTCGGAATGGGTTACTGTCGTATTTCCAGACAATTTCAGATTAATATATATTCTAGTTTTACTTGTCAAAAGAGAGGTGTAACTCTACTTGGTGGCAAAGTTAATTTGTCGATTTTCAACTTGATGTTTGTTACCCATGGTCACGATATCCGTCTCATAGTATAAGGAAAACTAGAATACGTAGGGTACTCAATGTCCTAGCTAATTCTACGGAAATTATGCCCTTTATGACTTAGAGCCAGTGGCGTGTGGTTCACTTAAACACCGACACCTTTAATTGCTAACTGGGACATTAGAAATGAGTAGGTATGTGGATTTTATAAGCTCGAATTAAAACACTTGTTTCTTACTTTTAAAATTAAACAATATTTATTTGGAACTATGTCCTTTATTATTGAAATACTTTTTACTAATTCTAAAAGGAGCTTAAGGCTACTATGTAGTTACAATAAGACTATCGATAAATTCATCATACAGTCGTATTTATATACTTTTCTTATCTATCTACAAGGAGACCCAAGCGTACAATCGTCTTGCTTGATAATGAAGAAGAGATAATATTCCAACATTGTATACAAACGATATTATCTCTTGTACATATGTTATCATTGTAGCGTTGTGTGCAAGACTGTACTAGAGACTAAAGATATCATTGAATACAAATAATGTTATCTTTTTTCTCAATATGTTTTGCTATGGATACTTAACTCCCCCCCTTGTTAAACGAAATCGTCCCGATTTTTCGACGCTATTTTTAACATTTCTCTTTCATAAGTTTTGTTATATGCGTCAATCTTTTTTTGTTTTTGACGATCTGTTATACATTGTATAGTTTTTATCATTACGTACGTAAATGCTAGAATAACAATCAGTGTTACAATTGTGTATATAGTTGATAATATCGGTTTTTCTTCAAAAGGAATAATTAGTTTTTTTAAAGTATCTATGTTATCGAATTTGTACATTGTATCTTCTTTAATTATTTGGTCGATGTAAGACTCTGAATTATGATTTCTTAATATAACTTCTTTAATTTGCTTATGCATGTTTTTGTATATTTTATCGTCTAGATTTATAGTATTTTCATAAGTAACTAAGTTTATACCATTAATTGTTTGATTATTTAACTTATGCTTACCGCTTAATAACATAACACCGGATTCAATTTCTAAGTCGTAATCGTATTCTTGTTTAATGTTGCATTTTGAAGTTATATTCTTTAAAAGTGGAATAAGACAATTTTCTTCTTCAAAGTTAATTTCACAAATGTTTTTACTTAGATGATTTTGACAATTTCTTGTTCTTAAATAAGTTTGGTTACATAAGGCAATTGTTTTATCTGTAATGATTTTTCCATGTTTTGAATTTAAAGGTGTTACTTTATACAATTTACATGATTTAATTAGAACTGGATATTTATATATTGTGATGAAGAATTCATCAGTTCTAGCTAATAATATTTTAGAGTACTCAAGTATATTTATTATGGGTACTTGAATTATTTCATGTTGAATAATATTTTTAATGTCATCTAAGTCTAGGCTTTCTGATAAATATTCATTATTTTTTGCTGCATTAATTGTTCTGGTCAATAATAATAATTGTTCGTACACTTGTTCTATTACTAAATGTTCTTTAAGGCTCTGACCTTCGAATTGTTGCAAAATTTGTTCAAATCTAGAATTTATAGTTTTTTGTTTATTATTGTTTTCTATGAGATTATTTATACTCGTTTCTATGTTAACTAAGTCATAATGGTCAGGATTACCAAACACATATTTGAAAGCTGTTCCTAAAAAGTTAATTGATCTAGTATGCCTAGTATGTTCTTGTAATTGGTCTGCTAAATTCTTAATTTTACTTAACCAAATTTTTTCTTCCTGTGTAGGTTGATATTTACTAGTTACGATATTTACGTAAGGTTGAAATATCGAAGTCAGGTTGGTGGCATGTAACAAATAAGTTTGTTCTTTGAATAAATACACGTCATCTGTTTGCGTAAGTATAAACTTCTTGTTTAGTAACTCAGTTATTTGAACGTTTCCTTGCCCTTCTTGACTCTGTACAATTCCTAGTAATGTTAGGAATATTAATATTTTCGTCATCTGAAAAATGATAATTCTTTATGTTATCCTTGTGAATTTTTATTCCTTCTTTAGAGATTACCGTGTCTCCTTTATCTTCTTCTACTATTCTTGTTATGTATCTAGCGTTAGATTTCTTTCTAAGACCTGTGATTCTTACCATTATCTTATCTCCTTTTTTATACTCTCTGTGTCGAGTTCCTTTATTTAGACGTTCGATCACTTTTTTGGATGCTGAGTTTAGTTTATTTATTATAATTTCACTATTGCTATATTTATTTTGATTAAAGAAAATGTCTCTAGGTTTCAAACCGGTAACTGAGTGTATAGAATTATTTAATTCACGCACTGTTCTAAATATTTCTTCGATAAGTCTTGTTTTATTCTGAATTGTGAATATTCTAGACAGTTCAGTTATTGTACCGTTTACACGTTCTACCTGACCGTTAGCTGTCGATCTGTATACTGGAGTTTCTACTTTAGTTATGTTGTATTTCAAACACATTTGGTTCACCATTTCTGTTTTGAATCCCTTCTCGTTATCTGTCATGAGTCGTTCACATTTTGGGAAATAATTAGATAAGACCTCTTCCATAACGTCGTACAGTCTGTTTCGAGTTTCGATTTCCCGAAGGATTGTATATTTAGAATACTTATCTACTGTTACAAGGAAAGTATACTTGTCGTTGAAGTATATGTCCATATGAATGTGTGTTCCCACATGTGTTGGTATTTCTGAATTATTCAGAGGTTCTCTGATAGGTTTTCTTTCATATTTTCCAAATAGACATGCTATGCATTTTTTGTTGAAACTCTTTGCTTGTTTATTTAGATCGGGCCAGTAATATTTCTCTGAGATTTCTTGTATATTGTTACGTAACCCTCGGTGTGCTCTTTCATGAGTTACCCTTACAAGTTTTAGTTGTTCCTCCAAATTTGTCACGTCTTGAAGTTTTCTTGGTGTGAATATAAATCTTACTAGTGGGAATTCTTTTTTTATGTTTTCACCATATTTGTATATGTTTTCAAATTTCGTATGCAAAGCTACAATCTTTTGGGGTTGTATAACTTCTTTCATCTGCCTTAGTAAAGAGTCTTTGTCCTTAAACTTTATTATGAGTCTTATTTTGTTACTAAAATAGATTTGTGTTTCGATATTATTTGTTATATCTTCAATAAGTTCGAACTGTGCAGTGTATGCATTAAAAGGCTGATTCACAGTTTTTATTATATCATTAGAAGAACTTTCAGCTGAATGTGCTGTTTCTATGGTAGAAGTATTTATGCGTTGACGTGATAATGCGTCAGCTACAAGATTTAGGTTTCCTGGTTTATAAACTAATTTTGCTCCAAAGTCTTCAATGATTCCCTTCCAACGTTTCAGCTTTGTGTTGGGATTTTTTTCTGATACAGAATATATAAGGCTCTGGTGATCGGTATATATGGTTAAGTCTGCTATACCATATATGTAGTTTCTGAGTTTTTGTAAGGAGTTATTTTTGTGGTGCTTATCTTGAGTGAGATGTAAATGCCTGTGCACATTATCATGTTCTATTCTGCGAGCAATTGCGAATGCGTGTTCTAGATCATTTATTGTAGCTGAATATAATGATCCTCTTGTAAAGTTGTCACTCATACCATCAATGAATATACGAACTGCGTCGTCGTTAGCATTTTTAATTAGTCTGTCGATTATATTCGGCGGATCACCTGACATAGTGATTTTTGATATTATTAAATTGAGATTTTTATTTATCTCGTCGTGGTATTCAGACAGTGTGCTTCTTTTTTGCGTGATGGCTTTCATCATGTCTTGTAGCACGTATAGAGGTTCTTGATTAGAGTACGTATAATCTAATCTGTTACGTATCGCCTCAAAATTAAAAATTGTGTTATAATTAGTTAACACATTCGCGGCTGCACCCTGTATTTTACTTTTCACTATAGTCAATGCTGCTGCGTACTTACTGTGTGTTTTGAAGTTTTTAATGCTGTCCATTAATCTGGATGCTTCTTCGCGCCACGACCGATAATTTGATTGATCGCCGTTGAAAATAGGTAGGCTTTTAAATGCGTCTAACTGTATTTCACTACCATCTGTATATGTGGTTCTTATTTCCTCTAGCACAGGTATGTTTGGTACTATGCCTAATCCAGATTTTACTTCATTTAGTTTTGTTTCTAAATTAGTGTTTATTTGATTTTGGTTAGTTATTATTGCTGCTAACCTTGCATTCTCTGTGCGTGTGTGCTCTAGGGTTTGTGTTACTGTGTTGCACCTGGTTTCTAAAGCTTCTAATCTTGCCATTAATACTGCGAGTTGTTCCATTTTGAACTCGTGTCTGTTGTCGTCGAATTTGTGTGTTTTTTTCCTCCACATATACACTTTCACTGAATTGCTTTGCTGCTTCGTACGAAGAAGCTATATTTGTACCTGCTATGCTAGGTAATTCTTGTAACCGGTAACGCGAGTGTTCTGTTTATACTAGATTTCACTACTTGTTCCCGAGGTCCGCTCGATTGAAGTTAAAAAGTATATTTAACCTCCTGGCAGGATCGCCAATTAAAACACTTGTTTCTTACTTTTAAAATTAAACAATATTTATTTGGAACTATGTCCTTTATTATTGAAATACTTTTTACTAATTCTAAAAGGAGCTTAAGGCTACTATGTAGTTACAATAAGACTATCGATAAATTCATCATACAGTCGTATTTATATACTTTTCTTATCTATCTACAAGGAGACCCAAGCGTACAATCGTCTTGCTTGATAATGAAGAAGAGATAATATTCCAACATTGTATACAAACGATATTATCTCTTGTACATATGTTATCATTGTAGCGTTGTGTGCAAGACTGTACTAGAGACTAAAGATATCATTGAATACAAATAATGTTATCTTTTTTCTCAATATGTTTTGCTATGGATACTTAACTCTCGCCAATAATTTGCCACCGCATATTTTAAAAGTTACTATGAAGTACTGTGACTCGTTGTTTTTAAGGGAGGTGCAACTGCATTGTGTCGGACGCCATTTGCAAAATTTCAAGGCTTCATAAATGTCCAGTTTTTCTATCCCGCTAGCCTACACACTTAGACCATTATAAGGAGACATGAATCTGAAATTCTGTTCATCCTTCTCGTTGAACCAATTGGAGCTTCTGATGAAGCGTAGGAGATTTCGAATGTCTATGTTATTTAGATCGTTCAGATCACTATAATAGAATGCTCCCAAATGGAGTTTTTGTGAGAGAGCTGGACAGGTACATAGGAGATGGAGAATAGTTTCTTCGTCCTCCTCATCAAGACAGCTTCTGGAAAAATCGTTTGAAAATACGCCAAGCCTTGTTGCATTCCTGCCTATGAGACAGTGTCCTTTGATGACACATATTTTATCACTTATGTGCTTCCTATATGGAGGGAGATCAAGTATCTAGAATGTTTTAGTTCCAGCTTTGGTCAGATCTGTTTTGTTACTAAACATGTCGAGCCGGTTGTCCACCTAAGATTTGTTCTATTGATGGCATCCAGCTTTATAATTAGTTTACAAGTAGCGATTGGAATACCTCAGGAATCCTTAACTGGAAGTATAGGAAGTGTAGTTCCGTGTTTGGGGAGTTCATCCGCCTTACATCAGTTATCTGGAATGTACCTATACCCCGGCACCTAACAGAGGTGAATATTGAACTGCTCCGCCATCTCTCTGAAAGAAGAGCGACAGTTTTGGGCTGTTAGAGAGTTTGTTCAGACTGATTCCAGGCACTTGATAGCAGCTTGACTATTTGAGAAGATATGGATATCTTTAACAGATATCAAATTTTCTTTCAGCCAAGATAAGACTTCTTTTATCGCCATTATTTCCGCTTGAAAAACAGTGATCGGGAAGACGAAAGGAATTAACTTTTAACAATTTCAAAAACAGCAAACAAGAAAAACTCGCCTGTATAGGTATGAGCTCGGTTAGTAAAAAAATGCTGTTCAAATTCAACGTAAACGTGTGTTAGCGAAATAAAATTACCCACACGAACAAAAGAAATTGTACACATCCACACATGCACGCACCGAAACTCATCGGAAAAACACGCTTATTTGTAGGCTTCTATGAGTAAAAAGTGTAACGAAGAAAACTCAGAGCTTTTTTGTTGTGTATCAAATTTCCAGAAGCAATCTAACCGAATTGAGAAATTTGTTTGGCCAATTGTTAACCGTAAATACCGACATTTTAAAAAAAATTAACTAAATTGGTTGAAAATTACGGGCGACAGAGGGAAACATACACCTTTTGCCTCTTTGTTTTATATATATAGAGATGAAATAGATTCCCAAAGACCTGTTTGCACGGTTATTTTACAGCACTTTATTTATGGTGCACGTAGCGTACCTATTCTCCTCACCAAGTTCATAATTTATGCAGATTATTTCGAACAAACTCTCAAGAGAAGCCTTATCATGACTTTCTTTATTAAAATTCATACGCTATCATCACCATTCCAAAAAAGTTGCCCTCAGAAAGTTTGAAAAGCCACAGCTGGAGCGTTTCAATTATTCATACTACCATACTCGAAATTGGATATTATTATTACCTACACAGGAACATTCACCTATAGAAAGAAACACCGTACCTACTCGCACATTGATTTTAATTAAGGAATGATGTCCTAACGAAAATTTGAACGTGCTACGCTGAAATTAGCATTTTTACAGGTATAACTGTTGTCCCTTGTACCCTATTTAACTTGGCATTCTTTTCGAGATACGTAGTTCGTTCTCGTACATCATATCTATTTTCAGAATTGTAAAACAATTCAAATTCCTTTGACGTCTTATCGCAAACTCAAGTAATCTTGATATGTGCGTTGTAAATCGCTCTTCGGGAACTTTTCAACATGAGCTCTCAATAAAATTGTTATGATTTTAATATACGGGCGGTTTTATCTTTTTTCTAGCTTCACTATTATAAACATGTCAAAACAACAGGCATCATCATTTCTGTGGCGTTGTCAGGTTAATGTGTTTAAAATGTCAATCCGTTGGTTCTTTTTTTTTCTCCCACATTCACTTGAGCTAATTTTATGATTTTTCATCCAATTACCCTTAATTTTATCCTTCTACTTTGGGATTATAATATATCTAATCAAGTCTGATTTGTCCAAAGGTCAGGGAACTGAGACCAACAAATCATTTGCCTGTGGCAAATGCAGAACAAATATTTCATAAAATCCGGAAAGGCTTCGACGGAATTGCGTGTACATTTATCTTGTTCTGTTTTTTTTTTTTTGGGGGGGGGGAAAAAAGGCTTACAAATTGTTTCTATCTTCAAATTACAAAGCAGATTAGAAGATGATTAATTGACAGGCGCTTTGTGTCGGTGGGAAAAGTGCTACAGTAAAATTAAAGTATATGAAGTTTTGTAATTATATAAAGAGGGTATGCAATGAGTGGGAAAAATAGGTTCTACGGAAATTGGCCCAATACAATATTGTCGGTTGTTGTAAGAAACAATTTGTTAAGTTGTGGTCAGCAACAAAGTGTTTCTGTGATTTACTGGAGAGCGGCATGGACACAGGATGCAAAACCACCAGAACAATGTATTGTTTGGCATTGTAACTCGGACGATAAATATAAGTTGACCCAATTATTCGGTCTTTGAGTTAGAAAGGGACTTTTCCTACATCGGCTCTGCAGATCTCTGTAGAAATTAAACAAAGAATAGCTCTTGCCGATCGGTGTTTCTTTGGGCTGAGGGGGAAATTGAGTAGTTTAGAGCCAGAATCTCGAACAACTAAGGGGATCCTGTATATGCCTTTGCTTGTCGCAGTTCTGTTTTGTGGCACTGAAGCTTAGAGTCTGTATAAAATAGATGAAAATATCCTCGCTCAGGTTGAGGGTGATCCGGTCCCATTTTCGCTGACAGTAGCAAATATGCAATGACGGACTGTTCATGCGACATTGACTTATACGCGTCAGTCGTATAAAATGGTTTGGATATGTAAAGCGTCGGCCTTTGAACATTATTTTTAGCCAGTTGGGTAAGGACGGGTTAACTGGAATCTCACATGTTAAGAACTCGGTGCACCCGAACTAAAAGATCAAGAAGAAAAAGATTATTTATACAGCAGAAATAGCAAAAACGTTTTTTTTTTGTGCTGTTTTCCATTTCTTATTTGTTGAGATTTATTTAAATTTTAAGCTTCATTTGACAAGAGGTATTTTCGTTATTGTGCTACAGTGAATACTTTTGAAATATTGTCACTTAAAGTACACAGTCTTTTTTAAATAAATTACCAATCCAACTCCTTTGGAATGATCCTGATGTCTAAGGGCCAAAATCAAGAGTTGTGGATGGTCAACTTGTTGGACAGGTTGCCCCGATATCTGGCTTTTAGAATCGCCCGAGGCGTTTTGAGCTTAAGGCAGGTTTTCCAATCAAGCTTTATATCCTCCTTCGTCTGACTGCTGCGTGAGGAGATATTAATGCATCATTAAGATTAGTGCAAAATGCTCGTCGCTTTTTTACCTTCTTGTCAAAACCCTCTAGATTCACTTTCCAAAAGAACGGGCAAGTTTTCTCACTATAAAAAGGTGTACTTAATTTTTATTCCAAATTTTGTATTGGTAAGCATATGGTGTTTATGAAAAGCGGTTCTCAAGTTGCATCATTTCTCAGGGGTGACCGGTATAGTTTAATATATTTCGTACTTCCTAGTAAAAACATAAATAAGTACAGTTTGCAATCTTATAAATTTACAAATTATTAAAAAAATATGTAACCTATCAAAAGTTTAAGCTTAAACTTAAACAAAAAATGGTTAACGCAACAGGTTCGTGTAAGGCCCTACGCCTAGCTTAATGCAATCGTTCGTTTGAATTATTATTTTTTTTTTTTTGGCCAAAGGAAGTTACTTTAAATTTTATGGCGGGTCTGAGTCCGAGCAGCTAAATTGAGAGACTTATTTATGGGATGTTTGTCAGACCTTCACGTCTGAAAAAAACCTTAAGATGTAGGTATTTGTGTATTTGCTGTGATCAAGACTGTGCCACTGGACAAAAACATCAGGCATTGGGTGTCAGTTAATAAAGCTTTATCTAGTAACGAACACGACTGCATTGTTTAAAATAACCCAAAAACTCACCCTTTTGTTTTATTTTAAACTAGCTATACCCGCTTCGTCTTTGGGCGTGCACAGAAATTGTATGGACAGGGCAACGAATTACTTTGGCTCTCCACTGATGTTGCTTCATTAAGCCCTACGTTACGCCTATTTTAAAAAACAAAAATAATGCCGTTAAATATCTACATAGCCATATTTGAGCGCAATAGTTCAGTGGATAATACGCTGGATTCAAAAGGAGGAGTTTCAAGTTGAGTCGTCCAAAATGAAAAATTAAACATAATGTTTTTTTCCACTGCGCTACCTGCCGCGATTGACAAGCATACGATAGTTAAACTTGTAATGAAATATCGGGAACATATGGAAAAATGAGATTCTTATTGCCTTCCGATTCGTAAACCCATAACTACAAGACTTCATGAGTCAAGTCAGTCCCGTCATTGAAAACGGAAAGACGTCTATGTTTCTATACAGCATCAACATGCCTGCATTTTGTACGACCTAGCTAGACGGATATGGGTGTTCTTGCTGAAGACACATCTCAATGATATTAAAATGTATTTAGGTCAGAACTTTCGAAAGGTACCTACCTATACATATTTTTTAACGACACTAATTTTGAAATACGTGACAAGCAAAAGAAAGGTATTTGTTGTGGTTGCCCTCTCCTCTCCTGTGTCATCACGTATAAAAGTTGAAGACAAATCTGCAATTTCATTTTTATAGTAGTCCCAAAATGTTTACACCATTATCATGAATCCTTCAGTATCCGCAAAAAATATGAATTCGGTATGCCACTTCATTTCTTTTCAAGTCTTTTCTAATTTAAACTCTTAAATGCATTTAATAAAATATTTGTAAAAATGACATATTTATTTATTGTTGTCTTAAACTAAAATTAGGTTAGAAAATATTCTTATCAAAATTAATTATTAAATAAAAGGTAATAAAAACAAGATTCAAATAGGAAAATATTCACCAAATCATTTATTAAATTATCCAGGGGTGAAGAGGATATTTTGAGCTGCCTATGTTGCATTTTGTACTTTGTTCACCAGTTCAATAAATTAAAAAAATATATATATATTTATATGTAATTTGATTTTTAGACGTCTTACAAGAAGAGTTTTAATTCAATTAAATGACTCAATTGCTTGAGTCCCTCGAGTACCTCGACAAGGAATTTGTTTTTATTGTTTCTTATTTATTATCTAAGAAAAGGTAATCTAATTTAGTACCAAGACTCTCGGCAGTAACATTTTTTGTTTTATTTTTTTTAGAAACACCTTTATACTGGACAGGAATGAAAACATTTTTTTTTCTTGTGTCATTAATTTATATTTTCTTTTCGCTTATTTTTTTAACAATGTAGTTTTTTAAAGTTACAAAGTAATCGAAATCTAATTATGTATGTTGTTCCCTGCAAAATGTCCTGAAGAAGCTTCCTTATTCACCCATTAAGATTCGGAATACAATTTTAAAACTCTTACAAATCATATATTTGTGATAAGGTACGACTAGGACGATGGGAACACACAAATCGTTCATTAAAATATGAATTTCTTCAACTTCGTTTGAAGTTCAACATTCAAAAATAAGTCATCTGTTCAAAGAAAAGTTCTTTAAAGCCCTCTAGATCTTGAACACAGACACGCATACCATTCCCAGAGCAATCAATCATACGACATTAACGTGATGTATGCCGCAAATCCCCCAAAGTGGAAAAATCCATTTTTAAGGGGGCCATTAGCTTGATGGATATTGAATCACACATCCCAGCGAATATGTCTGTATTCTGGCTCCGCATTAAGCTTGAGAATCATTTTGACCGATTGGAATTAGTAAATTTAGACATCAGAGCAGGGAGACCGATTATACCGCCTGACGGTCGGTTTTCATTTGTCACCAGAGTAGTTTTAATTAGCCCCGTTTGCGGTGGTAATAAAATCAATTTTCGTAGGCGCCATTCGAATTTATTCTTTGCAAAAACAGACTCTGCGAATGTAGTTTGATGTTATGATTTATATTGTTGTTTTCCTGCTGGTAATGTTGTTTCGTGTTCAGCGGTTATTTAAATGAAAATATTATACGCTCGGATGGGGCGATACCATTTATATTAATTGTGGTTAATTATACGGATGTGTGTTGTTTTTATCAAGACTGTAATATATTCGATTTCCGGATTTTGTTTTCCCGCGATCGTCCGCAATATAACGGACTAGGATGAATTAATCACACGCATATTGGTGTTTGTTACGGGTCACCCGGTTGTTAAATCATTTATAGTGATATTATGTTTGCGATAAGGTCCTTGATGTTAATTAGGCGCGTTGCGGTGAGTCTAAAAAGATTGATTTCTTTTCTAGTAGCAACTCTTCTGGTCGATTACAAATTTCGTATTTCTTTTGAGCTCATTGCATGTGGTATACTTTGACTTTTGCCACAGCATGGCACATTATTATGCGCTCCGTCGGCTCTTGCTCCTCTTCGCAGAATCGGAAGGATTCATAGCCGTTATCCTAAATATAATCAATGAAGATCCTTACATCTCAACATTTTGGCTTCCTGTCTGTGGCCATTGGTCTTCTTTGCATGGTCTGATATTTGACGTGGTTATCCAAGCTTTTGTAATATTTTGGCCATGTTGTCTCTACCCAAACTTTCGAAGAAGGGCGTCCCATAATTCACCCAAAATGTGATCTTGTAGAAAATACGGTTTTTTAATTAGAAAATTTTGTATTGGTTCATAGAGTATAGAGATGAAACACAGAAGTATGGAATAGCACATCGTACTCTTTTATTAAAATTGTCTATGACCGGTTCGGATAAATGTGGCTGAATTTCAATAAACCATCCCCATAAGACGGTGGTGGTCGTGGGCTTGTTTGCATAAACCCTTAACTTCAAAAACCCTAAAGAAAAAAATCATTGGCGTTAAACCTCCATCTGGATTCCATTGTCATAAAGGCAAGAAGCCGATTGGGACTTATAAAACGTTTTTCAAAGGAATTCAAAGACCCCTATATCCCCAAATTTCTATACTGTTCTCTAGACCAACCTGGTTTGGAATATTGTAGTCCGGTTTGGTTTCCGAACTACGAATCTGGAATTTCAAGAATTGAAAGTATTCAAAAACAATTTATCCTTTTTGCTTTACCCCGAAAGACGTCTTCCCCCCTACATAAATCGATTAAATTTATTCTGTCTGACCTGCATCAATTTTAAATTGGGCCCCCGGCCTAAAATCTGCACCACACAGTCATACGTTGTTGATGCATTTATTTCTCAACAATTACCTGAACTGCCAGCTGTCACATTGATATCTTTTAAATGGCGCTAAATCAAATTCATGGGACAGCCTTTACATAGTCCAGGGTGGCAACTACTGATAAGCGTCTCCATTTATCACGGTCTTGAGCATAATCGAGGTAGACAAAGTCCCTTATATTACCTCAAAAAAGACGGATTGTCACGTTCAGTCCGGATCGTAGATATTGGGTGTATTCTTGTTGACAGCACGTACTCTGATGGGTGTGCCAATTTGGGACCCTATGATCGTAGTATAAGGTACTGGTTTGTAGGACCTTTTCTAACTTTCTGAATAAGCGGTTTTGTAAGAATTAAGTTAAAAGGTACTTTGATCACAGAAAAATCTTGCAGTTACCCTGCTAAGTTGCCTAGTTGGTTTAGGTGGTTACTTTTTCTGTAACCTGATGGCTTGATCGCCGTTTTAAAATCACAATTAAAGGAACCTTTAGATAAAGAGGGAGGATTATATTAATGGAAGCTCAAAAGCAGCCTGAGGAGTTGACAAATTTGATTATACCTATTGTTGGAATGGATACCTTGGATGACCAATAGGACAACCAAAAACACCGTGTCTGGTTTTGGCTAGGGCCGGACACTCACAAAGAAGATGAAACACTGTAGTGGCCTACTTTGACGTTTGATGTTTTGAGGAGGTTCAGGAAAATGGATGAGCAGAGCATGATCCTAGGGCTGTTACAAAATGTTCTATGCCTGTTGTACCTACACATGCTATACGAATACGACCCGTCATTAAATTTGATTTATGTCGACTTTTGTGTCGTTTTGACCATGCTCTGATAATCTAGGCCCATAGTACTGACTCTCTAAGCCTAATCGTAGCTTTGGCCGCCTTAGTGACACAGTATATTATGTCTGGGGGGTGAGGTTTAACATTACTTCAAATGCTGTAGTAGGTGTGGTCCGCATGAAACCCGTCATTCCGATGCATGTATTATCTACCCATAACTTTCCCCAATACCTACAACTGTGCTATATGTTAACATGGGCCGTGCGACCGCTGTGTATTAAACGTTCGGCCTCAATCCCCATGTGTTGCCGAACGCACGTCTGCAGGAGTTTAAAGTGCCACATATACTTTTTCAATGCGATTGTCCACGCTTTCCTTTCAATTGAGTTTGGAATCTAAAATTATCCCCAGTAGTTTTGCTGTTTTTGAAATTTGAAGGTCCGTCCACCGTCCCATTTATCTTCAGGAATCGAAGGCGTGGATCACCACTTTCCTTCTAAATAGCAAGATTTTCATCTTTGATAGAATTATCCCCATTCCATGAACAGCAACCCAGTTATTACTAGTAGGAGTGCGTAGTCTTGTGTCTGGCAGTTAAGGGCAGTATGCAATATATTCGTCGTTGAAGTGTCGGTGTTTCTCTTTCAGTTTCAGTCACATCTTGTGGTTTTAACTTAAAAATAAATAAATAAATATTTTGGCGCGACAGGTTTATGGGACCCAAGGCCTAGCTTCTCACAACCATTCGTTTTGTGTGGGTTTTAAATTTTTGGGACGAATGGAAGGGATCTACAAATTTACCCCGAGCCCAAACGGCTAATTGAGAAGCTCATTCATGACAGTTTTACTCTCGGATGTTTGTCAGACGTTCGCGAGAGGTGGCGCAGTGAAAAAAACCTTAAGATGTAATTTGGCCCTTTCGGGATTCGAACCTGGAACCCCTCGCTTAGTAGCCCAACACACTACCACTAAGCCACTGCGCCAACTGCGTGGTTTTAACTTCTTACTTTAAAAACCACCGTTTCCTCATTTGCTCTGAATATAGAAATATTTAACCATTTGTTTGGCTATATTAAAATGTCCCTTGCAATACGAAAACTAATATCACGATTTTAAGCGAAAGTTTGATATGCCTCACCCTTTCCTCTGAATGATTATACACGACAGACCGTTATCATATCCGCTAATTCACTATATGCTATGCAATGAGGTTACATGTTGTGCTGCCATTGACAATCGCATATGGGATACAAGCCACATACATAAGCCAAGGCGAAATCCCTTCTAATCCAACTTAATTTCACTACCGAAATACCATGTGCAAAATCGATTAAACGTATTCCAAGTACGTAAGATGAACGAAATTAAAATCGTGATTCACTAGTTCATGACTCGTGTTGAACTCACTAATGCGCGCTTTGCGTCCGCTTCTGTGCAAACGGTGAGCTATGGGGATATACAAATTGGCAGGTCACGTCTCAAATTTCATTGATTTTTTTCCTGCTGCCATTCGAGAACTAAGGTTCAATTAAAAATGCTTTTTTTTCTTGTTTTGGAGCGGTAAAGAACATTTACATTGGAAAGTTTTTTGTAAATAGTTTCGTAGATTTATGTGAAGGGAACAAAAACTTTCATACAATATTCGAAGTTTATGTAAATGAAAGGCTCGACAGGATGAACAGATATTGTTTAAAATGTGTGCCGGAAGTCGCCTAACCCCTTCCGAGAAGCGAGACTCATAAGTCAAATGACCTTGACTTTACGCTTTAAAAGTAAATTTTATTCATGACTGGAAATCAATCATCATATTTTGCTTTGTTAATTTTAACCGAATCTGAGTCCGTTCGGATTTTGAATTTACGATAGGCTAAATATTTATTTACAGGCGCACAGGCCTGTCACGTTTTTGTTTTTGTACCTTTCAATCTTAAGTAATAAACTTAGAAAATAGTACAGAAGTCTAATAGCTTCCGAAAACTTCATAATTGGACACTCTACAATTGGTACACTTCGCAATCGGGACAAACATTTTGCCACCCATGAAAGTTTTGTATACAATACACCCTCCGTAATACGGAAACTGCAATCGGAGCACCTGTCAGTCGTCACAGAATTTAACTACAGTCAAAGTCGGTTATAACGACCTCCAAGGGACTGATGAATTTGGTCGTTATAAGCGATAGGTCGCTGTAACCGATATCAAGGTGCATACGTAAATTAATCTGTTTTCTCTTCAATGGTAAAGATTTTTCGTTTCTGACTCATTTTCCAATTAACTTTATGCAAACCGAATAAAATCAAAACTCTTCGACCACTCGTCACACAGAAAATTTTACACTAATTTCCCCATCTACTATTGAACAAACTCAAAACCAATAATAAGCGCAAAACATAAAGAATAATAATATGTATCTCAACAAACGGTGAGCTGCAACTTGTGACAGATACATCGCATGTACAGACCCATAAATAGTTTACCGTTTCAGAAAAAATGCAGTCGCACCAACAGCTGCGTTGATCTTAGTCGTTATAACCAATATTTTATTTCAAAACAAGGAAAAAATCGGTCGTTGTAAGCGATATGTCGTTGTAAGCGATGTCGTTGTAAACGATTTGTTATTCAATGAGTTTATAATGGAGCTCAGCCGGGACCTAAGAATTTGGTCGTTATAACCGATACGTCGTTATAACCGATGTCGTTGTAAGCGATTTTGACTGTATTCTATAACCTCCGTAATCGGGTAAAACCTGCTAATGGCTATTCTACTAACAAAATCGGGAGAATTCAATCAAACCTCTCAATTGGGACCTAGGCACAAAAAGCAAAACATTTGTGACTTCTCTATTTTTGTAAAGCCTACAACTTCGAGACAAACAATAATGGAGCTCCGTTTTATTGTCTTTCGACCTTGCTTAGATATTGACAGAAACTCGTGCAGTATATAAGTAGTTGGGTTTTCGTTTTAGCTCTAATAATTGGGACATCTCCGAATCGGGACTGCAAACGCAAAGAGCCAGCCTGTCCCATCGGTGTCCAAATTTGAGAGGTTTTACTGAGCAGTAAAAGCACACCGAAAGTCAAGTATTTAGCACAGAGATGAATAAATCATTTTATCTTCACACCTAATGTTTCTTAGAAATTGTATACGCAAGATGTTGACAATGGCTGGATTTCCTAAAATTTGTCTTGTCGTCTGGCCTTCGAGGTTGCTTACTATAACTATTGGCATCTTATGACATTAGGATCCAAATGATCACACAACGCCTGATCGTGGAAAGAGCTCAGCGATTTAAAACCGTCACCGTCAACCACGCCTATTTATTGATTTAGTGGTTGCCTTTTTTTGTGAGCGGAACATAGAAAATTAGTTTTCTTAATCTTCAGCATTTATTTTGTCAACCAGTGTCATTAATCTCTCTACGCATTTTTGTGACCTTCCAGTACGACAGACTAATGACCTTATTTGGAAGGTAGACTCTTTCCCTCAGTTGTTTTGTTTTTAGTTATGTAAGTCGTGAAATTCAAGAAAAGTGGTGCCATTCGAATAGTATTGCTGGTACGTTCCGGTTAAAAAAAAATATTATGAATAGTTTCAAAAAATCTGTTTCTGTACCTTTATCAATAAAAGCTATAAGCAGTCTCTATTAATTTGATCCTTGCAAGGTTAGTTTTTTGTGCTGATTTGCACAGGCTAGTGCTGCTATGGTATTGATCAAAATTTATACGTCAGATACTCTCTGATATTTGTGAGAGAGCAGGCGTAGCAGAAAATACATTAAGTTGTAACGTTTTTCCGAGGGTCGAACTGTAGACCGCTCGCTAATATAGCCACTGCGACCACTGCATTGTTTTTGTATTAAATAATTGTGAATGAAACAGTTGATGCTTCAATAATATTGATATTTTTCATTCAAAGGTCAATCCTGAAGCCTTGGTGGATCAAAATAGTATTAAACCACTTTAGTTAATATTTTTCGTCCATGTTCATATTTTTAAAAACCGTGTTCCAAGTTTACTGAACGATTTTTTTTTTAAATAATTTAAATCTTGCTATATGGATTTACTTCAGCGATTCAGAGTTTCGAAACTGCGTGCGTTTTGAAACTCTTGGTAATTTGATAGAAAATATGTAGGTACCTTCAATAACAACTTTTTTAGGTTGCGCTATCGACCTTGCTGGTTTTGGTCTCCAGGTCCTTGAACATCTGCATCCAAATTTTCACTCCTAGTTGGAGCCTTTTAAATAGCTTTTCTCATCCAAAGCCCATTAGCGTAATAAAGCAGGCTTATAAAAGGTATGGCCAAAACAACGCATGCACGCAGAATGTGATGCATGAAGAAGGTATATTCCAACTCATTTTCCATATGCAAACATCAAAGTTTCTCCCGTACTCAGATAAAGGTTAAAAACAATTTAAACTTCACAATTTCGATTTTATTTTTATTTTTGGTTTTGTTTTTTTTTTCTGAAAGCCTTGACAAGTTTGTGTATAGTCACCGAATTTTTTTTTCTTTTATTTTCAATTAGTTTTAAATTAAAATCATTTCATTTTGGATATTGAACAAAGTTGCTATATGGAAATGGAGTGAAAACTTTGTGAAATTTGTTGTATATTGAACAAAAAAACTCAATATTGAAAAACATAGAAAAAAACATAAAGGAGAGAACACACACAGTTGATTAGATGGAACAAAAGTGTCACAAAAACAGTTCTCTTTAACTTGAAAACTAAAAGAGATAGAACGAAATGGCTTGCGCCAAACCAAAGAGCGCCCTAAAACTAAAAATCCTGCATGCCTAACTCAATTTCATGAAAAAATGGTCCGATATACACGATATAATTTATTACTTTGGAACAAAAATCTGGTTAAATGAATTAAAGCTTTGAACCTGAACTTTAAAAATAGATTTACCATCAATTTGAAAAATAAAACTCAACCGGCGGTTTGTCAAGGGTTTACGAAAAGTAAAGCCACGTAAATAATTATTTAAAATGAAATTTGTAGAGATTAATCTTAGAAATTAGTATTTTTTCAAAGATAAACGACGTTAAAACCTTCAGAGCCGGCCATTTCCTTTCATTTTTAAAGTTTCTACCTTAGGGGCCAGTTATAGCGACAAAAAAATGCAACCGAAAAAAAATTATTTTGCTTTTTTTAACTACATACTTAAACTTAGTTGTTGAGCTAAATCGTGGTCTTAAAATAAGCAAATTTTCTTAAATTTAAAAAAAAGAAAATAATGTTAGTTTTTCTGTACGTAAAACTTTTTTCGTACAGAAAAATTAATGTATTCTTTTTCTAGTAAAATTGAAGATAATTTACTAACTTTTTTTTGATAAACTAACGTTACAATTCCTAAGCAACATTTTAAGACCAAGATTGAGTTCAACAATTAAGTTTAAGTGGTTATAAAAAGCAAAAGATTTTTTTTTCATTTGCATTTTTCGTGTCGCTATAATTGCACCCTTAACCTTGAGACGTTTTTTAAAAACTTTACTTCGTCTTTATCTACATAATTCGGAGACTATCCTAAACATGTACAACTTAAGATTTTTTAAATAACATTCCCTTAAAGTCAATTTCTTAAAACATTTTTTTTCCATTTCAGGTAAGGATCATACATTGGTTAAATATTTTGTCCGTAAGTTGAACTTATTGTTTGTCCTTTATACCATTTATAATAATATTTGTGTTCAGCTTTACCAGCCCATATTTCCTTCCTTCCTTTCCTTATGTTATGATACATCACATCGACAACATTAATGATGACTGTGGGCCATGTGAATCTAATTACAATTAGCAAGTGGCTAAACTGGTCGATACGCGTCACGTCCCTCCCAACAATGAAACTGAACACGTTTGCAAGGGTCCTCCTAGCTCCCCATTTCACGCATACGCGCATTTCTTGTGTTAGCATTTAATTCAACTTCTTGTTGGCTGAAATTGAATTCGCACACCATCACTCCTTGCGCCCTATAATTTTCACACAGTCAACGAGAAATTATACACTGCCGACGTTAAATTGAGCAAAACACACATCACCGCTAAATTCAATCATTTGATACGCTGCTGGTGCATCTTGCCCGTTGCCCCTAACGATTGGGTGATCCCTGATCCTTAATTGTTTGCTCGCCACATGGCTACCATCAATGCACATACGTGCGAGGCTGTTATGGACTTGATCTAAATTGATTCGATGATGATCTATTAAAATATCGCACACACAAGCAATTTGGGGTAACTATGCAGCAACACCCTTAGGCGTGGATCATTTGAACGCGCTACGTGCTGCAAAAACCACTTATCTTGCGTTCGTTTCAATCTCGCAGGCGATTTGCGAGAGAGACCACTTTTCATTGAAACATCCACTTGTGAAGTTCTTCGCCTCGAGTAATCACTGTGGGTGGAAGATGATGTTGGAATGATGATAGTGGCGGCAGCCGAGGGTGATGCTGGCTGTGCAATGATTATGATGATTATTATTGATCTGAGTTCTACGCTACATCCAGTTTTGCACTGACGACACTCCATGATGATGATGATGATGATGATGATGATGAGGAAACAAAAACCTAGAAAGAGCGTTGAACTATCGGGGAAGTGCGGAAACGGTTCTTGGAAATATGGAATGCTTTAATTTTGCATTTTCGTTTACCACTGCATGTTTACTAACGGTGGATGGGATGCAAATTTAATTCCATGTCCGTCTGGGTACACACGGGTTGAACGCGTGTAGGTTGGGAATCTATCTGTAATCGATTATTCTTACTTTTACGCGTCATTGCTGTTGAAAGAACAGGTTGCGTTATGCTTTCTCGAAATAATGCTGTTTTTATGGGCATTATATGAAAGTAATGGATGGTCTTATTACCAACGATAGCAGCAAATGCTGGCAGTCGTTTAAGCTAAGCATGATATCGTGCGGTGGAGAGGTTTAGAACTAATAATGATAGCTGAGCATTTACCACGCCAAATGGAGCCTTTGCAACTGTACATTTGAATTAATGTTTCGCGGTTTACGAGTCTTCATCTTATGGGTTTGTTTTTCTCTTCCTCTATGCATTTGAGCCCTCCATTGTGACTTAAGTGCCTGTTTACAAACTATACGATGTAAATGTACGAGTTGGTATTGCATGAGTCACTGAAATCTGTTTACGGATAATTTTTAGGAAGATTTAGTTGACAATAAAGTGATGAAACACTGCCAGATTTCCGACAACATTTCGTATCGTATTTCGAAGTGTTTGGCAAAGTTTGGTGGCCCGAAAGGACACCCACAAGCAATCTACAGTCGATTCTCCTGAGAGACCGAAGGAAAGACGCTGACCTTTTGCAGATGTCCGGACGCAGTCGTTTGGTCTGTCTATATCCAGCACAGTCACGCCACCGGCACTCGTGTTCACGAGAAACCCAAGTATCAATGGATGACCTAACCACAGAAGCAGGCAGACCCAACGCAGGTTCAGGCCCTGAGAGAGCTTCTTCGGAACCCAGCCTGGCAAGCTCATCAGCGATCTCGTTTCCCTGGATACCAGTGTGACCTGGGACCCAGACAAGTTTCACTGTGTTTAGCCTACCGACCAAGTTTAGAGAAAGCTTGAGCACTAACTTGGACGAGGTAATCACTGCAAACGCAAATGCTTCTAGCTCTCCACCTGTTTGTCACAATATAAAGCATAAGGGGTAGTGTAGTCTAACGCTCTCGCTTTCCACGAAGACTCCCGAACCTGACCCCTGTCCGGTTCTGGAGCCATCCGTGAAAACACGATGGCATTCTTTCCCTGGCTCAGAGTCTGACCGAAGCCATTCCGTTGCCAGAGGAAAGTAGACGTGATAGTTTTGTCGTAGTAGGATTTCTGGTATCATTGCGTCAGATGGCATATCTATAAGACAGGGGTCAAATGATAATTCTCGCACAAGTTCATTAAAATTCCAATGCGCGTGGTACCAAAAGCCGCCTCTCTTTAACCGAGAGATGGATTTCAGCGTACACCCCATGATAAAAATATCAAGGGGGGGAGGTTCATCATAGCATCTAGAGTAGAGCCCGGAGTACTGGGAAAAGCCCCTATGCAGCCGAGACAAACCGTTATTTGAAGTTTGGCAAAATAGGCAGTAACACGTTTTCGCGAAAGCCTGTTCCACCATACAACCGATGCATACGAGAGGAGAGGTCTTACCATTTCCGTAAAGATCCAAAGGACCCTTTTAGGAGATAAGCCCCATGTCTTGCCAAAAGCACCTTTGCACTGCCAAAAAGTGGACAGCGGTTTATCAGTTTTTGCTTCGACATGCTTGGACCAAAGAAGTTTTCTATCGAGGATTACTACCAAATATTTGACTTCATCAGAGATCGGGATAGTGACACCTTTAAGCACAAGTTGAGTCAGACCAGTGACTGAAAGCCCATTTCTTGTGCACCAATAATCGATCAATCAGAAAGATTGAGAACCGTTAGTAGAAAGTCTACTACCCTACACCATAAAAGGGGAGACAGAACACCACCTTGAGGGCAGCGCCTGTTTACCCCTGTCATGACGCATTTACCACAATCCGCTTCGGCAATCAACGTCCTGTGCGATCGAAGAGCAACATTGCGCACGTGCAGCTCAACCAGTCTTTCCAAACTTTTCAGGAAGGAAGACAGACTTATGGGTCTGAAACTCTTGGCGAGAGTGTAGTGAGTATGAATTGGTATGAACGCGACTTTAAAAATACGCCAAGGAGAAGGTATGTAAGCCAAGGCCAAGCTGGAGGCGCAGCGTTGGCTTCAGCTGACTACAACCAGACATACAATCGAGTATTTTTGCTCACCTCTTCCTTTCCTCTTTTGCGCCGACATTTTGGCTGTATAAGTGTATATCAATGACTCTGTGGGCCGAAATTGTCATATTTATGTTAGTCACCTCGAACGTCGAATCCCCAAATTTTAACCACGTCGATGTATAATTTCTACAGTTAGGTCTCCTTCAACTCAAACGGTCTCACAATCGCACGAAGAAGACTTTTGAACTGGCACCTAAAAAGAGTCCATGCTTCAGATCCGCAGGGAAGAACTGAGTTTATTCAGAAAAGTCTTTTAGTTACTACGGAGAATAGCTTTTCGATCCACAATGCGTCCAATTTTAATTATAAAACTCCTACAAACCATTAAAGCTGCTAGCAAATTTAATATTCTTTTTTGGTAATGCTAAAAGCCCCTCCAGTTAGCCCGATCCATACATAACTGCCTCCATTTGCGCAAACTGCAAACTGGTAAGGGGTTATTCCTCTGGGTTGTGTCCATCTTAGATGACCGAAGCTCAATTTTTTCAACTAGGTCTATGTTGGTCGTATATTTTATAATGCCGTCAGTGTGTTCTAAACAAAAACATGAAAATTCCTCTTTATTAATACAGATCCCGTCACCCCATATTTTGGGTCTATTTGTAAATCACACGAAAATTGCAACCCTACGCTCGTGTCTATGGCGCATCTTTAAATCGCTCACATCTTATCTACCTTCACAACAGCCAAAGGCTTCGCAATGGCCTTCGTTCAATGGAATGTACCTATACCTACCCTCGTAAGCTGACAGCCAAACCATTTTCGGAAAGAGATTAATTGAAAATTAGATAAAAGGGAATTTCTCCGCACATTACTTTGAAAAGGGTCAAGCATCCAACAGGATTGGTAGATATATAACCTGTCTTTCTCTTTTCTGTTTGGGGACGATCGATTTTAAGGCCTATGGCAAAACTTGAAGCTCTTCCCATGGGGTGGTCCCACAGCTTTAGCTTATGTTTATAATTTAAAAGCATTTATTGTTTTTAATGGTTTTTAATGGTTGCGCTTCGCATCTTCAATATATCTTAAAGAGGCTTGCGAAGCGATTTTGGATGGTATAACTTAAGCAGAAGCCATCAACTTGTTTGGGGTTATTTATGTAATACTGAGTTACTGCTTTACTCTCTCATTGACTGCATTCATTTATGTGACAACAAGTTAAACCATTAGTACAACTAGTTACTGGAATCAATAAACATCTGATTGTTTGTGTAGGTTGTGACCCATTCTTCCCTAACAGAAATTGAAAACATGGCTTTCAGTACTTTCTATGGAATAAGTATCTTTTTATGTTATGCATTTCTTTGTAAACCAACTTTTAGGAGCAAATACAAGTCACCTCTTTACCGCTCATAGCAATGTCCGCATGTACCATTCCACATGTGTATACCACTTGCGCGCGCAAATAATTAAAGAAAATGAAGCAAGCCGCCGGAGAAAATACGAGTAGGTACTACCGTGGTTTGTGGTCAGCAAGATTGCGACTACAATTACAGCCTCAATAACCCGGGTGCAAGGCTGTTGTCTTGCAACACAGTTTCAGTCTACCGATAACTAGGTGGCAAAGCATACACATAACTTTTATCCTCGGACAGACAAGCGACAGGCTATTTTCACACCTGAACGAATAATTTTTAAAATTCATTTGAATTTTAAATCTCCCCCTGGAGACAGAAAATGCCATGGGGTGTTACATTTTCATCTACGGATATCGGTTTGGTGAATTCACATCTGTACCGGGTGGCATTGGAATGTCTGGAAAGTGAAATCGACTGAACTCGGTTTGCACCGCGAGGGTCCAATGAGAAAATGAGTGTTTTTAGCTTAGGCTTGATAATTGAGTAGTTGTATGTAATGGCAGGCCTAACTTGTCTTACGCAGCCATTATTATTAGATAAAGTCTAAGTCTGAAGTCATCATTCGAACTGACGTGTTATTCCGACCTTTAGGTTTTCGCTAACTGTTCACCGTCATCGATCATAGTTTTTGTATCGACTAGAATGATTGTCATTGAGGAACTTATATCTTATTAGTAATTGGAAGTAAAAGAATGAGGCGTAAGAGATAACCCTTGTCATCTATAAGGAAAACACGTTTCAAGCCTGGAGGTGGAACCTAAAATCGTTATACCTGTCAGCGGTTCTCTAAAATAGTTGACCATAGTTCAGAGTCCGTATCGATTCTGTAAATACTCGCATAACAAACATGGCTGTCTACCTTATTACACCAAGCGTCATTGCCCGGTGAATAAATTCGCTCTAAAACCAATTATCATCACTACTGAGCTCAACTTGCGTGGAGAGGAGTATATCCTATTCATTGAGAGATTTGGTTTGTTGAAAATTAGCAAAGCAAAGTAGACAAAAAGACTTATAAACCCATCAAGTCATTTGTTTCCAATCAGGGGCAATCAACTTGAAAGTATGCAAGTATTTGTGAAAAAGTCTAATAAACTGGCGTTTATGGTGTTCCTATGTCGATAATTGGATAGTAACTAGGACTATATCACTATGACCTTTTAAACAAACGATATAACATTAGAAGGTATCAGGTTCATTCCTAGATAGGGCGCTACAGTTTACTTCTTACAACTTAATTGACTACCGCTTGGGATAAGCCCAGGTGTGAGAGCTGCACTGAGAAAATTCTTAACTTTGTTCCAGTTAATGTTAGTTAATAAATGTTAAATAAATAAATAAATAAATATTTTGGCGCGACAGGTCTGTTCGACCCAAGGCCTAGCTTCTCACAACTATTCGTTTTGTGTGGGTTTTCAATTTTTGGGACGAATGGAAGGGATCTACAATTTTACGCCGAGTCCAAACGGCTAATTGAGAAGCTCATTCATGACAGTTTTACTCTCGGATGTTTGTCAGACATTCGCGAGAGGTGGCGCAGTGGAAAAAAACCTTAAGATGTAATTTGGCTCTTTCGGGATTCGAACCGGGGAAATTTAATAGAACAAATAAATGTTCTCACACTTTATTTTTACCTTATATAGCACAGAGCTTGAAAAAGGTCAAAGATTCTCGAAAATTTCTCTAGATTATTTGCAAACTGCCAACCGAGTTACTAATAGCGTGCACTCAGTCCCGGACGTAGATAATTCTGGTTGTTGTTTCTGATATGGAAGCTGAAGGTACCCAAAGTCTGCAAAAGTTCTTATGCAAGTCCAAAAGTTCTTAGTTCAACATTGCTTTAATATCATAAAAAAGTGTATATCAATACCAGACATGGCACTATATAGCTCGCCTCTATAAATACTCGATCTCGATCCGGACTTCTTGGGTTTCTTCCTCCTAGATCTGCCTTAGTGTGAATATTTTGTCGGTTGTGGACTGACGTGGACTTAAACCTCAAATGCATATTTTTAAAAAAAGTTTTCAGCATAGTAGGCAGAATCCAATATCCTAGAATGTTAAGGAGGCCTTTGATTCTATAGATGGCGCAGTTTAAAGTGTCTCCTTTATTGGTGCGGACTATTCCGACTTTTAACTTTTATATGGGCATTCGGTGCAACTTCGTCCTACTCCGTTTGCAGCACTAGACATTGTGTTTCAAATGACAACCCGCAACATTCTTTGCAGTCAAACGTTGCACTGGCAAACCTAAAGGTGTCTTCTTAGACAGTTAGAATCGTAGTCTCCCCTTTCGTTTGTTTGTTTACTCTATATCGTATTCGAGGCGAAAACTATGACGATTTAAAAGGTCGTCACTTGGCACAGGCAAAAGAACAACTAGATATACGCTAAAAACATCCGTGACAAAGAGAAATCGAAACCTTTAACCTTTAGCAGATGGCGAGTTGGTTTGTTTGTGGTTGGCAGTATGACATGTTACATGTATCGCCATCCGGGTCATTATATTTTTGAAGAGATGCCTTATTTATTGACTGATGCGTTGGGCATTGTTAGATGTAAGCGAGATACGACCTTGTTTTTTAAAAAATTTCGACCGAATTACACAGTGCACTGTTGTGGATATAGGTACCTAATTAAGTCTCATGAATTTCTTGTGAAGTTGCCTTATTTCACTTTTGTACTTTAAATCTGTCAATATTTAAAATTTGGGCGCAACGCTTCCAGAAACGCCCAAAGGTATACTTTGCGCTACCTCGAGCCACTTCGAGTTAAACACAAATTTTTTAAATGCTCTGAAAATCCGCATTTTCGTATTAATTCATTAAGTTTTTAATTTTCACACTTTTCATGTTATTCCTCTTTGGGGAACAACTTTTTGAATTTTCTTTTTCCATCTGTCAAGCTTTTGCATTTGAAAAATTAGAAGTCCCCACCATATGGTAGGAGAAATTGCCTAAGCATGATTAAAGCCCTGAAGGGAAGCACTCGTTGGTCTGCTAATTTTCCTTTTTTTTGTAATTTTTTTGAAAGCATATCTAAACTTTGTGCGTCATCGTATATCGATTGTGTATGCCTCAAACCGCGATTTTGTAAAGCAATACTGAACATAGCAAATAACTGTCAAAAATGCCACCACGGTTTGAAAGGCACATTTTTGGTAAAATCTATCCGTCTAAAAAACACCCTTCACTGCAATATATATCAGAAATAAGATGTACCATTTAAAAACAGCATATTCTCCAAACAGTCAACCATGACCAACGTGAACGCATTCGATAGCTTAAACCTCACCCCACCCCTTTTCGCATATTTTTTTTGTTTACATGTACGTCACTGCAATAACTTTATGCGGCGTTGCTGCTGCAATGTATCTTACCCATTGCGCGTGTCAGTGCCTCAACGGGTAGTCAACCAATCCATTTCAATGCCCGCCAAGAAATTAAATCAAGGAACCGCACCATGAGTCCTTGTCGAGCACCATAATAAACAATTTTCTCCCCACCGCCGGCCGTCCGCCCAGAGCACTGGTGCCAGTGCCAGTGACATGCCAATCGTTGCCGCCACACAGCTGCGATTACAGTTTTTCTTTTCGTTTTCTGTGGAAATTCTCTCCTCAAGAAAAATTCCAGATGTTTGCGCCAAACGATCAAAAGTATCTCCAGCCAAAACAACTGCACGAGTTTTTTTTTATTATTTTTTTTAGGTACTTCGTCTCGGTCGATTGATATAAACTGCAACAGAAAAATGTTCCAGTCACACGTACAACATGGTTATAGTATATTGGTCACCAACCAAAAAAACTCACATCAATTTATTTCAAGGCGGACAGCAGTAGTCCTCTAATCCTCAATAAGAGCTGCCTCGGAACAACACACTTGGCACACAAATTCAGATGTGGTCGCCGATGGTGGCACAGCAATCGACTGCCAGTGCCAGTGGTACTCTGTTATGACGACGGATTTTCGATTTTCGGGGGGTCTTAGGCGATTGTGGTATACTCGCATTTGTCCGCAGCCAAATCGCCAATCGGCCATCCCAGGCACGGTGTGCAATCCCCAAAAAGTGACTGTCCAAGATAGAGTATTCGATATCTGCTTCAAAAAAAAAACGGACCAGTTTTCGGATTCAGATACTTTTTTGTGCAATTATTACCGATCCTAACTATTGATAGTTTGATTGAGCCCGCAAATAGAGAAACAAGAATGAGACTTTATAACCAGATCGCGGTTGCCAGAAATTCCTGTTCAGGCGGCGGGCACTGGACGTAGTCTGCGAATGGACGCGAGGTATTTGATTTGGGAGTTTGGGTGTGACAGTGGCACTGAAATCATGCATGGGAACAATTTTGTTGCATAGGGCGTGGATTATGCACATGACATGTGCGGAATTTATTTTTAGAGCGAGAATTGCTGCGCATTGTGTACCCAGCACTAATTAGTCTTAACCTACTTCTAAACCAGAAGTGCAAGACGCTTTGTTGTTACGGCACGAACGCCGAGTGTGTGTGTGTTGTTGCCAAATGAATCCGAAAGAGAACGGAGACAACAGAAGAACAAGAAAATTGTGTTGCAAAAATAAAAGAAGTTTTGTAGCGTAATGAGATCCAGTCTTTCCACAGGAAACAGTCGGGCTGACAAGATATTTTGCCGTATGTTTATTGTGTACCTATGTATTTTTCACAGCAGTTGGGAAAAGATCCCCAGCAATGTCTTTTGGGACTTGAAGTAGGTTTTTATAAGTATATATACCCTACTTCAAGCTTATTTGGAAGCTGAATATTGAGGACCGCAGAAGAAAGGCTGTGATTGTCAATCATACCTGTAAGAAAGCTTTTGGCTTTAATATAGCCTAAAGCTATTGTAGGTATAGGTATGTTAGAAGAAGTTCAACTACCCTGTGCTGAGTTCCAGGTCACGGTCAAATTTAGGGCAACTGCAAAGCGCGGACGCCATCAGTCAGGAATGCCAGATTGTGGGTAATTACACATTCGGTGGGTATTTCGCATCTCAAAAAAAGGGGGACGAAAGAGTATTTTCACGACACCCAGTGGGCATTTTACACCAATGACGTGGGGAAAAAAGGGAATTTTTCTTGTGGTAAATTTGTAGCATAAAGTGTGGTATCACTGCCATCTGCAAAGAGGCTTTAAAAGTCGCTAACATTTATTAAATTATATTACCGGACGGCAAAAGTTTTATTCTTGTTACAGGGTGAACATTTTTCACTTAGGTAAGGTTAGGTAGACGGGTAGGTAGTGCAGGGCGTACCTGCAATACCACACTTAGGTCCTCGTCGACCCATTATGATGCCGTTTTTGGGGGTTAACTGTTGGTGTTGTATCGGTTGTCCTCTTTCCTTTCCTCAGACGCTGTCCAGCCATCCCGATGTCCTCAGAAAGTTCTTGTACGTCTTGGAAGTAATATCTCTCAAGTGTTCTTTTCTTCAAGTGACTGAGACTCGGACAGTGACAAAGGAAGTGAGGTGTGTCCTCGTGGACTTCTTCGTCTCCGCAGCCTCTACATATTTCGTCATCTTTGAGATTAAGTTTCATTGTGTGGTTTCTTAGGAAGTTATGACCAGTTACTAGGTTAGATAGCGATGACCTGTTAAACTGTAGGTGGTAAGGCCGCAGTCGAGGTTAAAGGTAAGCGCCATTTCGCCCTCGCATCCACCAGTATCATACTAGCTCCTGCAGAGGCATGCATCCTACTTCCAGTTCCTAGTTGGCAAAACTTTCCTGGAGCAGCCAGGTAACTGCTCATCCTTGGCCGGATCTTTTTCTGAGCCGTCAACTGGTTTACCGGCATTTGACTCAAGGCGGAAGGCAAGCGGCATTCCCTTGGTCCAGTCAACTTCCATTTGTCCAGTATATTCTGATTTCTATCCAACTGGCTGCTGCGCCATGCTCCTTCTGTATTACTCAGAATATCCCGAGCCCTAGCTATCTTAGCCATATCCCTTTCCGTAAAGGAACTGGGGTCACGGCTGTTATACCTATTGAGCAATCGGCTTGCATTTTTGCGCATTTGCGGCTTGCTCTCTGCTATGTCGGACAGCTTGTTGCTTTCCGCTGAGTTCGCCACGATAACAGTAGGGACTTCGGTTAGGTCCAAACATCCCTTGTCTCACGGCTCATTTGGCCCCCCGACAACAGTAACTACACTGTCCAGGGTCTTGTCTTCTTCTCCCGGTGAAAAAAGATTGTTCTCTTTGTCGGCTTCTTTTGCGGGGTCAGATGCCCCGATAGGCTATGGCATATCACAGGCATTGGTAGTCGCATGAGAACTCCCTTGTTCGAAACTACAGGACAATCGGCCTTTGGAGCGTTGCCAGCACAGGGCTCGTCACATTCCAAAGACTGGCTCTCCAAGAAATCAAGAGCATTCTGAAGCCTTCGTTTGTCTTTGTGATCGAGGTGGTGTTTCTTCTGCAGCTTTTTAATGGTTATCTTGCAGTTGATGACCTCTTTCCTAATGGACACCGAAGACAATGTCGAGAAATTGGATGAACTGGCGATTGAACGATTGTCCTCATCCGCAAGAAAAAGTTTCTCGAGCCTGAGGTCAACCGTTCCCTCGCTTCCCCCAACCGAAACAGCCTTGTTAATTGACGGTTCTTGGAGTAGAACATTTTCTTCCTCCTCCGTCATGTTTGTATGAGAATCGGTTTTTTTGAAGTTCTTGGTGCCCGATTCATCTACACCAGTCCCTTTGTTTGTTTTGTTTAAGTCGTCTATTTTGTTTGGGTAAGGGGGAAGGAAGGTAATTCTGTACTCACCCCCTGTATAAAGAAAAGGGGAATTGGATAGGAACTAGAGGTTCCCCGGTATTAACAGTTCACCGCTAAAATACACATAACATTGTGCCGTACATCCCACGGGCACGGTTGTTCACCCGGGATTATGTGTTTTATCGAGTTATTCCCCTCTAGATCCGTTTCTAGATCATTGGTACCTCGTGAAGGGTGTGGTTCTTCACCACGTATAACAGTCTTGGGCAGTTCTTTGGAGCAGCCCCTGGTTTCATTAACCGAAAACCTCACCACATTTTCACTTAAAAAATCAACCAAAAGCTGCTATTAAATAAAGTTTAATAATGGGTGCCTAAGCCAAGAAGTTCGCCTTTATATCATTGACTCTTCGACTCATTTGCAAAATGGTGAAGGGTTCATTTACGATCACTTGACTCTTCATAAAAGTATCCCTAAAAAGAGTCTATAAAGATAATTTTTTAGGGATCATTTCGTTCATCACGATTTGGATGGCTTTGAAGTAAAACAGGTACCTAGCTCGATCCTCCTTATCCATCTTCTTCCATTAGGGGCCGGTTATAGCGACACGAAAAATGCAACCGAAAAAAATTCCTTTGCTTTTTTTAACCACTTAAACTTAATTGTTGAACTCAATCTTGGTCTTAAAATGTTGCTTAACTTTAAGTGGTTAAAAAAAGCAAAGAATTTTTTTTCGGTTGCATTTTTCGTGTCGCTATAATTGCACCCTTATACCCTTCAAAATCGTTTACAAATTTAGTAAATAATTCAGTCGCATTCTTTCTGCAAAAATCTTGGAAGATCTAGACCCCACAGTGTCTGTCTTAAGATTTCAGTACTTTTGAAACCAGCGTTTAAGACGTTGCTTTATTAGTGACTTGCTTTATTCACAGCTTCTTTACGCGTGAAAAAGGGTTACACCATCCACGTATGACCGAGTTCTTTCTACTATAATTTGGCTTCCAGTTAAAAACTAATACCAGTTTAGGACTCTTATCATATAGCCAACTTATTGCCCAATAGCTCTGTTGCCCAAAGATTACTACACTTTATGCAATGTATATCGGGACCAAATTCTCATTTGTCTCTATTACCTATACACAATGTATCGCATGCAACCTCACTTATCTAACAAAACAAGGACTTGCATCTGCATATTGTTACTCCATATAAACGCCAACAGTGACATAGTCAGTGACCACTTATGGGAACCTTTGCGATGCGATCTTTGAAAGGAAAAAAGACCACAAAAATAGAACCTAGAGTGCTTCCAGCGTCACGTACCACACATACGTATAGGTATACTTGCAAAGCTACAGAATGCAAACCATAATTCCGAACAAAGCCGCAGTCTTTGACCACTTAAAGGAAATCAAAACGCAGAAAGATCATCTCGTCGTCTCGGCCCAAAGCGATGCATTTTTCTGCATTCGTTCTACCACATTTGAGATTTAAATTTGACGATAGACGCGCGCGAAACTAGGTGGATACAAGCCATTTATCCGATGGAAAGAAATTTTCTTTCTAGTCTTGCATACCATCTCCATCATCATCATCATCATCGTCGTCGTCGTCGTCGTCGTCTTTTCGATCATGATCCGTGAAAGATCGATTTTTCACAATGACCAAGCAGCTCGTGAAGGCAACGACGCGACGTCGACGACGTAGTACAGTCTAGGAAACCGAATACTTTACCTATATGCGTCTGAGGATGATGGGCGGTGGGGAGAATGCATGCCGTTTGTGGAATATTTTTCGCGCCACTATGCTTCTCCACTAATGGGGATCACTGGAGGTGGACAGCGTCCATTGGAATAGCCCCACAGCGCATACCGCATTAGATAACAAATGGAGTAACAACAAGTTTAAGTTTCACTATATGGCACAACTTGATGCGTCCTAAAGACTGCTGGGAGGAGATCAGAAGGAACTCGATACTAACTAACTTATGTGTGATGGAGGCAATTTAACTTTGTTATTTAACGGTGTTCTGGTGGACCACAGTATGTAGCGAAGGAGAGGTTCAAGGCTGTGTCTAACGAAAGAGGTCGATAACGACACTGACGGGCGCAGAAGAGAGAAGAAAGAATGTCGTTGTTGATTCACAAAATTTCCTTTTTAATTTACATAAGGTTAGGTTTGTGTGGTGGCGACTGACTGAAACAGAAACAAAAAAAGGTCAAGTAACAAACAGGTCCGTATAGGTGGAACCCTATTCCTAGCTTCTCACAACCAATCGTTTTGTGAGAGTGTTTGTGACTATTGAAAAGGGTTATAAAATTTGATTAAATTGAAGGACTATTTCATGACTGGTTATTCTCTAAGATGTTTGTTAGACGTTCGCGAGAGGTGGCGCAGTGTTTCCATTTCAACATTGTAATTCATGTTTTTCGGCGACGAATCTTAGGCCATTGCTTAGTAGTCCAGCACACTACCCCACGTTGCCACTGCACCCTTGTCAAAGTCTTGAATAAGTACCTTCTAAGAAATTTATTTGTGGTGTGTTGAAGTGACGGAAGAAGTGGGACGTGCGCCTAAGAGCTTCGTCGTTCCTCATGTGGTACATTACGATACCTACGAGGGATGAAAATGATCATCTGTCCCTCCGCATTTGTCTCTCAATCCCTGCTTCCTTGGATGACGTAACGGCCATAGCTTTCTTCTGGTAATGCACGTACCCATGACAGTCCATCTGACTTTTGTCTTTCTAGTGACTTGTTTTCCTGCTCCGAGCTTGAGCTTAAGGGATTTTCTCAAAAAAAAAAAAAATGTCCGCAACAGATACTGGCTTTTATGGCTGGGCACAATTTTAGTGCCTGTAGATCCATAGAAATTTATTTTTCCATCAAAAGCCAGTTTTTTGTCAAGCTTTCGGGCTGTTATCTTTTCGATATGGACCTTAAACTCATCTTTTAGAATATTTCCCTTCTTATGTGTAATACAAAAATCGCACTGATCCTTTTTTTGGGCTTAAGATACCTATATTCATATTTTTAAATTGCTGACAGAAATATATTTTTGACAGTTTCTTCTGGTTCTCAGATTTGCATCTTTGTTTGTATACCTGAAACAAAAACTTCATTTATAGATGTAATTGGAGGTTGTTAGTATTGGTTAGATGTAGATTTTCGACAATAATGTGATGGTACAGTCGGAAGTGATTTCAAAAATTTGGAGAGATACTTTTTTTGGGCTTTAAATGGTTTGTCAACACCTTTGGAGAATTCAGTTAGTTCCACAGTTCCAAATTCCTGCTTATCCATTCAATACCGAACTGTAGCATATTTTATTATTATCAACGTATTTAGAAACATGATTTTACACACCTGTAAAGCTTCATCACCTAATTTTAAATGATATTAAAAAGTTTTTGACCTTAGATAAATAGCATCTTCTGTTGTTCTTCTTTGCGGCTCAGTTTGTTTAATTCAATTTGAAACATAAATTTTACAAATTTTACGTTGGTCCCAGTTAGGTTAGGTTGAAGTGGCTGTCGGCTAGCCGACACACTTAGACCATTATAAGGTCCCTTGTGATACCACATGAATCTAAAGTTTAATCCTTCATACTCGTTGAACCAGTTGGAGCTTCTAATGAATCGTAGAAGATTTCGAATATCAATGTTATTGAGATCGGTCAGATCACTATAATAGAATTCTCCCAAATGGAGTTTTCGTCTTTGTGAGAGAGCCGGACACGTACATAGAAGATAGAGAATAGTTTCTTCCGTTTGAGAAAACGCCAGGCCTTGTTGCATGCCTGCTTGTGAGACAGTCGTCCTGTAATGACACCTATTGTAGCACTGATGTGCTTCCTATCGAGGGAGATCAAGTATGTAGAATGTTTTAGATCCAGCTTTGGCCAGATTTGTTTTGTTACTAGACATGTCGAGCCGGTTGTCCACCTAAGATTTGTTCTATTGATGGCATCCAGCTTTATAATTAGTTTACAAGTAGCGATTGGAATACCTAAAGAATCCTTGTACGGAAGCATAGGTAGTTTAGTTCCGTTTTTGGCGAGTTCATCCGCTTTACAGTTACCTGGGATGTCCCTATGCCCCGGCACCCAACAGAGGTGAATATTGAACTGCTCTCCATCTCTCTGAGAGACGAGCGACAGTTTTGGGCTGTTGGAGAATTTGTAGAGACTGATTCCAGGCACTTGATAGCGGCTTGACTATTGAAGAAGATTCGGATATCGTTAGCAGATATCACGTTTTCTCTCAGCCAAGATAAGACTTCTTTAATCGCCATTATTTCTGCCTGAAAAACGCTGCAGTGATCAGGAAGACGGAAGGAGAGACTAAGATTCAGTCTATCGGAGAAGACACCACCACCAACACCATCCACCGTTTTCGAAACATCTGTGTAGAAATGGATCGATTCATCATCCAGGAATGCTTTCTGTTCCCAGTTCATACGATGCCAAAATATATTAAAAATACATTGCCCTTTTTTTACGGATTTTCCGAACTTGACAACTTGACAACTCCAAGCATATCAGCGATATTTTCATGAATATCCTCTTCCTTAAAGTTGAGAATAGAGCAGGTGGTAAATATTTGAAGCAAGTATACCAAAAAACGGACACAAACCATTTTATCTGATGCTTCGGAAACATCATTTCTTCATCTACTTCACAAATGGAAGCTGGTGGAACATAATTCAAATCTAAGGTTTTTTGACCAGAATCTTCAATTGTGTCGTTTGATTCTTGATCAGAATCTTCAGTTACTGGAATAAATCCTGTAGCAGAAGTACTACTTTTATTTTGTCGATTATTGCTCTGTGTTTTAACTCCCTGATTAGACAAGTCTAGCAGAATATATTCTTCCGATGAGACATCACTAGCTTCATTTTTATTGCTTATGTCAAATTAAACCCGTTTGTAGTACGATCCAAACAAAACTAATTATTTTGGCGGGAAAATGTAGATGTGGTATATTTCGCAACAAAAATTTGTATGACTGTAGATATGCGGTATTTCTAATTAGTTTAAACTACTTAATAATAAATGTCACCACTACAAATTATACTGCAATTGTAGAGACTTACATGCAGATTACGCTGGTATCAAAAAGTTGGTTTTCAAAAAATATTAGTTGGGGTGTTTTGCCATGCACACGACTAACTAACTATTCCTTGGGAAAGGGGCCTACATTTTTTTGCCGTGTTCGAAAGACTGAACTCAGGAACTCTTGTCAGACGTTAACGAGGGTTGCCATACAGTAGAAAAAACTTGAAGACGTAATTATTCCCAGAGCTTGGGACCCCTCACTGAGACAATTACCATTAAGCCACTGCGAAGTGATGCCAAGAGTCGTTGCCGCTAATCTCGAGAACCTATTAACGGATTTCAATGTGGTTTACACTTTTATGATCTGATTTTTTCAGAGAAGGTTTACGCATATTAAAAATTAAGGGAAGCTGGGCATTAAAGGTCTAAATCGAATTTTATCCCATTTCATGCTTAATGCATAGTTCCAGCTCCACAATGGCTTATCGGATTTAAGACCGAAACAAATTGTTGTACATAAATACTTCGTCCCTGATTCATTTCAGCTCTCTTTGTAGCCCTAAACAAAACAAAAACTCTATTGATTGGATTGGATAAATACACTTCTAATGTGCGATCTACTAAAATTATATGGATACTTATGGGAGCTAATGTTGTAAAATTTAAAACTTTGATGTACAGCTACTTGGAAATAAAAGTGTAATATTGATATCTTTTGTAGCAAAAATGCATTGTTTTTTAAAAAAGACATATACTTTTTGTCGGATTTAGGTATAAAAACTTTAATCTTTTTGTTTGCATCCACTCACAAAGAAATCAGCTCTGAATTTATTTCGAAGGACTCTGCAGTCTGCAGATGATGATGATGTGTTTAAAGAACCTTAAGTTATTAATTCAGACACATTTTTACAGGTTCATAAGTACATCGGAATGCCTGGTAAAGGTCGAGTAACTACAGGAGGGAAAACATGTCATCGCCAACAATTACGCATACGTAAAAGTCCATCCATCTCTCCATTCTTCCTTGCTAAAAAGGCTCTTGTCTGTAGAATCTTTGAATGCTCCACTTTGAAAAACTTTCAGTCTATTGACTGGCTGATTCTTTTAGTTGTTAAATGATTGAGTTAAAATGTCTAGCATTGAAGAGGTCCTGGCATTGGCACGAGTCCAGCGTTTGGAGTTGTCATCATTGATACCACTCAACACACTTGGAACGATTAACATTCACTTTAAAATGTCAATGAGTCAGCAAAATCGGTAGAATTGTTTAGATTTCGTGCTCTCATACAATTCCCTTTCCAAAATTGGCCTCTGCTAAGATTCCACATCCAACCAATTTAGTGGCACACGCTACTTATTTGCCGCTCTCGTTCCAAATCCCACGTCAAATCAAGCACTAATATAATTGTTTACAACTCTATAAGGCGGTCCACATCAGATTCCAAGAAGAAACCACGCACATATCATTTAGTCGAGCGAAAAATTTCGAAATTGTATAACATTTTACCGCATAACTTGTTCTGCTACTTCTTAGCCATCATCATTCAAATACCTCTTCACTATGATGATATTGATGATGGCTTACTCTGCCATGAATCTAAAAGTCCAATGTAATTAACAAAGCAGCTACAGTGCAAAACTTACGCAATTAATGTTCCATCCATGTGTGCTGCAGCGTGCCATACTTTGTCGTTGTACTTGGTGTCAAATACGCACTCCACTCCAAAAGCTGCACAAACAAAATGCATGAAGGAATGCCACTGCAACTGGTGCGGAATATCGGTGCTTGTTACAAATATGTGTATCTATTAACCGGCCACATGTCATATGGATTCAGATGAATGCTGTTGTTTTTTTCTCGTTTTTGTGTATCCATGTTGGTTGGATATCTTTTGCGCTTGAAGATATTAAAATATTTGCGCGCACGCTAAACGCCCAACGATATTAAATACTCTTTTTTTACTCTATCCATTCTTTTGTATTTACATTAATTTGTCATAAAAAGTGGCCCCACACTGTGAGGACGGCGTTTGGAAAAATTGCGTTTTAAGCATTTCGTTAGCGTTATCTGTGGGTATCTCGAGTTTCAATTTGTGAGCATAACTCTGCCAGTCTGTATCTTTTTTGTGGTCGTCATATAGCAATTCATACTTGTGTAGTACGGTATTTGATTAGGAGTCGTATCAAATTTCGGCAACTTTTATCCCCAGTTTCAGTTGTAGTCAGCAGGGAGTTTATTTTCAACTGAAATGTAATTTAGCTCATACCGAACTAATGACAGGATTTTGGATTTTACTTGTAAATTGCTGACTGGAATGCAGACAGTTTCTTAGGAGTTATTTTTATTACGTAGGTACCTACAACTTTTTTAAAAAGTTTCTATGATGATGTTTCTTAAATGTAATTCTTTAATCTTAATATTTTTTTATGTAACTATCTGTTACATCTTTAGTCTAAGAAAGAGCTTGTTCTTTGATGGCAAAATAATAAATAAAAAAATAAAAAAATGTGGAATTGTTCTAAAAGCCGGTGTTCTCGTCAATATTGTTATTATTCAAATTGTTCACAAATGTTGGTGCTGACTTAAGACTGGAATGCTTTGAAATATGGTTTTGTTTGGAAAAATACTATTATTATTCATTATTGCTTTGATCATAAAAGCGATTGCAAATAAAACTTTTATACAAAAAGATTATTTTGCATTTTTATCAACTGTGGGGGCTTTATGTTTCTTAGATTTCCGATGAAGCTTAGTGTTATGCCCTTAATTTCCACCCCAACTTCTTGAAAACGTTTTTGACCAAAACACATTTTTTGATCTCACTGGCACTGCCTCAAATATTTTTAAATGCAAGAAAAATACTAGGGAAGCCAAAACTTCCCTAAAATTCTAGATCGTTGTTTCTGCTTTAGAGTGGTAGTCTCACATCAAATGTCGTCTTCTCTGTCTGAGCGCAACTAAAGACAGGAATGGTATGTTCGTGTGAGTATATCAATAGCAACAATGTTTTTCTGGAAAAATGTACAGATGCGCTGATGACTGATGAGACATGAGAGTGAAGAGACACCTGATGGTGTAGTGGTGTGAATGTAAATACAAATAGAAGTGCAAGCGTTTTTGATTTTTGGAAGAAGTCCTCGATTTTGCGTGAGTAAAAATTCATTTCATCAACTATTTCTTCGTTATTGTGTTTCCCCTTAACTTAGTATTATGCCTACGTACAAATAATGCAGAAATTAAGCTATCGCAACAGCTACAAGGATTTTGACCAAAATGCATACTTGGAGTAAAATTGACGTTTTCAACATTATTGCGTCCTTCATTTTCGATTCGAATCACCTGAAACGCTGATTTTGAAAACTGTTTATATGTCGAAAACGCCATTTTCGATTTTGATAAAACTTAAAAAACCAAGTAATACTAACATCTTGAATAATACCCTCAGTTTTTAGCTAAATAGTTGAGCCAAATTAATTTTCATGTATGTAATCACAACTACTAGAAGCTTCTTTTAAGCATGAACGAGAAAGTTTCATGTGATCCAGTCGGGCACTTTATTTTTATTTATTTAGAAAAGATTTTCTGCAATTAAATTCTTAGTTAAGCTATTTTTGGTACATTTAAGGGCGATTTACAAAGACTGCCGGTTTTTTGCACTGAAAATACCCTTAGGTATTTCAAAAAAATTCGGGATAACCTACGTTCATCCTCCTGAAATCAAATCCGACACACCTATTTTGTACAGATCCTGAAATAACCCCCAAGCTTTTAATATTAACATGAAAAATCCAGCAGCCAAACATGTAGTAAGGAGCTTCTAAAAAGAAATATTGACTTTACATACCTAAAACTCATAAATGTAAGCAAAACTATATCAACTAAAATCATCATGAAGAACTACAATTTTCGCCGTTTTAAAGGAATCTACCAAAAGATCTACTCCATTCGGATAGTCAATTGTTGTATTTGCGATTAAATTTTTGCTGACTAATCACCCTGGCTTTTTTACCTGTTGTTCAAAAAAGGCGGCATAATTTTCCTACTGTTAAATTTTGTGATTGCAATGGGTTCTTTATTCTGCTTAATTCTATTGCGTAAATAGGTGCAGTGGTTAGTCTGTTAGTCTATTAAGCGAGGGATCCCCGGTTCGATCCCCGAAAGAGCACAAAATACATCTTAAGTTTTTTTTCAATGCGCCATCTCTCTCGAACGTCTGACAAGCATCCTAGAGTAAAACTGTTAAGAAGGAGCTTCTCAACTGACCGTTTGGACTCGGCATAAAATTGTAGATCCCTTCCTTTTGCTCCGAAAATGAAAACCTCGCACAAAGCTAGGCCTAGGTTCCCACGTACCTACTCCTTCTTCTTTTATTCCGGTAATTGCTATCAACAGCAACACTTTAACTCCTCCTGGTGCATAGAACCCCAAACATGTCCTTCCACCTCTCCCTATTTGCAGCTCGATACCTCAGCTGTGTTCACGATTGCAAATCCTGGGACTGAGCTTCCGTCATCTCAAAACAGTTGACCTCCATGTTGTTCTGGGCCTAACAACTCCTTACGTCTTGAGGATTCCATTGGAAGCACTTCTGGTTTCCTCAGTATATGGCCAATCCATCGCCATTTTCTTTGTTTGATGTCAACATCCACTTTTGTTTGTCCAGTCCTAAGCCACAATTTATTGTTGCAAATCGTTTGTGGCCACCGTATCTTAAGGATGTAACGCAGACAACGATTAACAAAAGCTTGTAACCTGCTCGAGATGTTGGCCGAACATTTCCAAGTTTCGCATGCATATATAGCAAAACAGATTTTACATTGGACTCAAACAGTTTTAACTTAGTGCGAAGCGATATTTTGCTGGAGCTCAACGCTGGAGAAAGGATTTCAAATGCACTACGAGCTTTATTTAGTCTATTTCTGACGGCCTGGTCCGTTCCACCATCGAGTGACACATAACTAACCAACTAGTTGAAATGCGTGACCACCTCTATGGTCTCCTGTCTCAGGATAACCTGCTGTTGTTGGTCTTGGCTAGTGTGCATAATTTTTGTCTGTCTGGTGTTTATCCTTAGGGCAGCCATCTCCCCATTCTGTTGCAGTGAATGACACATTTGGTTAAGGGCACCAATGTTGTTTGCCAGGAAACAGATATGTGTCATCAGCGTAGTCCAAATGGCTTAGTCTTCAAACGGGTTCCATTGTATACTAAGTCTCTCATTTGTACAAACCGTGGCAGTCATTATACATCATCAATCGCAAGTAAGAACAAGATCGGTGACAGTGCATCTCCTTGTCTCACTCCTTGCCGCCATTCGAATGGCTTGGAATGACTCTTTGTTGATATCAACCTATTGCGCCATCTATATATTTATTTATTTATTTTAGAAATGCAATTCAACAACTATGTGGATTGTTGAATATTATCGTTTGTGACATAACAACATAAATCAGTCCTTTCGTTTGGCTCACGTCGCATTGGTACAACAGAAAATATTAAAATCATTTTCGCCTTTTTTTAATTTTTGGTATACCAACTGCCAAAATTGATTTTTGATATATTTTTGTGGGGAATATTTTAGCAATGTAACACTTACAATAAAGGGGGAAAAAACAAATGACAAGCTTCACTAAAAACGGATGGCAAAACTGGTTCAAGTTAAGCTCCTGCTGATAGATACAATAAAATTTATTAGAGAAGCTGCGATCTGGGAAGTGGGACTTTTCTTTCGTCTATTTTTATAAAATAAATTAAAATTAAAGATTTTAAGTCCGCAAAATCCAATACTTAAGGCGATTAGTTGTCTAATACTTTTTGTTGCATATATGGCTATAATTCTACTTTTTATTCTCGGGTATGGGTCTCAATTGGCACATTAGTAATCGACTAAGTGAAAGGCATCCGCATATTGGCGGCATCTGTCCCTTTCTTTTGTACAAAAGATCAACAGATTCGTTAGTACCCATACTAAGTAAAAAAGACATTGCGTGCAAACTCATTCCTAAATAATATTGTTAGTAAATAAATAAATCGAAATGGCGTGCTGTCGGTGTATAGCATGAGTAATGATAAAAAAATACAGCAAACTGCTCGTAACTATTTCAAATCGAATCTCGATAGCAGCATTAATAAAACTGCTTTTTACGAGCCCCCCACAACTCGCAACAATTACTAAAAAAACCCAATCCTAAGAGGTTCACCCATTGGCCGATATATCCATTGCAATTATCCGTCCATCTGAAACACGGAATGCAGTCATTTGTGTTATTCTTCTTCGGTAGAGCGAAGAAAAACACACAGCTGGAGCACAATAATCCGCCTTGAATCCGGCGCGCCATTTAATCGTAAACGGCATTGCAAAACCTCTAAGATCTATGACCATCTCCAGTCATCATCATCCCACTTGGATGGTATTGCAGTTCCGAAACGGTTTCAAGTGCAGAGTACTTCCAGAGACTTGCACTATGGATCATGAGTCTGTCAGGTTTTTTGTGTTTATTTTTCTTTAACCGATTTGTATCTCTCTCTCTGACTGTACTACTGTCATTGTTGTGCTTTTTTGTTGTTTTTTTGTACACGATGACAGTAAGTCCAGTACGAATCCGAATCCATCTATCTTGGGGCATTAAAGTTGATTCATTCGCAGTACACTTTCTGTGTTCTCTTTGGATTGTGTTATTGTTTGTTGGACTGACTGGAGTTTGATAAATAGCGAAGCGCACACTCGATTGACAGTTATTTTGTGGCCCAGAAATTGAATTCAATTTCCTGCACTGGTCGTTGGATTAATGGATGTACAGTTTGGTTGTACATATTGTTTTTTTTTGTTTTACAATCTATGTACTCTGGCCTGCTGTCGATATTGAACAGTGTACGATGTGATATAAACCTTGTAAAGGATGTCAGTTTTGCGGTTTCTTCTTGAAGCTTGTAGCACTTTGTTTATACTGAATGAAAGAGTTGTCGTGTTGGTACACTATCTAAGTTTGTTAACATATTTAATATATTTAATATTGAAATATGTACATATTTAGAAAAGACAGTTTAATCCATTTACATCAGTGGAGGCATTTGCCATGATTATTTCCTGCTACTTTTAATGCAATAAGTAGGTATCTAAACCTAAACTGAAAGACAGAGATGAAGGGGGTCTGCGCGTAGCAAAGACGAATCCTGGATACATTTTTGAGGAGTGTTTCTGATGGATGCAGACTTAAAAGTTTATTAGAGGAATCTAGTTTGAAAAATTCGAAATCATTTCCGATCGATGAGTGAAGTGGTTGACAACTAACCAGCGACACCCGCCGTGCACTTCCAGACTGTCCTATTCCTGGGACTTACAATTTTGAACGGTCTTTAGGAAACAAGGCTTTATCCTGCCTGGATGAAAGCTAAAATGCTATTTACTTTTTAAATGATAATAAGTGCGGTCGCAACATTTTTGTCTTTCAAAATCTGTGTAAGTATTCTTGTGGGGGAATATTATTTTGGTTAAAGTGGCTGTCGAGTGTCGGCTAGCCGACACACTTAGACCATTATAATCTTCCTACTCTTTTAACCAGTTGGAGCATCTGTTGAACCGTTAAAGATATCGAATATCAAAGTTTATTAGATCGATCAGATCGATATAGTAGAAAGCTCCCAAATATGGAGTTTACGCCTCTGCGAGTGAGCCGGACAAGTGCAGAGAAGAAGAAAAGTCGAGCCGGTTGTCCATTTAATATTTGTACTTTGGATAGCATTCCGCTTTATTTTAAGTTTACAAGTAGCGATTGGAATACCTACATAATCCTTAGTTGGAAGCAAAGGTAGTATAGTTCCGTGTTTGGCGAGTTCATCAGCCTTGCAGCTACCTGTGAAGTCTGTCTGTCCCGGCACCCAACAGAGGTGAATGTTGAACTGCTCAGCCATCTTTCTGAAAGACGAACGACAGTCTTGGGCTGGAAAGAGAGGCTAAGACTAAGTCTGTCGGAGAAGACACCGTGATACTTGCGCTGGAACAACGAACATTAAGTCCACTTGTCATGTGAAAATGAGACCACCCACCGGTTTGGCTTCGCAATCGAGCATCCTTACCACTGACGCAAATATTTAACCAATTTGCCCACGAAAAACTAACAGATTACTGTCATGCTTAATGAACTGCTCATAAATTTTGATGGCGCAGTGGCTTAGTGGTAGTGTGTTGGGCTACTAAGCGAGGGACTCAGGTTCGAATCCCGAGAGGGCCAAATTACATCTTAAGGTTTTTTTCCACTGCGCCACCTCTCGCGAACGTCTGACAAACATCCGAGAGTAAAACTGTCATGAATGAGCTTCTCAATTAGCCGTTTGGACTCGGCGTAAAATTGTAGATCCCTTCCATTCGCCCCAAAAATTGAAAAACCCACACAAGCGAATGGTTGCGAGAAGCTAGGCCTTGGGTCCCATAGACCTGTCGCGCCAAAATATTTATTTATTTATTTATTTATATTCCATTTAGCTCTACAAAATTGACTGTCAAATTCCGCACAGTTTCTGTCATATCACTTCCACTTTGAAAATGATTTCGTAAAATATAAATCATATCACTTCCACTTTGAAAATGATTTCGTAAAACATAAATCACTCCTGTGAAACCTGCCTAAACTTTGTCCTAAATGATTGGAGGAGTGAAATCGATAAGAAAAGTGTAGTAGTGGCAGTTTTCTTAGACTTAAAGCGGGCTTTTGAAACAGTTAATCATAAAATTTTATTAAAAAAATTAAAGTGTTACGGTATAAGATCGACTGAACTCAAATGGTTCAAATCTTTTATAATGGGCCGAACACAACGTACATCCGTAAATGGGAAAATATCTATGCCAGTATCTGTCAGTGTAGGGATTCCACAAGGCACAATACTGGGAGTGTGGCTATTTCTAATTTTTATTAACGATATGACCAAAGTAATTCAATTTTCAAAATTAATTCTATTTGCTGACGACGGCTTACTCTATATCTCTGGAAAGGATACTGCGGACTGCCTATATAAAATAAATCAAGATTTAGAAAAAATAAATGCATGGCTAAAAATGAATAGACTGGTGTTAAATGTCTCAAAAACTAAGTGTATGTTATTCAGTAGTAATCCCTCACGTGTGTCAATAAATGCAAACCTGTATATAAATCATGAACAAATTGAACAAGTTAAAATAATAAAATATCTCGGTGTTGTGCTAGACGAACAACTTAGCTTTACGGAACATGTCAATTATATTTGTAAGAAAATTTCTAAAAAAATTGGTGTATTACGTAAAATCAGAAAAAATATATCTATGAGTACGGCTGTAAATGTTTGTAATGTATTAATTAAGCCACATTTTGATTATTGCGCTAGTCTACTGTATATGTGTCCACAAAGTCAAAAAAATAGATTACAAGTACAACAAAATAAGGTAATGCGAATTATTTTAAAATGTAGTAGATACACTCCAATAACCTATATGCTAAATGCCTTAAAATGGTTAAATATAAATCAACGACTTTTTATGTTATGCATGATATTTGTATTTAAAATTAAAAACAATATGTATCCAGGCTACCTGTGTGAAAATACACGTACAAATACATTGGCGGTATACAACCTTCGAAACAATGAGGACCTTAGAATACAGCGAACAAGAACAGTCAGAGGTCAAAGAACCATCTTTTACCTGGGTTTTCAAGGATTCAACACTCTCCCGTTAGATATTAAGAACAACAATAACTTAAATGAATTTAAAAGAAAACTTACCGAATATGTTAAAACTATATACTAGTTTCTAGGACTCTAAGTTTTTATTATTATTACAAACTAAATTGTACAAATTGTAAACTAAATGGCTTTTAAAGCTAAATAAATTGCATTCATTCAAAAAATTGCATTCATTCATTCATTCATTCATATACCAGAGTGAATTTTAAGTGCAATTTGTTCCATTGAGGGTTTTTTCTAAACGGTAATGACTTCTCAGACGTCAATTTCCGTAAAAACTTTGTTTAAATCCCGCCCAACGTTCAAGGAACACAAGAAATCTGTCTTCGGTTGCAAGTTTGTCGTAAAATTCTCTCACCAAATTGGCATCATATGACATCCTTTGGGGAAAAATAAACGTCCACGACCGTCCAGAATCAAATAATAATTTTTGAAGCCGTTTTAGTGGGTCAAATACTTCTCTGATTCTGAGAACAGAATTTAGTTTCTTGATTTCAAATCAGAACTCAGAAACGTCAGTGTCAAATAAAAAGAGAAATACATAGGAAGTGACATCGAAAAGCGGAAAGTTTTAGGTCTACGCTAAAGACTTATTTTAAGTTTAGTTCAATGTTTAAAAAAATGTATAGTCCTATCGCTCTACCAAATTTCAACACCCACTATCAAGTTTCAATAATCTTCGACAATCGGAAGTTCTTAATACCTAAGTGACAACTACACCCCTCGAATGGAAAATTTGATGTTTCCGACTTTTCGCAACGCATGCCGTCATTGTGCCAAATTTCACGATTCTAGGAAGACAGGAAGTGCTACATCATTTTCATGATCTGTCAGTTAGTCAGCTACGGTTTTTGTGATTTTTAAAGTCCTACTACGACTAATGGTACAGGGTTGAAATTTGGTGAGGTGAAACCTTTTCAATGAACAATAAATGCCCAAAGTTTGACGTTTTTGGATTAATTGGTTCGGAAGTTAGAGGGGAGTCAAAAAACAGCCTGAGTGTGATTCTGTGCAAAGGATGCGCTGCCTTTACTAGAAAACTTGGCTGGGCAATACCGAGCCCTTTGATAATAGGTAACAACAAACCAAAAGCGCTGTTTCAAAAGTCAAAGTACGAGTAGTTTTCAGTCTGAACAAATTGAGCTTAAAAGCGATTGGTTTAGTTTTTTTCGCGCCCAAACGACTATGTAGCTGTCAGATGCAAGGCTTGGAGTACCTGCACGGCCCTACCCAAAGTGAATCGTTTATAGTTGGTGAAAAATAATTCGTACGAGACGTACAGATATAAAAACCAAACGCAGAGTTGACTACAAAAGCTATAAATACAACAAGCAGTAAACAGCTGTGTTTTCTGTGCTTCAAATTGACTATTTTTGATCAAACTTATAGTGTGTAACTCTCTTGAAAGGCTCACCATTTGTCAAACAGTCCAACATCCCACCGTCAAGCAATTTTGTAAATTAAACAATTCAAAGAATCTCTCAAGTAGTACTCCGTAGGACACACTACTCCTTTCATTAAAACAAAGCAAAGACTGAGAAAATGCGAAACCTCTCCAAACGCTGAATCAATATTCAAATGAACGTACACGTATACGACCCCATATAGCAAACCACCCAGCCGGAGTCTCGTCAATGGCAATTTGTAAATTCCTTCAATTTCCTGTCTCCTGTGTCTCGTTGCAAAATACACAATAAAACACCAGCGGCTACGTAAGTATACATGCATCAGCCGTCAGTCCTCTGAGAGTAAAGAAGCACTTTCCATCAAAGGACATCATGTGCATCAGACTTGCCATGCGAGGGAGAACACTTTTAGGAAGGAAATACACGTTTACAAGGGTAGGTGAGCATAGCGTCGAGGACATTTTATTATTATTATTTCAGAGTTTTTTTTTTAGATTACTCTGCCCGGGGGGAGGTTGGTCGCTATGTTGGGGGATGGGGATGGATATGCTGGCAGGCTGGCAACGAACGGAAATTGAAATAAAAAAAATGACATCTGACTGGTAGAGCATCGCCTCACTCATATTTCTTCAGCCGTTGGTCCTTCTTGCCTGGTGTAGTTTAGATTTCGGGCTCCCTTCACCATGGTCGTTAACACCGACACCATTCATTTCCTTTAAGGGTTACAACACCATGGTGTTTGGTCTGCCAGTCGGCGGACATGCTTCAAGCGTAAACATTCGTTCGGTTGGTCTTGTTGGAATCAGTCCTGTAGTGTACGTTAATTAAACTTTTTTTTTTAACTGAAATTTCCATTACTTTCTTTAAGGGGGGCCAAAAGGGAAAAATGTTATTGGATTCGAAATTAGAGTAAAAAAAAACAGTCCATAGCTTCAGAGGGTTTGTCCCCCTTTTTCATTTTTTTCTATTTGCATGTCCTTTTATCAATGGCCCAATGAAGATGAGCAAACACACTTCGTGTATACACGCGAGGACACGTACGATGCACAGCACATATCCGGAAGAGAGGTGTTAATGCATATGCGGCAGAATGCAGGACAAATATTTGTTTATCCTTAACGATGGCGTTCGTTTGCATTCAGCTTTTATAGAAATCAGTTGTACATCGAACCTGAAAGGCGGGAAATTAGATTTGCTGGAATATAATTAATTAAAATGTATGGGGTCCTTTAAGTTCATGGGTGTTGATATACCAAATCTTGAATTTTTTTTACACTTTTTTATATAAAAAACAAGCAAGCTGCATGTTCGAGTCTCGTCCTGCTCCACGGAACTAACTTAAGCCGGTGTATTTTAAGATTTTTGACCTAATCAACGTTCCTTATCGACCATTTCGTCGTCCTTCCCAAACTCCGTCGATACAAAGTGGACGGAATATCAGCCGAAGAATTTTTGGACAAAGCGTCCAAACAAGTTTTCAGCTCCTTTCTGTTTAATAAAAGTTTTCACTTCTAAGAAGATCTTGTACATAACATCTCCTTGACTCTATAGATAAGAGAGGACTTCCCTTTTTGATGCCTTTCTAGCCCGAAGAAACATAGATTAAAAAATGAAGCTTGATTTATGCTACTACCTCAAAGTTTAAGCTATGTCTATTGTGAGGCTCTGCAGATGTTGTGTGTCCCTTCCTGTTGATGGAATTTGATTTGCCCTCATTCATCACTAAACCCAGTTTTGCCGGTCCGGTACTAATAACGACAAATCGCTGTATATACAGAAAATGAATTCAATGTCGTCAGACTTTTGGCAGATTGTGCTCTGAGTATTTTGCGATCTTTAGAACTAGTCCGTAGCGTTTGTCTGAGGAAATGCACTTTCGTATACCAGGAGATGAGTGCTCTGCTGTATGCGTTGGATTACTAATAGACGTTCAAGTGGTGGGAAGAGGCACCCTTATAGCACTTGACAATCAGGCAGTGATTAGATATTTGAACAGACAGGCAGACAAACATGTGTACTGAAGCTAAGTACAAGTGAAACGAAAAAGTGGATTCCCTTGCAAAACAAAATTCAACTGCCGCAAACTGCTGGGTCTGAAACCATTTTCTTTTATTGGTAAAGGAATGGTAACTGATCGACAGATGGATCAAGTGGAAAATTTTTGACAAAGCAAGATGGCAATAGAGTGGCCGACCTGCTTCACTTTTTCTCAATCAATCAATTTGTTGTTATTTTCCATGAGAAGAGGTGTTATGGACAGGAAATGGTAATTTCAGGTATTATATGTAGAAGATGGGCCTTTTAGAGGATGATACTTTGCCTTGTTAAAGCTATAAGACAGCGGCGCATATATTGTGTCAATGTTCAGTGCTAGCCTGCCTGAAAAAAGAAGGTCTTGGGTCATTATACTGGCTCGGGAGTTGAGACCCACTTGATAAAACTTGAACCACCTTAAAACAAAAATTGAAAAGAGTCCAAGATAATTAGGTTAGGTTAGGTTATAGTGGCAGGCTACACACAAGTGCAGCCACACTTAGGCCAGAATTGGCCCATTGTGACACCACAGGATCTAGTGATCTTAAACTACCCTTTGAACCAACAGGAGCTTAAGGTGAAGCGGCGGAGGCGATTGATATTAATAATATCAAGTTCACCAAGATTATCAAAGAAGTACTCTCCGAGATGTAATCTTCTTCGAGTTGAAAGAGCAGGACAGGTGCATAGGAGATGAAGAATGGACTCTTCCTCCTCCTCATCTATGCAACTTCTGCAGAAGTCATTAGCGGGAAGACCCAGCCTGAGGGCATGTCTGCCTATTATGCAGTGCCCCGTGATCACACCTACTAGTGTGCTTATATCGGATCCCTTTAATCTTATAAGAGTGCTGGCGCGCTTGAGATCCAGCCTGGGCCAAATTTATTTCGTGAAAGAACAAGTGGTGCAGTTTGCCCACCTGCGGTTAGTAGCGTTTATAGCGTTTTGTTTGATAAGAAGTTTGCAAGTAGCGTGAGGCATGCAGAGATTATCCTTTTCCGGTAGAATCGAGGCAGTTGTGCCATGTCTGGCGAGTTCGTCGGCCGTACGGTTGCCTGGAATGTCCTTATGGCCCGGCACCCAAATAAGGTGAATTTTGAATTGTTCCGCCATCTCGATGAGAGATAGGCGGCAATTGAGGGCAGTCTTGGAGTTAAAGGTGACCGATTCCAAGGATTTAATCGCGGCTTGACTGTCGGTAAAAATAGTGATGTCCCTTGCAGATATTACATTATACCGCAACCACGACAGGGCCTCCTTGATCGCCATAATTTCCGCCTGGAACACGCTACAGTGATAAGGAAGTCGGAAGGAGATCTTACAATCCAGATCTTGGGAGAATACACCACCCCCACTCCTGTTTCCGTTTTTGACCCATCTGTGTAAAAGCAGATGGATTTCCTTCGAGAACCTGCAACTCTCTCCCAGTCAGCTCTGGAGGGTATACAGGTTGCAAAGTGTTTATTGAACTAAAGTTGAGGGAGGGTGTAATCAGTGTCTTTTGGTATACATCCTATTTTATTCAGAATGGACGAGTTTCCAGTTTGTCTGCTGGTCCACAGATGAATTGCCTTCAAGCGGGTGGCCGCGTTTGCTGCCACCTGTTTACAATAGATATCAAACGGTAGCATATGGAATAAAATGTCCAGAGCCGCTTTGGAGTGGTTCTGAGAGCTCCGCTCTGCGGCAAATATGGCCCACGTTGGTAATATAGCCCACCACTATTTATCCTTAAGTAGAAAGCGCCAAACTAATTCAATCTTACCAAGTTCAGACTATAGTTTTGTTTTGTCTCATTCCATCGAGGTAGGCATGGCTCGAAGGATGTGGTAGATATAAGTGGTAATCGTTTTTTTTTTCGTTTTCCAAACAATTAAACGAATTCGACTTAAAATCATGGTTTTATTTCAAAAAATGTTAAGGGTGTTCCATATTAGCCGCACTTACTCTACATATATACGTACACACATTTAGCCGAGTAAAGTGATAAAAGAGTTTTTCATTGCGAAACTGACAGGTGTTATGCGATGAATACGTGATCTAGCAGAATGTCAGTTACCTAAGAATTCTTTGAGTGCACTTGTTTCTAGAGCTTTACAAAAAGTGAAAGCTGGAACATGTTTGAGTTTGACCACAGCGAAAATTTTTATTTGGAAAAAAAAATATACAAAATTGCACTATGTGATGGAAGATTACATCCGATTTTTTCCCACTTTTTTGTACTTTTTCCAAATTTTGTTTCGATGTAGTTCAAGCAAGCACACTAGAAATCAAATCCAGGAAAAACTGCGAGGCAATCCAGAGAGTCTCTGAGTAAGATGGGCAGTGGTGGACAGACATGGTGGCCTGACATGAAAATCTCCTTAAAAAATATATATAAGTATAAGGAAAGGAACCAATGCGGATATTATTATAACTTTTGTATAAAGAAGTCATACAAGTCTCATTACAACACGCTAGCCAGGATAATTGTTTGTCTGCTTCATAGTATCGGTCGAAACGGAAAATTCTCTGATTTTATATGGTTCGGAGGATTTTTGCTTCGAGGTGTTCTTCGGAACATCTATATGGAATATTTCTCCGACATTTTGTAACGCATTTCGTCGAATTACGTTGAAGTGCGAGGAAGTGCATTTTTTCCTTCAATTTTTGACAGCTAGGTTCCGATAGCCTCCGACAGAAATTGGTTGCGGAATTTGTTTACGATTTGGATTTGAGTTTCCGACAGAGTATGCGTTGCGGAGAATTTTCCGTTCCGACGGATACCTTGCTAGGGCCTGCTCGCGCTAGAATTTAGCGTCCCTAGTCTCCACTTAGTTTTTCCACACCAAAGATTAATGGTCGCTAAGTTATTGCACACGATATATGTAGATGGAACAAAATCAATATGTTCACCATAAATGTACTGCCATTTAATTTGTACGTGTATTTAGAATTTTCGATCGCAATAGCTGAGTATCTCCAAAACAATGGATTCGGATTGCTGCAGCAGCAGCGGAAAAGGCCCGCAATTTTTTTCATTGAATGAAAAGGTTTTTTTTTTGGTTTTGCGTTTTCTTTTACATATCAAGAAAATGTTCTCTGCGCTTTCCTCGAAAAAATCCGCAACAGAAACTTTTTCCTTCGTTTTTTATTTCGCGAGCTAAATGAGTGGAGACTTTTCATCGACCCATCTATTTGAAGTTAAGAATTTAGCTTTCGAACAGGATACTACTTTGCTAGACATTTTTGTATGGGAGATAAAATTTAGCGCGAACAGGAAATGGCAAAAAAGGAGAGTTTGCTTTTGACCAGACACCATCGCTAAACGTTGAAGTTATTTTTTTTTTTATTTTATCAGTTAAAATTCCAAAAAACTCTCTTCCGTTGCCTCGCCGGATCACAATTTTCGTAACGCATTCACCATTTCATTCCACAGCTCAAGCGTGTCCACAAAAAAATGAATTTCAAAAAATCCAGAGCACAACCTTTTTGTACAAATGGATGACCATTGAATTTAAAAATTAAGGAAAAGCATACGCAAACACTCAATTTTTATGACCATGCGTTTAAACAGCGCGGAAGGCAACTTACTGTAAAATACCTAGCTATGTGTTAATTTAAAATTTTGCAAAGTCTGCTTTAAGTGAAGTTAAGTCAGTATAAAGCTTAGCTTTCGGTAGTTACCTGCAGATAATCCTTACAAGTTGCCTTATTTGACTGGTTTCATTGTTCAAATTGATATCTCCATGATATGTCGCCGCATCCCCTCCAGACTAATGAAATCTAAATCATAGAATCACATAGATGGCAACAAAGTTATTGCTCCCTTTCATCAGGACACACATTGATTGGTCACCGCAAATTGTCTACCCTATCAAGTATTTCCTTTTTCGAATCCCCATTGAAATTCCTCAATGCGCACCTACAAAGGAACTCAAGACCAGACACCTACAGGGAAAAATCGTTACAAGTCCAACAAATCTCCTTACATGCGGTCGCAATTTAATAACAAAACAAACACGCAGCCAATTTCCCTGCCGCTGGCTAAAAATTACAACCTGTCAAAACAGATTACGAGAAGAAAAATCATCTTCCATGACCGGACCTATTTATTTCCAATACACATAGAGTCAGAGAGGGAGGAGGCCACATCCCTATATCTATGGCAGTAGTTTTGGTGCCAACGCAGCAATTTGTTTTGGTCGTCAACCTGGCACCAAGAGTATCCTAAGAGTTCGTTCCCTTAATCTATTCGAATTAACACTCTGCGCCAGCATACTCCTCTGCTATACGATGCAGCTTGTGTAATGGATTGCATTCGTGCGTCAAATAGCTCTTCATTTGTTACACATGCGCCGTAAGTCGGTTTAGTTATAAATAATACTGAACTCGAAGCGAAATAGAGCCGTGGCCGTGCTGAGGCACTATACACTCCTTGATGATTAAAATTCTAGGAAAAAAAGAATTGCACGAAGGAGCACCACCTCAAGGTGAAATTCCATCCATCGTTGGATTCGTTTTATATTATTTTTTTGTTCCTGCTTCATATTTGTTGCTGTTATGCATTGTTCTTTACTGCAGCTCGTGTTCTGCAAGGAGCACTTGTAAAGAGCGCTTTGACTCGAGGGTACGGGTAAGCACATCTCCTATATGATATGGAGCGCTTGCAATGATTTTAGGCCCAAGGCGCTGCTTGTTGATCTATTCGGGAAGCGAAAAATTTATATGAAGACAGAGAGGGGAACAAAAAATATAAAATAACGACTAGCAAAGGGTTCAGGTCGTGCTGAAGGGAGATGCTGGCACAACCTTCTTTGCTGGCTAGCAGCTGCTGAAAAATATAAACTGCTGTAGCAGGAGCTGATTTGATTTGAAGCTCATTTAATTTGTTTCTATTGATTTTTCGCTCCATCTTCAGGGATTGATTTCAAACTGTAAAAGCCGCATCCTTTCGAGTTGGCTGGGCATTGGTATGGCAAAGGCGAGTTTTGAAATATTGCTGCCTTTCGATTGTTGAATTTATTTCGGGTTAAAACTTTATCTGTGGTATTATTCCTTTAGATATAGTATAAGAGCTTGTCAAGGACGATCGAATTTGCGACTTGTTATCACTACATTAGATATGGAGGACATCTTATCTACAACACTCCGCAATTTATCGGAGCAAAAATCATTTTTGGTGTAAAGTTTTTTAATGTTTGAATAACTACAACAATTTGTTTTTAAATAAACATTAGGTGGATGATGTTTTCCTTGTTAACTTAGGTAACCACATGTGGTAGTCGTATTACCGTATCGAAGTACCGTCCTTTTAGGTCTAAAAAGTGAAGTCATCAATCCCTGTTTGATGTTTGAGGCAGTATGCAACATAACAAGGCAAAGAGTAAAATTTATAGCAATCGAAAACTTAAAGGAAGGCGGTCTCCCGTTTACCACGAAACTTACTTACTTAACGGGCTCCCGACCCGTGGAGAGTCTCTGCCTGAGACACTGCAGCCTTCCATCCTCTGTGATCCCGGGCACGCTGCTTTCAATTTTTCAGACCAAGCGCTCTGGCATCCGCGATGGCTTGGTCTTTGAAACGGAGGTTCGGTCTTCCTTGTCGTCTCGAACCTGAGGGCTGGGATTCGAAGATCCTCTTAGCTGGAGCATTATTGTCCATTCGCTCGATGTGGCCGAGCCAATGTAGTCGACGTAATTTGGCTTTTTGGACTACATCCACATCTTGGTACAGCTCATAGAGTTCGCGGTTGTATCTTCTCCTCCATTCGCCCTCCTCGCACACAGGACCAAAAATCCGTCGAAGAATTTTTCTTTCGAAGGAGCCCAGTATCAGCTCTCCCTTCCTGCTTATTGTCCAGCACTCGGCGCCATAAAGCAGAACTGGCAGGATGAGTGTTTTGTAAAGCGTACATTTCGTCCTTCGAGTTAGGAGTTTTGAACCCAATTGCTTTGCCAAACCGAAGTAGCAGCGGTTTCCTAGGGTAATTCTTCGCCGGATCTCCACTAGAGTGTCATTCGTGGAGTTCATGTTTACTCCGAGGTAGATGAACTCCTTAACTACCTCGAAATTGTTGCTATCAATAGTGACGTTTTGTCCTAAGCGGTGGACAGATGCTTGTTTGTTTGTTGATAGCATGTACTTAGTCTTGTCCTCGTTTACTTCAAGGCCAACAAATTTCGCCTGTTCTTCAATCGCCGTAAAAGTCGATATCGTCCGCATACCCCAGTAGCTGTACGGATCTGTTGAAGATAGTGCCTTCCGTGTTGACACCTGCCCTGCGCACTATCTGCTCCAGCATGAGATTGAAGAAGTCACATGATAGCGCATCTCCTTGCCGAAATCCGGTGCAAGTTTGAAATAATTCGGAGGAGCTACTTCCAAATTGCACGTAGCAGCGCGTGTTTTCCAGCGTAACGCGACACAGCTGGATCAGTTTTGCCGGGATCCCGAATTCGGCCATCGCCATATAGAGCTCCTGACGATGAATGCTATCATATGCGGCTTTGAAGTCGATAAATAGGTGGTGAGTCTCGACTTGAAATTCATTGGTCTTCTCCAGGATTTGCCTCAGTGTGAAAATTTGGTCTATGGTCGATCTGCCGGGCCGGAAGCGACACTGGTACGTGCCGATTAGTGTGTTGCAGAACGGTTTAAGACGTTCACACAGTACGTTGGATAGGATCTTGTATGCGACATTAAGCAGGGATATGCCTCGATAATTCTTGCAAGACATAGGATCGCCTTTTTTGTAGATGGGGCATATGGAGCTGATAGTCCAGTCATCGGGCATGCTTTCTTCCACCCATACTTGGTTGATGATTCGGTGCATGCACCCTACCAAAACATCACCACCGTATTTGAAGAGCTCCGCTGGTAAACCATCAGAGCCTGCAGCCTTGTTGTTCTTAAGCTTTTTTATAGCTAAGCCAACTTCTTCTATACTGGGTGGTGGAACTGGTTCTTCATTGACTGGACGTGGGTTCTCTTCTTGCCCTATCACTCTCTCTACATGATGCCCATTTAGCAGCTCCTGGAAGTGCTGCTTAAACACATCTACTATTCCCTGCGCTTCGGTGACTAGATTTCCTTCGCTGTTTCGAAGAGCATGCGTTCCGGTCTTGAAGCCAGCAGCCAGTTGCTTGGCTTTCTTGTAAAACCTCCGGATGTTGTTTCGATCGCAAGACTCTTCGATCTCCTTGAGCTGGGAGACTGCGTAGGCCCTTTTCTTTCGACGCAGGATTTTCTTCTCCTCCCTCCTCCTGGTTCGGTACTCTTCCCTCGCTGCCCTTGTTTTGCGCTGCAGCGTCTTCATATGTGCATCTTCTGTCACCTTTTTCCGACGAACGCACTCATCATCATACCACGGGCTTTTTCTCTGGGGTGGCTGGTACCCTATAGTAGTTTCGGCTACCTCCTTGATGATGTCGCGATACTGGGACCACTGGTTGTTGGCGTCTGTGGTGGGTGAATGCACAGAGGAGAGTTTCATACTCAGGCGCTCGCTGTAGGCTCTGGCTACTCCAGGTGTGCTAAGGCGTCCAACGTCGAATTTCTTCTTCTGGGCGGTTCGCAGCTTCTTCTCGTTGGACAGTCGAGCTCTGAATTTTGCCGCGACAAGAAAATGGTCAGAGTCGACATTTGCCCCTCGATATGTGTGCACGTTGAGGATGTTGGATGCGTGCCTCGCATCGATTAGCACATGGTCGATTTGGTTGGCGGTTCGACCGTCTGGAGAGCGCCAGGTTGCTGTGTGGATCCTTAGCCTTGGAAACCTAGTGCTACTTATCACCGTATTACGAGCTGCTGCAAAATCGATTAGTCGGTAGCCGTTGTCTGTTGTCGTTTCGTGCATTCTGTGCTTACCAACTAACCCGCCAAAGATGTTCTCCTTTCCGATTTTAGCATTGAAGTCCCCGAGTACAACTTTTACATCGTACTCCGGACAGGCTTCGTAGGCTCCATCCAGGAGGTCATAAAAATCCTCCTTGATGGGGTCTTCAGCCTCGTCGGTAGGGGCGTGTGCACATATTAGGCTTATGTTTTGGAAACTAGCTTTGATGCGGATCACAGCCAGGCGATCACTAATCGGCTTAAAGTCAATAACTTTTGTCCTAAGCCGATTTCCCACGACGAATCCGCATCCTAATACATGCAATCTTTTATGGCAGCTGTAATAAATGTCGCAATTTTTCCTTTTCATCATACCTGATCCTATCCATCGTATCTCCTGGATCGCGGTAATGTCTGCCTTGTACCGCGTGAGGACAGACTCAAGTTTTTGAGTAGCACCTGGGGTATACAGCGTCCGCACGTTCCAGGTGCATACTCTCATCTCGTTGTCCGTTGACGTTCCGGGTCTAGTTGCCGTTTGAGAGAATTCAATATCCGAGGCTCCTCGTGTCTCTCTCATAACTAATACTTTTTTCCGTGGTCGGGAAGTTACCCCGACGGCACAACCCTCAACCTGGAGGGCCAGGCCCTTTTTTTGACCCTAGGACAGCAGGCCGGTTATTCCGGTGCCAGTAACCCACTTTGGGATGTGAGCGCTGCCGTTGGCCCATTAAGGGTTCATCCGCCACCAACTCTTCTCCAACACCCTGGCTCAGTATTGGAAATCCCTATAGACCTGGTATTCGAATATGTCGAAGCAGCCCATAAAGGGGTTACACTAAATAGTTCGGCCTGACTGGAACTGTAGACGCCACCGTTGATTCCATCTAGAGAATTCCTCCGCTGCCGTCTGGAACAAGAGGAAGTGCCTTAGTGAGAAAACACTCCCTCCCCCCCTCTCTCGTCTGCTGCCACCAACGACCTTCCAAAGGGGTTGGTTACCCAATCTCCAGTCGAGGTACTAGGCACCCACCAGTCACCAACGTGGAGGTGAGAGTAGGAGTTGATTGTGAGAGGCTAAGTGAGAACGCTTGTGTTCTCATAAAACGCATCACAACCCTTCAACCAGTTTACCACGAAACACAAGATTTAAAAAGCAGACAGTTCGCAACATTAAAAAAGAAGACTGTTAAGCTATGTTCAGACTGCCAATATTGTCAGATTTGTCATTGAAAATTTGTCCCAAATGTCTTACAACCGTGTGAACTTACAATTTTTTCTAACAATATTTGCAGAAAAGTCATTGCCAGATAATTGTCAGGCTGCCATCTGAATATGAAATTGCCAGGTATTTGCAAATCGTCTGAACATACAATTTTATCATTGCCAGACCATTGCCAGGCATTTAGGACATTTGAAGACTCATTTGCTATTGCCAGATGTGCTGTGCTTATCACATCTGCAAATTCTTCATTGCCAGACAAATATCTTTTATATTTGATTGAAATAAACGATGTTTCCGTGCTCTTTTCTTTACCTTTTTCTGTAGATTGGTGAAATATGAATAAATTAAATAATTTCGAATACGTGGACGAAGAAGAAAGTTTAAAAGAAAATGATTTTGTGGTGAAGAGTTTTTGAGGGGTTTGCTTCATTTTCATATTTGAACGAACAAAACGAAGTTTCGGTGCAATTTTCTTTAGGTTCTCTGTAGAATTGTGCAAAATGTATGAACTAATTTATTTCGAATATGTGGACTTGCTTTTGAATAAATGTCTAGTCCCTCCTGCTCTCGGCGGGCCACCCAATCTTTCGTCCAAACACGCCGACGACGTTTGTGTGGTAATTAGTCCTCCTCGCTGCTTCCCAAAATCCAATACGTACGGCCAAAACAGTTGCAAGTGCATCTTTTTGTTCTATTTTGTTTTTATTTTTCTATTATTTTACCTTTCTCAACTAAAACTTCAGTTGCCCGTCAACGGATCTGCAAATTTTTTGATCTGCCAACCGTGTGATGTGGCAATTTAGCATTGTAAGGTAGTTCGCTATTGTCAGGTCATTTGCAGTTCATTCAGAACCTGACAATATTGTCAGATCTGGGAGTCGTCTGAACATAGCTTTACTGGTATCTGGTATGTCACTTGGCGAAGTACGACCAAAGTTAGGGCCAACCACTTAACCAATGTTGAATATTCTCCATAGTTTGAAATATTTTGTCTCTACTTCGACTTACAGAATGGAATAAATACATGATGTATAGCATAAGCTCTTTAGGTTGTGTTCTAATTCGCGCATGTAGTACTCCGTGCAACACTCAGGTCAATTCTTTTTCTGACCCATTCTAATGACTTTTGGGGAAAAGATTTGTCCCCTAACCATTATAGCCCTGTCTATAAATACTTAAATTAATTACTCACTGTTTATCTTGCATTAAAATCATGCTGTGGACTTGATACAGCTCATTATCCTGTCTATTGGTGTGCTAGAAGCTTGTCTGGGTCGTGAAAGAAGTGTCTACCCAAAGGTGTGTTGGAGAATTGGGCAGTGACAGGAAGTGGGCTGTGGGCTCCAGAGCCTCTTCGTCACCACATATCCTCTACAAAGTTCTTCTTTTGTCAAGACCTTCTATACCTCCGTATAAGACCCTCGGTTCTAGCCAAATTTTATGGGATATAACTAGCCCAACTGAAAGGTGGATTTCCCCATTTCTTATTTTGTCACAATCGATAAATGTTAACAAAAGTCAAACGACAAATGACTCTTTTTAAATGGAGTACATGTTTTGGACGATTCATATACAATTTTAATTTCCATAGATCAGTAGAACGGAAATTTCTCCCCAACGCATACTCCGTCGGAGGCTCAAATTACATTCGAGGTATCCGTTTTCTTAAAAGAAAACGCTTCACTACAAATCACTTCACTTCATCATCATCACTACATATAATAAAACTGTAGAATACAAAATGCCTGACCGCGCATCACGCAGAAGCTACTGGACGGATTTCTCCTCAATCATTTAAGATATAAAACATCCTCCTGCGTTGTCCTGAAGCTGAGCAATGTTGAAAACAAATATACAAAACATCGCCCACAATTTTCTTTCAGTGGATACCACTGTCAGTAGTCATGCAGCAGTGAGTATCGTTGCAATAGTGTGTGTGTGATTATAATGTGCGCGCTCTATGGGCAGTCGTCTCTTTCCAGCACATATTCAGGTTGAACGCGTTCAGGTCCTGTTCATTGAGAAAAGTTTGGAAATGGGCTGGGGTGGGGTTCGTGTGTCAGTGTCAAGTTGTTTCATTCGTGTTGCTTCTTTTCGCCGAAATTTGGGTAAGAGGGAACAAATAACAGAACTTTGCGTAAATCTTTTTTGTGTAAACTTGTTTTTGCTTTATATTACTTTTAGAAAGGTCCAAGGGAGGAAGAGGGAACATATTTATAAAAAAAACGGCGGTTGAAGCAAGGCGAGCACGGGTCAGCTAGTCGTAAATAAATTCCGCAGCCAATTTTTGTCGGAGGATGTCGGAACCTAGCGGAATTTCGGATGAATACCTCAAAGCAAAAATCCTCCGAATCGTTATAATTTTCCGTTCCGACGGATACCTCGCTAGGGCAGATTATCACTCATCCGTCATCAACTAGTGATCTTGACTTAAGTCAGTTCGATTGGGAGTTGTTTAATTTTTCAGTCGCTGATATTTATCAAAAGGAGTGGCTCTTACAACCCCTGTTACAACCACTACATCTATTTGGCTGTAAGTAACGATTATGTGTTTCGGTATAAAGTAGTTCCAAGTTTCATAATCAACTCCTGTTTTGTGGGTTTTTATTAATTAAACAATTCTATACGAAAATGATTCACAATAATTCACGTCTATTTCCAACGTTTTCCACCCCTGAGGACGGTGCCACTGCGGTAGAAAGACGATGAGAAACAACAACGCACCCTAATAAGAAACATTTGCCTGGTGCACATGCCACTCGTTTTATTTGCATATAGGATACATAAAGAACAACGCGTTCTCTTTCCCCCAAAACACCGCTGTATAAACATACAACTCCTCAACGGGAATCTGCGAAATATCGACCAGAAAAAATAACCCCGAAGCGAACAACGTATACAAAAACAAACGCATCCCCTTTTGGCTTTTCTCAAGCCAGGGTGACACGGCAAAGTGTAATTTGTCACGATTTCTCTCTATGTTTCTGTGAAATGTCGGCGTTAAGATTTCTCTACCTCCCACTCCTTGGCGCAACCCCAGGCTTATTGCTGTCGCTGTTAATTTATGCACTTTTCTATTTATATATTCGAGTTGAGAGTGCAATGTCCCTCTGGAGGAAAATGCTACTTGTATTTGTGTGTTGGGTTGGGCTGCACTATGATCTTCTGCTCCTGGTATAATGACCAGTCTTATAAACGCACCTTATTTGGCTTTGACGCCAGTAATTAAAAAGGCAATGGGATGATGGGGAGCAGTTTTATTTAAACTCTTCCTTGTGTTTTGCGTTGGTTTGTGTGTTCTTGTTAAAGGTCATTGAATTTGTTGGGTATAGCTACGTTCTTTTCGGTTTTGCGCAACCTCAAGGGTGAGGTTATGCAGGGAAGAGCCCAAAATTGATGCACGTGCCTAGGTAATGTATTTTTAGTTCCAAGGGTTTGAATGTTGCCACCTTTTTTGGGGTGGAAAAGTGGTTTCACTGATGGACTATCTGTTAATGACGGTACGAGTTATTTACGTGTGTAGCAGACATCTTGTACAATGTACAGTGTGCATAATAGTGTTTGCGCAGGAATTTTATCTAATTATTAAGTTTGTGTTGAGAAAATAAATCTCGTCGCATTTGGGGCGGAGAGCCTGTCACGTGGCTGTGGTAAGAGTTTCAGCCGTAAGTTAAACACACACATTTTCCTTAGAATTTATACATTTTTGGCGGGGTTCTAGGGTCGGCCACCGTTCTGAAATTACAGAAAAAAATAAATAAAACTCGTAGACATCTCACGATTTTTCTTTTCTTCATCTAATCCCGTGATCACTCGAAGAATCCTTAGTACCAGCTTGGTCATTTTGCTATTTCAGTGTGAAAAACTATTTGATAGAAAAATAGAGCAATATGCAAAAATATAACAAAAATGCTAAGATATGCCAAAAATATGCTTTACAAAGTGAAATATGCATTTATACCCAAATATGCAGAAATGTACCATCACGCCTATCGCTGAAAATATGTAGGTATACTTAGTTTTGTATATTAAAATATTTAATACCATTTCCCAAACAAAAACATGATTTTGCATAAATCCGGTTGTCCTAGTAATCACAATTAATTTATCGCAATATCACTTATGACCACTTGTTGTGTGGATGAAATGAATGCATTAAAACACTTCACGAATAAACATTATTTCTAAAATTCAGTAAAATATTTTAACTGAATATTATTTAATCCTTCAGAAATACAAACAAATTAAAACCGAATGGCAATACCCCACATAATAATTCGGTTTCAAAAGCACCAAAACCGAAAGTTCTTTGATAAAATCCATCCTTGATGATATCCTTTCATTGTACACATGGTAACACTCTTCTGATGTGCTTCAATTCCTTGGTATGACAGTGGTTTCGTTTTTATTTCAGGGGCAATTCTTGTATTTGAGGGCCGTGAGAGTATCTACGGGCACCATTGGTAGAAAAAAAACTCATCCCTAAGGCCTGTACTGACAATTTTTGTTGGACAGAGTATAGTTCTTCTAAATCTTCGAATATTATATTATACATTTGAGACGTCTTCTATGTCAGGATTAATATGCATCTGCAGACGCTCATTGTGAAGAACTGCATACTTTTTAATTACATACTTCCGTTACAAGAACAATTTGCAAAAAATTGATATGGGTGGACTTTGACTCCTTAAGTTTAATTCGCCATTGTTGTACCCAATCACATACCTCGTTAACTGCATTCATCAATTGACAGAAGAGCAGTTTCGTCTGTGAATTTAGCTATCAACGCTCATTCCTTTTTGAAATATCACTAGTTTACAACAAGTACAGTGTTGGTCCTAGAACACTGCCCTGTGGAACCCCGCTTGCAATTCTTTAAGTTCAGAATACGCTGAACAATAGCGAACAAAGGATCTATTTGAAATGTAAGATTTAAGTATCTCCAAGTACTGTCTAGGTAGATCCTTATGAATTTTGTACTCCAAGCCCTTATGCTAGACCTTATCAAAGGCCTGTGCAACCTCTAAGAATAATTTAGAACAAACTTGTCTTACAAGTGCTATGAAGGGTAGTTCCAGATCATATCCTGCTGATTTTCTATTAGATACCTAACGCGAAACATAAGGCGTTACGTCTTCATCTATTCTATCAGAAAGCCACTAACTACATAAATGTCGTCATCCTTGGGATTTAGATTTAGATTGAGATCATTGTCTGTTATTATCCATTAAATTACTTAGAAAGCGATAACCTGTCAAAAGTCCGGCCTCTGTTATATTCTGGCCAAAGCTTCCTCGATACTACACAAATCGTATATTCTTTCCACGTGTTGTTGGTTTTCGTACCAATTTTGTTCCCCACTCGGGCTCGATCACGATCCATTACGGACCCATTTCTCGCCAGTTCGTCCGCTCTCTGATTGCCGGCTTTGTTTCTGTGTCAATGGATGGACCCAGCAGAGATTTGTGATGTGCTACGAGCAAATAACCTTGAGGTCTTTGAGAAACCGCTTTTATATCCGTCTTGTTGTCAATGAAGATGGTTATATCACTGAGCTGTATAGCCAACTTCAGCGATTTCCAGAACCTGCGCTGCGAAGACGCTGCTGCTATCAGTCTGGGTTCTCTGTGAGTTCATTTGTATTACATTCCTCCGTTCTCAGAAAGGAACAGGAGAATGGTCTCTCAAAGTCGAGGTGGGGAGACATATAGTCAGATGTGACAACGTTCCCTACTTATTTTCCTAAGACCTGTGCATGCCCAAAACTGCAAGATCTCAAAGTGGCTGATAGTCCAGCTTTGTCGTTCTCACTGCCCTGGTTGTCTTTGTCTTTTTTGACTTAAGATTGGTCGCCTTGCTTGCGGCTTGCTACCAAACTACTTTTACAAGTGTTACAGTGAGTATTTAGGCTAATTTTTTAAAAATAGGTGTCTAAGACAGAAAAGACTCAACAAAGCCGTCTAGTTGTAGGCAAAAGTTGCCCATGGCGCTATCGGTCAGAATAAAAAATGCATATCCAGTATAGTGCTCCCTGTTTAGAGTAACGTCTACTCCAGCACCGTTTTCGAGGAAGACCAATGAGTCTTAACGCACAAGTTCCAGGCCTAACATCCAAACACACACATCCACATGGTTTTAAAAATTATCTAGTGTATATTCTAAATGACGTATCTATACATTCCACAACTTTTCGTTTATTTATGTTCCCATTTAAAAAAGAACTGTCATCTGTCATGATAGATTTTTGCCAAAAGTCATCATTAAATTCGCATAATGCAAGCGTGTAGGTACTGTTTCTAAGGCACAAATTCACTTAGACTGCCGCTTCAAACGCGGGATATCAAAAGTCGATCTGAAAACAGATGTCAAAATCATAGAACTGGCAGTTGCCGAAGGTTTTAAATGGCCCACTTTTCAGTGTAACTTGCCGTGGTTTCGAAAATGTTTTCTTACATCCACGAATAGATTGTTGCAGTGTTCACTAAAATTTCTGTCATCCAACAGATGAGTCAACCGAAATGTATTTACATTTCCAATCGTGCTATGGCATTCGCAATTAAACTTTCAATAAAATTAAGTGAATTTCTCTTCGAAAATTATAGAACAAAAAATCCAAACGACTATCATGGACAGAGGCCCGTCGTCCATCGACTTCCAACTGTATTCGGAATTCTTCACCATTACAATTATTGTGTGTGCTATTATTTCCAATCATTCAATTGGCATCCGCAATCCCTCTCTCCAAAGGCTACCATATTTGTTCCAGAATCAATCCATCTTCCTGTTGATGGTTCTTTTTTTTTTCCTATGCAGGTATCTATCTATAGGTATACAACCAGCTATCGCATGGCTTGATTGTTTTTATTCGAAGCAAACAAATCGAATCGGTTCGTTGCCGCAATCTTGATGTGGTCTAAGATGGTCCGCTCTGCGTGGTGTGGTCTTGTGCCACTACACTACGAACAATTATTTACAAAGTGGGTCGTCGTCGTCGTCGCTGAAGTCGTGTTGGAGCCGGTCGAGTCGTATAATCACAATGTCAATTCAACGAATTGACGAACAAAAACCCTAATTGCTATTGCGTTAGCGATATCGTATTTATGGCTTCTGTTACTCTCGCTGGTTTGTGGGTACCTAACAGTAAACCGCCAAGCCAGCACATGGATTGTTCTTGAAAGCCACCATCGACCTTAGACTTAGACCACCGATTTGGTCCGATCTGGTCAGTGTTTCTCTCTCTCATAAACATAGGAATATGGTGGGAGGGAAAGGTATACGTCAGACCATGCAACGAACGAAATCCAACAGTCAACTAAACTTCAAAGTGTCAAGTCAATTTCAACTTTTGGTGAGAGTATCGCTCTGTAGTACGTGATCATCTTGCAGGAAAAACGAACCTCGATTGTTGGTTTCATTCTAAAAGTTCTACTCGCGTCCCAACCTGTTTTACCAACCACGACATCGTGAAATCTATCCATCTACGGACCGAGAGAATAAAATACTTGCAAAGAGATTGAGAGGAAAATATAGCAGCTACCCGAGTGGAGTGGATGTGGAATGCCTGGCATATATCTAAGGAAGAGATCCTAATGCAATCTTGAAGTTGCACAGATAGTTATGGTCACTTACAGTTGGGATTTTCATGGCGAGAGGGTGAGGGAGTGAGAGAGGCACTTCGATGGCATACCTAGAAGAGATCTATCTGTCAGCGATCTTGAGCGCACATTGCAGACGGCGACGACGACCATGGTTGGGATGGTAAGATGGCTGTGGAAACAGCGACAACGAAGACTATAGTTTGCGGATAAGGTCAATGACTGTATGTGCTGTTGCTGTGTGCGCGCAGACCGTTCTTTTATTGTTACTCCTCGTTACTGGCTCTCGCGTTCTTGGGTATTATAGTTTTTTTTTTTGTTTTCCTGTTACCACAGGCCCAGCGATAATAGTACGCTTTTGTGACTATGAACGAATTCAGGAATACCTACCTCAATTGGGTGATATAAGCTGGATGGTATTTCAAGAGTTTCAGACCAGAAGTGGATGATTACTTTTCGCATAAATGGAATAGCTCTGGCTTACGAGTGACATTTCGGAAAGGATTGCGTATATGCTGACAGACTTGTCGGTGGGGTCCTCTTGAACTTTTGCGTGCCTATAGTTCATCTAATTTGCAGGTCAAAGGAGATCTGTTCGCTACTATGATGGAGACGCATGATTTTGAGTGAAATACCGTCTATTTTTGAGAGGGGTTACCATTTATCGCTGAGCAGCATAGCGGCAGGTATTTCATCTACGATATATCTAGAGTCCGTAGTGCATCCAGGCCTCAAAAATGTTTATCGACCCCGCTGGATGGAATTATATAAGCTACCTCCAAGTGCATGTGTACATTATGTTGATTAAGGTCACTTTTCAATTGAGAACTGCTACATAGAGAAGACTGTCTCTGCGTTTTCCGGACCAGGCAGTGATGGGCAATTGATTTTTACAAGCTAACCATCTCACTCGATTAATTCGCACCATTTCGGTTGATAAACCGCACAGCTCTTAATTGCACCTTCTGTGCGCAAACTGAACCGGTTGAAATGAAAAATGCAACATCACAAACAGCCGAGTTTGCAGGATATGCTTAACCTATAGGTACACACGAGAAGGCTATCGAAGGCAACCCTTAAACCGATAATCAGGCGGTAGGATACAGGTTAGAAGGTTAGATCCTGGTATATGCTTTGCTTCCATCGGGTCCTCTGGTTCATTGTGATCCCTTGTTGAAGTTCATCTACCCAAAAAAGCAAGCCCTTTTTACAGATAGCGGAGTCGACTTGTTTGGGCATTTACAGAGAGCAAGCGCTTGGATGGGCTGCGTTTCTTTTACATCTTCCCAGCTCCTGCAAAAGTCTGGTAAGTTGCCATTTAGTATTGTGTCCTGTCAGTACACCCGTTAAAATTGCTATTCCATCGAAGTCATTATGTCCTGGGACCGTCCGGTCCGGTCGTCCGTTTTTTTTTCCCAGACTCTTTGGTAGTTAAGTGCTTTGATCGCCGTTTGACTGCATACAAAGATTGTGATCTAAGAGGCGTCAAGACTCTTGTGAACATTGCTTTTGCTGCCTTGGTTTTAGCTGGGAGAAACTGCATTCGTTAGGGAGTTTGTACGAGTCGTTTATGTATAAAAACTCGCAGAAAATTGCACCACCTTTCGTTTTTTGCCCATCAGATCAATATGTCAAACTCAATTCCCTCGTCGTTTCCTAGGTCTGTATCAGAAATATTTTGGGAAACATCAGAGCTAGAACTTCTAAAGACTTCCTGATCTTGCTTCATCTTCCATTATTTTTATAGAAGCGGGCTTCTGGTAGACTTAGAAAACTCAGTCCCAAAGCTCTTAGCAGTATCTTTAGACCGTATTTGACATTCAACTTTCACACAGTATGCGCTCGATGCTATACTACACAAGCTATCCTATCCGCAGGCGTAACTAGGCTAGGCTGCCACTAGTAAGTTGACCGAGGCGATATACCTATTAAATCACTTCCGTCGAGTAACTGAAAAGCCCTCTTTTCATCGCGTGCTCATATTAGTGTCAGATTTTTACTGACTAAAAACACCACCCTTCGACAGAATGTTACTAAGATAAAACTTATCAAGCAATTTTTCTATCACGAAATAATAACTTTTGGCAGGTTACTTCCCAATGAAAGATCCTGCATGTTCCGCAAATTAAACGCGGTAAATTTTATCTTGCCAAGTCGAGCGGTTTCGTTCTTTGTAGTCGGCGCAATAAATTGTTCTCATCCAAAATTTGCCGGACTGTATTATTGGTATGTCCGATTAGTCGGTATCTATGCTTTCTCGCGAAGCATCTAGTTTCAGCTTCGACTGTTGGTATTCAGAGATCCCTTTGGAGATCTTATGTACCATGGTGCTTGTACAATTTCTCTAAGCACTTTATTTTGAAAAGTTTGTAAAATATTTGCATTCGTTTTCTTGGTAAAACCCCAAAGTTGTATACCGTAGGTCCACACCGGCTTTAGCACTTGCTTGTATAGAAGCAGTTTGTTCTCGGTACTGAGCTGGGAATGTTTTCCGAGTAACCAGTACATTTCTCTATATTTAATATCGAGTTCTTTACGTTTCATTTTCACGTGCAAATTCCATTTTAGCTTTGCGTCGAGTGTCATTCCCAGGTATTTGGCCTCGTTTGCAAAGGGTATTCGGGCCAAGTTTAGAAAAATTGGCAAGTCATTCGTTTTCTCATACGCAAAATTCACGTGGATAGATTTAGTTGTTAAATTTGCAGTGTGGCATGACGCATCGTCTTGTTAAAAACAGTAAACGTCCAGACATTTCAACGATTAATATTATTGTCAGCAAGAATGAAAACTTTTAAGGGACAGATGATCCGCATTTGCATTTCTTAATCGAATTTCTTAACAAAAAAAAATAATCGAAATCGTTAACTTAAATTTATCTTCTTCTCGATTTCAGGAACTTAAGGAAAGTTTCAACTATGGACTATTTTGCCCGCCTTCAAATGGTAAAGCAGGAAAGTTTCTCGACGAGGAACGTCGTTTGGGAGATTATCCGTTTAATGGTCCTGTCGGATATTTAGAGGTAAGTCGATTGTCGAATATGCGATACGTATGCATGTGAAGTCGATTCTTAGAATATTACGCAGTATTTTAAAAGTTTTCTTTGATTAAATGAAAAATTACTTTTGGCACTTAAAAGTTGGAGCGAAGTTAAGTTGGGTGGGTATTTTTTTCTGGAGGTAACTTACGTCAGCCTGGACTTCGCATACAAATTTAATAGATGGAGGAAAATATTTGACAAAGTTTAAGGAAAGAAGCTTTTGACATTTTCATATTGGTTCAACTCTTAGGTGCCAAAAGAAAGGACTAAAGATTTGCACTGCATTAAAGTATGCATTTTAACGCATGCTTTCTTTCGGTTTGTGAAAGTGCTTTCGTTTCGCACCCCTATTCGGTAGATCCGGCTTTAGTTTACTCTATCACACAGGTTTCTTCCAAAATAGTCCAATGTTTGTGGTTTACTGACAACTGACTTACTGACAACTTCTCAGTTCCGCTAAGTTTGTCTTCTGTTATAGGTATTTTTTTTTTTTTTTTTATATATTCCCTGCCCAATGGCTGACACTGCGACCTAAAAGATCTATTGTATCAAGAAGGGATGGTTTAGCCTAAGAGACGATAGACCTCCCTAGTGAAGGCCAGTATGTCCTTAGTAGCAGAATTTCTAATTTCTGCTGGTGAGAGTACCTCTTTGTTAAAGGTACGTCGTCTTAACCAGTGAAGTGCCGGGCAGTTACAGAGCAGGTGTTCTGGGGATTCATCATCCTCTAGGCAAAACCTGCATTCTGTCTCTGGATACGAATTCAACTTGCTAAGATGGTATCTCAAGCCACAGTGGCCTGTCAGGAAGCCCACTAGCTTTCTAATACTTTCCTTGTTTAGTTTAAGGATTTCCTTGTAGGAGAAGGGCCTAATTAGTCTTTTTGATTGTCTTAAACCTGTGACATTTTCCCATTGGCTTAGGCGGAGTTGTTGTTCCCAATCGTTGATAAGCCCTAGAGCAGTAGCCCAATTGACTCTGCAATATGGTTCTGGTCCGCAGAACGCGGATTCCGATCCAGCCCTAGCTAGCTCGTCCGCAGATTCGTTTCCTGCAATTCCCCGATGACCAGGTACCCATCCAAGTTTCACCCTGTTGTGCTTGGATAGTGTTTGCAGGGCATCATAACAACACTTTACTGTGTGTGAGTCCAACGTGTTGGACGATAGGGCCTGCAGAGCTGCCTGACTATCAGAAAATATTAGTATTTTAGCGCCCTTAATACCCTTTTTTATGTTTAGAATAGCGCAGACCTCGATGGCGTGGATTTCAGCCTGAAAAACTGTGGGACTCTTTCTGTTATAGGTAAGCGTATTACCTTACCATACCCCCACCACTTATAATCGTTCAATTTAAGAATTGCTTAGGAAATAGCCTCTGTTTTGACAAAAATGCTTACACAATGTGCTACACACAGTTCCTTTACCTCTCCAGACAGCTATATCGATAGATATCCGCCTTCAGTTGCACAAATTGAGTGAGCCTTTTGTCGGGATAAGAACAGAAACACAGATTTTTGTCGCAGTAACTTGCGGAAATGCCATTAGGAGTGTCGGTACCGAAGTGCTGGGCGAACAGAACGAAACCCTTGGTTCGATGAGGAATGCCGCCAGGCACATGCAGCCAAGAACGAGGCCTACCAACTAATGCTACAGACAAGAACCAGATCGGCTGCGAGAGATACCCGCGAGCTCTAATGGCAAAATAGAATCGAGGAACACCGACTTCTCAGAAGGAAAAAGAAAGAGCGCAAGAAGCGAGCGGTCGAATCAATTGATGGACGCTACTGCAGAGGCAAAGTTCGAAAGTTCTAACAAGGGTAAACAAGGCCCGAACAGAAGCCTGCAAAGATGAGCATGGGAATACAGTTGTAGACTCACAGTCGGTGCTGAGGATTTGGAAAGAACACTTCTGCAGACTGTTAAACGGCGGAGACAGCCAACAACCCGCTGTCAGGCAGAATGATCAGCTTTGACGATGATAGGATGATAGACAAATCTTCCTTCCCCCCGACCTACAAGAAGTGGGGATAGCTATATCCAAACCTAAGTCCAACATTGCTGCTGGAGCGGATGGTCTTCTGGTCGAGCTTTTCAAAGCAGCGGGAGAAGGCTTGGTAAGATGCATGCACCAACACATCTGTAAAATATGGTCGGATGAAAACATGCCCGATGAATGGAACCTCAGCATCGTGTGCCCCATCCACAAGAAAGGAGATACTGTGAACTGCGCCAACTACAGAGGAATAAGACTCCTGAATGTCGATATAAGAAATTGCCGGCTGTATTGTGTGAACTCCAATAACCCCATCGGCCCATATCAGTGTGGTTTCAGGTCAGGAAAGACAACCATTCACCAAATTTTCACACTCCGATAGATCTTGGAAAAAAAACAGGAATTTCAGATCGATACACACGATCTATTTATCGACTTAGTCACCTAAGATAGTCTCTATAGGGACGAAGCCATGTCAAGGTTTAGCATCCCTTGTTGTGCAGGATGACGATGGAGAAATCTCGCTGCTCCGTCAAAGTCGGCCATTTGATGTCGAAAAAGGTTTAAGACAAGGCGACGCGCTGTCATGTACTTTCTTTAACATCGTTCTTGAAGCAATTGTACGAAACTCACAAGTCAACACCAGAGGTACAATTTCTCAAAAGTCCGTTCAACTACTTGCCTATGCTGATGAGATTGACATTATTGGGAGAACGCGGCGGCGGGCTGTCAGTGGCGCATTGCTATCATCGAAACGGAGGCGGCGGACAAAACGAAGCATATGATGTCAACTAGAAAGGACTCTCAACATCGGCGACTCGGACAAAACGTCACGATGGACAGATACAACTTCCAAGTACCTAGTTAAAAACATTGTATATGTACCTGGGCTCCACTATCACTTCGCAAAATGACATCGGCGCAGATATCAAGCGAAGAATCACTCTTGCCAATCGCTGTTTCTTGGGGCTAAGAAGGCATTTAGGAAGTTAAACCCTCTCTCACAGAACCGAGGAGGTACTATAGGTATAACCCCTTAATCATCCCGGTTCTGCTGTATGGTGTAGAAGCATGGACCTTGTCAAAAGCGGTTGAAAACCTTCTGGGATGCTTTGAGAGAAAGATTCTTTGAATGATATATGGTCTAGTTTATGACGATAGAGTGTGGAGAAGAGATTCAACGACGAACTATACAGCGACGCTGACCTGGTCAAAATGCCAAAAATACAACAACTCACCAGCCCGACGAGTCTTCGAATCCGCCCCTGAGGGACAACGCAGCAGAGGAAGACCCCACCTTAGGTGGCAGGCACAATTGGAGAACGACCTCAACCAACTTGGTGTGCGTAACTGGAGGCAACTAGCGAGAGATCGAGCTGGCTGGAGGGGCTTGTTGGTTGAGGCCGTGGTCCACCCCGGACTGTAAACGCCACCAAAAGCCCAAAAATTTAGAACGGTGTTCGAAACTTTACACAAAACCACTAGGCCACTGCGCCAACACTTAGGACAAGAATAGCTAATAATGGCTTAAGTAGCCGCATCCATATTGCGGATACAGAGTAACCCAGAAATAGTCTGTAGTATATTCAGAGTCTTTTAATTTGACCATAACGAAAATAGGGGAATTCAAAGGTGGATCTTGCTATAATCTCCGTCTGTCCAGCTGCTCCTGAGTTAAGTGCTAATTTTTCGTCTGCATCTTACTTTATTATTAACAGAACTTCTCACAGCCAGTTGCTTAGTAGTTAACGTGTTAAACTACTAAGCGAGGGGTCCCAGGTTCCATCCCCTGTAAAACAGAAATTATATCTAAAGTTTTTTTCCACAGCGCTACCTCTCGCGAACGTCTGACAAACATCCAAGACTATCTGCCATGAAGAGGTTTTCAATCAGTCATTGGACTTGGTATACAATTTTAGATTCCTTATATTCGTCCCAAAACTGACTCACAATCGCACAAAGCCATTGGTTGTGAGAAGTCAGGCTTTGGGTCAATTTTAATAAATTTAAATAAATATTCTTAAACCAAGCGTCCACTTTATATAGAACTTTTCACATATTGCGCTCACCCTCACAGTTCTTTTTATCGGGTACCTACATTTCATTTCCAACAAACCTTTCAATGAACGCAGAAGTTTTGTGCGACCCAGTCGTGCATCGCATTGACCTAACTACTCGTAATATAAGTTATGTGAAGTTCCATTGATGAAATGACAACTGTCTGAAGGAAAAATTTGTTTAATATATGTACCTCCATTTGTTTCCTGATAACGTTTGTGTATAAATAGCTATTCTTCTTATCTACCTACAATCTTACTAACTCTATGCTCTTTAAATTTTCAGTTAAAATACAAAAGACGCGTCTACAAGATGCTCAATCTGGATGAACGCCAGCTGAAGGCGCTGCACACACGAGCGAATTTGCGACGATTTCTCGAATGCATCAATGGCGGTCATGTGGAAAAAATTGCAAAAATGTGCGCCAAAGGGCTGGACCCTAATTTCCACTGTCCGGAAAGTGGCGAAACGCCCCTAACCGTGGCAACCGGAGCTAAGAAACCAAATAAACTGCTTATCGCACTAGTGAACGGCGGTGCTTTGCTGGACTATCGAACAAAGGATGGAGCAACCGCTCTACACAAGGCTGTCGAAAAGGACTCCCTAGAAGCTGTAACGTAAGTACCAACCATAATCGTGTTTCAAAAAAATATATACCACACCATATACGATGAATTACAAAATTAACCGCACCCGCTGGTGGTAAAAACGCCTTTCCCTCTCTGGCCAGTGAATTTATGGGCGATTTACTTGTCGGCCGCACGTATCTTTTTTTATTGGCTTATACACTACTTATCGCCTAATTAATCGCCGACTTGATGGAAGTTAATTTTGTCTTAATTTAGAATGTATACCACGCGATAAAGAAACAAGTCGACAAGTGCCAAACCAAAAGCCATGTTTTTATTGCAACAATTCCGAAAAGTGTTGGCCATATACGCATGCCTTGGATAGCTTTCAAAATAATTCAAGTTGAATTGCTGGTAGTTGTAGTGCAGAGACTCTAGTTGCAATTGTCCAAATTTGGTCAGCTAACTGTTGGTTATTTGTGTTGGCTTAGATTCGATGTTCTGATTTTTGTTTGTATTTTTGCAGCACCCTCTTGGAACTTGGTGCATCACCTAATTATAAGGATGGACGTGGCATAACCCCGCTGTACATCTCTGTGACGAAAAAATGTGATCCTAAAATTACGGAAAGTCTGTTGCATGATCATGCAACGCTTGGCATTCAGGATAACCAAGGTTGGCAGGAAGTACATCAGGTAAGTCTTGCATTTGGATTTGTGCTATGCACTGCACATGGTCTAATAAAAAAATAAATAAAAGTGGATACTTCATGTTTAAAAGAAAGTTCATAAAAGGGATATATTTTTAGGGATTTTTTTTTCCAATATAATTTAACTACGCACATATTAAAGGTAACACAGTATAATTATTTTTATCTATGGAAGAGTTTAACTGCGGTTTGTGAAATGTTGCTTTTTGAATGATTGACAGTGGGAATTCATCGTGTATTGTTTTTTCATGTGAATATTATATTTTTGTCATAGCATATTACGATCGTAACTTTTAAGATTCAATGAACTTTCAAAAAAAATATACAAAATACAATCGCGCCGAAAAAGTTACCCACAAAAGAAGATTTTTTTTTTATTTTGAACAGTTACATCAAATTTTTAAATTGCCCTGCAAATTAGAAAATGACTCGGAACTTTAAGCCCACAAACTTTAAAAACGAAGTTTGAAGCAAACATTTTTTACAAAACCGATTCCTTTTCCTACGTTTTCGATTTAAATTTCTGATTCTGCAATCATTATATTAATACGTAAACATCAATAGTTTCCGTGCACTTTTTAAGTATTTATCATGAAATGAGGTGAATGAAATTTATATCATTCGAAAGGTACTGTGCCGTAGATGTGCAGAAACAAAAAATCGTAGGTAAAATTGTAATGTCGCCATTAAGACTGCTAAAATGAAGTTAAGAATTTCCCATACAAAATGCTTAGCAGTTAATCGAAAGCATTTTGTTGCCATTCAATTTGTCGCCGTCATGTTTCCATAGTAACAAATTTAATCATCTTAGATTAGAACCTGTTGGAGAGTCTCATTAACCGTTAAACTTATGCAATTTAATTACCCCTAAAAGTAAGCAATCATAAAATCTTATTTCAAGGGCTTTGCAGAGTTATCTACGAGGTGTTACTATGAAAACGAACATTCATGTTTTCCTCTTTTCCATTCTTTTTTCATAGCCTAAAGGTATATGAATTAAGATTTAGCATATAAATAAATAATAAATAAATTATGTAAAAAACAAGTTGGCTTTCGTTACTTTATCTACAGACAAAATTGGTCAAATTTCGACAACGGGCGGTACTAGTTAATAATTATTACGACAAAGGAAGGGAGTGCTCTAGACTACACTATGTCCGATAGAAAAAGGGAAATTATGTACATCCGACCAAACAACTCCACGACCAATTGTATATGAGCGAATAAAATTACCAAACGCAAGAGTATACAAACTATTTATTCAAGTTGCTCCGATGACGGTCTAGTAATAGTAACAAAAGAGACTGATTAAGGCAAAAATAATATTCTTACATTGTGGAGAATTCAAAAAGTGTACTAAAAAGTTTAACTATTGATTATAGGGAAATTTGTGTACTATTTGGCAAATGCCATGTAAAGAACAAATATGTTAGGTATCATTTTTACGTATACAACAATTATTTAAACTTATTAATTAAGAACAGGAACTTCGAAACTAAAATTTGTTGCTGTCAACACAGTTCATTTTTCGCCATTACTTCGAGGTTTCGAGATGAACCACAACAAGATCTCTTAGTTGACAGTGATTTGGATTGGAGCTAGAGCTATTTCTAACTGTACGCTATTTTATCATCAGTCACCTTTACTTTATTTTAATCCTGACAATCAATTCTACGCAAGTTTCTCCCTTCACTGTCAGGAAGTTAACCTTTGCTCCTCTTTAAACTTGTTAAAGGAAGTCCGATTTCCGATGTAGGTTTTCAAAAATTCTATTGAACAAGTTACGACAACGTTCTACCAACAAATGATATGTTCTTCTTAATAGAGCTTAAAGCCTTTAAAGCAAATACGAAATTCGGTCAAATAATACGCTTTTTCAATATTTGTTTGAGAATTTAAGTAAGTAATAACTCAAGTATGGATAATCTCCTGCTGTCCAAAAGAGGGACCCGTTTTTACTAACTTGTGTTGTTCGTGTTTCCCTCTGTTCTGTTCCATAGTACGGCTACTTAACACATGAGTCGCGTAATATTGTCTGTCACTATCAGTGCAATCGGTTATTTCCTTGAGGAACGGGCTTTTAAAAAGTATGAATGCCAATGTCTGATTTTGTTGGTTGGTTTAGGTGGTTGCTTTCCCTCCATCCTGATGATGGAAAAACACAAGTAGCTCATTAGCGCCGTTTTGAAACCGCAACTTGTAGAACCTGGAGATAAAAAGGATGACATATGTTATGGAAGCTCAAAACCAGCCTGAGGAGTTGAGAAATTTGATGATGTTGTTGAAATGGATGCCTCGGGTGGTCGATAGATCGTCAAAGAAAGGAATACCCAGGGCACTGTATCTGGTTTTAGCTAAAGCCGGACATTTACAAAGAACATTTCACACCAAATTTCGAGCTAATTATTTGAGAAATCCTAAATTCGTATCAATGGTTTTAAAAAGACGTCAAATACTTCTACACAGTGTATAAAGAATCAGTGGCTTAGAGTTAGTGTGTTGGACTACTAAGCGATGGGTCCCGGTTCGAATCCCGAAAAAAACAAATTACATTTTAAGGTTTTTTCCACTGCGCCATTTTTGCGAACGTCTGACAAACATCCGAGAGTAAAACTGTCATGAAAGAGTTTTTGAATTAGCCGTTTAGACTCGGCGTACAATTGTAGATCCCTTCCATTCGTCCCAAAAATTAAAAACTCAAAAGCTAGGCCTTGGGTCCCACAGACCTGTCGCGCCAAAATATTTATTTATTTTTAGTGTATATAAGTAAAGATTCGTTGCACCTAAATAAATCGCCTCACGAATCACAAGTTTAGCTCTGCTTTACATTTTTGAGTTTAAAAATATGTTCACAAATTTGCAAATAACTTAACTGCGATCATTGTGCCATTAACTAAACAAAATGTTCCAGAAAGATTCGTTAGATTGACCCTTTTGGCAAAAGTAGTCGTCACTAATGATAGCAAAAAAAAAAACTGTTTTTTACCGGAATTCCACTCAACAATTTACTCAAAACAAATCGGTTGCTATGATCTTATTTTTTAGGTTCCGCAATAGGTGCCTGACTACATATGTATGTGCTTTATAAGAGCTGAAAATTTTCTGAATGAAAATCAATTCGTAGTCTGTGAATTTATACTTCACTGTACGTTTAAGACCGTCACGGTAAAGTCGTTAAATCTTTTTCTTTAAAGACGATTGCAAACAGTGTCATAACACGACTTAACTTTGTGGTCGGAGTACGAGAAATTGACCGGTATAGTCCAATCATCAGACGAGATTAGAGTATTTATAAGGGTGGAACGTAAGAAACAAGTCCAGTGTGTTGGCATTTTGACAGTCAATGTCTGGATAACCTGTGGTTCTTTTACAAGCAGAGTTAATTGATTTAAAAATTGAACTAAAACTTCGAGACACACATGAACATTTATAAGTTTATACCAATTTTCAAAAATGTGGCTAGAGAAGTTTTTTTCCGTATTCGTCTACTTTAATTTGCTGAAAAGCCCTACTGCAACTGCATTACCTCGGCCTTGAGTAAATCACTTATTCGGCTTGTCTACTAGAAATTTCAGCATTACTTTCTCCAGAAACTGCAGTGTTTGTACTTTTATTCTTGTATGTACCTTGTGCACTTTTTATCCAAAAGCCTTTGATTCCCATTGAGATTACCCTCTACATCTAAATGTGGCCATAATTTCTTTCAAAATTGACGCGGTTTCCTCCTCTTGTCAGTTTAATTCAAAAAGCAATTTTTTTTTTTTGTAGAAAAATATTATAATGGTGTTGGCATATTTATTTATACTCTTTTAAAAATGTAGTCTTCTTGTAACTTGCGGTACCTACTTACCTGTTAAATTTATGTGTATGGTTTTTTCCAATCAACGAACTTTCCACTTTTACTACTCTTTTTGTATTATTTCTAAAAATAAAATAATACGAAAAAATTGAAAAAAAAAAATTAAAAGTTTTCCCTTTAGTTTTCTTACAAATAATTTCTATATATAATTATTATAATATTAGGCATGCCGACATGGTCTAGTCCACCATTTGGAACATTTATTGTTTTATGGTGCGGACATGGATGGCCGTAACGCTTCCGGTAATACACCATTGCATGTATGCGCTGTTAACAACCAAGAGGCTTGTGCTAGAATGCTTCTTTTTCGCGGTGCCCAACGTGAGGCCCTTAATTATGCAAATCAAACTCCCTATCAGGTATTTATTTCTGTCTTTTTATTATTTAACAAAAGAAAAGTGTATCTTCTATTTTTTTTTAAATATTAATTGTTCTTTTCATTTAATTTTATATCATTAGTTTTGTTTTGTAGTTGGTTTTGTGTAAAATTTTGGTTTTAATTTTGGTATACTCTTTGGGTCGATCCTTTTGGTTATTTTGTTTTATTTTTCTAATTATATATGAATACTTGTAGTTTTGATCTTGTTTTCTGTAAATAATATATTATTGTTAAGTCGGAAATTTCATTTTCTTAAGAGAATTTCTGTCAGGTATATTGTGCTTACTATGTTATCGAATTCAAACATGATACGAAAAGAAACAGGAGGATTGAAAGGACTTACATTTATTTTATTTTATTAGTTTAAAATCTTACAAAGAAGTCATGTGAGATTTATCAGCTCTCTTCTTAGCCTTGAATGTCTATCTAAGAGCCTATTTTATATAATATCGCATATTTCGAGAATTCGCCGCAGGGATCTATTAACTTTTGAAACTTATTTCTTAAATCGAACAAAGCTGGTGTCAAAACATTTCCTCTGTGAATGAGTTTGTTTTTGTTTTCTAGGTAAACTCGACCATTTTTAATAAATATATATTTATAAAGCCTCTTCACTGAGCGGCGATTCAAAAAAACTTTTAGGAAACTAAGCTTTACGGGAATGTCTTGCTTTTCTTTCTGAATCTCTTTACTCGCTAATAGAAAAACTGTAAATCTGCCATATTTTCAAATTAAATACAATTTTCTCGTCATCATCAGCATATTAATTTTTTTTTCAACTCGCACTTGTCAAAAAGAAGTTTGAAAAAAATATAAGAAAATCAACAGGTATAAATAAATTTTTATTACATGCAAGCAAATATGTCTAATCTCGCCCACGTTATGTTAAATGATTCAAACAGAACGTCCATTTAGTAAATTTCAAGACTAAAGTTGTCAGAATTGTATACCCAATACGTATAGGAGTTCTGTATTTAAAACTTTTATAATATTTTGCCTTTCATATATTTTCTTTTTTGAATTCGATATATAAAGAGGTACTAAATATATGCACATAAAATAATAATTTAAATTTGTTTTTGTTATAATTCAATCGATCATATTTTTAGAAAATCGTTTTTTTAGTTCAGTGTACAAAGGTATACCAATTTTGTATTTTTTTTATTGTTATTATTTAATATAAAAATTTTTCTTAAAATATTCTAATATATTTTATCTTTCCCAATAAGGTTGCAGTTATTGCCGGTAATCTTGAACTAGCCGAGGTTATACAAAATTACAAAACTGATGATATTGGTAAGTAAAAGCGTTTTTTTCTATTTATAAAACTTCGTTCGATATTGTTATTAAAAATATTCATGACGTTTTGTTAATTGATTGATGCATTTTCAAGTTAATTGTTGAAATACTTATATACATATTTGCATATACCTACATATTTTTAATTTTCATAACTTTTTTTGGATTGTTTGTCGTTTTGTTAGACTATAAGTTTCTACATGTTTATTTCTATATTACGATTAATTTAATTTATTTTATTATTTACTGTTGTATATATACAACAAAACCATCGAATGTTATTTTTGTTTGTTTTCATATTTATCCCAAAATAATTGGCTGTTTATCGTTTTATTTAATCATTTTCTCATATACTTCATTTTCACATTACTATCAAACTTCAACGAGTCCATTTTTGTAGTTTTATTCATATCTCACTTGGTTAACCTTCGGGTACCGGGTATCTCGAGTGCAAGTTTGTATTCTGATATGATCAATTTATATACCCATTACAATCCGGAGTGGACCTGGTCCTCAACCACTAAGTCTATCTATCTTACCATCTTAAATTGTAAACTGTGTGTCGAAATTGAGGATTCTTAAGCCGGAACGGTGGTGGTCAATGATGCTGTGGGTGTAGCTTGCACAATCTCCTGGTAAATCTCTTTCACTAAATCCCATCAAAACAATCCGGGCCAAAATTATATCTGTAGATGTACATAGATCGACTGTGTCAATTAGGATCTTATTTTCGGCCTCAGTTATTTACAACGCCTTAATGCCTAGTTGTCTAAGGTTAAAGTGATTGGCAAAAGTTACATCTCGCTGAATTTGTAATGTGATGTCTAATTTTTTTTTTTTTTTTTTTTTTTGAGTTTATATTAGAGCTGGTTTAGTGGTTAGTGTTGCTAGACTATTGACTGAGAGTTCTTACATTTAATCCCCACTGCGTCTCCTCTTGAACGTCTGACAAACATCCGACAGTATTCCTGTCTAGTTAAAGCTTAAACAGCTGTTCGACAGAAAATTGTAGGCTCACTCAAGAGAGAGAGGCTTGGCCTAGTGTCTAAGCCAGGGCCGTTTTACTTCTGTGACTCCGCCTGTGACCCTGAGATAATTATGGTTTGCAAACTTTTTTGTTAAGGTAAATGTCTAGATGCAGTATAGTGTTAATATTTGCTAAATTGTGTAACCCAACTTTTCAAACGGAAATAACGAGTATATATGTCCAAACACGTCTTCAAGGAGTCACTTATGGTAGCGAAAAATAGATAAAAGTAGTGCAGGACGAATACAGGACTTCATTCGCAGCAACTTCTTTAGACGTAGAGCATCTATCTGCCACAAAGAAAAAAATGATTCGAAGCATATTGAATCCCATCATCATTTTGAAAATTAGAGTCAGCATTGAATACAGGGCGTGCCACATTTTTTATACAGAAAAGTTTAAGTGGAAAAGAATTTCTTAAATCAAATACTCGCCGAAATTAGCAACAGCGAGACATGGCTTTGTCCTTTTTCAAAGGGGAATCAAAAGTATATTGGTCACCAAGATTGACAGCTTTCGATGCTGCCATCTAAAGCATTAGGAACAATTCTTAATGCATGCAAATTAATTTTCTGACACCAGTGCGCTATAACTCACAAACAGACCGTTCGCATTTCCATCTTTAAGACAAGTTGGTTTAGTAGAAAATGTTTTTGATTTTCTATAAGGCTTTTTCATGAGTCCGTTCGGGAACTATAGTGTCAGCTTGATATATGGGCATGTGAAAGAGTAATGGGGGAGAGGATTTACATGTTGTGGATAGCCAAAAAATGTTTTGACGAACTTCATACTCGACCTCTTTTTTTAATTTTCTAAATCGTAAAAGATCTGCAAGCAAATATTGAAGACACTAGCTTAGCTAGGTAGCAGATGCTTCTTATTTCTTCGTTATTTCTGCTTTTCGGCCAAAATCGTTCTTTGTAAGAAACGCACTACCTTTAAAATAGTTTTGAAACATTTTCCAACATTGTTTAACTCAGCTGGCAGTGTCAAAATATGTTTTAAATGAAACTTGTATTTCGATCGAGGATCACCCTTTATTAGTACATGTCCGTCACATACGTAAAGGGTTTTCTAATAAGAACAGGTCGATGTTAAAATGGAATAAAACAAGCTGTGCGTCTTTTCAAGGTGGCACGGATCCGAGGTTTTAATTATTAAATTATTTTGCCCCATAGATCCGGCTGAATTTGATCGGTAAAATTTGTTAATTGGCTTTGAGGGCATCGGTGGATTGTGGTTTTCTGTGACTTCAGGAAATCTCACAAGAAAAAGTCTAGCGGGGTCAAATCGCACGATCTCGGTGGCCAATTCACGTTACCCTTTCAAGGATAACCATATCCTCAAATCGTTTATGCAGAATGTCCATCGTGTCGTCTGCTTTGTTGCACGTATAGTTCCTTTATGCTTGAACCACATGTCTCTATCTCTATATCGTTCAATTTGGGCCGAAATAAATCGGTTAGCATTTCTGTAACGTCATTTTCAAAAAAGTGGACCAATTAGGTCGCCATCCAGAAATCCTCACCAAAAAGTAACTTCTTGTTGATGCATTGCCACCTGGTGAACCTCGTGGGGGTTTTCGTCGTCCCATATACGGCAATTTTGTTTGCTATTCATCCGAAAATGCGCCTTGTCGTTAAGGATGATTCTTCGGTCAAAATTTGAGTCCACTTCCAAACGCTTAAAAGCCCAGTCAAGTCAGCGAACAAAAGGCGTTGGGTATGGTCATTCAGTTTGATCGTGTACGTTTGTAGGCCGTAGGAAGTTGAAATCTGTTTAAGCCCGAATTCTTGTGGACGGAAAGGAATTGACTGCTTTGGATTCTCCTTTATATGAATACTATATTTCACGGACCGCGCGGCCGACCTGAATGAATAGTCATAAATTTTAGATCCTTGCCATCTTCCGAACGAGAAGCTTGCACATAAAAAGGTTTCTTTTGGTTTCTCACTGAATTTTACTGCTTTAGGGTTTTTTTCTCAGTACCTAACGCTATTTGAGTTAAACAGTACATTCGGATATGCAATTCATTCTGTTATTTACAAACTTGTTGCCCTCACTGGTTCAAATAGAATGCGCAGCATGTTACATATTCTAAACTCACTAAATTCAATAAAATAAATCGTACCTTCGCCTTTTTAATTGCAACTATCAACATATGAAAAGTTATTCCATCTAAGTCAAATTTGTTTATTTTCGTCCCGATTTTTCTTCATTTGATCATAAATTTTCATCATTTCATTTCCATTTGCTCACAATTCCCAAGCATAAATTGAATGCCCCGAATTTTGTTTGTTTCTTGAGCATCCCAATTGCAACTTTATCATAGTTAAGTAATGATCCACAAAATGTATTTGCACCTTTCAATATATTTTGTTCCAATACTATATATGATGCGATCGGGATTTATAATCGAAAATTATACAAATATTTATTAAAATATTTTATTAATTTTGTATGCATTAATGTTAGATGTTCGTTTAATGTTCACTGTTGTTTATGATCCTAATTTTTGTAGTGTACGGTAAAGTTTTTAGACACTCAATTTGTTGGGTCCGTAATACAAAAGGAACGCATTAGTTTGGAAAGTAAGTAATTTGAAGACTGTAAATGTTGACCAACTTTATTTTGATTTTTGCTGCTTATAGTAACCTTATGAAAATTAGAAGAAACTACAAATTCGAACTCGAAAATCTCTCTCTTCTCGACATTATTTCCATTCTAACCCAATTGTGTATTTTATTCGTTCGGCAAGACTTAAATGCTCTAGATTGTTGACATATTTAGGTAAGCCTAGTAAAAGAGGAGAACCGTATCAAAAAAACTTTTTTTTAAATTCGCCTTTAAATGTTATCGCCTATTTTTACAATTTTCGAAATCAGAAAAAAAAACATGCCGAAAATACGTAGATACAAATTACCTAAGTTTTATTATAATAGCGTACTTAATGCTAGTGGTGAGGGTGTCGGTGATAGAGATCTAAAGTTTGTACCAAATGCAGATGTCAATTCTTTATTTCTTTATATGTTGTTAATAGGCGTTTTTCTTTTTAAGTTCAGAGGAGAGTTTCTTTTATTTTTAACACATCAAAGGTCTAATTTCTTAAATATTTGTATGTAAAGGAACCGGCATAAAGTCTTTGATCACCCCAAAATTATATCTGCCTGTTGTGACGTTCTGTTTATAACGGCGCCGACAGTAACACAGTAGCCACAATATCGGTGGCTATGTCAACAGGCAAAATTGTCGCATCTGGGGCTCGGAAAACCCAAGAGTTATTGTTGAGAAGCCTCTCCGTCCTCAACGTGTGACTGTTTGGTGCGGTTTATGGTCCGGCGGGGTCATTGGACATTACTTTTTCGAAAATGAGGTTGGATCAACAGTTACGGTGAATAGATTGCGCTATCAAGAGATGATTAATGATTTTTTTATGGACAGAGTTGGATGGTATTGATCTGGAAAACGTTTACTTTCAACAAGACGGCGCTACGTGCCATACCAATGATCTTTTACGGGAAAATTTTCCGGACCGTGTTGTCTCTCGAAGAGGTGATCACAATTGGCCACCGAGATCTTGTGATTTAACACCTTGAGACTTCTTCCTTTGGGGCCACGTGAAAGATAAGGTCTACGCCAATAGCCCAGCGTCGATTCAAGACCTCAAATATGGAACTCGTGAGTCTATCGAGGACAGAGAGCAGCCACTTTGCGATTTTGCTATGGAAAATTTCATGAAACGGATATGGTCCTGTAAGCGTCTGCGTTGTGGCCATTTGGTGCCATTTGTTTTTCATAATTAACGGCATACCTTCCTCTTTATTATGAAATAAACTTCCGATCATTTATCTCAAAAAACTGCATTTTTCTTTGAATATCAAAATAACACCTCTTATTGGAAAACCTTTTACTTCAATGTTCACAAATCTGCCACTGGCTGCGTTCCGAGTCCTTCGGGTATGAGTTTCGTACGACTCTTTCAACCCTGTCTAAGTCCGTTATTATTATTATGCGTTGAAAGGAGGATTGTTGTACTGCAACCTTTTGGTCTATTTTACTTCCTGTCCAAGAAATGAATATTCCCTCAGAGCGGTATATTTCCTCATAAGAGTTCCGCTCAGCTTATAGTTCCTCTCGTATTCATTTTAGAGGTTCTCTTCAGCACTCTCTCTTGTCCAGTAGGTATTCTTGAAGAATCTTAGGAGAGCTGTATTTCCTAATTGGTTCTTGCCCAAGTATTTTAGTCTTTTGTGCGGGTCAGTGCCCCACACGATCCAAGTACCTACATGTTCTAAGATTTCACATGATTCATCGCACAATCCGCAGAGACCTTTTTGAAACTTAACCAGTTTCTTGAGAGAGATCCTTGTTATGGAGGTTTTTTCACTCATGCCAATTCAGGCTTGGAATCATTTATGGTCGCAGAAGTTCCTTGGGCTGCCTCGAGCCCTGAGTATTATGCCAGGTTCGTTCTCTAGTTTCCTGGACTCTTATTACACAGAATGTTTCAGGACATATGAAAGTCCAAGTCCCTTATTGGCATCAAACAATATGATGGTGTACCTATACATATGGTTTTGCAGCGGGAATTCTCCAACGTCATCCAACGCAAATAGTCAGGTATGGTGGGGATCTGAGGATAAATCTGTACGGATCATCTCTATCTAGCTATTCAGGACCTAAAACCACACTGATAAGAATCTTGCAGATTCCTTACGGGTTCAGAAGTTCACGGATTATTGCAAACAGACTATGGGACGTATTTATAGTTACAGGTTTCCAAATACTAGATAGTCGAAATATTACAAAACAACACTTTGCTAAATAGCCTCTTTGTATAATATCAGGAAAGTAGGTATAGTATAGATTCCTTTTGCTACTTTCCCTCCCAACAACAAATAAAGGGTATATTTAAAGATTAAAAAATCATGGAGCAGTAGCGTTTCGCACTTCACAACAGCTGCTACTGCTACTATAATGATTATATTTATTCTGTGTGCAATTGTAATTAGAAAAGATCTGCTCCATAAAAAAAAATATTTATTTATATTAGAATATTTATTTTTATTATTTATTATTTATTTATTTAAATTTGAATATCTTCCTGTCTTGAAAACCGGTATTATATAGCGTTCGTTTTAGGTCCATATTTTCGTCCTCCTTCTTAGCAACATCTGATGTCCCACGAGGCAGCCATTTAGGCCCCCTTCTCTTCATCCTAACGGTTAATGATATTGAGGTCATTAATAAATTATTCAAACTCCTTTTTTTACCTCAAGACTCCTGTCTCCTTCAACAAGACCTTGGTCGTTTCCCGACCTGGCCTGGCGCCTCAAAAATAGCTTAGAGTGCATAATCACAAAATGCCAATCCATTACTCTATCACGCAAGTGCAACAGGTTTCCCCGCCGACTTTGCCAATCTCTTCGCGACCTTGGCATATTGTACGACAGGGAGCTAAATTTTCGTTCACATATTGACCGAATAATTTGTGGGCCTACTCATCGGTCGGTTTTGGTAAACGATGGTCTAAAGATTTCTCCAACCCTCCCGTACGTGACACGCTAGTAATGCGTGGTCTCCCTTTCATCGGGCTCGTGTATATAGAACGTCCAACGTAGCTTTCTTCGATTTTTTTCTTTGAGGTCTGCATTGGGATGATCCCCATCTTGCCACTGAATACTCTTGAGGAACGCAGAGACGCTGCAGACATTCTTTCTTTCAATATATCGTCTTCTCTCAGGCTCCATCGATTACGCGTCTCTTTACAACTCTATTTTAAATTTAAAAGATTCTTCGAAATGGTGCTAAAAGTATGCAATGCGTCTACACTTTTTTCGAAACTGGCTTACGTGGAAGAAACCGCCTCTTGGAACCACATGTTATCCAGTCCGAATTCCTCTAGCTGCGAAAGGGGGAAGTCGTTGAGCAGGGTCCTATAGAACTCGCCGTCGGTCGGGATCGTCTGGTCGATACTACGGGGTGCTCTGCGACGTCTTCAGCCTTCGCGACCGGACATACCCTGGCAGCATCTCGTTTTGTTCCATAATTTTCTAAGCGAGCGGCTAAGCGTTGCAGTATTTTCCCAGTTAGTGTCGGACGTCCGGTAAATCTGCGCACACCTACGCAAAATCGAGACAATTATTCCGCGTTATTTTCCGACATTTGCAAAAGTTATAGTAGCTTCCGATAGGTTGACCTGCGCCACCTCTAAAGAAAACTGTAGAAGAAAATTTATCGCTCGAACTATTATTCCCTATTCCCTAAATCGCTGTAGTTACTTGATTTTTTGTTTCTCTCTAATCGCTTGCCGTAATATCTTTTGGATGATTTTTTGACGCCAATGCAGCGAAAACTGTATATGAATAAAATAAATAAACAGATGTCGCCTGGCATAAAATCATCTGTCAAATTCTTGCTTGCAAAGGTTTCGCTTGTGCATTTAATAATTCCACCCATCTCATGAATTATCGCCATTACTGTTAACTGCTGCGTCATACACCGATTTATCGATAAACGAACTCAGTTCGACGTCTTGCGGCAAAGCAGCGAGCAAGCAAAACGCTTACTGCAGGCATTGCAATACTACATACTACACAGAGCTCTCGCAGTCATGCAATTCGATCGTGTGTGTAAAGTGTGACTAATAATTTGATTTATTCTTCCAGTTTGTTTGTTTTTATTTTCAGTAGTTTTGATTTGTGTTTGATATAATTTAAATAAATTAGCTAATTAAAACGACAAGCAATTCCAAAATTGTTCAAATCGAAAGAAGTTTAAAAACAAAAAAAAAAAACATAATTTACGTGAAGACAATTTTGCGAACTATCTCTTAACCCCTCCACAGTACCCTTCCGTGCACCACCGCGCTATAATCCAAAACGACGCTCTGGAGTTGGATGGATGACAGGCAATGGTAGTCTAAGCGGTGGCGGTAGTCTAATGGGTACACTAACACGAAATAGCTCATGTGGTCCACCATCACCATGCCCATCCGAACACATGCCATACAGTTCGGCCAGCTCGAGTCTGTCGGAAGGATCATCGGGCCATCGATCACATGAAGATGATATCAGCATTGTCACAGGTATCTTGATTTGTTTTGTTAAATTTTTTTATTACTTTTTTTTGTTTTAAAATGTTTTCTTTTGTTGTGTTTTGATTTCTTCGTATTTTTGAGGATTTTTTGTTAGCAATGGAATCGGATATTGTGGTGGTGGTGTTTGTTATTTATCTTAATCGGTGTGGATTGGCGTAGTCCACAAAAAGTCGCTGTTTAAGAAACTGCATCTGTTTCGAGGAATTTAAACAATTCCATCTGAAGTTCTTAATAGTTTTTGAAAAAGTAGAGCGTTGACGTCCAGCAATGTGCATTGGCATAGCTAGCAGTTTTTCGTGTGATTGCTGTTTAATGTGAGAAAATAGAAGTTGGGCTAGAAGTTGCCTGAAAAGCTTAACGAGGTACCACCTGTAAAGATGATAACTCTTTTCACTACCTGTCTTATTAAATTCCGTGTCTCGAACAAGTCTTTGTGGACGGATGTCCCCCCAGATGCATGTGGCTTTTCATTGTTAGATTTGCCTCGTGGAGGCTTTGATTACGTATAATTTTGTTTATATGCCTGGTTTTCCTAAAATTATAGTTATCGATAACTGCTTCGCGGAATTAATTTTTGTTTTCACAATTATTTTTTAGTCAGGCGAATGCTTACAGCGCTCGCTCTTGCAACGGAAGTCATGCTGCTTCATTACTTAGTCACAAAGTGACTGCCTATATGTTGCCTGCAATATTTGAACGTGGGGAGGAATTTGTTTATAACCTTACAATTTTTTGTAAATAACATGCGGCAATTTTAAACACGTTTTTCCACTGAACAAATTGAGAGCTTGCTAAAAAGGCCTTTATTTCAATAATTGGAAGTAGTCTCAGGTATTGTAATTTGTGCCTTAGATCATGTGTTAAAATTGTCTGTATTGGCCACTTAGTTCTATCCTGCAGTTGCTATAATATCATCCTTAGGGGGTGTGTGTATCAGACTTGGGAAGTACCTACCTATAAGTGCATATCGTTTATCCTAGCCATTACGAAGTAGTCTGCCGGACCCCCGATTTTCTGCAGAGCATGTTTTTCACTTTGTCATATCGCTGCCTTCCTGGAGTTTTCGGCTATGCTATACAAATATTTTTAGGGTTCACGCAATATTGATACGTTCTTTCCTAAATCATAGTGGACCTTTGGGCAAGGCTTCTTGTTTGCTTCAATTGCTTCCAAATTTAAGGCACCTAAAACTATTTCAAACCTGCCCAACTTCAGCTGACTTGTTGCTGCCAACCGCTTTAATTTCGACTTATTTGTTGAGCTGGTCCCCATCCATCGAATTTGTGAATTCCGTACCTATATCAAGTCGTTAGTTAGGCCCTTGGTCTTAAGCAGTGATTCCGAAAGTGATTCGGGTGGACCTACAGGGGTCCACGGAAGACTCGACGGAGGTCTACGTTGGCATGAAATTGTTTCGATAGCAAAGAAAATTTTTTTTCAGTTAGGCTGGCATACCTATGGAGAAGATAGTCTTTTTTCCATCGTTAGATCTAATCTTCACATTTTTTATGAGTTTTGGGAATATGGTAAAAATCTAGTAGCAGAGGGTCCACCAAAACCAGGGCACTCATTCCGTATGTCGATTATCGTCAGACGATAGCGTTTCGACGATCCAACATTTGCTTCACGTAACTCAATAATCGACAGACTACTATCGTCAAGACGATAGCGTTTGCGCGATAGCTAAAGAGGTATCGTCTTGCATTGATTTGTGTATTTTTCCGACAATTATAATATTTTTCATGAATTTTATTGTGAATATTGACTTCGTAATAAATGCTTTAAATGATTATAATGTTCAAGGTAACATTATGGCAATTGACATGCAGTTTTATTCAACGCTTCCATCTATCAGAAGAAGCATTTTTGATGGTTTTGAAAATAATAAAACTGACAGGCGGTTCCCGTCCAGGATACATTCACCAAACATTTCAAGCGAAATCGTTTCACAAACTACAGTTTGTGAGCTACAGAGATACGAAAAGTTCTCAAACTTTGTGAAATAATGTTCTCAAACTTTATACCAAATAATCGAGAAACGAGACGATAGTGATAGAGTTACGGAAAGCAAATTGATGACGAGATCGTCGACTAATATCGCACGGACGATTATCGTTTTAAAAGTTACGGAATGAGTACCCAGGTTAATTTTGAAAGTGATCTACGAAAATAAATGGGAACCTCTGGTCTAGCGTCTCACAATCATTCTTTTGTGTGAGTTTTTTGTTTTTGAGGCTTACAAACTGATGCCGCATTTAAACGGCTAATTTGAGAAGCTTTTTCAGCCCCAGACGAACAAAGTTGTCTTTTTTACGATTTAAACCTGTTACCCCTCACTCACTAGACTAGCAGAATAACCACTGAGCTACAGCACCCATCTAGCACAATTCACCAAGCACACTGGGGTTTGTTAAAATATAATTTTGTACTCCTCTTTTTATTATTTTATTTCGTCCACACACCATTGGAATATTCCAGCGTTGCTGTCGCCGGCGTTACCTGTGATCCCATTTAAAGAGTAGCAAAAAAGGTGTCCAAAATCGGTTATTTTTTTTCAAAAAAGGTTTCCGTGTGTCACGAAAGGTTACCCTAGTTGGCGCACTGATGTTGTGCTTTGCTATAAAAATCATGTTGGTAAAGTTGCTTCTAATGGAATCAATACGAAGGTGAATTTGATCGTTTATTGTAAAAAAAATATCGTCCAGTTTAACGCTATTTTTTAACAAGAGGTACCTAAGGAAGGCCATCCTAGACCTAGAGGTATACCGGTTTAAAAAGAATGTCTATAGAGCTACATTGAGTATTGTCCCCTGATGTGCTCACAGGCTCGTAAACGTTTTTTTTTTTCTAGGAGACAATAATTAGGCGGCTTTTTGTTTCCAGAGGTTTCCAACTTTGTTCCCTTAAAAGCTGAGCGAATCAGAGAAGGGAAATCTACAGAAAGAAAATTATGTTACATATACCGACTCATACTTTCAGTCCCTAGAGACTAATCTGTTCCCGTATATTCGAAAACTTATTTAAAGTTGGACTACGTTGCCGTTCTCAAATAGGCAGAAGAAAGCCCAAAGAGAGAGCAAGATACTTCCCCTTCTTAAACTTGGTCAACGGAGGTTCTGCATCCATTCCTTTCCCATATATTTTATTGTTCTCTCCCCTCAGTCGACATAATCAAATCGTAATACGAAAATGCAACCGTTGCCAAAAAGTAGGTCATTAATTTCAGGATCCAGGATAAGTAGATACTCTCACAGCCATCCAAACACACGTAAAGGTACCTTACTATGCAACTTTATTGATTCTCATACTTCATCATGCATGTTTCTGCAATGTGAAGCGCATTTATTTAACAGCATCTATGACATAATTTTTTTTCTGCCCCCCATTCAAAGACTGCATGTAATTTTATCCTGGTAAATGTTCTTGGTGATGTGCCAAAAAATATAAAGTTGGCACAGTATCTAGGGGGAGAACAAAATACATATCCACATCGTTCTCAGTTGCTTTATCTGTTTTCTTTTTACAGATAAAAGCCTCGGTGACACCAGTGACATAATCAGTGACTCCTCCGGAGTGGGTACAAACTCGGATAGCGCCGCATGTTCTATCGGTCATCCCAGCACAACGGTGGTGTGTATGGAACCGTATGCTGGCAATTCGGTTGGGCATATTCGTTTGCAGCCGGGCGATGTGATTGAGGTTGTTGGGTCGACAGACTGCGGCTTGCTGGAGGGCTACGTGCGCGGCACTAATGCATCAGGATTTTTCCCAGTCGAATGTGTACAAGAGGTGAATATTCGCCAAAAGAATATTACGAATGTTTCCACAGCGACGAGTATTTCACATTCGCATCACCAACAGCAGCAGCAACAACAACAGCAGCATCAGAGCCAACAACCGCATTATCAAGGATCACCGGGAATGCAGCGACCACTAGCGCCGACCATCAGCAACGGTGGCGGTGGGCATTATAATAGTTCAACAGCGCCAAGGATGAAGAAACCGTAAGTATAATATAGTTTTATAAATAAAATAGCCATTCATATTGGGCACTCAAATTTGTAACATTAGTACCTTAAAATTGTTGCTGCGTCCTTGAAAAGTTGCAAGCCGCATTAGAGTTCACTGCATCTTTCCTCGTTATATCAAGATCCTCCACTACCAACGTTTCAAACAGATGCAACAAGAGATTTTGAGAACCGTAAAGGCTCAATACCTACGTCGCTGAAGTATGCCAGTTTTACAATGCTCGTTCACGGTCGCAAATCTTTGTCTGATAAACAATTTAAATATTTAATTTTAATTTTAATTAATATAACTCGTTGCTTCTATTGCGTCGACGTATCCGTCGGAACGAGTAGTGCAACCTGCAACTGACAGAAAAGTTGAAAATAAACCAACTTTATCCATAGCTTATAAGTTACCTTGCATAAGCTTCTGTGTTTTCTATATAAAACTGTCAGTCGAATATGTTACCGGTTACCGCAACGGAACCGACGGATTTTATGAGTTGGGCCCTTTACCTTATTTTAGATGCTAACCAAAAACAATTACCATACACCGACCCTTTTGAAATTTTGTGGACGCATACAACACGCAAGTTCTGTCGCTGGCACATGTCGTACTCATATCAGACGTACTGTACACATTTAATGCGTCATCCGCCGTATTGTAATACATTGGCCGTAGGAAAATTTGTTTTCAGACAGAAATGTCGTATGAGCCTTTCGTGTTTCAAAATTTGCAGAAAGCCTAAGGATTACAAATAAAGAAAACGATGTATTGCATCAATGATGAAAAATGAATGGAAAAAGCGAAAAAGACAATTTTTTACTTATACAAGGTGGGCCAAAAGAATTCGTCCGATGTTGTTTGGCTCTCATTTTTTTTCTAAATAAAGAACTTCGATTCTGTTTTCTGATTATGTATTAAAACGATTAGAATTTTATTGGTCAAGGCGCCCCAAATGGGCGCCGTCACAATTGATTGCCATACGGGCTCGTTTTATGGAATTTTTATCACTTCAGCGAGAACTCGTGTCGAATGCTGTCCTTGAGGGCTTCTAGGGTCTCCGTAGCTCCGTCCTATTAGAACCACATGTCCTCCAGTTCTAATTCGTCCAATTGCGGTAGAAAAAACTCGATTAACATGGCACCTTCCGCTGTTGTCGTTTGACCAGTGGCGTTCTTCAGAAAAAAAAAATGGCCCGATGACTCCTCCAGCGTGAACAGCGCACCATGCAGTAACTTTGAGCGGGTGTAATGGCTCCTCGTGCATTACTCGTGGATTTCGGTGCCCCATAAGCGATATTTTTGCTTGTTCACGTATCCGCTGAGGTGGAAATGAGCCTCATCGCTCATTATGATTTTGGTCAAAATATCGTCCACTTCGTCCTCGAGATTGAGGATGGCTTGGATGCACGGACTGGACTTTTTACGGGAACATGCGCAAGTCTTTGACCAAAATTCGCCTTAGGGACGAGCGGCTGATGGCTAATTGCGAGGCACGGCGTCTGGTCGATGTTCCATGACTTGTTCACTTGTATTCTACATCTGTCTAGTCCACAAATGTCAAAACAGATTTGACATTGGCGGCCATTCGCAAAAATAAGAGCATCTTCCAATCTCTTTTGGCCCACCTGTTATAACAATAGCATGGTGATAACTGACCATAAATGTTTGTTTGTTTGAAAGATGAAGGTATGTAAAGGTGGCGGTTCATGTAGCACTATGATGTACCTTTTTGTTACCAAGACTCGTGTGACCTAGCTTGTGATGATTGTTGGGGTGTGATAAAGTCGGTACCTATGTATATCCAGCCTGTGGAATTGAAAAAGCGAATAAGATCTTGTTTTCTTTACTAATTAAATCGCTAAGGCCATCGAAGAATGGTCGAGTTAGTGCACTCATTCTGGCTCCGGAGTCCGGACATTTGAAAGGGGACTGGGGGAGAGTTCTCTCATTCGTTTCGCAGCATTGTCTCCAAATGGCCAATGCCCGTGATTATCGCCGTAATTCTTGCGATACCTCGGCGGGCTCTGTTTAGTAGGTCCTTTGTTATATTTTTATCGTTTCTATGACGGAGTTGATCAACCCCGTCCATTGGAGGTTGCCTAATGCCTACCTATAAAATTGTACAAAAAACAAATGGGTAAACGTACCTATTCCTTTCAAAGAAAGATTCGCAGATCTCAGAAAGAAAAATGTAAATGCTTTGCAAATGACGAAAATAACTTCGAAACCCGGGTTGTAAACGGGATTTTGGGCAAATTTTCTTTAAAATGTGCTATTGAATTTTATTTAAGAAAATGCAGTATAGAATGAAAGATTCCGTAATGGATCTTCAGAAAGTATACCTACTGCGCAGATAGTAAAAATGTCTCAGGGTGTGATAAAATTAGTTTCTCAAATGTTCCATCTGGATATTAAAGGTCATCCTTGAATCAATGGTAAGGCTTAAAGTTTAAGTGAAGCTGAAATAACTAACGAAAGCACAAGAGCCGAGAGGACGAACTTGAATTGCAGAAGTTGATAGAGCTTGTTTTAGGTATAAATTGAAAAGTGTAGAGAAAAGTGTAGTTGAACCCTATAGTTTTATGTTTCTTATATCGAGCGGAGGAGAAGTCAAAACACGGCAGCATCTCGTTTAAAACTGATTTTATTTCAAGGAACTTACATGCTAGTATTAAGAGAGAGAGAGTAACATGCGTTTATATAGGACACTGTTATACAGTGGGAAGCATAAACATTCGGACATATCACTCAAAAAGTAAGATATCTTACATTGCTCCTGATGGCAACAAATCTTAGCTCTGTGCGACCTATTTCTATATGGAAGGACTTATTTGTGAGTGATCTACAAATAAAGCCACAAAATCAAATGTTATTAGCTTTTCAAAGCATTATATTGTGGTTTACAATATCAATCACTTAAGTAACAATTCTCTCGTCAGACCACGGGTTTTGTGTTTCATTTATTCCTTTCATTTCATTATTTACTTTAAATCTAAGTATACGCTGTTTTGAGATCTATTGGTAGCCGGCAGTAGGTAGTCGCACTATTTCCATAAGAAATCCTAGTCTATTTAAGATTTCTACTACCAAAGGTTTAATTTGCTTAGTGTTCTATAGCTTCTTAACCAAGCAATGTTGGCCAATCTCGCTAAAATATCACAGGCCTTCGTCTAACTTACACTCTGTCTTTCTGTCTATCATTTCAGATCAATGGGTGACCCACGCACTGTTATTCTCCATCGAGCCAAACGGGGTTTCGGCTTCATTCTGCGCGGAGCTAAGGCCTCATCGCCGCTGATGCAATTGAAGCCGTCCGATCGATTTCCAGCTCTCCAATATCTTGACGATGTGGATCCTGGTGGTGTTGCCGACATGGCTGGTCTAAGGCCTGGTGACTTTCTCTTGGCCATTGGCGGCGAAGATGTTCGAGCCGCCTCTCATGAGAAAGTCGTCGATATGATTCGCTCAACTGGTGCACTCGTCTCAATGACGGTTATATCACCGCAATATCCACACCAGATGCAATCGGCGGCAGCAGCTGCCGCTGCCGCAGCTCAACATCAGCATCACCAATTTCAAGTACAACACTACCAAGGTCCAAGTACGCCGCAGGCGTCACGACAATGTTCAACACTTCCACGTAAAATGTCACTGGGTCAACAAGGTGGCGGCGGAAGTGGTCGTATGCCGGCACCAATGCCACCTCGACGTGATCCAAAAACAACGCTAAGTGTGGGTAGAGCTCGCGCCAAGTCTATGGTTGCCGGCCTTGAGAACGGTGGAGAAAAGGACGACGAAGACATTCCAGCGAAATCTAGTTCAATTGAATCCATATCGACAACGCCAACACAAAATCCCAGCACTCCAGTGCAGCTACGCACTGCGAGTATAAAAGCTCGACCGACATCAAGTCGCATCACAGCCGCCGAGTTGGAGGAGTTATTCCAACGACAACAGGGTGAAGCCGCAGACGGTATGAATCGTTATTCAACTATGATGACTACGTCTAGATTCCAGTCGGGTACAGATAGCGGGGCAGCTACCCCGCCAAGTAGTGGCTCTCCTATGAAAGGTCCACTCGTGTACGCCAGTGTGGCCGAGATGAAACGTAAAAAGACTAAAAATGGAACACTACGTGGTAAGCCATGCGCTATACCGACTGTCGGAGCCGGAGGCAGTGATTTGAAACGATTCCATTCAACACCTGACTTGAATTCGCATCTGAATAATTCGTCTTCTTCGATTTGGAATGCTGTCGGCAAGGGACATCATTCGCAAGACGATGTGGCAACTTTGCACGCATCGATGCAGCGGCTAAATTTACCACCTCCAACACATCCTCCACCGCCACCCCCTGTTGGCCAAGTGGTGAAAGTGGATGTGTCACGATGCTCATCGGAGTACGAAAGTACTATTACACTGCAACAGAAACTCCAGAAACGGGGCGATGTCACGGATAGCTGTGGATCAGCAGATGGGGTTGCGTCCAGCTTCAATCCGTCGGCCAACGCCAAGTTATATGCATCGCCGCAGGATCTCAGAAATGTGGTTGGGTGGAAGCTGCGGCGAACAGCTTCTCAAGAGGTAATATTCAAAATTATTGTACAGCGTTGAACTTAATCCAAATCGTTTAAATTTACAGAATCGCCACAGCCAATTGTTAAGCCAATCATCTAATTCTACCGCGCAACCTGTTTCACAGCAACCGCCACCAGCACCGCCACAACCAACAGGTCAACTTGTTCAACAACATCAACAACAACAGCAGCATCAACAACAACAACAACAACAACAACAACAGCAGCAGCAGAAGCAACAAGCAGCTGTTGCACCTCAAAAGTGTCAGTATGCCCAGCCGACAAGACAGTTCGTTGGTCAACATACAACACACCACCAACAACTACAACAACAGTACTCGCATCCACAAAATGGTGCAGCCATGCCAACAGGACCAGCACCACCAATCCCAGAACCAGATTACAGCCTCAGTGAGTCCGATGGCGAGGATGAAAACTCAATCTTGGTTGCGAGGAATACAAAGCTCAACGAAAAGATAGCGTTACTGGACATGCCCGAGACGAGTGGAAACAGTCATACAAGGTATTTATCTAATCCTACTAGCCGCCGTTATTTGTTAAAACATCATCCTCGTGTTCTTTTTCAGTGGCAGCAGTTCGGGCGGATCTATTTCACATTCCTTCTCGGTGGATGAAATCCAGCGCATCCGCACCAATCTAAAGACATCCAAATCTTATCCCAACGATCTGCTCAAAACGGAAAATCAAAACGGCAGCGACATGGGACACCAAACAAACAACAACAATTCACGATCTCCACCTAATCCCGCTGAGCACAACGAAGAAGGTGATAATTCTTCATCGGGCGTCAGCAGCGATCAAGAGATCCCAACAAATGCTACTGCTACTCTAACAATAGCAAACCAAGATACTATCAAGAAGAAACCATCGACGCTTTCGGTTGGAATTGCAACCCCAAAACACATGTCTCTGACAAAACAACAGCAGCAGTCACAGGCAATCAATCCATCGACAATAGCAGCAACGAAAGTAAAGACCTTGCTTGTAACGAGCAAGCAACTAACGCCCGCCTTGTCGCCTGCCATAGCATCAAAGATTATAGGACCAACAATGCGAAAACATGAAGAGCCCATCACCACCGTTGGTAGCAAACACACCGTTAGTGTTAGCAACAATAATAACAACCTTGATCATGACACGGAGGAAGAACAACGTAGTGAAGACGACGGCGAATTGAGTCCGAGTCCGCCGGCGAAAGCATTCCAGCGTCATAATTCCCTAACACGAAAGCAAGCGGCTAGCATTGCCATGGCGCGAGCTACCCGCGCCGCAGTGTCTTTAGTGCAATTACCGCCACCTATTGAGGCGGACAGTGATACAGAAATGATGGCTGCGTCGAATGCCGCAAGTGGTGCAACCGCAAATGCTTCTTGCACCGAGAACATTGTACTCGCCCCACCGCCACAATTCTGCGATTGCAATGATATGAAGCATTCCAAAGTTGGTGGTGGGGGTGGAAGTGGTGGTGGTGGTGCTAGCCACACCAGCGCAGGAGGAGCAGGATCGGCGAATGTTGCTACAGCAACTGGAAATCGCGTACGTATTGTCGGGGCAGTGCCAAAAGCAAATCGCTTACATAGTCAATAGAGAATAAACAATTGATGAGGAGATGAGTTGTCTAATCGATATTTAACTGTTAAGTAAATTAATTATTAAAGTAACACATTACATAATATGCGTAGAATAACGTACATAAAACAAGCCACTTATAGTTGGAATCAAATTGAGAGTATTATCTATGCGTAGTCTACGCGCCCAAGAGCAAAAATTTAAGAAATAAAGAAGCAATCAACTAAAACTGCTACACATACTATGTCTAAAGAAAAAAAAACAACTAGAAACACTAAAGTTTACAAATAAATACCGAAAATGAGCACTGTTGCGTGTAGGTTCGTTCACACACGTTTAAGTAATTTTATAAATGTAATGTTTTCTTTAAACAACAAATTTATTCACAAAAAAAAACACTCAAAAACAAATAAAACATCGCATTTTTTATCGCACATCGAAGTTATTCCTTGAAAGTTGATGATTTTAATTGGTTGCACGAATACGATACTGATTTGGTTTACGCCCACCGAAGTAACACTTGATGACAGACTAGTGTATCCAGAGATACCGAGGGAATCTCGCATTTATTTCAAAATTGTAATCTACTGCCATGATAGCCTGTTCGACACGCCCTTTTTTCCGGAGATTCGGAGCATAATTTGTCTGGACTCTGAACACAAAACCAACTGCTTGGCCCACAAACTAAAAAAGAAAACAAATATATATAAATGCAATTAGAAATGCAGTCCTTTAAGAAAAATCATATTTTAGGGCAATATAAGGCCTATATACATTTGTGGCGCTAAAGTCATCCGAGCGAAATAATCGAGTATTTCGTTATTTGGAGAAGCCGGGCCACGCTTTATGAAATCAAATCTACTGAATTTTTATAGTATGTCTCTATTCACTTTAGCACAAAAGATAATATAATGTAACATTTTAAGTGCATTTTCCATATTCTATCCGTAAACAGTACCACATTTGGCAGTAGCTCGCTAAAAATGTCCATTTTAAAAAGCATAATTTGATAATCAACTCTGGAAGCTATGGTAAAGAATTTACAAACTTGGTGGAATATCAATAAAGCGGTAGGAGATTGCTGGAGTATCCTCTGATCGAGCACTGTTGTGTACAAGTCCACCAAAAAGTCATAGACACGTCTCTAGTTTACCATTATATTCTATGTCATTTCTTCAGCAAATTCACTTTCAAAATAAGTTGTTCTGGATCTACGCCGAATAAGCTGCACAATAAGTCAGGTACCAACTCGAAAGTGCAGATCAGTGGGGTCGAATTGCGTCGTCCGTGAACGAGCATTACGTGACAGAATTTGTTCTTGTTTCACATGTAAAATTAACTTAATTTTGTGAACGTAATGCTCGTTCACGGACGACGCGATTCGACCCCAGTTTGCGACTCGCTCGTTGAGTATTGAAGTATTATCACCATAAAGATTGATTGATCTCGAAATTTTTTTATGTAACACTTTTCGAAGACACTGAAAAAGATGAAAGTCGAAAGTGCACATATGCAAAAATGCAACAGAATTTTTGTTGACACTTGTAGACGTATGAAACGAAGCAAGTAGAGGAGTAACAACGAATCACGCTTTTGTTTAAAGATTATAGTCGATTTTTTTAGGAATAATTTACTTATCCTGTTTTAAGTCGACTTACACAATTTTGATGATAAGTTCCTACGCCTCCGTCGCATTTATGTTTTTTTATGGCTGGTGCTGTGATTTATTACTGTAGGTTTGTGATTGTGATTGATAGACACATCAATGGGTCTTAGAAAATCACTTCCAAATGGAATTTGTTCCTCATGTATTGGAGACCTAGGCAATGACATAGAAGCGGTTGGGTTCTCAAGAACTCTCATCACTGCAATGGGGTTACCCGTGAGGTAGAGAAGAAAACGACGCCCTTTATTGTTCCCACAAGGCTATAAGTGTATAAATGAATCTTTTGAGTGTATGAGTCGTTTAGTTTTGGCTTCATTAAGGGACGGTCATGGCGGTCCATCTGACATTCGCCTCTCTTATCTAGTAACCATCTAATAAGCATTGTGATAAAATGGCTTTCAACAGAAGTGTTTTGACTTTTGTTATAACACTTACTTATTGGTTCAATATCCTTCTTTACAGGGGTGGACATTCTGTAAGGCAAAAACGCTCAGAGGCATTTTCGCCTTACAACATTACATTCTGACGGCACTAATCTTATTTCCTAATGTCGAACTTATTTCGAAGTCGGTAGCTTAATGAGGGGACGCTAATTTGAAACCGAAAAATATTGAAATCAGCTGAGGTCTATTCCTTTAAGATAAAGCGTTTGAGCACATTAGTCAAACTCCGTTCCATTCGTAAAAGTTGGTTAGCAGGAACGAATTTTTAATATGTTTTTCGAATGCATTAGCAAACATTTTTTTACCTCCTTCTGTTTTCAAATAAAATGCAGCGACTTTTTCGAAACTCATCTAGGAGAATGCATTTTTTTCCAGTGGTTTAATGGGAAGGAAAAGGGCATTATGCGAAACCCATCTCTTTTACAGATGGACCAAATTGCAACAGGATGCTGGTAGGCAGTAGGATGGTAGGATTGAGTCTGCTTACAAAAATGTCCGAAGATAAAACTAAGCAGAGCCGTTTTCATAGCTGAGCAATACACAGTTCAGGTTGAATTTAAACAAATTTGGTTCCTCAATTTCAAAATAAAATCTCCACAAAATTTAAGCTAGCAATTAAATAATTTTCACAAACCAAGAGAAATATCGGTGTCCAAGTCAAAATTTGAATTGGATAGAGTAGATACATTACACATTACCATCCTTTCAAATGGAGAACAGGTTATGCTAAGCAGTTTTGTTTGTCTTTCCTCTGAACTTTGCTTTTTTAAAGCAAGGCGAAAATTTAGCAAGGAGAGGCGTTCAATTTTAGGTTCCCTGGAACAGCATATTAGGCGTTACTGTCGAACGTTTAAACAAAACTCCATGAACTACTTTGAAAGAGACTTTCTATATTTTGCAAACTGTAAACCATAGCTCACCGTATTTGTTGAGTAACTTTTTGAAAAGACCAAAATACATGCATTTTGAATATTATAAGCCGTTTTTACTCCAAACTCCAAGCTTACATTTTTCACAGATTTATACGTACCTACCTAATTATGGAAATAAATATACTAATAATATAACATGCAGTTTTTTATCAATGTCAAACTTTCAACAATCACTGAGATAAGCACACAAATTTCTACATTTTTCAAATACGACATTTTTGACAGATCTTTATAAATAAACAATTTGAATTCCATACATATATACATATTATACATGAATTAACAAAAGATAGCCGCGATAGAATAAAAGTATTATTACAAACATTTTAGCAAGAAATAAACAAAATAAAAATCATAATTTATTTACAAAATATATATATATTACAACAAAGCTGGTATTAAACAATTTATAAGAATTTTACTATATGATTTCTCCCTAATTTCATTTGAAAATACCTACATTTATATAGATATAAATATATATATATATATATATATAAATAAACAAAACTAGACAATTGAATAAAAGAATAGTAGTATGTATATTATAAGAATTTATTTAAGGTATATAAATGTAATTCAATGTTTCATTTAAATGTTTATTATTCCCGCAATTATGTACGATGATTTTTGAAGGAGCAAAGTCGATAAATGATGTTGAAAAAAGATGTGTAGTAAATATTCAACAATCTGGTTTTAATTCAAATGTATTATATTAATTAATTAAAAAAAGAAAACAGAAAACATTATACTAGATTTACTACAATTATAATATTAATTTTAGTATTAAAATGCATAATATACTACATGAAATATAAAACAAATAAAAGTCAAATAACATGTATTGAAATACCTATAAAGGACTGCTTTTTTATTGAGCTAGCAAGTTACAAGCAGACCAAACGCTCATGTCTGGATCTGGATATATATATAACCTGCAACGCTACTTTTTCGAAGGAGATCCTTTATCGGCATACACAGTGTCTCAGTTTTAAAAGCACTCCTCTTTACTCTAAAATGTTTTACCACTTCTGAAAGAAGAAACATAATTAAGGGATTTGTTCAGTGCCGTCAGAACAGGAACAGAATACCAACAGAGTATTTTTCAAATTCGAAAATAAGGTAGGTAGATATCGTCAATCATCATAAATAGGGGTATGGTAAGCTTTAACAGTGTTTTATCTCAAAATTAGCTAAGCAATTGCCGGAAAAAATTACTTTTTCCAATAATTTTAATAAAATTAAAACATATTGCAAAGCTTTTACGTAAACAACATTCTCTTTTTTTACCGTAGCTTGTATTTATAAACAAATAGAGCAGATGGTTTTCCGACTCGGGAGCACACAATATAGAGAAAACTGGATTTTACAAATTTATACCGCACATTTGAGAATATATATATTGTCCTTGCGACTTGTTAATGGAAACGGCGAATGCAAGGCAATTTTAAAGATGCTGAAATGCTGAAAACACACGCCAGATGTGAAACTTCTCTCGCTAAATGTGGATGTTAAATTGAAATTAGATATTAAGAAATTTAATTTAAAAGCCAAATCTTTATAATATATTATAATCTTAATACAGCGCAGTAGATAATTATTCTCATTAATTTGAAAAGTTTTCATAACGCAATCCAATCCAAAGTTTTCGTTTTTCGAGAGTTTTTGTTTACATTTTGTTTTCATATCGTCAACTGATTCAGTAGTCTAGTGTCTGTGTAAAACCTTGCTTCTTCAGTTCACTTCAGCGTGCCCATACAAGTATTCAGTTTGACAATTAAGTTGAAAAAATTCAAAAAATATATCTTTCCATATAACCATGCTAACCCAAAAAATTTCATTGAAATTGGTTGAGTGGTTAAGAAGATCGACAACAGCGCCACCTATCGGGTCTAAAACTATTCTATCCATCAAGTTACAACCATACCATACCCACCCACCAAATTTTATTTAAATCGGTTGAGTGGTCAAGGAGTTTTAGGAGGCGGCATAGTGATGGCGACAGGCCAATTATATCCGTCACGCACTTCAAAAACTTAACTAAATTGGTTTAAAATTACGGGCGCCAGAGGGAAACATACACTTTTGCTTAAACAATCCATGTAAATACTGCGTTCTAATTTTCTTCAGAATGTGGAGTTTAAAAGTTTCTTTTGCAATATCTAAGCAAATATTCAAACAAAATTCTGTGAATGAAGTTTAAATATTGGGAGCAGAAGTGGTGACGTCAGTTCATAATGCCATGAGCGTTTGGTTTGATCTTTCTGGGTTAAGTCGAATGTGAGAGCTACCGTACTCGAAAAAACGCAGAGTAGTTTCTCACGTGAAATATCCATGACGACTGAGAAAAAAATGTATTTTTAAGCGAGAAGCTGGTGCACTCTGTCCAAGAAGTACAGTCCAGCCAGGTTGGGTTGGAGTGGCTACTGGCGAATGCTGATACAGTTATGTAAACCATTAGAACTACATGAATCTACGTCAAGTTGTAACCTTCTACTAGTTGAACCAGAGCCCGAATAACATTAGCCGTGAATGAGGTATAGGTTCACGAAATATTGTAGATTTTACATACGAAACGTTCAAACACGACCTTTAATTTGTCAATACGACAATACCTATTACCTGGTTAAAAGTAGAAGAAAAGTAGGACTATAGGGTTCTATATGGATCTCGTGAGCTAACTACCTACGGATATTTTTACTGTTTGCGTGCGTCAAAAAGCGCGCCTCAAAAATAGACCATAAACGAGTCGCAAAACGCTTTCGAAAAAGCAATAAAGAAAACGTTCAAAATCTCCACCAAAAACGAAGGGAAAGACTTCTCCTCAAAACCAATATAAAAACGCTTCCAAAAGCATGGCAACTGCGTCGTCTAGTCCTTGTGATTTCCCGCATTGTTAAGATTCGTGCCAAATTTTGGGACAATAACCAGACCAGTCATCGCATATAGCTTTGGACTTAATCAATGAATGGTGCACTGGGAATGGGCTTTCCTGCAATCCTTTAAAATCTGAGATTCTTATCTTCTAGCTAGGCGGCTTAAGTAAATGTAGCTTGATTAAGCCAGGTACGCTGTTCGAGTGAAATGAAATTTTTCATACAAATTTTTCACTGCGAAATGTCAAAATGAACTTTTCAAGTGAAAATTTCACCAGGCAGTACGCTGTTGAAGTAAAAAATAATTGTTCAAAAAGTGATATGTAGAGGGCGTTGCTTGTTTTTTCACTTGGTTTTTATTGTCCGTCGCATTAAATTTTTGACATTTCGGCGTGAAAATTTCACTTTCAATTTCACAGCAATTTCTTGGACAGGAGTGAAAATTTTACTTCACTTGAACAGCGTACCAGCCTTAACTTAAGCAATCAATAAAACAGGGCGTTACAATTTGAATAATTTTTCTTTTCGATTTTTTTATAAACTGATTTTATGCAATTCTCAAATTTTATCCATTTTTGGATTCGAAGCGAGTCAAATTTTCTTTGATGTAATTTTTGTCTTACAAAACACTCGATTAAATTTAAGTAATTGTATTAAATTAATCACTTTCTAAATTTCAAAATTCGTATTATTTATATAATATTTGTGAAACATTTATTTAATTCTTTTTTAAGTGTTTGGCTCATCTGGGTATAACTTTATAAAATTTATTCGAATGCGAAAAAAATGCTTCTTAATTTTTCTGTAAATGGAATGGTGTTCAAAATTTTAGTCTGGCAACGCGATAGAGTGGCTGTCGTTTCCAGGCACACCAATATAAGAAAACAGCACTGCTGGAAGTAGTGAAATTCAATTTTAGATCATCTCGATTAAAAGCTGGATCACATGTTGTTGTTGTAAGTGCAAGTAAATCGAAGATCTATTTGGATCATAGTTCATAGCAGATAATTAAAAACTAATAGCTTGTAAAAGCTGGTACGCTGTTTAAGTGAAGTGAAATTTTCACTCCTCTCCAAGAAATTGCTGTGAAATTGAAAGTGAAATTTTCACGCCGAAATGTCAAAAATTTAATGCGACGGACAATAAAAACCAAGTGAAATAGCAAGTAACGCCCTCTACATATCACTTTTTGAACAATTATTTTTCACTTCAACAGCGTACTGCCTGGTGAAATTTTCACTTGAAAAGTTCATTTTGACATTTCGCAGTGAAAAATTTGTATGAAAAATTTCATTTCACTCGAACAGCGTACCAGGCTTTACGCCGGAATAACGAACATCGAAGAATAAAACCAGGAGTTGGCAGCACATCAATCTGATAGTAAAATTGACATTGACAGTAAAATTGGCATTTGAAAATTTTAATTTGATAAAATTGTATTACCTAATGGATTTATTTTGAAAATGAATCAAGTTAGCTCAATTACATTATTGTGTATTGTTTCAGATATTACAGTTCTTGGTGATTTACCTTGCAGATACATTTTTCTCAATGTGTCAAATGTCATGTAAGTATGAAATTTCCATACAAGTTATCGATAACACACACAAATATGTGTGTTGGCTACACTTTTCTCTATCCCCGCGGAACTAACACCGATAATTTTCCAGGTTAAGCATTTGTTGTATTTAACAAGGGATTTTTTTATTTAGCTTATCTTATAGCCGTGACGGGGACGAAAGATTCACAGCTTTTGTCAGCAGCCGATGTATATTAAATTCTGATCATCTTTTTTTATTTTCTGCACTACCTGCAGTAAAGCATTAACCATGCAGAAATTCTGCAAATGTGTTTTGAGCATGAATACACTGCACCGCAACCCTGTCAATTGAAATATATGGAATTGACAGCATCGAAGTTCAACTGCCACACCATCAATAGGAAAGATGATTTGTGTTAATTTGCACGTAAAAAAACAAATTGTACAGTAGTTGTGAAACAGAGACGAAAAATCTATTAATTGCGTATGGCAGTAAAACTGACTTCTAAGAAAATAAGAAACAAAATAATTAAAAAGACAACTATTCCATTTTCATTAATTAAATGGATTTTATGACATCAGGACCAAAAAAATTTATTTCTATGCGCCACACCTTGTTGTTACGGATAAAATGAATGGGATAAAGTGCTGTCGGATAAACTTCGCACATGTTTTTTGACGTCTACTTGTTGACACATTTCTGAAACCATTTGGAAAAACAAAAGAACGTGCTGTTATATTTAAAAATTCAAGAAATAAAATTAAGCATACTCGAAAAGTTATGGACAAAACAGATGCCTCCACAGAAATCAAGGATGGCAAAGTTGAAGTTCCCTCAGCATCTCCATATCAATCTACACCACATTCCGAAAATGATGATTCTTCGAACGTGTGCTGCAATGGTAATAATTTGTTTTAACAATAATTGTTAAAAAACAATTTAAAACGTATTAATTACTTACAGTAGAACTAGTGGATAGTAAACAGAATACCCCAGAGTCAGTGATTGAAGACATAATACCCGCTGAACCTGACACGAGCCAACTACCACCTTGTGAAGAAATTGCAACTTCCATTGCAAATAATGTAGAAGTAGATTCGCTTAAACATCCTTGCAATGAAGATGAGCTACCAGCAGTTATGCCTGCCGATGTTCATTTGCAAACTGTAAATTTAGAAGAACCATCCGAGGAAAGTAGAACTATACCATCCCCAATGGCTGATCAAAATGCTCCACTTTATTTTGCGTCCACACCATTGGAATGCACTGCTCAAGTACCAAATATTAATGAGAACATTGCCACAGAATCAGAGGAAAATACTGATTCACCAACAGTTCATCATCAAGAAGACCCCATTCAATCTCCACATGTAGTCAACACAGGCGAAACTTCTACAGCTCCACCCGTAATGGCAATAGATTCGCCTCACATTCAACAGTGCCTGAATGCGTCGGGCCTATCACTCCTCGCAGCCCAGTATGATTCGGATAGCGATTCGGATGATGTGCGTGAAGTTCCGGCCACACTCTCATATCAGAACCGGGTAGTCGAGATCGATTCAGATTCCTCAACGGATGTGGAAGTCACGAGCGAGGATCGCGGACTTATAGATTTGGAAATACTTACCGCTGGACACGGTGATGATGATGATGATGAAAATATTCGGAACTCGCGAGCACCCAAAGTGAAGGGAGAACTTCAGTTCGAGGATCTCCCTCCCATTCAAGATCTACACATAACTGTTCCCGAAGAGGAGTGCACTGAACTTGGACATATTCAATCGATCGTTGAGCAATTGGTTCTTGTCAATTCACTTCCCGGAACTGTTCCATTGGACTTGGAAACAGTACTTTTCCTGGACAAAGGAAAACAAGTTCTGGGAGAAATATTCGATGTTCTTGGGCAAGTTTCCGATCCCCTGTATTGTGTTCGCTTCAACTCGAACAAAGCGATCAAAGAGAAAGGCATAGAAGTGGGTCAAACGGTTTATGTTGCACCGCGAACACAACACACACAGTTCATTGTTCTGGCAAATCTGATGAAGGTCCGAGGCTCCGATGCCAGCTGGGAGAATGATGTTGAGCCACCGCCTAGATATTTGGACTACTCAGACGACGAGGAGGAGCGTGAGGCCAGGAGACCACCTAGAAACAGAACCGCCCCAATGGATACAGAACACGAGGCACCAAAACGTAACCGTCTTGGAGGAGGCTTCCAGCCGTCGAGGCCATTCCGAGGAAACTATCATGGCCCGCCTAGGCAACCTCATTATCAGCCTCCAAATAACTATGACATCGCAGGCAACAGTTGGCATTCGAATTACTATCAAAATTATGTGCACCCGCAACAGCAGCATCAGCACTACCGAATGCCAGTTCATCCACAAAACATGTCAGGCCCTCCTCCACATGTTAGTAATCCTGGGATGGTCCTAAATCCATATGCTGTGTACCCACCACCTCAGTTGATGCAGCAGCCTCTGTTTCCCCCTCATCACGCGCCGCCACCACCACCACCCCCTGGAGGGTTTTAGTTCTTTAGACCTTTGGAAATAATAAAAACAAATGAATTAATAAAGCTACATAAATATATTTCGATTTGTTCTTATTCTCTTCCAGCTAAAGGGTTTTTCAATAAGAGCGCTACAAAAGTTTTTTTTAAATAAAACAAAAACGGTTTTAGATATCAATGAAATTCTTTATTCCTGTGAAAGTACGTTCGATGCCATTATGTATGGAACTCGATTTCTTTTGCATGGCCACCACGGGCATGCTTGCAGAAGTCCAGACGCTGAACCCAATTTTCGACGGTTTTCAAGCATAAATCGGCCGATACTGCTGCAATTTCACGTTCGATATTCGTACGGAGTTCGTCAATCGTCGCTGGCTTGTTGGCATAGACTTGACGTAGTCCCACAGGAAATAGTCTAACGGCGTCAAATCGCACGACCGAGGCGGCCAAGCGACTGGACCATTTCGTGAGATTACACGTTCTCCAAACTTGGTTTCCAATAAATTGATTGTGACATTCGCTGTGTGGCTTGTGGCGCCATCCTGTTGGAACCACATGTACTCCAAGTCCATATCATCCAATTGGGGCCAAAAATATTCGGTTATCATTGAACGGTAGCGATTCCCATTCACAATAACGTGACGGTCTTGATCATCACAGTAGAAGTACGGCCCAATGACGCCGCCGGCCCATAAACCACACCAAACCGTAATTTTTTCGGGATGCAATGATGACTCATGGAGTACGTGTGGATTGCTGCCTGGCCAATACCGCATATTTTGTTTATTGACGAAGCCATTCAGCCAGAAATGAGCCTCATCGCTGAAGATGATTTTTCGATGAAAATCCGAATCATTTTCAAGTTGTTGCTCAGTCCGATTCACGAACATACGACGCTTCCGGTGGTCAAGCGGCTTCAGTTCTTGCGTCAATTTAATTTTGTAAGGATGTAGGCGAGGATCTTTTCGCAAAAGAGAGATGCCCAACGCTTGAGAACGACGTGTGAAAGACACATTTGGGCTTTCTTCAACTGAAGCCTCAGCGGCAGCAATATTCTCGACCCTACGGGCACTTCTTTATCTCACTGGCACGGGAACATTTTGTACTGTGCCTGTGGATTCAAATTTTTGCACTAGACGCTCAGTTGTTGGTCTGCTAGGACGATTATGTCGACCATAAATTGGACGTAGCGCTCTTAATGTTGAGGCAACTGACTCCGAATTTCGGTAGTAAATTGTAATAATTTCGACTCATTGTTGGCTCGTATATCTTTCAATCATGAAATGGCAAACCTTACTGAAGAGAAATGTCAAAAGAGCGTTTGCTGTCCCTGTCGCTCTACTTTTGTAGCGTCCCTGTTGAAAAACCCTTTATTACCAGTAAAGTAGTGATGCATATGTCGTTTTCCATTGGTTTCACTCGGGGATTCACTCATTCTGAAATCCAATGGAACAAGAAAACTACTTCTGGTTGAATGCAGAAATGTATTGGTGAAATGCCAAAAAATAATCTACGGCTGCTGTCAGCTGGCTGGTGTAAAACACATAAATTACACAAATGTGTGAGTGCTTCTTGAGTGGATTCTGACTTCAAATCCAGAAGCGAATTTCTCTCCTCAGAATCACCAGAAGAGTATTTTTTCTGCCAATGGAAGGTTTCAGAAGTAATTTTTTCGATTCCGGACTCTCCCGGACGCTTCTTTTTGCCCAATGGAAAACGACAATAGTGATTATGGTCCTGAAACGTTCTTCACGCAACGCATTCCACGGGAATATCGACTCTAGTTATACAAATTCTGGCATCCTGACGACTTGTTCTTCGCAACCAATGTTTCCTCTTCCTAGCTGGAGCTTTTTTTCAAATGCGTTGCCTTCCGGACTAAATGCACATCTTGGAACAGCTGAGAGAGTTCCGGGTTAAATTTTTCGCTCAAAAGACAACAAAATGTGTGGAAGATCTATTATTTGAAAGTACATTTGAGAAATTAACAATAGTCGCAAAACCTGCCTGTTTCGTGAATGCATCAAGTAGATAAAGAATATTCACAGCTGAGTACTAAGTTGACATTCAATTGCGTTCCTTCAAGTAGGACAGACAAATCTTAGGACGAATGTACCTTTGATCTGTATTATTAAAATAAGAACCTCGCGTTTTTGTTAATAATTTCGTCAGCATAATACTTTATTTTTACTGAACTACAAAAGTGTAACATATTGTTAAACGCTATTGAACAATTTAATCAACTCCTCCTCTTTTTGCTTTATCCGATCATAGGATTCTAGGGCATTTATTGTTTTATCCGACGTTGCTTTGTATGATTCCACAAAAAGATCATCAGCATCACTGATTAAAAGAACAACAATTGTTATACATTTTTATTTTTAAATTGTTTTTCATACCGTTTTTTGGTAATTACTCCCGTATCCAGATACTCTTTCAAGTTTGTCAAGTGAATTTCTTGCTTCGCAGCATATTGTTCGAATTGTCTGGTTTCATTTAAAAGTGCTTTAAGGTGAAGTTCCGACTTTTGCTGGCGATCTTTTTCGATTTCAGAAATTATTTTCGCCGATGGCAATCGAACAATATGAGAATCAATTATTCCATTGGCCGCTGGTTCACAATCATTTGCAATGATGTCAGCTTCGTCCACTTGAGTACCTATCTCGAATTTACTCAGTTCAGTTACTTCAAGCGTTACAGGGGCAGGAGCACTTTTTAATTTGGGACCATTCTGTAAATTTCTTGTGGACGTTGAAATATTTGAATTACCGACGACTGATTTCGTCGTTTTATGAAGAGTTTTTGTGTCCAACCGAGGCCTGGGTGCAAACTTTGGTAACGGTTTCAACGATTTGGAATAACCCGAATTTTTAGCAGCCATATTTGCGTTCCAAAATATTTTAAATATCAAATAAAAAAAAAAAGTATTTCAAAATACGTTTTATCGAAACTAGGTTAACATACGCTCCTAATTTAGCTCTAAAAATCCTTTAGCTACAGTAGTTAAGTAGCAGTTACTTATTTGTGATATCGATGAAGGAATATGGCAAAGTACCACCTGCCGATTGGTAAACTGAGATGATTAATGTATGCGCGTCTTAATGAAAGGGGATAAGGACCAAAGCTCAATTAATTTTAACTCTTCCCGTATTGTTAATACACGTTGCAGAGCTGTTTTCGACAGGTTTTCGATTCAAGATTGGGTGATGAGAATGAGAAGTGCGATTTTCCGTCGAGCGGAAGCACAACCAACCTGCTTACTTAGTTACTTAAGGTGGCGTTTTAGTCTGGGGTGGACCTGGACCTCAACCAACAAACGTCTCCAGCCAGTGCAATCTATAGCTAGCTGTCTCCAGTTTCGCACGCTAAGTTGGTTAAGGTCCCCTTCCACTTGCGTGCGCCACCTGAGTCTCGGCCTTCCTCTACTGCGCCTTCACTCGGGTGTGGATTCGAAGATCTTCCGGGCCGGAGCATTCGTGTCCATTCGCTCTACATGACCCAGCCACCTCAGTCGTTGGACCTTCCCTCTTCTGACTAGGTCGATGTCACTGTACAACCCGTACAGTTCGTCGTGGAATCTCCTTCTTCATTCACCGTCAATGCAGACGGGACCAAAAATAGCACGAAGAATTTTTCTCTCGAAACAACCGAGAGTTACCTCATCCGCTTTTGATAGAGTCCATGCCTCTGCGCCATATAGCAGGACTAGGATGATTAGGGTCTTATAAGTTATAAAGGGTCACTTAGGGCTCGTCAACATGAACGAGTGCTTCTGAGACTCGACCGACGCTTATGGCCTCGCTCGAGTACCGGCGGCACATATGAACCCTGTTGGCGAGTGCCAGGCACTCATGGACGCGATCAGTGTTCACCACATTGATTAAAGGCAATATAGATTAAGTAGATTAGGTAGTTTTAAGTAGTTTGAAATTAAATTATCAATAAAAATTTCAAGTTTTAAAAAGTTTCTTGAAGAAAAAAATAATCAAACAACTTACATCTACCTATACCTTGCGGCATAATGTTAGTTAGTTAACGATAGTTTTAAATTAGAGTTAATCTCTTAAGTTTAATAAAAAATACAAACACTTAAATATAAATTGACAAGTAAAAAAAGTCTGGTTCGGACCCCCACGTTGTGGCCGTGCTACCCAGGTTCGAATCCTGGTCACGGCAATGTTCTCCAAACATTGTCAGGGAAATGGCGAATCCTTCTCTTTTCCCAAATCGTTAGTGAATTTTATATCGCAAGCTCCAAAACGTACACCACCTAGTGAGGCCAGCATCGATGACTGGTGTCCATCGATACCGATATCAAACGATGTGCGTTAACACTCATAACCATGCGGATTATAATTCACCGACACAATCCACAAATCGCGCCAAACAGGTGAGTTCATCTGTAGGTACATAGGAAACTCTATATGAAATGTGCCAAAACTTATATCTGACAGCTGGAATTCTGGCTGCATCAGATGTTTCTGTTATCGATGGCGATAAGATGGTGGTTTAGATATTCGTTGAATCCATGTGCTTTGATAACGTATCTGGATTTTCTAAGATAATTATTTAAAATCTGCGATTTAGAAACTCATATTCGTAATCGATCATCATAACTTGGAAGTAAGCTGACGAAAGAGCGGGCCCGGTAAAATGTATCTATTGATTGTTGACAAAAGTTCCGATCATGGCATATGAAGTGCGTTGCACTTCCATTCAGCCAGTGTAATTTATGAACTCTTAAACTCTCGATATCAATTTGAAGAGGTCTCTCGTTTTTGGAAAACATAACAAACTATACCTAATTAAAATAATTGTATTGAATTGGCAAATTTAAACATCTATGTAGTAATCGCCGACACAATTTTTTTCGGTATATATTTACTCTACTTAATAAGGACCAATTCTATTTAATTAAAGCGATCCACTCTGTCGAAAAGACTAATCATTTCAAAAAAGTATTTGCAAAATAGGTAAAAAACGCTTTTAAACCTTGGTTACAACAACAAAATCTCGCCTTCGCTAACTCTGCACTGGTCGAATCTAGTTCATATTAAATGTGGAACACAAAAACAAAAAGGAGCAACAGAAAGCATAATCTCACAAAATCTCGCAAAATTACCAGAATTTCAATGAAAACAGAAATTCTGCGTCAATTTTTAATTTCTTTTCAAAATTTCCTGATGAAGTACTTCTTAAGGTTTATCTAAAAACTGCAATCCAAGAAGTAATAAACTAATAACATTACGTTTGCATTGCATTAACTTAACAACGATAGCCTACACATGAGACTCCCTTTCCGTTTTATTAATTTTTTTAGTCAATATCTGTTACAAAGAACACCAATAACAGGCAGACTTAAAACAACAGGTTTGTTTCTGGGCATTATTCACTAGAATTTTCATTATGACTTATTATGCCTCGGTTGGTATCACAGCTTCACAGCTCTGAACCAACATAACAAGAGAATTCGTTTAAGGAATTTTAGTTTAGTACCTAACAAATCGTTCGATATTTTGGGAATCGTATTTCAATCTTAAATCAGCAAATCGAAGAAACTGGGAAAAATCAAACAAAAATCGGAGTGTCGTATTTGAAAACCAAAATCGTGACAAAATTGCGATATTATTTACATACCTACTTTTATATAAAAACGCAGCACGCTCTGCACACTATATGAAAGTAAAACACAATCCCAAACACAACAGTAAACCTAAACAGATACATAACAGCATAGAGTTCCAAATTCCACCAGTACGCAATTGCTGTGCAGTCCAGTTGCAGTTCAGCACCGGCGGATGGGCGGACCAGAGACAATATTAAGTGAGACCCCCAACTTCGACCGATTTACAGTTATTTGCCTACAAGCTACATTTTTACGGAGCTGACAAGATAAGGTGTGTTTGTATTGTACATAGAAATTCGTATTGACGTCACGAAACTTCAAACACCAACCCACTCGCACCTAATCTTGCAAAGGCAAAAGCGAGTAAAACGTTCATAGAATTTTCGCCGTTGAAATTGAAATTATTCTTTACATGTGGTTAGTATCTTTTTTAGGAATAAGTGTACATTTGCTTAAAATGTTTATGAAAAATAAACAATGCATTATTGTTATAAAAAAATAGTAACATTTTGAGCCAAATTTCCTCAGTTTTTTAAGAAAAATTTACGCATGCAGTCGATGTTAATAATATCGAAAAGTGGTAATTACGTAACCATATTTGTCCTAATATGTTTCAAATAGGTATGTTAAACTTCTCCTGTAGATAATTTGATTAATCAAACAAATCAAATTAAGCGCCTTTTAACAATATGTAATTACTGACCAATAGCATTCATTGTTGTTATTCCCGAACTCTATCACATTCCATCACCATTGGTAGCATTTATTTTATTATTTTTTGTATGTTTTTCCATGTCACACAGATTCTGATTGACACAACACCGATAGGGAGCCCAACGGCTAAAATTTTGAAAAAGAACGGAGGGGCCCAGCGGCAAGAGGAATGCGAGTTGGGGGTCTCCGTCTCAGTATGGTTTTTCTCTGATCGCCAGTTCCGATTTCAGTGTTATCGCGTCCACGTCCACCTTCACAAGTCTTTATCTGCTCGTTCCACAACTCAGTTATTGCAAACAACATGCTTGCTTCTCAATTGTCGCCAACATCAATTGAAGAGTATAACGTTTTCATTTTTAATAACATTGAAAATAATGCCAAAGATGTAGAACGTTTGCGCCAAACTTTTTCCGCTTTGGGCTGCAGTGTTTGTGAAGTGAGAAATCAGTCGCATAAAGAGTTACTAAGCATTGCTCAACTGAGTAAGTAAAAAAGTTGCTATTATTTGTTATGAACGAGTAGGTTAATATTCTTGTGTCAATGCACAGCGAATATCTGGAGAAAACTTCAAGTTCAAGTGGTATTTGTAGACAAAGCCGCCATAAGATAAGATTATTAGGACATACATTAGTTATATGAAGCAGAATAAATCAAGTTTGTGATGATAAGGAAAAAATAGCCCTATGTACTTCGACACAATGCAGCGGCGACGACGGTGGACATAGTGCAGTAGTTTGAGTCATTTCATATCAAGTTCTTACAAGTTTTGCCTGATGGTAGGCTGTTCGCACTCAAAATAAACCAGTAAACAAAAATATCTCGAAAGATAAAACTAGGAAAAAAAGTTTAGCTGATACCCGAGCAGTATAGATACACAGCAACTTTATAAAAATATCTCCACAAAATTTTTACTAGGGAGCAAAATACATTTTTCAATAGCATAAACATATAAAGAGAAAGATATTGTACTCGTACAAAATTTCGAACTCGAGGTTTTAATCAATTCTAACCTAACGAAGAACTCAAAAAAGTGTGTCCGTCTGCTTCTGAGGTTTACCGCCTAAACCGCTGGACGGATTTGTTTCAAACTTCGGATTAGTAGAGTTTGATGGGCTTACAGTTACAGGGGCCACTATTTATATGCACGTTAGCCCTGTTATTAACGGTACCTCCCATATCTATAACGTTTTTAAACAATTTCGATTTTTTCAAAAACTGCTCTAACGATTTCAACCAAAATTTGAGCTTAGGTAGTATCTACTCATATTCGCTAAAAAGTCTAATAACGGTACTTTTGAAAATTGGACTTATTGCAAAAACGGTTCATACGATTTTAACGAACATTTATTCTGCGCTCATTGTGGGCATTTGAAATAAGGCGTATTTTGAGAATTCGGGTATCTATAGTTTAGGTACTCACATAAAACGGCAATAACGATTTTGACAAATACTATGCATACCTGGAGTAGAATTATTGATGTTCATTCAAAATTATTGCTTCCTTACTTTGATTCGAATCAGCTCATATCTCGAAAACGTCATTTTCGATTCGAATTAAAACGTCGTAAACAATACCTTCTAGGTATCTAATCAGTTTTCAGCTTAAAAGTTGAGCAAAAGTATATTTCAAACAACTTAACGTATTAACCAGAACTTTCGAGACACATTGTTATTTGATATGTACATAATGCCATCTGAAATGAATTTGTTTAAGCTCTAAGTGCAATTTAAGTAAGTAGATTCTTATTATATCTAATACCACTTCTGAGTTTTTTTACCTACATACCTTAAAAATTTAAAAGCAACCAGCCAAACTGTTGATATAAACGAGAAAGTTTCGTGCGACCCAGTCGTGCACTTAATTTTTTTTTAGAAAGTTTGTGCAGAGATGCAATGATATGTGCAATTTGTTTACAAATATGTTGTGTACTGTATAAGGCAGTCATTATAATGGTAGAATGTCTACCACTGGGCGAACTCTAGTTTCTGAAAAAAGCTGAATTGATTGATAGGTTGAAATTGACATACTATACATGGACTTTTTTTTTTTTTCCTGTCCAATGGCTGACACTGCGACCTAGGTAGGTAGGTAGGTAAGTTGGTGCCCTTATGGCGGTTGCCACGGCTTCACGTAGACCATCGGTTGGGTCCATTGTGTCCAATTATGGGTACCATCCATTGAGAACCTGTCAAAAAGATTAATTACACCGCTTATTAAATTGAGCCCCATAGATTTAGTAAGAATCACTTGGGGGTCTTAAAGCTCTGTTAAGTGCAGGTTCTTTAGTTTGTCCTGAGAGTAGCTGATGATGCAGAGTCAGTGCATCTACAAGAACCATCCAGATTTGAGTATGAATCTCAGTAGTTCTTTAAGATCCACATTCTCCAGATCCTCCAGCTCATCAAAGAAGTAGCTATTAAGAAACCTTTTCCTATTATTTTTAAGGGCCGGGCATTCGCACAACAGGTGACGTACAGATTCTATTTCTTCAACGTCCCTGCAGCTTCTGCAAAAGTCATTATGCAGTATACCCAGTCGTTCCGCATGTACGCCTATCACACAGTGTCCAGTAATGACCCCCGTGAGCATGCGAATGTCTCTGCGACTCAGTCCGATCAAATATTTCGATCTCTTTTTGCTCACCTCTGGCCATAGTTCTTTTGTATGCCTGCAGGTATTGATATTGGTCCAACGAAGATTTGTTTTGCTCCAAGACTCAATGTCAATCTTCCTTACAAGCGTACTCAGCGGAGTTTTTACTGATTTTAGGGCCAACGACTCGTGTAGTTTCGACCCACTTCTAGCAAGTTCATCCGCATGTTCGTTACCTGCGATATCCATATGTCCTGGTACCCAGCATAGGGTCACCATGTTGACTTGTGATATTTCGCCCAGATATTTCTTGCATTGTCTTACTGTCCTTGACTTCACCACGACCGACTCCATGGCTTTTATGGCCGCTTGGCTGTCAGTGTAGATAGTGATTTGTTTGTTGACAATGTTTCGTCTATTGATGTCTTTCGCCCCTTGGGTTATAGCTGCAATCTCTGCTTGAAAGACACTGCAATCATCACTAATACGGAATGATTCTTGCAGGTTCAATGTTTCGCTGAAAATGCCCGCACCTGTACCGATATCCATCTTAGAACCGTCGGTATATAGGGCTATCTCCTCTTTTGTCGTAATCGTTTTGTTCTCCCACTCGCTTCTTTCGGGAATTCTAGTATTGAATCTCCTTTCAAAATCGAGAGTGGCGGGCAGGTAGTCTGTTGTCGCCTTCTCCCTTGCCGCATTCCATTGGGTTTCAATGGATGCATGCCCATACGGTTTGGCTGACCATAACCCAGACTCTCTTAACCTGATCGCAGTTTTTACCGCCTTGCTGCTGCAGTAAATGTCCAGGGGGGTGAGGTTTAGCATTGCCTCCATTGCTGCGGTGGGTGTGGTCCGTAGGGAACCCGTTATCCCGATGCATGCCGCCCTCTGCACTTTGGTAAGGCTTGAGAGATTATATTTCTTCTCCATGGCCTTCCACCACACAACTGTACCATAAGTTAGTATGGGCCTCACTACTGCTGTATACAGCCAGTGTACCACGTGTGGCCTGAATCCCCATGTATTACCGAATGCTCTTCTACAGGCATATAGTGCCACGTATGCTTTTTTGATTCGATCCTCTATGTTTTCCTTCCAGCTAAGTTTGGAATCTAATGTTATGCCCAGATATCTCGCCGTCTTCCATATTTCTAGAGTCACCCCGCCCATCCTTGGGGGATTGAAGGCAGGGATCGTCCTTCTCCTAGTAAACAGCAAGATTTCCGTCTTTGATGGATTCACTCCCAGTCCGCGTCCCTCAACCCAGTTATTGACTAGTAGGAGTGCGTAACTGAGCCGATCGCTGAGGACTGGGGTGAATTTACCTGAGACTAGAATTGCGACATCGTCTGCGTATGCGCTTACAATGAATCCTTCCTGTTCAAGTGTTTTAAGCAGTTCATCTACTACGAGCAGCCATATGAGCGGAGAGAGGACTCCACCTTGTGGCGTTCCCCTACTAACTTTCCGTTCAATGGTCACGTCCCCTAGAAGTGACTTGATCCGGCGTGTGCCTAGCATGAGTGCAATCCAGTCGCAGAGGCTCCTTTTTAGTCGAGCCCTGTATAAGCTTTGTATGATTGCATCCGCCTCTATGTTATTGAAGGCCCCCTCGATGTCTAGAAACGCACTCAATGTGTATTCCTTATGCTGTAAGGATTCTTCCACTACAGATACTACCCTGTGTATTGCAGTGTCTACAGATCTGTTTTTCATGTACGCATGTTGTGATTTTGATAGATAGTTATCGCCAATCGTTTGCCTTACATGCAGATCGATCAATCGTTCCAGTGTTTTCAGCATAAAGGACGATAAACTAATTGGTCTATAGTCCTTGGCTGTGGTGTGACTGGCCTTCCCTGCCTTTGGGATGAATATCACTCTTACCGCTCGCCATGCTTTAGGAACATAACATAGCCTCAGACAGCACGTAAAAATGCATCTTAGCCATGGAATGATAGTTTCCTCTGACTTTTGAAGCATTATGGGTCGAATATTATCTATTCCGGGTGCTTTGAATGGAGCGAATGTGTTGATAGCCCAGGCTATTTTCTTCTCGTCGATTATATCGGCGATGGTCTCTGCCTCCATTCCCTCCCTCGTCCCTGATGATGCTACATCGTATCCATCAGACACGTCGGTGGATCCTGGGAAGTGAGTTTCTGTTAGTATTTCCAGCGTCTCTTTGTGTGATTCTGTCCAGCTACCATCTCCCTTTCTTAGCGAAGATATCGGTGTTGGAGCTTTTGAGAGGACTTTCCTTAGCCTAGACGCTTCGGTTGTGGATTCAATTGATTCGCAGAAATTTCTCCATGTATTCTTTTTTGCGAATCTGATCTCTTTTTTCAAGGTTTTTACGCTTTCCCTATAGGTTTTCCATTCGATGAGACCTTCCTTGGCTAGGTTCCATCTAGACCTTGAACTTCGCATAAGTTCCGCGATCTTTGGACTCCACCAGGGGGGGCGTTTCTTACCATGTGTTCCACTTTTCGGACAGGATTTTTCAAATGATTTGGAGAGCACCTCTGTCAAAGATTCGACTGCATCGTCGACTTCTTCCATAGACGTGAGATCACTTGCCGGGCATAGATTCCTGTAACTATGAACTTTCTCGCTAAATTTATCCCAGTTCGTTCTTCTTGGATTTCTGAAATATTTCCTATCATGGGGAACCAATTTCAGGTCGTAGAGTATCCAGCAGTGATCTGATAGTGATGCTTTGCTGGATACCCTCCAATTGGTAACTTGGACCGAATTGTACTGGGATGCAAAGGTTACGTCTAAAACTTCCTTTCGACTCGCCGTAATGAAAGTGGGATCATTTCCCCGATTACAGATAAGTAGATTGGAGCAAAGAAGAAAATCAAACAAAGCCTCACCTCTAGCATTAATGTTTGAGCTGCCCCAAATAGTATGGTGGGAGTTAGCATCACAGCCTAAGACTAAGTTTTTCTTACCTTGTTCAGACGCTGCAACTAGCGCCTTTACCGGTCCGGGGGGGACTGATGTGTCGTCGTCATCTGGCATGTAGACCGACGCCACTCTGCAGCTCTCGCCCTTACCTCTTAACTCCACCACCGTCAGATCACCTGTACAGAAATGAAGTAATATTAGTGCGTGAAGTTCCTTTTTTGCCACAATACACGATCTTACCTTACCTTTATTGCATACGTATAGTATGTCGTGCTTTGACGACCCCAATCCCATCACCTGATTATTATTAATCCATGGTTCTTGGATTAGGGCCAGATCCAGCTGCTCCTCCTCGAGAAGCAACCTCAGGTTGCCTGTGGCGACCTAACTGTGATGCAGGTTGATTTGGACTACTCTCATCATTGGGTGTAGCCTCCTCTTCCAACATCTCAGTTGTCGCCTTTTTGCTTCCTGCGGTCCGCTTCAAGAGCTTGAGAGTAACCTCACTTGCTGCAAATGATAGCGGCATCTGCATGTCCTTCTTTAAATTCTCCGGTGGCTCATCAAAGGCAACTATATACCCCTTTGCACCGTTCTTTGGCTCCTCCTCGGCCACAATTTCCCAATCTCTCATCGAAATCTGGGGGTTTTGTGCCTGTAAAACGCTGATTATCTCAGCCCGTTTTACCCCTATCTCTGGGATGGAGATCCTGCCCTTTGCCCTTATTGGGACCTCATCTATGGGTACCGCTTTTAGTATTGCGCCCTCCCATAGCTGTGCGCCGTTTAAAATATTTTTGGCAAAGTCGTTTGATGCCTGGTCCTTGCAATCGATGTAGGTGATGCCTTTGGACCATCTCATTTTGCCGTAAGCGGGGGCCCTAGCACCTGTCTTTGCCCGGATGTGGGAGATAATCGCTACTCCTAGTGTTTTCTCGATTATCCTGCCACACTCCACAGTGTACTGTCCGCTTGGTTTCCCGGAATCCACTACAGCTAGCTGCAACGGGTTTCTGGTCACCTCGCTGAACCTCCCACTTAGGCCAGATCCCCATACGGAAGTTCCTTTGGGACTCTCCGCATTCTGCTCGACCCGCTTTGCCTTCTTCGGAATGTTGGGGGCGTCTTCAGGCGACCTCAACCTCTTCGAGGCAAGCTCCTTATTACCAAGCCTCTCAGTAATAGGTTTCCTCTGGAGTCCACTTGGGCCCGGCTTATTGTCGGCGTCCCTTGGTTCCGTCTTTGGCTTCCTTTTCTTTGAGAGGCTATGGTAAGCCTTGGGGTCTGCCTTAGCGGCATCGTCCCTCGGCCGTTTGGCGTCATGTGCCGCGCTGCTAGAGCCTGACTTGTTTGTCATAGCTATAGCGGTTGACGACCTTTTAGGCTCAGGCCTCGTTAGGGCGTCTCTCGCTATAGTATCCTTGGCCCATTCCAAGGAAGCTCGCTCCTTCTCCGTTAGGGAGTCTTGGTCCTTTGCGACGAGGATGCCAAATATATGTTTGGCCTTCTGGTACTCCTTTTTCCTCAGCAGACCTGGGGGTAACCTTTTCTTCCTCGTCTTTTCCGTTCCGGTCTTCTCACCTGGGGGTTCTTCCAGAAGCTTCTCTTCTTCCTCCATCGAGATCTCGTCGCCTACGAGACCGGCCTCAAGGGCCTCTTGTATTTTGGTGAGATCATATGGCTCCACGGGCAATGTGTCGGCCACTGTCTCACTCTTGGTACTTGTAGTACCCTCACCTCTCTCATCGTTGTTTTTTAAATTTGGATTCTCAATTTTGATTCCCACGAGTAGGGCCGGAAAGTATGGTCCGCCCCGGCAGCGCCGCCATACCGGGGTAAGGCATTTCAATTCCAACAGGTCTTCGCCTGGGCACCTGAGGGAGCTCGTACACGGTTGGTTTGACCCCCAACCTTTCATCCTTCGGCACGGTTTTGTGTGCGCTCACACCACCACTGGAGTTAGGTTGACAGTTCTTAGTTCGTCACTTTTCAACAGCCTGTCTGCCAAGGGTGACCCTTCAGACGACTACCGCCTCCGACAGCATAGCCTGTTGAATCATTGCGACTTAAGCCTTCGCACCAACGTCAAGGTGACTGTCCTAGCGAAGGCACTGCGACCTAAAAGATCTATTGTATCAAGTAGGGATGGTTTAGCCTAAGAGACGATAGACCTCCCTAGTGAAGGCCAGTATGTCCTTAGTAGCAGAATTCCTAATTTCTGCTGGTTAGAGAGTATCTCTTTGTTAAAGGTACGTCGTCTTAACCAGTGAAGTGCCGGGCGGTTACAGAGCAGGTGCTCAGAAGATTCGTCATCCTCTAGGCAAAACCTGCATTCTGTCTCTGGACACAAATTCAAGATGCTAAGATGGTATCTCAGGCCACAGTGGCCTGTCAGGAAGCCCACTAGCTTTCTAATTAGTCTTTTTGATTGTCTTAAACCTGTGACATTTTCCCATTGGTTTAGGCGGAGTTGTTTGCCCAATCGTTGACAAGCCCTAAAGCAGTAGCCCAATTGACTCTGCAATATGGTTCTGGTCCGCAGAACGCGGATTCCGATCCAGCCCTAGGTAGCTCGTCCGCAGATTCGTTACCTGCAATTCCCTGATGACCAGGTACCCATCCAAGTTTGACCCTGTTGTGCTTGAATAGTGTTTGTAAGGCATCATGACAGCACTTTACTGTGTGTGAGTCCAACGTGAGAGCTGCCTGACTATCAGAGAAGATTTGTATTTTAGCGCCCAATACCCTTTTTTAAGTTTAGAATAGCGCAGATCTCAGCCTGAAAACCTGAAAAACTGTGGGACTCTTTCCCATAGGTATAGAGACCTTGGTGTTGGGTTCAAAGACACTAGCACCTACTCCAGACTCCATTTTCGATCCATCAGTATACCAAACCAGTCTTTTTGGGTCTAGATTCGGGACACCATTGGCCCATTTTGCACGGTCCAACATCTCTACCTCAAATGATTTCCCAAATTTGTATTCCCTGACCATAGTGTCGGGGATGGAGCAGAACATCTCCATATTTGGAATTGAGTTAAGTATTTCTAAGTGACCCACACGGTCAACCGGTTTATACTTATATTCTAGTTGCAGTTTAATAGCGCATCTAGTTCATTTTTGTTAAAAACGCTTCCTAAAAGTAATCGCGGAAATGAACGGCGTAGTCTATAGCTTTTTTGGAGTTTTAAGAAACATTTCATAAAGATCTGTATATAGTAGGGTTCATGTCAACTGTAAGCAGACATTTCTGCTCTTATACGGATTGAAAGAACTGAAAAGCATTGATGCATTGATGGTGGCCAATGCAGTAGTTAGTCAAGTGATTGATATTTATAACTATTATAGTAGATATACAAAAATGTATACGTGTACAAGTTTATCAAAGAATGACATTAGTAGGTAGTAATGAAAATGTGTGCCTAAGAATATTAATAACTTCCTACATGGATAGTAGTAATTTTAATTGCAAATTCAGCCAGAAGCAAGTTGCGACGATTATTACGGGATTGGAAAACCATATTAATTTTTCGAAATTAAATAATTTGTGTTCTAATACAAAGAGTCTTTCAATTAGGGCTCCCGATATTTAAATTTAAATAAAAGTGTGTGTGAGATATCATCGAAATGTTCTTATTTGTTTGAAAGGTCTATCGATGCCGCTGCGGCATCCGAAATGTCAAATTTTCCATGATTTTACTGGAGCATAAATCAGGCTGAATTTGATCGATGGCATTGGTTATGTAACATTGCTTATTGGCATTGACCTGCGAATTTAGAAAACCCTACAAGAAAAATACTAACGGGGTCACATGGCACGATCTCAGTGGCAAGTTCACATTACTTCTACATGAGATGCAGATGACCATGCCCTCGAATCCCTCGTGCAGAATTTCCAATGTGGCGTGAGGTGTGTGGCATGTAGCGCCGTCCTGCTGAAACCACATGCCTTTTGTGTCCATATCCATATCATCCAATTCAGGCCAAAAGAAGTTGGTATCTAATCATCGACCTAGAGACGATGATGGACTGGCCAACTTCGTTCTCAAAGAAATATGAACCGATGGAATCGCCAGCCTATAAATCCACACAAAACAGTGACTTATACGGGATGCATTGGAAGCTCTTGGACCTCATGTGGATTGATATCATCTTCTATAATTTTCACGTGTTGTTGAACGCTATGTCCATCCTTGGTGATTTGACAAAACACACGGAACAGCCAATTTAACAGATGTAGCTTCAACAATATGGCCGCTATCAACTGTCAAAGTTCGGAAGTCCCTATTGGAAGATCCTGTATATGCAACGTTCTAAGTTTACAATTGACGTGTGTGATATAGGGTGAAGATCCAAATGTGTATGCATATTCATAGCCTTCAAAGGCCTTTCGCACAGAAAAATACACATTAGTAATCGAACGATTTGGTGATTGCAGTCAATAGGCACTTAAAAAATCTAGAATTGATTGTTAGGGCTGAAGATAGCCTGATCGTTAATGGCGTTTTTTATATATCAAAAACGCATTTAAATTGTCAGCTGATTACTGAGTCATTATCTACATAAACTGAAAAAACTGTCCACGTGATCAATTTAGTCCAATTACAACTAAAACAAATCAAGTCAAGGTACCAGACTAATTAAGCTTGAGTTTTGAATGATGCAAGGTCGAAAGACAATCCGATGCCCCTCAATTCCTGCACAATGCTTGAATTAATTCTTTTATATCAGTAGAACTTGTAGGCCAAATCATCTTAGCATCAATATTAACGATACTTAATTTTTAAAAGAAAAACATTCTTCTTAGATAGGTAGGTAGGGTCATGTCCCCAGTCGAGCACTTAGTGGTGGGTCCGAAATTAATCGGATTTTGTAAATGATGGGTTAAACTTATAGGTAACTGTGGTATGAAATTATTATTCAGCGTTGTATCAAAATTATTCAATAACTTTTTGAATCTGGTTTATAACTTTAACAAAATAATTAAGATTTAATAAAGACTGAAAAAAGGCGTAATTCTCCAGTAGTCGAACACTAGTTTCCACTATCCGAACAATGAGTTTCCTGATTTCGAACGTGGATTATTTTAGGTGTTTTTTTTCATACAGAATTAAACAAGTAGATACAAATACTCTTATGGCATAATATGTTTTATTTGTAAAATTGTACCTACTGTTATTTACCTTAATATAGAACAAACAATCATTATTTTAAGCTTATATCTCAAGCAGGTACGTATATGTAATGCATGCAATCTTGGGTTTTTGGTTAAAAGCTTACCGACGATAAAAAAAACTTCAAATACATTCAGCGTGCTTTTAAAATAAAAATAACATTAAACAATAAACATTTTATAAATTAATGGATATAAAAAAATCCATATTTAATAAAAAAAAACATTGAGCTTGCTTAACATTGAACAAAAAACTTATTATAAACAAATTAATGGGTACCTATAAAAAATATAAAAAAAACTCCATATTCAATAAAAATAATTGCTCCATGAGCTTGGAAGAACAACTTACTTAAATAAGAAAGCATAAAAAAACATAAAACTTAATAAAACTAATTCACTCTTAATATTGCAGTGCGTCAGGTATATAATGTAGGTAAACATACACAACTTTATAGAACTAAGTGCAAAAAGTACAAGTAAAGTCCTCAAATTGAGCTTCCCGGAATGTTTTTGTGCACAAAGCGGTGCAAGCTAGGTGGTATCACCTGCTGCACTTATCACATCCTATATTTTTTAGGCCTTCTTCTTCTGCATCCGTGTCCAACTCATCCTCACATGTGCCACAAGACAGTTTTTGGCGCTGATTTTGGACTAGTTCCTTTTTCCTTAAAAGCTTAGGTCTTTTTTTAGTATTAGTTTTTTGATGGGTTTTTGACAGTCTTAACTTTTTTCGGGCATCAATGTCAGATCTTCGTTTCTGCTTACCTTCTTCCAGTTTGTTGTGAAACTCCCTCCATTTAGAAGAAGAAATTGACATTGGTGCCCTATCTTTGGGGAGCAGTACTGCACCTTTTTTTGTCTTTTTCGTTTGACATTTTAACGTCATACAGGTTTCGATGGCCCCTGGGACCGATTACCTTTCCGGTTTTGGGAGCCATGCTAAATGAAGTCTCATCGCCATTAAAAATTCGGGATGGGTCGTTTAAGATGTCTTTGGCGTTTACTTCAACTAAATAGTTTTCTAGGTCCCGAAACCATTTCTTAATGTACTCTTCTGTTACGACAGCCCTCGATTTAGATAGAGATTCGGACACTCGTAAAGTTAACTCCTTATGCCGCTTCAAAAATGAATAATACCACTTTTTACCGGGCCTATCGTCCTTAAAAGGGGTTTTTCGCTTCTCATCACGAACTATTATTTGCACCACATCCAAGAGTTCGTTAGGCTTTTGGGGGAATCCGCACTTTGCAATTTTTATTAGCCATTCAACAAGCTTAAGTTCCTCACTCACAGTAAGGACTGGAGTAGGCCCCATTCTTATAAGCTTGTCTCCAACCTTACCATGGATCCTATCATGAAGGGTGGCGATAGGAATGCCAAACTCAGAACTTGCTTTGCGGAAGCTCATGGTACCGTTACGGATTCCATTTAAAGCAGCCGCCAATGAGGCTTCGTTATACCATTGGTAGGAACGTTTCATTATGTCTAAACAATTTAAGAAAAGTGGATATTCATGGTGAATGGGTAGATACAATCGATAAAAATAAAGCCTGTTCGGACTAAGGAACCCACAAATTAAGAGTTGCCTTTATCCGATCACTGAAGAAAAGGGTGTTCGGATACCAATGCTGTTATACACATAATTCATACAAAAAAGGCCAATGAATTTACTTTTCTACGGTATTGAGAGTGTAATCGAAAAAAAGCGCAGTTGCCTTAAACCGGAGGAATAATTTTGCATTTGTAGAAGTTTGAATTTTTGAAAAATAAACAGTTCCAACGACTTTTGGCAAAAAGTGTTCGACTACTGGACGTGTTCGAAGTTAGGCGACCCTACCTACTTACTTTATTCGTACTCTTTATAATTATTTTTGTCTTCTTTATATTTTCTATAGTTGTGGAAGCTGACCTTTCCAGATTCAAATACATAGTCTTCATAATTTTGGACAATAAGAATGATAGCGATAACATGTGGAAAACTACGGATAAAAATACATTTCGCCTCAACAGCGAATTAATGACAGCAGTAAGAAGAAACAAAACTCTACAAGGCAAACTCAGACTCTCAATACTACAAAATAACAGAAACGTTCACACTGACGTTCCAGTGCCCGTCAGGCAGATAGCCGTCAAAACATTTTATCCGGGTAAAGATTTAACTTATTATGCAACTTCAGCAGGTAGGTACACGCAAATTTTAGTACCCAGGTACATGAACTAACTTTTATAGGGTGTTCATTAAATCATGAATGGAATAACAATCGCGAAAGTGACTTCATAAGGATTTTATGTGATGCAATAGACCAAAATGTGACCAATAATTACCTAATTAATGATTTGTTTAATCATGTAACGGATATTGTTGAAAATATAACTGGGTATATATGCATGATTGAACTTTTATACAACTTTATATTTCGATGTTCTTGTATTTTACAGCGAGCTCCCTTCTAAGGCAATGAACTTCGACGAGCCCTATATTTTGGGCCAAGCGATCGATGAAATAGGCTCAGCTACAGCGATCAAGTTTTATTAATAACACAGAGCAATATCATTTGTATTTAACTTTCTATATGTTACTAAAAATAAAATTATTCTTATGTAAAATATCAAATGCAGCAATGTTTTCAAAATCTGTACGGACCTGGTGGTGATTGGGTTTGAAGGGAAAAAATCCATACTTCCAAAATCTTTGTCCGATATGATGATTACTGGGCGCACTTCTACAGGGTACAATTTTGCTATAAACTTTTAGTGAAAATCGTGTTTTTTGTTTTGCCAAAATCGTAAATATCGTATATGTATTTTTAAAACTTTGTATCGGGGATGGATAAAAGTTAGGTGTAAACCCTTTAAGGTATAAAGTGCACCAGTGGTACTGCGTTAATGTTTTTCATTTCCTTGCGTTATGCCCCATTATTCAGGAAATTCGTAGACTGTACTTCTACAAAAGCTTCTTAACTTTTCAAGAATGTGCTCAAATTCTTAATGGAGATAGTGGGTGGAGATCGCTTATCCGATTTATCGTGCATGCCATGAATTACCGAAACTCTTTTGCATCTTTGTAAATAAAATTTTATCTTTTGTTTTAGCTAAACTAAAAGCCAAATTAAATCCGTTACCTTTTTTAAATGTTTGTTTTTAGCTAAACTAAAAGCCCATAATGTCTATTGATACAAATCTTTTGATCTCATCTCCATCGATTAGTTTCAATTGCAATTCTTTTCACTTTTCTTTTAACCTAAGAGCCTGTTGTTAGCAAATTTAACTCATATTTAACCTGTTTACCTATAATTTATTTTCTGTCACACTATAATGTATTCTCTCTTTTTTTATTAATTTGTAAAGTTTTTAAACCGCAGACAGCTGATAAGCCAAGCTGTATATAAAATACTTTATTTTTTACACTGTTTTGTAACCTCAAATAAATAGGAAACAAAGATTATAATCAATCAATCAATCAATCAATGGTATACCGAGCTTACTTACCATGTATAACCAAGAAATTAGAAGAGCTAATAGAGAATCATGGAGAAACTTCTATTATACAATTGAAAAGACCAGAAGATGTGCCCGTGGTCATTAAGTACTCTCAAACCAGCATACTAATCCTATTGGTATAAAGAAAAAGATTATGGTACATATACCGAAAATGAGCTACAGATGTTTCAGCTCTTAGCCGAAACTCATTTCCCAGACTCCACAATAATTCCAGAATACCAAGAAAACCCCCTCCAAAGAAGGATAAACAGACCATCCAGAGAGGACTGCACCAAGTCTAAGGAATTATTCTATGAAGGCAAGATAGTTTGGGCAATCAAATCATATCAACCCTTCAAAGCCCCTGAAGAAGATGGACATGGAATATTCCCAGCTTTATTACAAAAGGGCATCCCACAACTGCTTCTCGTTTTAATAAACCTTTTTAGGGCCAGTTACGCGTGGGGTTATATGCCATACAGAGGTATTCAAAACATGGGACGACACAACACACAACATGTAAATGGATAAAGTATATGCTAGAGGGAAAAACAAAAACACCTCACTAGGCAGTGACAATCTTAACTTCTTAAGGCTGTTACGCTGTTCGAGTGAAATCCAATTTTTCATACAAATTTTTCACTGCGAAATGTCAAAATGAGCTTTTCACATGAAAATTTCACCAGGCAGTACGTTATAACATTGGCGGTAAAGCTTTTTAATCTCATTCAACTAGGCTTAGAGACGCCCCAAAAATACTACATTTTCTCCCGAAAGAATAGAGAGAGAGTGCTGGTTATTCAAAGTGTTACAAAAATTCCGCCCATGTGAGCTTGTCATATACATATAAGACGAGCGATACATAATATAAACCCCAGGATTGGATGATATATATTAAATAGAGCCATGAATCACTAGTTAAATACAGCCCGACTTAGTTGCTAGACATTTAAAAATGTGCCCTGGCGCGGGAGCTTTTCCTAAGACTAGGAAGAGTAGATAACTAAATAAATAAATATTTTGGCACGACAGGTCTCCGGGACCCAAGCTTCTCACAACCATTCGCTTTTGTGTGAGTTTTCAATTTTTTGGACGAATGGAAGGATCTACCATTTTTACGCCGAGTCCAAACGGCTAATTGAGAAGCTCTTTCATGACAGTTTTACTTTTGGATGTTTGTCAGATGGTCGCGAGAGGTTGCGCAGTGAAAAACCCCTTAAGATGTAATTTGGTTCTTTCGGATTTCGAACCGAGGACCCCTCGCTTAGTAGTCCAACACACTAACCCTAAGCCATTGCGGCACAGAATAGATAGCTAGTTAAACTTTTGAAAGAAAACAGGATTTCAAGCAAATCTTCCTTCTATAGTCGTACTCCTCCATAACCTTGAACGTGAAAAACAAGCATCATTTGTTTAATTGTGTTCATATTTAAACTTTCTTTCTTTTGAATCAAAATAATGAACTGTTTAGGTTAAATAATTATGGGCTATTCCGAGAAGGGAGCTATCTTCAATGATCCTGAGCCTGACAAGGGAATCAAGGCGTATCTAGTATCTAAATGGCCGTCACAATGCCGAATTTTCAGCCGGGAGAAGGGAAGTGTCAGTTATCGAACGATATCACTTTTGTGGTAAACGAAATACTAGAGAACACAGAATCCCACTAAAATGATCTATAAAATAAATCACTTCTTATTGTGTGTTGCAGACAAGACAAGGAACCCTGTGAAAGTTCGATCTGAGGAATTGTTTCGCTCTTGTGTGGGAAGAGTTTAGCATGAACATTTTTGCTTGTCTGTTGCCTTTAGTATTAGTCCAGTAATGATGGGCCCTGATTTTCAGCCATGTTTTAATATGGAATTTAGCAGTGCTGATGGGCAGTCCACAGAATGGTTTTGGCATCATGAAAGTTGATGCCGATCCTTTTCTGGCTAGTATATCTGCTATTTCGTTGCTTACGTGTCGACGGTGTCCTGACACCCAGATAAGATGTACTCTGTTTGTACTGGCTAGCGATGGAGTTGTTGTAGGCAATCCCATACTAGTTTTGATGTTATCTCGTAACTTTGTAAGGCTAGGAGTGCTGCTTTGCTGTCAGAGATAATATATGTTCTTGTTTGTAATGGATTTATTTAGATATAAAGATTCTGCTTGAAATACGCAGTTATATTTGTCCATGCTTGTTAAAGATGAACATTTTTGTGTTAACACCGTATGCTCCAGCTCCAACTCCTTCATTTGTTTTTGATCCATCTGTATATCATACATAAGAATCGTTGGCAAATGCTGGTTTATTCTGTTCCCAATTTCGACGATTTGGGAATTTTGCCTTGACCTAGACAGTTATCTGTCATAGTGATTTCAAGTATTTCATCTTTATTCAGTTCCAAAACAATGTCAGGATGTATTAGTTTGGCCCGAGAGGGCCAAATTACATCTTAAGGCTTTTTCCACTGCGCCACCTCTCGCGACCGTCTGACAAACACCCGAGAGTAAAACTGTTATGAAAGAGCTTCTCAATTAGCCGTTTGGACTCGGCATAAAATTGTAGATCCCTTCCATTCGTCCCAAAAATGTAAAACCCACATAAAACGAATGGTTGTGAGAGGCTAGGCCTTGGGTCCCATAGACCTGTCGCGCCAAAATATTTATTTATTTATTTATTTGTAGCGATGTGAGTTGTTGTAGGCAATCCCATACTAGTTTTGATGTTATCTCGTAACTTTGTAAGGCTAGGAGTGCTGCTTTGCTGTCAGAGATAATATATGTTCTTGTTTGTTATGGATTTATTTAGATATAAAGATTTCTGCTTGAAATGCGGAGTTATATTTGTTCATAAAGATGAACATTTTTGTGTTAACACCGTATGCTTCCGCTCCAACTCCTTCATTTGTTTTTGATCCATGAGAATCGTTGGCAAATGCTGGTTTATTCTGTTCCCAATTCTGACGATTTGGGAATTTTACCTTTAAGTTTTGGTCGAAGTTGAATTTGACCAAGATAGTTATCTGTCATGGTGATTCCAAGTATTTCATGTTTTTTCAGTTCCACAACAATGTCAGGGTGAATTAGCTTGAAGTTATCTGCATTTTCAGATATGAGCATGAAGGCATTTGTCATGGCTTCTTTCTGTACCTGAAGATAGAGAGGTGCAAGGCTTAGGATAACTTCCAGTCTTGCATTGGGAGTTGTTCTCATTGGGCTCATAGTGCATACATAAGCTAATCTTTCAAGTTTATTGATCTTGTGTTGTGTTGACTTTTGTTCCGTTTTTTGCCATCATGCGGGAGCTGCATAATGTGATATTTGGTCTGGTTATGTAGAGCCATAGCATGATATTGATTTTTGTGAGGTGAGAGTTCCAAGTGAGCTTTTTATCCAGAGTTAGTCCCATGTATATTTGACTTCTTTTGAAAACTCTTGTTTCACCAAGCAGAGCGTTTTTTTTCAGCTTTTCCCGATTCCGACTTTTCGTGAATGCAACTACCTATGGTACTTTTTTGGGATTGACAGTAAGGCAAACTTGTTTGCACCAGTCAGCAACGAGGTTTAGTGCCATCTGTAGGAATTCTGAGATTGTTTCTTTGAATTTTCCTCTGATAAGAATCGTAATGTCATCGGTGTGTCCTTGGAGTAGAAACCATCATTGCGCTAAGTATGTTTAGGGGCATAAAACACCTCCCTAGGGGCAACCTTTCGTAGCCTTAACGCTGAAACACCAGATTCAAAAATTAATTTGAAAAAAATTTTAAATATATGAAAAAAGGAAGATTTTTCTGAATTTTCATTGCAAATTATAAAATGTATCAAATTGAGCCAAAATAGAAACAAAGAGCGTGCTTGTGACCACACGCCAGATGTGAAATTTTTCTCGCTAAATGTGGATGTGTTGTATGTATGTAGTTGAATTTCATTAAGAAATTTAATTTAAAAACCAAATCTATAAAATGTTATAATCTATAAAATATAATGTTCATTAATTTAAAAAGTTTTCAAAACACAATCCAATCCAAAGTTTTCTATTTCGAGAGTTTTTGTTTTCATATCGTCAACTGATTCAGTAGTCTAGTGTCTATGTAAAACCTACCTCCTTCAGTTCACTCCAGGGTGACCATACAAGTACTCACTTTGAGAACTAAGTTAAAAAAAATCAAAAAATTTAATTGAAATCGGTTGAGTGGTTGAACGCCACCTATCGGGTCCAAAACTATCCTATCCATAAAGTTACAACTAATCATACCCACCCACAAAATTTCATTGAAATCGGTTGTGTGGTTAAGGAGTTTTAGGCGGCGGCATAGTGATAGCGACAGGCCAATTTCCGTCATGCACGTCCGCTTGCTCATTTCCGTCTTAGAAGAATCGATTTTACTCCCAAGTCGCGCCATAAGATGTTTCACATAAAAAAAAATCAGTATTAATTAGTTGCACGGAAGCGAAAATGTAGCTAATTTGATACAATTGTAACTTTGTGGCAACGCTGACTGTGACAGAAAGGTAAGCGTCCTATAGCACTCCCTCTAGTCCAGTTTCCTTTAGGAATCTAAGTATGAGAGTTGGCTCTAGTGAAGTGACAGTATTTCCTCATCAGATAATTGCCACTTGCCCAAGTATTTTAGTATTCTCTGGGTCTATTCTAGGATTTCACTAAACTCATCGCAAAATCTGCAGAAATCTTCAGATATACCCAATTTCCAGAGGAGTTCCTTGATTATGAAATGACAGGATACGTAGTTTATTTCCGCTAATGTCGATGCATTGTTGTAACTTTTTCAGTTGTTTCACAGTTGGATTAGTTTCTGTCGAGGTTTATTTAACCACATCTATCTACGTCATAGATTTCGGCTTGAAAGAAGCTGGTACTTTTGCCATTGGCTTAGAATATTATGATCCAGGCCCGAATACCCTCGCTCCAGTTCCCTTATCAGCTCTTCACCCATCTGTTAACCACTTTGTTGTGCGTGAAATGCTCAGTCTGTGGATTGTGGATTCATTGCTCCAGTTCTTCCTGTTGCTGATAAAGAAAGTTACTTTGGAAAGGCCAATGTTGGTTGTTTTTTAAGTAGTGCATCGAATTGCTTTGGGGTGATACACTTTCCTCTTCCTATTACTTCTTTGGCCATTCATCCCTATCGTGGAATCCGCCGAGGGGAACGTTTCACTTAGAACACAATCGAAGTGAAAGATTCACAAGTCTGTAAAGTGAATGCGTTTCACGCCATCTCGTAGAAAACGACCGAAGTGAAAATCCTATACGATACGAACTTTGACATTTCATATACGCAGCTAGTTCATTGCGTAAATGAAACTCGTTTTCAATTTCCGATTTTCGAATAATAGAGAACCAGGGCTATCGGCAATTCCGAGGGAAAAAATTCCCCCCTAAAATTTTTTGTTCCATGGAAAATAATCCTCGTATCGTGAATCTCCATCGGAATTTATTTCCCCCGGAATTTTCGAAGACATGTTCGAATGAATTGATAGCTGTCATTAAGCTCATATTTGGGAATATTTTGCTAATATTTGTCCTAAACCAATTAATTGCGTTCATTTGAGCAATTGCAAGAACGCGAATTGGATTATCCGTATTTTAGTAAAAAAAAGTGTTCGATTCGGTAAAATAGAAAACAAAATATAAAGCTTAAGAAATGCACAGCGCAGTGTTTAGAATTTTAATTGCTGGCTAAGGAACAAATTCAACAAGAAAAATAAGTGAAACTGAACAGAAGAACTTTAAGAGATAAATCTCATCTCTTAAGAGTTACCACAGGCGTTGTAAGTAAAAATTTAATAGCGTTGCATTGCAGTTATTAGTTATTACATGTTCGTTCCTTATTAGATTTCACCAGTCCTAAGGAGTCAATTATATATCAATGTTCAAGTATCAACTGGATTTTCTTTCTTACAATCTGTCAACAATCATGGATTGGCAGTTTTCATTCTCAGAAGTTCTTTTTCAGCTCTTTTTCTAGAAGATTCCAAAATGATTAAAAAGTACTGTTCTGTGTTGTTTGAAGTATACCAATGTATGTTCGCGATACCAGTTTTTTCACGATAGCCCTGAACATATTTTCCGAATTCGAACGATTTAACTGTAGAATCGAATTACAGAGTTAGGCCCTAGCATTTATAATCCGCGTTAATTTTTTTAGGTACCTAAAAGAATAATCCAGCAGTTATTTAATATTTTTTTTATTTAAATTAAAATCTGATTTATAAAATAATTTGTTTTTGCAAACATTTAAAATATAATGTAGATGTAAGCTTCTTTTTAATTGTTTTCTGTGTACCATGCTTTCGTATAAGCTGCAAACAAATCGTGTCCAAATATTTATATTATTATTATTATTTTATAAAAATATATATCCATGCTTGAAATTTGTGTATAGATTTTTTTTGTGAAGTATGTTTATTAATATTCGGAAATAATATTCATTCATCTCTCTTACAAACTAATTACAATTCCCGTCCATAAAATAGCACTTATTGTTCTCTTTCTCTCTTTGTCTCATTAATTTTATAACTTTGTAATCAGCGCCGTCTGTTGATATGTATGTATATAAAAAAAGAAATAATATGTGTGAGAAAAAACGAAATAAAATAAGAAATATAAATTACAAAAACTCTAAAATGATAAAAACAAATCAATTATACGTTGCCTATCTATTTTAATTCTTGAATTAGTACAATTAAGCTCAGTCTTGTTAATAATAAAATAATCAGAACGTATTAAAACAAACTAAATGATTTTGAAATTAAAAAAATAGAAACAAATTATGCGATTAAACTAATTACTGCTGTAATTCAATTTTGTCCACTTGTCAAAAATTCTACTTGCCTTCTACTAAATCTACTTGAATAGTTAATGTTTTATTTTTTTTTAGTTCTTAGCAGATATATTTAAATGTATGTCGCATTTTGGTATTAGCGTTATAGCAAAACTGTATTAAATATGATGTGCGATATTGGTTTATTTTCTACATAAATCACACATACACGCATACAATGTTAGTGTACAATTAGATGAAGAAGAAAATTTATTATTTCAAAACTATTCGTCTGACCCCACAATCCATGCAGAATTTGGCTTGATCCATCAAGAATCTGCTTCCGCACTCGTGACAGAATTTTGACACTTTCAGCGATGGTGATGTCGGCGTCGCTAGTGGATCCAGATTGTTGGTGCTACTGCTGTTGCTGGCAGCTCCAGTTATTTGAGATGATGAATTATGAATGATTTTGTTGTCCGTAGACGACAGAGATAGTGGATTGCGATGGAACGGACGCCGTAAATCCTTCATTTGTGACTGATGCTCCTGTTGGACACTGGTGGTGGAGTTTTTATTCCCACTGATTGGTGGCAACGAGTTGTCGGAACTACTGCTGGAGCTGCCAACACTAAAGTTGCGACAACGATATTTCTGAGTGTCGTTCTTATTTAAACTGGAATAGTTGTACAACTGAGTGGTTGGATATTGAAATGGAGATTGCTGGGATGATTCTTGTGGTGTTGCAGGTGTCCTTGTCCGGCTTGATATACTGCTGCGACGCTGGGAGTTCATGTCAGCAGTGGGGCTTTGTCGGGAGAGGCTAAAAAGTAAATGAATTTGTTTATTACAAATTTGACAAAATTTTCTTATAGACTAAGGTGAATGTGTGAGAACCGAAGCATACTAAAATTCAACTTTTTTCAATTGTTTTTATTTACGTAAAGTAAAAAATCCCACATCGTTTGCTAGGATTGCTCGAATGTGAGAACCGCTAAGGGTCTACTCAGATAGAGTTCTAGTCAGCAGCGGTTGTAGGTCGTGTTAGTGAAGGATATCCTATTCCAACCGCTCGTATTTGTATGTGTGTTGCTTAAGTGGAGTTGAATACCACAGGTAGGTATAGGAAAAGGAGAGCCCACAACAATGGAGAGAATAAGATCAAATAATTGTACGTTATGTACTCTTTGAGAGTCTAAAACTTTCGTTGGAACAACTTATTGCTGACTCACTCATCTCGTAAAGTGAATAAATGATGTGTAAGAAAATAAGGCGATAAATATTTAGGCTGGATGATCTTGAGATTCCCATGAGAGGTATATGTTTATAGAGAGTGTTGCAAACAAAGTATTTCCAATGAACAATAAGCTAAAAAAAAAACAGAACCCCTTGTACTTTTCGAAAGGTTCTGAAGGATGCGTAAAAAATGTTCACATACTCGACGGTGGGGTATTTGTCTAAACAATGGCGGTTAATGGCAATTGGCTATGCCTTGGGAGGCAGTCAACCTTGCTTTGAATCGGTATGAATAAAAACCTAGTTTGCTAAAGTAAGTTCGAAAGTTCGAAAATAGCTTTTACTTCGCTGTACGTGTACTTGCTATTTCTGTCAAACTTGGCAAGTGACAGCTGTCTGGTGGTTTGTTTATTTTGAATTTATTTTCAAATTTTTGTGGGGAAATTTTCAAAAGTCAAAAAAATTCAAAAGAAAAATTGAAAAGAAATAAATAAAAAATAAAAAAATATGCTGAGCGACTCTTCTGAATTTTAGCAGACGATGAGACGATGAACTTCCATGTACCTCGTCTACTCTCAAGAGTGACCAAAATGAGTTGGTGTTTGTTCAGGCCACAGAAGCTGTAGGAAAGATTTTGCTAAGCAAATCCCAAACTCCAAATATCAAGACCTTAAAAAAATGTTTAAAGTGTGTGATTTCTTATTAGCTAGATGCTCAATTTTGTACACGACAGACAAAATTGTTAAAAAAGTTGCAAATTTAAAGCAAAGGGTGAAGAAGAATTTTGACATGAAGGCAACGGAAAATATACCCATTCGTTTGAAGGAATCCAAGCATCTGCTGTTCAACTTACTTCAGACCAAAAGAAATCCAAGGATTACTTGTATTCATGTTTTATTTAAAAAAAAACATCGACAATTCACAATTCTTAAATTGTTTTCTGTTAAAAAGTTGCTTACAAAATATTTAGCAAAAGGTCTGAGTCAACTAAATAGCAGACTCAGAATTTGCATAGCATTTGCTTTGTCTGATAAGTTTTATTCATACCGATCTCAGTAAAAGATCAGTGCCGCCGCTTTTCGAACATGTGAAAAGTTGGAACTAACTCAAATTTTATTCATACGAAACTTGAATTTGACATAAAAGCAATTGCTACGTTTTATTCATACGACTCATTGAGGACGTTCGGATACCTAGTTTAGTAAGTCTGACTACTGACTGACTAGATGTGTTTAAGTTTTTATTGGCCCAGATTGGTCACGTGATTAGTTTTTGCAGTTGACGTTTATGGAGAGGTAGCCGACAAAACTAGTCAAGAAAATCCTGCCTGGGTACTCAGTTGACATTTTAAAGTGTCAAAATTCAAAAATAAACCACAAGTTTACAACAACAACTCAACTTACTTAGTTAAGGCGTACGGATACCTAGTCTAGTTGACGTTTTACACAAACTACGTATCCGAACGTCCCCAATAGCTCTGTTAATATGTCGAAGATATTTGACTTCGTCGAATTACTAAATTCTAAATGACTGTGTCTTTGGTTAAAGTTTAAATATTTTCTCCTAGTGAAGGGAACTTTGGCAGCCATACTGGCGTTGCATGAGTAGTGTAACAGGTTATAGATAACCCAGATACCACAGTACAGATGAGAGTACTCTTAACTGCGGGCAGACAGTTACGGCTGTAACAGATGCTGTAAGTCAGTCCTGACGAATATCTTTTAAGAATCGCCTTGACCCATTTGATGGTATATAAAATCATCTATACGTAAAACAAACCATTTGGAGTTACTATTAGGATGATATCGAGAATTTTCAAAAGCATCATCTGTGCCAAGAAATGCGTATAGTTCGAACTATTTACAACAATAGGCGCATTTTATTTGCTTTCATAGGTTTTTAAGTTCACCTTCGGTTGACCTGCCTTTCGAATAAGCAATTTGTGTGATCTTTCAAAAGTGCCTTTTACAAACGACCTAATGCAGGAATCTCTCAAGCCCCACGAATATGCTCTGTGGATTTAATCCGCCATGGTATGGACCTCATAGTGCTTTAAGCCTCATATCTAGTGGAAAAAGCCGTGAGAGTAATGTTCTTCTCAGGCTCAGATATGATCGCAAGATTCGCGGAGGTTCTGGTTTGTATGTTACTTATCGTATCGGTTGATCGCCTTTGAATCTACGAATCGATGAAGATACCTCACTGGAAACGTGCCAGTCTTTTAAAGAATGGACAAATTCTAAAACGTCTTTTTTTATTGCATTTCTGAAGGTGGATTTTACTAATATAAACAGTTTTGGTTATCTGTTAGAAATGGGCAAATGATGCTTAACGTATTTTTATATATTATCTTCAGAAAGAGCTGGTAAGGTGGCAAGCTGCCTGAAATCAGCAACAATTAAATTTTTGACAAGTGAAAAATCTTTTACAATTTTCCAGGAATCGTGTGGTGCACTGAATTTTTGGAAATGCTTCCTGATCTGACAGTTAAGACAGTGAAAGGGTTTCTGACCTTAACTAATAGTCAAAAAGCGCATGTGGTTAAACTTCGCCGAAAAATGGTTTTCTGGACACACACTCTAGGTGCATATCGTCCCACATCAATCCGTAATGTGTATGTCTGAAAGGGGTTATGTTACTCTTTCGTTACATATGGGGTATAGGCTCCCTTCTTGCTGGCCAGTTTAAAATAAAACAGGTTGTGATATTTTCATAAAAACGCGTTATGGTTTGGCGGCCCTAGCTTAAAAAGTTGACAATCGCCACCCATAGGTTTGGGGGTGGTTAGGAGAAATTTTCGGCCAGCAACATTTTTGTGCTATGACTCTTTGTCTCAAAAAAAGATTGTCTAAGTTGAAGACTCCATTAAATATCGGAAACAACCTTCCCGATATGTAGTGGACTTCCTTTCCCGTTTTTGCTCTAACGTAGCGCAAAAAAATATAGCAGGAAAAAAATTTAGCAGTCACTTCTGAGTGGAACCTTTTCAATAATGATCATCTTATTGAATACATGATAGCGCCCTTCTGGATGCTTCTTAAAAGTTGAAGCGAGTACTACATACCACGGATACAAAAATACGAAACCAATAAAATTTCTATTTGAAGAGTGGCATATAAAACTCTTCCCTTTTCATCACCCAGCCGTATTTATGAACATCTATATTCGGAAGTAATCTTTTCACACTTTCACCCCTTGTAAAAGATAAACTATTTTAAGCACAACACAGAACTCACCTTCCATACGCCGAATCTGCACTGTGCTTCGATTGAACAACACAACCACCTCCTCCGCCGGCACTACCACTACCGCCTCTGCGCACTGGATAACACTCAATACTGCTGATCTCATCTGAATCAACGGGATAGAGTGAACTTCCGGTTATCTGGCTGACACTATTACCATTAATTTGATCTTCAACATTAGCTGCCACAGCTGCATGCAGATCCTGGAAGTCCTCGTGCATTTGCTGAATTAGATTCTTCGCATTGTTCAATCTAACATTTGGAAAATCGTTCAGCAAATTGATGCGTCTCATTCGCAACCGATCGTCGCTCTCCTCACCATCGACCTGGCCGACATCGTGACGCACCAGATCAGTATCATCGACATCGTCGTCTTCTATTTTACGAAACTTGTTGTCATTAGCGTCGACCTCCTCGATCTGAGCTGTTGGATTTGCCGCAACTAAAGGATCATTTTTCGGATGAGGATCATTGTCGTTCTGATCGGTTTCTATGCTAATGAATATCTCACCACGTTTCTTGTTCTCATCGCTGTTGAGATTCTGCTCCATGTCGTGCTCGTATTTGCGGGCGGAATTGCTTAGCACCTCGTTGGTCGACCTGTAGGGCGGTATTTTTTCGATGTTAGAACGCTTGTTGGAATTGAGAGTTGTGCGACTCATCAAGAACTCCCGACAGTCCTTGAACAACGACGGAAACTGTTCATCGTCGTTGTCGAAAGATGAGAGGAATTCCTCGAAATCGAACTCATCGAATGTTGATGGAGAAAATGGTGGTATGTTTGTGATGGGTGGTGTAAATAGCGGTGTGTATTGGTGAAGTTTACGTCTGTCGGGCTCACATGACGACCGATTGTTGCCCTCGTCATCGGCATCGTTGTCGTGAGCCTCGTTCTCTGGGGATGCATCATAGAGAAACTGGTTGCGACCTAAACGTATTTTACGTTTCAGTAAATTGCGGCTGTCACCGCTGGAACTGCGGTTGCTGTTGGTGACGGGTGTGACCTTTGCTTGTGGCGTGGGTGATGCTGCTCTTTTGAATGTTAACGGGCTAGGACTAGAATTTGAAGACGATGACAGATGAACGCTGTTTTCCGCGTGATCAATCTTTTCGATTTTGCGATCGTTACCGGTTGAAGACGGCGAAGATGATGAGTTTGACGACAGCGGTAAGTCATTGCCGAACTCCATGGACAGATTGTCGCACACGTTGATCAACTTTGGATCGATGTAATCATTTTCACCACTGCCAGCTGCCAGGCGATCCCTTGTGTCGAAGATCAGATTAAGATTGACGGGTTTGGCCACCACAGGTGGAACGACATTTGGCGCTACTCGTTTGACAGGCTGTGGCGATGCAGTTTGCTTAGCCATCATTGGCCTGACAATTGGTTCCAGTTTAATCACATTCATGTTCGGACTTGTCAGATTTGAGTTGTCAACCGTGGAAGTGGGTGACTGCTCGTCTGGCGAAACGACGCTCTTTGCCGAGTTCTGCTTGCTCAGGGTATTGCTCTTATCCTTGAGTTCCTTAGCGCTGATCACCGGATTCTCTACTGTCTTTGCCTCGTTTTCATACTTCAAAAATACCGCCAACGAGTCCGTTTTCAGCAGATTGTTGTTTCCAATACCAATAGGCGGAGTTGGTGAACCATCTTTGTGGCTTTGGCCCGCACCGGGCAGATGCAGCCGCAAATTCTTGCGGTTGGAAGCGGCGTTCGAGTCACGCCTAACCACCCTGGGCGTATTTGATATGGCAAAGTCATTTACGCAGACCGCTCGCACTGGCATTTCGTCGTATTCCTCTGGTTTGATGAAGTTGGACGAAATTGGACCCTCGTCCGAGAGACCTCGCTGAATGGTTGGCCTTTGCTTTTGCGATGTGGGAAAGAAGATCGGACGCGTCGGCATGGGAAGGGGAGACCGACGAGGTGCTCGCAGCGACGATGTACGCCGGAAATTGGATTTAGCCGTAGTCACGGCACGGCGTGGATTTGTGAGTGAAGTCGTCGATGTGAGAGATGTTGTCATCTTGTTTGGTATGATTGGTGTAGTTGGTTTTGTGGGTGTTTTGGATGTAGCTGTCACGTTGGATGGAGAGAACATGCCATCGGTTGGTGATGAGGGGGAGCATAGCTCTTCGAGCTGGCGCTTGGCCGACAAGAACGGATCATAGTTATCAGAGAGGCCACTGAAATGAGTTTAAAATTGCATGTGATTAAGAGCGTTTGTGGTATGTAATGTAATGAATTCGAAAACGATACTGTCAGGAAGGATAAATTCGAATTAGTAATCCAGTACTAGTGTCACACACGATAGGGCGATAGGGTTTCTAAAAATAAATCAACTCCACTTGCCGTATATAGAGAGCTAGACACCAGTTGCGCACCACAATCAAATGACACCGAAAATGTGTGACACTAGTTGCGTTGGAGTGCGCGCACTACAAACCTCACAATGAATGATTTATTTTTGGGTAAACGACCTGGAACTTGTTCCGCTGATGTTGTTGCCCCCGCTTGGCAAGATGTGCTTGAGGACGCTGACGACGAACTATTGAAAAACTCAATGCGTTCCTTGATCAGGCGTCGTCGATTGCTGCAAGAGTTTTCGACATTCAGATTCAGCGAAGCTTCTGGTGCCGCTAGTGATAGCTCCTTAGTTTTTTTTCTCTTCGTTGTTGTCGTCAATGGTTTGGGATCTAATTTTGTTGCTGCATCGGAAATAGAATTTCGTGACAGGAATCGAATTAATGGATCTTTAGCGCATGTATCGGGAAATTGATATTAATGCTTTGTTTTTAGTGTTTTCGTTAATGTTCACGCTATGTTTTGTGGTTAATTTGTGTAAAATTAAGGAGTAATATTGGATGCATATATATGTCGGGTTGGTCTGACAGTGGCAAACGACAAAAAAGGGAGTTAGTGACAATGACAAACTACGTTAATAATATCAAACTTATAGAAAAAAAAATTGTAATGCAAGTTTAAGTTTAAAAGGAGTATGAAAGAGTGTGGTCTTATATGGTACTTGGCGCCAAAAAGGTACCCAGGAAACACATGAAGTTAAATAGGTAAATGAAGAAAAAGCATGAACACTTTTCTTTAAAAACGACAAATTTGTAAGTGGAAACCTAGTGGCACTTTATAATTAAGCCGAAGCAATTGTTTCCTTTTACATTATTTTAAATTTGCCGAGATTTTAACTATAAGATAAATCTTCTCCCGAATTTGGAGCTATGCATTATTTTCTTAAATTTTAAATGCTTAAATAAAAAACAAACGATAAAATTGAAAAAATAGTTAAAATAATTTCAATTTGTTTGCATTAGGTACTAGGTCTGTTTCCTTACTTTTTGGGCCAATTTCGGCAAAATGTCAGATATCAAGGAGTGGGAATTATATTCTCTCAGAAAAAGGGAAAATAATCAAAAAGTACAGGAACGAAAGTTTGGCATGACGTTTGTTAAAACCAATTTGCAGATGTAAAAAACACTTGGATAAAGTTTAATGTTTATTTTTCTTGCAGATTTATCCATTTTAACTTACAATTTTCAAAACTCAATAAACGAAACCGAAATAAACAGCTAATTCAAATTGACTTTTGAGATATTTGACAGCTAAAGTCAGTTATAAGAAATTAGCCCAAAGACATTTCTTGGGCTACTATTTGCAGGTTTTTTATGGAGGGGAAATGTTTTTCTCACTCTTTGCGGCTCTCTTCTACCCAACTTTTGCGTTAAGGAAAGAAGTTTGACTAAATTTGGCTAATGTGTTCGTATATCGTAATCGTTAGGGAACAGACCTACTATCTCAATGTATTTATAGACTCAAAGCGAAATAAGGCATACTTGGCCTAAGCCAATAAGACCGAACATCATAAAGTGAAATTTAGCTCGGCGCTATTTTATAGCAACACAACCTTATGTGTCCTATATTTTTTTTCGGCTTGCAGCTTCTTGCAGAGCTCGCAGGTGTTCAAGTCTGTCAGTCTGAGCCTCTAGCAATGCTATCTCAAAGGACCGTACAAAACCAAGATTCCGACTAGTGTCCTGATAAAAAACTATGTAAACTTTTCTGAATAATCAAGGATTCAAATATAATGAGCGCAACATGTCTCTATCCGACCTTAGGCCCTGCTTGCTCAACTTCTTTGTGGTATGCGTGGCAGAACTAAGTGGGTACATCTATAAGAAAGAGCAAGTGGGTCCTAAATTATGTAGCGTTGGTCAGATTTCTTACATTACGGAAACATTTGCCTATTATCTATATATCCCTACCTTTCTTGACATCTAAATAGAGTTAAGATAGTTCAGAAGAACGTGAATCGAAGAAATGATACCTAATTTTTTTTTCAAAATCAGTCAAGCCGTTTAAGCTACAGGGGGTCACAAAATTGTGCTCCTTCTGTGTCCAATGAATGAGGCGCGTCACCATCGGAGACCGACAGAAGGCTAAATGGTTCATAAGTATGTAGACTTCTCTAACACTAACTACCATGTTTCACCAAAAAGCCACGCAATGTCAGGTGGGTGTCAGAAGTTGTCGCTTAAAGGTTAAAAATATGGCGTATATTCTGTCCACTTAGATTGGATTGCGGGAGAGCCCTCAAGGAGGCTCTGGCACTGCGGCCTCTTAAAGAAGCCTATTGTGCCTTCCCTGGTAAGGTCCTAGAGCCATCTTTTCACTCCGGAACGGAGGCAGTCAGGGAGAAAAGAATCTTCTCTGGGTGTATTACAGCGAGAATAGCTGAAGTGACGATTTCCTCGCCAAGTATTTTTATCCTAAGGTTGAGTAGAGCAGAACATTCCATGAGTATGTGAAGAGAGGATTCATCGCTCTCAAGACATAGTCTGCATGTTGAATAAGGAGAGACTCCAATGCGGTATAGGCATTTTTTCATGAGGCCGTGGCCACTGATTATTCCTGTAAAAATTCTTAGGTTATTTTTGTCTAAGTTGATCAGGAAGTAGGATTTCCTGGGAGAGTATTTGGGGAACCAGATTCCGGACCGGATCGGATTTACTTGATCTGGCAGAAGAAGCGAAGGAAAAAGGTTTGTCTTCTTTATCCGGCGGTTGTGGTTTTGTTTTTAGTGTGGTTGAGGGAACGGGCTTATCCGTTAAGTTGTAGGAGTAGAGCTTGCTTGCTTATCCGTTTAGTTGCTCAGAAGTTGTAGGAGTAGACCTTACGGGAAACGACTGGACAGTCTCCTTGGTCGCCTACACGCTGCCGTTTGTCTCTTTGGTTTTGAGATGGTAGGGATTCTTCTTGATCCTGAACTGAACCCGGTTAAAGAACGGCTGACAGTGAAGGTCCTCAAGTAGTTTTACAGAACACTCGTCCATCGAAATTGTTAAGGCAAGACCTTGTGAGTTCGATACCTTCCGTAGAACTTTCCAGTTCTTTGTGGGGAGAACTCTGTTTTGCAGTCCGTATCCTCCGCAGATCGAGCGGTTCCTGGGAAGTATTCCGTAGGTTTGGATAGATCATCTCCATCCACCATTCGTAGCTTGGCGTTCTCCCAAGGCGAAATTTTGCTGACCATGCTAGCTAACCAGTCTTTGGTGCCAACGTCTGTTCACTTACGTACTGTGTTAGTTCGAAGACAAGTCAGTATTAAAATAAGGTTATAGCCTCACTAAGAAGTCCTTCGGGAATACATTTCGTATGGACTAAAAGAAATCATCACTCACATATTTTCCACAGTCTTTACCATAGGAAACAGATGCGCCATCCAACTAGTCTGGCCACTAGCTGTCTGTATACAGTGGTAGTACGCGTACTTGGAAAATGAATTATTTGAAAATATGGTATTCTTATATGTTGGGGTATTGCGGCATTTGAAATCTCCGGCAGATGAAGTGGCAGATGAGTTAGGAAAAATCTCAATAACCGCGCCAATCGCCTGCTTTTCGATTCCTCGAGATAACTAACTAAACCGGCGCAGGGAATAATATACTCAATAACATATCCCCCGTCACACAGAGCGCGTTTTCAACGCCGCGTTGAATCCACCGCAGCGGTTATGAACAGTTATAGATTATTTTATGGCGCGGCGCGTTTGAAATAATTTTTCATGATTTTATATCCTAAAAAACGGACAAATTAATCGAATGTGTTTGAAATTACCCATATTTGTACGTTATGTGTGAGAATCGTATACAAATGCAGTTTTAAAGGCTGATATATGGGAAGAAATATCAAAAGAATTTCTCTTTTTGTAAATTTCGTGCACCTCAATCCTTTTTCTTTTTGGGGAAATACATATCACGGCAAAAAAGCAATAATTCTTCCTCCGAGCTGCTTGCCATTTTATTAGACAATGAAAACCAAGAGTCATGGACATTATTGAGATCTTTCTGTTTGACGTCCTCTAACGCGGCGATTAGAACATTGCGTCAAAATAATCTTACCGCCGCGTAAATTGATCTCACCGCGGCGTCAAAAACGCGTTCTGTTTGAAGAAGCCTTAAGTGGAGTCGTGCGATTTTTTTTTTCATTTTCTCAAATTCTCAAAAACTAGAATTTCATTTTTTTTCCAAATATGTATGGGCTTTATACGAAATTAATATAAGCCTACATCCACACTGAGGAAAAATCAGTAATTGAAAGGTATTTAGTTTTCAAAAATTGCTAGAACCTAACTAACATTCAATTTAATTTAACTAATGATAAGGATCCGATTATAAGTTTTCCGTCCCTTATTTAGTTGTACAAAAGCTGCTTACTAACTGAGTACTAGAAACGATTTATTTCTTAATGTACCATCATATTTTATAATAATATGATATCTATTGAAATTGAACTGGAAAATATGCATTTAATTGGTATTTTTAATAAATGCCTAAAACTGTACCAATATAAAAACTCTACCCCGATCTCTTTAAGGATGTTAAACTGCACTACGCTGTCTGGAAGGAGGCTCAGCGTTCAGGGAGTACTTTGAGAGTGATGATTTTTCTTTCTTGTTTTTTCAATACGGCCTTATTGTGAGTTTCGCCCGAACAATTATCCACACGAAAAATTGACATTTCACTTTTCGCTTATTATCAGTTCCGGTCGAAAAATTGTTGATGTTCGAAAAAAATGCCCCATATTGGCATCAGTGCTTCGGGCGGAATATATTGCTATTTACAACATACATTCTCCATTCCTTTTTAGAGGCAGAAAATTGAAAATTTAAGTTAATATTCGGGCGAAACTCGCAATTGCTTTTAAATTTTCGGGCGGACAGCATTCCGCCAGGTGAAATGTTTTCCGGGCGAAACTCACAATAAGGCTGAATTTTCTTTATTTTTTTTTCAAATAATGAAGTTTAATAATACTTCAATAAAATTTTATTTTATTTTTATTTTTAATTTGCTTTCATACTGTTATTTTTGTTGTAAATTTTAAGCATATCATATAAAATTAATAACTAAGTTTATACTATCTAAGAAGATGTATTGTATTTTATTGTAGGTATAAAAAAACCTAAGAAAAAATGCTCTGGTTGAGTTCTCTAAGCTTGTTTAAGAAAATATGTTAGATGGAACATAAAACCCGACATTATTCATAAGGACTTTTGACCGGATGGGTTGGGTCATAAGTTCCTAATTCGATTTGGACTTAACTGGAACATTAGTCGAAATTTTTTCGCGACTTATATGTCTCGGTGACTTATATCCCTGTGCTAACCAAACCTTGGAATTTCGGTAATATTATGCTGAACAAACACATTCGATGGTCAATAGCTGAAGGAACCGAGTATTATAACCTTAGTATTATATTATATCAGTTAACGTTTTAGCTACAAGTGACATTCAGTGACCAAATCGGCACAACAAAGCTTTAGTAAGAGTTTAAGAATTTTCTTACGATCGACAGTCTAAGGACTCGACAACAAACCCAACGATCACAGTGTGTTTGAAAAGTAACTCCCCTGCCTTTCGCAACGATTAGTAGGTATTTAGAAAAATTTAAAAAAAGAACACATGCCGTGGAAATGGTTTCCATCGCAACTATTTGAATATGCAATATGAAGTAACACCAAAAACACAAAAACAAAACAACAACAATAGCAAAATAACAGTGAAAGCTCACGCAAAGTGCACACAAACAACAAAAATACGCTTTAACGATACGGATCCAAATCCAAAGCCGGTACAAAACACATCTGCATGAGTACAGTAGTAGGTACCTTGCGTGTCGGCATACATTTTAGCTCCGTTCGACATGATTTTCCTTTTAAATTCCTTCTCGAATAATTGCTCCAAATCACCATCACTCATCGGAGCACCCACAGTGTCCGTAGACACGCTCTTCAACGCTTCAATTCCATTCCTAGTAGACGAATTTCTAATAACTACTGTCGATTCAACGGACCGTTTCTTATTCTTCGCAGATTCCGCTGGCATCATCTGTGATTTCTT